>CANJKZ010000008.1:0-1305000 GCA_947471745.1 Closterium sp. Naga37s-1
TACAATGACCTCGACAGGCTCAGCCAGGGGGAGAGGGTCTACCTGAGACACACCTGAGGGAGCAGGACCCTGAGGGGGGAGGGGGTCTACCGGAGGGGGACCTGGAGCGAGGAAGAGCGACGGTAGGGGAAGAGACAGTCAAAGGGAACCGACTCGTCAAATGTGACCTCCTAAGAGGACAGGACACGGTGCAAGGTGGGGTGGTAAAACTGTCAGCCAGGCGCATCAGGGGGAAAGCCAAGGAAGGCGCAGGGAATGGCGCGGGAGGAGAGCTTTTCCGCGCATCGCCAACCTGCTCCGTCCAACGCAGTGTAGGCGGGTCTCCGGCAAAGAGACGACGGGGCCAGAGGTTGAGCTGATGTGCAGCGTACCAGGACCGCAAAACGGCCACAAAAAAATGGGGAGCAGTCGCATGGATCATGGAGGTACGAGCCACCTCCATGACTAAGCCAATGCGGCGCTCAGCACCCCATTTTGCTGGCGGGGAGGCCGGAAGCGTGAACGACTGGAGGATGCGGGCTGGGCCCCACGCGTCCATGTGGAGAGTCTGCAGGGGAGCAGTTGTCGGGGGAACGAGAAGGAGTGAGGGGCAGCGCGCTGCCACGCCCCTCGACGCAAGGAAGGCAGGGCGGGGCAGGCGAGGGCGGGAGGGGCAGGCAGAGACCTGTGAAGACCAGAGCAAGGAGGCGGGAGTCCATGCTACGAAGGCGTGGCAGGGAGGGGTGAGCAAGGCGGTGGTGCAAAGGAGAGTCTGGTGCGACAGGAGGCGACACGAACAGGGGGCAGCTACCTGACCTGACACGGACACCTGACCAGAAGCAGCTACCTGAGCGCAGTAGTCAGTGTGTACAGACTCGACCCAGGCCGGCGGGTTGAACGTGGCTAGGTGACGGCCCGTCCGTGTACACGTGCAGATCGCCAAACAAACGCAGACCCCCAGTAGTGGTGGTAGTGACCATCGCATCCTGGAGGGCAGCGGTACTCACCAAGTTTATAGAGAATGAGGTGGAGTGAAGACCTGACAGTGAGCCAGACGAACCGCCGGACACGGGAGAACAGTGGTGGAACGTGCAAGAACTGGGCCCCCTGAGGGGTCAGCAAGTCTGACTGGAACAGGTACAGGGAGTGGAGTGAGTGTGGTACTGTCGCGAAAGAAATATCGGGAAGCACCTGAGTCAAGCGTGAAGGTGTGCAAGTCCTCAGCAGGCGCAGTACCAGAGAGAGCAGACTCACTAGCACCTATAGCAGCAGCCTCTATACCTGGGTCGGGCAGCACAGACAGGTAAGAGTCCCCCTCACCAGTAACAGTCAAGGCATACTTGGCAGCAAGGATAGCATCATAGTCAATAGCAAAGATATCAACACCAGTCCTAAGCGGCTCTAGCCATCGGGGGCGCTCAGCCTCGTCGCCAAACGCTGCGCGCCAAGCGTCGTCAAGGTGGGAGAAGCAGCGGTGTTGTGTTTGAACTTCCCACATGTCTGACCCAGCCGCGGTCACCTGTGCGAATGACATACGGCAGCGAACACTACCCCCAGACGCCCCACGTTGAGCAAACCACTCACGAAGCTGCTGGGGAGTAGGGGACTCGCTCCGACGCTGCTGCTAGCTTGCCTCTGGCCACCGCAAGAACCTCCCCTCTGAACAGCTCCACCCCGACTGCCCCACCACTGCCGCCGCCTTCACTCCCACTGCCCCCACTACCGCCACCACCACTCCCACCCGCTGCCACCACCACCGCCACCGACGCCCCCACTTCCCGCCACCATTCCCACCTCCACCTCCGCCACCTCCACCGCCTCCACCGCCTCCACCACCACCACCCCCGCTGCACCGCAGAACCACTCTTGCCACCCTTGCCCTTGCTGCTGCGGCGCTTCCCACTAAGGAGCAGAAGCAGCCCTGACGTCCTCGGTACCAAGGATGTAAACAGCAGCAGCAGAAGCGTAGGAGGGGGAAAAGGGGGGGAGGGGGACACCCCTCAAAGAAGGGTGTGCGAGGGAGTGCCACGAGCAGCACCTATAGCGACTACGTAGTCTCAGCTGCAAGGAGGTGCTTCTCGAGCAGGTTGACAATGAGGTCTATGGGGTCAAGTGCGAGAAAGTGATCCCTGACTGCGCGAAGAGAGTCAGGGAGGGCGGGTGACTATGAAGTAGATAGTGATGTACATCGGGGGCGGGTTCTTGTCTAGGAACTCGGCTGGGAGGACAGCGCGGTAGGCGAGTGTCGCTAGTGCGAAGGTGGGTAATGAGGTCCTCGACCGTGGCAAAGGCTGACAGCTCGGGAAAAAGGTAGGGCAGTATAAGGCGGCCGAGAGCAGCAGTGGCAGGGGAAGAGTAGCGAGCGACTACAACGTCGTACAGGGGCTTTAGCAGTCTTGTGCTGGCCAAAGTGAGCGCATTCGGCTAACGGCAGGTGGTTGCGAATGGCTAAACGAGCAGCAGCGTCACGGGTAAGCCATTGTGAGCGAGTCGCACTGTCAGCTGTGGCTGGAGGGGCGAGAGAGGCTCCAAACGTGTGGTCAAACAACGAAACGTTGTCTCTAGAATCGCTCAGTAGGTACAGCTGTAAGTCGTCGAGCCACGTATCGAACTGGATCGGACGGCCCTCATGATCGAGAGGTGAGAAACTCTGAGAGAAGCCATAGCGGGCAGAGCAGGGTGGCGCGCGACCAGCAGGGCAGCATGCAGGCAGGGCGGCGCACGAGCACTAGGGAAGCGCGCAGGGCAGGGCGGGGCGGCGCACGGCTAGGGAAGAGCGGCGCGCGGCCAGGGCAGGGCAGCGCAAATGGCAGGGCAGGGCGGCGGCCAGCAGGGCGGCGCGCGGGCAGGGCAGGGCGGTGCGGTGGCCAGCAGGCGGCGCGTGGGCAGGGCAGGGCGGCGCGGCGGCCAGCAGGGCGGCGCGCGGGCAGGACAGGGCGACGCGCAGGCAGGGCAGGGCGGCGCGGCTGCCAGCAGTGCGGTGCGCGGGCAGGGCAGGGCGACGCGCAGGCAGAGCAGGGCGGTGCGGCGGCCAGCAGGGCGGCGCGCGGGCAGGGCAGGGCGACGCGGCGGCCAGCAGGACGACGCGACAAGCATGGGAGGGGCGGCGCGCTACCAGCAGGGCGGCGCGACGGGCAGGGCAGGGCAGCGCACGGCCAGCAGGGCGGCACGACAGGCAGGGCAGGGCGGCGCGCGACTGGCAGGGCGGCGCGACGGGCAGGGCAGGGCAGCGTGCGGCCAGCAGGGCGGCGCGACGGGCAGGGCAGGGCAGTACGACTAGTGGGGCAGCGCTACTAGCAGGGAACTGTGCGCTGGGCCCTTAAAAAAAACGGTCCTGGAACAGGACCTGCTCTGAAACCATGTCAAGAAATTGAACGAGGATGAATGCATTGAGCAGAAATTTGGTACAAGTACTAACCCTAATTGGGTTTTACCCCTTATGGGCTACCCCACTACAGCCTACACAATATAAGCATTATAACATTTTGACAAAAACCTTGTATCTCTTTACTGTAATCAACTCATCTTGTTCTCACATACTAGTGCAGAGGTGGTTCTGAGAGTTTAGTCTTCAAACGATCCTAAGGGGCTTTTTCAGCCCAACAATGATGTTGGGTGGCTACCCTATCACGAGAATTTAGACTTGTGAAGTGATGTGGTGCGCGCTGTTTGAGCAACAGCTGCCATCTGCTTAGTCTCTTGTTTTATTGGCTTCTGTGTCTAGAGCTGAGGTTGTAATGTGAGGCGGCTCTGCTCCGGTTGCACTACCTATGTGCAGCATGATCGTGGGTGTGCTGCTGTTACGGGAAATTGAAAGAATGAACTCTGTTCTGTATCAATCAAAACCTGCACTGGGTACTGCTGTATGTCCATTCAAACGAGTCAGTTGAGCTCCCTGTGTACGCTGCTGTGACTCCTAAAGCCTTGAAGCTGTCTGTATCATATCCTCCTGTTCCCTCTTGAATGGAGAGGGATGCGTGAAAGGGGGTGTGAGTGGGTGTTGGGGTTTGGGAGTATAGATGGAGCGGCGAGCTATTTGCGCACCACCTCCAATGTGCTTATCTTATTTAGCTGGGTTTTGGGGTGAGATGGAGCGTGTGGTGTGGTGGCTCTATCCTGGCTGCAAGATGCACGACTAAGTGCGTGCCGTTGAGAATCTCAAGGAGGAAGTCTTGATGTGTCAAGACCTCAACTCTCTGTGTCCATTGACATTAGTCAGTTTCAACTCTCTGTGTCCATTGACATTAGTCAGTTTCAACTCTCTGTGTCCCTTGACATTAGTCAGTTTCAACTACGGTATCTGTGTCCATTGACATTAGCCAGTTTCAACTCTCTGTGTCTCTTGACATTAGCCAGTTCGTCGGGATAGCTCTGCTTCATTCTGTTTCTTGTGGCTGAAGCAAGAATCTGCTTGTGCTTAGCTCCAATGTCTCGATGCAATGACAAGGACTCGTAGTAAACATGTACACCATTCGGCCGTATGTTACATCAGAAGGTTAAAGAAATGGGACAGGGAGGAACGTTACTAGCCATTCGTGCGATGTCAACCAGTTTTTTATTCTCCTTCCCACCAGCAGTAACTCGTTAGGTCGCAAGAATCGCACGTAGTCGAGCGCAAGGTAATTCGGAACTTGCAGCAGCGCAAAGCGCGCTCGGCGGCTCACATCCGAACGCACCTGAACACGCTAAAAGCTGTCTTTATTCCGAAAACTTTTCCCCTCCGCCGCTTCGATCACAAAATCTTCGTAAATTTCTTCAGCTCGTTCGGGTGGCCCAAGGCCGACCCATCCACCGCATCCACGAGCAGCGTGATCAGCGCGCTCACGGCACCATTCCCTTTCGGCGTCATCGAATTCGTCGTCGGCATCGTCGTCTTGCCGCCTCGCAGCATCGTCATGATTTTCTTGAACGCGCCGCCCGCACCGGAGGAAGGACCGCCTCCGAGCGTGTAGACTCGCTTACCGGGCAAGGCGGAGGCGTCGGTGGCTTTGATCTTGATGCGGTAGCTGCCGCTCGGAACCTCGAGCTCCTTCTGAGCGGACACCACCGACACGAAGCTGTACAGCGTGCCCTGGGTGGTGGGGAGAGCGGGAAGCGGGATAAGGACGGTTGGGAGGAGAGAAAATGGGAATAAAGAAAGGAGGGGGGAAGCCGCGTGAGTAGGCGGCGGTGGTGGCAGGGGTGGTGGAAAAGAGGGGACGCGGGAATGCCATTCGTTCGACGACGAATGCCTGAGAGCATCGGTTCGTCTACAGGACGAATCTCGTTTAACGACGGGTTTCTTCGGCAGGCCATATGCATGCGAAGCTCGCGAAGGGGAGAGGTAACGTGGATAAGGTCTGACCGTTTTGTCGTTGATTTCGCGGATGGCCCATTGCGCCAGGGAC
This sequence comes from Closterium sp. Naga37s-1, assembly GCA_947471745.1. Classification (NCBI taxonomy): domain Eukaryota; kingdom Viridiplantae; phylum Streptophyta; class Zygnematophyceae; order Desmidiales; family Closteriaceae; genus Closterium; species Closterium sp. Naga37s-1. The sequence continues at coordinate 5,367 of CANJKZ010000008.1, forward strand.
CTGATCTCCTCGCTGCTCGCGGCGCCTTTGACGTCAGTATAAGTGCCTCCTACGCGGGCCAACGAAATCGCCTCCACACGCGCCGAGACGCAGAATAGAACCACCGCGGCCGCTAGCACCACGACGAAAGACGAAGCGCGGTGCCCCATATCCTCTTTTTTTCGTCAGAGGCCGATGCAACTTATGGGTGATTAGGACCTCGGTGGAGCCTTGGACTTCAAAGCAGAGCTTAAAACGGCAGGAAACGTCAGTTAGAGGGAGAATCAGTAAGCAGGAAAGTGGCACAATTAAGGATGAGATAGAGGACAGGCCAATTGCGGAGACGCTACACGGAGGAAAGTAGGTGGATTGTGGTATTACACGTGAGTGAAGAGAGATTGTTCCCCAACCTTTTTATAGGCGTGGAGGGAAAGCAGGCGCATTGTGTTGGAAGCAACTCGTCGAAATGACCAGAAATGTGAAGATTTAATATAAAACCGCTCTGAACCACGATTAAACTAGTGGGCACTTCCTGCTTCCTGGTCAAATGGCAGCATGAATCGTGAACGGACCGCGAATTTTGAGTGTCGCCAATGTCTGAATTATTTCTGCTGCCAAGCAGTGCTGAGCGACGAATTTCGCATTATTGGACTCGGGGTGGTGACCATTTCCACCCAATCACGAGGAGCTATTTCAGTATGCGGAATGCGCGAGGATTTGCGACAATCAATAATTCACTCCTTGCGAAATGGTCGCCTGCCCATTGCGTCCTTCTCGCACCTCATTTCAAGCTGAACGTTTTTATGACGCGGTATATAAAATACAAACCTACTCGATTTGGGAACATTGATTACTCTTTTATCTTACACGTAGTTGTGGTGGAGTTTTATACAACATGGTCCATAAATTCATTTAGAAGTTTTCCATAAATTTTAAATATCATTCCATAACATTATATGTAATTAAAACCCTCCCGGAAAACTTAAATATTACTTAGCCATGTCCGATATTTATTTCAGCCATAAAAATCAGCTTGCATGGTTGCCATTGGAAGTGTAATTCTGGTGTTCTGCTACACCCTGACCTCCCAGTTATGGGAAAATATGTCATAAGTAACCAGCATGGGAGTCGATAATGCGAATGGTAAAAAAGTACCGCGTACGGTCACTGTATCGGGTTTGCTGACAGGTTTGGTAAGTGGGGTCACGGATTCAGTCACTAACAACACGTAAAAAATCACGCGAATGGTCACACATGTAGCTCCCGCCAAAACTTCTTGAAACTCCACAAAATTCCCGCTCGCGCCCAACCAATCAGCTAACTTCTAAAAAACTAAAACCCAATCGGAATCGGATGCGGTTTGGGAACGGATCAACCCTAAACACCTGGCGAGTTGTGTTTAGGGTTGATTCATCCGAAAATGCATCCAGGTTCGTTTTGGGTACTATCTTTTTAGGGCGGGAGTTTCATCTGTGACCATTCGTGTTATTTTTTCCCAGTTGATTGTGACTGATGATTCCGTGAAACTTTCATCAAACACATGAAAACACCCTTTGCAGTGACCGTACCCGTTATTTTTTTACCAAACATATTATCGAGACCCTTGTTGATTACGAGTGGCATATTTTCCCCCCACTCATCCCCAGACCTGATGTACTCGAACTCCTTGGTCACAACCACAGTCGTCCTTTCCCCACTATCACCCCGCTGCCCTCTCCCCCGCCTCACGCCATTCCACGTCTTTCCACTCCCGCCATTCTTCCGCCACTCGCGCGCGCTTTTCGCCAACCATCTGCGCTCGCGTGCGCCGATCCCGATCCTTAAATCTCTAGCTCTTTCCGAAGCTCCAGGATGAGCGGCAAGGCGGCGGTGCAGCGGGCGTTCAAGGCGATCGACTGGGAGAAGCTGAGTCGCGTGGTGGTGAGCGAGGAGGGCAAGCGCGAGATGGCCGCGCTCAAGCGCGCGCACGACGAGGTGTCGCACACGCTCAACACGAAGTTTAACGAGGTCCGGTTACCTGGTGTAGTGTGCAAATGCGATCTCTGCGTTACTCAGGCGCCGGTAGATGTTGGGAGGAGGTGTCGCACACGCCCAATACGAAGTTCAACGAAAGCATGTTTGATAACGGAGGATCTTCGCTATAGGACCAAACAGGCCCTAAATTTACATTTCATCGTTCTCGCCTCATGAAGCCGCAAGACGCGTATATCCTCGTGACCAGGCTGCGAAAACCGTGAACCTCGCTACGGCAGGTAAGGTGGCTACGGTCGCTCAGGCCAGTAGCGGCAGTAGGATCATTAAGATCAGTCGGATCTCTGCTTTTGTTCTGCGACGCCGTGGCTTCATGCGCCGCTGTCTCTTCGTGCGATGCTGTGGCTTCATGCGACGCTGTGGCCGCATGCAATCTGCTGAACTGATGTTTTTTTGCACGTAACCCTAACAGCTGTAACTTGTGCACAGCCCGTCGTCAGCGTTGTATATCTATCTGGGGAGGGGGGGTTGAGGGGGTAGAGGGGGGGGGGGGGGGGGCTAACTGGAATGGCCAACGGCAGTGCATTCAGTACCCTTGTGATCGCCCTTGTTGTGACCACAGGGGTGGAATGGTTGCACCCCTCCCATCGTGCTCATTCCCGGTTCCCGGTTCCAATTCCCTGCAGTGCAGCCTTCCAGGCGAGCAGAAGAAAGTGGCGATTGGCTGGGCTCTGTACCGCTCCGAGGCGACTATTGAGTCGATTGCCAGTCATCCTTCTTCTCCTCATTCCCCATGTTTCGCATCTCTGTCATCTCACCCCTCTCACCCCTCGGTCCATGCAAGCAGAAAGTGGTGGAGATCGACTGGGCGCTGTACCGCTCCAAGCTCAACCCCAAGATTGTTGACATGTTCGAGCAGTCGTACAAGAGTGAGTCTCTTGGTGACTTTTGAGTCGACCCAAAAGTCGATTGTTTGACATGTTCGAGCAGTCGTACAAGAGTGGGTCTCTTGCTTGGCCTTGCATTGTGTGTGGGAGGAATTGTATGGTAGAAAAGGGGATGGTAGGGGGGAGGATGGGGATGCGAGAATGATGAGGGGGGTTGACTGATCATGGGTAGGATAGGATCATTCACTGAACGAGCTGTTTCTTCTTCTCCGCTCTCGTCCCCTTTTCCTCTCTTCTTTTGTTCTCTGTGTGTGGGGGGTGTGGCGGGGGATGTGGGGTTGGGGCGAGCAGGCATTGAGATTCCGGACTATGTGGACACGCTCACTCCTGAGTTTGAGAAGGAGCATCAGCAGCTCGTGAGCATCCTACCCCACGCTCCCCCACACGCCCACTCCCGACTCTGCTTTTGCATGGCCACCCTGACCCACGCTTCCTGGCACCCTGCCATTGCATGCCCTTGACACTCCCCCACCTCCCCCCCAGCCCACTCCACACTCTGCTTTTGCATGCGCATCCCTGCCCCACCCTGCTCCACACTCTGCTACTGCACCCCCTTCGCCACCGCACAAACATATCCACTTTTGCATGTATGCCGTGCTGCTTTCCGCCACATGCCTCTTGTGTCACTCCATGTCCTGATTCACATCTCCTGCATGACATATGTGTGTGTGTTTGGGGTGAAGGGGGAGGAGGGGGGAGCGTGGGCCATGGGTTGGTGTACGATTTGAGTGTGCATGTGTGTGTGTGCATGTGTGTATGTGTGTGTGCTTGTGTGTATGTGGGTGTGCGTGCTTGCATGTGTGTGTGCGTGCGTGCATGTGTGTGTGTGTGTGTGTGTGTGTGTGCACCTATGGTTATTGTCGCAGGTGGCCAAGGCAGCGGAGGAGGAGGAGGTATCAAAGCATGAGGCAGCTCGTCTTAAAGCCGAGATAGAGAAGATCCGAGCGCAGAAGGTGTGTGCACTTGCCGCCCATTTCTTGTGCCCCTTTTCACTTAACCCCTCTGGCACTGAAACTTGAGATGTCAATGCTTTGTGCTATGCTTGCTCGCTGGGTAGATCTCTGCTCTGCTTATGCCCGGTTTCTACCTTTATCTCCGCTTTTCCCTGTATAAACTCCAAATTTCTGCACCATGCATGTGTCATGTCCTGTTGTCGCCTGATATCATTGTGCCAATTGCGAGTCGCAGGATGCACTGAAGACAATGACAGTGGATGAGTATCTGGCCAAGAACCCCAAGCTCAAGGAGAAGTTTGATGAGGAGATTCGCAACCACAACTGGGGCTATTGAGAAATTGAGACTGCAGAGACAAAAATTGCATCTGGTTCAGCAACGCTACATAGGTCACCCATTTCGTTGTAACCATGCTTGTCAATATGATTTTTATGCGTGATAATTTAGGGTTTCAAGGCACCAGAATCTATAAAGAAATGCATAAAATGGGGAATACACTTTATTTTACTGATTGTATTTGTGTAGATCTACATGTGCTACTTATGCAGTATTGTCGCCGAGGAACAGTCGTTCGTTCACCCATGGCGAGCTATCGCAGCTCCGCGTATCCATTCCCGAGGCGGGGAGGAGCCATCGCAACCAATCTCAAGGGCACACAAGTCAGTCAGCCTCATCATCAGTCAGTCATGATGGCAGATTGAAGCGTCCACTTCATTTTTCACTGCAGTCACGCCTTCTGCTGCTGATGCTAGGAGGAGTGAGACTGTGAGATCTGCCTGACACTGTCACCTCGCTCCGCCTAGGCTCTGATTCTGTTTTTTTTCTGTCCAGAAGCAAGAGTCGCTTAGGAAAGCTCCGCCAGACCCGCCGCTCGCGTATCTGGTTCTCTGGCAATCACTAGGGTTGTTGCTTCGCACAAGTTTAACTAGGATTTTTATAGTATTTTTTTGTTCTCCTTTCTATCCAAGGCTGAAATGCAGTTTCGGTAGCTCATCCCTCACTTACTCTGACCATGAAGAATTATGCACGTCAGCAGGCTTATTATGTCGTGCCTGCTTGACTCGCATCGCTACTTGCCGTGATCTGCTTCTCGACTGTTGGTGTTGCAGCTTCCGATGGCGTGCCTGCTAGCCTCCTCGTACAAGCACATTCCTCACGTTGTACATTCCTCGCCCGTTACAAGCACATCCGTTTCGAAACCCCCGAGCGCTCCTCATGGAAGGCCGTGGCCTCGCACGCTTCGGGAAACGTCATCTCTTAGCGCGTATAGACGGCCGACTCGCGTAGCAGGACGCCTTAGCAACGCATCATGGTCACCGAGGCACAAGCAGCAAGGGTGCGGGCTTTCTCTTGGGATCTCGCCGTTGCGACAGTCACGCGCTCGTTTTGCCAGTCAGAGCAACGCCGGAGCAGCGACGGCGACAGCGACAGGAGCAGCAGCAGCAGCAGCGACAACGGTAGCCTCGTTGATTCATTCTGCGTCCTCCTCACTAGTAGCCGTCCTTGCGATCAGTCTCACAGCCGCGTTAAAGGCGGCATCGTTAAGAACAACATGTTCTGTTTCTGACACCACGTCTGTTGCTGCTGCTGCTGCTGCGAAATCCCCCAGATCCTCCCCTGCTGTGAATAACAGGAAGAGAGCACTGCACGAAATCCCGCGCTTCAGGCCAATCCATGCCGTCAGATCATTCGTAGTTCATGCGCACCGTCCGATCAAAATTTCCGGGTTTTCAAATTCGTCATCCCGCGTTATCGTTCTAAAGAGACGGATCAACAGAAGCCGTCGAGCAGCAATCAGTGAGCTGTTGGGTGAAACCCTAGATTTGAGAGCATGTAGGTGGAAAGGCCTAGATTCAAGAACGGTTGGAGAAGAAGCCCTAGATTTGATAAAAGGTAATCGGATAGGATACACGCATGGTGTCAGGAGATGGGGTTTGTATAGAATCTGGTTACCAGCAGCACGGAGTTCACCAGCAGAATTACCCGCACGATCGTTACCAGCAGAATTTACTGCGCACGAATTCCCAACGAAACCAGTATCGATTGCTCTCAATTCTAGCTCGTCTGCTGCTTGCGCAGCATTTTCTTCTAGTTTTTCCCATGCGCACTCGCTGCATTCCACTCCGTTCAATCGAACGTGCTTACATCGAAGTTCTCTGTACGGCCAGCGGCGAGGGCCCGTAGGTGGTTCGTTGGGCTTTCGTGTGGGTAGGAGCAGCCGAGGATTGCGCACTCTAGTGCGTGCCTCTGCTGCTGGCGCAGGCGCAGCAGGAGCAGCAGCAGCAGGGGCAGGAGCAGCAGCAGGGACAGCAGGCGCAGCAGGGGCAGCTGGAGCAGCAGCAGGGGCATCAGGAGTAGCAGGGACAGCCGCAGGGGCAGCAGGAGCAGCAGCAGGAGGGTCGGGAGCAGCAGGGGCAACAGGAGCAGCAGCAGGAACAGCAGGAGCAGCAGCAGGAGCAGCAGGAGCAGCAGCAGGGGCCGTACCCTTCTTTCTCAAATTCCCAAATCCCTTCAACCAGATGCCTCCTCTGTCCGATATCTTCACGAAGCTTCTCAGAAAGGCCATGGCGGCAGGGAAGGTGCCTCTAGACTGGCTGCACCACCCTCTCTCTCCCGTGCTGCCCGCGCTGGTGCTTATAGCGGGGGCCATCTGGCTGCTGGCGCCGCTGGTGAGGCTGTGCAGGAAGGTGATTAAAAAGAGCGACGCCAATTGGGAGGAATCGCGGTCTCGCCACGTGATGGTGTCGTATTTGCGCCCGCTCATCCTCTGGGGCTGTGTGCTCGTGCTCTGCGGGTGAGTGGCTGCTTGATTGCCCCCTTTGTCGCCAATGCTCGCCTTCTCCCCAACAATCTGCCCCAGAAGACTGCTTTGCCTTGTACCTCCAAACTCCCTGCACCCTCTTCCTCCGCACTCCTCCCCTTCCTCCCCCCAAACCCCCCTCTCCCTCTACCCGCGCAGCTGCTTCCAGCCATTCTCAATGCCCACGGAGGCGGGGCAGCTGATCAAGGACCGTTTTGTCAACTTCCTGCGCTCGCTCTCCACTGTGCTTGTCTTTGCCTTCTGCACCGCCAAGTGAGTGGCCTGTGGCGCCCCTCACCCCATGCCACATGCTTCACCCATATGCATTGCCCTCACGACTTTATTTCCTCAACCCTCTTCCCGTCACTGCATTGCCTCGGACCCTCCACTGTTCCATTCCGAATTTTCCTGTCTTTTATCTTCCTTCTCCCTCTCTCCCCACGTCACAGCCTAACTCGGCAGATACAGAAGATGATGGAGAAGCAGAGCAACAAGGAGGAGACCCGAAATGTGAGTCACCCACTCGCCCTGCCTCTCGCCCACTCGCCCTGTGACCCTTCGGTCTCCCACTGGCCCGCAGGCTAACAGTAAGCGTCACGCTGTCTTACCAATGCTTTCTCCTTTGGTGCACACACACGTGTGGGTGGCAGGAATGACGTGTGTATTTGCCTGTTACCCTGCCGATTGCCCGTATTCTGCCCCATTTCCCCTGCATTTCACCCCCATTTCCTTCGCCTGGTTCAGGTGGGAGTGCAGTTCGTGGGCAACACGGTCTACACGCTCGTGTGGGTGGCGGCGGTGTTTCTTTTTATGGAGCTGCTGGGATTCTCCACTCAGAAGTGGATCACCGCTGGAGGGCTGGGGACCGTGGTGGTGACCCTGGCAGCTAGAGAGGTGTGTGTTGAGAGATTAGTGAGGAAGAGAGGTGAATCGTGGGTGACATACCGGTACTAAAAGTCATCTTCCTCTTCATGAAGCTGCCTGGATTCTCCACGCGGAAGTGAATCACAGCCAAAGGGCCGGAGACTGTGATTGCCACTCTGGCTGCTGGAGAGGCAGTGCAAGGAGGAGTCGAGAAACTAAAGGTCTGTCTGGAGAGACGTTTGAGACCATCCATCATCACTCATGGCCGCAACGTAGTCAATATCTCACCTCACCTCCACTCCACCCATTCCCACCCGGCATGACCCACACCACCAACCCCCCCCTCCCCCCATCAGATTGTCACCAACTTTCTCTCCTCCATCATGATCCATGCCGCTCGCCCCTTCATGGTCAACGAGTGGATTGTGTGCCGCATCGACGGCCAGGAGATCTCGGGGACTGTGGAGGTGAGCAGTGGGCAGAGCTGTGGCTGTCAAGGAGGTGCACTGAGTGACTGAGGAGGTAGGATGGGAGGGGAATGTGGTGGTGCACACAGTCGTGTGGGGCAAAATGCATACTTGCCTCTTCATGGTGAACGAGTGGATCGTGTGCCGTATCGACGGCCAGGAGATCTCGGGAACTGTGGAGGTGAGCAGCGAGCAGTGAGCAGTGCACATGGTCGGGTGGGGCGTGGCTCATTTTCAGTAGTCCCTTGATGGTGAACGAGTGGGTTGTGCGACGCATCAGTGGGCAGGGGATCTCTAGGACTCATATTCTTTTTTGGCCCAACAAATTTCAGGACGGGTTTGCTCTGCACCTCCTCGTCCCGATTCCACCTTCTTCCCCTTGTCCTTCTCTCCTGCTCCCTGCAGCACGTGGGGTGGTGGGAGCCGACTCTAGTGCGCGGTGACGACAGGGAGGCGATTCACATTCCGAACCACAAGTTCAGCGTGATTGTCATCCGCAACATGAGCACGCGCAACCACTGGCGCATCAAGATCTACTTTGGCGTCTGCCATCTAGATATCAACAAACTGCCGGTGAGACAGAGTGTTCAGGGTTACATCCAATGAAGGACCATTCGAGACAGAGTGTTGTTTCATTTGAGGTGACTTCTGAGTCAACCCAAAAGGCACCTGTTCTGTTACTTGCAACATGAGCACGCACAACCACTGGCGCATCGAAAGATACTTCGAGATGGTTTCATGATCTCATAGACTCGTAAGCTTTTTGTTTCTTTCCCCTTTCCCCATCCGTGCAACTTCCCATCCATGTGCACATCCACCCCCCATCAGGACATCCTGGTGGCGATGCGCAAGTTCATAGCCAAGCACCCCATGCTGGAGCAGCGCCGTCTGGGAGAGACCAGTTGCAGCTTCGAGCTTTACCTACCTTCCTACTCTGCCCCTGTGCCCATCCAACCCCCCATCTTTCCAACCAATCAGGACATCCTGGTGGCAATGCGCAAGTTCATAGGCAAGCACCCCATGCTGGAGCAGCGCCATCTGCACCGACGTGTGTTTGTGGAGCGCATCGATGAGCAGCTGCAAGCCATCATGGTGGGTGGGGGGATGGGAGCATGCATGCAGGCATGTGTTGGGATGAGTGTATGGGCTGTTGGTAGTGTTTCCCACTGCCACCACCGCCATCTGCATGGACGTGTGTTTGTGGAGCGCATCGATGAGCAGCTGCAAGCCATCATGGTGAGAGGGATGGGGGGACGGAGCATGCAGGAATGCGTTGGCATGGGTGCATCGCACAGCCACCACCACTGGCAGCGCCATCTGCACCGGCGTGTGTTTGTGGAGCGCATTGATGAGCAGCTGCAAGCCATCATGGTGAGAGGGGGGTTGTGTTGTGGGGATGGGGGGATGAGGGGATGAGGGGACGGAGCATGCAGACCGTCTGTGAGGGATGGGACCAAGCAGGCGACCATGGTGGTCTGGTGCACTCTTGCTCCCCCCCACACGACACCACCACCACTATCACCACCAGCCTTTCTCTGGTTTCCACTCTCGAGTTCCTCCAGCACTCTTTTTATTGAATTTTCATTCGCCACTCATCCTCTCTCCATCCCGCCCTCTCGCTGCAATCCTCGCTGCATCTCATTGGACATCCTCCTACCACCCTGCGCTCACCTGCACAATTCTCCACCCCTCTGCACCGCTCTGCATGCAGGTCATGTGCTCATGCTTTGTCAAGACGCCCTATTTCGAGGAGTACCTGCGAGTGAAGGTGAGAAGGGGAATGGTAGGAGCAAGTGAGTTATGACCAGTACGAGCAGACAGACTTCGACCATGCATACAAGCAAGGGAGTGGTGCACAAGGTATCTTAAGACGACTTTAGCCACCTTGACTCCAAGGTTGATGAGATACTGTGGTTTGTTGCGTGGTCAAGGTCCTATATGACCAGGGGGGAACTCGAATTTCCCGCATTTCCACTCTTCATCCAACGTCCCAAACCACCCTTCCTTTCCCCATCGCTTTCATCTCCCAGGAGAACGTGGTGCTGGAGATGTACAAGATCATATTGGATCACGGGGCTCGTCGCACGATGCCCTCTCTGCTGTCCCTTCAACTCACATACCCTCCTTGCCCTTACCCCCCTTTCCCCAGGAGAACGTGGTGCTGGAGAAGTACAAGATCATATTGGATCACGGGGCACGCTTAGCAACCCCCATCCGCTCGGTGCAGAGGCTGTATGACAAGGGCGAGGCGGCACGGGGGGAGGGGGGGGGGGGGGGGGGGAGGGGGGGGGTACAGATTACAGCCACAACTCTCCTTCATTCCCTCCCTTTCCTCTCCTTTCCCTCATCCCATGCTCCCTCTCCCCTTTGCCTCTTCCCCAGGAGAACGTCGTTCTAGAGATGTACAAGATCATTCTCGACCATGGGGCGCGCCTGGCCACGCCCATCCGCTCAGTGCAGCGGCTGTACGACGAGGGCGAGGTGGCACGGGGAGGGTATGGTGACGAGGACGAGTTTGACGAGGAGGAAGAGGAGGAGGACTACGAGGAGGAGGAGGAGGAGGAAATGCGGCCCCCCGCGCTGCTCGTCGCTGCTGGGCTGGGCGTCGCTGGTTCTGGATCGGTTGGGGGCGCGGGAGGGGGCGGGGGCGGGGGTGGGGGTGGGGGTGTGGGAGGGGGTGTAGGAGGAGGGGGACGAGGGGGGTCGGGAGGAGGAGCAGCAGGGGGAGGAGGGGCTGGTGGGGCTGCGAGGGCGCCTGAGAATGGGGCGAGAGTAGGGGCAGGGGCGGGGGCAGGGGCAGGGATAGGGGCAGGGGCAGGGGGAGGAGTGCTAGTAGGAGCTGGGAATGGGGTAGGCACGGGAGTGGGAGCAGGTGTGGGGGCAGGTGTGGGGACAGGTGTGGGGGCAACAGCAGGGGCAGCAGGACCGGCAGCAGCAGCAGGGGCAGCAGGGCAGGGAGGAGGGGAGGTGAATGGGCATGCGAGTGTGGGGCCCAATGGAGGTGCAAAGAGAGGCGTGAGTGGGAATGGTGTGCCTGGTGGTGCAGGCGATGCAGGTGCTGCTAATGGTGGCCTGCATCACTCTCCTTCTCCTTCTGCTGCTGCTGCTGCTGCTGCTGCTGCTGCTGGTAGTGGTGGTGGTGCTGCTGCTGGTGGTGTTGGCACAGCTGCCAGTAGTGCTGGTGTTGCTCCCCCCGCCACTACACATGCAGCTGCTCCCCCATCCTCCTACCCCCCTCTCCCTCCTTCCCCTCCTCAGTCCTCGCCTACACCCTCCTTCTCTCCTCCCCAAATCTCCTCTCCTCCGCCTCCCACATCACCTCCCATGCAGCAATCCACGTCACCTCCCATGCAGCAATCCATGTCACCTCCCATGCAGCAATCCACGTCACCTCCCATGCAGCAATCCATGTCACCTCCCATGCAGCAATCCACGTCACCTCCCATGCAGCAATCCACGTCATCATCCACACAGCCCTTCATCCCTCCTACTCCTCCTCCTGGCCCCCCATCAGCCCCTCCCCATGTCCCCCTTTCCTCACGCCCCCCCTCCCCTCCCCGATCACCTCCCCCTGGCCCTCCATCAGCCCCTCCCGCTGTCCAGCCCTCATCACGTCCTCCCTCCCCTACCCGATCACCTCCTCTTCCCGCCTCCCCATCGGCCCCGCCTGCCTTCCCTTCCCCTGCCCCCACCGTTTCCACTCAGGGAAGAGCCTCTGCCAACCCTGGCCCCCCTGCTCCCTACCCCCCCTCTGCTCCCCAGCCTCCCTTCGCTTCTCCCCAGAAGCCCCTTGCGAAGCCAGCTCCTGCTGCTGCTTTCAGCCCTCCTCCCTCTTCAAGCCCTCCTTCCTCCCCAGCTCCTCCCGCCTCAGCCGTCCCGTTAGCCTCCCCCGTTCCCCTGGCGTCCCCCTCTCCCTCCACCCCCACCGGTGCCAGCCCGCTAACCAGCGGCCCTCCTAGCAGGCAAGCAGCACCCACCACTGCTGCACCCAGTAGTGCTCCGCCAACCGCTGTTCCACCCACCGCTGTTCCCCCCACCACAGCCAGTCCTGTTGCACGGGCTCCTACTGGCCCACCTCCCTCTGCCGCTCCATCATTCTCTCCCACTCCTCCCACGCCCAATCCACCCACTGCTGCTCCTCCCACATCACCAACACCCAGAGGCCCTGCCAACCCACCTGGGAACCTCAGCAGCAGCCCACGGCAGCCCCCTGCTTCTGTTCCAGCACCCTCTGCCACTCCCCCTTCCTCCTCTGCCACAGCTGCACCTGCCACTTCTCCTACCTCGCCAGCTACAGCCGCTTCTGTCAATCCACCTTTCACCTTTGCTACTGCCCCTCGCTCTCCCGCCCCTGCTTCTGGTACAGCTGCCCCCCGCCCTCCTCCGCCCTCTGCTACAGCTGCTCCCATTTCTCCGTCTTTCCCCCCTGCTACAGCTACTACAGCTTCAACCCCCAATGCCTCTGGTGCTCCTCCCTCAACCACACCACAGACTGCTAGGACCTCGGTAACACCCAACCCATCAGCAGCAGCACCACCACCACCAGCAGTGGCAGCACCAGCATCTATACCACCACCAGCAGCAGCACCAGCAGCACCATCACAATCAGCAGCGGCAGTAGCACCATCAGCACTGAGTGGAGATGCAACAAGCGGAATGCAAGCAGCAGCGGGCAGAATGCAAGCCATGGCAGGGCAACAGGCAACACGGATGGCACCAGCACAGGGAGTAGCAGCTGATAGAGAAGGTGCAGCAGGGGGAGGTGCAGCAGGGGGAGGTGCAGCAGGGGGAGGTGCAGCAGGGGGAGGTGCAGCAGGGGGAGGTGCAGCAGGGGGAGGTGCAGCAGGGGGAGGTGCAGCAGGGGGAGGTGCAGCAGGGGGTGGTGCAGCATGGGGAGGGGGAGGTGCAGCAGGGGGGGTTGCAGCAGGGGGAGGTGCAGCAGGGGGGGTGACAGCAGGGGGAGGTGCAGCAGGGGGGGTGGCAGCAGGGGGAGGTGCAGCAGGTGGGGTGGCAGCAGGGGGAGGTGCAGCAGGGGGGGTGGCAGCAGGGGGAGGTGCAGCAGGGGGGGTGGCAGCAGGGGGAGGTGCAGCAGGGGGGGTGGCAGCAGGGGGAGGTGCAGCTGGTGTTGCTGCTGGCATCGGTGGAGGTGGCGGTGGTGGCAGTGGTGGCACAGATGGTGGTGGGAGTGGCAGTGGCGCTGCAGCAAGCAGGCGGGAAGTGTTGAGAGAGCAGCGTGCTGCTCGGTGGAGGGAGGAGCAGGCAAGGGGTGGTGGGGCCAGGGGTGTGCGTCCCTCAGCAGAATCAATATCATCCCCATCGGTTTCATCGGCATCAGCGTCAGCATTAAATGCCACATTCCCAGCATCAGCAGCATCACCATTGCCCTCAGCACCAGCAGCACCACGAGCAGCAGCATCAGCAGCAGAACCAGCATCGATCCCTGCACCTTCATCATCAGCATTCTCGTCACAAGCATTGCCATCACCAGCATTGCCATCACCAGCAACCTCCCCTTCCGCGCCCCCACCTCCTCCTTGGGACTACCTCAACCCCCCTCCTCCAACCACCTCCGCACGCTCCCCACCTGAACAACCACTGTCTTCAGCATCAGTACCGCCACCAATGCCAGCACCACCAATGCCAGCACCACCAATGGCACCATCATCGCCAGTACCATCGACACAACCACAATCACAATCACAGCTTTCATCACAAGGGCAAGCAGCATTACAACCACCATCGCAATTCCGTACTCCAACGATTGTGCCACCACCATCTCAGCCCCAATCACCCTCTCAACCACCCTCTCAGGCAAACCTTCCATCCACCCAATCGACATCCACCCAACAACCATTCAACCATCCACCATCCAACCAACAAGCACCCTCCCAAGCACAGGCAGGCTTCTTGCAAGCACAAGCATCTCTGTCCCCCCCTCGGCAGCTCTCCACCTCGTCCCCTCTACAAGCATCCCCTTTACAAGCATCCCAGTCTGGCCCAATACAGTCACCTGCATCTCGTCCCTCTCTCGGCACTCCTGCTCCCCCCCGGCCCTCCCATTCCCAATCCCAGCAGACCCAGCCACTCGCCCAACGGTCCTCTCCTGCACCTGCCTCCACTTCCCCTCCCCCTTCTCCCATTCCCTCCACTCCCACTTCTTCCTCTCCACCTCCCTCCTCTCCCCTTCCCTCCCCCAACCCCATCCTGCCCTCCACCTCCCCTCCATATCCTTTGCCCTCCTCTTCCTCCCTCACACCCTCGTCTACCTCCCCCTCTGCCTCTCCCCCTGCCCCCCCCTCTGCCTCCCCCTCTGCCTCCCCTCCTGCCTCCCCCTCTGCCTCCTCTGCACCTCCTGCCCCAATGCTCTCGCCTCCTCCCCAACCACCAGAATTAACTCCCCCAAGCACGGGCACAGGCAATAGTATGGGTACAAGCACAGGAACGGGTGCTGGCACAGCCACAGACACACATACAGGCACAGCGACAGTGGTTCAAAGTGGGAGGATGATGATACAGGAACGGGAGGTGAAGGGGGGTAGAAATTCAGTGGAAGGAGAAGGAAAGGGGGAAGAAGAAGAGGAGGGAGGGAAAGGGAAGGATGGGGAAGGAGGGGAGGGGGAAGGAATGCAGCAGGCTATACTGTTCGAGGTGGAAGGGGAGGGGGGTTCTGATACTGATTGGAAGGCTGAGATTCAACAGGCACTGGGAATGGACGGAGGTGATGAGGAGGGCGAGGGAGGGGAGAAACAAGGGGGACAGTCAAGCCATCCAGAGAAGAGGGGCGGTGAGAGAGAGCAAGAGAGGAAGCTGAGTGAGGGTGGGAGTCGTGGGAATGAGGGGGGGGGGGGTGATTTGAGAAAGCGGGAGGGAAGTGAGGGTGTAGAGTTGGCTTCTGATGGGAAACCAGGGGTGGGAGCGGGGATGGGAGTGGAGGTAGCACCTGTGCCCGTCTTTGCTGCTGATGTCATTTCAGCTGGAGCAATTACACAGCCTGCTGGCACTGGTGATGGTGGTGAGGGGGGTGGTGGTGGAGGTGGTGGTGGAATTGGTGGGGATGGTGGGGTTGGTATGGGTGGTGGAAATAATAATCCCACCAGCACAATAGGCATGAGTGCTTCTGATTTTGCATCAGCAGGCGAAGCAAGGAGCATTGGTGGGCAAGTGTTGGCTCCAGGAGAGGCAGTGATGCGAGGTGGAGCAGGGGAGAGCAGACCACCGCTACTGGGAGCAGCAGCAGCTGCAATGATGAGTGAGGGTGGTAGGCCTTCAGCAGTAGCAGCAGCAAGCTTCTTGAGTTCAGATTCAGACACAGCTTCAGGGACTGGGGACGCTGGGGAAAGAGAAGCCCCTGGTGCGACCAATGCTACAAGCGCTGCCGGTGTAACTGATGTTGGAGGGGGCGATGGTAGTATGGGACTTGGAACAATGGGTGGCACGAAGCAGGGTCGATAAAAAATGTCAAGCAAAACACCTGGGATATATAATAACACCCGAGATCGTGGTTATCAAAAAAGGGTCAAATATTGTTGCACCTTTCAGGCAGTACCTTTATTATGAACATATTTCACTCTTCCATAAGTACCGGAGAAAGGCAACGAAATGCTGATATTGATATTTGATCCATCTACACCAGCTTGCGTGTTCACAAATGCTGGTGACGAAGGTTCCTCCGCCATTTTTCACTGACGTCAGCCGCCTTCACAGGTACGGCAGCTGGGGGCAGGAGCTGGAGCTCAGCTATTGGTTTGTGGTTGTGGCTGGGGTTCCCAATTTTGGCGAAAGCCCTTGCCCCGACAGCGCTGGGCAGGAAAGCAACAACACCAACACCAGGATGCGTGCCTGGAACATTCAAAGTCACTGGTCCATTGTACAGTAGTCCCGTTGCGTCAGCAGAGTCGATCGACGGCCAATGTTGCTCGATCTTGATGCCCCGTCCTAGTGTTGAGAGGCCAGCGGAAATCCAGGGAGCAAACTGCCAACAACATAAGACAAAATTCACAAATGTGATGCTGATCACGGAAGCCGACAGAGACTGTATTGGCGGAGAAACAGGGTTTTCGTGGCATTACGCGGAAGTCAGCCAGCTGGGGCTGTACACTGCAATGGCTTAAAGCCCAAGACCTGAATTACAAAAAAAAAATGGCAAACTGTGCACAGTTTGCCTACCGAACCCACAGTTGACCTCCCGAGCCAGGCTGGTAACCAGAAAACGTCGCGCCACAAAATGACTGAGTCGTAGGGCAGAACAGGTCTGCTTGGCGAGAGTCCCAACCACCATTTCCTGAAGGAGGGTGGGCTCTGCCTGTGCACAGTTTGCAAAAAACTGTAATTCAGGAATGCTTGTGCGGCTAGTACGCGAAACTCGTAGATCATAGGCCAGAGGCAATTTTCTACCTACCACACTTAGTTTACCCTCATCCCAAGCGTGAAAGGCGCGAAGCGCATAATATTCCACACCGCGGTGAAATGGTGAACCTCAATTCCCCTCACATCGTCCTCCCCGTTGACGCACCGTCGCCCCCGCTTCCTCTGTTTCCCCGTCGCCATTGCCCTCCCGTCGCCCTTACCCCTCTCCCCTCCCGTCGCTTCCTCGTCAACGTCGTCGAGCCTCATTCCGACGCTTTTTTCACCACTCCGACCACCCTCTTTTTCCGTTGTCGTGTCCCCACCACTCCCCACTCTCCTGACAGGCGCGCCCACGTTTCCTTACTTGGGCATCGCCTTTCCGCAAACATCGCATTTGGCCCTATCGCTCACGCTTTCCCGCAACGTCGGTCACGCTTTCCCGCAACGTCGCTCACGCTTTCCCGCACCGTCGCTCACGCTTTCCCGCACCGTCGCTCACGCTTTCCCCTTGTCGCCACTCACGCATCCTCCTGCCTTACCCCACTCCCGGGGACACCGTCGCTCGCGCCTTCCCCCGCCTTCTCTCACGCTTCCCCGCTCATCGCCCAGGCTTCATCCCACCCTCGCCCACGCTTCACCCCACCCTCGCCCAGGGTTCCCCCCACCGTCTCCCATGCTTCCCCCCACCGTCTCCCATGCTTCCCCCCACCGTCTCCCATGCTTCCCCCCATCGTCTCCCATGCTTCCCCCCACCGTCTCCCATGCTTCCCCCCACCGTCTCCCATGCTCCCCCCCACCGTCTCCCATGCTTCCCCCCACCGTCTCCCATGCTTCCCCCCACCCTCGCCCACGCTTCACCCCACCCTCGCCCAGGGTTCCCCCCACCGTCTCCCATGCTTCCCCCCACCGTCTCCCATGCTTCCCCCCACCGTCTCCCATGCTTCCCCCCACCGTCTCCCACGCTTCCCCCCACCGTCGCCCACGTTTCCTCCCACCCTCGCCCACGCTTCCCCCCACCATCGCCCACGTTTCCCCTCACCCTCTCATCCGCCCTTCATCTCATCCTCCCGTCCTCACATCCTCGTTTCCTCTCATCCTCCCGTCCTCTCATCCTCCTTTCCTCTCATCCTCCTTTCCTCTCATCCTCCCTTCCTCTCATCCTCCCTTCGTCTCATCTTCCTTTCCTCTCACCCACCCTTCCTATCACCCACTCTTCCTCTCATCCCCCCATCCGCCCCACCGTCGCCCACGCTTCCCCCCACCCTCGCCCACGCTTCCCCTAGACGGGACAGGGGAGTGGGGGAGGCGGGGCAGGGGGGGCAGGGGAGGCGGGGGGGTAGGGAGAGAGGGTGCAGGGATCCTCCTATCCCCTGTTCCACCCCCTGCCACACTTTCTCCTCCTGCCCTCCTCCCTTCCTCCGCATTCATACCCCTTCCTCCCTTTCTCCATCTCTCGCGTTGCGCTTTTTCTCCCCGCTGATATCTCTTCCCTTCCCATCGCGTTTGCGTCATCGTCGGTGGCAAGTACCGTCCGCCCTTCCACTCTCCATTCAGCCCTTTCTCCAAGCCTCTCTCCACCCTACCACTCTCCCACCCACTCTGTCTTTCATCCTCCTGCCCCTCCACCCTGCCGCCCTTTTTTTCAAGCTGCCACTTTCCGATCTTCCTGTCGGCCGCCTTTTCTGTCCGACCCACTTGCTACACCCTACTTGATTTCCTCACATCCTCCCATCCCCCCTTTCCCTTCCACGCCTGTACACTCATCGCCTGTTTGTATATTCAAGGGGATTGCCCTTCGATTGTCATTGTTTCGTACAGTCCTTCCCAGCTGCTTCAACATACCGGTACCATATGACACATCAAATTTCATGGTTGATGATTAGTGGTATGACAAATAGGTAACCATGCCATGTATTGATGTTTATGCGTCTCATATTAAAACACTGTCGGCTTCAGAGCAGGGTTGCACATGGCCACAAAAAAGAAGTGGAACAAAGCATATAAAAGTTGTCAACAGTGGACTATAGGCACAATGCACAAAGCTAGGAGGTGGTAACTTTTCATCACATTAACTCATGGTGGTGGGCACCTGTCCAAGCATGGTTCTGTGATAGAACGGGGATGGAAGAGGGGGTATGGCAGATAAGCGAGGGTTGGATGTGGACGGGGCAGAGGGGTGAGAAAAAAAGGGGAAAGAGAGTGAAGACGGATGGGGGAGAAGAGAGTGAGGGGGTTGGGAAGAGAGTGTGCAGTGCGCAGGGGAGAAGAGAGTGTGGGGGGTGGGAAGAGAGTGTGCAGTGCGACGGGCGAGAACAGAGTGAGGGGGGTGGGAAGAGAGTGTGCAGTGCGTAGGGGGGAAGAGAGTAAGGGGGGTGGGAAGAGAGTGTGCAGTGCGCAGGGGGGAAGAGAGTGAGGGGGGTGGGAAGAGAGTGTGCAGTGCGACGGGCGGGAGGAGAGTGAGGGGGGTGGGAAGAGAGTGTGCATTGCGTAGGGGGGAAGAGAGTAAGGGGGGTGGGAAGAGAGTGTGCAGTGCGCAGGGGGGAAGAGAGTGAGGGGGGTGGGAAGAGAGTGTGCAGTGCGCAGGGGAGAAGAGAGTGTGGGGGGTGGGAAGAGAGTGTGCAGTGCGCAGGGGAGAAGAGAGTGTGGGGGGTGGGAAGAGAGTGTGCAGTGCGCAGGGGGGAAGAGAGTGAGGGGGGTGGGAAGAGAGTGTGCAGTGCGCAGGGGGGAAGAGAGTGAGCAGGGGGGAGGGGAGTGAGCAGGAGAGAAGAGATTGCGGGTGGGCAAGCGAGTGAGCGAGGGGGAGAGCGTGAGATGGAGAGAGTGAACGGCAATGGGAGGGGTAGTGGTGGCGACGGGCGGGAAGCGAGTGCGACGGGCGGGGGAAGCGAGTGCGACGGGCGGGGGAAGCGCGGGCGGGGAAGCGAGTGCGACTGGCGGGAAGCGAGTGCGACGGGCGGGGGAAGCGAGTGCGACGGGCGGGGGAAGCGAGAGCGACGGGCGGGGGAAGCGCGGGCCGGGAAGCGAGTGCGACGTGCGGGGAAGCGAGTGCGACGGGCGGGGAAGCGAGTGCGACGGGCGGGGGAAGCGAGTGCGACGGGCAGGGGAAGCGAGTGCGACGGGCGGGGGAAGCGAGAGCGATGGGTAGAGGAAGGGAAGGCGACGGGCGGGAGAAGCGAAGGCGACGGGCGGGAAAGGCGACGGGAGGGGGAATGTTGCGCGACGGGGTGGGGGGAAGTGAAGGCGACGGGGGGAGGGGAAGTGAAGGTGACGGGGGAGGGGAAGTGAAGGCGACAGGCGTGGAAAGCGAAGGCGACGGGCTGGGGTCCAGAAGGCATCGGGCTGGGGTCTTGGAGGCGCCATCCCACGCGGCTGCGATGGCGAAAGAGATCGGAAGCGTGGGACCTAGGGTAAGCGAGGGCGAGGAGAGAGGTTTACGCTTGGGCGAAGGGTCACGGTACGATATTCGCCGAGAGTTTACGCATCAGTTGCACCCTAAACCTGCATTTCGACACGAGCGAACACTATCTTTGTGCGTCGTCATCGAGATCCGCGTTACCCACATTCGTAAGCCGCCTCTGATTCCTCGCTATGTCTACAGGTATGCTATATGCCTAGTTATCTGCGTGCTATCCCAAACTGTGCACAGTTTGGGATGGACGCCCTTTTCTGGTTGTTGTGTGAGGGACCCCACCCATCACTCGAATTCTTGTACGCGACGGACTTTTGTCGCAATTTGGTTTCGCGAGTGAAAGTGGTTCGCACCCCAACCGAACCTCCGTCTGCCTGCCTTCCGAACCTAATTTTTCCCGTTGACTTCCGTTGAGTAATTCAGGTCTTGGGCTTTAAGTGCTTCCTCTTCATGCCACATAAAACCATACCACGTCAGCGTTCCGCAAAGCCCAAGGGCGGAGCGCAGGCAAGGCAAACCCGCCACCCTCGAAAAGAAAGTGCTGCTTTCGGATCCCGCCACGTCCTCCCTCGCCCCCGGAACCAACCACTTTCGCCCGGCGAGTGACGCAACCAGCCCAGCACTCGAACCTTCCACGTGGTCCCTCATAACCACGCGCTGCGGGCCAGTGACGCCATTTACATCCCGGATCTCACCGTAAAACCTCTTCTAACCGTAGCTCAACGCACTATATCTCTGTCTCACCATCACTTCTGTTCAAATTGTTGAGCATAAATAGGAAGGCGCCGAATTACAGTTACCAATTCCAACCTCACTCACATCCAGCGCAGCAAAGCTAACGAAATCTTTCAGCCAGCAACATCAGGTCTTCCGATCTTCGTTCTCAATAAGTAGCAACAGTGTCGCTCTTGTTCCTCAATCAGTACGCTTCAGTCCCACACCACAAGTCTTCCGCCCTAAAATAGAGCAGCGGAGAAACCCAGATTATCGTTCAGTGCATACTTCCCGTCCCACTGAGAGCAGTTAGAAGTTTTGCACAAGAGCAGACTCGGCTCCCAAATCCGGAGGCAGGAGGTAACAATGGCGGAGTCTCATGTCGCCAATGAGCCGCAGGTTGCGCCGCATGTGACAGTGACCAATACCAGCAGCACGTCGGGTATAGAGGACATTCGCAAGAGATACCGCATCGGCAAGAAAATTGGTAGCGGTCGGTTTGGAACGGTCCACGAGGCGGTTGATAGGCACACAGGCGTCCACGTGGCAGTGAAGACGATCCCTAAGGACAAATACAAATGCGCCGCGCTGTCGATCTTCCGCAAGAAGGACAAGGCGGAGGCGGAATCCACTCTCCGCCTGCTCCGCGGAGAGGCGGAAATTAGCCAGGCGATCGGCGGAAAGCAGGGGGAAGGGCAGGCGGAAGGGCAGGCGGAAGGCCGGTCGAATGTGGTGGAGGTGTTATCTGTGATAGAGGGGCGGCGCCACATGTACATAGTCATGGAGCTATGCCGCGGCGGCTCGCTCGCTAGTTACCTCGAGAAGCGGCGGCGCGGCGAGGTAACGGGCCTCGCACCTGCTGCCCCGACCGCGATCGAATCGTCTGCCGTGGATCGCGGCCATGCGGGGAACGCAGGAGGGAAGCTATTGGCGCACGAGCAGGGCGCGGAGTCGGAGGGGGAGGAGGAAGCGGAGTCTTTCGCCCACCGCCTCCGTCAATTCAGCTCCGACGATCTCTCCGCGTCCTCCTCCGCGTCAGACGTGGGGAGGGAGAGCGACGACGATCACGACGCAGTGACCGCGGAGAGCCGTCGTGAGGCCGCAAACCACGCGATCTCCCCCGCTACATCCGCCGCTACCGCCGGTTATTCCGCCCTGGCGTTCCTCGAGCGCGGCGCGTACGGCGCGGCGCGACGACAGCAGCAGGAGCGGGAGGACGAGGCGGCGTGGATGGCTTACGAAATCGCGTCCGCAGGGGATCATCCACCGCGACATCAAACCCGAGAACGTGCTCATCTCGCTGCCGCCCGTTTCAGCTGATTCAACTGTTACAGCCGCTACAGCCGGCAGCGCTGCCACAGATGCGCGTGATCACCGCAACTCCCAGCGTCGCTCCCGGGACCGGACCAGCTTGAGCAGAGACGGCGGGGTTTCGCTGAAGAAGCGCGTGGCGCTCGTTAGTGTCACGAGCACGCTGCAGCGGTCCGCGTCGCGTAGAATCACCCCCGTTGCAAGCAACCCCTCGTTAGACGAGCTGTCAGGGGAAGAGGAGCACCAGCAGCAGCAGGTGCAGCACCAGCGGCTGGTTCTAGCTGATTTCGGATTGGCCGAGAGGGTCAAGGAGGACGGCACAGTGCGGCGCGGAATGGTGGGCAGCCCTGCTTACATCTCTCCCGAGGTCGCTGGAGGGTTGACTACCAGTTACCCCTCGGATATATGGGGTATTGGCATCTGCCTCTTCCTAACCCTTTCCGGCGGGCAGTTACCCTTTTCGGGTCGCGACACGAGGGCGCTTCTGAGGAATATCCGTAGGGTGGCGCTGCCAATGGGAACAGCGGCATGGATGGGTGTGTCGAGCGAAGGGAAGGCGGTGGTGAGGCAGCTGCTGTCAGCAACGCCCAGTGATAGGCCGTCTGCTCAAGAGGTCATGGAGTTGCCGTGGGTGGTGGAAGGGAGGAGCAGGTGGCTGCAGAGGCACTATGGGCAATAAAGGCACATTGAGTAGGCAGTGGTGGTGTGGGGAGTGCTTGCTAGAAGTTGGATGGTGGAGGATTTTGGGAGGCATTGGTGAGATGAAGATAGGTAGCTTGAAACTAAGTTTTGTAGCAAATGGTTGGGGTAAATAAGGCTGTAAACAGGGGGAATTCCCATATCAGGGAAATCTGAATGTATATGATAATTTTTGAAAGTGTAATGAAATGTAACACTTTCTAAAATTTTGTATTGTGAAAAGGGGTACGTGACCAACAGAGGAAAGGTAGCGCTAAAGCGCTACTCACCCTCTTTTGCCTACAAAAGAGAGACGTGGGGACATTTGTCCCCACCCACGTTTTCATTTCCGAAATTGTAGTTCTAATTTCGTTCTCGTCCACACTGGCGAAAACTCAGTCGCTTCCACGCTTCACGACCCCGTCTGTTGGGAACAAACAATCTTAAGCGCCTCTGTCGTGTCGAAACACCAAGGCACAAGCGAAGCAGAGCATATCGAGGCACCAGCGAGTCAACCCTCGGAGGTTGAAGTAACCGCTGGAGGTTACGCGAAAGTCAAAGGTCAGCGACCTTTGACTTGACAAATGCAGCGCGACAGCAAGGACACACAACTGACTCGACATTGAGCAGTTGCCCGAGTCGCACTGTATCGAACCGCAACAGTAAAACAGTTTAATATATCTCTTCGTATTCTTTGTACTCTTATATAAACCTTTGTACTTGCTTGTTTTAATCAACTTACTTTGCCCTCACATACCAGCGCAAGGTGGTTCAAGGACTTCATTTAAACGCTTCCGCTACTACATCACTCTACCCAGAGTTTAACCCTACCAAAGATCCTAAGGGGCACTCAGCCCAACATGGTATGAGAGCTAGTTAGGGTTAAAATTATTTATCCTTAACACCTAATACACCAAGAGACATGTCTACCAGAAAGGAGAGGAGCTCCTCCAACGGCTCTCCTGGTACTACTCCTACTCCACCTCCTGCCTCTGGCCTACAGACAGAGGAAGGCACAACAACGAGACCGGCAGCTGGGTCTACTGAAACACCCGCAAACCAAGGCGCGGGCTTCGATCCAAGCATGATGGAGAAGTTCTTCTCCTTCATGTCCTTCTACGAGCAGCATCAGCAAGGAGCACCTGCGCAATCAAACAACAGCAACAACAACAACAACGTGACGCCCATGAGTCTCGATGGCTCATCCTACGCACGCGGGAATCAACAACAGCAACCTACCTTCGCTCCGTACGAGCCCCAGCGCGGCTCCGTCAGCTTCATGCCACAACCACAACCTGCACCGGGACAAGAGAGAACGCTGGACGCACTACAAGTTCAGTCGCAGTTCGCGCACGTTCTAAAACTGCAAACGACAAAACCCTTCGACGGGAAGGATTTCTTTACCTGGTCGTTCGAATTCGAGCTGATGATGGAAGGAGCGCAAATCCTTGGCTTCTTCGACGGGTCCCTGCCATACCCAACAAACGGCACACAGTATGAGAAGCAGCAGTACACCTATCAATCGATGATGGCGTACACGATACTACTGAGGAACATCACTCCAACTCAACAACAAAACATACGGTCTTACCGAGGCTACGGCAACTCCGCGGAGCTCGCGTACAATCACTTGAAGAGCCTGTATCAAGCAACAGACAGCGTAAACCAAAGTCGGTTAATGGCGCAGCTGACAACAATCAAAATGAAACCAGGCGAGAAGGGAATGGCGTATATCAGTCGCTGCCGCGAGCTGCGCGACAAGCTTCTTCGATGTGGAGGATCGATTTCAGAGGACGCCTTCGTCACGGTTGTCATCGGCGGTCTTGGTCCTCACTGGCGCTCCACTCGCGCCATACTACGAGCCCACGGGAAAATTTCTGAAGCAGCACTTTGCGCCGAAATCCACGCCGAGCAGCAAGACATGGACCTGCAAGAAGAACGACACAAGAGAAAGGTATCAGTGCCCGAATTCGCGTTTCACACTCAACGGCGCCACAACAACAACAACAATCGACCGAAAATCGTACCTCCATTCTGCCACCTCTGCAAGACTTCAGGGCATCCTCGTACGCACTGCCCGAATCGACAACAGTCAACGTCGCCGCAACGCCAACTTCGCCCTTCAAGCAGTCAAGTCGCCTCAACGCAAGCAAATCCGACAACTTCAGTACAAGTCTCAACAACATCGACGGGACAACCTGCGAAAGGAACAAGAAACACCGTCAGCTGCATGGCAAGGCTGAGTGACTCCTGCGTAACTGAGTCACCACCATATTACTCACCAGAAGAACAACTCGACAACAGCACGCCTCGCCGCGAGTCACTTCAACCGAACCCGACGTACGCCGCCATCGCTCAAAGCGAGCCGTCCGGGAAGGATACATGGTTCTTGGACAGTTGCTGCGGACAACATATGTGCTCTTCAGGACGTTTCGTTCAACGCGAGCACCAACTTCAACGAGAAGTCGTCATCACTGTCGCCAATAATCAGAACCTGCGCACACGACGACAAGGAGTAGTGCAACTTCAGTCACGAGAGACGAATGTCATACTGCAAATGTCCAAAGTCCTAATAGCAGAAGGACTTGGCTACAACTTACTGAGCGTCAGTCAGTTGATGGCGAAAGGCATACATCTGGAAGCCGACAGTACCACCCAGGAGTTCAAGCTGTACCACGGGAAGGGCGGCCTCTACATCGGAAAGGCGGTCCTGAAGAACAATGTCTTCGTTCTCGATTTCGTCCCAGACCTGGGCACCGCAGACAGTGACGGGATCGTCACCTTCACATCTTGGACGCACCCGCCGGATCTCGACCCCGACTTCAGTCCGGAAGGCTTTTGGTATTCACATACCATTCCTGAAGCAGAACGAACACGTGCGTTAGTAACAATACAACATTCGGCAGCAGCAGAGACAACATCGGCAGCAACAGAGACAACATCGGCAGCAGCAGAGACAACATCGGCAGCAACAGAGACAACATCGGCAGCAGCAGAGACAACATCGGCAGCAGCAGAGACAACATCGGCAGCAGCAGAGACAACATCGGCAGCAGCAGAGACAACATCGGCAGCAGCAGAGACATCATTGGCAGCAGCAGAGACATCATCGGCAGTAGCAGGAACAACAACAGTAGCAGCAACAACGACACCACTCCTCGTTGACGAAGCACCACCAACACCCGCACAGCAGCTGAATCCGGCTCAACGGGAAGTCCATAGAAGCGCAAACTTCACCGCCAGCTTCTACTCCAACTCCGACGCGTATCGACGCTCACCCGGACACCGCGCCTCCGAAGACATCTGGCACGCACGCATGGGACACCCAAGCAACACTGTGTTAAACAACACAATAAGAGCAGGAGTCCTTGACAAGGACTCGTTACTACTACTCGACGGCAGAGAACTTCAACGGGCACGAGGAACATGTCTTACCTGCCCCGAAGCCGACTTACCACATCGGCCGTTCACTCCTCATCACAACCCGAGCACACCCGCGTACGCACCACTCGAAAAGGTGTATAGCGACATCCTGTACAATCGGGAACCAGGACAAGTAATATACAACTACACAATCACCTTCATGGACGCCGCCACCCGTTACGTCTGGCATCTAAACCTACCCAGCCGCGACATGGTCCTCGAAGCATTCGCTGCTTGGCTACCAGTAGCAGAAAGAGAGTTGGGCGTAAAGCTGAAAAGCTTCCAGTCTGACGGAGGAGGAGAATACACCTCTCAGCGATTCAAGCAGTACCTGGCGGAAAGGGGAATCAAGCAGCTCCTCTCTCTTCCCTACGCCCATCAGCAGCAAGGTGTAGCAGAAAGAATGAACAGGACTCTGCAGAACAGCATGCGCAAACTGTTGCGTGGCATGCGGCTACCCAACCACCAGTGGCCTGACGCGATGGACCACGCTGTCATGCTGCACAACTTGCTCTCATCTTCATCACTACCGAACAACGCATCACCGCATCTGCTGTGGACAAGAAAACAGGGCAGCACAAAAATGTTACGAGTGTTCGGATGCATGGTACAGTACCGACCCCCAGCAGCACGAGCGGGCCGATTTTCACAACGCGCACAGTGGGGACTACACCTCGGCATCGAAAAGAACTACAACGCGTGGAAAATCTTTGACGTCCACTCCAAGGAAACAGTAGCAGCACGCGACGTCATTTTCTACGAACGACTCACGCTCCAGACATACCTTGCCAACCTGCAAGAGGACCAAGATCCCACAGGTGGTTTTCGTGGTGACCGAGCCTTCGCCTCGGCAGCAGACGAAGCTGACTGGGACGAGCAGAATGTGGCCAACGCATCAGAAGAAGCTGGACCCCTTCCGTTCTGCTCCGTCGACGTCCCCATGGACGAAGATAACCCTCGCGAAAGTGTCAACGCCGAAACCTTCTACTACTTCGCCGACAACGGTTACGTAACACCTGCGACAGTCAACACCGATGAAGCAGAACGAGTAGGACCGAATTTCATACCTGATCCAGAAGCGGGAGATGAAGCAGCTTATCCCGAGGATGCAACTCTTCCCCGCTACTCACAGACTGGACTGCAGATTCTCGGACTCGTCACCGCAGTCCACGGCAACACTCTTCCTAAGGAGCCTGCGACGGTTCAGCAGGCTCTGGGGGGGGAACACAGGGAAAAATGGCGTGAAGCCATGGACAGAGAGTTAAAGGCGCTGGAGGAACGGAACACCTGGAAAGTTGTCCCCATCAGCGTGGCAAGGAACAAGACCATTCTCACCGGGAAATGGGTCTTCCGCGTTAAAACAAAAGCAGACGGCACAATTGAGAAGTTCAAAGCACGCTGGGTTGTGCGTGGATTCGATCAGGAGCACGGACGGGACTTCACCGAGACATTCGCCCCGGTTAGCCGACATACCTCACTTCGAATCCTCCTCGCGATCGCCGCCATGAAGAAAAGGAAGCTACGGCAAATCGATGTCGCCAACGCGTTCCTCTACGCACCTGTCGACGTGGAAATCTTCGTCGAGCTCCCACACGGTACCAACGGGGAACCTAACCAAGTCTGTCAACTGCTGAAATCACTTTACGGGATCAAGCAAGCTCCGCGGCTACGGCAACAGTACCTACACGCTCGCCTCATTCGCATCGGATTCCGCCAACTACCTCACGACCAAGGAATGTACCGACTCACTAAAGACACCGACTACATTCTGCTGATCGTCTACGTAGACGACCTACTCTACATCGGCTCCACTGACGACATCACCACCTGGTTCGAAGGGGAGCTACAGAGGGACCTCACACTCACGGTCTCCTCTACCGTCACACAGTACCTCGGCTTGAACATTCGGGAAGAAGAAGGCGCGATCTACCTCAACGCCGCTAAGTACGCCGACACCATCGCCAAACGCTTCGCGCTCACACCTACCACCATCTCTACGCCCTACCGCTACGCGATAGGAAACCACAAGGAAGGATCCTCTCTACTCAAATCCGCCGGGATACGCGACTACCAGAGAAAGCTAGGATGCCTTCTCTTCGCAGCTGTCACCTGCCGCCCCGACCTCTCATACTCCGCAAGCCAGCTCGCCACCTACCTCAAGAAGCCTGAAGCAGAACACCTGGCGGAGCTCGACCGCGCTCTCCACTACTTCGTCAGTACCTCAACGATCGGCCTAACTTACTACAAGAGCACAACTACACCGACTAAATTAATCGGCTACGTCGACGCTGATCACGCTGGCGACTCCGACAACAGGCGCTCCCGCACCGGCTACATCTACCGCCTCGAACCTATCGGACCGATCTCCTGGCAATCGAGCAAGCAGGAATTAATTGCTCTCTCGTCAGCTGAAGCAGAATATATTGCACTCTGCTCAGCCACCAAGGAAGGACTCTATCTTCGCGAGCTGCTGGAAGAAGCGAAGTTAGCCGAGTTACCCAACTTCACTCTGTTCTGCGACAACCAATCTGCAATTCGCATCGCCAACAAAAATGGATTCGCGAACAGAACGAAGCATATCGCTCTGCGATATTTCTTCGTGAAAGACGAGATTGAGAAGGGGAGACTTGAACTATCCTACTGTCCCACGTCCGAGATGGCAGCTGACTACTTGACCAAGAAGCTCGGAAAACAGAAGTTCGAGTACTGCATGCTGCTGACTGGACAAAGCCACGTCACCAGCAGCGACACTCCAGAAGCGAAGGGGAGTGTTGGGAACAAACAATCTTAAGCGCCTCTGTCGTCATCAGGCCCGCTCACGTAAAACGGTCTGTCTCCAAGCAATTCTGCCACTTTTTGAGCGAGTGGGCTGACATCCCCTGGCTGTGGGTATTCGTGCTGCTCTGGAAGCTTGTCAAGCAAGCTCCCAACGCTTCGCATCCTGGTCATGGAAAAACCTGCAGCAATGCCTGCAGAGATCCCTGCTGCGGCATCAGCATTGGCATCGGCAGCAGCAAGAGCTGCAATTTGAGCAGCAAGTTCGTCACCACTGACAGGCATGGGGAAATTCCACCTCCTTCCCATGCCATGCTCCGGATTACACTCTGTGGAGACGCTTGTGCCTTGCTGAGCTGGCAGTGCCACGTCAGCAGCAGCAGATGCCAAGTTTTCAGCCAGGGGGTCGAATACGTTCAGGGAGTACGGCGGGGTGTGAGGCGAGGGAAGGAACGAGTCGTAGCCTCGCCCACCCCACGTCTTGGATCGCTTCCTGCTGTCGAAACGAGCCCCATCTGCAGCAGAGGCAGCAGCAGCAGCAGCAGTGGAAGCCGCGGAAGAAGCCGCAGCAGCTGTCGCAGCCGCAGTCGCAGCAGCCGCACTAACAGCACCGACAGCAGCAGCAGCAGGATGAGCAGTACCAGCAGCAGTAGGGAACGCGGCCCATGAGCGGGAGCGCACCTGGGGGAATAGGGAGGCACTCAGTGGGTCACTCCCGCCTCGAGCGTACGCCTGGGAATCTGTTCCCCAGGCTCGGGAATCTGTGCCCCAGGCTCGGGAATTTGTTCCCCAGGCTCGAGAATCTGTCCCCCAGGCTCGGGGATCTGTCCCCCAGGCTCGGGATTCTTCCGCTCGAGCATAGCTGCTTGCACCCTGCTCTTCCTCCTCCATCTGTTTCTGCCACAGGCGAATCTCGGACAACAGATCCTTCCCCACACCAGTCCTCTGCGACTCACAAGTCTCTGAAAGGAGGCTTCTTCCTGCAGTGACTTGCTGCTGTGGTGGCAGCATTTCGCCTCCTCCCCTACTTGAGAAGCTGATGCGCTGCTGGGGGTGCAGCTCTTGTGGTTCGTCCCGCTTTCGTGTTGAGCCAGCAACATGCTGTTGACCAGGTTGTCCAGGCTGACCAAATTGACCAGGTTGACCAAATTGACCAGGTTGACTACGTTGACTAAGTTGACCACGTTGAGCAGGCTGTCCATCACCTCGACCGAATGGGCTTGGCTGTTCTGCTTGGTCAGGTACCAAACTTCCAAGAACTGTTGACCGCTGCTGACCAACGTCAAGCTGACTCCTTGCTCTCTCTCCAACGAAAGCAGGCGCATTCAGGTCCAGCCCCCCCTCCCCAACCCCTCTTTCCACAACCCAGCTTCTCCTAGGCCCTCTGTCCCCAGCCCCTCTTTCTCCAACCCCTCTCTCCCCAACCCCTCCCTCCGCAACCCCTCTATCTGCATCCGTCTCCTCAGCAGGGTCGTTCAGGTCAGGGAGCTCACGCCGTGCTGACTTGGCCCCAACTTTCCCACTCCACCCACTCCTTCCACCCCACGCACCCCTCCAGCTCCTTCCACTCATGACACGGCTCCCCCCCTTCGTCCTACTCATCCCCCATTCAGGCGCCAGTTCCCCGGATGACGCGTCATCTTCGCCCAAGGCTTCAGCAGCCGCAGCAGCCCGGACAACCCCAGCAACCCCAGCCGCATCAGCCGCCTCAGCCGCCCCAGCCGCATCAGCCACCCCGGCCGCCTCAGCCGCTGCCCAAGATGGCCCAACTGGAACAATCAGGCTCCCAGCCCCCCATCTCGGCTCAGCTGATCCAGCTGCGTATGCCTCTCCAGGGGCAGCAGCAGCAGCAGCAGAGCTGGCGGAGATCCCTAGGGACGCTCGCGCTTGCGTGCCCGTGGAATAGAGGCTACTGCTCCACCCGTGCCTGGGGCGCAGGATAGGCCCTGGCATAGGAGCCGCAGCAGGGTCCGTAGCAGCAGTGGGAACGGGAGCAGGGGTGGGAGAGAGAGGGGAGTGGGCGCTGCTGCTCCACCCCATGCTGGTTAGAAGCGCCCCTGGCGCAGGGGGAACCAGGGCGCGGAGCAGGTGGTTCTGAGCAGCAGCGGAGGGTCCCTCCCCAAGAGAGGAGTGCGCGAGCTGGGCGGCAGAGCTGGTGAACAGGCCACTGCCCGTGGTCGACAGGGTGGCGGTCGGCGGCAGCATTGCCCCAAACGTTTTATGTGGCTGCCCGCCAAAATTGCCGGTCAGGTCGACGGTGTGTGAGACCGGGTTGGTCATCCCAGCATCTTCATCTGCAGCAGCAGTGGCTGCGGCAGCAACGAAGTGTTGTCCTGTAGGATTTAAACGATCAACTTGTGAAGGTTGCGGCTCGCAGCAGGGATGAAACCCTGGGTTCCTCTCGCGACTATTATAGTTCACAACCCGTGGCCGCACATTCAGAATTCTCTCCGCGTGGGAATATGCAGCGGCAGGTGCGGCGACGACGGTTCGCCGAGCGCTACTAGTAGCGACGGCCACAGCTGCAGCCTGAGGGTGCATCGATCCAGCGTGGCTCGTGCTGCTGACGACAGTAGTGGCCATAGTAGCTGTCTGATGACCAAGGGACCATATCATGTGCGCAGAAGCAGCAGCTGATGCAGCAGCTGAAGCAGCACCTGCCGAAGCAGAAGAGGCAGCAGCAGCAGCAGAAACCGCAGCACCAGCAGCTGAGGATTGGGCCGAGCCTCTATTAGCCGCTGCCATGGCTTCCATACAGTAGATTGCATCTGACGTCAGGTTGGCGCCATGTGACGTGAAACTCACAAAAGGGGGGGACGAATTACTACCATCGCCGGCTGCTGCTGCTCCGAATAAGAACTCCGCCAGGCTGCTCGCGTCGCTGCCGCTGCTGGAACCCATTCTGACGAGACCAGTGCTGACGTTGACCGCGTTTACCTCCGCGTAGTCCGCCGCGTTGACCCCGTTGACTATGGTTGACACTCAATGACTTTCATGTGCGAGATGGGCCGAAATAGTAGCAACAGGAAGTTTTCCAGAGATGCAGGTCGCCGCTTCTTGAAGGTATTCGACTGTTAATAGTGTAATACTATCAGTACCTAGGAGAAAGACCTTGTCACTCCACAGAGAGCATTCCAAGGATGAGCATATGTCTGAACGCGTTTTTGAAACGCCGTGATAGGTATGACGCGGTTTGTGACGTCGTTATAAGGCTCTGAACGCAGCTATCCTAAGAAGGACTGGGACATGATGAGACTTTGACAGCATGGCAGTGCGGTGTTAACGGCCCGCCGCCCGGGCTCCAACGGAAAGATGAACTCAACCCCCCCCCCCTCCCCCCCCCCCCCCCCCCGCTCGCTACTCCCACACTCTTCTCCAGACAGCTTTCTGGCGTGCTGAAGCTGGACCATCGTTCAAAATATGAGGCGGTGATCGCGCGGATCTTCAAGATGCAAGGGCTTTGGCGGCCAAGGCGAGGGTACACATCATGATGATGATTCTAAGCTCATGATACCCACGTGACGCAAAGGTGAGTTTAGGTTTGGTTTGGACTGCTCTCGGAGCCAATACCAGCCAAGAACCCACTTCTTTCAGCAGTGACTGCTTGTACGAACTGTTCGGCAAGCGCAGGGCCATGCGAGGAGAGAGTGGTGTGAATTCATACTTCATCTCGCCGCATTGGCGATGGGCCTAACTATCGTAGTGTGTCAGTGTCATCATTCTCACCCACGCGAACGAATCCGATCAGATTCTACGTATCCCGAGCCCACTAGGAGGAGTCCGATGCTCGCGGCGGCAAGAACGGAAGAGTTTTGCGAAGGGGTACGCGAAAAGATGCCACTGCTGGTTTCCGCTTTCTTCTGCTCTGTCACAAACACAACAACTGTACGTACTATCTAAGCGGCGAGTGGTCGCACACAACACATGATAAACCCGAAAGGGCCCGTCCGTTCCCACACCACGGTGGCCATACATTTGGTGCTGTACGTGACGGCTGGCAAGTCCAAGTCGTAGTGCGAGCAGCACCAATGGCGGTCGCGAGGTGACAGCTTGGGACTCCCCAACTCGGAGTTGAGCGAGGCATGGCGACTGGCAAAGGTGTTTCCCCTGCCAAACGTCGTTCGGTTTGGACCGAGCCGAGGTTATAAACCTTCTCTTCCCAATGATGCCGGATGTTTGAAGTGATGATGGCCGTAAGATATAATTCTGTGGCGACGCGACGGAAAAGGGATATAACAGTGTGGCGACGCGACGACAGTCTGGACTAATCGACGAAGCTGGGCGCTTGCGAACAGCACTGATGAGCTAAGCAACGCACGCGCTGTGAATAGACGCAGTGACTAAGGCACCGCCATATCCACGAGATACGCAATCTGAACGTGGTTGCTCGGGGTGGCAAAAGTCCGTAAACATTTCCTCCTCGCGCAAAGACAACTTACATCCGGCTTCTAAGCTTGCACCTCGGGTTTAGGGTCCTCATGCCAACTTTTACAGCCTGAACAGTTTGAGCGACATAACCGCCTGTGGTCCACGGCCCCACCCGCATTCACGCTGGAAAGAGGTGGTGGCGGTGGGATAGAGTGTGACTGGGCACGGGCAGCACACACACACCACCCAGCCAGTGACAAGGGGCAGTCGAGCAGGCTGGCAGGCAGTCATGTCTGTCGAACAGGACAGAAGATCACCGACGTACTTTGGGGAAGATGGGGTGCGAGGCAAGAGTTGATCATTCCCGTCACGTGGTTGCAAGAGCCGTCGAATTCCGAACCATCATAGAGGGCAGATGGCGGTGGGACAGCATCGAGCCACTTGCGAACTTACCTCAATACCATCATAGCTGTACGATCTCCACGGTCTCTACGGTGTAGATTAGTTTGGGCAGCAGATATGGTCCCAGCCAGAAGCAGTACCTCCAGCTTCCATAGGCAGGTGTCCCCAAGCTATGAAGAGAACAGGCTCGGTGGAGGCTTGGACTGGTGGGGCAAGTGTGTATATTTCTCACACTAGGCTTTTGGTTTGTGTAGCAACCCTATATATTTGGTTTCACTTTTTGCGAATACCATTTTGGAGTGATTTTTGGGTTGCGTAGCAACCCTTTATATTTGGTTTCACATTTTGGGGATATCATTCTAAGAGCGTATTCCTACGGGGCCACCTCGTATCAAGAATGAAATTGACTTTTGTTTACGGTATAAAACACCTTATATCAAGAATAGACCGAACCAGCGCACCAATGAAAATGCTCGCACACCCAGAAGTGAACGTGCTGATTTTCCGACGCACGGTTCCAGTTGACGCGAAGTCGTCAGTCCAGTGAATGCGGCCGACAAACAGTCATGCGAAACTGCACACGGTGGCAGTCGTGCGCCGCGCGCGAACGTGCAAAGTGTGCAAACTTGTTCATGCTGGGTCGCAACATGCCACATCAGCTGTTGATGGAGTCGCACATGTGGGTTAACCGGCAACTTTTACTGATATGAGGTTTTGGCGAACTTGTCAATTTACAGGCAGGAGTACCATTCTTGATACGAGGTGGCCCCGTAGGAATACGCTCTAAGAGTGTTATTTACGCACTTTTTGGAGCACTCGTTTGAATGTTTTGAAACTGTGTTCAAACGGATGCCTCAAACAGTGGATAAAAAACACTCTTGAATGAGATCCCCAAAACACGTAAGCACGTACGTATCATGTTGAAACCATGAACTTGCTCGACCGTCACAACCTCGTCGATAAATACGGCGGATCGTACGGCCGAGCATAATATTCTGGCATCGACATGAACGAATGCAATTGTACAAATGAACAACAAGGTATGAGGTGGAGTGAATGCTTCAAAATGAATGTTAAAATGCATCATGCAGCAACAGAGGTTGATGGGGTCGTTGAAACAGCGAAAACACGCTGCCCCAAAGACGATTAACAACCTCTAATTGCATACATAACACATACTAACACCACACTTTGAACCACACATCCCACAAACACGAATGCAAACGCACGTAAAACCCCACAGTGAAACAAACACAATGACAAGACATGAACACACACCCGCACAAACACACCCGCACCGCACACACATACATACACAAATAGGATTGAGAGCAGACAAGCATAACAAAGAGTTGAAATAAGTTAATTATGTATCAATCACTGCTACCTTGTCCCCCCCTTACTCCCCCTTTCTGCCTTCCTTCCGCTCCCTCAACCATCGAAATCTCCTCCCACCCTTTTCCACATTGTCTTCTCTCTCGATCCCTCCCTGCTCCCCACAACGCGTCTCGCACACCTTGCAAAACAAACGGGTCAAGCAGAAAAAGAATTGTAGTCGGAAAACGGAATGAACTATTCAATGACGAACACGCACTTGATTGTGAAATGGAACTTGAAAGAAATATGATAAGTACAAAAGATAACCGAATTCGACGACTCACAAGCGTGGTTTGAAGCATAGATCTCCTGGGGTCACGCACACCACGCTGGTGTGCAGCAAGGCTCCAGCGAGCAAGGTGCCTTGGTGCAACGAGCTGGGCATCGCCATGCTACAAGGTGCCAGAGAGTTGCAGCAAGGCACTGGCAGAGGAGCAAGCGGGCTGCCGTAACAAGGTGTGAGCTCACTGCAGCAAGGCGTGAGCTCACTGCAGCAAGGCGTGAGCTCACTGCAGCAAGGCGTGAGCTCACTGCAGCAAGGCGTGAGCTCACTGCAGCAAGGCGTGAGCTCACTGCAGCAAGGCGTGAGCTCACTGCAGCAAGGCGTGAGCTCACTGCAGCAAGGCGTGAGCTCACTGCAGCAAGGCGTGAGCTCACTGCAGCAAGGCGTGAGCTCACTGCAGCAAGGCGTGAGCTCACTGCAGCAAGGCGTGAGCTCACTGCAGCAAGGCGTGAGCTCACTGCAGCAAGGCGTGAGCTCACTGCAGCAAGGCGTGAGCTCACTGCAGCAAGGCGTGAGCTCACTGCAGCAAGGCGTGAGCTCACTGCAGCAAGGCGTGAGCTCACTGCAGCAAGGCGTGAGCTCACTGCAGCAAGGCGTGAGCTCACTGCAGCAAGGCGTGAGCTCACTGCAGCAAGGCGTGAGCTCACTGCAGCAAGGCGTGAGCTCACTGCAGCAAGGCGTGAGCTCACTGCAGCAAGGCGTGAGCTCACTGCAGCAACGCGTGAGCTCACGCAGCAACGCGTGAGCTCACTGCAGCAAGGCGTGAGCTCACTGCAGCAAGGCGTGAGCTCACTGCAGCAAGGCGTGAGCTCACTGCAGCAACGCGTGAGCTCACTGCAGCAACGCGTGAGCTCACTGCAGCAACGCGTGAGCTCACTGCAGCAACGCGTGAGCTCACTGCAGCAACGCGTGAGCTCACTGCAGCAACGCGTGAGCTCACTGCAGCAACGCGTGAGCTCACTGCAGCAAGGCGTGAGCTCACTGCAGCAAGGCGTGAGCTCACTGCAGCAACGCGTGAGCTCACTGCAGCAAGGCGTGAGCTCACTGCAGCAAGGCGTGAGCTCACTGCAGCAAGGCGTGAGCTCACTGCAGCAAGGCGTGAGCTCACTGCAGCAAGGCGTGAGCTCACTGCAGCAAGGCGTGAGCTCACTGCAGCAAGGCGTGAGCTCACTGCAGCAAGGCGTGAGCTCACTGCAGCAAGGCGTGAGCTCACTGCAGCAAGGCGTGAGCTCACTGCAGCAAGGCGTGAGCTCACTGCAGCAAGGCGTGAGCTCACTGCAGCAAGGCGTGAGCTCACTGCAGCAAGGCGTGAGCTCACTGCAGCAAGGCGTGAGCTCACTGCAGCAAGGCGTGAGCTCACTGCAGCAAGGCGTGAGCTCACTGCAGCAAGGCGTGAGCTCACTGCAGCAAGGCGTGAGCTCACTGCAGCAAGGCGTGAGCTCACTGCAGCAAGGCGTGAGCTCACTGCAGCAAGGCGTGAGCTCACTGCAGCAAGGCATGAGCTCACTGCAGCAAGGCGTGAGCTCACTGCAGCAAGGCGTGAGCTCACTGCAGCAAGGCGTGAGCTCACTGCAGCAAGGCGTGAGCTCACTGCAGCAAGGCGTGAGCTCACTGCAGCAACGCGTGAGCTCACTGCAGCAACGCGTGAGCTCACTGCAGCAAGGCGTGAGCTCACTGCAGCAAGGCGTGAGCTCACTGCAGCAAGGCGTGAGCTCACTGCAGCAAGGCGTGAGCTCACTGCAGCAAGGCGTGAGCTCACTGCAGCAAGGCGTGAGCTCACTGCAGCAAGGCGTGAGCTCACTGCAGCAAGGCGTGAGCTCACTGCAGCAAGGCGTGAGCTCACTGCAGCAAGGCGTGAGCTCACTGCAGCAAGGCGTGAGCTCACTGCAGCAAGGCGTGAGCTCACTGCAGCAAGGCGTGAGCTCACTGCAGCAAGGCGTGAGCTCACTGCAGCAAGGCGTGAGCTCACTGCAGCAAGGCGTGAGCTCACTGCAGCAAGGCGTGAGCTCACTGCAGCAAGGCGTGAGCTCACTGCAGCAAGGCGTGAGCTCACTGCAGCAAGGCGTGAGCTCACTGCAGCAACGCGTGAGCTCACTGCAGCAAGGCGTGAGCTCACTGCAGCAAGGCGTGAGCTCACTGCAGCAAGGCGTGAGCTCACTGCAGCAACGCGTGAGCTCACTGCAGCAACGCGTGAGCTCACTGCAGCAAGGCGTGAGCTCACTGCAGCAACGCGTGAGCTCACTGCAGCAAGGCGTGAGCTCACTGCAGCAAGGCGTGAGCTCACTGCAGCAAGGCGTGAGCTCACTGCAGCAAGGGGTGAGCTCACTGCAGCAAGGCGTGAGCTCACTGCAGCAAGGCGTGAGCTCACTGCAGCAAGGCGTGAGCTCACTGCAGCAAGGCGTGAGCTCACTGCAGCAACGCGTGAGCTCACTGCAGCAACGCGTGAGCTCACTGCAGCAACGCGTGAGCGTGTGCACAAATTTACCAGCGCGCTGCCGCAACAAGGCTGCCGCAGGAATTTGCCAGCGCCGCAAACAAGGCAGCAGCGCACAAGCCGCCAGCATGCTACAAGGTGCCAGCGCGCTGCGAGGGCACCTGCAAGGCGCCAAACGTAAGGCGCCAGCGCGTTAGGCGCCAGCGCGCTAGGCACCAGCGTGCTATGCGCCAGCGCGCTAGGCGCCAGCGCGTTTGGCGCCAGCGCGTTAGGCACCAGCGCAGCAAGCGCCAGCGCGCTAGGCGCTAGCGCGTTAGGCGCCAGCGCTCTAGGCGCCTGCGCATTAGGCGCCAGCGCGCTAGGCGCCAGCGCGCTAGGCGCTAGCGCGTTAGGCGCCAGCGCGTTAGGCGCCAGCGCTCTAGGCGCCTGCGCGGTAGGCGCCAGCGCGCTAGGAACCAGCGTGCTCGCTCCCGTGCGCACACACTCCCTCACACTCCCTCTCTCCCCTTCTTAAAATGGAGGCACAGTGCTAAGAGGAGACCAATCGGCATTGAGAACTTACGAGGAAAGTGGAAAAAATAGGACATTTCGGAGAGAGTAGCAAACGCACCTGAGACAACCGTGCCTAAGAAAACAACGCGTGGTCGTGCAGCAACCCACCAAAGGCGACGGCGGGAAGGGAGGGAGAGGCGACGACGAGGAGGAAGGGAGAGCGACGGCGGGGAGGGAGGGAGAGGCGACGGTGGGGGGTGAGGTGAGGCGACGGCCGAGAGTGAGGGAGAGGTGACGGCAAGGTGGTTCTAAAAAAACGAGTGGGAAGGTATTTGGTGAGATCAGAGTCGAGCAGGTGCTTGAATTCAAGAAACGGGACTCCCAAGGGAGCAGAGTTGACAGTGGGGAAAGGTTTGGTTGGGTTTGTGTAGCGCTGGCAAGAAAATTTTCTGCCAACGAGGCACGAACCAGTTTTCACAATCGAAATACACCAGGGCTCAGTTCGGCAGCCACGGAAGAAGGACGGAAGAAAAATTCGACGCATCTTCTTTGAAGCTTCAATTCGCATAATCGGGGGCTGTACTGTGCGGGTTGTAGGGTGATTTTTTCGGAAACCGAGGCGCAGCGACGCGAAGACCACCTAAAATTGATTCCGCGCCGTCTTCGATCCTTATTCCCCCCCCTCTGGCGGAAAGCTTCCGCCCTAGTGAGACGGAAGAAAATATTTGTTCTTTCAAAACACAAGAATCAACTTTTTGATTCCACAAGAATCACTGTTCACGGGACAACATTGCACCCTACGAAGACAAGGGTTACTTCACAAAATAACCCTTCTCCAGCTAGTAAGGGCCCACCAACCTTTTTTTTCTTTTTTTGGGCGAGCCTTTCTGTTCCCGCTACAGTGCCCTGGGACATGCGAATTTGAGGCCAAATGTGCCTCTCTCCTGCGGAGGTTTTTCCCATTCCCCCCCTCCAATCTGCGCCAGCTCCCCCATGGCGCAGGCTTTCCGCGGAGCAGTCAATTCAGGGTCAAAATTCGTTGACCCTGGTTTGACGCGCGCCTCACCTTCCCATTACCTTCCTGAAATTTTGCTTCCCCCTGGCTGCCGAACCGGGCCCAGTTCCTTTATACTCGCCGAAATCAAGAAATTTGTAGATGATTATTTTTAGCTGTTTGTGACACACAAGATTTGGCTGCAAATACACAAACTCACTAGAAAACAATTTTGCTTAGGAAAACAAATATACTTATAGGTCTTTAAATCTTCTGCCATTAACTACAATCAATGGTAGTAAAAAGTTACCATGAGCAGTAACGAAATAAAGAACTTACAAGCATGTTATAAAAAGACATATTTAGTTGTTATAATATCAAGCAGTTCATCATGTCTTAGCACGAAAAACATAAGTCCTACGCAATCCTTCCGACGTTAACGTCGAATCTTGTTATGCTCTCTTTTGAGTAAGTTGCGGAGATTAACTCTACAACGGTGGGGGCTAGACTACGGGGTTGGCACGAGTTGTCAGAGTGATCGTAGCTCTGTCTGTGTTCTCTAGGACTTGTGTTTTCACAGGGCAAAACAGCAAGAGTTTCACTAAGGAATGTTGAGAATACAGAGTTCAGAATGAACATGCAATGGCAAAGATTGACTACATCACATGCAAGGTTTGCTAGCACTCAGGCAGGTCGACTGCCAGCGTGACAGAGTTGTCGACCTGCCAACGCAGCACCTCCGCGGCCCGCCAACGCAGCTTGTGTGCGACTTGCCAACGCTGCAGAATGGCGGCCTGCCAACGCTGCACCTGCGCGGTTTGCCAACACTGCATCCACAGGTGATTGTAAGCGCATGTGCAAGCACCTACTTTGCAGGTGCTTGTAGACAGTTAGGCACGACGTGCACTGTCGAGCACATTGCGCAGATGCCAGGTCGGCCACATGCAGACGGTTGCACCTGACTAGCCACGTCGACCACGTGCTGCCACGTCGGTCGATTTCGCCACAGCAACCTCGACGACGTTCGCGACCCTCCGCAGAACCTCGTCGAGCAGGTAACTCGGTCAACCAGTTAAAGTCCCTGGCAACCCTGCAGGACGATGATCATCGTCATCATCGGTTGATGACCTTTGTCGTCGCGGGTCGACAACCTTTGTCGTTGCGGGTCGACGACCTTTCTCAAAGTTAGCGAACAACGGAATGTGTGAACTAGGGAAACAAGGGATACAAATAGCAACCCTAAAAGTGTTGTACTCCCTATAGTGCTACTCACTGTAGCCTAAGAACCTATAATAACATTTGACACACCCCCATAGGCTAAGTGAGGGGCATCAAAGCAAGCAGGGTGAACAAACGGTCACAAGACCAGTCACTGCAAGAAGCAAAGCAAGCTCAGGGTGGATCTCAAGGACACCACACAAATTCCGAGCACAAGCAAGCGGCCACAAGGCCAGTTCAAGAGTTCACTAGGATATATATAGCAAAGCACAACAAGCAGAGCAAACAGCAAGTCTACAGCAACCGAGGGCCTACCTCAACAAGCCCCAACTGCACACAGAACCTGTGGTGGTCACCAAGCGCCAGGGCCTTGGTGAAGACGTCTGCAGTGTTGGCCTCTGAGGCCACAAAGTCCAGGCGTGCCTGGCCGCGTCGCTGCAGCTCTCGCATAAGGAAGTACCTCACGTCAATATGCTTCACTCTGCTCTCCAGTCGAGGCTCTCGACAGAGGAGGATCATGTCCTTGTTGTCAGCGTACAAGGTCGGTGAAGAGCGAGGCCGCTCACCAAGGTCGGCGAGCAAGAAGGTCAACCAGCGAAGCTCCTGTGCCGCCATGGCACCAGCGTATATCTCTGCCTCTGCACTGGAAGTAGCCACAGACGACGACCGTGTAGACCTCCACGACACAGCACCAGCACCCAGACTGAAGCATTAACCCTGAGTTGAGCGCTGAGTCTCCTCGTCGTCAGCGTAGGAAGAGTCGCAGTGACCAGTCAACGCCACTGGCTGAGTCCCTCCAAGCACAAGCCCCATGCCTGATGTAGTCGCCAGGTACTTCGCCACCCTCACAGCAGCTGTCCAGTGGACAGGACGGTGTCTCCCAGTCGCAACAAAGCGAGAGAGGACGCTGAGGGGAAAGGCGAGGTCCGGCCGAGTACAAGTCATCAGGTACATGAGGCAGTCCACCAGCTCTGCGTAGGGACCACTGGACTCAAAAGGCTCGTCGGGAAAGGGGCCAGTGAGTCTGTGGTCAACAGCAAGAGCTGTGGGCTGTGTGGTGGAGAACTGGAAGTCGAACCGCCGAAGGACCTGCTGCACCATGTGTGACTGAGTCAGTGTGATGGTGCGAGCGGCTCTGTCCCTGGTGATCTGCAGGCCAAGGTAGCGCTGCAGTTCACCTAGGTCAGTGCACTTGTGTCTCTTCTGCAGTTCGGACTTCACCTGAGCCAGAGCTGCCCTGTCTGCTGTGGCAAAGACCAAGTCGTCGACGTACACTAGTATAAAGAAAGGAGTGGAACCAGTGCGAACAAACAGCGACGGGTCGGCAGAGGAAGGACAAAACCCAAGGTCACGAAGCGTGGAGCGAAGAGTGTCGTGCCACTCACGGGGCGACTGGCGGAGACCGTAGACTGGCCGTCTCAGGCTCCACTGGGTCCCAGGTGGGAAGGTGTCAGTGAAGCCAGGAGGGCGGCGCAGCCAGATCTCCTCGTGTAGTCGGCCCTGGAGAAACGCAGTAGAGAAGTCAAGGGAGTGCAGCTCGTAGTCTCGCTGTGCTGCTACGTGCAGTAACACCCGAAAAGTAGTCATCTTCGGGGTCGGGGCGAAGGTCTGGAAGAAGTCAACTCCCTCACGCTGACTGAAACCCCTAGCCACGTAGCGCGCCTTGAACACAGGCGGTGAACCAGGCGGCCGCTTCACCTTGAAGAGCCACATGCCATCGACTACGTTTGCCCTGGGAGGGGGAACTGCGTCGACGTAGGTGCCTGTGGATCTCCAAGACGCTAACTCCGAGGCCATAGCCGCTTTCCACTGTGAGGCCCACGCCCCTGACACTGCCTCGCGGTAAGTGCGAGGAGTCGGTATGTCAAGGGCGTCGGGGTCTCCCGCAGGGGATAGCAGCATGGCACAGACAGAGGGGGAAGCGGCTGCCCAGTACTCCAGCTCAGACTCTCTGTCCTCTAGGACGTCACAGCCAAGGGCAAACCCACCCCCAACGGACAGAGGACGGGAGGGAGGAGCTGGCACCACACGGGTGGTGTAGTCAAGGTGACTGGCGGCAGCAAACTCAGCGACAGCGGCAGTGAGAGCCGAGACAGACGACGGAGGGAAACGAGAGTCGGTGACAAGAGTGGCGAGGACACGAAAGACAACAGGACGAACAGTCAGTGACAGGAGTAGGGGGGAAAGGGAGAGAGGACGGAGGCGGACACGGGAGAACGGACTCAGGAGGAGGACGACGAAGAGACGAACAAAGGAGGGCAGTGCGGAGGTCGGTAACGGGAGACGAGTGACGAGCACGCGGAGGACAGGGACGGACACGAGAGTGTGGGACACCAGGTGGAGGAGACTGCGGTGGAGGAGAAGACCAGACCGCCGGACTGGCGTCAGGAGGAGGAAACGTGGGACCAAACGCTGGAGGGGACGGAGTGTGAACAGGAGGAGAGGAGGGAAGACCAAGGGCCCGAAGGCCACTCACGGGTGGGAACAACTGCCGCTCCAGAGGGAGCTGCTGTGGTCGCAGCTGCGG
Organism: Closterium sp. Naga37s-1; assembly: GCA_947471745.1. NCBI lineage: Eukaryota > Viridiplantae > Streptophyta > Zygnematophyceae > Desmidiales > Closteriaceae > Closterium > Closterium sp. Naga37s-1. The sequence continues at coordinate 48,100 of CANJKZ010000008.1, forward strand.
CGGCGGTGTCTGCTGCTGCTGCGGCTGCTGCTGCTGCTGCGGCTGCTGCTGCTACTGCTGCTGCTGCTGCTCCAGCAGGTCCAACTGCCGCAACTCCTGCCGCTCCCTCTCCAACAGCACCTGCTCCTCACGCTCACGCCGACGGGCCGCCTGGAGACGTGTGTCGTGGCGGTGGGGAGGCGGAGTGGACTCCGCAGAACCAGTGCCTCCAGCTCCAGTCTCCTCAGAACCAGCACCTCCAGTGCCAGCGCCTCCAGCACCAGCACCCCCAGAACCAGCACCCCCAGGACCAGCACCCCCAGAACCAGCACCTCCTGTGCCAGCACCTCCAGCTCCATCACCCCCAGAACCAGTGCCAGGACCTCCAACTCCAGCACCCCCAGAACTAGCACCTCCAGTGCCAGCACCTCTAGCTCCAGCACCCCCAGAGCTAGCGCCACCTGCGCCAGCACCTCCAGCTCCAGCACCCCTCAAACGAGCACCCTCGGACCGAGTACCGCCAGTGGCTGCACCTCCAGCTCCAAAACCAACCGAGTCCACAGTAGCCTGTCGCGGAAGTACCGAAGGCTGCTGAGGGGACTGTGAGGAGGACTGCGGGGAGGGAGCCGCTACCTGACGCGCGACCGAGGGTAGAGGGGTAGCGTGAGACACACCTGACGGGGCAGGACCAGGGGGGGGTGGGGGTACCGGAGGAGCAGGAGCAGGGGGAAGAGAGGGTGCGAGGAAAAGGGGGGGAAGGGGAACCGGGAGACCTCGACAGGGGTACCGGGTGTAGTAGGACACTGACTCGTCGAACCGGACGTCACGGGAGTCTAGGAACTGGTGGAGGGGCGGGTGGTAAAAGGACCAGTCGGCCGAGGCTACCGGGAAACCAAGGAAGACACAGGGGACGGCGCGAGCCGAGAGCTTGTCCGCAGAGGTGTCGCGGACAAGCGCAAGGCAGCCCCAGACACGAAAAGCTGACCCAACACCAGGGGACCCGGTCCAAAGACTGGTCGGTGAAGCCTCCGGCCGCGAGACGCGCGGCTGAGGTTCAGCTGGTGAGCGGCGTAGCGAACCGCGTAGGGCCACAGAAAATGGGGCGCACTGGCATGAATCATGGACGTGCGGGCGATGTTTATGACCAAGCCAATGCGGCGCTCAGCAACCCCATTCTGCTGTGGGGACTCCGGCAGCGTCCAGGACTGTACGATGCCTTGCTCGCCGCAGAATCCGGCAAGAATGCCTGAGCGAAACTCACCCCCACGGTCAGAGTGGAGACAGGAGACACGACGGCCACGAGTGCCCTCAGTGGCTAGAAGCCACCGGATCAGCGTAGCAGTCACCTCGGACTTCTTCGCGAGAGGAAACACCGTGGTGTACCTGGAGAAGTCGTCGACGACCACCAGAAAGTAGCGCTCCCTCTCAGGTCCCTGCGTAGGTGCAGGGCCCCAGACATCCAAGTGGAGTGTCTGGAAGGGAGCATTGGCCGGACAAAGGGAGGAGGAGTGCGGAGTGGCACGAAGACGGCCGGCGACGCAAGGAGTGCACGGCGGCGCAGGTGACGGAGGGAGCGACGGGAAGACGCGAGGGAGACCTGAGACAAGACGGTGACTAGCCATAGTGCGGAGGCGGGGGATCGACGCGTGGCCAAGACGGTGGTGCCACAAGACGGTCCGGTGGGTGAAAGACCGACACGAGCAAGACGCAGCAACTAGACCGGACACAGCAACCTGACCGGACACAGCAACCTGACCGGACACAGCATCCGGTGGGGACGCAGTAACCTGACCGCACTCTGCTACCGGGGGGGGCGAAGCAACCTGACCAGACGCAGCTACCTGCGGGGGCGGAGTGTGCAGGACGAAGAGACCTGAGTGGGGCTCTCTGGTGAACGTGGCAAGAACTGCCCCGGTGGAAGAGTCCGTACAGATCGCAGTCCTCCCGTGCGCAGGAAAAGTGACTGTGATCCCCCGGTCCTGAAGGTATCCAACACCCACCAAGTTCCGAGAGAACGAGGGGATGTAGAGACCAGTGAGGAAACCAGAGGGGACAGCTGGGCACGGGAGGGTGGTCGAGCTGCGAGCAACTGCTGGTCCTGAAGTAGGATCAGCCAGGGCAACTGGGACTGGAGCCGAAAGAGGTGTGACAGTGGTGTGGTCGCGGAAGAAGCACTGAGACGCGCCGGAGTCCAGCGTGAAGGAGAGCGACGCAACAGCAGTCGTCACGGCCGGGCTAGTGACTACACAAGCACCTACACTAAAAGTACAAGTACCGACACTAGCAACAGGCAAAGGTCCTAAGCTAGGTACACGTAAGCCAAGAGATCCGTACGTGACAGAATAAACAGCATCCATAGACATATCAAACACAGGGTAACCACTACGAAACAGATCGGGCCAGATCGGGGGAGCCGACTCAGGCCCAAAACGCTCACGGTAAAGGTCGTCGAGGCGGCTGTAGCAGCGCTGTGCAGAGTGGTCAGGACGCCAGCAGGTAGTGCCAGCACCAGGGCCGGTCAGGATCCGGTACTGGCAGGGGCCGACGTCGCGGCCACCGCGACGAGCCCCCCAGCTGGCTGGGCCGCTGCTGCAGCCAACGCGACCTGAACCACCAGGCCCCCACGGCTGCTGAGGGCGCCACAGCTGCTGAGGGCGCCCCTGCTGCTGCGGAAGCCACTGCTGAAACGGCCGCTGCTGCCGTCCCTGCTGCTGGAGAACCCTAGTGGACTCCATGATAAAAGCTAGCGGGGTGCAGGAGCGGCAGGCTAGGAGCGACAGGTGAAACTAGGCGAGGAACGGCTGGAGCACGGAGCAAACTGAGCGACGAGCGAGGAGCGAGAACGGCTGGAGCGAGAACGGCTGGAGCACAACTGGCTGGAGCTAGAAACGGCGAGCTAGGGCTGGCTGGAGGTAGGAACGGCCGGAGCTAGAGACCGTAGGTGCGGCTGTCGGCTGCCGCTAGTAGAGCCACTGGCAGTGGAACGCACGTGCGACAGTAGGGGCTGCAGTACTGACGGCTGCGGGATACAGGCAACTGTGCAGGTCGTCCGGCAAGCAGGAACGCGGCCGACAGTTGCAGGCCCCCACCCGAAACCCTTTTTTTTTTTTTTTTTTTTTTAGGGTTTAATTTTTTATTTATTTATTTTCTGGCGCTAAAGCGCTCCGGGGCGCGCTGCCTGCAGGGTGTGCTGCCTGCAGGGCGCGCTACCCGCGGGGCGCGCCGCCTGCGGGGCGCGCTACCCGCGCGGCGCGCTGCCTGCGGGGCTGGGGCGACGGGCCAGGGCGCGGGCTGGGGCGACGGGCTAGGGCGGGCGCCTGGGCGACGGGCTAGGGCGGGCGCCTGGGTGACGGGCTAGGGCGGGCGCCTGGGCGACGGGCTAGGGCGGGCGCCTGGGCGACGGGCTAGGGCGCGGGCCTGGGCGACGGGCTAGGGCGGGCGCCTGGGCGACGGGCTAGGGCGGGCGCCTGGGCGACGGGCTGGGGCGGGCGCCTGGGCGACGGGCTGGGGCGGACGCCTGGGCGACGGGCTGGTGCGGGCGCCTGGGCGACGGGCTAGTGCGGGCGCCTGGGCGACGGGCTAGGGCGGGCACCTGGGCGACGGGCTAGGGCGGGCGCCTGGGCGACGGGCTAGGGGCGCAGGCTAGGGGCGCTGAGGGCTCTAACGCGCGGAGGAGGAGGGCGCTAAGGCGCGGAGATGGCGCGGAGGGCGCGGAGGGCGCGGAGGCTAAGGCGCGGAGGGCGCGGAGGGCGCGGAGGGCGCGGAGGGCGCAAGGGTGCGGAGGGCGCTAGGGCGCGAGCTAGGCTAGGCTAGGCGAGAGGATCGACACCTACTCATGATACCATCTCAAAGTTAGCGAACAACGGAATGTGTGAACTAGGGAAACAAGGGATACAAATAGCAACCCTAAAAATGTTGTACTCCCTATAGTGCTACTCACTGTAGCCTAAGAACCTATAATAACATTTGACAACCTTCGTCGACCACCTCTGTCGACCACATCGGTCGACATTCCAAAATGTCAGCTCCTCATTGGTCGAAATTAGGGCACATTCGAATTTCTGGCCAAAATTCGCCTGTGCATACGCGAGGGTGCGCAGGGCCAGACGCGACCCTGCGCAGATGAACACACGCGAACCTCTGCACCAGCTGCGCCACTTGCACATGTGCACGAGGCACTTGCGTTGCACTCGCGGATGCTTCAGTAACTCTTGCATGGGTTCCCTAATACACCTCTTGTACAGGCAATTCTTCACCCAACCTGCGCAGAGGCTCCAGATCTCGCATACTACAGAGGGTCGGCTGCATCTCCCACACACCCGACCACGAAGTCAGTTTTGCCCAGGCGAGGGCGGGGCCAACTTCCTTCAACATAAGTAAAACCAGATACATTGTAATTGTTACGAGTAGTAAATTGAAAAACATTGTGCACTCCTATCAGTAGCAAGCGGAGAATGCAAAGGCGAGTACGAAAGTGAAAGGTCGGAATGACGAGAAGAGTCGCGTACGGTTGGCAGCATCTGGGCCGTCGGAGCAGAAGCATCGGGTAGCTGCAGGAGCGAGGATTCAGGCGGGAACAGGTTTGTAACCGTATGGAGTCGCACGGTTATGTTTCGCTGCAATAATGAAATGTACCCCTTATGGTACATGGCTAGCTATGACGTTTGGTTTTCCCTTTTGTATTAATATATAATATCAACTCTGCCTCTGCTTTAACAATCTCAGTTTATATTCACTATGACCGAGGTCAACAATTCCGCTGCAACACACACTGTGCGAACCTTCCTGAGATGATCCTATGCACGATCGCAACAGTAGTGACCAGCGAAACAGTTGGATAGTAGGTCCCGACTCCCCACTCCCCACCCCAGGCCCTTCGGTACTAGGTCCCGATTCCTGCAGTTACCTCATTGCACATCGTAACCTCTGGGACAGTTGCGACCAGCGAAGCATTCGCAACCTCTGGTCTAGGATGGTCAACAGTCACAACAATACTGTTGATCTGCGTGCTGTATATGAGCTAACGCGATAGTGGTTCAGGCGCAGCTTCGCTGTCAGTGCGATAAGGTGATATCTTCGAGAATGCTGTAAAACCTTCTCGGTTATTCCAACACTCCCCTTCATTCATGGAGGTGAGTTATGTGGGACTTCTTGGTGATTCCGCATAGTTCCACGCAGTACTGGAACTTCTGACGTGGCTGTTTCTTTGTCATAAAAATATGTTGCCATCTCGCCTGTTGGACAGTAGGTAAGGTTGATCTTCCCTTTATCGATCTCGTCCTTCACGAATAAGTAACGGGGAGCGACATGTTTCGTGCGGTTCACGAAGCCGAACTTGATTCACCCATCTATCGTGGCCTTTGCTTCCTGCAGGAGCTCCATCAGGAAAAATCAATCGCGAACTGTTGCGCCTGAGACAATGAATTCGGCTTCGGCTGACGAAAGGGCGATGGGCTCTTGCTTATGTGAGATCCAAAAGATGGGTCCAGCAGGTTCATCTAAAAAAAAAAAAACATAGTGCGGGATCGTCTGTTGTCGGCGTCTCCAGCGTGGTCAGCATCCAAGTAGCCTTTTAGCTGTAAAGTAGCTGTTAGATTCGCCGTGTAAGTAAGGCCGACGTCGGGCATATAGATAGTATTGTAGCGCGGGACATATATCCACCATGTCCTCCCCTTCAAGTCGGCGAATGTACTGGGCGAGCTGGCTTGCGGCGTATGATAAGTCCGGACGGCACGTGACGGCGACGAACAGTAGGCAGCCAAGCTGCTGTTGGTAGAGGCGATGATCAGCCGCGGATAGTGGCGTGGTCTCGGACTCGTGGATAGACGGAGGGGTGCGGAACGGGGTAGTGGATGATATGAGCAATGCCAAATTCTTTGCGAGTGTTTCGGCGTACTTAGCGGCCGAAAGATGGATGGTGTCGGCGGACTGCGTGATGTTGAGTCCGATCAAGTAGCTTCGTACTGGTGCCGGTGTAGAAAAGGTCGTCCACGTAGGCGACGAGAAACATGTAGTCACCTCGAGGTTCTAAGCGATACGTTCCTTGGTCGTGCGGCAGCTGCTGAAAACCGAGCTCGATGAGGACTGTGTGAAGGCACTGTTGCCACAGTCACGGGGCCTGCTTAATGCAGGCACACATCGGAGCCATTCTCCTGAAAGGCGTGCGATTGTTCGACAAATAAGATTGTGTCGACGATGGCATACAAAAAAGGCGTTAGAATAACGATCTGGCGGACCGGGAGCTGCTTGACGGCGGCGATGCAGATTAGGATCCTAAGTGAGGTATGTCGTCCGACTGGCGCGAATGTCTGGTCGTAGTCGATTAACTGCGTTTGCTTGAACTCACGCACTACCCATCGTGCCTTGCATTTGTCGATTGAGCCGTCCGCATATGCCTTGAATCGGAACACACATTTCCCGCTGAGTATTTTTCTCCCCTTTTATGTTGAGCAGTGAAGCCTAACAGCGTGGGCCATTGCGTCGGGCCAGTAGGTGGTTGGCACGGCTGACTGCATCATCAGTGCCCGCATTTCTGTTGTCAGACTCTTATTGGTTCGCGCAGCCAACCCTTGTTGCTCATGGGCGTAGGGCAGTGGGATCATCCGCTTGATAGCCAGTAGTTGTAATCACTTCTTCTATATTGACTTCCGCGCAATCTTTTCGTAGACAACTCATAATGCAAGGAAACTTTCCTTTTCATTATCGGGGTTTACTGCGTCGCGTACAACCCCAACTTTCAGACTTGCACGTTCGGCCGACATCCAGGATTCCGAGGCTGCCTCTCGTCGCCTTCGGATTTCCCTTGCCCAACCTCTCGTTCCCGAGGTTCTCGCCTAGCTAGGGTTGTTCCTACATTATCCTACATCCTTCATTATATCGTCAGTTTATTCAGTCACGACTTCGTTATACGTTTTCCGCGCAACTATGCTTCACAACTAATAACACATAATAGGCGATTATGGGAGAGCCTAGGCGCAGAGTTGCAAAGCGGATGCTTGTAAACCGAATACAGACTTGTTGGAAACCGAATACTGATGCCAAACTTGGTATGCAGTAATGGAAGGAGCGAAATTGATTACAAGGGAAACAACATAAACCTTATAGAGAGCATGGTGACGTGTGCAAGAACGTTCTACGAGAACGTTGTTCATGAAGAACGTTGTTCAAGGAGAACGTGCAAGCACCTACTCCAGTATGCGGTTCCAGGCTAGCACCGCCATGTGAAAATACCATCAGGTGAAAATACCATCAGGTGTATTTTCCACCTGCCCAGGAGTAGTTGCGCAGGTTCTTGCAACACTGACAGTTGCACATACTCGTTTGTGCAATGTCGTCACTTCCCTCCAATCTGGTCCAATGTCGGCAGTTTCGGCACAGCGATTTTGTCGGGGGAGAACTTGAAGTATCCGTACTCTGGTGCGATGCCACCATCGCGTACAGTTGAGGCATTTTCCGTCCACGAATGTCCGCCAGTGCTTCGTCGTGCAGCGTTGCGACGAGCATCCGCGTCACTACGCGCACTCGTTGCAGCGGCTGACCGCTGGACTTGTGCTTGTTAACGGGAATGGAGTGTTGGCCCCGCCCTCGCTTGGGCAACGCCTGTTAGACATTGTATGTTTACTTTGTGTAGGCTATAGTGGGTTTAGCCTTAGGGGGTACAACAAACTTAGGGTTTCCTACTTGTACCCACCTTTCTGCTAGTTTCATCATTCTCGTTCAGTTCAACATTCTAACATGGTATCCGACGCCTAGGTCACGACCTAGGACCGACGTTGGTTAGGGCCCACCGTTCCGCCGCGCCCTTGCGCGACTGTGTCTGATAGTACCTCGCGCCGTCGAGCGCCCTTCCTAGCGCCGTCGTGCGCCCTTCCTAGCGCCGTCGAGCGCCCTTCCTAGCGCCGTCGAGCGCCCTTCCTAGCGCCGTCGTGCGCCTCTTCCTAGCGCCGTAGTGCGCCCCTACCCGCGCCCTCGAGTGCCTACCTCCTAGCGCTCTCGAGCGCCACCTTGCCGCCCTCCCCTACAGGCAGCGCGCGGGCCTCCTCTGCACCCGCGCAACCGCCCCTGGACCCCGAGGCGCGGCCCCTAGCCTCGACGCGACGCCCCCCGCGCGCCCTGCGCGTCTCCACCGGGACCCGCGCGTGTCGCCCCTGCCTTGACGCGACGCCCCCACGCGACCTGCGCGTCGCCACCGGGGCTCGCGCGCGTCGCCTCCGCCTCGTCGCGACGCACCCACGCGACCCGCGCGTCGCCACTGGGACCCGCGAGGGGTCGCCTCTGCTCGCCGCGGCGCCCTGCCCTACCCCGCGCCCGCCCTTGGGACGGCCGCCCCTGGCCCCTGGACCAGCCGACACTGCAGCAGCCGCCCCCGGCCCCTGGAGCAGCCGCACCTACAGCCGCCCCTGGACCCTGGAGGAGCCGCCCCTGGCCACCTGGAACAGCCGCCACTGCAGGAGTCGCCCCTGGCCCCTGGAGCAGCTGCCGTCGCGGCCCAGCCCCGCCCTGCAGCAGCTGCCGCGGAGCTCCCTGCCGCGGCCCGGCCCCGCCCTACAGCTGTAGCGGCCCTGCTGTCGCTGCCGTCTTGCGCCTGCCATTCCTACCACTGGTGAGCACTGCCAGTGCTGCTGTTACTGCCGCTCCTGCTGCTACTACTGCTCCTGGCATGGCCAGATGCAGCTCCACGGCCGTCCGCGTGTGTCCCTCACGCCCCAGCAGCTTCGTGAGTGGTACGCCAGTTGGGGTTGTCGGGGTGGCCGTAGTGGGAGTCGTCCTGGAGTGGGTAGTTCGGGAACTTCTTGTAGTGGCCCGGTGCAGCAGCAGCGTCGTCCGCGCGACCCTCTTTCGCCCCAGCAGTTTCGTGAGTGGTACGCTCAGAGTAGAGGGTCGCTGAGTACTGCTCCCTGCCCGTACGTTATTAGCACGGGTGCCTGGACTGGTCAGCCTTGCGGGACGCGCGGTCACACAGAGTCCCACTGCTTCGCCCGTCTGACTGACGCTTGGCGTACAGAGTTTGGCGACGACGCTGAGCTCCCCGACTGGGTGGAGCTTCTTGGACAGAGGGTAGATATCTTTGCTCTTCCCTATGATGCTATTCTCACTGCCATGTATGCATTGTCTACTAGTACCGAGGGAGCCTGTCACTTGTGTGTGCCGCCTGACCCCGGTATCCAGTCTGCTGCTCTAGGTACTGGTGAGGCTGCCGCACTAGGTGCTCATGTGTCGGTTGCCTCAGGTGCTGGTGAGGCTGCCGCTCTAGGTGCTAGTGTGTCTGTTGCCCCAGGTGCTGGTGAGGCTGCTGCTCTAGGTGCTCGTGAGTCTGCGCCCCCTGGTACTGAGACTACTGAGGCACTGCACACCTTCACACTGGACTCAGGTGCTTCTCGCTGTTTCTTTCGTGACCGCACTGCCCTTGAGCAGCTTGCTCGGCCAGTTTCTGTCTCCCTTGCTGACCCCTCTCGGGGTCCGGTCATTGCGACCTCCTCCACTGTTCTTCCTTGTCCTGCGGTTCCGTCGGGCACACTGTCAGGTCTCCACCTCCCCTCGTTCTCTACGAACTTGGTGGCGGGTTGTGCGCTCCAGGACGGGGGTGTCCACCAGTTCACCCCTGCCTACGAGCGCGTGACACACTGCACGTGTGCTCGGACGGGCCGTCACCTGGCTACCTTCACTCGGCAGCCGGGGTCGGACCTGTACACACTGACCACTGAGTCCCCTCAGGTAGCTGCGTCTGCGTCTGCTTCAGGTCAGCTGTCTGCCCCCTGCTCGTGTCGCTCTCTAGCACACGAGACCGTCCTCTGGCACCACCGCCTTGGTCACCCGTCAGTGCAGCGCCTTCGTGCCATGCACAAACGGTACCTTGTATCTGGTCTTCCCCGGGTACTCCCTCCTCTCCCACCCTCGCCTGCTCCTCCCTGTCTTCCTTGTGTCGAGGGGCGGCAGCGCGCCGCTCCTCACTCCTCCTCGTTTCCCCCGACGACTGCTCCCTTGCAGACGCTCCACATGGACGTGTGGGGCCCAGCCCGCGTCCGTGGACAGGGTCAGGAGAGGTACTTCCTGATCGTTGTTGACGACTACTCGCGCTACACCACGGTCTTCCCCTTGCGCACCAAGGGTGAGGTCCCTGATGTTTTGATCCCTTGGATCCGCGCTTCTCGTCTCCAGCTCAGCGAGCGGTTCCACTCGGACTTTCCTGTCCTGCGTCTGCACTCTGACAGAGGTGGTGAGTTCTCCTCCGACCTCTTGGCAGCCTACTGTGCGGAGCACGGCATCCGCCAGTCGTTCACGCTTCCGGCCTCTCCACAGCAGAATGGGGTTGCTGAGCGCCGCATTGGCTTGGTCATGGAGGTCGCTCATACCTCCTTGATCCATGCGGCTGCCCCCAACTTTCTGTGGCCGTTTGCGGTCCGGTACGCTGCGCATCAGCTCAACCTCTGGCCCCGTGTCTCCTAGCCGGAGACCTCGCCCACACTGCTGTGGACGGGGGAGGTTGGCGATGCGTCACGTTTCCGGGTCTGGGGATCTCGAGCTTTTGTCCGCGATACGTCCGCGGACAAGCTCTCCTCCCACGCTGTTCCTTGTGTCTTCCTTGGCTTTGTCCCGGACGCGTCTGGTTGGCAGTTTTACCACGCCACCTCGCGCCGTGTCCTGCCCTCTCAGGACGTCAATTTTGACAAGTCGGTGCCCTACTACCGCCTCTTCCCCTACCGCACTGCCCCGCTCCCCCCCCCGCCTCTCTTCCTCGCGCCAGGTGCTGCTGTGGTAGACCCCCTCCCCCCTCAGGGTGCCGCTCCCTCAGGTGTGTCCCAGGTAGACCCGGTTGAGCCTGTCGAGGTAGCTGTCGACTCTCGTCCTGCTAGGGGTGCTGAGCCTGAGCGTGCGGAGCCTGGGGGTGCGGAGCCTGGGGTTGCGGAGTCTGGGGGTGCGGAGCCTGCGGGTGCTGAGTCTGGGGGTGCTGAGTCTGGGGGTGCTGAGCCTGGGAGTGCTACGTCTGAGGGTACTGAGCCAGAGGGTGCTGCGACTGAGAGTACTACACCTGGAGGCGCTCTTTCCTCACAGCAGTTGCGTGAGTGGTACTTACAGTACTGCAGCCTCAGGAGTGCTGCTGCTGGAGCTCGTGCTCGTGCTTCCCCTCCTAGGCGGGAGCTGCCCTCTCCCCAGCGGCTCCGAGAGTGGTACGCTCGTCGCTGCAGTCTCCGGAGTGGCGCTCCTAGTGTCGCGGACCCTGGAGCTGGAGATACTGCTGGTGCTGGAGCTGCTGGAGGTGCTGCTGGTGCTGGTGCTACTGGCGCTACTGGAGGCGCTGCTGGTGCTGGTGCTGCTGGAGGTGCTGCTGGTACTGGTGCTGCTGGTGCTGGTACTGCTGGAGCTGCTGGAGGTGCTGCTGGTGCTGGTGCTGCTGGAGCTGCTGGAGGTGCTGCTGCTGCTAGCGGTGCTGCTGGCGCTGCTGGAGGTGCTGCTGGTGCAGCTGCTGCTGAAGGTGCTGCTGGTGCTGGTGCTGCTGGAGCTACTGGAGGTGCTGCTGGTGCTGGAGCTGCTGGAGGCACTGCTGCTGCTGGCGGTGCTGCTGGAGCTACTGGAGGTGCTCGTACTGGAGGTACTGGAGCTGCTGGGACTGGGCCTGCTGAGGGGGTTGGAGCTGGAGGTGCTGAGCGGCCGCGGCCGTACTACGTTCCGCTACTTCAGCAGGTTCTTGGTCTCCCACCCTCTACTGGTCCTACTCCTCCCCTACTGAGTCCACCGCCTGTCCAGTCACAGTTACAGTTACAGCCTGCCTCTCCACTGCCTGGTCCTTCTCCTTACACTGCGCCGACGGGTAGTCTTACTGAGCGTCGTGAGCCTGAGTCTCGTCCTCCGTCGCCTGAGTCTAGTCCAGAGTCGCCTGAGTCGCGTCCAGAGTCGCCTGTCCGCGCTGTCCGCGCTGGTCGTCGTGCTCCGCGTCAGCGTCCTCCTCCTGTCCTTGGTACTCACTATATGACCCTGCGTCCTTCCACTGCTCCACAGCGCGTCCCTCTGCCGTCTCCTCCTGCGTCCTCTCTTCCTGATGTTGCTGACCCGCCGTCAGACCTTACTCGTGCTGCCAGTCCTACTGTAGCGCGTCTCCTTGCCACTGTTGTCACTGACCCTACCTTTGAGTCCTCTGCTGCGTCTGCTCTAGTAGCTGAGCTTGTTGACTTTGCTGCCGCCTGTCGTCTAGACTACGCCGCTAGTCTTGTTGCTGAGTCTGAGTCTGTCTGTCCTCCGTCCGTCGGGGGTGAGTGTGCTCTTGGCACGGACGTCCTTGAGGACAGACAGGAGGAGTTTGAGTGCTTTGCTGCTGCTTTACCTCATCTCGTGTCCATGCTGATTGCCCCTGAGGGAGACCCGGATGCACCAGACATCCCGACCCCACGCTCCTACGCAGAGGCGATGGAGGGTCTCTACTCCTCTCAGTGGCAGACAGCCATGGACGCAGAGATGGCTTCCTGGAAGTCCACAGGCACCTACGTCGACGAGGTTCCCCCACCTGGGGCGAACATCGTCAGTGGCATGTGGATTTTCAGGGTGAAGCGGCCGCCAGGTTCTCCGCCTGTCTTCAAGGCGCGTTACGTTGCACGAGGCTTCAGTCAGCGAGAGGGAGTTGACTTCTTCCAGACCTTCTCCCCGACCCCGAAGATGACCACTCTTCGGGTTCTGCTGCACGTCGCTGCTCAGCGTGACTACGAGCTCCACTGCCTTGACTTTAGCACTGCGTTCCTACAGGGCACCCTGCACGAGGAGATCTGGCTGCGCCGCCCACCTGGCTTCACTGGGTCGTTCCCTCCTGGTACCCAGTGGAGCCTCCGGCGGCCAGTCTACGGTCCCCGCCAGGCGCCCCGTGAGTGGCACGACACACTGAGGACTACTCTTGCTGCTCTTGGGTTTGCTCCTTCTACTGCTGACACGTCGCTGTTTCTACGCACCGACACCACTCTGCCGCCGTTCTACGTTCTCGTGTACGTAGACGACTTGGTCTTTGCTACTGCTGACACTGAGGCACTCGCCCACGTGAAGTCGGAGCTGCAGAAGAGACACAAGTGCACAGACCTGGGTGGGCTGACAAGCTATCTTGGCTTGCGGATCACCCGGGACAGAGCACAGCGCACCATCACCTTGACTCAGTCACACATGGTGCAGCAGGTCCTTCAGCGCTTCCGCTTCACGTACTCCTCGCCTCAGCCCACTCCTCTGCCTACCGGTCACTCGCTCTCAGCTCTGCCTTCGGATGAGTCCGTAGAGCCGAGTGGCCCGTATCCAGAGCTTGTGGGCTGCCTCATGTACCTGATGACCTGCACTCGACCTGACCTAGCCTACCCTCTTAGCATCCTAGCACGCTATGTCGCTCCTGGCCGTCACCGGAAGGAACACATGGATGCCGCTAAGAGGGTGTTGCGCTACTTGTGCAGTACGTCGGGCATGGGGCTTGTGCTTGGAGGACGGCGCGACGTTGTCCTCACTGGACACTCAGACGCTTCTTGGGCTGAAGACCAGGCTACTCAGCGGTCGTCTCAGGGTTACACCTTCAGCCTTGGCTCTGGCTCAGTTTCTTGGCGTTCTACACGCTCTTCCTCTGTTCTCAGCTCCAGTTGTGAGGCTGAGATCTACGCCACAGCCATGACTGCCCAGGAGCTTCGCTGGCTCACCTACCTGCTGACCGACCTGGGAGAGCGGCCTCGTTCTCCTCCAGTGCTGTACGTCGACAACAAGGCCGCCCTTGCCTTGTGTCAGGAGCACAGACTGGAGCATAGAACGAAGCACATCGCTCTGCGCTACTTCCTTGCTCGAGAGCTACAGCAGCGTGGTCAGCTTCGTCTTTCGTACGTGGCCACTCGGGCCAACACTGCTGATGTGTTCACCAAGGCGCTTCAGCCTTGTGATCATCAGCGTTTCTGTACTGTTCTAGGCCTTGTGCCTACTGTCCCTCACTTGCTCACTTCTTGACTCTGCTTGTACTGTGATCTCTATATATATACCTGCATGCTTACACTTGCTAGGTTGTGATCACTGTACCTCTTGTTTATTATCAAACTGCATGTGAACTGGTCTTGTGACCGCTTGCTTGTGCTCGGAATTTGTGTGGTATCCTTGAGATCCACCCTGAGCTTTGCTTTGCTTTGCTTTGCTTTGACTGGTCTTGTGACCATCTGGTTGTCTCCCACTTAGCCTATGGGGGTGTGTCAAACATTGTATGTTTACTTTGTGTAGGCTATAGTGGGTTTAGCCTTAGGGGGTACAACAAACTTAGGGTTTCCTACTTGTACCCACCTTTCTGCTAGTTTCATCATTCTCGTTCAGTTCAACATTCTAACAACGCCGACGACTTGGTCGGATGTACAGGAGAAGCAGCCGACCGTTCGCAGTGAAGGAGCTGCTCGACGGGCTTCGTTGAGCTGCAGCGGATCACTGTGGTGTTGCCGTCGACAAGGAGTGCTCGACGGCCTTCTTCTGCGGGGCAGGTCGACGAAGTGGCTGTCGACCTGCACAGGACTGTCACGGGGCTGGAGCCGTCGACCAGGGAGCTCGACAGCGGCAGCTGACTGGGCTGGGCGACGGGTGGGCCGTCGACCAGGAGGAGCAGTTCGACCGGGAGGTCGACGGAGCAGTCCGTCGACCTGACATGTGAGCAGCGGACGACGAGGGGAGCTCGGCGACAACAGCTGACAATGCTGGTCGACGGAGGGGCCCGTCGACCAGGGGGTAGCTCGACAGGAGCTGTGGTCGACCAGGGGCACTTGGTGGTCGATGTGGCTCTTCAGGCGCAGACAACAGCCGACGGATGCACAACGGTGCAAGTCGGGCCAATCGTCTGCGTGCACCTGTGAGCGTGCGCACTGCTGTATTTTACGGGGCAACGCTGGACAGCCGCTCTGCTGAAGCGTTGGCACGCCGTCGACCTGCTGTGTTGGCAGGTCGCCTTTCTGCCGTGCTGGCGCGGCTCCTCTACGCAACGCTGGCAGGCGGTCGACCATGCTGTGCTGTCGGTCGACCAGGCTAGCTGCAGAGTTGCTAGGTGCCTGATGTAGTCATTTATGTCATTTGCTTGTTCAATCATTCTGAAATTTCGACTTTGCTAGTGGAAACTCTTGCCGAATTCTCCCATGAATGTGCAAGCGCTAAGGAACTAAGCAAAGCTACGATCACTCTTAATAGTTCGTGCCAACCCCCGTAGTCTAGCTCACTACCTTTGTCGAGTGACTCTCCGCAGCGCTTGCGTCCCACCAATGCTCGTGGTGTTCACTCTGACGGGGCCCCGTTGTACACCGCGCGTAACTCTTGCGCCTTCGTTGCCATCGATGTTGACCTTCTTTCCTTCAGCACGGGGAGACGCGGATTCAATTTCCGCCTCAGCTCGAGGAGGTGGGTGATCGCGAGCCCATTTCGCACGAGCTCCTTCGATCATCAGCTCCAGATCCGCGGCGCTGATTTCGCAACCGCTGTGGCGCTCCCGCAAAGCAGCGACCTGTGCTTCCAGGTCCATGACTTCCGTAGCGGCGCCCTCGCCAGCCATACAGAATCGAAGTGGCTGCCGGCCCAAGGTTGACAACTTCCTCAATCGTATTCGAGGCTATCTGAAGTTCGCGTATGCGTCCACGCTCACCGCGCCATGCGGAGAATAGGCGATTGTGGGAGAGCCTAGGCGCAGAGTTGCAAAGCGGATGCTTGTAAACCGAATACGGACTTGTTGGAAACCGAATACTGATGCCAAACTTGGTATGCAGTAATGGAAGGAACGAAATTGATTAATTAATTGATTACAAGGGAAACAACATAAACCTTATAGAGAGCATAGTGACGTGTGCAAGAACGTTCTACGAGAACGTTGTTCATGAAGAACGTTGTTCAAGGAGAACGTGCAAGCACCTACTCTAGTATGCGGTTCCAGGCTAGCACCGCCAGGTGAAAATACCATCAGGTGAAAATACAGTTGCACATACTCGTTTGTGCAATGTAGCCACTTCCCTCCAATCTGGTCCAATGTAGAATTGTGCTTTCTGAGATGCACAAATTGAAGTGTACCGAAACTTCGGTATGCGGTATGCGAAGTCTCGCTACTTCGCATAGAGCTGCTACACGCGAAACCAGACGCGTGTAGGGCTTAGCCTCAACAATAACAACATGCAATGGTCTTGGTACACACCTCTCTAAACGATACCCGATCAGCCGACTGTCGTGCGACCTCGGCCTGGGTGTCGTTGACCAGATTGGTGGACGAAGGGGCCTATACCTTTACCAAGTCGCGAGGCTCGTCGAAACTGCAACTTTGGCCGTCGTGCGACGTTCTCACAAAGTTGGTACACACCTCTCTAACAATAACAACATGCAATGGTCTTGGTACACACCTCTCTAAACGATACCCGATCAGCCGACTGTCGTGCGACCTCGGCCTGGGTGTCGTTGACCAGATTGGTGGACGAAGGGGCCTATACCTTTACCAAGTCGCGAGGCACTCGGGAGTGATTTACAAATCCTTACTGAGGCACTCGTTAGCGAGGCCATCCCAAGGGTCACGCGACGAACCTGTCCTTCCTATTTCGTCGCACCGAACCACTCCCGAGTCGGCCTCCGCTCCAATCGCAACCATCACCAAGCCATCTTGCCCTACCTCCCCGCCTAGCTAGCATTTCCCCTATTTAGGCCTCGTCACTTTCAATGTATCGTCATTCTGTAATTCTCATTCTCGTTATTCGATATTCTGCGCACTCTGCAAGTTCATTCATAACACCTGGTATCAGAGCTACTTTCCTAGCTCACCCCGCTTTTTAGAGTGTAATACCCCTGGGGGGGGGGGACGAGGAAGGATGTCCTGGGGTCCAGGAGTTGCCTAGGCCGGCCAAGAGAACGGGTTAGTTGCTCTTCGCGGCCATGGATTTATCGTGCACTCCTCGGCACCGCCGGATCCTTGCCTTCGACGGTCGCGATCGACCGTGACCTCCCTCCCCCCGGGCAACGGGCAGCAGTAGCTGTCGCGACATAAAGTGAGTAATTTCCGCTGCGATTTCCGACGATTTCGGAGGTTTATTCGTGTGGCAGCTGGCGTCAGCGGACCTGCGTCGGCATCTGCATGAACGGCCTCGACTTCGTCATCATGTTTAGCAGCTGGCGTCGGCAGATCTGCGTCAACAGTTGCGCGAAGATTTCGGGATCGTCCTCACGCGACAAGTGACGACGGTGGCTCGCCGTCATCTTGTGCGCGAGATCTGCGGAAGGATCTTCGACAGCTGGCGACAAGGAGTCTGCGTCAGCAAGGGCGACAATTTCGGAGCATCTGTGGAGAAAATGTCGGCTGGGGAACTCGCCAGGCGCAAATGGTGTTTTGCGTCCGAAAATGTCGGTGGCGAGGAGAGACGACACGCGAATTGCCCGAATTATGCGGGGTCAACTGTCGTCCCGCCCGACCTGAAGTGCAGCGGCTTTTACTGCATGGCGGGTGCGTCATCGAGTATTTCGGCAGGAGTGCACGTGGACAGACGGGAACTTTAGACCCGCCGACACTTACGGGCTGCAACAAAAAGCGTGTGGCTTTATCGCACTAAGCGGAGTGGGGCGCAGGCGCGAGGGCATATCGGGACTGAACACCCGAAAAACACTCGTTTGACACTGCGTGCCTGGAGCTGTTTGCCAGCTGTTCGACAATTTCGAGATCGGTTTTCCCGTTCATGAAAGCCGTTTTCGGGGACAGCCGCAGTAGCCCACGATTAAACGGTGTTCAAGGTGCTACGCCGACAATTTCGGAGTGTGGTACAGGCCGCCGGGACACACGGGAAGAAACTGCCCGACGGCTAAGCGGGGGTTGAAGAACGGCGTGAAGGGCAGGTTAAAAGCCAGTGTGAACGATCTGTGACCTTCCGTCGCCCGAACCTCACCATCCCCACCAAGTTTTAGTTCTGACTCATGCAGTCAACCCACTTGGCCGAATAACGGGGGTGAACACGGGCCTACCCTGCGTTGGTTAAAGGCACCTGTGTTGGTGCTCGTTCGACAGCTGTACAAAAAAAAAAAAAAAAAAAAAAACAAAGGGAGTTGCGGCACTGTTCTACTCCGACAAAAGCGGGCTGGGTGAAACAGCACGCGAAAAAAATCGGGGCACCGCAAGGACAACACTGGTGCAGTTTGCTGGTTTCTCCTGACCCGGGCGTCTACACGAGGTGACGGCGCAGCGGCGAAGCTGGGACCGGGAGCTATGGAGTTTAGTGGCGTGACGGTTGCGGTGGGCTGCAAAACGGTTGGGCGACTGTTCCTTTTAAATAAGGGTCCCCGACTCCGATAGTTTTTGCCCCTCCACCGTAGCCGGGTTCGCGCGGGCAACACCGACTATACCCCATCCGACAAAAGCGGACGCTGGGTAAACGGCGGGAAGCGGAATTTTCGGGGGGTGAAACGACCAAAAAATTATGAAGCTGCGGGTATTTCTTCGCTTCTTAGAGTGCGGTTGAGTCGTTGGGGGACTTCGCCTGAAGGGCACTTTTCGAAGTTGCCTGGCAAGAAACACAGCGGCAAGGATGCCTAGGACCCCCGGTGTTTAAACGCACACCTCGGGAAATTCTTCAGAGAAAAGGGAGCGTGGGAAGCAGTCGTAGCTTCGGGAACTATCGACCGGCGACGAGCGATGCGGTGAAACATCTGCAAAGCGCTGGTGGGGAAAACGTGGGTTTTTGGTTAAACAACATCGGCGGGAGCAGTTTCGACGACGGAGTCAATGGCGTTGATGCCTCTAGGATCCGTGAAAGTCGGTCTCGGAATACCCAGGTCTAGTCCCCGGCTTCCAGATTATGCCCCCAGATGGGTTCTGAACTGACGGAAACAGTTGGTGACCGAGTGGGCGGCTATAGTACGACCGAAGATTTCGGAGGAGAACTGCACCTGCAACTGCGGATATACGGGGTTTGATTCGAGCGACCATTTCGGAGGATTTACTTGGGGACGTACCGGTTTTACGGCAAGGAGCACCGACAATTTCGGAGGAGTTGCGGCGTTTGGTTAAACGCGCGCGTCAAACGAAGTGGGCAACACCGCGAGATTTACACGGACTTTCAAGGGGTACGAACGACTTACGACGAACTGAAGAAGGCGGCATCAACAGTGAAGAGGGGGAGAGACAGCTGCAATTTTTCATCTCTGCCCAGGAGCCCTCGGCGAATTGCGACAAAAAGCTCGGCGAGTCTGGACAAAACCGCTGAAGGTGCTGACATCATCTGACACTGGATCTGCGTTCGACAATATTTTCGGAAAGATTTTTCGATTTGGTTACTGCTTCAACGACCTTCGCCAACCCTCGTCTATCGACTCGCTGCCAATCGCCTTCGTCGCCGACATTTTCGTACCAACCCCAACTTCACGGCCAGAGGATTTCGGGACAAGACTTCCAGCTCTGCAAGCGACAAAAAGCTCAACTCGCCTCCGCCCACGACAACTGCATTTAATTCGACCACGTCAGGTGCTGCCAGCTGCAACTGCTGAAGATATTGCATGATTCTGGCGAGTGAAGACAAAACATGTTCAGTTCGAGCAATGCATAATTTCCGCCGCGGTTTCTGGGCTACAATTACTGGTTCGCCCTTGAAGACTTTTGGGGCACGTCACGTCTGGATTCGTCATCTATTCTCCACACCGACGCATTTTCGCCCGGGCATCACCACTCAGCGCTCTTCGTGGGACTTAACACCTGGATTTTTGTTGGATTTTTCTTCGGCGCAGCTGCGAAACTTTTCTGGTGTGCTTTCTTGGAGGGAAATTATATAGGAGGTCACAATTATGCCCGTTTTATTACGTTTGGTCACAGGGGTATCACAAACAGTCACAGTACAGTAGATTTCTATCGCGGGTGATCACAGTGCTATCACGAATGGTCACACCCCCCCCCGAAAAGCTATCACGTTTGGTCACTCGATGAAACGATCATAATTAATTTGAAACCACGAACGAAACAGTAGAAATTTTAGGGAATTCCAACCTTGATTGCTTGTTACCCCGCGCTGTTGAGTTACTAAGTAAGAGTAAGCTTAGGTTTTAGGTAGGGCCTAGGCTTAGTAGCCTAGGCGTAGGGGAAGTCGAGGAGGTTGTGCCAAGGTGAGAGTCGAGAATGGGAAAAGTGATGTGCACTATAGCACTAGGGTACATATAGTAAACAGAGCATGCAAAGAAGGTGCACCACCAACAGTTTATAATAACTACACTAAACTACAGCTACAGTAGTTACATATAAATTCTAACACTCCCCCATAACTGCCTGCAGCAGGAGTTTGTGCAGAACACAACCTGCAGGGGTATACCAGCAACAGCAACAGCAGGTACGGTAACAGAGCAGGTACAGCAGCAAAGGGACAGGCGACAGCAAGAAATTCCTGCCACCCCTTTACTCTCTTCCCCCCCCAACCACAGGAGGGGCAGCAGGGAGAGTGAGGAGGCGGGCTGGCTCTGGCTGGTCACCCCCTCCATTTCCTCACCCTCCCCCTCCCCCTCCCCCCCACACTGCTGCAGGAGCAGCAGAGGGGGGAAGAGAGGAGAGGTGGAGGGACGGCTGCTGGTTGGTCTCACACCCGCCACCCCAGTGCCACTCCCCCGGCTCCCCCACACCCTCACACCCTCCCCCCCAGCGGCAGCTGCAGCAGTGGGAACGAAAGGAGGAGGGGAAGGGAAGCACACCACCCATCACCCCAACACCCGCCACCCCCATACCCTCCCCCCCACGGCTGCAGGGAGACGAAGGAGGAGGGGGTGGGCGGGGAGAAAGCCGCAGAGCGGCTACAGAGGGTCGGCGCGGGTAGGTCAGGGGCGGCTGCAGTGAGTGCAGGCGCGGGGTGAGGCAGAGGCGGCTGCACCGAGTGCAGGAGCGGGGGCGGCTGCTCCAAGGGCAGGCGCCGGGTGGTGCAGGGGCGGCTGCAGCGAGTGCAGGCGCGGGTGAGGCAGGGGCACCGCCGAGTGCGCCAGGGGCGGGTACGCGGCGGCTCAGGACACCGTCGCAGGCGCCAGGGGCGGTTCCGCGGCGGCTCAGGGCACCGTCGCGCACCACGGGGCACGTGACGGGCAGTTTAGGGCACCGTCGCATGCCACGGGGCGCACGACGGGCAGGGCACCGTCGCGTGCCACGGGGCGCATGACGGGCAGGGCACCGTCGCGTGCCACGGGGCGCACGACGGGCAGGTTTAGGGCACCGTCGTGTGCCACGGGGCGCACGACGGGCAGGGCACCGTCGCGTGCCACGGGGCGCACGACGGGCAGGGCACCGTCGCGTGCCACGGGGCGCGCGACGGGCAGAAAAGATGTCACTCGCCACCCGGGGGCGGGACAGGACGAAAATCGCCACGCGCCCGAGGCGCGCGACCGGAAAAACAGCAGCGGAAGCGTGAGGCGGGCCCACAGGCCAGGACGTAACTCGCTCTAATGCCATGTTGAGTTACTAAGTAAGAGTAAGCTTAGGTTTTAGGTAGGGCCTAGGCTTAGTAGCCTAGGCCTAGGGGAAGTCGAGGAGGTTGTGCCAAGGTGAGAGTCGAGAATGGGAAAAGTGATGTTCACTATAGCACTAGGGTACATATAGTAAACAGAGCATGCAAAGAAGGTGCACCACCAACAGTTTATAATAACTACACTAAACTACAGCTACAGGCAGTTACATATAAATTCTAACACGCGCATTATTCTAGCCCTGACATTTAGGGAGTTGAAGGAAAAAAAAAACCCCTACTGGATGGCACGTCCTTCGGGAGGCATCAACCCCAAACACTATGCGACAAGGTGTTTAGGGTTGATGCTCCCGAATTATATCCCATCCGAACGGGTTTTAGTTTTTGAGAAGAAACGAGGAATGAATTACTAAGGAAAAGTTGGGTACAAAATGTAAACCCTAGAAAACTGTACCCCATATGTGCTACCCCACTATAGCCTACAGTAGCTATGTCATATAAATCTGACACACCCCCATAGGCAAAGTGGGGGAGAACAAGGGGTCACAAGACCAGTCAAGCAAAGCAAAGCAAGCTCAGGGTGGATCACAAAGTCACCACACATTCCGAGCACAAGTTCAAGGCCACAAGGCCAGTTCACATGCAGGATTACATATATATATAAGGCTAGACAAGCAAGAGCAGGTGTATATATATATGCAACAGTACAAACAAGGTCAAGGGGTGAGCAAGTGAGGCAAGGTAGGCACAAGACCCAGCTGAGTACAGAAGCGCTGATGATCACAAGGCGCAAGTGCCTTGGTGAAGATATCAGCAGTGTTGGCCTCAGAGGCCACGTACGCAAGACGCAGCTGACCACGCTGCTGCAGCTCACGAGCAAGAAAGTAGCGGAGAGCAATGTGCTTCGTTCTGTGCTCCAGTCGCTGCTCCCGACACAAGGCCAGCATGGCCTTGTTGTCTACGTACAGCACTGGAGGAGAACGAGGCAACTCTCCGAGGTCAGTCAGCAGGTAGGTGAGCCAGCGAAGCTCCTGTGCAGCCATGGCTCCTGCGTAGATCTCAGCCTCACAACTGGAGCCGAGAACAGAAGACGAGCGAGTAGCCCGCCACGAAACAGAGCCGGAACCAAGGCTGAAGGTGTAACCCTGTGACGACCGCTGCGTAGCCTGGTCGTCAGCCCAAGAAGCGTCTGCGTGCCCAGTAAGGACCACTGGACTCTGCCCTCCAAGCACAAGCCCCATGCCCGACGTACTGCACAAGTAGCGCAACACCCTCTTCGCTGCAGCCATGTGCTCCGGTCTGTGTCTCCCAGGAGCAACATAGCGTGCAAGAATGCTAAGAGGGTATGCAAGGTCAGGTCGTGTGCAGGTCATCAGGTACATGAGGCAGCCAACAAGCTCTGGGTACGGGCCACTCGACTCTACGGACTCATCCGAAGGCAGAGCTGAGAGCGAGTGGCGAGTAGGCAGAGGAGTGGCCTGAGGCGAGGAGTACGTGAAGCCGAAGCGCTGAAGGACCTGCTGCACCATGTGTGACTGAGTCAGGGTAATGGTGCGGCGTGCTCTGTCCCGAGTGATCTGCAAGCCAAGGTAGCTGCGCAGTTCACCCAGGTCAGTGCACGTGTGTCTCTTCTGCAGCTCGGACTTCACGTGGGCTAGTCCAGCAGTGTCAGCTGTGGCAAAGACCAAGTCGTCGACGTACACGAGGATGTAGAACGGCGGCAAAGAAGTGTCGGTGCGCAGAAAGAGCGACGGGTCGGCAGTAGAGGGAGCAAACCCAAGAGCTGCAAGTGTAGTCCTCAGTGTGTCGTGCCACTCACGCGGTGCCTGGCGGAGACCGTAGACTGGCCGCCGTAGGCTCCACTGGGTGCCAGGAGGAAAAGACCCAGTGAAGCCAGGTGGGCGACGCAGCCAGATCTCCTCGTGCAGGCTGCCCTGCAAGAAAGCAGTGCTGAAGTCAAGAGAGTGTAGCTCGTAGTCACGGTGAGCAGCTACGTGCAGCAGTACCCGAAGAGTGGTCATCTTCGGGGTGGGAGAGAAGGTCTGAAAGTAGTCAACTCCCTGCCGCTGACTGAAGCCACGAGCCACGTAACGCGCCTTGAAGACAGGCGGAGAACCCGGCGGTCGCTTCACCCTGAAAATCCACATGCCACTGACGATGTTCGCCCCAGGAGGGGGAACAGCGTCAACGTAGGTGCCTGTGGACTTCCAGGAAGCCATCTCTGCGTCCATAGCTGCCTGCCACTGAGAGGAGTAGGGACCCTCTATCGCCTCCGCGTAAGAGCGCGGAGTCGGGATGTCAAGTGCATCCGGGTCTCCCTCAGGGGTAAGCAGTACGGACACGAGATGAGGTGAAGCAGCGGCCAAGCACTGGAACTCCTCCGGCCGGCAGGTGGCGGGGCCGCGAAGGTAGGTGGCGGGGCCGCATAGGTAGGTGGCGGGGCCGCGGAGGTAGGTGGCGGGGCCGCACAGTGAGGTGGCGGGGCCGCGAAGGTAGGTGGCGGGGCCGCACAGGTAGGTGGCGGGGCCGCGGAGTTAGGTGGCGGGGCCGCACAGTGAGGTGGCGGGGCCGCGAAGGTAGGTGGCGGGGCCGCACAGGTAGGTGGCGGGGCCGCGGAGGTAGGTGGCGGGGCCGCACAGTGAGGTGGCGGGGCCGCGAAGGTAGGTGGCGGGGCCACACAGGTAGGTGGCGGGGCCGCACAGGTAGGTGGCGGGGCCGCGGAGGTAGGTGGCGGGGCCGCGGAGGTAGGTGGCGATGGGCGCGACGGGCGCGACGGGCCGAAAGGGCGGCGCGACTCGGGCCGGCGCAAAACGCGCTCCGGGCAGGAAAAAAAAAATTCGTGGTGGTGGGCCCTAGGAATCGTTCCCATTAGGGAACCTGCTCGATACCATGAGAAGAAACGAGGAATGAATGACTAAGGAAAAGTTGGGTACAAAATATAAACCCTAGAAAACTGTACCCCATATGTGCTACCCCACTATAGCCTACAGTAGCTATGTCATATAAATCTGACAGTTTTTGTATTGGGAGCAAAAATTAACCTTAGAGTTTCACCCGTCTAAAAGTGATATTCTTAGGGACATTATGCATAGATCGAACAGTGGACATTCGAATAGTAAAGAAGAAATTGCAGATGTTTTTAATGAGTTACCGAGAGTTGTCGCGAAACTTTTTCGTGATACTACGGACAAAACGGCGCGCGGGATAAAATTTCCCCTGAACCCCTACAGTTACTCGAGTAGTTACAATTCTCGATTGGGCGTTTCATCTGTAACCAAACGTGATAGACTTGCGGGGCAAGGTGTGACTATCCGTGATAGCACTGTGATCACACGCGATAGTTACGAGGTGTACTGTGACTGTTCGTGATACCCCCGTGACCAAATGTGATAAATCGGGCCTAATTGTGACTACCCATATAATTTCCCTTTCTTGGAGGGGGGGAGAAAGTGCATTGCACTATTCCTTTCCTTGGCGTTTTCTCGAGTTTCTTCTTGACTTTGTCAGGACGCTTCAGCACGACGGACGATCGCGATCACACCGACAAGATCAACGGTTTCTGCTACATCGCGATTGAATTTTGCGTCAGCAGTTTCCCTCACTTCTCGCGACAATCTTCGACCGTCAGATCGACATCTTCTCGATCAACGGCCCACCAACTTCTACTTCATTTTGGGCCAGTTCATCGTCGACCGTCAGATCGAAATCGGAATTCATCAACGGCCTACATTCCAACCTTATCAAAAATATTGTTACAGGCATTTCAGCCGTCGGATTCAGCTGAAGGGGAGATCTACTGCATCCTCGCTAGTGTGGGGCCTGTTCTCAGTACAGGGCTGCCTTATTTAGAAGGTGGGTGAGTGTAAGGATTTACAAATCCTTACTGAGGCACTCGTTAGCGAGGCCATCCCGAGGGTCACGCGACGAACCTGTCCTTCCTATTTCGTCGCACCGAACCACTCCCGAGTCGGCCTCCGCTCCAATCGCAACCATCACCGAGCCATCTTGCCCTACCTCCCCGCCTAGTTAGCCTTTCCCCTATTTAGGCCTCGTCACTTTCAATGTATCGTCATTCTGTAATTCTCATTCTCGTTATTTGATATTCTGCGCACTCTGCAAGTTCATTCATAACAGTACATACCTCTCTAAACGATACCCGATCAGCCGACTGTCGTGCGACCTCGGCCTGGGTGTCGTTGACCAGATTGGTTTACGAAGGGGCCTATACCTTTACCAAGTCGCGAGGCCCGTCGAAACTGCAACTTTGGCCGTCGTGCGACGTTCTCACAAAGTTAGGTCGTGTTGTTTTAGCAGACAACGTGACTTGA
This sequence comes from Closterium sp. Naga37s-1, assembly GCA_947471745.1. NCBI lineage: Eukaryota > Viridiplantae > Streptophyta > Zygnematophyceae > Desmidiales > Closteriaceae > Closterium > Closterium sp. Naga37s-1. The sequence continues at coordinate 73,820 of CANJKZ010000008.1, forward strand.
GACCGGAAAGCGAGTCTATTTCCGCACATACAAATTTCAGTCCATCCCCGGATGCAAGAACTCCATCCATGAAACACCGCAAGGTGGAATGCATTTCATTCGACACGCCCTAGCTACTGTGTGTGCATTACTTCCTCCATGTGTCCAGCAAACCCAGGGTGGTGGTGACATATCGATTCCCCAAACCAAAGCCGAACGTCATCCTTTCCCAGACCTTACACGACAAGTTCGAGCGGGGCTCGGACGATAATGACGTGGATCCAAACCAAAGCTGAAACTGTCACGTCATCCACTCATAAAGCAAGCCCCCAAGACCTCAAAATAACCAATCACCTTTCGCCACCAATGTGCGTAGCGGTAGGTTCGGTCCACAAGCTTCGCTCTGAGGGGGGCAAACTGAAGTAGGCCGCTTCGCCCGCAACCAGGATAATCTCTCCAGGTCTCTCAGAAACAAATCACTTAGACCAGAGCATCCTTTTTCAGTATCTGTCAAGCCTTTTCAGGTTCTTCCTGCTCTATTGTCTAGGTTATTCAGCTTCTTCCCCAGGAGAAGCGGTGCTGCGGAACATAAGATTAATTGAAGCTGGCTCTTGTAGCCATGGCTCGACCTTCGCTGATCTCCTTCATCCTAGTTCTGGGATGCGCCAGCTTGGTTTCAGCCAGATTCCTTCCAATCTCGCCACCGCTCGTGACTAAACAGCAGCCAATCACTGCAGCAGCCGATTCGTCGGTTAAAGCCGGCGGCCCAAATTGTTCATGCTTTTAAAAGTTGACCAGAGGGAGTTTTTCTGGTGTGGGCTTTGGCGAGAGTTTCCGATTTCGTCTAGGTTCGTTTTTTTCGCGAGACCCAGCCAACCCTCGGTTTTCCCCCTGGTGAGTGAATCTGTCTTCGAAAGTCCCAAATTGCAAGTGCGTGACTTTCAAAAGCTTGGACACTCAACTTCGTCAAGTTTTAAAAACTTGACCCTCGCGGCCCGCAATTTGGGACGCGGGCTTTAATCTGGACCCAGATCCTTTTGAAACATTGAAGAAAAACGGCCTCCCGGTCGGCCTGCTGCCGAAGAGTGTCAACAAGGCTGAAATCAATGATCAGGGATGGTTCCGAGTGCAGTTACCGTCCACGTGTCGCACATCAGTGCATAACTCGGGTGAGATTCCGCTTTACTACTCAACCGTTCTTACCGGCAGGCTGCAGTACGGAATAATTTCAAACGTCCGCGGAATTTCCGCGAAGCCTCCGGAATTGCCGTTTTGGGTGTCCGTGAGATCGATCTACGTGGACGACGCCGCTTCAAGCTTGATCCACTTTTCTGTTGGATTCGGAATCAGCGAGCAGCTGCCTCGAGCGGCTTTCGAAGACTTCCCTGTCTGCCAATCAGGCGTTGACGCACCTCCGGAAAACCAGGACGAGGACATCATGCCGGTAGAGTTCAGGCTTCAAGAGGAGCCGTTTGAAGTCGCGATTCAGGAAGCCATTAAGGCGGCCGAAGAGGAGGAAGCTGCAGAGGTGGCTGCAGCAGAGGGCGAGGACGAGCAAGATCCTGCTCTGGTTGTGGTTGAAGCCATGACTTCAGACGACTCGAGTGGCGAAGAAGAGTTCGAGGCCTCTGTGGTTGTAGAGGAGCCTGTGTCTGGTGAGGTTCGGGTCACAGCTGACGATGTTGGTGACGCTGATTTACTCGATGAGAGATCTGTGGGTGAGCCGACAGCGGATGACCAGCCGCAGGGTGGGGAACATTCAGACGAAGTTGCAGTGGCTGCAGCCTGATGGTCGAGCAAGGGTTTTGACAATTAATAGCTCGTTTGCAAGCTGTGTATGGATACTGGCGTTGCATGAGGACAGTCAAGAGGCTGGTTCGGGCGGTTGCAGGTCATTACAGGAAGGGGATAGATGTGGTAGATTAGGGTACTTGTCGTGAGTATGTTTCTTTGTACAGGTTTGGGTCCCTAATAAACGTTGCGTGGAGACATATTGCTTGCTTGCTAGAGCTCTTTAATGTCTTCTGCAGAGTTCTGAGTGCAGTCCATAGCTATAGCCATCATGTTGCCAAAGTTGTGCTTCACTTGCCAAGAAGAAGAAACATCAAACAATGGAAACGTCATTGTATGGACGTGATTAGCTCTGCACTGTATGGACACCCCCCAACACTTGGCTAACCTAATCCAGCCAACGACTACTCAGGAACAGCCTGCCTAGGTCAGAAATAGTCAGTTCGGTATGGTACGTGAGTATGCTTGACCCTCACTGCCATATTTATGAGCTCCCATCATTTATGCGGCACAACAGCGAAGACAAAGTCCATGCCTTGCCATCGAGTACCAGTGGCCGCTCTGGACCCTCCGATCTCATTCAGCGTAACCGTCCGATTCAGACCAATCACGTGGCTCGAACCCACCACTCTCAAATGCTTCCCCTCCACTCGCACCCTCATCACCACCAGCACCTCTCCATCCTTCTCATCCTCCTCCATATCCGCTCCATGGCCTCCCGGAATCCTACAGTTGTTGCACTCCCATATCACTCTAACTATTTGCGAATCTGCTTCTGTAGAGTTCAGTGCACTGTAGTCTAAAATGGGCCATGGGAGGAGCGATGGGCTTGGTTTTGGGTATGATGTTGCCTTGTCCGGTGGGGCGAGAGAAGTGTTGAGGTAGAGTAGGTCGATAGATAAGTTTTGGGTTGCGGATAAGAAAGTTTTAAGGGAAGGGAAGTGTAGCTGGAACTGTAGCCTCGCCCAGAGGTAGCCTGGCATGTTGGGTCTGCTCGTCTCGTACCTTTCATCGAGCCACGTGGCCCAATACTGCAACATGGGCGAAAGGGGAAAGAGGGGGGCGGGGGAGCAGGGGGAAACCTGAATAGACTCATAGACCATCTTGCCCAGACATAGCTTGGCATGTTGGGTTGGCTCGTCTCATACCTGTCATCGAGCCGTGTGGCCCAATACTGCACACGTGGGGGGAACGGCTCACCTTCACTTGAAGAGAGCCGACCATTGCATCTGGAGGCTTGGATAAGTCCAAAGCAGGCCACTCAAAAGGTGCTTCCGATGCTGGTGATGGTGATGGTGGTGATGCTGATGATGACGGTGATGATGGTAATGATGAGTTTTCTGATCCTATTTCTACAGGTGATGATGGTGAACCTGGGGATTCACCCGACTGTGCTCCTAAGTCTGCTGATTGTGGCTGTAACAAGGGTGACTGTAACGGGGTGGTTTCAATAGGGGGTGACTGTAGAGAGAATTGTGGTGTTTCCGAGGTCGGATGCTGCTGTTGCTGACGTGGAACGAACATGAAGGTGAAGAGGAGCGTGAGGAAGATGGTGAGGAGGAAGGAGAGGAGGAAGAGCAGCAGGATGAATATTGTCTTCTGTGTTTCCGATCGCTGCCAGAACTGGAGGTGGGGTTGGGAGAGAGGGAGGAAACGAAAGGGGGTAAAGCGGGTGGGTTAGTGAGCAGAGAGAGGAGCACAACCAGCACTGCCTTCTGTGTTTCTGGTCGCTACCAGTACTGGGGATGGGAGTGAGGGATGGAAGGAGTGCATCGAAGGGATGGAAGGAGTGCATCGAAGGGATGGGAAGAAAGAGAGAAGCACGATAAGGACACGATGAGGAGCGTGAGGAAGATGGTGAGGAGGAAGGAGAGGAGGAAGAGCAGCAGGATGAATATTGTCTTCTGTGTTTCCGATCGCTGCCAGTACTGGAGGGTTGGGGTTGGGTTGGGGTTAGGGACAAAAGGAAAGGAAGGGTACTGGGTGGGTTAAGAAGCATGGGAGAGGAAGGGGGGGAAGACAGAGAGTAACAGGATCAGTACGGTCTTGTGTGTTTCCGGACGCTGCCAGTACTGGAGGTGGGACTGGGCGGATCAAAAGGAAAGGAGGGGGGCAATGAGTGTGTTATGGAGCGTGAGAGAGGAGGGAGGAAGGACAAAGAGCGACACAATCAGCATTGCTGTCTGTGTTTTGGGCGCACGTGCTGCCTGCATTGTTTTGGAAAACAACAGGAGGGTGGATTAGGAAGTGGGGTGTGAGGAAGGGGGCGAGAAAGAGGAGCGAGGGAGAAAGAAGATGGTTGGAGTGAGAAGAGGGGTAAGGCGAAGCGGGACATATGAAGGAGACAGCGAGAGAAAAATTACTTGTTTAGCAGCGAGGGAGGGGCGGATGTAGAGGGAGGGGAAGATGGGTTTGGGCGGGAGAGATGGGTTTGGGCGGGAGAGATGGGATTGGGCGGGAGAAATGGGGAAGCAAGTGAGACGGGGACATGTGAAGGGAATTAAATAGCTTCTGAGTCTTCTCAATAAAGGGGATGGGGAGGCAGAGAGCGCGAATGGAGGTGATTCTAATGTATGGTATGGGGATGGGCATGGGAATGGGCATGGGGATGGGGATGGGCAGGGGAATGGGCATGGGGATGGGCATGGGAATGGGCATGGGGATGGGCATGGGAATGGGCATGGGGATGGGCATGGGAATGGGCATGGGGATGGGCATGGGAATGGGCATGGGGATGGGCATGGGAATGGGCATGGGCATGGGCATGGGAATGGGCATGGTGATGGGCATGGGAATGGGCATGGGGATGGGCATGGGAATGGGCATGGGCATGGGCATGGGAATGGGCATGGGGATGGGCATGGGAATGGGCATGGGGATGGGCATGGGAATGGGCATGGGGATGGGGATGGGCATGGGAATGGGCATGGGAATGGGCATGGGCATGGGCATGGGGATCGGGATGGGGATGGGGATGGGGATGGGGATGGGGATGGGGATGGGGATGGGGATGGGGATGGGGATGGGGATGGGGATGGGGATGGGGATGGGGATGGGGATGGGGATGGGGATGGGGATGGGGATGGGGATGGGCATGGCCTGTGTGTTATTGGGGACAGGACGGGTTACATAAGCCGTTGGATTGATGGGATCGCAATGTAGTGACACGGAGTTCATTCACTCCGTCTGTGTGCTTTGAGACGTCTCAAAACACTTCGTTCATAATGTACTGACACGAGGTTCGTTTACTCTGTGTTTGTGTGTGTGGGAGGCGGGGGGGGGGGGAGGGGGGGGGGGGGGGGGGGGGGGGGGGGGGGGGGGGGGGGGGGGGGGGGGGGAGTTCGTGTTTGGGTGTGTGTGTCTGTGTGCGTGCGCGCGCGTGTGTGTGCGTGTCTGTGAGCGCACGCGCACGAATATGTGCGTGCGAGCACGCGTGCATGCATGCGTGCATGTGACTTGCTTACGCATGTGCGTACATGAATGTTACGTGCTCGTCACCTCACGCATGCCTGCGTGTCGCTCGGACTTACCCTTTGATAATACGGGTCAATTATAAACTTACCCTTCGGTATCCGCCATATTGCTCTCGTTTACCCCCCATTTCCAGCAGCGTGAACCCCGACGCGACCGTCCCCGCCGCGTTCATCTGAATATACCCGTTTCCAACTTTCCGCTGCCCGTAAAATTCTCCTATCCCGCCCTCCCCGGTTTCTCCGAAATTATCATCCACCACGTCACCGCCGACCGCGCTTCGGCCGTCGTCGCTCCTCGGCGTTCCCGTGTCGCTATAAGTCTTCGGACCGCGACGAAACAAATGGCTCTCCGAATTCGCGGGGCTGCCGGGGCTCGTTCCGCCGAACCGCGGACCCATAGGCCCCGACCTGAGCGGACTAATTGACACGCCGTGAAACCCGCCGTGTATCTCGTCGTTGTGCGACCCGCTCTCGCTTTCTTGATAGTCAGAATAATCATCCCGGTCCGCCACAAAATCTCCGTATCCGCTATCGACGAGCGAATTATAATCCTCGCCGCCACCGCCGCCGCCGCCACCGCGGCCACCGGTTCCCATGCTCGCTGCGCCGTCTTCGCGCGGACGCGTATCAGACGACGCCGCGTCGCGATCAGACTCGGGGACGCTGTTGTTACCAGCGTTGTTGCCAGCGCGCCGGCCGAGGCCTCGCCGGCTGCGCTGCCGCTTCGCGTGGAGCTCCGCAGCGCGCTGCTTCCCGCTCGATTCCGCCTTGACTGCGTCTTGCCCTTCCGAGGCTGCCTGCATGATTATAGCGCGTACGCGCTCCGATGGCGTCTTCGGCATGGCAGCGCCGGATACGGCGTCATCTGCGCCGTCGTCCCCGCCGCCTCCTCCGCCGGCGGCGGCGGAGGGTTTCTCCGCAGAGTTGATGTCGATGGAGAGAGCGCGTCGACCGGACGCCGCCGTCGGCCGGCCGCGACTCGACTCGTCCAAGTCGATGGAAAGACCGCCGCGCGCCGGGGGGCGCTGGCGGCGACCCGAGTCGCTCGCGGACTCTGAGTTCATGATCTCAGCCGTCCGTTCGTCTCCAATAGAAATGACCGTCGATCTACCTGCACTGGTATTACTGGCATCGAATCTGCCGCTGTCGGACATGATGACTGGGCGGCCGAATGCGGACGAGCAGCCAAATGCGATTACACCAAGGAAGATTCGACGAGGCGCCGCGAGGAGGTTATTATGGTGTCCCAATAGTTACTGAACATTGCAGCGATACTTCGTCCAGGGTCCACAGGTTTCAAAGGTAGGAAGGTTGGTTGGACTTAGTGACAATTTCAAAGGTAGGAAGCTTGGTTGGACTTTGTGACCCAACCAAAGGTAGGAAGGATGAGGCAACTTCGGGATACTTGAGACTCCGGTTTTAATGCAGCCGGTGGTAAGGTTTGAGAAGGCTTTTATGCAATCACACAGGCTGGGATGGTAGTTGTGGTAATATTACTGTAGTTCCATAAAAAACAAAAACCACTGCTTCATTACTAGAGCTTCGAAGGGAGGGTAAAGCGGGAGAAGTGGGGGTGGATGGTTCAGGAGAGTACACAGGTCTGGAGATTGTATGCGGGGAAATGTGCGAGAAAGGAATAGACGATCAAGAACCAGACTGAGGGCGCATTCTGAAGTTCCCCCACGCGACTCGTAATGTTGACGTGGCATTAAATCACATTCGAATGTTCCCTCACGCGGTTCGACGTTTACCCACCTTGAGTCTAACCGGCCACGGTCGCATGGCCTGGCCTGACCGTCAGTGTGCGACGATGGAGATCGTGCCACGTTTGCTGCGTGTGGAGACTACAGTGTTAGACATGCCAGTTTCGTGCACATAGCCGGCAACATATATTTCATCCTGCCCACGCAACCGATTTCTGCCCTGCTTGCGTGAATCTGCCAATATCACCAAGTTGACTTGATTTGACTGTTGTGCCAAAATTTTACGTCAGGCGCAACCGTCAGGCTCAGCCGTTTAGGTTTTGCCAGACGAGGTTAGTACAACAATTGGTCTGCGAGCTGGCGCGTCAATTTCATTGGATACCGTACATGCGATGCTGGCGACATCTGTCGCCCGCCAAAATGAGGTTCGGTGGTCAGAGTGGGAGCATTCCCACCAAAACCCCCATCAGCTTTGAAAAAACGGGCTGGTGGGGGAACTTCGATGGTGGGGGAACTTGAGACCGCCCTCTGACTGGGCTTGGACCAGAGAATTCGACTGGGATGCGAGTGAAGAGAGGAGAGAGGCGAAGAGAGGCGCGGAAAGGCTGAAAACGGTGAAACGCGGCGAGGAGATATGAAGAGAAATCCGTGGATGGTAGAGCAGAGCGCTAAGGACGTGAGTTGGGGGGAAAAGTGGGAGGAGAGGAGGAGAGGAGAGACCGAGAAAGGACACGGGTGAACAGTACACCTAGAAAGGTGCGGTGCGAGTTTGAATGTGCGACAGGTCAATTGAGGCTTGTGTGACATGACAAGGCGACAAGGGAAGCAAGTGGGATGGAAAAGCATCCCTATGGCCTGCGCTGTGCTCTTGTGGTGGGGCCACCGCGTCACGTGTTCTGACAATTCATTTTTTTCACCAAAGTGAAGCGGAGCTTTAGTGTACTAGACTAGATCTAGTGTAAACTGCAATCATTTATATTTTCCGCTAAAACTGATCCTTTTGAAAGCTTTCACAAGCCAAGATTCTCGTTGTTGCGTATGGTGTCGCAGGTCCGGTTGCGGCCGAACCATGTCGCGAATCCGTGTTCGCTCGGCGTGGAGCCGCGCTACTTTGACCCTTGTCTTTCGCGGCTCGTCTGCATGGAAGTCGTCGATCCTGCAGATGAGGTAACCCGCACATCAGGTAACCATGCACATATTCTGTCAAGTGAACCTTGCTTGGCCCACCTAGACTTTTCAAAATCCACATTTTTTTCCCCCATCCGTTGTTTCTCTTATACCTCTCTCAGATACCATCTGCGGATTTTCTGTCAACTGTTGCTGCAAATACCTACACCAAAGATGGTTTCAATCCTTTGCTCCATGACTTCTCTAACACATGTATATTTGTTAGCGCCCCTAAGTGATGTGATTACATCTGGTTGTCAGATGTACACGAGATCAGTTCCACAATTCTGTAAAACGCGGATTTGGTAGGTACCGTCGGATTTCGTCCCTCCAAGTTTTATTGCCCGTCCGATCAGAAGGGGAGTTCGGTCGGAAATAGTGCCTCCCCTCCCACTGCCTTCTCGTCAACAGGCCGTTTTCGTTTCGGGCAGGCGGGTTTGCCTGAAGCGAAACGGCCTGTTGACTAGAAAGAAGGAGCCTGGATACTTCTCAATTCACTGTTTGTTTCCGCACTCTCCGGTCTGTGGGTCCATTGGCAAACCTTGTCCGAGCCTGTGGTAAAATAACTGGAGGTTGCTGTCGGCGAACCAGACAGCTGCGGTACGAACCTCGAGCTCCGGTGAATATCTCACAAGCCACTCATGGGCCAAATTACGGCTCGGCCGCAACGTCGAGCCACGTCCGCCAGCCAAAGAGCTCACGCACCGCCGAACCTCCGCACAAACCGCACGTACCTGTCCCATAGTAGCGGCTCGGATTGATGTTGGCTGGGGCGTGCTGAATCCCCACAGCACACGCAATTGGCCCCCTTCCCATCGCCAGCCAAACTGGGCTTGCCGCAATTTTCGCCAATTTCAGTTCAGCACTTACCTCGCCCAGCCTTTCTCCGCCGCCTCCTTACCTGCGCGCCAACCTCCTTGGTAGCACTTTCAAACCTAACTGCCGCTGCAACACCTCAAGTAACACCGACGCACCACACTCCACCGTAACAGAATACCACCACCACACCACACAAGCACTTCATCCGCCCTTTCCCTTGACAAGCATAAAAGCCGCCGCTTCTCTCAACGAAGAAATCAAGAAAGTGAAAACTTGTATCATCTGCAGAAGCGATCCCAGCCAAGCAACCCAGAGCCGCTCCGATTCATCTCGCTAGACAGTGCGCAAAATTCCATCTCCGCCTCCTTTTCCACTCCCACCGCTAGCCGCCGACACCATGGCCGCCGAGTATCCTCCTCCTGAGAGCATCCCGCAGTACGCCGCCGGTCCGCCGCCGACAGATTACGCGCCTCCGCCAGCATACCCACCGACGGGCGCAAACCCTCCGCCTGCGGGCTACGCGGACGTTGAGGCGGGCGGCGGCGCGGGCAAGCCGCCCGCCGCGACTGGCGGCGGCTCGGCGGGGTCGTCGAGGAAGTCGACGTTCATCGGCATCGGGCTGCGCGTCGCGGAGCTGCTCCTCTGCATGATCTCCTTCTCGTGAGTCGCTTGCGACGACATTGTGCGACGACGACGCCTTGTGCGACAACGCACTCCCGTCTTTAACGACGCCACACACAAAAATCAATCAACGAAGTCCAGCTGAACCAAAAATTAGTGCGGACGCGTTTCTGCTCGTAGCGACCGCTCGTCTCTCCTTCGCCCTCTCTTTCGCCCCCCTCTTCTCCCCACCCCTTTTCTTTCCCCTCGTCCCTTCCCCGTTTTCATCTCAGCCTGCTCGTGTCGACCAAGTACGATTACACCAAGCTCAGCGCGGGCGCGTTTCTGCTCGCCATGACCATCATCGGCTTCATCCTCGCCTTCTTCCTCCTCGTGCTCCTCGTCGCGTCGCTCTTCGTCTCCGCGCTCCGCCCCTTTCAGGGCAAGCTGCGCCTCTTCCAAGTCGCCGAATGCTGGGTGAGTCAGTTGCGCGTTTTGTAAAAGAATCCAACAGCGACCCGACGATAAGTCAGCGCTCTCCGCTCCTTTCAGGGCAAGCTGCGCCTCTTCCCGCCCACCAATCCGTCGGTCCCCCTCCCCGTCCTCGTTGCTCCCTCGCCAGCTGCTCTCGCTGCTCCTCTTCGCGGCGGCGTGCACGGCGGGCGCGCAGGCGTCGGGCTGCGTCAACTCGTCAGGAGGGAGCTACTTCAACTACTACATGTGCGTGTTCTGCTGTCGCAAACAAAGATCATTATTTCGCCAACATATGTTGTGCTACAGTTCGCAGTCTTCTTTACCAGCAAGCAAATTTTTAGAGGAAAACACTTCCATGTATGTCAAAAATTCTGATAAACAACCGGCAACAAAAGCAGAAAAAAACGTATATTATGTTTACTAATCCCTCCCCACCCGTTCTTGACCTCCTGCAGTCCCGGCAACAATGATTGTGGGCTGATCAAGGGATCTGTCGCCATGGCCTTCCTTGCCTCCTTCACCTACATTGGCGGATTCTGGTATGAGACTGTTTCTCTCACCTGCCCCCTCTCCTCCCCCCCCCCCCCCCCCCCACCTCTCTCTCTCTCTCTCTCTCTCTCTCTCTCTCTCTCTCTCTCTCTCTCTCTCTCTCTCCCCTACTGTCTCTCTCTCTCTCTCTCTCTCTCTCTCTCCCCTACTGTCTCTCTCTCTCTCTCTCTCTCTCTCTCTCTCTCTCTCTCTCTCTCTCCCCTACTGTCTCTCTCCCTCTCTCTCTCCTATTATCTCCCCCCTCCTCCTGCGTCTTCTTGCTCATTCGCTTTTCACCATCCGTTCTCTCTCACCTTCATCTCCACCCTCGTGCTCCATTGACTGCCTCCATTTTGTCACTCATGGTGCCTTGCCCTAGTCACCCATCTCTCCCCTCTCTCCCTCGTCTTCTTGCCCTTTCGCTTTTCCTTCCACGCATTCTCACCTTCATCTCCTCCACCCACGTGCTCCCATTAAATGCCTCCATTTTGTCTCTCACGGTGACTTGCCCTTGATATTCTCTCACCTATCCCCATGCTAAACGTTTTGGTTCCGCAGGTACTATGCACTCATGTCATATTACAGGCGATAGGAAGCCCATGGCAGAATATTGGTGTACTATTTATCGAGCAGTCAATAGCTGCCTGTCCTGTACAGGATCAAGAAGGGCCCCTAGAACTTACCCCAGCAGTTTGTTTTTGGCTTGTATTTCATTCAGTGCTTGTTATCGAACTGTGTCCGTGACTTGTTAACATAGATGTGCAATAGTTGCAAAAGTAAAATGAATGCTCAATGCCCTGTTAGGGAACATTCCTGTGGGGACACAAGTGTCTCAATGCCCTTTTTCCCGAGTCAAAGTGCACTATGCCATATCAAATCGTGAATGTTGTCATACGGTACATGTTAATTCATTTCTGCAGAGCCCCATGAGTCAGCCTTTCAAGCAAATCTATCGTAGCTGTTGTGCTTGGTCCTTAATATTTTCCTCTCTTCTCCTCTTTCCACCTTTCTCTTCCCCTTCTCTTCTCCTACTCCTCTCTCCTTATCACCCTTATCTTGAAATCCATTACTTTGTATTGAACTTACTCCATAATAAAAAGCAAATCTAGCTTTAAAACACTGATTTTCTAGGAATCTGATCTTACATAGGCTGTTTCATCACGTTTTTCCTGTGTGTTTATATGCACAAACCCAGGCAAGTTAAATAAAAAATCTGGTTGGCACCGGATGGTCAGCAGTATTGCCTATTACGGTACGGTAGCTACAGTGCAATGAACAACAGTGTAATTTCCCAGTCGAACATGTACATCCCTCATTACCCCGCGTTGTTTCATGAACTGCAAGTTTACGAGAGAAGCTGTAAAACGGAGAATAAAGCAATCCTACTTATTCGAGATCATGGCTAGACATTCTTACTAGCCGCGATTCATGGCGAATACATAGTACCTGTAGGCAAGCAAGAAATGAGGAGGCAGGCCGAGGGGCAGATGGTTTGTGAAAGGGAACAGGAGGCAATAAAAGGTGTGTTGGAGTAAACCGCCTTACTTATTCTAACAGGGTGTATGCCAACTGTACCCACTCCTGCATCTAGCCTATCAGATTGGTTTGAGATTGGTTTGAGCCAATCAGATGAGTTCAACCTGCCTGCACGGTTTGTTTGGAACAGTGTTGTATCAGCCTAACTCATCGCAGCGATTTCAAGCTGGGACGGCCTTCACAATTTTAGCTGCTGGCTTTAATGTCCCCACCACTGCACTCGCAAAAAAAAAGGCTGCTTTACTCACTAAAAGGTGCTCCCGTACTCACCAGTGTGTGCCCATGAAAGCGAATGAGGCGAGGAATGCAAAGGCGACTGAGGTCTTGGCGTAGGTGCACGTGTTGGTCGCTGGGAGGAACGCGTCGTAGGTGCTGCATTCACGGAACGGGAAAGGAGGAAAAGGGAGGGAACCAGGTGAGAGGTGAGAGGTGATCAGGAAGAAGGGAGAAGCGAAGGTGCTGCATTCAAGGGTCAGGGGAGAAGAGACGCCGAGACAATGGGTGATGGGGAGAGAGAGTCATGATGAGCGGTGGGAGGGAAGAGGTGGGCAACGAGAGGTGACAGGAGGGTCCCAGAGGTCATGGCATGACCAGAGGAGGGATTAGAAGTGACCGGTGAGCGGAGACAGGCGAGAGGAAAAAGTAGAGGAGAGAGGGTAGAGAGCGCGGCACTTACTTGCTCAAGTAGCCGCATGACTCGCCGAACACGTTGGCGCCCATGCAGGCAGCTCCGAAGAGTGGAGAAAGGTGAGAGGAAAAACTTGCGGAGAGAGCGCTGCACTCACTTGCTCAAGTAGCCGCATGACTCGCCGAACACGTTGGCGCCCGTGCAGGCAGCCCCGAAGAGCAGACACACGTTGAGCTGGCGAGGCGGGGATGGGAAGGGCACGGGGTGTGAGTGTGCAGGTGCGCATATGTGAAGGTAGACGAGTTTAGACTAGTCGAAAGGACTTTCGAGTCACCTCAAAATTAGACATGAATGGGCGAACTAAGACATAATCATACGTATATAGGCGTGGCGGTTTGTCAGAAAGGCACTCACGAAGCTCTCAGCGGCGAAGAAGAGATACATGCGCGACTGCTTGTCCCGCAGCGAGCTCCCACAAAAACTAGTCCCATAGCGAGCCGCTTGAGGGGCCACAAGAATATATTTGTCTAAAGGCACTCACGAAGCTCTCAAGAGCGAAGAAGAGATGCATGCGCGACTGCGTGTGCTTGAGTGTGCACAGGTGTGCATGTATGGGCTGAGCGACTCACGAAGCTTTCAACGGCGAAGAAGAGGTACATGCGCGACTGCTTGTCCCTCAGCGAGCTGCTGGCGACGGCTGCGATGCCTGCGACGATGGCGACGAACGAGAAGATGAACGCGATGATGCCCGCCGCCAGCAGGAACTGGCCCGTGCTGAACGCCGTTAGGTTGCCATCCGCCGCTGCTAGGATACTGCGGGGGAAGGAGGGGGGAGAAAGGGAAGGGGAGGGGAGCGACAGGAAGTGACGGGGAGGGGAGCGGCGGGAAGTGACGGGGAGGGGAGCGGCGGGAAGTGACGGGGAGGGGAGCGGCGGGAAGAGAAGGTGAGCGGCCAGCAGGAACTTGTCCGTGCTGAATGACGTCAGATTGCCGTCCGCCGCCGCTAGAATGCTGTGGGGAGGGGGAGCGGCCGCCGTGAAGGGGGGAGAAGGGGGCCAGATCATGGGACGCGCGCAGGAAAAGGGGGAGGGGGAGGATGAGTCGCGCGAAGGGGAAAGAAGGGAGGGAGAGCGGGGGATGGGGCGCGCGCGGTATGCGGCAGACGGAAAAGGAAACGCTCTGAGCTACACCAATGAAAGCTGTATTGATGACTCATTAATGATACCCCTTCGACCACCCTCGGAGGGTTACCTTGCGAAAAGCTTAGGGTAAATTTCTAGGTTACCTCATTGTATAAGGGCCTAATCATTTGCGACGGAAGTGAAATCGATTGGACATCGTAACTTAAACGAGGACCCGAGGGACCCTGGTGACATTCAGGAGACTCTGAGGGACATTCGGGACACCGTCATCGCCATCGCCATTGAGCTCAGGACTCTCTCTAGCACACCCGCCGGCAGCGGGTCGTTTGCTGCGGCCGTCAGTCAAATCCGCGCCGCCCGCCACGGGCGAGAAAAAAAAAAAAAAAAAAAGGAAGCGTGTGAGAATGATAGAAAAAACAGCGGCCTACGGAGTCTCCTTGTAAACGGATTCTGTCCGTCGGCCCGACTCGAGGTATCTTGATATGTTTCACAGGGTAGTGATTTCAGCTGGCAGAACGTAGTGACTTTTGAGTCGAACGATTCTATCATGGTAACACTTCAGTATGACTTGAGAAACGGTCGACGATCGCACTTGAAGGGAATCAGGTTGTCAGCTGGAAAATACGTAAACTTAATTCATCGTTCAGAATCGGTCGACCGTCGCACCTGAAGGAGATGAGGGAGAAGACGAACTGACAGCCGCGGAGAACAAGCGCAGCGGCCGACATGGTTGCGAATGGAAAAGGTGACTCCGCGTTTGTGTTGAAACGGGGTGGGCTAGCAGCTGATAGAGAAAGAACGACCTGTTTTGCTCAAAACAATACCACTTTGGGTTTGGAAGCGTGTTTGGAAGCAACAAATGTGGAATGACGATGGGAGAAACGTTCATCGCTTGTTTGGTTCTGAAGAAGACGACGAAGAATGAGGACGGGCCTGCTAGTTCCTTCTTGAATATCGAGTGGTGGCTCTTTTCTTCCTGCGAGCATCAAGCAATCTTGGTTATCAAAAAGGGAAGAAACCAGAGAAAGTGCGGAGCGGAGGGCTGGTGGTGGTCACGGTGGGGCGGAAATGTCGGCGCAAGGGGCATGGAATTTGCATGAAGGTTGGTTGGAGATTGCATTTGCAATGCAAGATGGGAAGATTGACAAGAATGTCGGTGACAGCGAGTCGCACAGCTTTCACAAATCACGTTGGCCACACTGGTTGAGGAAACCGAAACTAACCGTAACAGATTCTTTTAACCATTCGCAATAAGCCACATAGGCTAGCACGTATCGCGGGCAATGTGAAATGGGGAGATTGACGTGGAATGTGAAACGGGGCAATGTAAAATCGGGCAATCGCGGGCAATTGAATCTTCTGGATTTTCCACGAACGTCATTTGTGCCTGCCCCCACGAACGTCATTTGTGCCTGCTGTCACGTACATCATTTCTGCAGTGGTTTGGTGCAACCTGCTGACGTGTGATGACCCACATTGACATTCTTGGCGAACATTCCGAATGCGGTTCCTCGTTATGCTCACTGATACCGTCCCCACTACAATTGTGTTTCCCTCCAACTATATTTTAGTTGGAGGTTCATCCCTTTTAGAAGGGCACACATGTTTTGCATTCCTGCAATTGCTCGTGAAAGCTGAACCTCCTTTGAAGTGCATGGATTCTGCACAATGTTACTGCTTTATATTTCAACAACTTCCCACTACACTTGCAGTCGAGTTAAAGAATCTAGATAAGGCATCAAGTACTCAAGTTTGTTTGCTCACTAATCACAAAGGAACTAGTGTTTCGCCATCTCACCCGCACACAGCTGGTTATTTAGTGGTCGTTGGCAAGAAGAAAGAAGAAGTGCCTGTTGTTGGAAGGGCAGGGACGTTGTAGATAGGACAGGACAAATATAATTATTACAAAAAACCATGATAACGAGACAACATACAAATGGGAGCCAGCACTTGGTGAGGGCGAACCAAAAAGTTGACGAGAAGACAGATGAGGAAATATATATGGAGGACTACATTCTCAAACACAAGAACTTGAAAACGACATATTACAAAACTGAGCCAACAAGAGGAGGAGGCAGCAAGAGGAGGAGGCAGCAAGAGAACGAGGCAGCAAGAGGAGGCAACAAGAGGACGAGACAGCAAAATGACAAGGAGTCATACCAGAAGGAGCCAATATAGGTGAAGGAGGCCATGTACCCCATGGCCACCGACCATGCCAGCAGCGTGCAGTCATCACCACTGGTGCAGGGTGAACAAGGTATGGGTGGGGCAAATTGCAGGGAATAGAGGGGGGAAATAAGTTGCAGAAGGGGAAATCGGAGGAAATTGGTGTTTTTTGTTCAAGATACTGGGCAGTCTGGCAGAGAAAGGGGTGGTTAAGGGGTTGGGGGGACAGGTAAGGGGGAAAGGGCTGTCGGAAATGGGAAGGGCGCTAGGGTAAAGGGGAAGGGCTGTGAGGAAGAGAGAGACACTGGGGGGAAAGTGCTTTGGCGGAATGAAGGAAGCCACTTGAGAAAAGGGAAGGAACAGAGAAGAGGCGAAGTGCAAGGGAAGACCAACGGAGGAAGAGAGATTTCAGAAGAAAGAGCGCCAGAGAACAAGGTCAACGCGAGCAGGACAAACGGAGTAGGTGGGCGAAGGGAGGGAGGAGCGGGCGACGCACAGCAGGTTGAGCAGGGCCAGGCCGTTGCAGCAAGCGTTGACGCGGACGGGAGAGTTTTGCGGTGATTAAAGGGAGAGGTGGGTGAAAGGACCAGGGGAGCAGGGGAGGGAGGAGCGAGGAGGGGCGTACAGCAGGTTGAGCAGGGCCAGCCCGCTGTAGCACGCGTTGACGCGGAAGGCGCTGGCTACTCTCTATTTTGAATCAAACGTTCAGTGAAATCTCAGAGCCCAGCTCTTAGCAGAAAAGGGGAAAGCGGAGCGGGGTACGTACAGCAGGTTGAGCAGGGCCAGGCCGTTGAAGCAGGCGTTGACTCGGAAGCTGCTGGCTGTAGCAGCCGCGCCGAAGAGCAGCATCAGCATCATCTGCAGGCAAGGACAGACCAGGGGGGAAGAGGGCGGACGGCGCGCGCGTGAGCAGATGCGCAGATGGGGCACGAAAGGAAAGGGTTCGGGGGTGTGACGGGAGTTGTCGAGACACGAGCCGTAGGCGTGACCTTAAGAGTGGATGGTGGGCCACGAGACCCGAAACCCGAGAAACGAGAAGGGAAAGGGCCGGGAATGACGATATTCTGGTGGGATGAGAAGGAGCGGGCAGTTTCTTTTGAGCTGCTAGAGATAGAGGAAGGCTAAAGAAGCTGCTGCGGGGATTGATTGATTCAATCGACCTGATGTTCACTAAGACTTGACTTGACTTGACTCGCGTTGACTCACGAAACTGATGTAGAGCTGGATGCGGATGGCGTTGACGGCCATGGCGGGCTTGCGGCCGAGGAACGTGACGCACGCGGCGATCACGGAGAGGATGAGGCCCGTGATGGCCATGGAGAAGAGGTAGGCCGTGGAGTTAAAGCTCTTGTAGTTGAGCTTCATAAACGTCATAACGCTGCGGCGGGTAGTGGGGGAGGAAGGGAGAAGGAGGGGGTGGAGTGCGATGGAGTGAGGCGGAGTTAAAGCCCTTGTAGTTGAGCTTCATGAGCGTCATAATGCTGGCGTGGGTAGTGGGGGAGAGGAAGCAAGGGGGACGGGAAGGGAAGGGTGAGAGTGCGAGTGGGAAAGGTGAGAGTGCGACGGAATGAAGGTTGGGATAAATCCGGAAGTTATCTTCATGAAGGTCACTACGCTGGGAGAGGCGGAAAGGGGGAAAGGTGAAAGAGGAGGAAACGGTGTGAGGGTATGATGGAAAGAGGTGGTTTTCGACCTTTTCCAGCTCCATCAGCGTTGTTATGCTGGGGTGCAAGAGGAGAGGCGGGAGAGGGGGACGAGGGGCGGAAGGTGGAACGGTAGAGAGGAGATGGTGGTAAGCGTATGTGCAAGGGCGTCATTACGCCGAGGTACATATGGTGGAAGAGTTGCTCCCTTGTTCGATTCACATGTGAAGGTCAATACGGCCGGGCAGATTGGAAAGGGTAGGGGGGAGAGGGAAGCGGGAAAGGGAGAAGGGGGAAGAGGAAAAAGGGTTGGGGAAAGGGGAAGGGAAGGGAAGGGAAGAGAGGAGGGGATGGAGCGGAGGTATGATGGAGTAGAGGCAGAGTCTCAAAACTAATCGTGGTAAGGTAACTCAAGTATTGAAACACATCACCCTCTTGATGCATCTCTAATTTAGGAGTCATGTCAGGATTCTAATATAGCAGGCGCCTGGGCGTGATTGTCGGGCTGAGATGCTTCTTACACTGTTTCGCGTCGACTGCAAGAAACTCTTTGTTTCTTCGCGGTTTATGCGTGGCTTCCGCGCTGAAATACCATTCGTTCCACCAATGGTGAACATTGGAACGCGAATAGGAGCGGAGCGGGTGCATGGAGGGAATGACGAGCGATGTGCGCGAAGGGTGAGCGACGTTACACGAAAGGAGAGCGACGTACACGAAGGATGCGATGCAGAAGCATATTTCGAAGAAGCGCAGGACGAGGGGGATGACCAGGTACGACGACGAGCTGCGGTCCTTTCCGTCTCCCGACATGGCTGCAGGCTGCACTGCGTGTTGGCTGCAACGACGACGACGAAAATAATGTCTCTCGTGTCGCTTAAGCCGTTACTCACGACGTGATGCTCCCTGATACTACCAGCTGGATAACAATCGGAAGTGGGCGAGGCTAAGAGATACGCGCGTGCTTCTTCGACTGATTCCAGAAACGAAAGAAATGCGATGTTGAGGGTTGTTTGTGTGGCCAGTTGGTTGTTCAAGCCTACTGTCTCTTTGGCAGGTCTGGTCTGGAAGGAGGGCAAGGATGGTATGGGGAGGAAGGAGTGAGTGTGTGCGATATGACGTGCGTGGTTGGAGTGTGGGAGGGGATGGGGAGAGACTCGGAGGAGAAGATGCGGGCGGAGAGTCAGCTCGAGCCGCGCCTTGGGCTGTGCGCGCGCACTGGCGGCCGCGCAGAAGTGAGAAGTGTCTGGATGCGGTTTGGATATGGCAATCGGCAATAATAGTTTCTGGTGAAAATTCGGTTGTTAATAGGGCTTTGAACCACATCGTGTAGCTAAACAGAGGCGGAACCTCCATCGTTCACTTCATATAGCCTTACTACAGAATTCATAATTATCACAGAGAAACTTTGTCTTCGAAGGTTTTCTCGAAACAGGTGCCCCTTATTGTCGACAAGGGGCACTCTCCAACACAGCAAAACATCACAATTGCCCCAAAGTTTGGTGCCCCATTTCTCGTCACTCCTCACCCGTCCGATCCTCGTGGTGAGCACGTTCGACCCATAGATGCAAAGGGGTGGCGAGTCAAACCGCCTTCAAGACGCGCCAAATCTCCTGTCATACACACAGAGAGTGGCTCCCGCCATTTTCACCACCCTGCCGCGGTCGTGTCCTGCGCAAACCAAACCGCGCGGCTCCAACGTGCTTTCTTTCCATCTTTGGGCTGACCTGCCAAGAAAACCCATCTCTCCACCCCTCTTCCCCCCACCCCCCCTTCCCAATTCCACAACTTCCCCCCCTTCCTTTCCCCCTTTCCCCCCACCCGCTCCCCCCTCCACCTCCCTCCCCCAACCTCCTCTACCCAGAACACCCTGCCGAGACTTCGGAGAAGTCACAACACAGAACATTCCATCCCGCATAGAGCAGTTGGCCACAATTGCACAAACTTCTCACAACTAGCTGAGTCTCTCGTTGCTGAAACCATACTTTGGTCCTACTTTCTCTGGTCCTACTTTCTCACGCGGCCTGTACTTTCTTTTGCGGTTCGTCTCCTCCCGGTCGTCCTTACTCCTTCGACTCGTCGCGGTTGTCACTCGGTCAAGCATCGCAGCCATGGCGGGCGGCTCGGCGAAGGTTTTGCCAATCGCTCTGCGCTTCCTCGAGTGTTGCTTCTGCTCCGCAACTTTCGCGTACGACGCGCTCCATCCACTGCTATTTCTCGTCAAAGCCAGCTCCATTATTCTTATTCTTGCAAGAGTTGTCGCTTCAACAGAAAAAGTGTTTTAGCGTCTGTGATTTCCCCCTCCCCCCCCTCCCCCACTCCCCTCCCCGCTCATTCTTTGTGGCCTGCCGTTGCGAGTTTCCTTGCTGTGAGAATAGATGCCAAGAGGAAACGCTAAGCCGATTGTTCTTCTTTTTAGTCGTTTTTACGCGACATTGCAAAGCCATATTCAATGCTCCATCATTCTCCACGACCTTGCTGCGTGTTTTAACTCAATGTTCTTCAAGACCAACCAAGACGGTCGCCACTCAAAAGGGAAAGCTCCACCGAGTACTCTTGAGGCTCCTCAAAAGTCGCCTCAAGAGGCGCCTCAAAAGGGAAAGCTCCACAGAGAACTCTCCCTTTAATCGATGGCCGTCGTGCTCTGCTCATTATAAGCTCTTCTCATTAGAAGCTCTGCTCATTATAAGCCCTGCGCATTAGAAGCTATAGATTTTCCCTCTAGCAATTGTTGGGTCAAGAATCTTCCTGCCTTTCTCGAAGAGTCATCCTATTTTTTCGTGCCGTCGTTCCCCGTCCACGTGGCATCATCGCCGCTCCGCCAACTGCGGGCTGCGCGCGCGGAGTCGGAAGCGCAGAAGTAGGATAAGGTCGCATAGTAGCACTGATAGCGCGAGATGCCAGGGCGGGTCGGGAGGAAACCCGTTCGGCATTCTGTGCTACCCGTTCGCATTTTACAGCATTCTGTGCGACCCGGACGTGTATCTGTGTCCGCCCACTTCCCTGCCCAGCATCCTGTGCCATCTCAACTTCTCCTGGAAGCGCGTCAACGTGACGGCCTTCCTGTTCGGCACGTGTCATACGGCGTACTCCCTGCTTACCATTTCCCCCTTCACCCCTTCCCCCCTCTCCTTCCCCTTCCACCCCTCCCCTCTCCCCCCTTTTCAGCATCCTGTGCTATCTCAACTTCTCCTGGACGAGCATCAGCGTCACGGTCTTCCTGTTCGGCACGCCTCTGCCACTCCTTTCCCCTTCTAACCCCCCGTGTCTCCTCGCCCTTCTATCCTCTCTTCTTCCCGGTCCCAGCATCCTGTGCTATCTCAACTTCTCCTGGAAGAGCATCAACGTGACGGCCTTCCTGTTCGGCACGGGCGTCACGGGGCTCATCCTCTCATTCATCCTCATGCTCGTGCACGCCGCCAACGTCGCTGGCGTCAAGCTCGACTCGCTCGGCTCGCAGCTCTTCTGCAGCTTCGTAAGCTTTGCTTGTGCTCCTTCTGGAAGGTCCTTACATTTCCCTTACTCCGCCCTTACCATTTCCCTCCCCACCCCTTCCAACCTCCTTATATTTCCTCCCTGCCGCTCCTCCGTGCCTCGACTTCGAACTTCTCCTGAGCTTCTCATCCGAACCTCTGACCCGAACCTCTCCTCCTTGCCACGTCGTTGCGCTGCTTGTCAGAAAAGCTTTCCACGTTTCTAATTTCAACGTCTCTCTTGCATGTCGGTGAATGCGCCAAGGAACCCCTATGGCATTCGCTTCGCCATGTCGTGCACGTCACAGTGATTCAATTAAGTCCCTTCGATGCCTCCCCCCCATTCGCCAGATGATGACGATGCTGCTGTTTGCCGCGTCGTGCTCGTCCGCGTCCTTCACGATTCTCAGAAGCTGTTCCAATGCCACCCCCCTTTCTCCACCCCACCGCAACCACCCAAACCACCACCACTCCCCCTCGCAGATGATGATGATGCTGCTGTTCGCCGCCTCGTGCGCGTCCGCGTCCTTCACGTCGCGCATGTGCGGCTCCTACTCCTCCAACTTCCTCCTCGGATACATGTGAGTCCCACCACCCTGTTGCGATGTTACGATGATGCATGCCCCCCACTCTTGCCCCCTCTCTCCCTCTCCCCCAAAGCTGCATGTGCGCCTCCTACTCAATCCACCAACTTCATCCTCGGATACATGTGAGTTTATTTTTTATTTGTCTTTATTCTTTTAAGCATGGGAATCCGCCACACACTGTCCTCACTACTCCTCCAGCCTCACACACAAACGTCCCACCCTGTCCTCACTACTACGGTTTGCACCCCTCTCGCCTCTCCCTTCCCCCACCCCCCTCCCCCCCTCTCACCCACCCCTCTCGTCTCCCCTTCTCCCCCACCTATCCCTTCACCTCTCCTCTCTCCCTTTCCCTCCCTCCGTTTTCGCCTCTGCCCCCTCTGTTTCGCTAGCATACTCTGCTCCTGTGTTTGTTCCAACTCTCCCATGGTGCTGCCACTTTTTAATTGTTCTCTGCCTAAACCCACACCTTCATTTCTCCCCCTCTCCGCTCCTTGTCCCCCCTGTGTTCCTTGCTTTCCTGGTGTACACGTTACAGTCAAGACAGCTGCACGCTTCTCAAGTGGGCCAACGCCATGGGGTTCCTCGGCACATTCACCTACATGACATCCTTCTGGTGAGTTCAGTACACTCTGCCGAGCACCTCTGTAACAGATAACAAACCCTCTAATATGCAACTATGTCCATGCACAGTCAAGACACTCTGGGAGATCTGACTTTGAATTGGAAGCTCTTTTTTCACGCATTTTTAAAACGTCTTTCCATCTGCGCCTGACATGTCAAAGGCCTGCAGTGTTGAAATTCATGCCTGCGTTGATAACAAATTATTGTAACGTGTTCGGATCTTTGCAGGATCTTCACTTCGTTCATTTACATGGAAGCATAGATAGATACGTAGGAC
Source organism: Closterium sp. Naga37s-1 (assembly GCA_947471745.1). Lineage (NCBI taxonomy): Eukaryota > Viridiplantae > Streptophyta > Zygnematophyceae > Desmidiales > Closteriaceae > Closterium > Closterium sp. Naga37s-1. Next base: position 96,424 of record CANJKZ010000008.1, read on the forward strand.
ATAATTGATGACTACCTTAGATGTCCCTACAGTGCATGCTATGTTGTGCTTAGTTGAGATGAGAACGTGGCATCGGTTTGGAACCCATATGACTTTGAGCGAGCTAGTCTTTCACTAATGCATGGCTCTCAAAAAGTGAATGCAACGGAATGTGTGAACTAGGAAAGCAAGAGATACAAATAGCAACCTTACAAATGTTGTACTCCCTAGCGTGTTACTCACTATAGCCTAGGAACATATAACAACATTTGACACACCCCCATAGGCTAAGTGAGGGGCATCAAAGCACGCAGGGTGAACAAACGGTCACAAGACCAGTCAATGCAAGAAGAAAAGCAAGCTCAGGGTGGATCTCAAAAACACCACACAAATTCCGAGCAGAAGACAGCGGCCACAAGGCCAGTTCAAGAGTTCACTATGATATATATAGCAAAGCACAACACGCAGAGCAAACAGCAAGTCTACAGCAACCGAGGGCCTACCTTAACAGCCCCAACTGCTCACAGAATCTGTGGTGATCACCAGGCGCCAAGGCCTTGGTGAAGACGTCGGCATTGATGGCCTCTAAGGCCACAAAGTCCAAGCGTGCCTGGCCGCGTCGCTGCAACTCTCACACGAGGAAGTACCTCACGTCAATATGCTTCACTCTGCTCTCCAGTCGAGGCTCTCGACACAGGAGGATCGTGGCCTTGTTGTCAGCGTACAAGGTCGGTGCAGAGCGAGGCCGCTCACCAAGGTCGGCGAGCAAGAAGTGTCAAACATATGTTTATATGTTATAGTTTAGGTAGGCTTTAGTGGGGTACTCACTGTGGGGTACAACCCCTTAGGTTTCACTTTTGTACCAAAACTTTCTCGATAGTCATCATCCTACTTTAACATGGTAATAAGAGCACTTAGGTCTTAGGACCTAATTTCCTAGTGGGCCCACCGTTAACTCTCTTTTTTTTTAGGGTTTCCCCTGCCTGTCGAGCTGCCCCACCCGTCGCGCCGCCCTGCTGGCCGCGCGACGCGCGTTTATTTTTATTTTTTCTCGTCCTAGAGCCCGGCCCCGCCCGTCGCGTCGCCTTAGGGCCTTCGCGCCACCCACGGGAGCCAATCGCGCTGCCCTGCTGGCAGCGCGCGACCCCGCCTGGCCCGTCGCGCACCTGTAGAGCCCGCGAGCCGCCCTTCCCTGCCCGCTGCGCCGCCCTTTTTGGCAGCACGCGGCTCGGCCCCGCCCTCGCGCACCCCTACGTCGCCGCGCTGCTGACACAGCCGCCCCTGGACCCTTGAGCAGCCGCCCCTGGACCCAGAGCAGCCGCCCCTGGCCCCTGGTGCAGCCGCCCCTGGACCCTCGAGCAACCGCCCCTGGACCCAGAGCACCCGCCCCTGGCCCCTGAAGCAGCCACCCCTGGTGCAGCCGCCCCTGGACTCCGTGCAGCCGCCCCTCGACCCCGCGACGCCGCCCTAGGATCCCGAGACGCGCCTGCACTCGGTGCTGCCGCCCCTACCTCACCTCGCGCCTGCCTTCGTGCGCCTACCCTGCCGCCGCCCGCCGAGCGCCGGCCCACCACTGGTGAGCACCTGCCTTGTTCGCGCGCTGCCGCGCCATCTGCCTGTCTGCCTGCCTGCCTGCCTGCCTGACTGCCTGCCTGCCTGACTGCCTGCCTGCCTGACTGCCTGCCCGCCTGCCTGCCTGCCGCGCCTGCCTTGCCCGCGCTGCTACTGCTGCTACTGCAACTACTTCTGTTACTGCTGCTAGGCTGCTGCTGCTGCTACCGCTACTGCTACTGCTACTACTGCTACTAGCGGTGGCCAGATGCAGCTCCAGCGATGTTCCCACGAATCTCTCACGCCCCATCAGCTTAGTGAGTGGTACGCTAGTTGGGGTTGTGGCGGTAGCCGTCGTAGCTGTCGCCCTGGAGCTGGTCAGTTGGGAGCGTCTAGCAGTGGCCAGCTGTAGCTGCAGCGGCGTCCACGCGAGACACTCACGTCCCAGCAGCTTCACGAGTGGTACACTCAGAGTAGAGGGTCGAGGAGTACCGTTCGCTGCCCGTACGTCATTCGTACAGGTGCTCGGACTGGTCAGGCTTGCGGGACGCTTAGTCACACACAGTCCCGCTGCTTCGCCCGTCTGAGCGACGCCTGGCGTACCGAGTTTGGCGACGAGGCTGAGCTCCCCGACTGGGTGGAGCTGCTTAGGCAGAGGGTAGATATCTTTGCTCTTGACTATGATGATCTTCTCACTGCCATGTATGCATTGCTTACTAGTGCTGACAGTGCCTGTTACCTGTGCGTACCGCCTGACCCCGGTATAGAGCCTGCTGCTCTAGGTGCTGGTGAGGCTGCTGCTCTAGGTGCTAGTGCGTCTCCTGCTCTAGGTGCTGGTGAGGCTGCTGCTCTAGGTGCTCGTGCGTCTCCTGCTCCAGGTGCTGGTGAGTCTGCTCTCTCTGGTACTGCGCCTGCTGAGGCCTTGTACACCTTCACACTTGACTCAGGTGCTTCCCGCTCCTTCTTTCGCGACAGCACCACCCTCACGCCGCTCAGTCGGCCGGTTCCAGTCTCCCTGGCAGACCCCTCTGGGGGACCAGTCCTTGCGCACTCCTCCACGGTCCTGCCGTGTCCGGCGGTCCCGTCTGGCTCCCTGTCAGGTCTTCATCTCCCTGTCAAGTTCGTTCTCTACGAACTTGGTGGCGGGTTCTGCGCTCCAGGACGCGGGTGTTCACCAGTTCACCCCGGCCTATGAGCGTGTCACACACTGCACGTGTGCTCAGACGGGTCGTCACCTGGCTACCTTCACTCGGCAGCCGGGGTCGAACCTGTACACACTGACCACTGGGCCCCCTGCTCGTGTCGCGCTTTGTCGCACGAGACCCTCCTTTGGCACCACCGCCTTGGTCACCCCTCGGTGCAGCGCCTTCGTAGCATGCACCGTCATGTCCTTGTCTCTGGCCTTCCCAGGGTTCTCCCTCCCCTCCCACCCTCGCCTGCTCCTCCCTGTCTTCCCTGTGTCGAGGGGCGGCAGCGCGCCGCTCCTCACTCCTCCTCGTTCCCTCCCATAGAGGCTCCCCTGCAGTCTCTCCACCTGGACGTGTGGGGCCCAGCCCGCGTCCGTGGACAGGGCCACGAGCGGTACTTCCTGCTGGTCGTCGACGACTACACGCGTTACACCACGGTCTTCCCCTTGCGCACCAAGGGTGAGGTCCCTGATGTTTTGATCCCTTGGATCCGCGCTGCCCGTCTCCAGCTCCGCGAGCGGTTCCAGTCGGACTTTCCTGTCCTGCGTCTGCACTCTGAAAGAGGTGGTGAGTTCTCCTCAGACCTCTTGGCAGCCTTCTTTGCGGAGCACGGCATCCGCCAAACGTTCACGCTTCCGGCCTCTCCGCAGCAAAATGGGGAGCACGGCATCCGCCAGACGTTCACGCTTCCGGCCTCTCCGCAGCAGAATGGGGTTGCTGAGCGCCGCATTGGCTTAGTCATGGAGGTCGCTCGTACCTCCATGATCCATGCGGCTGCCCCCCATTTTCTGTGGCCGTTTGCGGTCCGGTACGCCGCGCATCAGCTCAACCTCTGGCCCCGTGTCTCCTTGCCGGAGACCTCGCCCACACTGCTGTGGACGGGGAAGGTTGGCGATGCGTCGCGTTTCCGGGTCTGGGGTGCTCGTGCCTTTGTCCGCGATACCACCGCGGACAAGCTCTCCGCCCGCGCTGTTCCCTGTGTCTTCCTTGGCTTTGTCCCTGACGCGCCTGGTTGGCAGTTTTACCACCCCACCTCGCGCCGTGTCTTCCCCTCTCAGGACGTCACGTTCGACGAGTCGGTTCCCTTTTGCCGTCTCTTCCCCTACCGCACTGCCCCTCTCCCCCCCCCGCCGCTCTTCCTCGCTCCAGGTGCTCCCCAGGTAGACCCCCTCCCCGCTCCCGGTCCTGCTCCTTCAGGTGTGTCTCAGGTAGACCCTCCTCCCTTGACTGCGCCGGTCGAGGTCACTGGTGACTCAGGTCCTGCTGAGGGTGGTCCTGCTCGGGGTGCAGATTCTGGGGGTGCTGAGCCTGGGGGTGCGGAGCCTGGGGGTGCTGAGCCTGGGGGTGCGGAGACTGGAGGTGCGGAGCCTGGGGGTGCGGAGACTGGAGGTGCTGAGCCTGGGCGTGAGGAGTCTGGGGGTGCTGAGCCTGGGGGTACTGAGTCTGGGGGTGTTGCACCTGGGGGCGCTGAGGCGTCTGGTGAGCAGTCTCCCTGGAGCGGCCGTCTGCGTAGTCGCTCCGCTGGTGCCTCGCCACTGCACTCTAGTCGTCGACTCCCTCTCTCCCCACAGCAGCTGCTTGAGTGGTACGTTGGCCGTCACGGTCGCGCTGCTGGAGCTAGGGGCCCTGCCGCTGGAGGTACTTCTGCTGACGTCACTGGAGCTGGGAGTGGTGCTGGTCCCGGAGGTGCTCGTAGTGGAGGTACTGGAGCTGCTGGGGCTGGAGGTGCTGCTGAGCCTGAGGGTGCAACTGCTGGAGACCCTGGGTCTGGGGGTGCTGCTGCTGGAGACACGGAGGCTGGAGACCCTGGGACTGGAGGTGCCGGTTCTGGGGGTGCTGCTGAGGGTACTGGAGCTGCTGGAGGTGCTGGAGCTGCTGAGGGTGCTGGAGCTGCTGAGGGTACTGGAGCTGCTGGAGGTGCTGGAGCTGCTGAGGGTGCTGGAGCTGCTGGAGGTGCTGGAGCTGCTGAGGGTACTGGAGCTGCTGGAGGTGCTGGAGCTGCTGAGGGTGCTGGAGCTGCTGGAGGTGCTGGAGCTGCTGAGGGTGCTGGAGCTGCTGGTACTGGTGGCACTGCACAGCCGCGCCTGTTCTTTGCTCCACCATCTCCGTCGTCTCTGCCACCGCCTGACTTCGTACTTCGCCAGGTTCTTAGCCTCCCGTCGTCTACTGGTCTTCCGTTACAGCCTGGCTCACCTCTGCCTGCTCCTTCTCCTTACGCTAAGCAGACAGGGGGCCTTGCTGAGCGTCGTGAGCCTGCGTCGCGTCCTGTCTCACCTGTCCGTTCTGGTCGTTCCAGTCGTCGTGTTCCTCGTCAGCGTCAGCCGGCTGTCCCCGGCCCTTCCCTTGTAGTCCGTCGTCCTTCCTCTCCTCCGCAGCGTGTTCCTCTGCCGTCTCCTCCTGCGTCTTCTCTGCCTGTCGTTGCGGACCCTGAGTCTGACCGGTTTCGTGCTGAGCACCCTACTGTCACGCGTCTGCTAGCCACTGTTGTCACTGACCCGTCGTTTGAGTCTACTGCTGCGTCTGCCTTTGTCGCTGAGCTGGTTGACTTTGCTGCTGCCTGTCGTCTAGACTACGCCGCTAGTCTTGTTGCTGAGTCTGAGTCTGTCTGTCCTCCGTCCGTCGGGGGTGAGTGTGCTCTTGGCACGGACGTCCTTGAGGACAGGCAGGAGGACCTTGAGTGTCTTGCCGCCGCTGCGCCTCATCTCGTGGACATGCTGCTTGCCCCTGAGGGAGACCCGGATGCTCCAGACATCCCGACCCCGCGCTCTTACGCTGAGGCGATCGCGGGTGAGTACTCCTCTCACTGGCAGACAGCCATGGACGCAGAGATGGCATCCTGGAAGTCCACAGGCACATACGTCGACGAGGTTCCCCCTCCTGGGGCGAACATCGTCAGTGGCATGTGGATTTTCAGGGTGAAGCGGCCGCCAGGTTCTCCGCCTGTCTTCAAGGCTCGTTACGTTGCTCGAGGTTTCAGTCAGCGAGAGGGAGTTGACTTCTTTCAGACTTTCTCCCCCACCCCGAAGATGACCACTCTTCGGGTGCTGCTGCACGTTGCCGCTCAGCGTGACTACGAGCTTCACTCGCTTGACTTCAGCACAGCTTTCTTACAGGGCAGCTTGCACGAGGAGATCTGGCTGCGCCGCCCACCCGGCTTCACTGGGTCGTTCCCTCCTGGTACACAGTGGAGCCTCCGGCGGGCGGTCTACGGTCTCCGCCAGGCGCCACGTGAGTGGCACGACACACTGAGGACGACACTTGCGGCTCTTGGGTTTGCTCCTTCGACTGCTGACCCGTCGCTGTTTCTGCGCACCGACACTTCGCTGCCGCCGTTCTACATCCTCGTGTACGTCGACGACTTGGTCTTTGCCACTGCTGACACTGAGGCTCTCGCCCTGGTGAAGTCGGAGCTGCAGAAGAGACACACGTGCACAGACCTGGGTGAGCTGCGCAGCTACCTTGGCTTGCAGATCACCTGGGACAGAGCACGCCGCACCATCACACTGACTCAGTCACACTTGGTGCAGTAGGTCCTTCAGCGCTTCGGCTTCACCTGGTCCTCAGCACAGCACACTCCTCTGGCTACAGGTCACTTGCTCTCAGCTCCACCTTCGGACGAGTCCGTAGAGCCGAGTGGTCCTTACCCAGAGCTAGTGGGCTGCCTCATGTACCTGATGACCTGCACTCGTCCTGACCTTGCGTACCCTCTTGGCCTTCTGGCTCGCTACGTGGCTCCTGGTCGGCACCGAAAGGTGCACATGGATGCTGCTAAGAGGGTACTGCGCTACTTGTGCAGTACATCGGGCATGGGGCTCGTGCTTGGAGGACGGGGCGACGTTGTCCTCACCGGGCACTCAGACGCTTCTTGGGTTGACGACCAGGCTACACAGCGGTCGTCACAGGGTTACACGTTCAGCCTTGGCTCCGGCTCTGTTTCTTGGCGGTCTACACGCTCGTCTTCTGTTCTCAGCTCCAGTTGTGAGGCTGAGATCTACGCCACAGCCATGGCTGCACAGGAGTTACGCTGGCTCACCTACCTGCTGACCGACCTGGGAGAGCGGCCTCGTTCTCCTCCAATTCTGTACGTAGACAACAAGGCCGCCATTGCCTTGTGTTAGGAGCACAGACTGGAGCACAGAACGAAGCACATCGCTCTGCGTTACTTCCTGGCTCGAGAGTTGCAGCAGCGGGGTCAGCTTCGCCTTGCTCACGTGGCCACTCGGGCCAACACTGCTGATATATTCACCAAGGCACTTCCGTCTGGTTTGTACTTTGTTGGGCCTTGTGCCTACGTTTCCACACTTGCTGTAGTCTCTGCTTGTACTGTGATCTATATATATACCTGCATGCTTGCTCTTGCTAGCTAGAGATCACTGTGCTGTTCTTGTTACATGTATATCTCTGCATGTGAACTGGCCTTGTGGCCTTTTGCTTGTGCTCAGACTGCGTGGTGACGTTGTGATCCACCCTGAGCTTGCTTTGCACTTCCTGCCTGGCCTTGTGACCCTTTGTTCTCCCCCACTTTGCCTATGGGGGTGTGTCAAACATATGTTTATATGTTATAGTTTAGGTAGGCTGTAGTGGGGTACTCACTGTGGGGTACAACCCCTTAGGTTTCACTTTTGTACCAAAACTTTCTCGATAGTCATCATCCTACTTTAACAAGAAGGTCAACCAGCGAAGCTCCTGTGCCGCCATGGCACCAGCGTAGATCTCTGCCTCTGCACTGGACGTAGCCACAGACGACGACCGTGTAGACCTCCACGACACAGCACCAGCACCCAGACTGAAGCAGTAACCCTGAGTCGAGTGCTGAGTCTCCACGTCGTCAGCGTAGGAGGAGTCGCAGTGACCGGTCAAACACAACTGGCTGTGTCCCTCCAAGCACAAGCCCCATGCCTGATGTAGTCGCCAGGTACTTCGCCACCCTCACAGCAGCTGTCCAGTGAACTGGCCGGTGTCTCCCAGTCGCAACAAAGCGAGGGAGGACGCTGAGGGGAAAGGCGAGGTCCGGCCGAGTACAAGTCATCAGGTACATGAGGCAGCCCACAAGCTCTGCATTGGGGCCACTAGACTCAAAGGGCTCGTCGGGAGAAGGGCCAGTGAGTCGGTGGTCAACGGCAAGAGGAGTGGGCTGTGTGGTGGAGAACTGAAACTCGAACCGCCGAAGGATCTGCTGCACCATGTGTGACTGAGTCAGTGTGATGGTGCGAGCGGCTCTGTCCCTGGTGATCTACAGGCCAAGGTAGCGCTGCAGTTCACCGAGGTCAGTGCACTTGTGTCTCTTCTGCAGTTCGGATTTCACCTCAGTCAAAGCTGGCCTGTCAGCTGTAGCAAAGACCAAGTCGTCGACGTACACTAGTATAAAGAAAGGAGTGGAACTAGTGCGAACAAACAGCGACGGGTCGGCAGAGGAAGGACGAAACCCAAGGTCACGAAGCGTGGAGCAAAGAGTGTCGTGCCACTCACGGGGCGACTGGCAGAGACCGTAAACTGGCCGCCTCAGGCTCCACTGGGTCCCAGGTGGGAAGGTGTCAGTGAAGCCAGGAGGACGGTGCAGCCATATCTCCTTGTATAGGCCGCCCTGGAGAAACGCAGTGGAGAAGTCAAGGGAGTGCAACTCGTAGTCACGATGTGCTGCTTCGTGCAGTAACACCCGAAGAGTAGTCATCTTCGGGGTCGGGGCGAAGGTCTGGAAGAAGTCAACTCCCTCACGCTGACTGAAACCCCTAGCCACGTAGCGCACCTTGAACACATGCGGCGAACCAGGCGGCCGCTTCACCTTGAAGAGCCACATGCCATCGACAATGTTCACCCTGGGAGGGGGAACTGCGTCGACGTACGTGCATGTGGATCTCCAAGACGCTAACTCTGCATCCATAGCCGCTTTCCACTAAGAGGCCCACTTCCCTGACACTGCCTCACGGTACGTGCGAGGTGTCGGTATGTCAAGGGCGTCTGGGTCTCCCTCAAGGGAAAGCAGCATGGCGCAGAGAGAGGGGGAAGCGGCTGCTAAGAACTCCAGCTAAAATTGCCTGTCCTCTAGGACGTCACAGCCAAGGGCAGACTCACCCCCGACGGACAGAGGACGGGGAGGTGGAGCAGCCACCACATGCGTGGCGTAGTCAAGACGGGGGGTGGAAGCAAAGTCAGCGACGGCGGCAGTAAGAGCCGAGACAGACGACGGAGAGGCACGAGGGTCGGTGACATCAGAGGCGAGAACACGAGAGACAACAGGGCGAGCAGCACGGTAGTAGTCAGTGATAGGGTGAGAGGAAACGGTGAGAGACTACTCAGGAGGTGAGGGGAGAACAGACACAGGCGGAGAACGGCGAGGAGGAGAACGAAACAAGACAGTGCGGAGGTCAGCAAGAGGAGACGAGGGCTGAGCACGCGGAGGACAACGATTGGTCCAGTCGTGCGGGACAACAGGAGGAGACGACTGTGACTGAGGAGAAGTGAAAACAGCCGGAGTCGAGTCCGGAGGAGGAAACGTAGGACCGTACGCAGTAGGTGACTGGGAGTGGACAAGAGGAGAGGAAGGAAGACCAAGGGCCCGAAGGCCACTCACTGGAGGGAACATCTGCTGCAAAAGTGGCGGCTGCGGCGTCTGCTGCTGCTGCTGCTGCTGGTCCAACTGCTGCAGCTCCTGCCTCTCCTGCTCCACCCGCTCCTGCTCCTCGCGCTCAAGCCGGCGAAGAGCCTGGAAACGTGTGTCGTAGCGGTGGGGAGGCATAGTAGGTGTGCCTCCAGCTCCTGTCTCCTCAGTACCAGCTCCTACAGTGCCAGAACCTCCTGCTCCAGCAACCCCAGAACTAGCGCCAGCTGCGCCAACACCTCCAGCTCCAGCACCCCCAGAACTAGCGCCACCTGCGCCAGCACCTCCAGCTCCAGCACCCCCAGAACTAGCACCTCCAGTGCCAGAACCTCCAGCTCCAGCACCCCCAGAGCTAGCGCAACCTGCGCCAGCACCTCCAGCTCCAGCACCCCTCGAACGAGCACCCCCAGACCGAGTACCGCCAGTGGCTGCACCTCCAGCTCCAACACCAACCGAGTCCACAGTAACATGTCGCGGAAGTGTCGAAGGCTGCTGAGGGGACTGTGAGGAGGACTGCGGGGAGGGAGACGCTACCTGACGCAAGACCGAGGGTAGAGGGGTAGCGTGAGACACACCTGACGGGGCAGGACCAGGGGGGGGTGGGGGGACCGGAGGAGCGGGAGCAGGGGGAAGAGAGGGTGCGAGGAAGAGGGAGGGGGAACCGGGAGACCTCGACAGGGGTACTGGGTGTAGTAGGTTACGGACTACTACGGTGACGCAAGGAGTGCAAGGTGGAGCAAGCGAGGGAGGGAGCGACGGAAAGACGCGCGGGAGACCTGAGACAAGACTATGACTAGCCATGCTGCGGAGGCGGGGGATCGACGGGTGGCCAAGACGGTGGTGCCACAAGACGATCGGGTGGGCGAGAGACCGACAGGAGCAAGACGCAGCAACCTGACCAGACGCAGCAACCTGACTAGACACAGCAACCGGAGGGGACGCAGTAACCTGACCGGACTCTACTACCTGGGGGGACGCAGTCACTTGACCGGACTCTGCTACCTGGGAGGACGTAGTGTGCAGAACAAAGAGACCTGAGTGGGGCTCCCTGGTGAACGTGGCAAGAAGTGCCCCGGTGGAAGAGTCTGTACAGATCGCCGTCCTCCCGTGCGCAGAAAAATTGACTGTGATCCCACGGTCCTGAAGGTATCCAACACCCACCAGGTTCCGAGAGAACGAGGGGATGTAGAGACCAGTGAGGAAATCAGAGGGGACAGCTGGGCACGGGAGAGTGGTCGAGCTGCGAGCAACTGCTGGTCCTCAAGTAGGATCAGCCATGGCAATTGGGACTGGAGCCGAAAGAGGTGTGACAGTGGTGTGGTCGCGGAAGAAGCACTGAGACGCGTCGGAGTCCAGCGTGAAGGAGAGCGACGCAACAGCAGTCGTCACGGCTGGGCAGTGACTACATAAGCACCTACACTATAGGCACAAGTACTGACACTAGCAACAGGCCAAGGTCCTAAGCTAGGTACACGAAAGCCAAGAGATCCATACGTGACAGAATAAATAGCATCCATAGATATATCAAACACAGGGTAACCACTACGAAACCGACCGGGCCAGATCGGGGGAGCCGACTCAGGCCCAAAACGCTCACGGTAGAGGTCGTCGAGGCAACCGTAGCAGCCCTGTGCAGAGTGGTCAGGACGCCAGCAGATAATGCCAGCACCAGGCCGGTCAGGATCCGGTACTGGCAGGGGCCGACGTCGCGGCCACCGCGACGAGCCCCCAAGCTGGCTGGGCCGCTGCTGCAGCCAACGCTACCCGAACCATTAGGCCCCCACGGCTGCTGAGGGTGCCACAGCTGCTGAGGGCGGAGCTGCTGCTGAGGGCGCCACTGCTGCTGCGGGTGCCACTGCTGCTGTGGGCGCCACTGCTGAAAGTGCCGCTGCTGCTATCCCTCCTGCTGGAGAACCCTAGTGGACGCCATGATAAAGGCTAGGAGCGGCAGGAGCTAGGGACGGCTGCAGTGAAACAACGAGAACAACTAGGAGCGCCAGGTGAAACTAGGCGAGGAACGGTTGGAGCACGGAGCAAACTAAGCTAGGAGGGAGGAGCGAGAACGACTGGAGCTAGAACGGCTGGAGCTGAAACGGCTGGAGCTAGAACGGCTGGAGCGAGAACGGCTGGAGCTAGGCACGGCTGGAGCTAGGAGTGGCTGGAGCTAGAACGGCTGGAGCTAGAGACTGTAAGTGCGGCTGTCTGCTGCCGCTAGTAGAGCCACTGGCAGTGGAAAGTACGTGCGACAGTAGGGGCTGCAGTAATGACGGCTACGGTATGTAGGGAACTGTGCAGGTCGTCCGGCAAGCAGGAACGCGGGCGACAGTTGCAGCCCCCCACCCTACCCCCTCCCCCTTTTGTTTTTTAGGTTTAATTAATTATTTTATTTTATGGCGCTAAAGCGCTGCGGGGCACGCTGCCTGCAGGGTGTGCTGCCTGCGGGGCGCGCTACCCACGAGGCGCGCTACCCACGGGGCAAGCTACCCGCGCAGCGCGCTGCCTGCGGTGCGCGCTACCCGCGGGGCGCGCTACCTGCGGGGCACGATACCTGCGAGGGCGCGCAGCCTAGGGAAAGGGCGACGCGCGGGCTAGGGGCAGGGCGCACGGGAGCGCACGGGCTAGGGGCAGTGCGCACGGACGACGTGACGGGCTGGGGCAGGGCGCATGGGCGACGTGATGGGCTGGGGCAGGGCGCACGGGCTACGCGACGGGCTAGGGCAGGGCGCATGGGCTACGCGACGGGTTAGGGCAGGGCGCACGGGCGACGCGACGGGCTGGGGCGAAGGCGCAATACGGAGGGCGTGGAGGGCGCGTAGGGGAGGGCTAGGCGCGGAGGCGCGGATGGCGCGTTACGGAGAGCGCGAAGGGCGCGTTACGGAGGGCGCAGAGGTCGCAGATGTTAGAATAAGCAGGCAGGAATGAATGAACTATGAAAGAGTTGGGTACAAGTACTAACCCTAAAGTGTTGTACCCCTTGTAGGCAAACCCACTATAGCCTAGGAAGAACACAAACATACAGTTTGACACACCCCCATAGGCTAAGTGGGAGAGAGCAAACACAACAGACGGTCACAAGACCAGTCAAGCAAGAGAACAAAGCAAAGCAAAGCTCAGGGTGGATCTCAAGATCACCACGCATTCTTAGCACAAGCAAGTGGCCACAAGGCCAGTTCACATGCAGAGTTATAATAGCAAGGCAGTACACTGATCACAACCTAGCAAGAGTAAACAAGCAGGTATAAGGATATATATATCAGTGTACAATAAGAGCAAGTCAAGCAACCAGCAGGTGAGGCAAAGTGGGCACAAGCCCAAGAGCAGAGCAGAAACGGTGATGATCACCAGAACCAAGGGCCTTGGTGAAGACATCAGCAGTGTTGGCCCGAGAGGCCGTAAGCAAGGCGCAGCTGACCACGCTGCTGCAGCTCACGCACAAGGAAGTAGCGAAGAGCAATGTGCTTCGTTCTGTGCTCCAGTCTCTGCTCGCGACACAAGACAAGCATTGCGTTGTTGTCGACGTAGAAAACTGGAGGAGAACGAGGCCGCTCCCCCAAGTCGGTCAGCAGGTAGGTCAGCCAGCGTAGCTCCTGTGCAGCCATGGCCCCAGCGTAGATCTCGGCCTCACAGCTGGAACCAAGCACAGAAGAAGAACGAGTGGACCTCCACGAGACAGAACCAGCGCCAAGTCTGAAGGTGTAACCTTGTGACGAACGCTGAGTCGCCTGGTCGTCGGCCCAAGAAGCGTCAGAGTGTCCTGTGAGTACCACTGAACTCCGTCCTCCAAGCACGAGACCCATGCCCGATGTACTACACAAGTAACGCAGTACCCTCTTCGCAGCATCAAAGTGCACCTTTCGGTGTCTACCGGGTGCCACGTAGCGAGCCAGGAGGCTGAGAGGGTACGCGAGGTCAAGTCGTGTGCACGTCATCAGGTACATGAGGCAACCCACAAGCTCTGGGTACGGACCACTCGGCTCTACGGACTCGTCCAAAGGTGGAGCTAAGAGCGAGTGGCCGGTAGACAGAGGAGTGGGCTGTGGCGAGGACCACGTGAAGCCGAAGCGCTGAAGGACCTGGTGCACCATGTGTGACTGAGTCAAGGTAATGGTGCGCCGTGCTCTGTCCCCGGTGATCTGCAAGCCAAGATAGCTCCGCAGCTCACCCAGGTCAGTGCAAGTGTGTCTCTCCTGCAGCTCCGCCTTCACTAGGGCCAGTGCCTCAGTGTCAGCAGTAGCAAAAACCAAGTCGTCGACGTACACGAGGATGTAGAACGGCGGCAGAGTAGTGTCGGTGCGTAGAAACAGCGACGGGTCAGCAGTCGAAGGAGCAAACCCAAGAGCCACAAGTGTCGTCCTCAGTGTGTTGTGCCACTCGCGGGGCGCCTGACGCAGGCTTTACACTGGTCGCCGTAGGCTCCACTGGGTACCCTCAGGAAATGACCCAGTGAAGCCCTCTGGACGGCGCAACCAGATGGCCTCGTGAAGGCTACCCTGCAAGAAAGCTGTCGAGAAGTCGAGGGAGTGCAGCTCGTAGTCACGCTGAGCTGCAACGTGTAGCAACACCCGAAGAGTGGTCATCTTCGGGGTGGGGGAGAAGGTCTGAAAGAAGGCAACCCCCTCACGCTGACTGAAGCCTCGAGCAACGTAACGCGCCTTGAAGGCAGGCGGAGAACCCGGCGGCCGCTTCACTCTGAAAATCAACATGCCACTGACAATGTTCGCCCCAGGTGGGGGAACCTCGTCGACGTAGGTGCCTGTGGACTTCCAGGAAGCCATCTCTGCATCCATGGCTGTCTGCCACTGAGAGGAGTACTCACCCGAAATCGCCTCTCTGTAAGAGCGCGGGGTGGGGATGTCAAGTGCATCCGGGTCTCCCTCAGGGGCAAGCAGCATGGTCGCGAGATGGGGTGCAGCGGCCGCAAGGCACTCCAGCTCCTCCTGTCTGTCCTCAAGAACGTCACACCCAAGGGCAGTCTCACCCCTGACGGACGGAGGACAGGCAGGGACAGGGTCAGAAACAAGACTCGCAAGGTAGTCTAGGCGGTACACAGCAGCAAAGTCAACGAGCTCAGCGACTAAGGCAGACGCAGCAGGAGACGAGAACGAAGGGTCAGTCACCAGCGTAGCAAGAAAGCGAGAAACAGTCGGACTGGACCCACGAGCAAGGTCAGACGGAGGGTCAGCAACGTCAGGAAGAGAGGACGCAGGAGGTAACGGCAGGACAACACGCTGTGGAACAGAGGAAGGACGGAGTGTCATATCGTGAGTGCCTGGGACAGGCGGAGCACGCTGACGACGAACACGAGGAACACGAGCACAAACAGCAGCTCTAGGCTCGGGCTCAAGGTCAAAGCTCGACTCAGGCTCTCGACGCTCAGGGGTGGAAGCACGAGTCTCAGGCTCTCGACGCTCAGTCAGGGACTGTGTCACCGCAGTGTAGGGAGCAGGAGCAGGCAGTGGGGAGTGCGGTAGCAGCTGCGGCTGTGACTGGTCTGCCGGTGGAAACAATAACGGAGGAGTAGTACCTGGCACAGGGAAGTCAGTAGCACCTAGCGGAAGACTGAGAAGTGGCGAAGAGCTCCAGCAGCTCCCGTACCTCCAGCACGAGCAACTCCACCAGTACTCCCAGCAGCACCTCCAGCACCAGTATTACCAGCACCTCCAGCACCTCCAGCACCTCCAGCACCAGCAGCACCACGAGCTCCGGCAGCGCCAGCACCTCAAGCACCAGCAGTACCTCCAGCACCTCCAGTGCCAGCAGCTCCAGTAGCACCTCCAGCACCTCCAGCACCAGTAGTACCACCTGCTCCGGCAGCTCCAGCACCTCTAGTACGAGCACCTCCAGGACCAGCAGCTCCAGCACCTCCAGTACCTCCAGCTCCAGCTCCTGCGCCTCCAGCACCAGCAGTACCTCCAGCACCTCCATTGCCAGCAGCTCCAGTAGCACCTCCAGCACCTCCAGCACCAGCAGCACCACCTGCTCCGGCAGCTCCAGCACCTCTAGTACGAGCACCTCCAGGACCAGCAGCTCCAGCACCTCCAGTACCTCCAGCTCCAGAGCCTCCAGCACCAGCAGCACCAGCACCTCCAGGGTCAGTAGCTCTAGTAGCACCTCCAACACGAGCAGCACCACCAGCTCCGGCAGCTCCAGTACCTCTAGTACGAGCACATCCAGGACCAGCAACTCCCGCAGCTCCAGCACCAGTAGCACCAGCACCTCCAGTGCCAGCAACTCCAGTACCCCTAGCACCTCCAGTACCAGCAGTACCTCCAGCACTAGCAGCTCCAGTACCTCCAGCTCCAGTACCTCCAGTACTAGCAGCTCCAGTACCTCCAGCACCAGTAGCAGCTCCAGTACCTCCATCACCAGCAGCACCTGCAGCACCTCCAGCACCTCCAACACCTCCAGTACCTCCAGGCCTAGCAGCTCCAGTACCTCCAGCACAAGTAGCACCTCTAGTACCTCCAGCAGTACCTCCAGGCCTAGCAGCTCCAGTACCTCCAGCGCCAGCAGCACCTATAGTACCTCCAGCAGTACCTCCAGCACCTCCAGCACTAGCAGCACCTCTAGTACCTCCAGCAGTACCTCCAGCACCTCCAGCACCTCCAGGACTAGTAGCTCCAGCACCAGAAGGACTGTACCCTCCACCACCAGGACTGCCTCGCCGAACGATCCACGCACAAATCACCTGCGGCGAGAGCGTCTCAAGTAGATCAGGCTGTGGTGGCTGTCCAGCTCCCGCACCTCCAGTAGTGGTAGCTCTAGCACCTCCAGCACCAGCAGCACCTCGAGTACCTCCAGCTCCAGGACCTCCAACAGGGTCACCCACAACTCCACCGCCACTAGGACTCGCAGCACCCGCAGAGTCAGCATCCCCAGTCGCAGCACCCCCAGAACCAGCACCCCCAAGCACACCACCCCCAGAACCCTCACCCTCTGTCTCAGCACCCCCAGTCTCAGCACCTGTAGTCTCAGCTCCAGAGTCCACAGCAGCAGGCTGCGGAGGCGGCGAAGACGGTCGAGGCGGAAAACCCGGGGAGGTCTCCAAGCGTGGAGAGCGGCGAGTGGCCGCCGTGTCGTCCGCAACTGGGTCACCCCCCTCAGGTGGGCTAGAGGAGTCAGAAAAGATCTCCACTGGCTCATCCAAGGGGGGTGGGTCGACCTGAGACACACCTGAGGGAGCAGGACCCTGTGGGGGGGGGGGGGTCTACCGGGGGGGGGACTGGTACCAGGAAGAGGGGTGCTAGGGGAACCGGGTGGGACGCGTGCGGGTGTAACTGGTAGTAACAGACAGACTCGTCAAAGGTGACGTCCTGGGAGGAGAAGACTCGACGCGAGCGCGGGTGGTAGAACTGCCACGGCGGGGCGTCTGTGGGGAAGCCAAGGAAGACGCAGCGGAGAGTGCGAGAGGAAAGCTTGCTCGCTTTGGCATCGCGAACAAGGGAGAGCGCGCCCCAGACCCGAAACACTGACGCATCACCAGCCTTCCCCGTCCACCGGAGGGTGGGCGAGGTCTCTGGCACAGAGACACGGGGCCAGAGGTTGAGCTGATGCGCAGCGTATCGGACCGCAAACGGCCACAGAAAATGGGGAGCGGCCGCATGGATCATGGAGGTGCGAGCAACCTCCATGATCAAGCCAATGCGACGCTCAGCAATCCCATTCTGCTGAGGAGGGGCCGGAAGCGTGAACGTCTGGCGGATGCCCTTGTCTCGACATAACCCCGCAAGGAGGTCAGAGGAGAACTCACCGCCCCTGTCAGAGTGCAGACGCAGGACTGGGAAGTCCTGTTGGGAACCGCTCGTGCAGCTGGAGACGAGTAGCACGGATCCAGGGGATCAAGACACCGCTGACGTCCGCCTTGCGCCGCAAGGGTAAGACAGTGGTGTAGCGTGTGTAGTCGTCAACAACCAGCATGAAGTAGTGCTCGCGGTTTGTTCCACCGATGGGGGCCGGGCCCCACACATCCATGTGGAGAGTCTGCAGAGGAGCAGTGGTCGGAGGAAACTCGGAGGAGTGAGGAGCGGCGCGCTGCCGCCCCTCGACGCAAGGAAGGCACAGCGGCGCAAGCGAGCGCGGTAGGGGGGGCAGGGTCCTGGGGAGGCCAGAGACAAGGAGACGGGAGTGCATGCTGTGTAGACGCGGCAGGGAGGGGTGACCAAGACGGTGGTGCCAGCGCTGAGTCTCGTGCGTGAGTACTCTGCACGAGCAAGACGCAGCTAACTGTCCCGACGCAGACGCCCGACTCGACGCAGCCACCTGACCTGACTCAACCACCTGTGCAGACAAAGTGGTCAGTGTGTACAGACTAGACCCAGGCTGTCGAGTGAACGTAGCCAGGTGACGGCCAGTCCGGGAGCACGTACAGATCGCCACACGCTGCCCTCCAGGAATAAAGGTATCAACCAAGACATCCTGAATGGCAGCGTTGCTCACCAAGTTCGTCGAGAACATGGGGAGGTGGAGACCTGACAGAGAACCGGAGGGGACTGCCGGACAAGGGAGAACAGTGGAGGCTCGCGCAACTACTGGGCCCCCAGAGGGGTCAGCCAGTGAGACTGGGACAGGTGCTGCGAGTGGTGTGACTGTGGTGCAATCACAAAAGAAGCAACGTGACGCGCCTGAGTCAAGCGTGAAAGTGTGCAAGATCTCAGCTGAGGCAGGACCTGTGGCAGTAGACGCACTAGCACCTAGAGCGTCGGCAGACTCACGGGCACCTAGAGCTGCAGCAGACTCACCAGCACCTGGAGCGGCAGCAGACTCACTAGCACCTGGAGCGGCAGCAGACTCACTAGCACCTGGAGCGGCAGCAGACTCACTAGAACCGAGAGCAGTAACCTCGACACAGCCAGGGACGCACCGCTGAGAAGCACAGTCACGAGGTCGCTTAGGCCACATAAAACCAAAACCTCCACCACCAGAATTGCCTCGCTGAAACACCCACTCACGAAGCTGCTGAGGGGTGGGGTCGTCCAAGAGAGGCAATGCCCGCTGCCGTCCACCCCTGGTCGCAGCAACTGCCGCGATAGCGGCCATGACAGACAGTGACGGTCAGGAGTAGGTCTAGCACCTCCAGCTCCTCCAGCACCAGCAGCACCTCCAACTCTCCCAGCAGCACCTCCACCAGTAGCAGCAGTAGCACGAGTAGCAGCAGCAGTAGTAGTAGCAGTAACAGGGCGGCTCAGTGGGGCTGGGCGGCCGCACCTCCAGCACTCCCAGCAGCACCTCCACCAGCAGCAGCAGTAGCACGAGTAGCAGTAGTTTTTTTTTTTTTTTTTTTTTTTTTTTTTTTTTTTTTTTTTTTTCAGGCAAGGCGGCGCGCGGGCTGCAGGGGCAGCGCCCACGGGCTGCAGGGGCGACGCGCGGCTCGGCAGGGCGGCGCGCGGGCTGCAGGGGCAGCGCCCACAGGCTGCAGGGGCGACGCGCGGCTCGGCAGGGCGGCGCGCGGGCTGTAGGGGCGGCGCGCGGCTCGGCAGGGCGGCGCCCAGGCTGCAGGGGCGACGCGCGGCTCGGCAGGGCAGCGCGCGGGCTGCAGGGGCAGCGCCCACGGGCTGCAAGGGCGACGTACGGCTCGGCAGGGCGGCGCGCGGGCAGCAGGGGCAGCGCCCACGGGCTGCAGGGGGGACGCGCGGCTCGGCAGGGCGGCGCGCGGGCTGCAGGGGCAGCACGCGGGCCACAGGGGCAGGCACGGCTGCAGGGGCAGCACGGTCGCAGGGGCAGGCACGGCTGCAGGGGCAGCACGGTCGCAGGGGCGAGTACGGCTGCAGGGGCAGCGTGGTCGCAGGGGCGAGCACGGCTACAGGGGCAGCGCGGTCGCAGGGGCGAGCACGGCTGCAGGGGCAGCGCGGTCGCAGGGGCAGCGTGCGGGCTGCAAGGGCAGCGCGGCTGCAGGGGCAGCGTAGGAAGAAAAAAAAAAATACGCAGGGCGGAACGTTCGGTGGGCCCTAGGAACGATTCTGCTCTAATACCATGTTATAATAAGCAGGCAGGAATGAATGAACTATGAATGAGTTGGGTACAAGTACTAACCCTAAAGTGTTGTACCCCTTGTAGGCAAACCCACTATAGCCTAGGAAGAACACAAACATACAGTTTGACAGCAGAGGGCGCGTTACGGAGGGCGCGTTACGGGGTCTAGGGCGCGGAGGGCGCTATGGCGCGTGACAGAGGGCGCGTGAGGCGCGGAGACGCTCTAGAGCGCGGAGGGCGCGAGGGCGCGGAGGGCGCTAGGGCGCGTGACGGAGGGCGCGTAAGGCGCGGAGGCACTCTAGGGCGCGAGGTAGGCTAGGCTAGGCAAGGACGCTAAACCTACTCGTGATACCATCTCAGAAAGTGAATGCAACGGAATGTGTGAACTAGGAAAGCAGAGGTACAAATAGCAACCTTACAAGTGTTGTACTCCCTAGTGCTACTCACTGTAGCCTAAGAACATATAACAACATTTGACAATGGCCTTCAGAGCACAATACTATTTTGTTCCATGTGAAGGCCTTTTCACAGTAACGCATAATTGATTCTTGTGAGGCTGACATGATAAGCTTAGGGCGTGTAACATTGCTGTGACCCAACCTAAAATCCGACTATTCGGTCATGTTGGCTGATATGCAAGGGAAATGGTAACAAGCACCTGAGGCGTCCTCAATAGATTTGCAATGACCATGATGGTTGCGTGGTCGATTCAGGGGCATCCTCCCTAACTACCCCCGTAATTAGAATTTAAAGGTAATCGAAATACCAGCACTCGAACGGGATGTGGAATATAAGGGGTACGAAATTATGGTTGTGACAAAAAAACAGACAAAATCGTAGGGCTTCGCGAGACAAATTCGGGGACTATCACGTATTGCTAATCTAGGGGTGGTACCCCAAATTGTATCACGGCGGGGATGTCTGGTCGCACAGACGGTCGCTTGGTTTGAGCGTTTGCCGAAACGGTCGTTATCGTTATCATTTGGCGGGAAAATCTCGCAACCCTCGCCATCGTGTTACTCCCTTCGCATTCGCATGCCCCAACCATATGGTCGGATTTTAGGTTGGGTCACAGCAATGTTACACGCCCTTATGGTTGTAAAACAACTTGTGGTTCCGCAATAATGTTCCATTCAAATTCACTTCTTGGCCACTCGGCGTTCATTTTTACTGATGCGTTAATGTGAAAAAGGTGTAAAATAGTGTTCTATCGTGGAAAGTTTTCAGAACAAATGATCACCTTGGAGAACGCCCCGACCTCTCGTTCGCTCTCCTTTGAGGTGCCACGCAAGCGGAGAAGGTCGTGCTTCCTCTGTTCCATTACAGGTTGGAATTGGAACCAATCGCCGAGAGTCGTCATTCAGGTGGATACCACGTGGGACAGCATTCCTGGCAGTTGGACCACGGAAATCACCCACGCGGCATTCCCTCTCCTCGCGTGATTGGTCATACTCCACTCCTGCAGCCGCCTTTTTTTGCCTTGAGCTTTGTTCGAACCACCACCTTTCCTAGTGGTTCCTAATCGACTAGTAGTTATGCAAATGTCTTGAGAACTTGCTACCACATGAAAGTTTCCGATTAGGGTCTAGATATATTATGATACTGTAGTAGCTATATACCAGGATGCTCTAGGAATCCGGTTATCTATTCTGTGCCCGAAGCAGGATGTATTACTGGTAATCGAGATCAGGTAGTTTCTGTCTCTCTTGCGTATAACACGAGGCCAGTAGCTTTATTCTTATGATAGCGTAAACTTTTGTATTTCGTGATATAGCCGCATTACAGAGATAAGCGCCATCTGTTACAATGGATAAGGATATGCATGAAGTGTCGAACCTTATAACGGATGGAGACGGCGGCGCGAAAGTGGTGGCGGGAAGGAAGGCGCCGACAGTCATCGCACAGACGGAGCGGCGCGACAGGAAGGTCGTCGCAGCCGTTAAGGCACTGGCGTCGCAGCCGTCGCAGAGGGGGTTCGTCGCGGACGGGATGTCGGTGACGTGGACACGGCTACAGTACTCCGTGCCCGCAGCCAATGTGCGTCCCTGAAGCGTATTGAATGTCTTCGTTTCTCAAAAAGAGGAAAGGTATAAAAAAACGAAGTGTGTCTTATTAGGAATAGCTACAGTACTCCGTGGCGGCAGCCAATGGGCGTGACGAAGATACCTCAAGCATACGTTATTATCTATCTGGAACCCAGTACTGGTCCTAGCTATAGTAGTGCTCCGTGCCCTCCCTACAGCCAGTGTGCGTCCTTCAGCTCCTTGTACCAAATCTCTAAGACTTTTGAGGTAGTCTTATTTTCTCTCCGTTTCCCCTTTCCCCGTTCTGCCCATTCCCCCATCCCGGCATCTGCCCGCCCCCCAGTCCAAGTGGTGCTGCGTGCGCGCGAAGGACGATGCGACCATCCCACCATCTTCCCGCCATCCACACCCCCCATCCCCGCGTCCTTCCCCCCATTCCCCCCATTCCCCCCATTTCCCCCATTCCCCGCATTATCTATCTGCTAAGCCCGGGCGATGGAACCAGATAAAGTGGTCCCAGCTATAGTGCTCCGTGCCTACAGCCATGTGCGTTCTTCAGCTCCTTGTGCCTACTTCTGAGACCTTTTCTCCCGTCTCCTCTCTCCGTTTCGCCGTCTCTCCGTTTCCCCCGTCTCTCTGTTTCCCCCCCCCTCCCACACCCTACATCCCCCCATCTTCCCGCCATCCCCCCGCTCGCCAGTCCAAGTGGTGCTGTGTGCGCGCGGAGGACGACGCGACCATCTACCATCCCCCCATCCTTCACCCCACCCACACGCCCCATCCCCCCATCCTTCTCCCGTCTGTCCGTTCCCCTGTGTCTCCGTCCCCACACGTCCCCCAGTCCAAGTGGTGCTGTGTGCGCGCGGAGGACGACGCGACCATCTACCATCCCCCATTTCCCCATCCTTCCGCCGACCCATCCCCGCATCCATCCCCCCATCCCCCCTCCCCTCCCCCCCCTTCCAGTCCAAGTGGTGCTGCGTGCGCGCGGAGGACGACGCCACCATCTACCGCAAGA
Organism: Closterium sp. Naga37s-1; assembly: GCA_947471745.1. NCBI lineage: Eukaryota > Viridiplantae > Streptophyta > Zygnematophyceae > Desmidiales > Closteriaceae > Closterium > Closterium sp. Naga37s-1. The sequence goes on from CANJKZ010000008.1 coordinate 118,750, forward strand.
AGGTCATGATGAACGTCACGGGGGGCGTGGCTCCCGGCAACCTGCTGGCTGTCATGGGGTGAGTGAGTGAGTGGGAGTGGGTTATTGTGGGTTGCGTTTCCGACCATCTACCGCAAGAAGGTCATAATGAACGTCACAGGGGGCGTAACCTGCCGGCAACCTGCTGGTTGTCATGGGGTGAGTGGGAGAGGGGGATGGGTTGAGGATAGGCCGTGAGTGTGGGAACAGTGTAAATGCAGTGACCAAAGCCGCAAGAAGGTCATGATGAGCGTCACGGGGGGCGTGGCGCAGGGCAACCTGCTGGCCGTGATGGGGCGAGTGGGCGTGGGATGATGTGGGTTCAGGTGAGGCTGTGATGATGTCGGGGTGAACTCGGAGCACTGTTGAACGTTTGGTGAACAGGTCCCTCCTGCTGCACATGCTGGCAGAACGGCTGCAGTCTGACTGACCCCAACTCCCCCCTCTTGCTGCTCGTGTTACCTTTGATTTCTGCCCATTTCCTCCCATCCGCTCCGCTCCCCCCACCTTTCCTCCTGCCCCCCTCAAAATACAGCCCCGAGGGCTGTGGAAAGTCGCTGCTGCTGCACATGCTGGCGGGGCGGCTGCAGGACGACGCCATCTTCCGGGGCAGCATGGAGTACAGCGGCGAGCCGTTTGGGGCCTACAGCACCACCCCAACCCCCCCTCCTCTCCGTTATCCCTTCACTTGCCCTCTGCTGCCTTTCCTTACGCCTCCCCTCCTTTCCCTCACAGCCCAGAGGGATCAGGGAAATCGCTGCTGCTGCACATGCTGGCGGGGCGGCTGGAGGGCGACCCTAACTTCCGGGGCAGCATAGAGTACAGCGGAAAGCCGTTTGGGGCGACGCTGAGGCGCGAGATTGGCTTCGTGGAGAATGATGTGGACCTGCAGGCCAATCTCACGGTGAGGATTGACCAGTTGGCTGATCTGACGGTGGGGATTGAGTGCCAAGGTAATCTGACGGTGGGTATAGAACTATACAAAAGGATTTGCAAATAGAGGAGCCAAAGCTACTACTAGTCCATGGCTTGCAGGGTGATCTGACGGTGGTCATTGACCAGTAGGGTGGACTGGAGCGACTCTGAGGCGCGAGATTGGGTTCGTGGAGAACGACGTGGACCTGCAGGCCAACCTCACGGTGAGGATTCATTTGGATGGGTGATCGGACGGTGAGGGTTGGATTGGCGGGTGATTTGACGGGTGCGTGCTTGTCAGCAAGGCGATCTGACGGTCGGGGTTGGCTGGTAGGGTGGTCTGACGGTGAGCCAAGACCCAAATACTACTCTGCATTCTCCTGTAGCATGAGAAGATAGTTTCGACCCAGATCCAGCAGAGCTAACTCGTTCTACTCTGCATTCTCCTGGTTCCTGTCCTTTGTATAACCATCCCCATTCCTCACTCCCTCTTCCCCCCCTTATCCACCCTCCATCCCTCCTCGTTGTCCCTCTCCCGTTTCGTGCAACCCACCTCCCCCACCACCTCCCATCCACAGGTGAAAGAGATGCTCATGTTCTCACCTCCTCCTTTCCTCAACCTCTCCCGCTCCCTTTCCTTCCCCACCCACCCCCCATGGTAGGTGAAGGAGACGCTCATGTTTGCGGCCATGCTGCGCCTGCCAGAGGGCACGGAGGAGAATCGAGAATCAGTGTGCTAACCTCCTCCTTTCTCTACCTTCCCCGCTCCTTCCCTCCCCCAACCATCCCCGACAGGTGAAGGAGACGCTCATGTTCGCAGCCATGCTGCGCCTGCCAGAGGGCACGGAGGAGATTCAAGTGACAGGCTCGCCTCCTCTTCCCCCACCCTCCCACCCCCTCTCCCCTTATACTTCCGCCCCCCACCACCCCTTACCCTCCGCTCACCCCTCTGCAGGTGAAGGAGACGCTCATGTTTGCGGCCATGCTGCGCCTGCCAGAGGGCACGGAGGAGAGTCGAGAATCAGTGTGCTAACCTCCTCCTCTCCCCAACCTCTCCCACTCCCCCCCCCACAAACCCCAACCCTCCGCCCCCCACCAGGTGAAAGAGACGCTCATGTTTGCGGCCATGCTGCGGCTGCCAGAGGGCACGGAGGAGAGCACACAAGGGAGCTAACCGGCCCCCCCACCCTTCCACACCCACCCCCCCAACCCCAACCCCTCCCCAGGTGAAAGAGACGCTCATGTTCGCGGCCATGCTGCGCCTGCCAGAGGGCACGGAGGAGATCGATCAGATAGTGCGAGTGGAGCATGTGCTTGATTCACTGGAGCTCACTCAGTGAGTGCTGAGAGGGAGAGAGGGGGGGGGGGGGGGGGTTGTTGCCTGCACCAGGGGGGCACCAGGGGGTGCAGTGAGGGCGCGGAGGAGATAGATCAGATAGTGCGAGTGGAGCATGTGCTTGATTCGCTGGAGCTCACTCAGTGAGTGCTGAGAGGGAGAGAGGGGGGGGGGGGGGGGGGGGGGGGGGGGTTGTTGCCTGCACCAGGGGGGCACCAGGGGGTGCAGTGAGGGTGCGGAGGAGATAGATCAGATAGTGCGAGTGGAGCATGTGCTTGATTCGCTGGAGCTCACACAGTGAGTGCTGGGTGGATTGGTGGGTGGATGGGAGGTGATTGGGTGTACGGGTGGTGTTGTCGGTGGTCAAGCCTCAAGGGTGCAGCGAGGGCACGGAGGGGATTGACCAGATAATGCGAGTAGAGCACGTGCTGGACTCGCTGGAGCTCACCCAGTGAGTGCAGGGAGGGGGAGAGGGGGAGTTGTTGCCTGCACGGGTGTGCAGTGAGGGGCGCGGAGGAGGTAGATCAGATAGTGCGAGTGGAGCATGTGCTTGATTCACTGGAGCTCACACTGAGTGCGGGGAGGGTGCATGGGTTTAATGATGGGTGGGTGGGTGAGTGGGTGAGTGGTGGGTGGTGATTGTGTGAACGGCTGGGTGGGAGGGTGGGTGTGCGTATGGGTGGATGTGTGAGCAGAGCACGTGGTGGATGTGTGAGCAGAGCACGTGGTGGTTGTGTGATACTTTTGAGAATTCTCAAAAGGGGTTCCTCAGAGATAGTAATTTACATGTAGCTCAGATGGAATGGGGGCACGCGGCTCAATGCAGTGCTCTATGGCTAGCTCAGGCAATACAGCCCCTGTCCCCCCTCCCACCGCCCCTCTGCGTGTGGGTGGATGTGTGAGCAGGTGGTTGTTGCGCGCATGGGCTTCCTCAGAGATAGTAACTTCAATGAGGCTCAGATGGAATGGGGGCAGGGCACGCGGCTCAATGCAGTGCTGTATGGCTAGCTCAGGCAATGCAACCCATTTCTCCCCCCCACCGCCCCCCCCCCCCCCACCCCAGCTGTGCGGAAAAGGTGATAGGGCGCACAGGGCGCAATTCAGTGCTGTATAACGAGCTCAGGTGGTGGTGCGAATGTCTTATTCTTCCCCCCACATTCCCATGACCCCCCATACTTCCATCCTTTTCCGCACACCCTCCTCCTTCCACTTCCTCCCCCTTCCTTTAATGACACCCCCAGCTGCGCAGATAAGGTGATAGGGCGCACGGGGCGCAATGCAGTGCTGTATAACGAGCTCAGGCACCATGCCCCCCCTTCCCCTCCCGCTCCCCCTCCCCCTGCCCCTGCCCCTGCCCCTGCCGCTGCCCCTCTCCCTTCCCCTGCCGCTTTATTTCCCTCAGCTGTGCGGACAAGGTGATAGGGCGCACAGGGCGCAACTCGGTGCTGTATAACGAGCTCAGGCGGCTGGCCATCGGGGTGCAGATGATCGTCAACCCGCCGCTGCTGCTGCTGGATGAACCTACTTCGGGGTAGGCTTTGGGTTACACCTGGCTTGTTAGGGTGGGGGTGTGTGTCTCAGGCGCCTGGCCATCGGGGTGCAGATGATCGTCAACCCGCCGCTGCTGCTGCTGGACGAACCGACCTCTGGGTGAGTAGTGGGGGGAGATATCGTTTCACTGTCAATGTTGCACTGTCAATGTTGCACTGTCAATGTTGCACTGTCATCGTTGTCATATGCGGGGTGGTGTATGTGTGCTGGCCATCATTGTGCGGATGATCCAGCAGGGCGATCAGTGGTAGCAACAGCAAAGCAGCCATCAGCCAATGTGTTCTCTCTCTTCACACACCTCCTCCTCATCACCCATGGCAACCCCATCTGCTTCCCTCTCCCTGCACCTCATGCTGCTCTGCCCGCCCCATCTTCCTCATCTCCCCTCCCCTTTCCCCAATCCCCCTCTCCCCCTCTCCTCCTCTCCCCTTCCGCTCTCAGGCTGGACGGGGCCATGGCTCTGCGCAGCGCATCACCAGAGCCCTGCACTCCTACGCGCTAGCAGTCTTTAACCTGCCCCCTCCCCTTCCCCCTGGATCCCCTGTTACCAGGCTGGACGGTGCCATGGCTCTGCGCATCACAAGAGCCCTGCATTCTTACGCTCTAACAGGCCGGTCCGTGGTGGCAACAATGAAGCAGCCCTCCTCCAAGATGTTCTCCCTCTTCACGCACCTCCCTCGCTCCCCTCTTCTCCCACTTTCCGCTCCCTTCCCCTTCTCCCCCCACCCCAGTCTCGACGGGGCCATGGCCCTCCGCATCACCAGAGCCCTGCACTCCTACGCCCTAGCAGGCCGGTCCGTGGTGGCAACAATGAAGCAGCCGTCCTCCAAGATGTTCTCTCTCTTCACGCACCTCCTTATCACCCATGGCATTCGTTCTCTCCTCTTCCTCATCGTCCCCCTCATTCCCCTTCCCATCATCACATTCCCCCGCCGCATTTGTCCCCCATCCCAGGCTTGACGGTGCCATGGCTCTGCGCATCACAAGAGCACTCCACTCGTACGCTCTTGCGGGAAGATCAGTGGTAGCAACGATGAAGCAGCCCTCATCCAAGATGTTCTCTCTCTTCACGCACCTGCTTCTCATCACCGATGGCAACCCCATCTACTTCGGCGCGGCTGATGCCGCTCTGCCCTATTTCGACTCCATTGGATACATTATGGCTCCCGACACCAGTGCCGCAGAATTCTTCCTGGTGAGTGCGTGCAAGTGCGACTCATCATTCCCCTCTTGGCTATCTGGTCGCTCTTCACCTCGCACTTCTCTCTCTTCACGCACCTGCTGCTCATCACCGATGGCAACCCCATCTACTTCGGCGCGGCGGATGCCGCGCTCCCCTATTTCGACTCCATCGGATACATCATGCCTCCTGACACCAGTGCTGCAGAGTTCTTCCTGGTGGGTCCCGCTGCCCTACTAGCACCACCGTCTCTCTGAGTTGTGCTGTGCCCCCATCTCTCGTCTCCCCTATTTCGACTCTATCGGATACACCATGGCTCCTGACACCAGCGCCGCCGAGTTCTTCCTGGTGAGTCCCCCTGCCCTCCCTGATCCTATACCCCTCCCTTCTCCTCCTTCTCCTCCCCCACCCTCTCCCTCGCTGCATCTCCTTCTCTTCCCTTCCCGGTTCACGCCGCTCTCCACTATTTCGACTCTATCGGCTACACTATGGTCCCACACACCAACGCTCCAGAGTTCTTCCTGGTGAGTCCCGCTGCCCACACTGCTCTGCGTGCCCCACTAGCATCACTGTCTCTCTGAGGTTCCCTCATCACCTCACGCTCTCCCCTGTTTCGACTCTATCAGCTACACCATGGCTCCTGACACTAGCGCGGCCTAGTTCTTCCTGGTGAGTGTCCATGCCCTCCCTGCTCCTATACCCTCCCTTCTCCTCCCTCCCCCTCTCCCTCGCTGCATCTCCTTCTCTTCCCTTCCCGGCACACGCCGCTCTCCCCTATTTCGACTCTATCGGCTACACCATGCTCCCACACACCAACGCTGCAGAGTTCTTCCTGGTGAGCCCCCCTGCCCACACTGCTCTGCTCACTGCCTGGTTGTGTCAGGCTGAATCTGTTTATCGAGAATTCTAAAAAAACAGATTCTGCCCACACTGCTCTGCTCACTGCCATCTCCTGCTGCCGCTCTCCCCTATTCTTTTACCCCGCCTTATCATTTGACCCCCCTGTACCATTCCGCTCATCCCGACTTTTGAGGCGCCTCAAAACGACTTTTGAGGCGCCTCAAAAGTGAGGCGCCTCAAAAGTCCCCTCATCTCCTGCTGCTCTCCCCTATTCTTTTACCCCCCCTTATCATTTGACCCCCCCGTACCATTCCGCTCACCCTTTTTCCTTCCCATCTTTTCAGGACCTGACGGCCCCTGAAGCAGCAGACGCATCGATCCATTTCGGCACGTCCACCAACCTCATCCGCCTGTGGGCCACTGGGGACGCCGCCAGGGAGATAGAGCGCGAGACAGGGGCAGGGAGATAAGCTCTCTTCCTGTCCACTCTTCTCCCCCCCCCACCCCACCACAGGACCTGACAGCCCCCGAAGCAGCAGACGCCTCGATCCATTTCGGCACGTCCACCAACCTCATCCGCCTGTGGGCCGCTGGGGACGCCGCCAGGGAGATGGAACGCGGGAAATGGCAGGGAGGTAGAACCCCTGAGTGCTTGCTCCCACTCCCTCTCTCTCTACCTTCTCCCTCTTCTCTCTCTCCCAACAGGACCTCACAGCTCCCGAAGCAGCAGACGCCTCGATCCATTTCGGCACGTCCACCAACCTCATCCGCCTGTGGGCCACTGGGGACGCCGCCAGGGAGATAGAACGCGCTGCCATGCCCTCTGGGGCTGCCTCTGCTAAAAGACGCGCGGGGAAAGAGGCTGGGAATGGGGATGTTGAGGAAGGGGAGGCAGCGGGAGAGGGGACGGGAGGGGGAGAGGAAGGGGGGGTGGAAGGGGGAGTGGGAACACGAGTGAGGGATGTAGATGCAACTACAGACTGGCGGGTGATGAGTGAAGGGGGAGGAGGAGGGGGAGGAGCGGGTGGGGGAGGAGGGGGAGTGGGAGGAGCGGGGAGTGGGAAGAGGTGGGTGACGTCATGGGGCTACCAGTTCTGGGTGCTGGCGTGGCGGCACGTGCTGTCATACCGCGTGGTGAATCAGGACTGGATCTTCGTGGGTGTCGTGGCTGCGAGCCTTGTCCTGTGCTCCTTACTGCCGGGTGAGTGTATAAGAGGAAGGTCGAATCGACTCATTAGTCACCTTGGCATGTGCTGTCATACCGCGTGTTGAAATGGGACTGGCTGTCAGTCTCCTCGTCTGCTCCATCTTCTTCTCACAGTTCTTCTGGGTGCTCGTGCCCATGCTCACCTCCCTCATCACCTTCCTCCCCACAACCCTCCATCACACTCCTTCCCCCCATCCACCCCATCCACCCCATCCACCCCATCCACCCCATCCCAGGTTTAATCTTCTTCTCACAGTTCTTCTGGGTGCTCGTGCCCATGCTCACCTCTCTCATCACCTTCCTCCCCACAACCCTCCATCACACTCCTTCCCCCCATCCACCCCATCCACCCCATCCACCCCATCCAACCCATCCCAACCATCCCGTCATCCTCCCACCCTTCCCAACCCCCCAACCCCCCACTCACCCCAGGATGTCTGTGGTACAAGTGCGATCCCACCACAGCACAGGGAGTGCGCGACCTGGCAGGGCTGATCTTCTTCTCGCAGTTCTTCTGGGGGCTCGTGCCCATGCTCACCTCCCCCATCACCTTCCTCATCACCTTCCTCATCACCTTCCCCCCTCCAACCTTCCCATCTCCCTCGCCCACACCAGGCTGTCTGTGGTACAAGCGAGACCCCACCACAGCGCAAGGGGTTCGGGACCTGGCAGGTTTAATCTTCTTCTCGCAGTTCTTCTGGGGACTCGTGCCCATGCTCACCTCCCTCATCTCATCACCTTCCTCATCACCTTCCTCATCACCTTCCTCATCACCTTCCTCATCACCTTCCTCATCACCTTCCTCATCACCTTCCCCCCTCCAACCTTTCCATCCCACCCACACCAGGCTGTCTGTGGTACAAACGAGACCCCACCACAGCGCAGGGCGTGAGGGATCTCGCAGGGCTGATTTTCTTCTCCCAGTTCTTCTGGGGACTCGTGCCCATGCTCACCTCTGTCATCACCTTTATGGAAGACCGCAAGTCAGTCCAAAAAGAGCAAGAGGACGGTGTGTATCATATCTCCGCGTACTACGCCGCCCGCACGCTCCTCAGCCTGCCGTACGAGATCCTGCCGCCCGTCTTCTACAGCTGCATCGTCTACTGGATGACCGGGCTGAACCCGTCGGGCGGCCGGTTCGTCTTATTCACGCTCGTCCTGGTGCTAGATACGATGGTGGCTTCGTCCATAGGGATGGCGGTCGGCACGGCATCGTCTACAGTGAAACAGGGGATCTCGATAGCGGCGATCCTGCAGCTGCTGTCCGTGATGGTCGTGCATTTTTTGTCTCTTAGTCCCCCCGACTGGGTGGGATGGACGCAGTACCTCTCCTTCTCGACCTACATCAATAAGGTAAGTCCTTATGATTATCGTACAAATGCACGTCGATAGCATGAGTAATTACACTTACGACATACTTGCATTCAGCCACAGCATGTATATCTCCTCCCACACTTTCACTCACTTCTCTGCCTTTGCTACATCCTTGGCCATATCCGTGGCTACATCCTTGGCCATATCCGTGGCTACATCCTTGGCCATATCCGTGGCTACATCCTTGGCCATATCCGTGGCTACATCCTTGGCCATATCCGTGGCTACATCCTTGGCCATATCCGTGGCTACATCCTTGGCTACATTCCTGGGTACACTACATCCTTTGTTACATCCCTAGGTACATCTTTGCTCTTGCACACTCACTCATGTCCACCCATTTTCTCCCCCCTCCCTCTCCCGTGCGCATCCCATTCTCACCAAATTTCCCCACTTTGCCAGTTGCTAATGCGCATCAACTTTGATTCCGCTGAATACTACACTGGCAACTGTACCACACCACCTTCTAACGGGGATATGAGCAGCAACTCGACTGCCACTGCCAACACGTGCTCGTGTGCAGCTACTCTGGAGCTATCGGGTATAAAGAACCCGTCACCAGGGAATGGGTGGTTGGAGGCGAGCATTCTCGTCGCTATGCTAATCTTCTTCCGCCTGCTTGCTTTGCTTATTGTGAAGCTTCGGTTGCAGTCGTGGCGGTGGTATCGTAATGGCCGCACATAAACAGTAGAGTTACATAAAGCCGCTTATATTAGTATGTAGGCTACGGTTACCTCTTTTGTAGGAGCACAAGTGAGATCCTTGTTAGCCAGTTTGGGTGGTAGTTGAAGCCAAAGCTTAGCTTCACAAACATATTGATTTTATGAGATTGCCCTACTAACAGAGGCCCACAAACGAGTATGTATGTCAAGTCACCCGTTGTCCTGCTAGAATGCCGTTACAATGTCGTGTAGTTTTGAGGTGCACTCCCCTGCCCGCATTCCTTCCGCCAGTTTCAATTTGACAGGCACTGTCTGTCACCCGGCCTGCTGGACTGCTCGGTCACGCGGTTGGCTGCTCGGGCCTTGCTGGCAATGGAAGTGATATTTGACAGCAGGTCTGACAGGTCATCTTCTTCCCACAGTGCCAGTTGACACGTAGTGTCGGTGGAACTGTTCCGTCGCTGTCCGGCTGTCGGCGCTGCACTTGCTGTGGCTGGAAGGACGTTTCAGGTCGCAACTTGCTGAACAACCTCTCGCGCACCTAAGGTAACCACTTCGCAGCTGATACTCAGCCATCTGGCGTCAAACTTGACGTTCGCAACAGGCATTTCTGACGGCTGCTAAAAGATCTCCACACAGGTTGCTAGATACGTCACTGTGCTTATTTGGCGTTTTACGTTCTTCACGTCAACTTGACAGAGGCAAAGACCGCGGCATGAACAGTGCACGCGGTACTGTGTACTGTTGCATCCGCGTGGTCGGTGCCTACCATCCGCCCCGGTCACTCCTTCCTCGCACCCGCGGCGTCCGCTCCAAACCAAGCCAAGTCCAACCCGGCCAAGCCCAGCCCTGCGCAGCAAAATCAAGCCAAGCTTGGGCAGGAGGAGCAAGCCCAGCCCTGGGCAGCCCGATTCCGCGTCGCAGGTACTCTTGAATCTCCAGCAAACCGCGTTTGCCCTTCATGTGGACGTGGCTCGTTCACTCCCTCCTGTCACTCATTTTCCGCGGGCAATCTCCCATCTCCGCGTATCCGAAGTTGAGGGGAAAGAGATCCTTTACCGCGTGTCCTTTCCCGCCTCACCAGCCTTCCCCCTTCCCTGACACCCCATTCCCCCCTCCCAAACTTCCTTCCGCTCCCCTGTACTTCCTCCGCCTTCAACCGAATCGAAACCCACGCCCCACCGAACTTCCACCGCCCCATTTATCTTCGATCCTCTTTCCTCATCAATCATCGAAGTTAGCAAGTCAGTCATCGTCATCATTTGACCCGTCTCGTTTCTTCGAGCAAGGATCGGCAGGGATCGAGAGCAGCAAGCAGCAGCGAACGCAAGAATTCGCAAATCGAGAGCACGGAACACGTCTAACCCAACAAGGGCGTCTCACTCTAAAAATGGCCAACACAATTTCTGGTCTTCTTTCTTCAAACCCTCTCAAGCGCAAGGCGTCCCAAACGTCTTGCCTCTCCCCCTCTAATGCTGCTGCTCTCCCTCCCTGCCTATCCTCCGACTCAACCTCCCTCACGGGCTTCTTCTCTTCCTCCGCCGTCGCCGCCGACGCTGGCGCTTCGTCTCAGAACGAGCACCCCAACCAGCCCTCCGCCAAGCGCTACCGCGGCGTGCGTCAGCGCTCATGGGGCAAGTGGGTGTGCGAGATCCGCGAGCCGCGCACGCGCGCGCGCGTCTGGCTGGGATCGTACAGCTCGGCGGAGGAGGCCGCGCGCGTCTACGACACCGCTGCGCTCATGCTGCACGGCGCGCACGGCGCGGAGCGCCGGCTGAACTTCCCCCACGCCGCGGCGACCTCCATCGAGGGGGGAATCCGCATGCGCCCCGTCGTGGTCTCCCGCGCAACGGCCGAGTCTCTCCTCCGCGCGGCGCGCAATCTCGCTGCGTCCGCGAACGGCGCGGAGTCAGCGGCAGCGGAAGCCGACGCGAAGACGTTCAACAGCGAGTGGGTGCAGCTGGAAATCGCGGGCGGTAACGTCCTCTTTGCAGAGTGCCCCGCGCCCGGGCTCCTCCCCTTCACCCCCATCGCTCCAGCTCCCGCCGTTGCGCCGTCGGTCCCCGCTGTCGCCCCCGCGCCTGCTGCGAATCCCTCACCTTCTCCTGTCCCCGCCGACAACCTTCCCGTCGCATCGTTCACAAGTGCCGCCGACGTCGCAGGCGTCGCGTGCTTCAGCAGCGACAACGACAGCAGCTCTATTCTGGAGCTCCCAGAGCTCGACTGGCCCGAAATCGAGAAGTCCGAGTCGACTCTCTTCGAGGACGCCTGGAATCTGTCCGACGAAGAGCTCTTCGGCTCCGCTTCCGCTTCCGCCTCCGCTTCCCCCTCCGCTTCGGTTTCCGCTTCCCCCTCCCGCAACTCCGCCTTCGCCTGGGAGTCGGAGTCGGCCGCCGCGCTCGAGAGCCCCGTCCCGTTTTTCCCGGTCGATGATGAGGGGATTCAATTCGTGCCTTCCCCGCCGACGTTTCCGCCGGTGTTCCCCGCACCTGTCGACGCGCCCTTGTCGCCGTCTTCCTCGTACGGCAGCTTGTCGCGCTCCGCGTCCGTCAGTAACGACGTCGCCGTCGGCGCGGCTTCCGACGCCGTCTCCGCGGGCTCCGCGGGGAACGCGCAGCAGCGGCAGCGCGCGGACGTGCTGGTGTCGCTGGTGCGCGAGCTGACGAGCATCACGGCCGTGCTGCAGCATCTGCAGAAGGAGCATCAGCTGCGCTTGATGCAGCAGCAGCAGGCGCAGATGCAGCAGTAAAAGCAGCAGCTGTGATCAGCGAGAGCTGGCGAAACTCGGTCACCAGTTTCGCTTGCTCTCGTCCCATTCTCCCTTCGTCTCCAACTCTATCAAGACCCCCCACCTTATCTACACCCTGAATACCCTCAGTTCTCTCAGTATCCTCGATACCGTCCCACCCTCTTACCCTCCTTCCTGGAATTCCTGACACCCTTTCCTGCGATCTCAACCTCTGGAAACTTCTTGGTCCTATCCTCATCCTCCTCTACCCTGCAATCGGCTGCACTCGGGGAAGCCAGCCATCATGAAGGCCCTAAGCACCGTTTTTAATTAAGTGTGCCCCACAGGTCCTCATGATGATTGTCTTTCTTCCCGAAAGCCAACCTCCTGACGAGCTCGAGACGAATTCTCGTGTGTCAACCTGAAGATGTGCTCGAGTTCTCTTGTTTCAACTCAACCCATCTCCCTCCTGAAGATGTAAAGGACACCTGCCTGATCCTGACCCTGCTCGTATTCTTTCAATGCGCACTGCCTCATACCCTGGGTCTGTCTCTTCCTGTGCGTTCCTAAATGCCTCTGCTGTGCCTTGCTATATATATTCCTGCATGTATAATTAGTATATCTGCTTGTGAGTTTCTTCAAAGCATAATCACGATTTATGATTTTCTTTCAAAGCGGAAAAAGGTTTTGATGAAAGAATCTGAACCACTTCCAGGTAAATAAGCTACATCTGGGACAGATTCCCTGACTTCCTGAGTTGTCTGACAGTTTTCAGAATCTATACTAGTGGCAAGATGGCATCATACAAACCTAAAAAGCATGCACAATTGACCATGCATTAATGAAATCATTCTGGCTGAGTACAAATGTGATATTGAATGGAAGCTTCTGTAGTACTAAAGGCGTGTTCCTACGGCCTCTTACCATGCAAAGCTCTTGTCAGACTCGTTCGTGTTGCACCGCACTGGACCACCCGTAATCAATTTTTATTGCAATGAAACGCACTGAATTGCACAAGTCTGACTAGAGGTGAGCCTGGTAGAGGCGAAGGAACACGCACTAAGTGTGCAGCCAACCATAAATATTGACAATTTTGTTTTTACATCTTCCAGACAAAGTTTATCAGGACCACATCCTTTGCATGACCCCCAGGCATGGGATGCCTGTCAGGCACAGGCTGTCAGGCACGGGCTGTCAGTCATTGGCTGTCAGGCACGGGCTGTCAGGCACGGGCTGTCAGGCACGGGCTGTCAGGCACGGGCTGTCAGGCACAGGCTGTCAGGTAGTGAGCACTGATCCCTCTGGCTTCCCCAGACACTCTTCAATCTCGTTCCAATCTAAACTCGGCAGCGTTGGGAACTCTGCCGGCAGGCTCGGCAGCGACGGGAACTCCCCCGGCAGGCTCGGCAGTCGAGGCAGGGAGCCCGTTTGGTCCGGCGCTGCCTTGGAAAAGCTGGGCAGGTTGAGAAGCGGTTGAGAGGAAAAACTGGGAAGGTCGAGAGGAGCCTGGGGGGAGACGGTTGGGGGCTGCTGCAAGGGCCCTCCCTTAGCAGTAGGGGATGACGTGTCCATGCTGCTGCTATCCGCGATACTAGATCTGCTGTTAACAATATCGCTGTCCTCCTGTCCCAGATCAGTGAGAAACGGAGCAAAAGAGGCGTAGCTTGTGAAATTGCTGTCTGGAATTTGAACTGCACAATTGCCGCTGGGAGCACTGGGGGGAGCGGCAAGAGTAGCAGCGATTGGAGCAGAGTTGGTAGCAGCTGTGGCAGTAGGGGGAGGAAAGTCTATGGCGGGATTGGCAGTGGCAATCTGATCTGCAGTGGAAACCGGGATCTGATCCGCAGTGAGGGTCTCAGCGGGCTGGGCGGAAGGCGCGCAGAGGTGCGCGAAGGTGGGGTGCGCGAGCAGCGCGCGCGAGAGCTCCGCCGCGCTGGCGGGAGCGGCGACCGACGACGCTGGCGGAAGCGCGAACGCGGAGAGTGCGGAAGAAGCGGAGGCGCTAATCGCGCGCGGGGAGGAAGGGGCAGTGGTTGCGGGGAAGGGGCGGGAGCCGCCGAACGACGGGCCGGGGAACTGCGGGGAGAGCAGCGGCGAGCGGGAGGGTGAGCGGAAGCGCGACGGGCTGTGCCCCATTCCGCTCATAGGGCTTCCGGGGAGAGATAGGGCGGAGGAACGGCGGGAGGGGACGATTACGGGGGGACCGGGGGAAAAGGTGGAAGGCGCGTCGGAGAAGAGCGAGAGGGCAGCGGAAAATGAACCTGCAGGCGCCGCGACGCGGCTGCTGACGAAATCCATCTCCGAGGCAACTCGCGACGCGGCTGCTGACGCAATGCCAGACGTGCCGGCGCCGGCGCTTGGATCGGCGGGGGTGGCGGCATTCGGAGCGGCGGCGGCACGTTTCGGCGAGATCTGGCCGTTCGCCGTCGGGGATTTGACGGACGACGCATCTGGAAAGACGCCGCCGCGACCGGCGGCGGGAATCGCGGTGGTGGCGATCTCCGGGTGCGCGCAATCGGAGAAGACCACGTTGGAGCCGGTAACCTCGAGCCGCACCCACTCGCCGGTAAAGGTGGGGCTAGCGTGAACCGTGGGGACAGATGCGGTAGCACCGGTAGGGCGGCTGGCACTGGACCCCGCAGCAGAGGTGGACGCATCGAGAATCATATCATTAGAACAAGATGGATTGCTCGAATTGTCTTGTTTGGATGGTGACTGCTGCGAAAGAGTCAGAGCATTGACGACGCGGAGCAGACCTTCCGCTATAGTGCGCGACACTATAACGGGGCGGATTCCCCCGTCCGCTTGAAGAGCCTCGGGAAAGTTGAGTCGGCGCTCCGCGCCGCGCGCGCCGTGCAGCATGAGCGCGGCGGTGTCGTAGACGCGCGCGGCCTCCTCCGCGGTGCTGTACGATCCCAGCCACACGCGCGCGCGCGTGCGCGGCTCGCGGATCTCGCACACCCACTTGCCCCACGAGCGCTGCCGCACGCCGCGAAGGCGCTTGGTTGGAGAATCCAAGTCATAACGGTTTGGAATCTCCGCGAATTTGCGTTTTAGGTCAAGCTCGTGAGCGGTAGGTGAATCGACAGACATCGTAACGCACTGGTCTTGGGCCACGAAACGCTGAAACAAATGAAATAAACACGTCGAGGGAAAACCTTCCACTCGCTATTTCGCTAAAGCGACTCGTGCAGCTTTCTGCTAGTGATTGATCAGGATGCGGGTTGCGTTGTGTAGCAGCAGAGAGCCGTTCTTGGGAGGCTGTCCTTCCCAAACCACTACTTTCTTCTCTGTCCACGAATCATCTGCCGACAAATTTCTCGACTGGATACAGTCATGATCAACTGGAGGAACGCACGCACACAGTGCGAACGGTAAGAGACAGGTGGTCTGGAGAGTGGCTGGCGCGGTGCCTGATAGAGACGGGTATTGTGGGCGCACGTTGCCGAACCTCGCGTGGTCCAACCAAACTCGGCCTTGCCCCAACCTCGCGTTGCCCAACCTCGCGTTGCCCCAACCTCGAATGGCGCAAACTCGCCTTGCCCCAAACTCGCCTTGCCCCAAACTCGCTTGCCCAGCCTCGCGTTGCCCCAACCTCGCGTTGCCCAACCTCGCGTTACCCCAACCTCGCGTTGCCCAACCTCGCGCTGCCCAACCTCGCGTTGCCCCAACCTCAAAAGGAAGCCCCTTTTTGCGGCTGCACGACGGAAGGTGTACAGTGTACCATAACTTACTGGTGGTGGGGCAGCTGTGATGGAACGAGTCCTAGGTTGGTTTGGAGTGAAATGCACCCGTGATATGAGTATACATGTATTCAAACCCTATCTCTATTATAGCTTTACCTGGACATAGGCTCTCATTGATATTAGGAAATGGTTCTCATTGATCTCAGCTGCATCCCATGCAACATTTCAATACAGCCCAACCAGCAATCGGATGCACAAAACAACAAGACTCATAACCAGGGATCTGGTTATCAGACCAAATCGGTCTGATGGTATGATTTTCAGACCTCCATTTTTGCTTTCATCTGATTTTTAACACAGTGATTTTTATTTCGTCTGATCAGTAAGACCATGAATTTTAGTTCGTCTGGATTTTCAGAGCAAGCGTTATAGTTAGTCTGAGATTTCAGACTGGGCGTATATTTCCGTCTGACACCGGCACCCCCCTTTCCCCACTCCCCTCCACCTTCACTTCTCCCCATCCCACTCGAGTCCTTTGCTACACCTGGTCCGCGGTATTTTAACCGCCGGTATCGTAACCAAGTTTGTCGGCACGCTGGGCGTTTCTTGTTGGGTGGCCAGAAATCGCTGTTCACACTTGACCGAACCAAGTTGTAGATTGCCAAGCCTCTTTTTGATATTTCAGCTGGCGCCGTCCACGTGGCTGTCAGAACACGCTCTTAACTCTTGACTTAGTAACTTAGGGTTTACCTAGGAAGCGTGAGTGTCGAGAGTGAGCATGGCAAGAGAATTGGGCAAAGAGGGGATTCACTAAGGAATGTTTACAAGATATAGGATAGGGGAGAGGATAGGGTACACCACCAGCAGTTGAACCTAATAACTAACTAATACACTAGCAAGCTGTAGGCAGTTAGGGTATGCAATATAATTCAACAGTGGCAAGCGAATTTCCCCATCCGAATTTTCCAAAAAGAATCGTCACCGTCGATGGTTTTACTTTCCCGACTCTGGAACATTCCAGATGGCGAAAAGAGCCGAATTGCTCCTTTTGAGTAGTGCTGTCAAAACTTTCCATGCTGTTCAGATATTTGGTGGTGAAAATAATGACCGGAATTTTGCACCCTTATCTTCACCATGGCCAGATAATCCAAAATCCTGCTACCCATTTTCGCGCGGTTAAAATACCGCGGACCAGGTGTACTCTGCCAGCCCAGCCCCAGTCCAGCGCTTTTCCTCCTCCCCACCCCAGGTCCCCTCTCCCAGCCCAGTCTAGCCCACTTCGCATCGCATCCCCACCCCATTCCCCGTACTGTATCCCTCGTGAATTCCAGCCCAGCCCAGCCCCCTTCTCGTCAAGTCCTCCCCCCCCCCCCCCCCCCCTTTCCCCCCGCGATCCCTCGCATCAACAAATACTGTACAGATCAAGCAGTCACTCGTGCCAATGCAGCCCAACTCCCCGACAGTCCCTCTCGCCACACGCCTTTGCCTTGCCATGCCACACGACTGTCAGCAGGCTCGCCGCGTCAGCGGCGTATGCAGAAACTCGTTTAACAAAAGAGTGAGACATAGCTCCAACGTTTAGAAACTCGTTCAGACCATGCAAAATTAATCGTCTGAAAAATCAGACAGCTCTCCAACATTCGTCTGAAACATCAGACCAAAAAAATATGCCCGTCTGAACGTCAGGCGAAGCGATTTTTTTTTTTTATAAGATTTCAGACAGGCCCAAATCCTAGCAAGAGCCCTGCTCATAACCTAAATTAGGCTACGGTATCTATCCTCAGCATCAAACAGGGCAAAAAGGACGTATTTGCATGTCTTGGCCATGAATTAACTTGTCGAATGCTGTTGGACCTTCGGTGACGGTTACCACAACTCCTCCTAGTCCAATCAAGATGGCCAGAATGAAGATGATGATTGATGAACGACCTGCACATAAAAAGTGGCGGTAATCAGATAATGCTGCATCGCGTGGTTCCACTTCCAAAGCTACGCTTTCAACCAAAAACACACATACCTGTGTTTCTCACAATTTTCCCGACAACGAATACTCCAACCAGCGATGCAAGGAATGCCACTGGAGCGAACACAGAAGCATAGCTAGTGTCCAGAAAACCATGGAAGAAGAGCGAGATGCTTATAGCACTGCTGCTGAAGAGGATCATGAAAACACTTGTCGACGCCAAGATCTGCAATGCCCACGGAATGGAAGTTTAGTCAGCTTCTTATCCACTGTCAAACCCATGTTCACAATTTGAAATATGACAAATATTGATAACACCTGTGGGTGAAGGCCAAGGCTAAGAAGATATGGGTTGAAGATGAGCGCTCCTCCAATGCCCACCATCCCAGCCATAGCACCAGCACATGCCATGATCACCGAAATCTGACATGACAGTTCCGGTGTCAATCAAGAATGCACACGCTGGAAATGGATGCATGTATAAGCAAGAAGTCTGAATACCTTTAAAAAGCGGGAAATGCGGGAGTTCGATGAGAAAAGCCGAACAAGATTTGGGCTCAGAGACGTAGGCCTGAATGTTGTTGGATGCATGCGCAGCTGCAGGGAAGAAAGCAGTGATAGCTCGGTGCGACAGCCAGAAGTCATGAAGTGGAGACATGAGAAAGAAACACAGCAGTCTATGTCACAAGGGCCTGCACTGCCCTACCTGTCCTCGCACAGTGCTAACTGCAGCAGCAAGGCAGACAAATAGCTGCAACCCCCACAGCTGGAAGAAGGATGGGGAACAGCGGCTAGCTTGACTAAGACCCCACTGAAGAGCCATGAAAAGAGACCAGAGAACTGCATGAAAGAAACAGGGAAGAGAGTGGAATTTGATAAAGAGGTTCTCGCGAATCTCAAAAGCACTCGAGGAAACGAGTGGAACATACCGAGAGTGTAGAGAAATGGCATTGCCACCTGGTGAATGTGAGAGAGAAGCTGATTTTCTGACTCCACAAAATAATTCTGCATCCACTTCCAGCGGCGGTTGAAGAAATGCGAAATTTCACATCCAGCCACTGACAGGAAATCCGCTCCGTCACATGATTCTGGGATATCAAATGTAACTTGCTGCTGGCGCGATTCGTTTGGGTTCACAAATGACACAGGTAGGAGTCCCTCGGCAGCAGCAGAATGTGCAACCCTCTGCAAGTGCAATGATCGGATGCTCTTCAGGGCAAGAACTCTTCTCGCCACGCATGACAGCTCAACCTGCAGTAGCTACCCACCCTTGATTCTGACTCTTTCTTCCATGACCTTTGTGCTCGTGAATATGTCTTGTGTACAACAAAGATAAGCAAAATTAGTAACCCGAGTAGCTGAATCCAGTGAGGAAGAGTTGGGCTGATAAGAACCCCGATTCCAACTCCAAAAAGGAGAGACGGTAGCAATGCCAGGGCAAGTCTCAAGTCAATCAATGGCATGGATGGAACTTCAGGACTTGACTCCCATAGTCCAGAGAGAGTACTAGCAATTGCACTGAACGCAAAATAGAAAAGGGTTCAGAGTAGAATCAATCAATGAAAAAAAACAAAAACAAAAAGAGGTAATAATTCCTGACCTCGATGTCACGACGGTATGCGAAAGGGCAGTAGACTTGACAAGATTAAATTTGAGAACCGAGTGGAACAGCGGCATGTAAAAAGGCCCTCCTCCCACGCCAGCTGAGTTGGCAAGCGATGCGCACTGCGCGACCCCACGAGGCAGGTGATCATCAGAATCTCGGACATGGCGAGTCATGATGATCTGAATGGATCCATGATAGAAGAAGTTCGGGTTCTTTCGTGACAGGACGTAGGGAGCTTACCAAGACTACCAAGATCACGGAAGCGTAGGTCCGGGAATTCCACTCAAACGACTCGGGTTCGGAATAACCGACGAGAAGTCGGTAGTTGTAGTGGAAGATCCCTAAGAAATCCATGTCCTTCAGAATTTACGCAAGTCCGGCAAATCTCCTGGAAAATAAGGTGCTTCACAAACGCTCAAGCATATGGGCCCTGATAAGCACCCAGCATTCCTTTCTACACCCGCCGGTGATTTTGCTGAAGTCACTGCCATCATGCTCTTAGCGTGACGATAACGCTCCATGTTAGAGCAGTTGCCAGACGGAACTAGCAGTGGCATTAACTTGCAGCCAGGAAAAGAAGGGGAGCGCAGTGGTCACCCACCCTCGCGCCCGTAGTATACCTAGGTGTCATGCAAACCGACACGTTTGCTGCCAGGGTAAGGATAAGTTTGCTGTGACCTCATGACTGACATGTTGTGCTGACTTGTTACTGCCTGCAATTTCCCCTTCGTGGGAGAGCAGCAGGGAGGGAAGTAAGAATTTGCAGATACGCGCTATGTGTGCCTCCGCCGAAACAAAACCTCACATCGTCATGCGATCTTTGTAATTTAAACAGCAGAATAGAATACTTCAACATGATAAGACTTTAGTACATTCATGAATTGTGACTATGGCGAACCTCGTGCCAGATACAATAAAGGGTCTCAAACATATCGTCCGCATCCTCATCGGGAACTCCGCCACCAGAAGCACCAAATGACGCAACCCCTTGCAGCGTTTGCACCCATGACCGCTCCATATCAAGCAATGTGCTTGCTGCAAGCGGCTCAGGATTGTCAAACTTATCACTCAGCTCATGCTCAAGAGCCGAAGCTGCCCGTGATGCATTGGCCACCACACGAGAAGGAATTCCGGCCATAGACGCTACTTTCAATCCATAGCTCTTCGGACAGGCACCAGATTGCAACTTGTACAAAAAGACAAGCTCCTCGTCCTCTTCCCCGTCGCCGCCCTTGCGTGCCTGCACTTGGCATGCCATGTGTCGCAGTGCGATTTGTGGATGGCCCGCAAACTCGGAGGTGAGGGGATGGTAGTGTGTCGCGAATAGGAGCCGGCAATCAAGGCGCGAGGTGAGGTAGTTCAATACCTGGTGGGGGAACAGCAGAAGAAACAATAGAAGAGTGGAAAGCAGGGTTCCAACAAACAAGGTGAGAGGTCAGAAAACAAAATACTTGTTGGAGAGAATAACACAAGAAAGCATTAAGGTGCTCACAACGGACCATATTCATAGGATTCAATGGTCAGCCCTGATGTTAACATGAGACTAAGCTTTGCACACAAATCTCTAGTCCCATAGAGCAGCCCGAATGTATGGGACCAAAGCTTTGTGCATAGGATCCACTACGCTCCATAGAGCAGTGCAATGTGCAATGAGCAATGAGCTCGAAAACCCACAACACATACAGCATGTGCGATGGCGTATCCATCGAAGGTGGACGTGCCCCTGCCCAGCTCGTCCAGAATGACTAGGGAGTCCTTTGTGGCGCACCGCAGCACTGCTGCTGCCTCCCTGCACTCCACCATGAACGTACCTGGTGGGGCACGGAGGGAAGCGGGGGGAAGAGCAAGAAGGAGAAGCGGGGGAAGAGGGGGGAGTGGACCAGGGGAGACAAGTGACTTGTAAGGGTTTAGGGAGGCTTCTACCTCCCTGCACTCCTCCATCGAAGGTGGACGTGCCCCTGCCCAGCTCGTCCAGTGTGACGAGAGAGCCCTTTGTGGCACACCGCAGCACTGCTGCTGCCTCCCTGCACTCCACGATGAACGTGCCTGGTGGGGCACGGGGGGAAGCGGGGGGAAGAGCAAGAAGGAGAAGCGGGGGAAGAGGGGGGAGTGGACCAGGGGAGACAAGTGACTTGTAAGGGTTTAGGGAGGCTTCTACCTCCCTGCACTCCTCCATCGAAGGTGGACGTGCCCCTGCCCAGCTCGTCCAGAATGACTAGGGAGTCCTTTGTGGCGCACCGCAGCACTGCTGCTGCCTCCCTGCACTCCACCATGAACGTACCTGGTGGGGCACGGGGGGGAGGGCGGAGCAGATGAGAGGGAATGGTGGGGGGGGCTCCAAGATAACAGGAAAGCACATTTCTCAAGACTGATAACAGATGTTATCAAGATTGCTTAGGGGTTTGGGGAAATGCACTTCCACCTCCCTCTCCCCAACCTCCAGCCCTAATCCTGTTCATCTATATGTCCACTCGCTCTCTCTTTAGATTAACTCAGTCCGATGTACGGTGTTCCCTTCCTCTCTTCATCCTCTTTCCCACCTCCTCCTTCCAAAAGAGAGAACCACGTACTCTCCCCAGAGATGATTCGATCAGATGCCCCAAGTCTTGTGAAGATGAAGTCAGCAGGGGAGAGAACAAGGGAGGAGCAGGGCGCATAGCATCCCATCTGGTGAAAGGAGGGAGGAGGAGGGGATCGCGGTTGAGATTGAGAATAGGTAGGCAGCGGGAAATGGGATTCTTGAGCGGACTCAAAAGCCATAAATCACGAGTCTCAAAAGCAAAAACTCATGAGTCGACTGAAATAACAAAAATCGCGAGCCGACTCGAACGACAAAAATCGTGAGTCCACTTAGGACTGAGAGCACCTGGGACTAGTGTTAAGTGCACCGCGTCTAGTGTGAGAGCACCTGAAACTAGCGTTGAGGGCACCTGGGGCTAGTGTTGATAGCACCTGGGGCTAGTGTTGAGAGCACCTGGACGTAGTGTTGAGAGCACCTGGACCTAGTGTTGAGAGCACCTGGACCTAGTGTTGAGAGCACCTGGACCTAGTGTTGAGAGCACCTGAGAGTAGCGCTGAGAGCACCTGAGAGTAGCGTTGAGAGCACCTGAGCCATGATGACAGCAACGCAGGTAGCTCGCAGCAGAGTAGACTTGCCCCCCATGTTGGGCCCTGTCAGCAACATTGTACGCGCATGCACTCCTGCTGCTGCACCGTCACCAGCAGCACCACCCTCAGAATCAGCATCAGCAGCAGCGACACTAGAACGTGCTCCCACGGAGCTGCCTGGCAAACCCCCCAGTAGCACGTCATTGGGAACCACAACACCACCACCGGCTCCCACAGCAAACGGGTGCCACAGGCCCCTCGCATGAAACGTGCTCCCTCCCCCTGACCCGCTTCCCTTCCCTGCTGCCACAAACGTGGGGCGACACATTGGCCCTGCACCACCAACACCACCACCAGCACCGCCAGCAGCTCCAGCAGCGGCGGTCTGAGAAACATCAGCAAAGGCGAGGAGGATGTCAAAGCGGGCGAGGGAGTCGCAGAGGAGCGAGCAGAAGGGGAGGAGCGAGGAGAATCGCATCAGCAGAGCAGAGAGCATACGCGCCTCTGCTGCCACAGCTTCACCCAGATGGCTGCTACCGTTGCTGCTGCTGTTGAACTTGCCGCTGCTTTTGTTCTGGTTCTTGCTGCTCCCTGTCCCAGCCTTCTTGGCATTCGTCACTAGATTCATCACACTGTCATCAGGGGAGACCAGACGAGGACAGCTGCTGCTGCTGTTGCTGCTGCCACCACCGCCGCCACCTCTCGACCCGCCGCTGCCTCTCCCCTTCCCAGTGGCACCTGCCTTCCCCTGGACTGCGGTCGGCCACAGAATAAACTGCTCTATCTCATCCAGAACTGCCAGCGCACGGCGACCGCTCATCTCCTCCGTGCCGTTCGTCCTTGCCCCTGAATGAGAAGGATGGACCGTGCTTGAACGACCCCTCTCATCTCCCCAACCATGTTTGCTGTAACCGTTATTCACGTGGCTGTTCCTCACCCCTGCCCCTTCTCCTCCTCCTCCACCTCCTCCTCCTCCCTCATCCTCCTCCTCCTCCTCTTCCTCCTCTTCCCGGCCGCCCTCTCTGCTGTCAGCAGAAGCAGCAGCAGGAGCCAATCGCATGATGCCACGTAGGATGGCAGAGCGGAAGGCAACGGGCTCCCCGGTGAGCGACCCGTTGCGGAGGGAATCGAGGAAGAGGAGCGCTGCACGCACTCCCCGCACTGCAGTGCAGAACTGGGTGACCTGGGAGGGGAAGAGGAGAGAAAGGGAAGGGGGGGGGGTTGAATGGGACAGTTTTGAGGGGCCTCAGAGCTCTGTTGAGGAGGGAGTGGAGGAAGAGGAGCGCTGCACGCACCCCTCGCACTGCAGAGCAGAACTGAGTGACCTGGGAGGGGAAGAGAAGAGGGGGGTGAATGGGACAGCTCGAGGGGGCTCAGAGCTCTGTTGCGGAGGGAGTGGAGGAAGAGGAGCGCTGCACGCACCCCTCGCACTGCAGAGCAGAACTGAGTGACCTGGGAGGGGAAGAGAAGAGGGGGGTGAATGGGACAGCTCGAGGGGGCTCAGAGCTCTGTTGCGGAGGGAGTGGAGGAAGAGGAGCGCTGCACGCACCCCTCGCACTGCAGAGCAGAACTGAGTGACCTGGGAGGGGAAGAGAAGAGGGGGGTGAATGGGACAGCTCGAGGGGGCTCAGAGCTCTGTTGCGGAGGGAGTGGAGGAAGAGGAGCGCTGCACGCACCCCTCGCACTGCAGAGCAGAACTGAGTGACCTGGGAGGGGAAGAGAAGAGGGGGGTGAATGGGACAGCTCGAGGGGGCTCAGAGCTCTGTTGCGGAGGGAGTGGAGGAAGAGGAGCGCTGCACGCACCCCTCGCACTGCAGAGCAGAACTGAGTGACCTGGGAGAGGAAGAGACGATGTTCGGAGGGGATGAGGCTTGAACCGCCACAAGCAGTTGGACGAGCAAAGGTGGGTGGGTGTGATCGTGAGTGCTTTCACCTGCTTTCTCTGCAGCTGCTCTGCCATTGGTCCAGGCAGAGCCTCTAGAGCTGCCCTTAATCCCCCCCCACTCCACCTCCCCAAAACTCACCCCAGCAGGTGCAGGGTGGAGTGGTTTTTGCACAAGCCAGCATTCACATGATTGTGCCTCTTCACCTGCTTCCTCAGCAGTTGTTCCGCCATTGGTCCAGACAGCGCCTCTAAAGCAGCTCCCCACTCCACCTCCCCAAACCAAACCCCACCCCAGCGAGTGCAGGGTGGACCTTGCACAAGCCAACATTCTCATGACTGTGCTTCCTCACCTGCTTCCTCAGCAGTTGTTCCGCCATTGGTCCAAGCAGCGCCTCTAGAGCAGACCTTAAACCCCCCCACTCCACCTCCCCTCCTCCCACCTCTCCTCTCCCTCCCTCTCCACCTCTCCCGTCCTCCCTTCCTCTGGCCCTCTCCCAATTCCCTTCCTCTCCCCCGCCTCCCCCCCCGCCTTTAGCCTGTGCCCCCATGGCTCTCATTCGACCAATCAGGCGCTCCAGATCCGGCAGTCGCCTCATCGCCACCCGGATTTCTCCCCGTGCGTGTGCTGCTGACGTGGCGGATGACAGCACTGACGTGGCGAGCGACGAGCCCGCCAGCTCATCGACGGCGTCCAGCCGGCGCTCGATCTCGCGGATGGAGCGCAGCGGGTGGCAGATCCAACGGCGGAGAAGGCGCTTGCCTGCTGACGTGGCACAGGTATCTAGAAAACCGAGAAGAGTGCCTGTGCGTTCGGGGATGGTGAAGAGGGCGAGTGAGGAAGGCAGGCGGGCAGGAGAGGAGGAGGGGAGGGGAGGAGGGTGAGTGAGAAAGGCTAGGTTATCAAAGGTATCGAGAGGCGCAAAGTGGTTGATTGGAGACGATTCAAGGGTTGAGAGAGTGGTGTGCATACTCTCTCAGAAGTTACCTTAAAGCCTTAAGTGCTCACCCTGCGTGCTGCCGTTGTGCGTGTTGCCGAGCAGCTCCAGGTTGCTGAGAGTCTGCCCGTCCGTTGGGGCCGGAGAGAGCGATAGAGAGGAGAATAGTCCTTCTGAACCATTAAAGCCTCACCCTGTGTGCTGCCGTTGTGCGTGTTGCTGAGCAGCTCCAAATTGCTGAGAGTCTGCCCATCCAGACGCAGCGAACCCGAGAAGACGGAGTAGGGGCGCAGGGCGAGCGAGGCGAGCACTGATGGGGTCCACTGGTGGGGGAGGGGCGGGTGGCAAGAGGGGAGAGAGGGGAAGGGAAGGAGAGTAAGGGGCACAGGGCGAGCAAGGCGAGCACTGATGGGGTCCACTGGTGGGGGAGTAGGGGGTTGGAGGGGGGTGCGGGGGGGGAGGGAGAGCAAAGAGGGTCAGGGGCACACTGTAGGGCTCCAATGGTGCTGCACACACAGATTGATTGGGGAGACGGGAAGGGGGAGGAGAGGGACCAGTGGGTAGAAGTGGCGAAGGGGTGTTTGCAGGATGAAAAGGAAGAGCGAAGGGGGCAGTTGCGCAGGGGGGGAGAGGGGGGCGCTGCAGCGGGAGAGAGAGAGGGGGGCGGTGCAGCGGGAGAGAGAGAGGGGGGCGCTGCAGCGGGAGAGAGAGAGGGGGGCGCTGCAGCGGGAGAGAGAGAGGGGGGCGCTGCAGCGGGAGAGAGAGAGGGGGGCGCTGCAGCGGGAGAGAGAGAGGGGGGCGCTGCAGCTGGAGAGAGAGAGGGGGGCGCTGCAGCGGGAGAGAGAGAGGGGGGCGCTGCAGCTGGAGAGAGAGAGGGGGGCGCTGCAGGGATCCACTGACACATGCACAGGTTGGTTGGTGGTCGAGGGGCGGAGGGGGAGGGGAAATGGAGGGAGTAGGGGGAGCGGACGGGTTTTGAGTCGGAAAGCAGGGAACGAGGGGGAGTTGGAGAGAAAGGGAGGAGAAGGGAGGGGACGGGAGAAAGGGAGGAAACTTGGGGAGAGGAAGGCGAAGTTTTCCCACCTTTAATCGCTCCAGATGGCTGCCTAGCGCCACAAGCGCTGCTGCTGCTACCTCCGCCTCCTCCTCTCCCCCTCCCACCAGCAACCGCACTAGAGAATCCGCCCCCCTCCCGTGGCATGGCTCTCTCTGTGGGGACTCTTGCACGGTTCCAAAGCCAGATGATTTTAGACGAGCCACCGCTGCTTTAGGCTCGGGAAACTCCGAACCTGGCGCCAGGGCTGTCAGCTGCGTCGGGAGGATTCCCGGGCCTGAGCTCCTTCGCAGAAGTTTCCTCGTGTCGGTGGAGAGACCTGAATCAGAGGATTTCACACGGCCAGTTTTCTTTAAAAAACAAAATCACTACTATTACCATGAAAACGCACCTAGTATCTAAATATACAGGGGCACAATGCAGCTCGAATCAGAATAAAGCAAGGAGATGGAGGCAACCTGATTGGGCTCGAAACACAATGCACATACCGTCTAATTCGAACAGCAGCTCCTGAGGGGCCACCTGATGGAAGGTAACGGGGAGACAGGCAGTAAAAAAAACTAAACAAAGCCTCCAATTGAAGGGCTTTTGCACCATCTGAAGAGAGCCTCATGTGGGGCCGACTGATAGCAGGCGCGTGAAGGAAGAAACCAATGAGAGGAGCAGCAAGTGCATGGAGTTTGGAAGGAAGGAACCAATGAGAGGAGCAGCAAGTGCATGGAGTTTGGAAGGAAGGAACCAATGAGAGGAGCAGCAAGTGCATGGAGTTTGGAAGGAACCAATGAGAGGAGCAGCAAGTGCATGGAGTTTGGAAGGAAGGAACCAATGAGAGGAGCAGCAAGTGCATGGAGTTTGGAAGGAAGGAACCAATGAGAGGAGCAGCAAGTGCATGGAGTTTGGAAGGAAGGAACCAATGAGAGGAGCAGCAAGTGCATGGAGTTTGGAAGGAAGGAACCAATGAGAGGAGCAGCAAGTGCATGGAGTTTGGAAGGAAGGAACCAATGAGAGGAGCAGCAAGTGCATGGAGTTTGGAAGGAAGGAACCAATGAGAGGAGCAGCAAGTGCATGGAGTTTGGAAGGAAGGAACCAATGAGAGGAGCAGCAAGTGCATGGAGTTTGGAAGGAAGGAACCAATGAGAGGAGCAGCAAGTGCATGGAGTTTGGAAGGAAGGAAACAATGAGAGGAGCAGCAAGTGCATGGAGTTTGGAAGGAAGGAACCAATGAGAGGAGCAGCAAGTGCATGGAGTTTGGAAGGAAGGGGGACGACACACAGTGGTTAGAAACGAGGGAGGGAGGGATGGACAAAAGGAGGGACAAGTTGGGTGGCCTGCCGACAAAAAGAAGCGCGATTGGGCCAAGGCGCGGTAGGAGAATGAGTACAGGATAGAACGCCCCACTGTGATGAGAGGGATCATAGTCATATGCAATGCATCTGGACGCAAACTGGAGTGGCCCATCACAGTCTATGCAGTGCACATGGACGCGGAGCATGTAGAGCAGAGCAGGTAAGGTTGACAGTCGGTGCACTGCACCTGGACGCAGAGAGGAGAGGCCCATCACATGCACTGCACCTGGACAAGGAGAGCTGAGAGGGCGGAGCGGGAGGAGTCGTCCCGCATGGCACCCACGTAGACGTTCCCGCCCGCCACGTCAGCAAACGCAAAGCCGACGAGGATAGACCCAGAAGCAACACTGGTCGGGGTGCTGTTAGGCGTCCCGTTAAGGCTGCTGCTGCTGCTAATGATGTTTTCAATGCTGGCGGCGCTGTTGCTGGTCGCAGGTTCTGTGATGACCTAAAAGGGACGACCGCAAGCAGGGGGGGTTTGGGGTTTCATGCAACTAAAAGATCCTCTCTGTTAATGGGAGATCCATCAGGGCTCGTTATTGGTCACAAAATTAAAAGAAAATCGTCTCGTACGTTGACACGCCTAGCAAAAAATGCACTAGTGCTTGAAAAACAATCACGAGGGCCTGCCAAGGCGCATCATCATTGGAGGCTTAGGCTGACAAAGCAGTTGTCAATCACTAAGAAAAAAAACTGGAATTTCTAGAAAACAGAAAAACACCCACTGAGGGGTGCTCACGTACTTTCAAATGGTACAGCAATGGACCATAGGAATCCATGATCCATCGTTGGACCTCTTGTTATTACAAGGAAACACAGCGGCTCACCTCTTTGATCGCCAGGAGGTGCACGGCTTCGGGTCTGAGAGACCCCTCTGTGAGGGTGGCTGGGGAGAGAATCTGCATGAGTTGCCGCTGCACCATCTGCAATGCATGCAGGGGCATGTGATGGTGAAAGAGGGCTCTGAATTGTTCGAACGGAATAGACATAAGGCTGTTAACAGAGAAAAGAATAGAGAGCAAACACACACGTGTTGGAACTGTCAAAAGTGGCTGCTACATTGTGACATGACAAGCACATGTTGCCAGCCCCACCCGTCCAAGCACATGGCATGTGAGTGCCTGCCGCGTGAGCGCATGCCAGGTGACGACATATGGAAGCCTGGATAGGCCGCATCCTTGAACAAATAGTCACGTCAAAGAATGACTACAGAAGCATCTGTCAGTCAAAGTATACAGTCACATCCAAGCATTAACACACTCATATTTGCAAATTCAGACAGTCACATACATGAAATACAGTCACATACCGCCCCTGGCCCTCTCTTCGCCTTGGCCTCCTCGCTGCTCTCCAGTTGCTCCATGCGCCCAACCTTGTAGCTGAGAGAGTCGGGAGAGGAGAGGAGCAGAGGGAGAGTAGTGGGAGGCGATTGTAAGTCCAGGTGGCCAAGGGATTGGCTCCTGTAAGTTTGACATGCTCGCTTGCTGCTGTGCGTTGCACACGTGCGTATGTGTGCATGTGTGAATGTGAGGGAGAGGCGGGGAAGGAGAGCTCACCTATTCGGGGAGGGGAGGAGAAGCGGAGGGGGACTCAACCTCTGGCTACTAGCTTCTGAACCGCATCATCTAAGCTACGACGAAGATTTTCAACCAATAAGTTTCTGAACGGGCAGTGTGGAAGCAGGGTCTCACTCCCCGGGGAAGGGGGGCCTCACTCACCCTCGGGCTACGAGCTTCTGAACAGCGTCCTCTATGCCACTCTCGGGGACTCCCACCTGGACCGGAGGGGGTTCGAGAGAAGAGAGGGGACAGGAATGTTCGAGAGAGAGGGGAGAGGAGAGAGGGAAGAGGAGAGAAAAGAGAGGAGACTTTTCAAAATCGCCAGTGGTCAAGTCATATGCATACATGAGATGGAACGGAATGACGAGGTGTGGTGACGAACAGCAAAATGCACGTGACAGCCACCTGAACGATCAATCCTAAACCTATGGACTTGAACTGAAGCCGAAGAACGCTCACCTGGTGACACTTGTTCACCTGGTGACACTTGTTCACCTGGTGACACTTGTTCACCTGGTGACACTTGTTCACCTGGTGACACTTGCTCACCTGGTGACACTTGCTCACCTGGTGACACTTGCTCACCTGGCGACACTTGCCCACCTGGCGACACTTGCTCATCTGGCGACACTTGCTCACCTGGTGACACTTGCCCACCTGGCGGCACTTGCCCACCTGGCGGCACTTGCCCACCTGGCGGCACTTGCCCACCTGGCGGCACTTGCCCACGCCGCTGACAGTGAGCTTCCAGTCGAGCTCCTTGTGGCCCACCTCCGCGTCCACCTCGTACAGCTCGTAGAACTTGCCCTGTGAGATCATGACACGTGGCAGGAAAAAAAAAGATCTTTAAACATATCCACATCCTGAATTCCAAAACTGTAAAACAAGAAACAAAGCATTACACTGAGGGAACTCTGAAGCTGGGGAAGAACGGGACTGGAAAGGAACGTTTGGAAAGCAACAAAAGGGAGGGTGAGAAGAAATGGGATACACGTACCACTTTGAAGAAGAGAATGGTGTCCATGTAGCGACTTTTCGTGCCCCAGTACTGCTTCTGCGACGCTGACAGCTTGTCAAAGATCGCACGCGGGATGGTTACACTTCGCGAATCGTACCCTGGCTCGCCAGGCCTCCTCCCCTTCCCGTCCCGAATATTCTCGGGCAGCAGCCACTCAAACTTCGACCGGGCTTCGGCCCACATGCTAGCATTTTTATCCTGCCCGCCGTCCAAATCATCGGCTCCCAATGCCCGAAGAAACTCCGCCCGTCTGGAGTTATCAGGTTGTGACGCACCAGATTGTGACAAAAACGAGGGTTTGCCAACCCTCTGAGATGCTCCGTCGCCAGGCCGCTCAGGCTGACTCGCGGAGGAAAACTTTTTCCCCTGAAACGAGTTAATCCCCTCGCTGTAGTCACTCTCATTGTCGTCAACATCCGCATCGTCCCTCACTCGCTTCCCTCTCGGGACGCATGGCTTAATCCCAGGAGTCACGGGAGTGAAATGCGGCCGTGGGCTGAAACTACCTCGACCGTTTCCAGCTCTCGCCGCTGCTGACGGAGTTCCGAAAGTGTTTGCACCGTTACGGGTGGTACCTTTGCTACCGATGTCACCGATATTACCGGTGTTACAGATGTTACCAATCGCAGTACCAGGTACGCCGAGCTCCTTGCTGCGCGGATCAGAAGGATGATACCCCGTGAAGCGCTGACTCGGGGGAGGCTTATTCAGGGACGGCTGATCGGCCGTCACTCGCCATTTCGGCTCCGTCCCCTCGTTCGCGCCGCTGAACGCGTACGGGTTGCGTGGAGCCTTGAACGGACTGTTATCGAAGACCGCTTTAGCGGGAACATTAGTCGACCCCCATGGACCTTGGCTGCTCGCTGGAGAGTTTTGAGTTGAAACGAGCGGCTGTGATGACAACGGGTTGGAAGCGTTTTCTTTCTTGGAGTAGAATCTCCACAGGGAGCGCTGAGCCATGGTACCGGCGAGTATGCGGCGATCCTGGACTTCGGACTACGAATCAAGCAAGACTACCAGCTCACAGTACCCTTTGTTTCCCGCGAAACACGAATACATAAAACAAACCAGTCAGAGTTTAGCACGACGCTGCTGAACCCGCGCAGTTGAGCAGGTGAAGGGAAGGCTGAAGTTCCGAGCAAGGCGTCATGAGGACGACACTAGAAAGCCTGGAATTGAAAGTTAGGATGAATGATGAACTACGCTTCCGCTTCAATCAAGTCAGTGAATGAACTGGCTTGGGTTGTTTGCGCAAACGGCTAGAAGGAACGATGATTGTCGAAAGTTTCAGCTGGGAGAAGAATTGTGCGGAACTCTCAAGGCTGGTTCAAGCGAAGCGAATGGCTGATTGGTTGAACTGCTGTTCCGGGCAGATGGAAGATGTTTAAGAAATAAATACTCTGGCACTGACTGGTCCGTTTGAGGCTCGGGCAACCCGCCGGGCAGCTTGATGACCATGCTGAAGAATGTCAGGCCTCTTGGATTTTGAAATTTCGAAGTACAACCTGTTCGTGGGCGATGGAAATCTTGAATTACGATGAAACAATCTGATGAAATAAGAATTCAAGACCGTATATTGCACGAAAGTTGTCATCGCGATGAATATCTGGTAACGCGGTTGGCTAAGTCGCGTAAACGAGATTTCTTTGTGCCGGATGGATGGATGGAAATGTGCTGGTGCGGTGATGGGCAACAACCACCTACCGAAGCCAGCTTTGGGAAACTAATCGGCTAGTGCAGTGCCGCATTGAACGCGATTGGTCTAGGTCATGGACTAGACTAGAACCTGGGCGTGTTCTAGCCGTAAGTTAACGGGCAGGCTGCTGCATTTCATTCTAAGGCAGCCGAGATCGCATTCATCTGCCCTGTGCGTCAAGACACAGCATTTGTCTCCTAAAGTGTAAAGTCTGCGACATTTTCTTCCTTTGGAAAGCAAAACATTGACATGGTATGAAAACAAGCACTACATGTGAGCCACCGCGCTATATATTAGGCTGACGTCAGGACCATCGTCGGGATCATTCGCGACCACACATTCATTATTCTCTCACCCGGAATTCACGCAATGAGGTCGTCGTCGGGCCGCACGAATGCGGGAGCAGCCGGGATGGGCTTCACGTCGCCGCGCGACGCAGACGCCGCCGAGGCGCGTCGACTCCAACGTGCCGCGCTGTTGCAAGCGCGCGGCGGGCCCAACTCCATGGAGAAGCGATTCCTGCGCTTTATATCGGGTACTTATCATCCACGAATTCCCTGCATTTGACATCCCTACCCTTTATCGGGTACCAGACATCCCTGCACGCCCTATTCCCCGCACGTTACTTCTGCCATACAGGCTTCCCTGCAACTAATTACAGTCCTTTGACTCACGCCACCTCTAGCAGCACTTGTCAGAATTCTCAACGAAACTCACCTCACCCACCCCCCCCCCCCCCCCCCCCTTCCCCCTTCCCCTCCTCCCCTCCCCTCCTCCCTTCCCTCCTCTCCCCTTTTTTTCCCCCCTCTGGATGCAGCCGGAACCTTCCTGGATTCTGCCACACTGAGCTCCGTCGCGCCCATCCTCCCGGGCTACGCGCGTCGCTTCGGCCTGACGCAGCACGCCGTCACGCTGCTCCTCGCGGCGCGCAACGTCACGTCCGTGCTCGCGTCGCTCCCCATAGGCGTCCTCCTCCTCTTAATCTCCGTCCCCACCATCTTCGCTGCGACCTTCTCCCTCTCCACCCTCGCCTCTCTCTCCCTCGCGTTTCCGATCGCCGGGGCGGGTTCGCTCGCCGCTGCCCTGGTGCTTCAGGGAGTCGCCACCCAATCCGTGCGCAGCGTTGGGCTTTTTTTCGCTGCCCGGGTTTGCGGTTCCGGCGCATCATTGGACGAGGTGGTGGATCAGCTCGCGCAGAAGGGCAGCGAGGGGCTGCATAAACTTTTGGGCTCAGGCAGGCTGTGGACTGCCCGGGGCAGGACGTCGTTAAGTTATGGTTTGATGGGGGATGGGAGGAGAGGGACGAGTAGTCTTAGCGGTATCAGCAACACTCCTTACGAACGTCTCACCCCTTCCCAGCAGCAGCAGCAGGAGCAGCAGGAGCAGGAGGAGGAGGAGGAGCAGCAGCAGGAAATAGAAGGGCAGGGCTGGAGGGAATTTTCAGGAGGAAGCGTTTCCGGACAGAGCGGAAGAGAGGCACAGGTTAGAGGGAGAGGGAGAGGTAGAGGAGGAGGGAGGCGTGGAGGAAGAGGAGGGAGAGGGGAGCGAAGGGCACGAGTCGGAGGAGTTGGTGCTCCAGGCTCGGCCGGAGCAGGAGCAGGAGGAGGTTCGGCATCCGAAGGACTCTTCGTGGTTCGGAGTGGCGACCAGGTGTTCCGATCCGCAGCAGCAGACTACTCCCTCACAGGCACCCACTTCCCCACCGCCTTTGCAGACGGCATGGACGGCACCCCCTCTGGAGCCTCCTCCGCAGCTTCCTCCGCAGCTTCCTCTGCGGAATCCTCGCTACTGATCGGAGTCATAGGCTCGTTGCTCGGGTGGGCGTCACTGGGGACGCTCATAGGGCCGCTGTTCGGCTCGTTTGCCTACCAGTACCTGTCCCCCTGGATCGCGTATCTCGTTGCGGCTGTGGCAGCGGCTGTACTCGCGTTCCTCTCGTTCCTGCTCTCCCCTGAAGCGCACTCCCTCGACCGCCTAGAGTTCCAGTTCCGCTGGCGCAAGAAAAAGCAGCAGAAGCAGCAGCAGCAGCAGGAGGAGGAAGAGATGGAAGCGCAGGAGGAACCGCAGCTGCAGCAGCAACAGGGTAACCCGGCGTCCTACGCTCTCACAAATACCTCCTCTAACCCCCCCGGCGGCGATACCCTGCAGTCTTCACCAAGCCCTGTGTCATTAGGCCTCGCCTCTGGCTCTACTGCAGAACCTGGCCCAGACTCTATCGTCAGTCCAAGTTTCCAGGCGGGCAGCGGGCAGGTGACGGTAAATTTTGAGGCGCTCGGGGTAGAGCCTCCTCCGGAACCTTCCGACCTGCCCGACTCGTTCTTTTCGTCGTTTGCATCTCGCCAGGATGACCCTTCAGGTGACCCTTCAGGGGTTGCAGCAGAGTATGATGATGGAGACTTTGCGCTGACTCGGAGATTCGAACCCATCACCTCTGCCTCCAACCCTGCAGCTGCCTCTGCTCCTACTGATAGCCCCCAACGCACCACACAGCCCCATGACCCCTCACTTCCTCCACAGCTCATTGACTCCTCTCCTGCTCCACAGCCCCGCATGTCTGACCCTCAGGCACCTATCCCCACCAGTATCGTCGTCCCCCTCATCCCCCCTCCCAACCCCACACCTGAGAGTGCGCAGGTGACTGCTTCTGATCGTACCTCTGCCCCCGCCCCCGCCCCCGCCCCCGCCCCTGCCCCTGCCCATGCCGCTGCCACCGCTACTGGCGCACCTACCACTGCCATTACCCCTGAACCTGAACCAGCAGCTGCCTCTACTGCTGCTATGGCTCAAGATGCTCCTGCTATGGATTCGGGGGCTGCAGTTGCAGGAGGTGCTGCAAGCACAGAAGCAGAAGCAGAAGCAGATGCGGAGTGGCACGAGGTGTCCCTATCAGGTGACACCACAACCCCTGCTGCTGCTTCAGCCTGGAGCCATGACCCGCGTTCACATGGCCAGCATGCCATGAGCCATGAGTCGTCAGCACCGGCCGAAAGACGGTCCGGCCAGGTGACAGGACTAGCGGCAGCACAAGTCGCAGCGCCTGAAGCTACGCCAGAGGCAGCAGCAGGGGTGGGGATGAGTGTGAGAGGCACTGCACCTGGAGCAGCAGCAGAGCCTGCTGATATGATCGACCAGGCGTTCAATCTCGGCAGAGACAGCAGTAGCTCAATCGCCAATGCTGCTCCTGTCCCTTCCATTCCCTCCTCCACCACCACCAGCAGTAGCACCACCACCACCACGAACAGCACCACCACCACCACCAACACCAGCACGGCGGCAACAAGCAATCTCCCTCGAAGTGCCCCTAGCATCCCTCCCCTTGATGCCCCATCAGCCATTGCACCATCTGCACCTGTTGCCGCGAGTTACCCACCTGGTACAGCTGGCGCCTCCAGCTCAGCTGCTGACGTCAGCGGCAGCTACAGTAGCTACAACAGCGCCCAGCATGAATACCACCAGCAACAGCAGCAGCAGGAGCAGGAGCTGCAGGAGCTGGAACAGCAGCAGCAAGAGCAGCAACAGCAGCAGGAGCAGCAGCAGCGGCAGCGGCAGGGAAGCATGACCATCCGAGGGCTTCTCTTTGCCCTCCGCAACCGCCTCGCCACCGCCGTGCTCCTCACCACGGCCGTGCAAACGCTCTCCTTTGGAGCCCTCGAGGCCACGCTCCCTTTCTTCCTAGCGGATACCTGCGACGCCGGACCGGCCTCTGTCGGGCTCGCGTTTGCGTTCAACGGGCTGGGATACTCGTTTGTGGCTTATGTCTCTGCGCACGCGCATGCGACCGCGCACCTGCACGTGCAGGCCCGCTTGCACGCCCACGCCCGGGCGGCGCTCTCGTCGTTCTCCGCGTTTTTCACATTTCTTGTCGCTCTGGCTTCCTCGGTGCTGCTTTATGTGAGGAATTTGTCGCCGGGAGCGACGAATTCGGTCGGGATGAGTATTCTCGCGTGGACGCTCCCCATGCTTATGATTCCGGAGTTATCGTGTAGCGCGGCCCGGCGAATGGAGTCGGGTACGCTCTTACGGAGCTTCCGAGCTTTGCCTCTTTGGTGTCTGCATTGGAGAGTGAGGAAGACGAGGATGTGAATTTGCTTGATAGTGGGTATGCGCGGAGCAGCTCATATGGGGAAAGGAGTGGAGGAGAAAAGCATATCGATGTCGCGGTGCTGGTTGCGTTGTACAATGGTGCGGGTGTGCTCGGGTATGCGTTCGGTCCGCTGTTGTCGACTGCGCTTGCTTCCAAGCTCCCCGCCTTTTGGGTGATGGTGTGTGTGTCTGGATTCCTTTTGCTGGTTGGGGCCTTCAGTGTTTGGGCTCGGACAGCCCATTCTAGAAGACACACAAGGTAGTGACTCTATTTTCTTTGTGCTAAACGTTAATCATGAGTTATCATTACTTGAAATTGCAATGACGTATTATCGTCACGCGTGTACTCTATCCTGCATAATACGAACTGACAATGGCGGAATCATCTCATGGACATGGTTCTCCTCAGCAGCATGGGTGCCCGAACGAATGGCCGATGGCCCATGCGCCTCCCCGCCGCAACCAACCAATCATCCTCCCTCACGCGCGGACCTCTCGATGTGAACACCGCCGCCACTGGCAGCGGGTAACCTCCAGTGAAGTGGCGCGAGCTCGGCTCCCACAAGCACCCTCTCGTTTGTGGTGGATGGCGGTCGCGCGGAATTCTCCCCTGCGATGCTGGCGCGGATTTCCCATTGTGTGTGTATGTAAACTAGTCTGGGCCAACATCATAGACATGCAAATTAGTCTGGTAACCCTATTCGATGGTATGCAAAACCGTCGATACCCTAGTTCTGCTTCGCAAATTTGTCTGGTAGCGCCACTCAAAACACTGTGTAACAGCTGACGCAGCACAAAAAGGGTGCAATGGGTGCAACAATCGAATGCGTTTTCAATTTCGTTTCATTCGTTTTTTACCGCGCTCCGTTCGGCGCCTGACAAAGATTCCTGCGGGCAACTATTTTGCACGATAATTTTAACAGGAAAATCCGTTAGAATGGAAGTTAACGGGGTCTTTTTCGTAACAATATATTCCACCCAGTATATTGCTACCAGTTACTGCTAGGGCAGGCAGGGAAAAATATAAAACCCCTAGGGTTGATGCCTCCCCGGGTGCATCCCTTTCCGATTGGGTTTAATTTTTTCTGCCAAAAGAAGTGAACAGTGTTGCTCATCTGGCAGAACCAGTCGCCCGAATAAATCGAAGTTTAGCGGAAAGATAAGCGTGGTAGAAATCAGTGTGTCCATTCAGAAGAACCTAGATACTTGCGCAATATGTCAATACGTCCAAAACCGAGGTATCGACGGTTTTGCATACAATTGCATAGGGTTACCATACTATGTTGCATGCCAGTGATGTTGGCCCAAACTAGTCTCCGCCGCAAGCTTCGTCCCGTCTCAGCTATGGCGCGCCGAGTTTTCCCCCCATCCCAACCCATCCACCCTCCGCCCCTCCCCAAGACCCATGTCATGTCATGCCTCGCTAGCCTGAAATCCCAGATTCCTGAGAGCCAAATGTCCAACAGCAACATTTATAACGTGTCAAACCGAATTGGAACCCGTAGGAACGCAGTAAAGCTTTCCGGCACCCTAATTTCAGGATATTCTCCTGTTGTGTGCATCCATTCCCCCAACCATCCATTCCCCTGATTTCCTCGATAACTACTATCTGCTTCTCAGCGACCTTACGCAGAACCTGACTCTCGTAGCATCGCAGAAGAGCAGAATAACAGAATTTAAAGAATAACCATTGCTCCAGCGGAAACAGAGAAAGTCCTTCCGCGTCGAGAGCTGAAAGCAACGGCAAATTGTTTCAGAAGCAGCTGCAGGTAGATTCTTGACTAATTGGTGGTGGAAAGAATCGGGATTCGGGAATCGGGATCCGATTCGGGAGCCGAGAATCGGGAGCCGGGAATCCGGACTGGGGATCATGGGGGGTTCAGACGGCGTCGGGGAGCATGCGAGGCCATCGACAGGACAGAACGTGCCGCAGTGGTACTACCAAGACTGGGCTGGCGAGCACGGGTATGTCGGATCGGACGGTGCCAACGGTGCTCCTCTCTTGATCCTACGGTGCTCATGTCTTCAGCCAACGGTTCTCCCGTCTTGATCGAACGGTTCCTGTTTGGCATAGGACGAATATGCGTCATTGAGGCGGAGATTTTCTTCAGAATGATGTCTCGTTTCTGTCTCGAGTGTTGATCTGAACTCGTTCAAGTTACGGGCCAGCTGTCGTATGCCTTCTGTTGGCTTCCTCTTTCCTCTTTCATTTCACGCTCCTATTTCATTAATCGACCCGCTCTCGAAAGGTGGCTCTGGACTCGATTCAAACGTCACAGCGTTCGTTCACCCATCCCTCTCCTCCCATACCGCGTTCAGACCTCGGACGCTCCTCCAACTAACGCAGGCGCTTCAAAAGGGTTATTTCACCCCCGACCTCCTGGTACGACCTGATGACGTCCTACGTTGCTTATTTGAGACGCCTTATACCGGGTCATTTCACCCCTGACCTCATGATACGACGCGACGACGATGTTCCACTTGTCTATTCCAACATCTCCGTGTGCGGTTTGCAATGCTGCGACGCTTAATGCCGTGTAACCCGCACAAGCGACTGTATTCGTGATCCGTACGTTGTTTTATCAGGTCCAGGCAGGCTCTTGTGTCGACTCTATATTCTGTTGCGACAAACCGCGAGTGTGACTGCATCTAATCCGTGGGTTCGTTCGTGGGTTCGTTCGTGGGTTCGTTCGTGGGTTCGTTTGTGGGATCGTTCGTGGGATCGTTCGACCGCGGGGTGCAGGTTCGCAAGGATGGCACGCAGCGGTGGCACACGCTGCGAGACGTGCTCGATCTACGACAGCTGCTGCGCGCGCGGAAACACGGGCAGGTGCGTGAATTGGGAAACACGGGCAGGTGAAAGGTGCTTAGGACCCTCACATTGGAACACGCAGGTGCGTGAGCAGGGAAACACGTGCAGGTGCGTGAGCAGGGAAACACGGGCAGGTGCGTGAGCAGGGAAACACGGGCAGGTGCGTGAGCAGGTAAATCCGGGGTTGGGTGGACCAAGGCGGGGTTTTGTCAGAGGCGGGTGATGCTTGTATATGTTTTGAAAGTTATCCGTTCCCCGTTCCTGCCCTTGCCATCCCCTCTGCCTCTCCCTCTCTTCCCTCGCCGCGCATCCCCACTCCTGTCAGGCGGGTCACAGCAGTAGGGAATGCCCTCTCACGAACATTTAAACGGACTCCCCTCTCCCTCCTCCCCTCTTTCCCTTCCCCCTCTCCCCCCTCTCCCCCCTCCCCCCCCCTCTCCCCCCTCTCCCCGTTCT
Source organism: Closterium sp. Naga37s-1 (assembly GCA_947471745.1). Classification (NCBI taxonomy): domain Eukaryota; kingdom Viridiplantae; phylum Streptophyta; class Zygnematophyceae; order Desmidiales; family Closteriaceae; genus Closterium; species Closterium sp. Naga37s-1. The sequence goes on from CANJKZ010000008.1 coordinate 157,768, forward strand.
CCCTGCCCTCCCTCCGCATTCCCACTCCCATCAGACATTCAAGTCGACTCCCCCCTCTCCCCCCCCCAACTCCCTCCCCGCTCCTTCCCACGCACCTCCCTCCCGTTGCACCCCACTCCTGACAGGCGGCCCCTGATGGCGCAGCAGAAGCAGCACCAGCAGCAGGAACCCCTTCGCGGACAGCAGTGTAGCTGGAAGCCGCCACTGCCGCGTCAGCAGCTGCACCCCCCTCTTCCCCTCACTCCCCAATCCTATTAGGCGGCCCCTGATAGCGCAACAGCATCAGCAGGAACCCCTTCACGGACAGCAGTCTCCTTGGAAGCCGCCACTGCTCCGTCCCACCACCCCCACCCTTACCTTCACCTTCCCCCCTCCTGCTGCATCCCCACTCCTCCAGGCGGCTCCTGATCGCTCAACAACAGCAGCATCAGCAGGAGGAGGAACCCCCTCGCGGACAGCTGTCTCCTTGGAGGCCGCCACTGCCGCGTCAGCAGCTGCCCCCCCCTCTTCCCCTCTTCCCCTCTTCCCCTCTTCCCCTCACTCCCCATTCCTACCAGGCGGCCCCTGATGGCTCAACAACAACAGCATCAGGAGGAGCAGGAACCCCTTAACGGACAGCAGTCTCGTTGGAGGCCGCCACTGCCTCGTTCCCTTCACCATCCCTACCCTTACCCCCACTTCCCCCTCCCTCCTGCTGTGCTGCATCCCCATTCGTACCAGGCGGCTCCTGATGGCTCAGCAACAACAGCATCAGGAGGAGCAGGAACCCCCTCACGCACAGCAGTCTCCTTGGAAGCTGCCACTGCCGCGTCAGCAGCTGCTCTGGCGGGGATCTCTCCGCGGAGAGACGGGTCCCCTGCTGCCGCCACGTCAGCCGCCGCGTCAGCAGTCGTGCCAGTTGTCAGCCTGGTTTCTGCAGACGACCCAATCACGAATCTGTTCAAGACGCCCGGGCAGGTGAGATAGCGTTCACGACTGCCGGGCAGGCAAAACCAGTGAGATAGGCACGTTCACTGGCTCAAACCTATCATTGCCAATGTGAACGTGCTTGGAGAGGTGCAGGAGGCCCTTGAGGAGTAATTTTACGTGGACATGCATGGGGAGGTGCTGCTGGGGCTGTTCACGTGTAGAGAGGGTGTTTTTGAGACGTCTCAAAAACACCCTCTCTACACGTGGCCCTTGAGGAGTAGTTTTACGTGGACATGCATGGGGAGGTGCTGCTGGGGCCGTTCAGATCGCACGCCCCTTCCTCGGTGCCTTCACACATCACACACACTTCTCCTCTCTACACCTCTCTACACCTCTCTGCGCCCCTCTGTGCGGCCCTTTGTGCCCCTCTCCTCCACCCACCAGGAGTGGTTCTACGTGGACATGCATGGGGAGGTGCAGGGCCCCTTCAACTCCCACATCTCTCGCCCAGCTCTTCTGTCCTTTTCTCTTCTGTACCCCTCTTCGCCCCTCTTTGCTCCTCTACACCTCTCTACACCCCTCTCCACCCACCAGGAGTGGTTCTACGTGGACATGCACGGGGATGTGCAGGGGCCCTTCAGCTCACAGAAGATGCAGCGCTGGTGGACCAACCCCCTCTATAAGGACCACTTCTCCTTGTTGAAGTGCCGCAGGGGGCACCATGGTGAGTGTGATTATAACGAGTGTGACTGTAACGTAGCAGTAACGAGGTCTCAACTGAAGATGGAGCGCTGTTGGACCAACCCCCTCTATACGGATCACTTCTCTTTAAAGTGCCGCAGAGGGCACCATGGTAAGTAGTGAGTGTAAGGAGAGTGACAGTAGTGAGGGGTATTGACTGAAGATGCAGCGCTGGTGGACCAGCTCCTTCTATAAGGCCCTCTTCTCCTCATTAAAGTGATAAATGTGACCAACGTTTCCCTCTTTCCCTGGTTCCACCCCTCTCCTGTGTTCCCCCCTCTCGTTTTTCCCCCACTTGTGTTCAATCCGTTTTCCCCCGCTCATTGTGTTCCCTCCGCGTTTCTCTCTCTCTTGTGTGTTTCCCCCTTGTGTCCCTTCCCCGCTGGTATTCCCTCAGGCGAGTTCCGCCTGCTGCCTGAAATAGCAGAGGAGTTTTGAGGCGCCTCAAAAGTCTCCTACTTTCCTCCCACCCCCCTTTTCCCTGTGCTTTCCCCCCCTCTCCTGGTATTCCCTCAGGCGAGTTCCGCCTGCTGCCTGAAATAGCAGAGGAGGTCTGAGACGCCTCAAAAGTCACCTGCTTCCCCCCCCCCCCCCCCCCCCCCCCTTTCCCTGTGTTTTTGGCTCCCCGCCGGTATTCCCCCAGGCGAGTTCCGCCTGCTGCCTGAAATAGCAGAGGAGGCGGCAGCGAGAGGGCCCCCTCCGGAATCACCCAAGCAGCTTGGGTATAGAGACCCTGGCAGCGCGGGGAAGGTACGTCAGATTGAGAGGCGATGGGAGAGAGGGAGCGAAGGAGGGTGGAAGGGTGGGAGGGAGGGAGGGAAGGAGGGTGGAAGAGTGGGAGGGAGGGGGGAGGGAGGATAGTCAGAGTGAGGCATGGGGTGGGCGAGAGGGCAAAGGAGACAGAAAACGCCTCTCAGAAGCTCCTCTTTTATGTGCAACCAGTGTGAGGGTTTGGGGGTTCATGCTCAGGATTGGGCTTAGGGTTCAAAACACGAGGAGAACGATCAGGCGAAGGCAGTAGAGGAGCCACAAGGCATCTCAAACAAGCCCCTCTCCCCCTCCCCTCTTCCTGCTTCCCTCCGTCTCTGTTATTTGTTTCAGAAGGCTCCGAAGAGTGAGCGGTATGTGCGGTCGGGGTCACGCAAGGAGGAGAGCGACCTGTCCAAGGAGGTGGAGGAGCTGAAGCAGCAGGTGGAGTGGCAAGGCACCTCAGACAACCCCTCCCACCCCCTCATCCCCCACCCGGTTCCCCACCCCTCGAATTGGCCAAGGAGGTGGAGGAGCTGAAGCAGCAGGTGGAGTGGCAAGGCACCTCAGACAACCCCTCCCACCCCCTCATCCCCCACCCGGTTCCCCACCCCTCGAATTGGCCAAGGAGGTGGAGGAGCTGAAGCAGCAGACTGACACAGCCCCCCCTCCCTCCCTTTCCTCCTCCACCCTTCATTCACGTGACAGAAGGCTCCGAAGAGCGAGAGATATGTGCGGTCGGGGTCGCGCCAGGAGGAGAGCGATCTGTCCAAGGAGGTGGAGGAGCTGAAGCAGCAGGTGGAGCGACTGGAGGTGGACAACGAGGGGCTGAGGAACTCACAGGAGGACACCTTCATTGTGAGTGGATCAAGTGTGCTCTTGGCTCTACGGCTCGCTCTCGTCTGTAGTCAAGTCCTTTGAAGCAGCAGGTGGAGCGACTGGAGGTGGATAACGAGGGGCTGAGGAACTCACAGGAGGACACCTTCATTGTGAGTCCAGCAGTAGTTGTTCTAGCTGTATCCTCTGGGACTGCCTGTCTTCATTGTGCGTCTGCAGCAGGTCTTGTTCTGATGTATCCTCTGGGACTGCCTGCCTTCATTGTGCGTCTGCTCTGCAGCAGCTCCTGCTGCAACAGTATGCGCATCCCCTTTCTCACACCCCACTCCCACTTTTTTTAGAATTCTAAAAAAAGCCCTGCATGCCCTCTCTCACACACACCCCGCTCCCACTTTCACCCTTGTTTCCTTGGCGCTCCCTTGTCCCCCTTCACTTCCTTCACAGCTGCGCATGCAAGTGGAGCGTCTCTTAAGGGAGAAAGCAGGGCTAGCAGGGCGCATTCCCACCCTCCCTCTCTCCAAACCCCCCCTTCTCTCCCAACCCTCTACAGCTGCGCATGCAAGTGGAGCGCTTGCTGAGGGAGAAAGCAGAGTTAGCACGCGAGGTCACGATGCTGAAGCGCGAGAAGGAGTCACTCCAAGAGCTGCTGCAGTACGCGCAGCAGTTTGACATTGGGGACGAGGGCGTGGCTGATGAGCTCACTGGGGATGCATACCCTCTCTTACACCCCGCTCCCCTCATGACCACCGTTACCCCTCCCCCTCCCCAAACCCTAACCCCCCCTTCTTTCCCCCCCTCTGCAGCTGCGCATGCAAGTCGAACGTTTGCTGCGAGAGAGCAGAGCTGGCACGGGAGGTCACGATGTTGAAACGTGAAAAGGAGTCTCTGCAGGAGCTGCTGCAGTACGCGCAGCAGTTTGACATTGGGGACGAGGGCGTGGCTGATGAGCTGATCGCGGGCGAGGAGGGAGAGATGGGTAGGCGCCATCCCCTCTCTTACTACCCCTTCCCCTCATGACCCCCTTTCCCTCCTCCCCCTCCCCGAACTCCCCCTTCTTTCAACCCCCCTGCAACTGCGTATGCAAGTTGAGCGCCTGCTGCGAGAAAAGGCAGAGCTGGCGAGACAAGTGACGATGCTAAAGAGGGAGAAGGAGAGTCTGCAGGAGCTGCTGCAGTACGCGCAGCAGTTTGACATTGGGGATGAGGGCGTGGCTGATGAGCTGATCGCGGGTGCATCCCCTCTCTTACACCCTCCTCCCCTTATGACCCCCTTCCTCACTCCCCCACCCTCCCCGCCCCATTCTGCTCTCCCCCGTTCACAGTTGCGTATGCAAGTTGAGCGCCTGCTGCGAGAAAAGGCAGAGCTGGCGAGAGAAGTGACGATGCTAAAGAGGGAGAAGGAGTCTCTCCAGGAGCTGCTGCAGTACGCGCAGCAGTTTGACATTGGGGATGAGGGCGTGGCTGATGAGCTGATCGCGGGCGAGGAGGGCGAGGGCATGGGGGGGAACGAGTGGGCGGGCGAGGGGGACCGGGCAACAGAGGAGTGGTTTGAGATGCTTGAAGCTGCTTCCCATAAGGTTCCGCAGGGTGTGGAGGAGAGTTAGATTGTGGGTGCGGTCTGTGTGGGTTGTGGGTGGCGTGGGTGGGGTGTGTGGGGGGTTGCAGCAGGGCGGGAACGAGTGGGCGGGCGAGGGGGACCGGGCAACAGAGGAGTGGTTTGAGATGCTTGAAGCTGCTTCCCATAAGGTTCCGCAGGGTGTGGAGGAGAGTTAGATTGTGGGTGCGGTCTGTGTGGGTTGTGGGTGGCGTGGGTGGGGTGTGTGGGGGGTTGCAGCAGGGCGGGAACGAGTGGGCGGGCGAGGGGGACCGGGCAACAGAGGAGTGGTTTGAGATGCTCGAGGCTGCTTCTCATAAGGTCCCGCAGGGTGTGGAGGAGAATTGAGGGTTGGGTGAGGTGTGGGGGGAGGAGGAGGAGGAGGAGGAGGAGGAGGAGAGGATGGGTGGCAAGGATCAGGCGAGGGGGACCGGGCCACTGAGGAGTGGTTCGAAATGCTTGAGGCGGCTTCTCATAAGAATCCCCAGGGGTTGGAGGAGAATTAGGCTAATGGTGAGTTGCTGTTGCGACTTTTGAGATGTCTCGAAAGATTTTGAGATGTCTCAAAAGATGTCTCAAAAGGCTTCTCACAAGAATCCCCAGGGGTTGGAGAAAACTTAGGTTGTTGGTGAGTTGCTGTTGCGGTCTGGGTGAGCGTGCAGGGTAGGATGTTGCCCATGGGCGCAGCAGCAGGAGCTGCTGTCGTCCACGCAGCAGTTTGACATTGCAGGCGAGGGCGTGGCAGATGAGCTGATAGCGGGCGAGGAGGGGGAAGGGATGGGCGGGAAGGTGTGGGGAGGTGGGGATGATTGGGCCACAGAGGGCCGGGCCACACAGGGAGGTGTCAGGGAGGTGTCAGGTAGGTGTCAGGGAGGTGTCAGGGAGGTGTCAGGGAGGTGTCAGGGAGGTGTCAGGGAGGTGTCAGGTAGGTGTCAGGGAGGTGTCAGGGAGGTGTCAGGGAGGTGTCAGGGAGGTGTCAGGTAGGTGTCAGGGAGGTGTCAGGGAGGTGTCAGGGAGGTGTCAGGGATAAAAGATATGCCGATGTGGACAATCGCTATCACCTGCAGAGGTGGAGGGGAGGGTGTGGGGGGGAAGGGGGGGGGAGGTAGGGGAGGAGAGGGAGGGAAGGATGGCTCCCCCAGGACAGGAAGGAAGAGAAGCAGGCGGCATGGAGTTGACTTTTGAGGCGCCTCAAAAGGAGGGAAGAGAAGCAGGCGGCATGGGGTTGGTGACGGGAGGTCTGGAGGTGCATCGATTCAGTAAGAAGTCCTCTGCATAGGAGTAGGGGAGGGGGGAAGGGTGGCTTTATTTGGACTGGAGTTAAGGCGGGCGGCAGGGCTGGAGGGTTCTGAGTCGACTCAAGAGTAGCTGAGTGCTACAGTGGGCAAGCAGAATAGGAAAAAGCGGAGCAGGAAATATCAAGAGCAGCAACAGCAGGAGCAGCGGTAGCAGCGGTAGCAGCAGGAGGAGGGTGTATTGCAAGCTGTGGTGCCGCTATCACAACCTGTAGAGTAGGAGCTTTTGTAGGCGCAGCAGCAGTAGCAGCCAGGGGGGGGGGGGGGGGGGGGGGGAGGGGAGTGGGGGGGGGGGAGTGGGAGGGGATATCTCTATTCTGCGGTGTCGCTACCAGAAACCTGTAGTGTACGAGCTTCTTTAGGCATAGTAGTAGCGTTAGTGTAGTGGCAGAGCAATCAAACCGATAATTTTGTAGTCAAGAAAAGCCCTTGTAGCATGTTGAGCTGGCCTTAGTATCTACAATCATTAGTTCCGCGATCATTATTTAACAAGGTGTCTGGTGTGGAGCATCTAGACTCGAGTTGACTACTGAACATAACATCAATTTCCAAGAGGTATAAAATCGTATCAAACCAAAAACATACAGCTACAGGGAGGCAGCAGAACAGAACCCTACTGGGCCCTGCTGAGCATTTATTATGCTCTGCTTGCCTCTGAAGCCCCAACCAGACAGAGATGCACCAACAGTGACACAGAACCCCATATCATGACCACCAAAACATGCATGCCACTCCCCAATCACAAATACACCTAATAAGAAAGAAAACATACTACAGTAAGAAAGAAAACAGGAGAACGATGTAATGAGGAACACTGTCCTTGACTGCTGCCGGCACAGCTGCATCAGCAATGGCCTTGAGCACACCGCGCTTGAAGATGCGGATGGTGTAGTACCAAATAACTGCGATATAGGAGAAAGCCGCGATATACGCACGGACCTTGCTCGGATCCGCGTTAATGTCGTCAATGTATTGACTGATAAAAGCTGCATAGTCCTTTGTTGAGGCAGGGAGAGACAAGCTGATGCTCAAAGAGGCGAGAAAGTCCTTGGTGCTGATGCTGTCGTAATCTCCAAGAAGGAAACTGCAAGACGGGGAGAAAGGAAAGAAAATTTTGGAAAATGCAAAACCGCGAAAACTTTCTAGATCATTCATAGATTGCTCGAGTGTGTAGGTATGTTAGATGTTTTAGTATGTTTCTTTCTTTACTGTAGTTATGCCAAAGAGGAACGTACTTGCTCAAGGCGCTGGTGTTCCACCACGTGTTGCACGCAGCCGCTGCGGACGTGGCGGCCGCGAACAACAAGATTGACATAATCTGTCGAATCCAGGGGTGGGGAGGGGTTGAACAGAAACAATGGAACATTATTTACACACGGCAACCCGTTGAACAGAAATGAACCCATACTGGGAAACGTAAGAAAGGGAACAAGAACGTCATGCGAGGGTTGAAAACTCATGTGTTCGCAAAGGATAGAAAAAACTCGTGTGTTATACCCAAGAGTATAACCGGTACTAATTAGGCAATTCAACGGTCAGTAATGTTTTGATAGGCTCACGCCGGTCTTGAGGGTTCCATTAAACACGTAGCTTTCACAGATAGAAGGGAGTCACGTAGGATTCGCATAGTTCAAAGGTTCAATCAAATCAACTCTTAGGATCGTAAACACCTTAGTCGGCAATAGTCTACTTGCTATTGCTTATCGTGTTCTCCACGATCTCACGAATCCAATGATATGCGCAGCTCTGCTTGAAGTTGTCAATACACACTTCAGCAATTTTCAGAATCTCCAAGTTGTGTTTTCCAGAATGAGTACAAGCAGTTTTACAGTCAAGCAAGTCACAAAATGCGATTCGTAACTTCACTTGTTTCCCAAGTAACCCCGTGCGCCTCGTTTCACCCCGAGTCGCACACGGAACCGAACTGAATGCACCGAACACTCCTCAAGTCCGAATCTGGAACCGCCTCGAGCTCGTACCACAGTTTCCCCCGTCGATCTCATTCTCGATACTTCTCTAGTCTTCTCCTCCATTTCTCTAGTATCTTCCCGATCTCTCTCCCGCTTCTCACGCCGTAGCTTCCAATATCCACCGTAGGCCGATTTCCACCGTTTCACCTAGAATCATCCACGTGCTTCCATTTCGCCGTCATTCCGCCGTCGTAGAAGCTTTCGCCGTAGGTTCCGTGGTTGGGCGAACCAACCCTAACAATCTCCCCTGTGGTTCGTCAACCACGAACACCACTCGCACTGCTTTCCTGCTCCTTGTAGCATTCACAGGGTCTAAGTCGGCTTCACGCTCCCCTGCAGCTCCTGCACCTTGAACATCTGCTTACGTGTCTTGAAGTTGAGCGCCTTGATATCCAAACCATGAGGCATCTTCTTAAGCCTCTCGCTTCTCCTCGGAATCTTAGCACCCAACACCTCTCGGGTCTTGTACCCCTCAACGTGTTCCTCTTTCATAAGCACTCGCCCCTTTGCAGTTGCATTCGCCGTTAATCCCTTCACCATGATGCCCCCTTTTCACAGCTTCAACTCCCACACACTTCGCATTTACTGCTTCATCTTTAACCACGACCGCTGCTGCAAAAGTGTTGACACCATCTCCATCTCCATCATTCACCGCTGCTGCCTCCATGGTGACTATCTCTTCTTCCTGCTTCACTGCTGCCTCCACACTCGCTCCCGTATCATCCGTGTCCTCGCTCTCATCAACCTCAGTAGACTCAGGATCCTCATAGATCTCATCCTTGTCGTTCATCGCTATCAAGTTCATCTCATAGAACCCGTCACTGAAGTATCCATCGGCATACTTCTCCCACTCAGGACCAAACACTGTAACCTCGCCTTTGTCATAAAATATCTTGCACCCCAAGTCATCAAGCTGTGACTGACTCATCAAATTCACCTTCAAATCCTCAACCAAGAGCACATTCTCCAGTTTCACCTCTCCATACGGACTTTGCAGCACCACGTCACCCTCTCCTGTCACTGGTAACTTCCCACTGTTACCTTGCAGTATATAACGCTCACTCGACTCCCTCATGTTCTCCATCCAATCTGACCTGAATGTCATGTGACGCGTGCATCCGCTGTCCATGAACCATGCCGTCTTCTCACGTCCGTCCGTCTAACGAACATCCTTCGGTAAACGCACCACCGTTCGCACGATGCGCTCCTCCCAAAATCACATCCTCCTTTTCGGCTTCCGCTACATTCGCCTTACCCGCCACAATCCTCTGCTGCGACGGACCCTTGTAGCTCCTGATGTTCGGATTGGAGTAGCACTCTGCGGCACGATGCCCATAGCGCCCACAATAATCGCACTTGCCGCCAAAACCTCGTTTCTGTTGCCACTCTGCTCCCCCATTTTCTCCTTTCTCGTTCTCCACCGCTTTGCCCTTGTAGTTTCTGCTTCGCGGATTTTCGTAGCAGTTTATCGCCTTATGCCCCCTCTTTCCACACTGGTAGCACGCTCCAAACGCCTTCGTTGCATTCACAAAAGCCGGCCTCTCCTCGTCGAAATCCGTAGCTGCTGCTGCCGCTTTCTTTTTCCTCATCTCCTTCACCGTCTCAAGCGATTGCAGAATCTCCTGCAGCTTCGTCAAACTCTCCGGCGGTTGGTACCTAAACATACCGATGTCGGATTCCCACTCCTTAGGAAGGCCTTGGATGATATAGTCAATCATCTCGTGCTCCGTCTCCGCGGCTCCCATCACCCGCAAGTCGTCGTTGTAGTTTTTTGCCCTGTTGATGTAGGTGATGATTTTCTCGCCTTTCTCCATGCTCAGCATCAGCAGTTGCTTCCTAATCGCCTTCTTGTTGACATCGTTCGTGCCCATGTACGTGGACTCCAGGTACTCCCACGCTTTCTGTGCAGAGTTCAGCTCCCCTGCAAACTGGTCCAAATCCACCGCGATTCCATCGGCAACTGAGTGACAAAGCTGAAAGAACGCTTGCTTACTTTGTTTTTTGAACGCCGCTATTTTCTCCTTCGTATCCGTCGGGGATGGCGCAACTCCCTCCATCGTCTCCTCGTCGGGACGGTAGTACGGCAAGAGGTCAACCTCCTCTGCCCTCCGAATAAACTTCTTCCGCCACACGTTGTAGTTGCTTCCGTTGAAGCGCTGGGCTTCACTGAGCCCGATCGTCGGTTTCGCCACCAATCGGCCACTCGCAAGGGCCTCGAGAAGAGCCTTCAACTGCGGGTCTCCAAGACTCACACTGGAACCCGAACTCGCCTCGTCTCCCATGGCGTAGGCGTGAACGACTCCTCTTCTCCACTAATTTCACTTAGCGCACCAAGTGAATTCACCGCGATCGACGCGCCCGTTCGCCAAGCTCTAATACCAGTTCTTAGGATCGTAAACACCTTAGTCGGCAATAGTCTACTTGCTATTGCTTATCGTGTTCTCCACGATCTCACGAATCCAATGATATGCGCAGCTCTGCTTGAAGTTGTCAATACACACTTCAGCAATTTTCAGAATCTCCAAGTTGTGTTTTCCAGAATGAGTACAAGCAGTTTTATAGTCAAGCAAGTCACAAAATGCGATTCGTAACTTCACTTGTTTCCCAAGTAACCCCGTGCGCCTCGTTTCACCCCGAGTCGCACACGGAACCGAACTGAATGCACCGAACACTCCTCAAGTCCGAATCTGGAACCTTCTCGAACACGCCTCGAGCTCGTACCACAGTTCTATTGTTAGGGTTGGTTCGCCCAACCACGGAACCTAAGGCGAAAGTCTCTACGACGGCGGAATGACGGCGAAATGGAAGCGCGTGTATGATTCTAGGTGAAACGGTGGAAATCAGCCTACGGCGTGAGAAGCGGGAGAGAAATCGAGAAGGAACCAAAGAAATGGAGGAAGAGAGAAGGAGAAGCATCGAGGATGAGATCGACGGGGGAAATTGTGGTCTGAGACCAAGGCGCGTTCGAGAAGGTTCCAGATTCGGTCTTGAGGAGTGTTCACCGAATTCGGTTCGGTTCCGTGTGCGACTCGGGGTGAAACGAGGCGCACGCGGTTACTTGGGAAACAAGTGAAGTTACGAATCGCATTTTGTGTCTTGCATGCCTATAAAACTGCTTGTACTCATTCTGGAAATATAACATTGATCAGTTGGTGATTCTGAAAATTGCTGAACTGTGTATTGACAACTTCAAGCAGAGCTGCGCATATCATTGGAATCGGGTGATCGTGGAGAACACGATAAGCAATAGCAAGTAGACTATTGCCGACTAAGGCGTTTACGATCCTAAGAGCTTTCACGGATAGAAGGGAGTCACGTAGGATTCGCATAGTTCAAAGGTTCAATCAAATCACGCGGCTAGAGGGACTCACGTAGGACTCGAAGAACTGCACGATGTCCATCAGCCAATCGTAGGACTCGGAGCCGGCCACGCACATGCGCACGGAGTTGTACACGAGCAGCATGACGGCGAATATGAACCCCAGAATGGCCATGCCCACCAGAAACGCGCCCGCGCTGTACGACGTCACTGTCGCCCTGGTCGCGAACAGCAGACTGTTGTAAGAGGGAGAGCAAGAATGTAATGAAAGGGAAATAAAATGGTGAGAAACGCGCCGGCTTTGTACCCCGTCACTGCCGCCTTGGTCGTGAAGCACAGACCGCGGAGGAAGAAGAAAGAAAACAGAGAGGAAGAAATGCAAACTGCTGAAAAAAAAAAAGCTACGAAAATGGAAAATGAAGCTTTTGTGCAATTGTATGAAATCATAAGATCTTGAAGGGAAATCGAGCAAAAATTGAGCAGGTGAAATCAGGTGAACATTGAATGAAACATCATGAGCCAATTCAAGTGATGAGCGCACCTGAAAGCGATGAGGCAGAAGAAGAAGAGGCCGATGCGAAGGCCGAAAGGAAGCCACGTGTACAGCGGGGACCGCTTGTTGTTCGCGCAGCAGCCATCCGCACAGCACCCCGCCGAATTAACTGGCGCAGGCGCTGGCGCGGCGTACTTGGCAGGCGGTGGAGCTGCGTTGAAACTTCCAGCATTCATGCCCTGCATGCTCGGAACCTGCTGCTCAGCCATTTCAAGTTGCGACATTTTTGACAGGAAATGCTTCTTGTGCGATGTTACAAAACTATTTGCGCGGGAGGACAATCACAGGAGCTCTGCTCGTTTGGTGTGCTGAGAAGACCAAGATGCTAGAAATTGGAGAGCTGTGGAAAAGGCGGGAGGACAGAACAACTTCGGAGATTGAAGGTGTTTGGAAAGGAGAAAGGGCGGAGTGAATTTATCTGGAATTTCCGCAGGGGCGTGGGAGAATGGCATGGGGTTTGGAAGGAAATCGAGCGCTGTGAGAAGTTGGGACTGTGGTGACGCGCGTTGACATGGCTCGCCAGCGCAACGTGAGTGAGGCGGAACTGGTTGGGTGACTTGGCGGAACTGGCCGGGTCAAAGGCGTCACTCAAATTTAACTGGTTGAATTTTCCCTGCTGTCAGTGCGAGAGTGACTTGGCGGAGCGGTGGGTGTTCACTATGGGTCAATGCTGTGTCAACACATGTTTCATTTTTCTCTGGTGGCGTAAATCCACTTCCTACATGAGTGAGGCGACGATGCGCACGTGATTCCAATTTCTAACCCACTTGATTTTCTTCCTACGTGCGACTACACTATTTTTCACGCTAGTAGAGCATCTGGTTGCAGATCTTACACGAGTTGTAGAACGTCACCACGTTCAGAACGGTCTTGTCACCTACTGTAAAAGCACAATGCGAAGAATGCGGTTAGGTAAGGTGATGCACTTTACACAAAGCTTTGTCAACGTTTTCATTCGGTTGGACAGGGTATACAGCGACTACGGATTTTTTACGCCCTTGAGCCAGTTTGTCACGTGGTTCGGCTTTTCCCCCCAATTTGCTAGGAACGTTTAATGGCATCAGATCGCAAGAGACAAGAACTGTAGCGACGAGTCGCGCAAGGTGAAAAGTATGAGAAAGAGGGTGTACCTAAAATGAAGTACTCTGTAAGGGCGTATGTCTTTTGGTGAAGACATTCGAAACAATGGTCTAACTTTTGTTGGTAACCGGCTTTGCGAATGCTGTTAGCCTAGTTTACTAAGGGTGCATTCATGTGTCGACACAAATGTCTCAATCGCTTTGTGACACCCAAAAACAACATAAATTGTAGTGTGTCCCAAATGCGAGTCGCCTTTCAGCGACTATTACTGTATTTTCCATTGGTCAGCGTGAAACGCGCTAACGTCGCTGATGAATTGTAAAGCGACTCGTCATGGTTAAAAAATCGCACGCGGTTCGAATGTCAATGCCAATTTTTCGCGGGAAAAAATCCCGCGCGTCGAGACCACACCTCAGCCAAGCGGTTGAAGAAATGGGGGGTACAATCATTGGGAAGAGATCATCGAGGGGCCGAACATTAGCAGAGAGTGGCCAAGTTAGGGCCGCGTGAGTCGCACCCCTAGTACGAAGGTCCGAACCTGCGTACGAGCCTAAATTTTTATTCTCCGAGCCATAACAAATATAAACCCCTATTGGATGGCATGATTTTAGGGATAATCAACCCTAAACACTCTGCGACAAGGTGTTTAGGGTTGACCTGTTTCTAAACAAAATGTTGTCAGCTTGTTGGGTGTTTAGGTTGAAAAATTGTTCGGGCTAGTTGCGGTGCTGGTTCGGCACTGCTTCGAGGGGTTGCGACTCACCCGGCCCTAATTTGGCCACTTCTCTGCTGTTCTTCGGCCCTAATTTGGTCATTTCCGTACAATCATTTGTGTCACCCAATCAAATGCGCCCAGCTGTGAATTTCGCCTGGTCGCCTAGTGCCGCGGTACATTTTTTTTTTGTGACGCGAGATTGACAAAATGTTTCGACGCGACTCGGAAAAAAGGGGATTGAGATACAAATGCCGACACAAGAATGTGCCCTAAGTTTGTGAAGCAAACCTCAGTGTTTGGAAAACCACAAGGTCTCTGAACTCAGGTCGAACTCACACTCGAATTTTCACGTACACATTTATCCAATCGAATATTCTTCTGCACATGCACGATTTCATTGCAATTCAGCGTAACATCGTACGCTTCGTTTGCACATCACACGCTCTACCGAAACCATCGTAACCAAACCGGGTAACATACGAAGGTTGATTGCGACTCATGTCCTGCCTTATAAGCTCGAACTTCAATAGTTGAGCATTTTTGCGAGCAAAGCTTGACGAGAACAATGAACACAGAATTCGACAAACAAACGTTAAGATAGTCGAAAACAAGTCGACCAATGTTCAACTGCAAAAAATCGAAAGAAAAACATGAACTTTACTATTTGCGCCGAAAGACACATGCCCTAAAGACGCGTCGCATTTGACACATCGGAGGAGGTTCGGAGCCACACACTGAAACTTTGAGCTACATGTGTTGTGATTGTCCTAAGGTTAGAAACGTTTCCGAAAGTTGTGAATGCAATACGCTTTATTTTTGTGCGGTGGCAGATCGATATTGAAAAATCTATCGCCCTATGTGACTTTTCTCAGGTCTTCGCGATGATTAACGAAACAGGGCTACATTACATTGCGAATTGCTGTACACCTACACACCGATCCCCCACAAGATCAATTTGCCAATTGTGATGCGTCCAAAGGAATTTTCTCGACATTCATGACCGCGCACCTCAACAACGCGTATAGGGCTGACGTTTCTTTGCCCCTTACGGTGTTCGCCACCTTCGCGTGTCACTTTTACCAATCCACGCACTGCTGGATCTGGTTGAGTCGGCCTACGCTTTGGGACTAACCCGAACCTCGCTGCCAGCTTCGCACTAGCTAGCTCGCACGTACCGAGCAAATGTTTGCTTGTTTCGCTATAAAAGTTCGCTCATGCCTTCGCTGCCATACGTACTTGTTTGATTCTTGAGTGCAACCTTCACTCACACGTTCAATTGCACCCGTAACACTTCGCAATCAAAGCTACTTTCCTTTCCGACCGCGCATTTTTCCGCACCTAGCAACACAACTTTTGATTTTCCACTAGAAGTGACATACACCTATCAGCGTAGGAGCCTCTGGCCCCATGCTCTCTCGTAAGCACGTGCAGCCACGACTGCGCCTAGCACCTAAGCCGACCGGCATCCTGTCAGAATATGATATTTCTCTAGTCTGCAGTGGGGTACTCTATAGTGAGTACAGCCCGGTTAGGGTTAGCTATTTGTATCCCAACTGCCTGCTAGTGAATCCTCTCTTCCTTTCATTCATGTTTTACCTAGCTACTTTGACATGCTATCAGAGCGTCTACGCTCCTGGCCTGTGGGCCCACCTGCTTCCGCTGCTGTATTGTCTGTCGCGCGCCCCGTGGCGCGCAACGTTTTTTCTTCCCGCCACGCCCTAGGGGCGCGTGGCGGTTTTTTCTGCCCGCCGCACGCCCCGGGCGCGCGCGGCGGTTTCACGCTCCGTCAGAGTGGAGCTAGGAGTGCATAGGGGGGTGTGTGAAAGGGGGTCTGCGACAGTGGGGGAGGTTGAACGGAGGTAGCCGTTGTGGAGCCAGCAGCGCCAGTAGTCCGGATGCCCTTGCTCCGGTAGCCAGCGAGCCCGTTGCGCCAGTCGCCCGTGGGTCCGTTGCTCCAGCCGCTCGTCTTAGCCGCGGAGCCAGTTAATCCAGTAGTCCGGGGCCCTTGCTCCGGTAGCCCGTGTGCCAGTTGCTCCAGTAGCCCATGTGCCAGCAGCTTCAGCCGCCGCCTCCAATCTCCTCTCCTCTCACAGTCCCTCCTCCTCCTCAGGAGTCCTCTATGTCTCCCACTAGCTTTGCTTGTGCTTGTGAACTTATTATGTGACTGCTTGCTGTGCTGATTATACCCCACTTTGCCTATGGGGGTGTGTCAGAATGTGATATTTCTCTAGTCTGCAGTGGGGTAATCTATAGTGAGTACAGCCCGGTTAGGGTTAGCTATTTGTATCCCAACTGCCTGCTAGTGAATCCTCTCTTCCTTTCATTCATGTTTTACCTTGCTACTTTGACACATCCTTCGGAATGGCGGATCGCATAAATCTTGCCGACCTAACGAACGAGCGCCTCGATGAATTGACATGACAGTTACGCGAAAGCGCGGAGGAAATCGCGACATTAACGGCATAGTGAATACCTCCATCGCTCTGCAAAGCAAACACTAACACATACACATGCAACACCAGCACCGGCAGCACCAACGCTGTCCCGACATGAGACCGTGGGACAACTTATGAGTGCTGCTGGTGATGGCGTCGTATGCGAAGAAGTGCGCAACGACCACGGGACGATACTATCCAGAGTGATGAATGCGGCAGGAGACCGACGTCGCGTCAACACCACGACGCAGAACGATGAGTCGGCACTTCTCTCGCCGATGTGGGTCAAGCCGCAGCATTCGCCATACTTTGACCCGAATCAACGGGGTGGTCGATAATTCAAGTGTGGATTTCCGCATCAATATGTTCTTTGACACTAACTCCATCTCGTCGGATGCGGCCAAGATTCGATACGTCGTGTCGTTGCTGCGAGGACCGCCATGGATTGGTGACGCGTCATCGTCACGAAGTCGAGCGATTACGACCCGCTACCGCAGGGAGGGGGGGGGGCCATCCTGACCTTGCGCACCGTTGTATCTTGTAGAGGCCGTCCAGTATCATACTTGGCATGCGTGGTGTGCGGGTCTGCGCGGAAAATTCGAGCCGATTCCAGCGTCAATCTCCGCACGACAGAAGCTGCACACTTGGCGCCAACTTGATTTTGCCCGCGAATACACAAATAGGTTCCTGGCGTGTCTGAGCAGAATGGCTACATGCACATGGGAAAGCGCATCGATTGCTACGTCGGAGGTTAAAAAACCGAAATGCGCAAGAAATCATGCTCCGCGGAGTCACAGACTTTAACGAAATTCTCACCATTGCAAAAAAAAATCGATTTCCTCCACTGAACAAGAACGGAGTCCTACGAGAACAGAGGACACCAGGATCATGGGACGAACGAGAGCGCCACGATACATGCCGTTGCCGCGAATGCTGCTGCCGCACCATTCAAAGGGCGCTGCTTCGCATGCAATCGACCAGGGCACAGCAAAAGTGAATGCATGGAAACTAAGGGAAAGGATGGAGCCAAGCACCCGAAAGGAGGGAGCCGAGAAGCAGCTGGGAAATGCTGGAATTCGGGTGCAGACAGGCCCTCTACTGACAACACGCTGCTCGCCCGACCCAACCGACCCTCACAGAGAGACAATACCGATTCATGCAGTTGATTACACTCGACTGAACAAGGAGGGTATAGTGGTGGACAGTCCTGTACGGCTTAGCGGGAAAATTTACATAAGCTTAATGCCGCTACCGCCCGACGAAATTGCAACTGGTCGACGGCACGCCATTGGCGATACAGGAACGTGTGGGCCGAATTCAGATTCGCTACGGAGGTATTTTCACATTTACCTAGGAAATGCTGGCAACAAACTTCGATAGAACAGACCTTTCACTTGGCCGTGATTAGCTGTGACGACATAACCTACGGATAAACTGGATGACGAAACTGCACCGTGAGAGTCAGCGGTAACAAACATCGCCTTATCTCGTTGGAGCTCGCCTGAGTCATCGTCAGTTCGAGTCAACGCCATCACAATGAAACGCGCCGTAGCGGCAAGCTGACGTATATGTTGTTGACATTCGGGAAGCCAAGGCAGCAGAGCAGCCGAGCGATTTACAGAAACTGGTCGCTGACATACCAGATGACTTGGTAACGAGAGATTTTTCCCGATGACCTGCTAGACGGGTTGCCACCTCAGCGACCGCACGACCACAGTATCCAACTAGAAACGGGGGCACAACCGGCAGTACATTGACAGTTCAACTGAACCATTCCGAATTGGACGAGATTCGGAAGCACGTGGATTGGCTGTTCGAGAAAAAATCAATTCGTCCGAGTTAGTCACCATTCACGGTACCCATACTGTTCACACCAAAAAAAAGGCAGTGAATTTCATATGTGTATTGACGACCAAACAGAGTTATGAACAAATTGCGTTACTTGATCCTGCGAGCTGATGATCTTATTGACCAACTTCGCACAGCCCCCATCTTCTCAAAATCGACCTTCGGGGAGGTTACCGCAAGATCCGCGACAATCTGTCCGACTGCCCAAAACTTGCTTTCCGTACCCGCTACGGATACACGATAATGCCCTTTGGACTGACCAATGCCACCGCGACATTTCAAATGACAATGAACGAGTCTTTCCGCCCTCTTTTAGATAAGTGCGTCATTTTGTAGATAGACGGCGTACTGATTTACAACCCCGACAGAACACAACACTTAGAGGACATCAATGATGTTTTCAAGATTTTAGCTGAGAACCGCCTATCCACGAAGGTTTCAAAGTGTGAGTTTCTACAGGACCCGCCTGGATTTTTTGGGCCATGTTGTTTAGGCCAACAGCGTGGAACAGGGCAAGTCAGTAAAAGGTAAAATCACCACCACGGTCGGAGTGCAGACGAAGCACATGCACGGCGCGCTCGGTGCGAGTGGCTACTAACCACGTGAGCATAGCATCAGGAACGTTGGCCTTCCAATCCAAGGGGAACACTATGGTGTAGCTGCTGGCTAGTGGGCTCGAGCAGCGGACGCGCGCCGCTGGCGTGCACGCTGCTGGTGCATTTGCTGTTAGCGTGCATGCTGGCGGCGAGCGTGCTGCTAGTGCGCGCGCTGGCGGCCTACGCGCTTCTGGCGTGCTCCTGCTGCGTGCTGCTGCGCACGCTAGTGGGCACACTATGCGTGCGCGCTACAGTACGTGATGACGTGCGCGTTGCTGCACGTGCTGGCACGCGCGCTGGTGTGTGTGCTGGCGCGTGCGCTCTGCTGTGCGTGCCGGCATACTACAAGAAGCCATGTTAATAAAGGAATCCATTTCACACGTTGTAAGGAGGCACGTTGCATCATAAAGTTCCCAAAGGCGCGGAGAAGGATTAGGTTGTGGGTGAGGTGCGGGTGAGTTCTGGGTGAGGCTTGGGTGAGGTCTCTATGAGGTTTGGGTGAGGTGGCGAGGTCTGGGTGAGGTCTGAGGAACGTGAATTGCCACAAGGGACTGGGTTTAGGATCTGAAGTTTCCTCTTCCGGTCGTGCACAGCAGTTTAGAGGAGGGATGTGTCAGGCAAGTGTCAAAGAGGTGTCAGGGATGTGTTAGGAAGGTGTCAGGGAGGTGTCAGGGATAAGGATGTGTTGAGTTGGACAAGCAAGGCGAGCCATCACCTGCAGAGGAGGAGGGGAGGGCATGTGGGGGAAGGAGGGGAGGAGGAGGTGGGAGAGGAGGGGGGAAAGGATGGTTCCCCAGGACAGGAGGGAAGAGAAGCAGGCGGCATGGGGTTGGTGAAGGGAGGTCTGGAGGGGCACTGATTCAGAAAGAAGTCCTCTGCATAGGAGAAGGGGAGGGGGGAAGGGTAGCTCCATCTGGACTGGAGTAACAGAGGCGAGCGGAAGGGCTGGGAGGGTTCTTAGTAGACTCAAGAGTAGCCAAGAGCTTCAGTGGACAAGCAGAATAGGAAGCAACAGAAGCAAAAGCAGCAGCAGCAGCAGGAGCAGCGGTAGTAGCAGGAGGAGAATAACCTGTGGTGTGCTGTGTTGCAAGCTGTGATGTGGCAACCACAACCTGTAGTGTAGAGCTTATATAGGCACAAAATTAGCGGTAGTAGTAGCAGGGCATTCAAGAATATAATAGCCAAGAAAAGCACTTGCATGTGCTGAGCACTGTGTCGTGGTTCTGTTAGCTTCACAATCATTACCATGTTTACGGAGGTGCCAATGTGAAGCATCTTTACTTGCCTTCAACAGAAGAAGAAACAGGTGCAAAGTCATATCAAACAAACTAATATATCTACAGGGAGGCAGCAGAACCCTGGTGGGCCCGGATAAGCATTGTTATGCTCTGATTGCCTCTGAACTAAAGCCCAACCAAAGCAAACAAGATGCACCAGCAGTGGCACAGAACAGAACCCCGTGTGACAAGCATTCCACTCCCCCAGCAACAAATACACCTAATAAATACATACTACGAAGGAAAATATGAGAGAGTTTCAAACGTTGTAAGGAGGCACGCTGTCCTTGACTGCTGCTGGTACAGCCGCATCTGCAATGGCCTTGAGCACACCGCGCTTGTACATGCGGATGGTGTAGTACCAGAACATGGCAATGTAGATGAAGGCAGCGAAATACGCCATGGCGCACGCACCGCGAACCTTGCTCAGATCCGCGTTAATGCCATCAATGTATTGATTGATAAAGGCTGGATAGTCTTTTGGAGAGGCAGGGAGTGTCAAGGTGATGCTCAATGAGGCGAGAAAGTCCTTGGTGCTGATGCTGTCGTAATCTCCAAGAAGGAAACTGCAAGACGGGGAGAGAGGAAAGAAAATTTTGGAAAATGCAAAACCGCGAAAACTTCTGGATCATTCATAGCTTGCTCGAGTGTGTTGGTAGGTTCGAAGTTTTTGTATATTTCTTTCTTTACTGTAGTTATGCCAAAGGGGAACGTACTTGCTCAAAGCGCTGGTGTTATACCACGTGTTGCACGCAGCTGCTGCGGACGTGGCGGCCGCGAACAACAAAAGGGACATAATCTGTTGAATCGGGGGTGGGGAGGGGTTGAACAGAAACAATGGATTCTTATGTGTTCACAAAGGATAGTGAAAACTAGTTGATTCACCCGGTACTAATTATGCGATTCAACGGTCAGTAATGATTTGATAGACTCACGCCGGTCCCGAGGGTTCCATTGGACTCACGTAGCTTTCACGGATAGAAGGGACTCACGTAGGATTCGCATAGTTCAAAGGTTCAATCACCTCACGCGGCTCGAGGGACTCACGTAGGACTCGA
The DNA here is from genome assembly GCA_947471745.1 of Closterium sp. Naga37s-1. Lineage (NCBI taxonomy): Eukaryota > Viridiplantae > Streptophyta > Zygnematophyceae > Desmidiales > Closteriaceae > Closterium > Closterium sp. Naga37s-1. The sequence continues at coordinate 178,741 of CANJKZ010000008.1, forward strand.
AGAACTGCACGATGTCCATCAGCCAATCGTAGGACTCGGAGCCGGCGACGCACATGCGCACGGAGTTGTAGACGAGGAGCATGACGGCGAATATGAACCCCAGAATGCTCATTCCCGCCAGAAACGCGCCCGCGCTGTACGACGTCACTGTCGCCTTGGTCGCGAACAGCAGACTGTTGTAAGAGGAAGAGCAAGAATGAAATGGGGAATCAAATTGTGAGAAACGCGCCGGCGCTGTACCCCGTCACTGCCGCCTTGGTCGTGAAGCAGAGACCGCGGAGGAAAAAAACAAAACAAAACAGAGAGGAAGAAATGCAATATGCTGATAATGGAATATGGAAAACTAAGTGGGTGCGCAATTTAATGAAATCGTTTGAAGGTAAAAAAAACTCGACTGGGATTGAGCAGGTGAATGAAACATTGTGAGTTAATTCAGGCGACGAGCGCACCTGAAAGCGATGAGGCAGAAGAAGAAGAGGCCGATGCGAAGGCCGAAAGGAAGCCACGTGTACAGCGGGGACCGCTTGTTGTTCTCGCAGCACCCGTCCGCACAACACCCCGCCGAATTGCTTGGCGCAGGCGCTGGTGCGGCGTACTGGGGTGGTGGTGGAGCTGCGTTGAAACTTCCAGCATTCATGGCCTGCATGCTCGGAACCTGCTGCTCAGCCATTTCAAAATGCGAGATTTCCTTGAAATTGCGGGCGGACGCTGAGAGTGATCTCACAAGATGGAATTGCGGAAGCTCAGTAAATCTTTACGTGAAGTTATTGAAAGGTGATGCTGGGAACTAGAGTGTCGCGAATAAACAAGAACACTAGGTGCAGTGAGAGAAAGCTTGAAAATTGTGTGGGAGGAAAGACGAGGCCCAACAAATTTATCTTGAATTGCTGCTGGGGGATGCAAGAATGGTGCGGGGTGGGGAGGGGATGGGAAGGAAAGCCACTGCGCGGCGCGGTCCACTAGGGTGCTTGGCATTGCGGTGGTCTGCGCTGACATGGCATGCCAGCACGGTGTGACTCAATTCCAGCTGCCTGGAAGACTTTTACGGCTCACGCCAGTTCGTGACGGAGCTGGCCAAGTCAACGTCGTATTCCGTTTTTCATTGGCTGAAATTGTCGTGCTGTGAGTCTTCACGCTGGGTCAATTCTGTGTGTCTTGCTTCGCCTTGCTGGCGGAAATCCACCTCGGCATGCTCAAGTGGTGACGACGTGCACGTGCATCAATACACCCGGAACCCATTTCTGTAAGTGATCTATTACATGCAATAGAGAAACAATATTGAATATGCTACAAGGAATCAATTAAAGAGTGGGCGTGGCCAGTCAAAAATATGCATGGGCAACACTGCAAGATCGCAGCAATATTACAATTTACACTTGACAAAGGCTCCCAACAAACTCGACAAGTACGTGATTGGTGGATCTTACACCGTAAAGAACCATAGCAGCTCACATCTGGACATGGTAGAAGTTTAGGGTCGACACATGCACAGCTAAGGTATCTCAAATTGGGATGTGCGGTGGTTGGCCATTCTAGACTCGGGCTTTCAGCTAAGGTACTTCAGCCTGCTCTAAGAAGCCTCTTTTTTCTAAAGCTGATCATGGTTGCTGCGCACAACCACCCGGACTGCTCCCATTTCAATCTCACAAAAACGGCATTTCGAAAGGAATCTAGCCTTGTGTTTGAAATACCACGCAACCTAAAGACCGATTTCGCTGAGCAGCTTCTTCCAACGCTTAGGCTCTTCATCGAAAATATATGTAACAGGTGTTACCAGCACTCCACTTCCACCAGCCTGCATTGAAGAATCGAAAATGGTAAATGGAATAAGGTACGGTAACACAGAGGCCTCAAGACGTTAGTGTGGCACAACAAATCTGTTAGTTTGGCGCACCGTCCATGGCAGCTTAGAAAATAGTGAATCTTGAATGCTACCTCACCACCCTACACCACCCTAACTCCCCTCCCCCTCTCCCAACAAACAACAACCAACTTGCTCTCACCACCCGCCACTCCAGCCCAAAGCTCCCCGATTATCCCACCTTCCCCAGCCCGATTGACCCACTTTTCTAATTGCTAACACCCCACCTTTCTCATCCCTACTCACCCCACGTCAATCATCCCTACTCACCCCACATCCCTCATCCCAACTCACCACCCATATTCGCCAGAACCACATAACCTTCCTAGGCTTACCAAACCTTCCCAGCTTAACCACCCCACCTTGCGCAGCTCCCGGATGGACCTGTAGATCTGTGCACAAGGCGCCATCACAAGCAGCCTCCCGCCCCTCTATGGCCCTCCCTTTCCGCCCTTCCCCCCTGCTCCCCTTAACCACCCCACCTTGCGCAGCTCGTGGATGGATGTGTAGATCTGAGAAATAATCCACCTTGACTAATCACCGCTCCCAACCACTCGACACTCCCTCAAACACCCCACCTTGCGCAGCTCCCTCATAGACTTGTAGATCTGGGCACGAGGCACCACCACGGTGGCTGAGAAGTAATCCACCTTCACACATCACCGCTCTCAACCACTCTACGCTCCTCCGAATCCACTAGTCTCACCTTGCGCAGCTCTCTGATAGACTTGTAGATCTGGGCGCGCGGCACCACGACAGTGGCTGAGAAGTAATCCACCTTGATGCCCGCTGCGCCATCTGACGAGTCGTCACCCCGCGAGTACACTCGTGAGATGGTGGGACCCTGGTGTGGGGGGGTGGAGAGCGGGGGGTGTGGGGTGTGGAGAAGGAGGAAAGGGGATAAGGGGAAGGGCCGAAGGAGAAGAGGCGAAGGAAAGGGGAGAAGGAAAGGTGGCGAAGGAGAAGAGGCGACGGAGAAGAGGCGACGGAGAAGAGGTTAAGGGCAAAGGACGGAGGACAGGTGTTCTCACCTGCAGGCCAGGGAAGGAGGTGTTCTCACCTGCAGGCCAGGGAAGGAGGTGTTCTCACCTGCAGGCCAGGGAAGGAGGTGTTCTCACCTGCAGGCCAGGGAAGGAGGTGTTCTCACCTGCAGGCCAGGGAAGGAGGTGTTCTCACCTGCAGGCCAGGGAAGGAGGTGTGCTCACCTGCAGGCCAGGGAAGGAGGTGTTCTCACCTGCAGGCCAGGGAAGGAGGTGTTCTCACCTGCAGGCCAGGGAAGGAGGTGTGCTCACCTGCAGGCCAGGGAAGGAGGTGTTCTCACCTGCAGGCCAGGGAAGGAGGTGTTCTCACCTGCAGGCCAGGGAAGGAGGTGTGCTCACCTGCAGGCCAGGGAAGGAGGTGTGCTCACCTGCAGGCCAGGGAAGGAGGTGTTCTCACCTGCAGGCCAGGGAAGGAGGTGTGCTCACCTGCAGGCCAGGGAAGGAGGTGTTCTCACCTGCAGGCCAGGGAAGGAGGTGTTCTCACCTGCAGGCCAGGGAAGGAGGTGTTCTCACCTGCAGGCCAGGGAAGGAGGTGTGCTCACCTGCAGGCCAGGGAAGGAGGTGTTCTCACCTGCAGGCCAGGGAAGGAGGTGTTCTCACCTGCAGGCCAGGGAAGGAGGTGTGCTCACCTGCAGGCCAGGGAAGGAGGTGTTCTCACCTGCAGGCCAGGGAAGGAGGTGTTCTCACCTGCAGGCCAGGGAAGGAGGTGTGCTCACCTGCAGGCCAGGGAAGGAGGTGTGCTCACCTGCAGGCCAGGGAAGGAGGTGTTCTCACCTGCAGGCCAGGGAAGGAGGTGTGCTCACCTGCAGGCCAGGGAAGGAGGTGTTCTCACCTGCAGGCCAGGGAAGGAGGTGTTCTCACCTGCAGGCCAGGGAAGGAGGTGTTCTCACCTGCAGGCCAGGGAAGGAGGTGTGCTCACCTGCAGGCCAGGGAAGGAGGTGTTCTCACCTGCAGGCCAGGGAAGGAGGTGTTCTCGAGCACTCTGTGTGCCACGTCCTCCTCTGATAGCCCCCTCATGTTCGCCGTCACCTGAAGAGAGGAGTAGAGAGGAGTGCAAAGGAGTGCAGAGGAGTGAAGAGATGTAAGAGAGGCGAGTTAGAAATCCTATTTCTGATGCGCTTGTCACCGTGCCCATGACCTGAGGTGACTTTTGAGTCGACTAAAAAGTGACCTCAATGTACCTGTATCATCACACCATGTACTGGTCTAGTATCATCTCAAACTGTGTCATCTCACAATGCACTGTACTGGAATCATCTCAAACTGTACTCGCTTCAACTCCAATGCCCCGTTTCATCTCCCATGACTCTGTGTCATCTCACAATGTACTGGTCGCGCGCGCACAGGTGAGCCTCAATGCGTTCCAGCATCTCCTTGGTCATCCCCAGCAGCCCCTCCCTCTCTTCCAACGCCCTCCTGTGCTCCCCCTCCCCCCAACTCTCCACCCCCACAATGCCCCCCCACAACCTGCTGTGCTGCTGTGCCACACCATGCCACAAAGCACAGGGTTTCATCTCCCACTACCCTGGTTTCATCTCACAAACCCCTCGTTTCATCTCCCATGCCCCGGTGCCATCTCATCTCACTCACAATGTACTGGTCGCGCGCGCACAGGTGCGCCTCAATGCGTTCCAGCATCTCCTTGGTCATCCCCAGCAGCCCCTCCCTCTCCTCCAACGCCCTCCTGCTCACCACAAACACGCCCTGCCACGTGGACACAAGATAAACGGGAGAGAAGGGAGAGGGGGGGAGAAGAGGGGAGGGATGGGGAGTGGAGGGGATGGGATGGGAGGGGAGGGGATGGGATGGGAGGGGATGGGATGGGATGGGAGGGGATGGGATGGGAGGGGATGGTAAGGAAGAGGAAGAATTAAATTCAAAGAATTTACCACAAACATGCCCTCCCTCACATGGAACAGAGGGGACGGAGAGCGGAGAGGAGAGGAGGGGCTGGAAATAGATAGGAGTTTTGTTTTTCTTGGTTTTCTTTTCTGTTTCTTTTCTTTTCTTTTCTGTTTCTATTCTTTTAATATCTTTTATTTTATTTTATTTTCTTTTATTTTCTTTTCCCCAGAAACGGCTTCTTCAATGTCTGCCGGCTCACCACCAACACGCCGGGGAGGGGAAGCAGTATGGAAGCTTCTTCCGTTACCATATGGAAACGGAAGGAGAGGGGAGGGGAGGGGAGGGGAGGGGAGGGGAGGGGAGGGGAGGGGAGGGGGACAGAAGTGGGCTAGAAATGGCTGATCGACCAACAACACTTCATACCCCATACAAGCCCCTCCTTTTCAGTCTCACCTGGCTCTTGAGCACGTCCGCCCCCTTGAGCTCTTTCAAGTTGTTCTCCTTGAGCGTCGTGCCTGTGCTGACCAGGTCCAGAATCGCGTCTGCCGTGCCCATCTGGAGCGAGGAGGGGGGGGAGGGGGGAAGGGGTTGGAAGAGGTGAGGACGTGCCTGTGCTGACCAGATCCAGAATGGCGTCTGCTGTGCCCATCTGGAGAAAACAGAGAAGGAGAGCGGAGGGGGAGGAGCGGAGGGGGAGGAGCGGAGGGGGAGGAGCGGAGGGGGAGGGGCGGAAGGGGAGGAGCGGAGGGGAGGGGATAGCAGGATGGGGGTAGGGGATGTGGGGAAGAGGCAAGGGCGTTGCTTGACAATTCTGAAACGCGCTTTCATGGAGGGGGGAGGAAGGCGGAGAGGCAGACACGTGGCTGTGCTGACTAGACCAAGAACGGAGTCTGCCAAGCCCGTCTGAACGAGAGAGACGAGGGGAAGGGATAGCAGGATGGGGGTAAGGGATGCGAGGGATCCAGAATGACACCCGGTGACCCGGAGCAATAGGGGGAAGGGGGGAGAAGAGGAGAGGGGTGGGGGTTGGTATTACAGAAAGGGACAGCAGGATTGGTGGGGAAAGCGGCGGCGGCGGCGGTGGCGGTGGTGGTGGTGGTGGTGGTGGTGGTGGTGGTGGTGGTGGTGGTGGTGGTGGTGGTGGCGGTGGCGGTGGCGGTGGCGGTGGCGGTGGCGGTGGCGGTGGCGGTGGCGGTGGCGGTGGCGGTGGCGGTGGCGGTGGCGGTGGCGGTGGCGGTGGCGGTGGCGGTGGCGGTGGCGGTGGCGGTGGCGGTGGCGGTGGCGGTGGCGGTGGCGGTGGCGGTGGCGGTGGCGGTGGCGGTGGCGGTGGCGGTGGTGGTGGTGGTGGTGGTGGTGGTGGTGGTGGTGGTGGTGGTGGTGGTGGTGGTGGTGGCGGTGGTGGTGGTGGTGGTGGTGAGGGGGCAATAAGGAAACAGCTCAGCAACCCTTTCTTTCAACTTACAGCAGGGGCAGCCTCAAGGGCGCCATCAGCCGTGGAGAGGTGCACGTGGGGGAAGGAGAGGTGTGGGAGGGGGTGGGGGTGGCGGGAACAATTGAGAAAGACTTCAACAGACCCTTCACTTCACCACAGGGGCAGCTTCTAACTCACCGCGGGAGCAGCCTCGAGGGCGCCATCAGCTGTGGAGAGGTGCACGTGGGGGAAGCCAAGCTGGTCAAAGAAACGGCGACCTAGCTGCAGACATGCGAAGGGGAAAAGGGGAGGGGAGGACGAAGGGAAGAGTAAGCAAGGGAACGGCGTGACACAAGTCCACCATCCAGGTCCACGTGGGGGAAGCCGAGCTGATCAATGAAGCGGCGGCCTAGGTGCAGGTGAGTGCGGGAGGGAAGGGGGAGGGAAGGGGGGGAAGGGAGATGAGAGGTGGCATGGTGACAGGTTAGCACATGAGTAATACGACGGGACCAACTCACATGCGTGTAGCCTGTGACTATAACGAGGGGCAACTCACACAAGTGTAGCTTGAGACTATAACGAGGGAGGGACAACTCACATGGGTGTAGCCTGTGACTATACGGAGGGGGTTGTCAGCAGACCAACTCACATAAGTGTAGCTTGAGACTACAACGAGGGAGGGACAGACTCACATGGGTGTAGCCTGTGACTATACGGAGGGGGTTGTCAGCGGACCACTGAGGCATGGCGATGAGATCTTGAATGGAATTGACTCGCTCGAATATGCCGTATGACGGCACCTGGAAGGGAAAGGGGAGGACAGGGAGATGGGACAGCGATGGCAGAGAGGGGGACAGGTGACATTAGTGGCTTAGTGGCATTAGTGGCACGAGCAGCAGCCGAAGTGGGGAGGCATGGCGATGAGATTTTGAATGGAGTTGACTCGCTCGAATATGCCGTATGACGGCACCTGGAAGGGTAAGCAAACGGCGATGGTAATGGCAGGGAAAAGTAGGGAGTTGGGAACCGAACCGCAGGGAGGGGGACAGACAGACCACAGGGGCACCGACATTAGTGATACAGGCAACAGCAGGCAGGCCACAGGGGTGGCATGATGATGAGGTCGAGGCTGGAGTTAATTTTCTCAAATATGCCATATGATGGTACCTGAATTTGAGGAGGAGGGAGGGGAATTTCCATGCTCGTTTTTGCTTTCCCAGACGTTTGAAGTAGTGTTTTGAGACATCTCAAAACATGCTCGTTTTTGCTTTCGTTGTGGCATGGGCATGTGACATTACCAATTCCCAGACGTGCGTTGTGGCATGGGCATGTGACATTACCAATTCCCAGACGTGCGTTGTGGCATGGGCATGTGACATTACCAATTCCCAGACGTGCGTTGTGGCATGGGCATGTGACATTACCAATTCCCAGACGTGCGTTGTGGCATGGGCATGTGACATTAGCAATTCCCAGACGTGCGTTGTGGCATGGGCATGTGACATTAGCAATTCCCAGACGTGCGTTGTGGCATGGGCATGTGACATTACCAATTCCCAGACGTGCATTGTGGCATGGGCATGTGACATTAGCAATTCCCAGACGTGCGTTGCGGCATGGGCATGTGACATTAGCAATTCCCAGACGTGCGTTGTGGCATGGGCATGTGACATTACCAATTCCCAGTCGTGCGTTGTGGCATGGGCATGTGACATTAGCAATTCCCAGTCGTGCGTTGTGGCATGGGCATGTGACATTAGCAATTCCCAGTCGTGCGTTGTGGCATGGGCATGTGACATTACCAACTCCCAGACGTGCGTTGTGGCATGGGCATATGACATTAGCAATTCCCAGACGTGCGTTGTGGCATGGGCATGTGACATTACCAATTCCCAGACGTGCGTTGTGGCATGGGCATGTGACATTACCAATTCCCAGACGTGCGTTGTGGCATGGGCATGTGACATTACCAATTCCCAGACGTGCGTTGTGGCATGGGCATGTGACATTACCAATTCCCAGACGTGCGTTGTGGCATGGGCATGTGACATTAGCAATTCCCAGATGTGCGTTGTGGCATGGGCATGTGACATTACCAATTCCCAGACGTGCGTTGTGGCATGGGCATGTGACATTAGCAATTCCCAGTCGTGCGTTGTGGCATGGGCATGTGACATTAGCAATTCCCAGTCGTGCGTTGTGGCATGGGCATGTGACATTACCAACTCCCAGACGTGCGTTGTGGCATGGGCATGTGACATTACCAACTCCCAGACGTGCGTTGTGGCATGGGCATGTGACATTAGCAATTCCCAGACGTGCGTTGTGGCATGGGCATGTGACATTACCAATTCCCAGACGTGCGTTGTGGCATGGGCATGTGACATTACCAATTCCCAGACGTGCGTTGTGGCATGGGCATGTGACATTACCAATTCCCAGACGTGCGTTGTGGCATGGGCATGTGACATTACCAATTCCCAGACGTGCGTTGTGGCATGGGCATGTGACATTAGCAATTCCCAGACGTGCGTTGCGGCATGGGCATGTGACATTAGCAATTCCCAGACGTGCGTTGTGGCATGGGCATGTGACATTACCAATTCCCAGTCGTGCGTTGTGGCATGGGCATGTGACATTAGCAATTCCCAGTCGTGCGTTGTGGCATGGGCATGTGACATTAGCAATTCCCAGTCGTGCGTTGTGGCATGGGCATGTGACATTACCAACTCCCAGACGTGCGTTGTGGCATGGGCATATGACATTAGCAATTCCCAGACGTGCGTTGTGGCATGGGCATGTGACATTACCAATTCCCAGACGTGCGTTGTGGCATGGGCATGTGACATTACCAATTCCCAGACGTGCGTTGTGGCATGGGCATGTGACATTACCAATTCCCAGACGTGCGTTGTGGCATGGGCATGTGACATTAGCAATTCCCAGTCGTGCGTTGTGGCATGGGCATGTGACATTAGCAATTCCCAGTCGTGCGTTGTGGCATGGGCATGTGACATTACCAACTCCCAGACGTGCGTTGTGGCATGGGCATGTGACATTACCAACTCCCAGACGTGCGTTGTGGCATGGGCATGTGACATTAGCAATTCCCAGACGTGCGTTGTGGCATGGGCATGTGACATTACCAATTCCCAGACGTGCGTTGTGGCATGGGCATGTGACATTACCAATTCCCAGACGTGCGTTGTGGCATGGGCATGTGACATTACCAATTCCCAGACGTGCGTTGTGGCATCGGCATGTGACATTACCAATTCCCAGACGTGCGTTGTGGCATGGGCATGTGACATTACCAATTCCCAGACGTGCGTTGTGGCATGGGCATGTGACATTACCAATTCCCAGACGTGCGTTGTGGCATGGGCATGTGACATTACCAATTCCCAGACGTGCGTTGTGGCATGGGCATGTGACATTACCAATTCCCAGACGTGCGTTGTGGCATGGGCATGTGACATTAGCAATTCCCAGACGTGCGTTGTGGCATGGGCATGTGACATTACCAATTCCCAGACATGCGTCGGTCAAGGAAGGAGGGAGCACGTTGGAAAGCAGAAAATCAAGGTTACCGTTTGTAACCCAGTGCATCAGCTATACTGAGATGGACTGGGGAGTTGGCACTCACGGCAATGCTGAGGTGGCACTCATGGCAATGCTGAGGTGGCACTCACGGCAATGCTGAGGTGGCACTCATGGCAATGCTGAGGTGGCACTCACGGCAATGCTGAGGTGGCACTCATGGCAATGCTGAGGTGGCACTCACGGCAATGCTGAGGTGGCACTCATGGCAATGCTGAGGTGGCACTCACGGCAATGCTGAGGTGGCACTCATGGCAATGCTGAGGTGGCACTCACGGCAATGCTGAGGTGGCACTCATGGCAATGCTGAGGTGGCACTCATGGCAATGCTGAGGTGGCACTCACGGCAATGCTGAGGTGGCACTTGCCGAAGCCAAGGGAGTCGTGCACGATGACCAGGTTGGGGTCGTCCTGGTGTGTGTGCGGAGGGGCGACGAGAGAGAGAGAGAGGGGAAAAGCGGAAGGGGGAGAGGAGAGCGGAAGGGGAAAAGCGGGAGGGGGAGAGTAGAGCGGAAGGGGGAAGGGGCGAGGAGAGTAAAGGAGGGTGAGAGGTGGGAAGGGGAAAGGGAAAGTCATGCATGATGACAGTGTTACGTGTGGGGTCATGGGGTGATGGGGTCATGGAGTGATGGGGCCATGGGGTGATGGGGCCATGGGGTGATGGGGTCATGGGGTGATGGGGCCATGGGGTGATGGGGCCATGGGGTGATGTGGCCATGGGGTGATGTGGCCATGGGGTGATGTGGCCATGGGGTCATGTGAAGAAGGCGCTTCTCATTCATTCGTTTGCACAGCAGTCCCGTCTCCCTCTTCCATTCGTCAGCCTTGCTTTCTTCTCCTCAATACCATACCAATCCTGACTGTCAGTTGCGCCTTCCACTATATTTACTTACAGCCCATAATTCCCGCCACTCCTTGCCACACTCATGCCTGCCATGCCACACCCTACTGTGTCATCCTGATGTATTGAATCTCCGCCGTACGCACCTTGCCATACTCCTTCACCATGTCGTAGCCCACAATCGTCATGTCCACGTGTCTGCCCCTTATCTCAGCCATGTGGTGCCATATTCCTTTCCACAATGTCTTTAATCTCCAATGTACGCACCTTGCCATACTCCTTCACCATGTCATAGCCCACAATCGTCATGTCCACGTGCGTGCCCCTTATCTCAGCCATGTGGTGCCATATTCCTTTCCACAATGTCTTTAATCTCCAATGTACGCACCTTGCCATACTCCTTCACCATGTCATAGCCCACAATCGTCATGTCCACGTGCGTGCCCCTTATCTCAGCCATGTGGTGCCATATTCCTTTCCACAATGTCTTTAATCTCCAATGTACGCACCTTGCCATACTCCTTCACCATGTCATAGCCCACAATCGTCATGTCCACGTGCGTGCCCCTTATCTCAGCCATGTGGTGCCATATTCCTTTCCACAATGTCTTTAATCTCCAATGTACGCACCTTGCCATACTCCTTCACCATGTCATAGCCCACAATCGTCATGTCCACGTGCGTGCCCCTTATCTCAGCCATGTGGTGCCATATTCCTTTCCACAATGTCTTTAATCTCCAATGTACGCACCTTGCCATACTCCTTCACCATGTCGTATCCCACGATAGTCATGTCCACGTCACCGCTCAGCAGCTTCCTCACGCAGTCCGACGCGCGCTGAAACCACACCTCCAGGCCCTCAATCTGTCACAGGGAGGGCGGGGGGAAGAGGGGGAAGGGGGGTTGTGCAAAGGTGCGGGTGGGGGTGGATGTGGGGGGAGGAGTAATGGGGCTCAGGAAGGGGTGCGCCACCGGCCGCTCAGCAGCTTCCTCACGCAGTCCGACGCGCGCTGAAACCACACCTCCAACCCCTCGATCTGAGTGGAGGTGGGGAGGAGGGGTGGGGGTAGGGGGTTGGATCAGAGGGGGGGGTTGGGTGTGGGGGGGGAGTAAGAGCGGGTCAGGGAGGGCTGTATAACCGCTCAGCAGCTTCCTCACGCAGTCCGACGCGCGCTGAAACCACACCTCCAGGCCCTCAATCTGTTCGGGGGAAAGGGTGAAGGGGGGAGGGAGAGGGGGAGGTGTGGGTGCGGGTGGGTGAGGGGAAGGTGGGAGTGGGTGTGCGGAAAAAACGCACAATCTAAAGCCCAGAACCCTCGCTCCATAACGCACGCACATTGGTACAGCGAGCACATAGCGGTTAGCTTCAAACGCAGCACGCACGCACACACGCACGCACACGTCCAGCCCAGCTAGCATGCGCGCGCGCAGCTGTCTAGACTAGCCCCGCGCACGCAAGCACGCACTCACGCACCTCGGAGATCTCGGCGATGTATTGGCGAGGGTTCGGCTTTCGCACGGTCAGCTCGCACTCCTGCATCACCATTTTCGCAGGGTGAAAACGGTGCGCGGGATAAGGAGGTGGGGAGGAAGCTTTAAGATCACGAGAATAGGAGGACGTGCGCGCATGCATGGTTAGGGAGATGATACGTGGAGATAGGACAAAGACGATATGTACGAATGATACGTAAGGTTTGTACGGAAGATGAGATGATGAGTAGAGATAGTAAGGAAACCGCGTCTGAGAGCGAGGCAGCGCGCGGGGTCGTACCTTGAGGAGCGCGAGCGTGTCTTCCGCCATGCGACCTTTACTCGGCAGCGCCAGTCGCACATTGTCGCGCTGGCGACTCCTCCCTGCTGACGACGCTGTCGCCTGCGACGCTGCCGTGGACAGGGGCAATGAAGATTGGGGGGCAGGAGCGACGTAAGGGAAGAGAGGATGGTGAATGGGAATGACGAGCTACACAAGCACGGGGTGTGTGTGTTTAGGTGAGGGGGGGAGGGGAGGGGAGGGAGGGGCGATCGGTCTGCGAGGAGGCAAAAGCGGTTTTGTTTTTGTTTCTAGTCGACTAGAACTTCTCTCCTCGGTGGTGCGTCTGGAACTGGTTGGTGGGATAGAGCGCGCAGCGTTGGCAAGATTCAGGACAGAAGTCTAGGGTTGAACTTGAAAGTGGCGGGAACCCATTTAGGACTGCTAGAAGGAGCCTACTAGACTCTTACGGGAGAATGCGACTTTGAGCAAAGTAAAAGTTTCGTGAATGGGCTGCGTTCCTGCCTGCAACTGAGTTACCAGATTGTGTAAAATGCCTGACGTGGCATTGTCAGAATAGTGTAGAACAATAAAAGCAACCATGTTCGTTGAACAATACAGGGTTCTAAAAAGGGGGACGAGGAGAGCGGAGTTTACATGCGGAGCTGGTAGTCGCTGCTGCTGCGGCTGTCGCCGAAGCGCCAGCTGCAGCCTCGCAGCGCCATACAAGCCGGCCCTTGAGATCGCGGCTCGGCGCAACGCGCATGACGACGGGAACGCCTCTAAAAGCAGACGACCCTTTGATCGCCGGCGAGGCGGCGAGCATTGGTTGCGGGACGGCCCGTCTAAGGACGCAGTTCGCCATGCTGCGGTGCGACGAAAGGGCGAGGTAAAACAGGGTAACTATGTACCCCGGAGACAAGAGGCAGAGATACGCGGAAGACTGGAAGCCCCTTGAAGAAGGGAATGAACTAGAAGGAGGTGGGAAGAGAGGAGGTAATAAAGCTGGTGTGGGTTGGAGGTAAGTGAAAGGAGGGTGTCTCTGAAGCTGGAGATTTAGAATCCTCCTTTCCACAACTCCCACCCTCGACTTCGCGAAAAAAACATCCTGCGAACAACAGCGACGTCAACGGTAACATTTGATACGCTCTTCGTGCCTGCGTAACACGGAGATTGCGTACACCTGCGAAAAGCGAACAGCTCGCCGATTGATGCCATTGGGTTGGACTAGGAGCACGAATAATTGTACAGTCGCAGGGCGATACCATTGGACTGGGAGCGGGAAATCCGTGCAGCCAATTGGAGGGCCGCTGGATGGTGTGCGGGCTGGCGGAAAGTTTGCGGTTGGTGGAGCTCCAGTATTGGGCGGGCTGAAACGAATCTCCTCGGGAATATCCTTTTGCCCCCAAAATACTGTTCCGTAAGGAAAAACGTTCACGCGATACGTTATGCTCCGTCAGATACTGTACACGAATGAGCGATTTTGGATTACCGTCACCAAACGAGACTGCCAAAAACGAGCATGAATCGGTAATTCTTTCACTTCCCGCCATCACAGCAATTTGGAACAAACCACCAAGCTCGACCAGAGTTTCCTATCTTCTGACTGCGTTTCCCGAACCATCGCCAGCCAAGTATGCCCTCCGCACTTGCCGCTCCGATCCATGCATCCGCAGATGGACTTCAGGTAACCGTCCGATCATCGTGGCGCGTGGCGTACGGCGATTGGTCGTCCGTGACCCACGTATCAGAAACACAGTGTGAGGAATTAAAAAACGCGGAACCAGGCGACCGGGAGCTGAATGGAGAGGAAGGCGGAGAGGGCGGCGGAGTGGAAGGCGGAGAGGGCGCCGGAGAGGGAGGCGGAGGAGACGGCGGAATCTGCGGAACGGTGGAGTTGGAGCGAGAGGAAGGATCGTCTGGTTGCGTCTTGACACGTAGGCCTTCATTTGTAACAAGTTGGTTCTTGTCGCACCCTCTCTCGGTATTGAAGCTCGTAGTTTCCGCGCCGCCCTTCGTTTTCTCCTCAACCCTCTCCGTCCAATCCCCTGCCCCGCGTTCCTGCACGCTCCTCCGCGTTCCTCCCCGCTCGCCTTTTCCCCGTTATCTCTGAATCCTCTGCTTCCCCCTTTTCCCTATGTAACCCCTCCGCCCCCCATTTCCCCCCCTCAGTTCGCCCTCCCTCCCGTTCCCCCTGTCTCCCCCGCATCCCCCCTCCCCCCATCATCTTACACCTTCCGCCAGTGCTCTTCCCCGCCCGCGCTGTCCGCCTGCACTCCCTCCACCTCGTCACCTCGGCGCGCTTTGCTGAGCTGTACGCAGCTCATGCCACGTGGCAGGGCGGCACGGGGCAGGGGGAGGGCGCACCGGGGGGGGAAGATCTGGGGGAGTATGTGTGCACTGTCAGGGGGGAACCCGCGGGGGCTATGGGAGGGGGAGCGGGAGGAGGAGGGGGAGGGGAAATGGGGACGGGTGGGGCAATGAGAGGAGTAGGGGGAGGCTTCAACCGTCCTCCCCTCCACTCCCTCCTCTTGCAGGTCGCACCTCCCCCAGAAGCAGACGATTGCTCCCACAGCGACTGTGGCTCTGAAGCAGAAGCAGCTTCGACATCAGGCTCGGCAACAGGCTCGGCAGCAGCAGCGGCAGGGGCATGTCTGTCCGATGCATGGCTCTCCTCGCTCTCTCTCAAGCTCCTAGGTCTCAGAGGGCCTACAGTCTCTATCCACTCCCTCCGTCTCTCACTCTCCCCTGGCCCCTTCCTTCCCTCCTCTCTGCCTCACTCCGCCCCCCCCGCTGCTGCTGCATCTGCTTCTGTTTCAGCTGCGGCTGCAGCTGCTGGTGCTGCTGCTGCTGCAGAAGAAGAGACAACAACAGCAGTAGTTGCTGCGCCAAACCTCCTGCCGGGCCTGTCTCCGAACCTGTTGTCAATGCTGCCTCAAGAGGTGCTGGCTAAGCTGCCTCCGAACCTGCCTGCTGCTTTAGCGGGTGGCATGGGTGGCAGTGTTGGTGGTAACATGGGTGGTAACCTGAATGGTAACATCGCTGGAATGATGAGTGGAAACATGAGTGGCATTATGGGTGGTAACATGGGTGGTAACATGGGTGGTAACATGGGTGGTAACATGGGTGGTAACATGGGTGGTAACATGGGTGGTAACATGGGTGGTAACATGGGTGGTAACATGGGTGGTAACATGGGTGGTAACATGGGTGGTAACCCGAGTGGTAACCCGGGTGGTAACATGTCATCATCAATGCTCCCTCTCCTCCTCGCTTCCCTTGCAGCTCCCTCTAAAACCCTCCGCCCTCCTCCCTCCTCTGCTCCCTCCCTTCCCTCCTTTCCTCCCAACACACTCCCCTCACACACCCCTCACACTCCCCTCACTCCTCTGTCCGCCCCTCCTAACCCTCCTCCCTCCCAAGACCCCCTCTCTCACTCTCCCCTCCTCCTCTCTCTCATGCATCGAGTGGAGCGATTGGAGAGGGTGTGTGCCAGGCTGGAGGCGCAGGTGACAGGTGGCATGTCGCGATTGGCCACACGGCTGGATAAGGTTGAATCCAGCGTTCGTGTGATGCAGGCGTCTCATGCCTCCCCCACTGCATCTGCTTTGGTAACTGCTGGCACTGCTGCTACAACTGGTGCTAATGCTACAACTGATGCTACAGCTGGTGCTGATGCTACAGTTGCTGCTGATGCTGTTTCCTCTCGGTTTGAGGCACCTCAAACGTCTCACGTTCGTGTGATGCAGATGCCTCATGCCTCCCCCATTGCTTCTGCTTTGACTCCTGCTGCTGCGCCTGCTGCTGATACAGCTGCTGCTGATGCTGCAATTGATGCTACAGCTGAAGCTACTGCTGAGGCCACGCCTGCATTCCCTGCTACAGTTGCTGCTACAGCCGCTGCTACAGCCACCAGTGCACCCATTACTACTTCCCCTGGTGGTGGTGGTGATGATGGTGGGGATGGTGATGGTGATGGTGATGGTGGTGGTGATGGCAGTGGTGGTGGTGGTGGTGATGGTGGTGGTTCTGCTGCTGCGGTTGCTACTGCAGATGCAGTGCCAGCCAATTCGACGAACGCAGCAGCAACTGATACTGTTGTTGCGGAATCAGAAAGGCCGGTAGCAGCAAATGCAGAGGAAGAAGCAGCACCGGCACCAGCACCAGCACCAGCACCAGCACCAGCTGATGCCAATGCAGTCAAAAAGCAAGGGGTGGATGACTTTTTAAAAGAGATACTTAGCCGAATGGAGCGGCGGAAGCAAACAGAGACACTTGAAGAAACAACCAGCGCTGCTGCAGTGCAAAAGGAGGATGCTACCTTGATGGAGAACGAGGGGAGAACTGGGGCTGTGGAGAGTGAGAGTGTCAATGGGAGGGACAAAGAAATAAGTGGGGTTGGGGAGAGTGAGAGTGGCAATGGGAGAGAGAAGGGATCGAGTGCAGTGGGGGAGGGTGGGAGCGGGAGAAAGGACAGAAAGATTGGCGGGGAAGAGGGGGAAGCGGCTTCTGAGGTTCCTCTTAGGAATTGCGAGGCTGAGGAAGAGGGCAAGGAGAAGGCTGAGCAAGTGGAGGAGGAGAGAGATGGGATGGGAGCTGTGGAGGGGGTTGAGAAGACTAGAATGGAGAATTGTGGGGATTCGCTAAGGTCATCTGAAGCAGAGATGAGACAGCAAGGGAAGGCAGAGAGTGAGGGGAGTGGTGGGATGGAGGGAAGTGGTGTCGAGGTGTTATGGAATGGAAGGGAGTCGTCAGAAAGCCTAGCAGCAGAAACGGGAGAAGCAGGTGTTGATGAAGGAGAGGGGTTCAGGGAGGAGAAGCAGCAAGGAGAAGGTATCAGTTCTGATTCGCAGGAGCAAGGTTCAGAATAAGAGGAAACCAGGCCCCTAGATTCGTTTTGAGGCACTCTGATCGATCAGTGTACACCCCTCCTGGAACTCTGTCTGTCAGAGGTGCCTCAAAAGTTTAGTCTGAAAATTCAGACAAGCACAACTTTTTTTGTCTGAACTGTCAGAGTTACCTTCAATTTTAAGATGATGATGCAGTTTCGTAAAAGCATATTCATAAAAACACTGAAGCTGATTACAGCATACCAACGCAACTGTGCGGTGCCGCGCTCGGGCAATTTTGGTTTCCCGTCAGGTCTGACGTTTCAATTTTGTCAGCGGCGCCTCTGCTCATGTCGGCGGCATTCTGGTGTTTTTGTCACGTGCAGCGCATGGTTGTTTCTGCTGATCGCATTTCGTTTCGTCGTGTGTGTGATTACCGTTCTGTACCCATTTTCTCGCCTGTTTGCCGATTTTGTCGATTTTGGATTTGCGTTTCAAGCGATGCGATCGTTCACCCGATCTGGTTGTTGTCGCGTACCAGGTGGGCCAAGTGCCACGCAACTGAGCTGGCAGCAGGCAGAAACTGCTGCTTGGCGTGGCGTGTGAGCATCTGGCTGGCAGTGCCGCACGAAACTTTCGCTTATCAGGAGATTCGCAATTTCACAGCAGTGCGTGCTGCAGATGTTTTTACAACGAATCAGCATCAAAATCGCCTATTCTTTACAATACATTAGCAATAACTTACATGTGACGAGATTTTGTCTTAGAAATCTCGTAATCACGCAACCATTTTCTTAGTGTAACTGGGATATATTCTCGACGAATGAGTGTATTCGGATGTCCCAGCTGTTGAAGTGTGCGTTGCTCATGTCCTGGCACTCCACTGCCATCTCGGAAGTGGGCATATCGAAAAGAAACTTCAAGGAAACTTCGCTCCGATAAGCTCGCAGAGTGCACCCCCGACACAAGTCTGAGGCTCAGCCTACACTAATAAAATTAGGCTGAAATTTCAGACAACTCATAAAATAAAAATCTGAAAAATCCGACAAGGTACATAAAAAAATATCTTAGACTTCAGACTAGGTACAAAAAAACAGTCTGAACGGACTCTGAATCAGACTAAAAAGTCTGATATCTAGGGCACTGGAGGAAACCCTCCTGTACCGAGGTGACTTTTGAGTCGATTCAAAAGAGCAAAGTTCTGAATATGAGGACCAGTAGGTGTCCTCCCGAGATGAGGAATGGTGCCATAATAACCAGTCTGTCCGCCTGCCCCATTGATTACACATTGTGCATTGATCGATATTGTCAGAATGTAATATTCTTATATAATTGCATGTTTAGTTAGTTAGTGTAGTATCACCTATCTTGTCTTAGGTGGTCTACCTCCCTTCAGGGCCATCGTTATCAGGGCAAAACATCCTGATTACCCTGATTTCAGGATGCGGTTTTCAATTTGCCCTGTGATTTCAGAATGCTGGTCATTTGTACCCTGAGCTCTCAGGATGTTCTTATATGATGTGCCCTGAATTTTAAGGATTGCCGTAGTGTTTGCCCTGTAGCGTCGGGATGAATATCGAGGATTGCCCTGACGCGAATTTTGGGGGAGGGTAGGGGAGGGAGGGGGGAGGGGGGGAGGGGGGGAGGGGGGGAGGGGGGGGGGGGGGGGGGGGGTTGGGGGGGTGGGTGGTTTTTCCCTGAAAATTTTCCCTGGGGATTTTTCCACCGTGTATTTTTCCCGCCTTCTTCCGATCGCTTGACACGCGTACGCACCAACCAACCAACAACCAAACCAAACCCTTCGGACCTCTCAATGAGCTGGGCTGGGAGGAGGTCGAGCACGGGAACCTTGTGCCTTTCCCTCCAACTCTCTCTAGTGTTCCTGCTAGAGTAGCAGCGCTGCTGAAGCTCGGCTGGTTCTCTCGTTCGTTAGTAGTCAGTCATGCCCAACGCGGATGATGTCGTGGCGTCAGTCAGGCCTAGCTAGAATTACTAAAAGCAGGACCCTGATTGATGTTTTTTTTGCCCTGAGAGGTCAGGATGTAATTCTGCCTAAGCCCTGAAAATTCAGGATGGCTTAAAAAAATTGCCCTGAAAAATCATGGCATTTTTTTGGATTCTGCAGAGTTACCCTGAGGCATCAGGATGCCCTAAATCCTAGGGAGGGCCCTGCCTCCCTTCACCGCCTCCCTCGTTTCCTATAAGTTGTATTGCATTCTATAGTGCAATCCCTCTCTTTTGGCCACCTCTCTCTTCCTAAACCCTAACTTCTTAGCTACTATTCTAACATGGTACAGAGCAGTAAAACGATCTAAGGACCTAATTTTTTTTTTTCTTACGTAACATGGGCCCGCCCACTGAAGCGCGTGTTCGAATACTAGGAAGCAATGTCTCTATTAGGTAAGGGGGGGGGGGGTACAAGGATGTCGAGAGAGTTGGGTTGTACCCTCTAAGTTGTGACCCCTACAGAACATAGAGTAAGATTAACAGAACAATGTGTTTTGACACACCCCCATAGGTGAAGTAGGGGATAGCCAAACCTAACAGTGGTCACAAGACCAGTCAAGCAAGAGAACAAGCAAGGCAAAGCCCAGGGTGGATCTCAAGGACACCACACAATCTGAGCACAAGCAGGCGGCCACAAGGCCAGTTCACATGCAGATTTATAATAGCAAGGCAGTACACCGATCACAACCTAGCAAGAGTAAACATGCAGGTATAAAGATATATAGCAGTGTACAACAAGAGCAAGTCAAGCAACCAGCAGGTGAGGCAGAGTGGGCACAAGCCCAAGAGCAGTGCAGAAACGCTGATGATCACCAGCCCCAAGGGCCTTGGTGAAGACATCAGCAGTGTTGGCCCGAGAGGCCACGTAAGCAAGGCGCAGCTGACCACGCTGCTGCAGCTCACGCGCAAGGAAGTAGCGCAGAGCAATGTGCTTCGTCCTGTGCTCCAGTCTCTGCTCGCGACACAAGTTAAGCATTGCCTTGTTGTCGACGTACAGAACTGGAGGAGAACGAGGCCGCTCCCCCAAGTCGGTCAGCAGATAGGTCAGCCAGCGGAGCTCCTGTGCAGCCATGGCCCCAGCGTAGATCTCGGCCCCACAACTGGAACCAAGCACAGAAGAAGAACGAGTGGACCTCCACGAGACAGAACCAGCGCCAAGACTGAAGGTGTAGCCCTCTGACGAACGCTGAGTCGCCTGGTCGTCGGCCCAAGAAGCGTCAGAGTGTCCTGTGAGGACCACCGAACCCCGTCCTCCAAGCACGAGCCCCATGCCCGATGTGCTGCACAAGTAACGCAGTACCCTCTTCGCAGCATCAAAGTGCAGCTTTCGGTGCCTACTGGGTGCCACGTAGCGAGCCAGAAGGCTGAGAGGGTACGCGAGGTCAGGTCGTGTGCACGTCATCAGGTACATGAGGCAACCCACAAGCTCTGGGTACGGACCACTCGGCTCTACGGACTCGTCCGAAGGTGGAGCTGAGAGCGAGTGGCCGGTAGCCAGAGGAGTGGGCTGTGGCGAGGAGTACGTGAAGCGGAAACGCTGAAGGACCTGGTGCACCATGTGTGACTGAGTGAGGGTGATGGTGCGCCGTGGTCTGTCCCGGGTGATCTGCAAGCCAAGATAGCTCCGCAGCTCACCCAGGTCAGTGCAGGTGTGTCTCTCCTGCAGCTCCGCCTTCACTAGGGTCAGTGCCTCAGTGTCACCAGTAGCAAAAACCAAGTCGTCGACATACACGAGGGTGTAGAACGGCGGCAGAGTAGTGTCGGTGCGTAGAAACAGCGACGGGTCAGCAGTCAAAGGAGCAAACCCAAGAGCCGCAAGTGTCGTCCTCAGTGTGTCGTGCCACTCACGGGGCGCCTGACGCAGGCCGTACACTGGTCGCCGTAGGCTCCATTGGGTACCAGCAGGAAACGACCAAGTGAAGCCCTGTGGACGGCGCAACCAGATGGCCTCGTGAAGGCTACCCTGCAAGAAAGCTGTCGAGAAGTCGAGGGAGTGCAGCTCGTAGTCACGCTGAGCTGCAACATGTAGCAACACCCGAAGAGTGGTCATCTTCGGGGTGGGGGAGAAGGTCTGAAAGAAGTCGACCCCCTCATGCTGACTGAAGCCTCGAGCAACGTAACGTGCCTTGAAGGCAGGCGGAGAACCCGGCGGCCGCTTCACCCTGAAAATCCACATGCCACTGACGATGTTCGCCCCAGGTGGGGGAACCTCATCGACGTAGGTGCCTGTGGACTTCCAGGAAGCCATCTCTGCGTCCATGGCCGTCTGCCACTGAGAGGAGTACTCACCCGAAATCGCCTCCCTGTAGGAGCGCGGGGTGGGGATGTCAAGTGCATCCGGGTCTCCCTCAGGGGCAAGCAGCATGGTCGCGTGATGAGGTGAAGCGGCAGCAAGGCACTCCAGCTCCTCCTTTCTGTCCTCAAGAACGTCACAGCCAAGGGCAGTACAGCCAAGAGCAGTCTCACCCCCGACGGACGGAGGACAGGCAAGGACAGGGTCAGAGACAAGACTCGCAAGGTAGTCTAGGCGGTACACAGCAGCAAAGTCAACGAGCTCAGCTACTAGGGCAGACGCAGCAGGAGACGAGAACGTAGGGTCCGTCACAACCGTAGCAAGAAGGCGAGTAACAGTCGGACTGGACGCACGAGCAAGGTCAGACGGAGGGTCAGCAACGTCAGGCAGAGAGGACGCAGGAGGTAACGGTAGTACAACACGCTGAGGAACAGACGAAGGACGGAGTGTCATATCGTGAGTGCCGGGGACAGCCGGAGCACGCGGACGACGAACACGAGGAACACGAGCACGGACAGCAGCTCTAGGCTCAGGCTCAAGGTCAAAGCTAGACTCAGGCTCTCGACGCTCAGGGGTGGAAGCACGAGTCTCAGGCTCTCGACGCTCAGTCAGGGACTCTGACACCGCAGTGTAAGGAGCAGGAGCAGGCAGTGGGGAGTGTGGTAGCAGCGGTGGCTGTGACTGGTCCGCTGGCGAACACAGCAACAGAGGAGTAGTACCTGCCACAGGGAAGCCAGTAGCACCTGGCGGAAGACTGAGAAGGTGGCGAAGAGCACCAGTAGCTCCCGTACCTCCAGCACGAGCAGCTCCTCCAGTACCCCCAGCAACACCTCCAGCACCAGTAGCACCAGCACCTCCAGCACCACGAGCTCCGACAGCGCCAGTACCTCGAGCACCAGTAGTACCTCCAGCACCTCCAGTGCCTCCAGCTCCAGCTCCAGCGCCTCCAGCACCAGTAGTACCTCCAGTACCTCCTGTGCCAGCAGCTCCAGTAGCACCTCCTGCACCTCCAGCACCAGCAGTACCACCTGCTCCGGCAGCTCCAGCACCTCCAGTACGAGCACCTCCGGGACCAGTAGCTCCAACACCTCCAGTACCTCCAGCTCCAACGCCTCCAGCACCAGCAGTACCAGCACCTCCAGGGTCAGCAGCTCCCGCAGCTCCAGCACCAGTAGCACCAGCACCTCCAGTGCCACCAGCTCCAGTACCTCCAGCACCGGCAGCAGCTCCAGTACCCCCAGCACCAGCAGCTCCAGTACCTCCTGCACCAGCAGCACTTCTAGTACCTCCAGTAGTACCTCCAGCACCTCCAGCACCAGCAGCACCTCCTGGACTAGTAGCTCCATCACCAGCAGGACCGTACCCTCCACCACCAGGACTGCCTCGCAGAACGACCCACGCACGAATCGCCTGCGGCGAGAGCGTCTCAAGTAGAGCAGGCTGCGGTGGCTGTCCAGCTCCAGTACCTCCAGTAGTGGTAGCTCTAGCACCTCCAGCTCCAGAAGCACCTCTAGTACCTCCAGCTCCAGCACCTCCAGTACCAGCAGCAGCTCCAGGACCTCCAGCACCAGTAGTACCTCTAATACCTCCGGTAGGACCTCCAGGCCTAGTAGCTCCAGTACCTCCAGCTCCAGGACCTCCAGAAGGACTCGCAGCACCCCCAGAGTCAGCACCCGAAGTCTCAGCACCCCCAGAGTCAGCACCCAAAGTCTCAGTACCCTCAGTCCCAGGACCCTCAAGCTCATCACCCTCAGTCCCAGCACCCTCAGTCTCAGCACCCTCAGTCTCAGCACCCTCAGGCTCAGTACCCTCAGTCCCAGCACCCTCAGTCCCAGCACCCTCAGTCTCTGCTCCAGTGTCCACAGCAGTAGGCTGCAGAGGCGGCGAAGACGGCAGAGGTGGGAACCCGGGGGGGGTAGCCAGACGAGGAGAGCGGGCACCCCCAGACTCACCACCCCCAGCCCCAGCTCCAGTAGTCTCAGCTCCAGAGTCCACAGCAGCAGGCTGCGGAGGCGGCGAAGACGGCCGTGGCGGGAAACCCGGGGGGGGTCGCCAAGCGAGGAGTGTGGCGAGTGGTCGCCGTGTCGTCGGTGACGGCGTCACCCCCCTCAGGTGAGTCAGAGGAGTCAGAAGAGATCTCAACTGGCTCATCCAAGGGGGGTGGGTCTACCTGGGACACACCTGAGGGAGCAGGACCCTGTGGGGGAAGGGGGTCTACCGGGGGGGGGACTGGTACCAGGAAGAGGGGTGCAAGGGGGACCGGGTGGGACGCGTGCGGGTGAAGTCGGTAGTAACAGACCGACTCGTCAAAGGTGACGTCCTGAGAGGACAGAACACGACGCGAGGCAGGGTGGTAGAACTGCCAGGGTGGAGCGTCGGTGGGGAAGCCCAGGAAGACACAGCGGAGAGTGCGAGGAGAGAGCTTGCTCACTTTGGTATCGCGAACAAGGGAGAGCGCGCCCCAGACCCGAAACGACGACACATCACCAGGCTGTCCCGTCCAACGAAGTGTGGGCGAGGTCTTTGGAGCAGAGACACGGGGCCAGAGGTTGAGCTGATGCGCGGCGTATCGGACCGCAAACGGCCACAGAAAATGGGGAGCAGCCGCATGGATCATGGAGGTACGAGCAACCTCCATGATCAGGCCAATGCGACGCTCAGCGATCCCATTTTGCTGCAGAGAGGCCGGAAGCGTGAACGACTGGGCGATGCCCTCATCCTGGCAGAACGTCTCAAGGACGCCAGAAGAGAACTCACCACCCCTGTCAGAGTGCAGACGCAGGACTGGGAAGTCCCGCTGAAAGCGCTCGTGTAGCTGGAGACGAGTAGCACGGATCCAGGGGATCAAAACACCGCTGACGTCCGCCTTGCGATGCAAGGGGAAGACTGTGGTGTAGCGTGTGTAGTCGTCAACAACAAGCAGGAAGTAGCGCTCCTGGTCCGTCCCACCGACGGGGGCCGGGCCCCACACGTCCAGGTGGAGAGTCTGCAGAGGAGCAGTGGTCGGAGGAAACTCGGAGGAGTGAGGAGCGGCGCGCTGCCGCCCCTCGACGCAAGGAAGGCACGGCGGCGCAAGTGAGCGCGGGAGGGGGGGCAGGGTTTCAGGGAGGCCAGAGACCAGGAGCCGGGAGTGCATGCCGCGCAGACGCTGCAGGGAGGGGTGACCAAGACGGTGGTGCCAGCGCTGAGTCTCGTGCGTGAGTACTCTGCACGAGCAAGACGCAGCTAACTGCCCTGACGCAGACGCTCGACTCGACGCAGCTACCTGACCTGACTCAGCCACCTGTGCAGACGCAGTGGTCAGTGTGTACAGACTAGACCGAGGCTGTCGAGTGAACGTAGCCAGGTGACGGCCAGTCCGAGAGCACGTACAGATCGCCACACGCTGCCCTCTAGGAATAAAGGTATCAACCTAGACATCCTGAATGGCAGCGTTGCTCACCAAGTTCGTCGAGAACGTGGGGAGGTGGAGACCTGACAAAGAGACAGAGGGGACTGCTGGACAAGGGAGGACCGTGGAGGCTCTCGCAACCACTGGGCCCCCAGAGGGGTCAGCCAGTGAGACTGGGACAGGTGATGTGAGTGGTGTGACTGTGGTGCAATCACGGAAGAAGCAACGTGACGCGCCTGAGTCAAGCGTGAAAGTGTGCAAGACCTCAGCTGAGGCAGGACCTGTGGTAGTAGACGCACTAGCACCTAGAGCGTCGGTAGACTCACGGGCACCTAGAGCTGCAGCAGACTCACTAGCACCTGGAGCGGCAGCAGACTCACTAGCACCTGGAGTGGCAGCAGACTCACTAACACCTGGAGTGGCAGCCGACTCACTAACACCAAGAGCAGCGGTCCTAACAGAACGATAACCTCCACCACCAGGACGACCTCGCTGAATAACCCACTCACGAAGCTGCCTAGGGGTGGGGTCGTCCGGGAGAAGCAGTGCCCGCTGCTGTCCACCCCTGGCCGTAGCAACTGCCGCGGAAGTGGCCATGACAGACAGTGACTGTCAGGAGTAGGTCCAGCACCTCCAGCTTCTACAGCGCCAGCAGCACCTCCTGCACTCCCAGCAGCACCTCCTCCACTCCCAGTAGCACGAGTAGCAGCAGCAGCAGTAGTAACAGCAGCAGGGCGGTTCGGTGGGGCTGGGAGGACGCACCTCCACCACTCCCAGCAGTACTCCCTCCAGCAGCAGCAGTAGCAGGGCGGCTCGGGCAGCAGCAGCAGACCGAGCAGCAGCAGCAACAGCAGTAGACCGAGTAGCACTAGCTGTAGCAGCAACAGCAGTGACAGCTCAGGTTGGGCGGCGCGGCTCGGGCTCAGTGGCGGAGCAGCAGCGGCAAGCAGCAGCAGCAGCCGGCGCTCAGTAGCAGCAGCAGCAGCAGCAAGGAGGAGCAGCTGCAGCAAGTAGCAGCAACAGCAGCAAGGAGGAGCAGCTGCAGCAAGTAGCAGCAGCAGCAAGGAGGAGCAGCTGCAGCAAGTAGCAGCAGCAGCAGCAAGGAGGAGCAGCTGCAGCAAGTAGCAGCAGCAGCAGCAGCAAGGAGGAGCAGCTGCAGCAAGTAGTAGCAGCAGCAGCAAGGAGGAGCAGCCGCAGCAAGTAGCAGCAGCAGCAGCAGCAGCAAGGAGGAGCAGCTGCAGCAAGTAGCAGCAGCAGTAGCAGGGCAGTGCAGGCGGCAGCAGCACTGCAGCAGCAGTTCAGGCGTAGCAGCGAAGCAGCAGCGTGAGTGCAGCAGTAACACGGGCCGCGTGCGGGCCAGGCATGGGCTGTAAGGGCTGTGTGCGGGCCTGGCGCGGGCTGTACGAGCTGCGTGCGGGCCTGGCGCGGGCTGTACGAGCTGCGTGCGGGCCTGGCGCGGGCTGTACGGGCTGCGTGCGGGCCTGACGTGGGCTGTACGGGCTGCGCGACGGCCTGGCGCGGGCTGTACGGGCTTCGCGACGGGCCTACGCGGGCTGTACGGGCTTCGCGACGGGCCTACGCGGGCTGTACTGGCTGCGCGCGGGCCTGGCGTGGGCTGTACGGGCTGCGCGACGGCTTGGCGCGGGCTGTACGGGCTGTGCTCGGGCCTACGCGGATTGTACGGGCTGCGCACGGCAGAAAAGGGCAGGGCAGCGACTAACGGTCAGGCAGGTGAAAACGAATGTGGTGGGCCCTTAATTACGGTCCTAGGCTAGGAACGTCCTAGCTCTTAATACCATGTTAGAATACTAGGAAGGAATGTCTGTATTAGGTAAGGGGGGGGGGGTACAAGGATGTCGAGAGAGTTGGGTTGTACCCTCTAAGGTGTGACCCCTACACAACAATGTGATTTGACAGTGCGAAATGCGCCATTTTTCTTCGTCCCGTCGCGCCCTGCGCCCGTCGCGCTCGTCGCCCTGCTCTCTGCCCGTTCTGCCCGTCGCGTCCCCCGCGTCGCCCCGAGCTGTTTCGTTGCCACGAGGCCCGCACGTCGCCCCGAGCCCTTTCGTCGACCCGCGGCCCGCACGTCGCCCTCGCGGACGCCAACGCCAGGCGCCAGCGCGAGCGCCAGAGCCCGACGTGGACGCCAGCGCCAGCGCGGAGCGCAAGCGCCAGCGCCAACGCCAACGCATGCGCCCAGCGCCAGCGCCAACGCCAGCGCCAGGCGCCAGCGCCCGTCGTCAGTGGGGACGCCAGCGCCAGGCGCCTTCACGAGCGCCAGCAGCGGCTCACGCCGCCCCCCCTGCCCTCCCTTCCGCGGCTTCCGCCGTGGGGAGGGGGGGGGGGGGGATGTGGGGGTGGCAGGTGTGAGCAGCCAGCAACCCGTCCCTCCCTTGCCTCTACTTCTCTCCCTGCAGCACTTGTTGCTGTGGGGGGGGGGGGGGGGGAAGAGAGAGGTTAAGGGGGGATGAGAGAGGTTAAGGGGGGATGAAAGAGAGAGAGAGAGAGGTTCGCATTTTCTGGTTTCCTTGTCTATTCTCTATCCGTCGTATCTGGGCGCCGTCGTTCCTCGTCGCGCGCACACACCGGGCATCCACTGCGGGGGTTAAACCACAGGCGAGCATTCCACCGTACCCGGCGGTGGGCCCAGCTGCGGCACGGTGTTGCTTGCCCTTCGAGATGAGCCCCTTCACTGGCTACACTGGCATGCAATTAAGGGGGGATGTCAGAATGTAATATTCTTATATAATTGCATGTTTAGTTAGTTTGTGTAGTATCACCTATCTTGGCTTAGATGGTCTACCTCCCTTCACCGCCACCCTCGTTTCCTATAAGTTGTATTGCATTCTATAGTGCAATCCCTCTCCTTTGGCCACCTCTGTCTTCCTAAACCCTAGCTTCTTAGCTACTATTCTAACAGATATGTGGACTTGAAAGTCGTTTAGAGGGAAATAATCAGTGTTAGTTACAAGTGGTAACTTACAACACAACCTGCAACAACGCGTAAGCTACACTAACAAAAGAATTGTGGCATTTTGGCCACCTTCCTATGAAAAAATAACAATATCATGTCAATTGTGCCACATCACCATGCTCCGTGCTCCCCCCCATGTCCCACAACCCTTCCACTGGAGTAATACAAAAGGACAGAGCCCTTTATGAGCCCTCCATGCGCTTTATTCAACGCCAGCAACTGCGCTCCACTGGTCACCGTTATTGATGTTGCCGTTGCCACGCCAAGCTGGGTGAAGAACAAGATGGTTGCTTATGTCAAGCACCCACCATGCCTTGGAGGTGTGAAACTAGAAATGGTGCTCCCTCCCCACAGCCTTCCTCCCTCCCACTTCAACCCCAGTTGCTCCCTTCTTCCCTCTTCCCGTATCAGAATCAGTGGTGTTTTGCCACCCTCTCCCCTACTCCCGTGTCAGAATCAATGGTGTTTTGCCCCCCTCTCCCCGACTCCCGTGTCAGAATCAGTGGTGCCCAGAGTCAGGCTGAGGGTTAGTGCCAAGCCTGGTGAATGTTACAATGCCCAACAATCATCACAATTGGAGCGCTTCAGGGTTCGCGGCTGTTGCACCTCACCGAGTCTACCACGCCTTGCTGCTGCTTCTGCTGCTGCTGCTGCTGCTTCTGCTGCTTCTGCTGCTTCTGCTGCTGCTTTAAAAAATGCTCAAGCATCGACTTCAAAAAGGCAGTTGCACACCAAATGAGACCGCCACGTCTGCTTGCTGCTGCTGCTCCACTCTACTAGTCCTGCCGTACCCTCTACTGGACGACTCGTTACAGAGAGTTTTTACTCCTAAGAGCTGTCAAAGTCATCAATGTCGTCGAGATTAATCACCACAGGCGAGGATGGGCGCACGGCACGGGAAGCCGAAGCAAGCGGTGAAGGAAAGGGTGCAAGTGAAGCTGACACTAGGGGTGAAGCTGGCTTGAGGGCAGGTGGGGGATCCCGAACATCAGGTGAAAAGTCAGGTGACTTGGGGAGTGTGAAGGCATGATCCCTCTCAGTCAGGTCAATCAGGTTCACTGCTGCAGCTGGTGTAAACACTCCTCCGGCTGCTACTCCTGCTGCTGATTTTCCTGGTGACATCATATAACCTCCACCCCTCTCACTGGCTGCGTCATGCCTTGGCCTACCAGGAGATGACTTCTGAGTCGGCTCAAAAGTGCTATATCTTGGACTAAAAGCAGCAGTAGCTGCAGTAGCAGCAGCAGTAGCAGCAGTTGCAGTAACAGCAGTAGCAGGCGCAGCAGCAGAATTCCAAATGTTGGTGTCAACACATGCTTCACCACCAGCAGCATACACGCCAGTACTGCCAGGAATCCTCATGACCGGCTTAACAATTGGTGCACTGTGGTTTGCAGGTCTTGTGTGCGGTCCAGTGCAGTTCACCACGCTGGTTGATCGGTGCCGTCCCACTGCTGGCATTAACTGTGCTTCTCCCTTGCCTGTTAGCACTGCTGTCCCTGCTGCCGGAGCAGGAGCAGGAGCAGCGGGAGGAAGAGGAGGAGGGCGACCAGGAGGAGGAGGAGCACGAGCAGGAGCCGGAGCAGGAGCAGCTGCAACGGAGAATTGACCGGTGCAAGCTCCAGCAGTGGTGGTGGGTGGAGCAGACACGGGGGTGTGTGTGGGCGAGGAGGGAGGAAAGAGACCAGGAGTGATGGCTCTTAGAGAAGGATTAGAAACAGCCACCGTAGGAGGATGAGCGGAGTGGGAGGATGGGGAAAGCTGGGCGAAAACGTGAGAACGGTTGGAGGGAGGAATGGTGTGAGGAGAATGGGCTGAGATAGAGGCTGGAGTCTGTTGATACGGCTGCTGATATGGTTCATGGGGTTGCTGATGCTGCTGCCTTTGCTGCACATGCTGAGGCTGATTCTCCCTTGACTCCTGTTGTTGCTGTTGCTGCTGCTGCTGCTGCTGCTGCTGCTGCTGCTGCTCTTGTTGCTGCTGTGGCTGCGACTGCTGCTGTTGAGACCATTCTGTGTGGATACCAGTCGGCTCACAATGCTCCTGCTGCTGCTCAGGAGGCTGATCTGTGAACCGCCTTCGTTGCCGTGAATCACGGATCCCTTTGATCTCCTCTCTTTGACCAGCGTTGACCCTCTTTCCTTGACCCGGGTTGACTCCTTCCCAGTCAGCAGCACCCGCCCACACCCCGTGACCAGCATACACCGCACCTGGACTCACACTGGCAGAGAAGCCTGGGCTGACAGCATCCAGAGTGGATTCGGTGGATGGTTGACGAGTGATAGGGGGGTGAGCAGAAGCAGAAGCAGGAGCAGGAGCAGGAGCAGGAGCAGGAGCAGGAGCAGGAGCAGGAGCAGGAGCAGGAGCAGGAGCAGGAGCAGGAGCAGGAGCAGGAGCAGGAGGAGGAGCAGGAGGAGGAGGAGGAGGAGCAGGGGGAGGAACAGCGGGAGGAAGAGGAGAAGGGCGACCAGGAGGAGGAGGAGCACGAGCAGGACGAGGTGGGGGAGCGGGAGCAGGAGCAGGAGCAGGAGCAGGAACAGGAGCAGGAGCAGGAGCTCCAAGGGCAGCAGCGACGGCAGCAGCAGCAGCAGCGGCAATAGCTGGGACAGGAGCGGGAGCAGGAACATGACCCCAGGGAGGAAGGACAGCAAGAGCAGCAGGAGGAGGGGCAGAAGCACGAGCACGAGCAGCAGCTGCAGCCAAAGCACGAGCAGCAGGAGAAAGAGCAGGAGCAGGAGCAGGAGCACGAAGAGCAGCACGAGAAAGAGCACGAGCAATAGAACGAGCGCGAGCACGAGCGCGAGTACGAGCACGAGCACGAGGACGAGCATTAGCACGACGACGAGCAGGATGAGGTGGAGGACGAGCAGGAGGAGGAGCAGGAGGAGGAGCAGGAGCAGGAGCAGGAGAAGGAGCAGGAGAAGGCGCAGGAGCAAGAGCAGGAGCAGCCGCAGGCGCAGGAGCAGGAGCAGGAGCAGGAGCAGGAGCAGGAGCAGGAGCAGGAGCAGGAGCAGGAGCAGGAGCAGGAGCAGGAGCAGGAGCAGGAGCAGGAGCAGGAGCAGGAGCAGGAGAAGGAGCAGGAGCAGGCGCAGGAGCAGGACCAGGGGCAGGAGCAGGAGCAGGGGCAGGAGCAGGAGCTCCAAGGGCAGCAGCAACGGCAGCAACGGCAGCAGCAGCAGCAGCGGCGGTAAGAGCTGGGACATGATTAGTTGCGCCATTTAGGGTGGAGGCACGAGGAGGGGCAGCAACACCAGCAGCAGTAGCAACACCAGCAGTAGTGGCTAAGTTTCTGAATACATTCTGAGACAGGAAGGTGTGAGAAGCAGTGGGAGTAGCAGCAGAAGAACCTGCTGCATTAGCAGGAATGAGGGTTCGAGCAGCAGTAGCAACAGCAACAGCAGGAGCGGCAAAGGCACGATTAGCAGCAGCAGCAGCAGAAGAAGAAGCAGCAGCAGCGGTGGTGGCAGCAGCAGCAGCAGCAGCAGCTGGGGCAGGGGTGCTGGCGGCAGCAGCAGCAGCAGTAGTTGCAATATCCCGAGTCACACTAACAGGAACGGAGGTATGAGGAGCAAGAAGAGCAGCCACGGCAGTTGCAGTGTCACACGAGGGAGCAGGTCGAGCAGCAGCAGCAGCACCACCACCACCAACAGCACCAGCAGCACCACCACCA
This sequence comes from Closterium sp. Naga37s-1, assembly GCA_947471745.1. Lineage (NCBI taxonomy): Eukaryota > Viridiplantae > Streptophyta > Zygnematophyceae > Desmidiales > Closteriaceae > Closterium > Closterium sp. Naga37s-1. Next base: position 210,254 of record CANJKZ010000008.1, read on the forward strand.
CCAACAACACCAGCAGCAGCACCACCACCAACAGCACCAGCAGCACCACCACCAACAACACCAGCAGCAGCACCACCACCAACAGCACCAGCAGCAGCACCACCGGCAGCACCACCACCACCGGCAGCAGCAGCAGCAGCACCACCACCAACAGCACCAACAGCAGCACCACCGGCAGCAGCAGGTACATTGTTACGAGTCACACGAAGAGGACAGGGAGCATGGGGAGGTGCGGCAGCAGCACCAGCCACAGCAACACCAGCAGCAGCAACACCAGCAGCAGCAGCAGCAGGGACATTGTTACGAGTCACACGAAGAAATGCGGGATCATGCGGAGCAGCAGCAGCAGCAGCAGCAGGAGCAGCACCAGAAGCAGCAGCCACGACATTGTTACGAGTTACACCAAAACGAGAGGGACCACGAGGGGCTGGTGCAGCAGCAGCACCAGCAGCATCAGCAACAGCAGCAGCCGTTGCAGTGTTACGCGTTACACCAGGGGGAGTGGCGCTCGGGACACGAACAGCAGGTTTTGCAGGCGAAGAGGCGGCGAGGACAGCGTCAGCAGAGAGGAACCACTCGTGACCACACGTTGCACACTCCAGCTGAGAGAGACAAGGGAGGAAGTACAAACAATTAGTGTAAGGAAAAAAATGCATCAGCAGAGAGGAGCCACTTGGGACCACACGTTGCACACTCCGGCTATGAAGAAGAAGGGAGAAACAAATCGAGTTGACATCATATCAGTGGCAGCAGAGTCCAACCACTAATGACGGAATCGTTGTTGAGAACTCGAAAAAAAAAAAAAAAAAAAAAAAAAAAAAAACACACACACACACACACACACACACACATCTTGTTGACCACTAATGACAAACCAGCATGCCCTCCCGATGCAGCAGTAGCGGAAGGGAGAAGGTAGGGGCGGACTCACCTTGTACTGCTGCCCCTTGGGGCTGTTGAGGATATCCAGAATCTTCACCTGCCGGTCCCCCCGCAAGCTGCACTGGGAGCACCGTATCCCCACCCACTGCAAACACTCGCTGCGCCTGGGCCTGGCAACAGGCGGAGCAATCAGTGCCTTCTCCCGCCTCGTCAGACCGTCCTGGGGAAAGAGGGAAGGAGGAGGGGGGGAAGGGTTGAGTGGATGGTGTGGGGACGTGGTGCATGGAGTGGGGAAGAGAGGGCACACAGAGTAAGGAAGAGAACCATTGAAAATGAACACATTCAGGGAAAGGGCGACTGAGGAGATGCTGGCTGAGGGAAGTGGGGCGCGTTGACATTCCCTAGTGACATGGAGGGCAAGGCTTGAAGGCACGAGTTTAAGTTTGAGGCGTCTCAAGAACAGATGCTCGCTGTTGGAAGTGGGACGAAGGAGACAATTACCTTGAGCTCCTCTGGTGACATGGAGAGCACGACTGATGGCGAGAGCTCGCCCAAAACGAAGCGACGCGAAAGGCAGTTCCCACTCTGTAGGCGTGCATGGATAGAGGTGGCAGATGCAAGGCGTGCGATTGTGGGGAAAGAACGTCATGGTGGAGGAAGCACGACGCCAGCACAAAGTGAACAGCTCGAAAGAAAGCTAGGAAATGGAATCAACAAAAGAGCAACAGAAGGCAACAGACTAGACTCAGCTCGAAAATTGCTTGCACGAACCAGAGCTTGGAAATATTCATGGACTTTTTCCCAGCAATCAAATATATCCTCTCAAAACTCCTCACCTTGAGATTTGCTCGCACGGATCTGAGCTTAACGGTATACCTGGACCCCACGCCATCCCCCAGCTTCTCATTCGCGAGCTCCTCCAAATCAGCCACCGCTTTCGCCGCCTTCATCTCCCACTCGCGCTGCTTCTCGTGGATGCATGACTCTGGTGCCGCAGCAGAGGCACTGTCTGTGGGAACTGCAGAAGCAGAGGAACAGACTGCAGGAACTGAAGCAGCAGCAGCAGCAGCAGCAGCAGCATTGGATCCGCTAACAGCAGCAGCAGTGGAGGGGGCGTTTGCAGGAATCCAAGAAGCCACAGAGGCCCTGGGTGAGGCGCACGGAGAGGAGGTTGCGGAGAGAAGCGCGGAGAGCAGCAACTCTAGCATGTGGTCCCGCTTGGGGATGCCAGTGCAGCAGCCAGCGCGCTCCAGGATCTCTGCTGCTGTAGAGCTCCGAGGCTGCGACCCTGCTGCTGCTCCTCCTGGTGGTGCTGCTCCTGTTGCTACTGCTGTTGCTACTCCTGCTGCTGTTCCTCTTGCTACTCCTGGTGCTGCTCCTGCAGCTGGTCCTGCTGCAGACACGTGTTTATTGTTCCCGGCAACGGATGGACCAGAGCCAGCAGCAGGAGCACGCAAGGTATCACCATTTGTGCCAGCCGCAGCAGAAGCAGCAGCAGTCCTACGTGGTGCACTGCTTGTCGCCATACACCGCTTTCCACTGTGTGATCTAGCAAGAGCCTTCCCTCCCACCTGCGACTTCTCTCGCTCCATCTCCTCGCTTACCTTCTCTCCAGATTTTTCTCTACCCTTCTCTCTACCCTTCTCGCTGCTTCTTTCACTTTCCCTCCCGCCCGCTTTCTTCCCCTGCGTGTCACGCGCCTTCTTCCCGACATTCTCTGTCCTTTCAGCAAATGGAGAGCGACCAAGGGCAACAGCACCATTCCTCTCGTCATCCTTCCTAACCTCCCTACCTCTCCCAAGCGAGGCCGACCTCTTCACTGCTCCCCTTTGTGCCGCAACCGTCCTTGCCTCTCCATGCATTTCCTCCACCGACTCCCTACTCTGCTGCTTCGTGGTTGCTGCATCCGCACCACCACCTTCATCCAACCCTTCATCCCTGCTTCGTCGGTTCCACAGGTAGTCTCCTGGATAAACACCATGTGTATTCCGTAGCCTGCTATTGTCTTCGTCCAGCTCCCCACCACCCATATCATCTTCACTCTCCTGCACCTCCTGCACCTCCGGTTGCTCCTCCTCATCATCACTTACCAATCGCTGCTTCATCTTCCTCAAACGCTTAAAACATATGCCGGAATCATCCTTCACCTTTGCTGGGTTAGCTCTCGGGACAACCTCTGAATCATGCATGGAAACAGCCGGGTCACGCTGTAACGGATCATTCTGCTTGGCGACTTTTCTTCTCTTCGCCTTCTCGTTGTTGACCCTCGCTCCTATTGGAACATCATCATCGGAAGTATCCACATCAGCTTTCCGCCTCCTTTTTGCCGAATGACCCATCCTTGAATGAAGTGGCTCATTTTCACAACTCTCGTCTTCAGATTCCGATCCCTCTCCAGACCTTTCCGCCCTGACACGCTTACTCCGGGACAAATCCGTCAACTTTACAGCATTTTCTTTCCGCTCCATCTTCAGTCTTATTCTAGTTCCCTGCAGTGCCGCTTCAACCTCCTTCCATTCTTCCCGATCCATCCTACTCCGGTCATCAACGGCCACGATCCGTCCATCCATATGGCGATAGACGAAGTGCACCACAAATCCCCCAGCATCTTCCTCGTTAGGAAAGCCCTTGGCTCGAGGAAGCGTATGAATGGTGCATTTACCAGCAATCGCTTCAGCGTCGAACGGATCCGTGTGAAAAGAGTAAAAGAGGAGCCGACGATCCGCGAGCTCTTGTTCGTTGTAAGGCAGTGATGAGCATGAGGATTTGCTGAAACCATGAAACTTCCGCCTGTCATCTGAAATCTCCTGAAGGGAGTACATCCACTGACCGACGATTTCTACTGGAGCCAGAGCACCGGCTCTGACTTGCTGGCGTATTTCCTGCAGGGTACCATGAAACCAGTATCAGAAATCTATAAGAAGTACTAATAGTATGGAAGAGACTACATTCTTATTAAACAATGAATGACATTGCTTGCGACTGAATTTAACGGGGCTCTTACCCGAATGATGCAAATGAATGGCACAGGTTCGTCGTTGATAACTGGCTCTTCATGGCTGTCGCTAACCGTCTTGCTTAAGCTCTCATCAGACCACACCAAGACAGGGTCTCCCTGAAAAACAACCGAAGACAGCAGGATGGCAAGAAATAATTAAAAAAGGTTCAGACAAGCGGGTATGATCATACCGCATGCAACGGTATTCCAAACCTTTCATGAAAAGCGCGAGCAGCAGGTTAGAATGTTAAGGACGCAACCTGGGATACTATCAGTCAACGCTCGGGTGTAACCTAAGCTGACATAGCTGCACTTATAGACTACGAAAATATAAGCTTACGAGCTTGTATATGTTGCCTTGCCATTTGAGCGCTCCGTACAGCAAATACTCCCGTTTCCCCTCCCGCTCCTTTCGTATCGGCTTCCCTAAAGCTTCAGCACACTCGTCGACATCCATAGGACATGAAATTCTGGATGAACCAAGCGACACAATACACCAGCTACTCTACCCTAACGCAAGATTTCAAAAACTAAACAGAACGCAGGAGAACAATGAATCCTCGGCAACGAACGTCGCACTGAAATGACACGCTGCGCCTGTGAAATATAAATTCAGAGGAAATAGTCTGCTGAGGAAATGGCGTCTGGGGGAGAAAGGAGAACGAACTTATCATCCAAACCGACAGACTCGCCTTACTTGTAGGGCACATCCTGACACCTCCCAGACTTTCTTTTCAGTTTGGCTAGAAAGGGCTCTCTCTCCTCTCTGCCTTACCCTGTCTCTCCTTGAACGTGTTTCTTACGAGTCGGCCTCTCTGGTCTGTTCCTCTAACGGAAGATCATTACGGCACAGTACTGTACCGCACCGCCTCACAAGTTGTCGCGCCGAAGCGAACCCTTTTGGAAGTGGTTGTGCTCTGTGCTTGTTAGTGTGTCTGGGCTGTTCGGGACAATTCGGGGGAAAGTCCGTTCACCAATCAGAAATCAACCGTGGCTCAGACCTTCAAATCCCTGAACTTATCAATAACTGAGATACAACAGCTACAATAGCACTGTTATACTCTGTCTACAAATACATTAAAATTTACAAATTTCTCGACAACCACCACTAAGGCCTGGTTATTAGGTAGGTCTCATGTGCTGGAATTTCGCAAGGCCTCCTGAGCCCAAGAAGGCAATGCACCATGCACCACAATCCGTTCCCCAGTGCTTGGATGTGGAAATTCTAAGCGCTCTGCATGCAAAAGGTGATGCCACCAAACTCTTCCCTCTATAGGCCACTCTGTTGGTCCTCCATACCGGACATCCCCCACGAGCGGAAACCCTGCATATTGGCAATGGAGACGAATCTGGTGGGAGCGTCCCGTGTGGGGGAAGGCTCGGACCAGAGCAGCATCTCGGGCACACAAAGTAGTTGCACAAGATCCTTGAGCTGTTTGCTCGTTTGCTGCATCAGACAGGTACAACTCCGTCCCTTTTAGCACTGAAAGAACCACCAATTTGGTCCGCATGTCCCTTACCCTTGACCCACCAGGGAGCTTCCTCCCAATATCCGTCACATCATACACTCGCCATAGCCCATGTCGTGACCTGCCATGACCTGTTTCGAGAACGAGTTCGTCACCTGCCTTCAAATAACAAGTCCCGCAAGGCACAGAGCCAGAATCCGATGCAGAGGTAGAGGCAGAGGTAGTGGCAGAGGGAGCAGCAGAAGCAGAGGGATTAGCAGAAGCACTCTCAGCACCAACGATCTCTCTGCAAGCATCCCCACTCGGTGCAACAGAAGAAGCTCCTGGTAGAGCACAGAGAGCCAAATACGACTTGTTGACTTCCCTCCTCTCAAACGCCTTCCCTAGCTTGGCAGCTGAAGCTGCGGTCTTGGCCAGCAGCAGCACGCCGCTGGTGTCGCGATCCAATCTGTGCACCAGAAACTGGGTAGAAGCGGGTAACCCCGTGGGTGACAGCGCCGTGCGACTGCCATCTGCAGCTGCCTCGCTGCCGGCGGAACTCGGAACCTGCGATTCTGCTGCAAAACGCTTTCCACCCAAAGCCATGTTTCCATCACCAGGACGTGTGGTTTGCTCAAGAAACTCTTTGAGGACAGGTACACCTGATGACATTTGCGACCCGTCCACGCTTTCCTCGCTTGGTCGATTGGTGTCTGTCGCTCGGTCTCGCATGGCCAGCATGGCACCCACGGCTGATAGGATGTGTTCGCTGTACACCCCTGCCGGTTTCTGCACGGCAATCAGCCAGTCGTCTTCCAACAGAATCATGTCTGGGTCTATGGAGATGCCGGCCGCTGCTGCTGCCTCGGCGGCTTGAGCTCGTTGGGTCTCAATTGAGGAGGATTCGGGAGGAGGCAGCGGGGTCACAGGAGTTGGAAACGAGGAAGTTAATGTCGGGGATGGTGCCTCCGCTAAGACTATCATCGCATTCTTGGTTTCTGCCATGGGTCGTGATGCTCCTGAAGGATCTTGGACACTTTCTGAAGCATGATCGGACGGTGCTGATGCGCAGCAGCTGTTCGTACGAATCGGCTGGTCTATTTGGTAGCTGTGCTCAGGCGTCATGCTCGTAACGAGTACGCCAGATCGAAGCAGTAGCAAGTCCGACTGAAGCTGACGAAATGCACGTGGAAGAAAGTCGAACGACGATGCCAAACGGTTTGGTCGCGTCTCGTTGGGGAACACCCTCAATCGTGCCAGATGGTCAAGAAGCTGTCGTCGTCGTCGGAAAACCGTGAGCATGCTACTTCAAGAAAAGCTCGTCAACGCGAGAATGACATAACGGGGAAATGGAGCGCGTTTGATCAGGAGCCCCTGCTTCATCCAGTTTGAAGCCATTGTCGGAGTAGTTGAGCTAAGGATCGAATGAAAATGTTCGGATTGTGTATTTGGAAGTGCAACCATACTGGCTTCAACATAGAAGAGATTGAAGTGTTCTGTAACACAAATGTTTTTGCTTCGCGAAATACCAGATCGTCGAATCAGTCCACAACGCACGACTTCCTTCGCATTGCGCAACCCCGTGGATCAACGGTCTGTATGCAGCTAGAGGACCTTGTGACGGCTGAGATTCGTCATCGACCGACAAACAGGACAAACACTACGAGTGGGCACATTGACTTGCGAGCAACAGTCGAAGCTGCTGGTTTTGGCTTCTGTTTCGTTTCTGCTGCTTCAGGCGGTCTCTGTTTCTGTTGGGCTCAGCCAGCTCCGCAAGGCTCCAGCTCCATGCAACCCTGACAGTTTCCGTTGGCTGCTGATGCAACCTCGGGATTGCCAAGCTCGAGGAACCTGATGCTCTCTCAAACCGGTCTCCCGAACCATAATTGTAAAATGAACCGCTCTGACAAGCATTGAGCCACTGAAACTGAACTTTTGCTCACCTTGAGAACTCCGCAGAGCAATTCATGCACCGAACTGTCATTTGTTTGCGAGGTTGATAACTGCAGAGTTAGGAATGACCGAGGAATGGAGCATGAAGCGTACGGCATGGCGATAGCTTCTGTTCAGTAAGCTGTCGTAGGAATGACCGAGGGAACCTAAGGACGGAGAGAAATTGACTTGTCGGAAATGCGAGATGGGAGTAGGCGTCAGAAGGTCCAGGACGGATTTCTTACTTTCTGACACTTCACCAGTTCGTGGAGAAAGCTCTGAACTAGTTGTCGTTTAGATGCCGAGCCTGGACGCTTCTAGCACCGAAACAAATGCCCTCCCGCCTGTAGCATATAGAGTTACCTTCCGGCAGCAGTCTGTCCTACCATAGACATCCTAGCCAAAATTCTATCATCCTTAGGAGTTATTGCTTTCATCTTGAAGCGAAATCGTTCTCGAGACGGGAGGTCCAACAACCAAGCCCTGTTTTCTTCATATCATATTAGTATTCATCTAGTTCACACGGCATTCATTCAGTTGCGACGACTCCCATCATGACGCCAAACGCCGTGACTCTAACCGTACAGCATCCGTCTCGTTACAGGCGGTCTCGGTACCTGTTGCCTCTCTTCTGCTGCTGCTCCCTTCTCATCCTTGGCTCACTATCATCTACCAATGCCATCACCTCCTCTTCAACAAATGTTCAGCAGCAGCAGCAGCAGCAGCACCAGCAGCAGAGTGTACCATCACAAACATCAGTACAGCATCAATTGGCAATAGAGCCTCTGGAGCCATTGGAAACATTAGAGCCGTTAGATTCAGTCTCTCAACACCAAGTCTTGAGGGAGCGGGCTCGCGCTTTGCGAGAGAAGCTGGACGCGCAGAGGTTGAGACGGAAATCGTCCAGGGTCGCCGCCAGGCCGACCTTGAGGCAGCTGAAGGTTCGTCTTTTCCTAGGCGGTCATCTCGCTGCTTGCTTCGTCGCGGATGCTACATATCGGTTCGGACCCGTTTTTCTTGGGCCCTTTGGAAATAAGGTTACACCCTTACGGTCCGGCCCTGTTCCTTGTATGTTCTCGGCCCGTCTCCTTCGCTGGAACAACGATATCTCCCCTCATCCTTTTCGTCCGGATGTTTCCACGTCAGCAGGGTCTCCATGACAGAATCCAGAGCGACGATTGGTGCAGAGGGCTCTCGGACGGCCTTCACGCAGACCCCCTGTCCAACCCTTCCTACAGGTAAGTCGGCGTTTCACACCTTTCAGACGTTTCCATCCCCTTTTCGTGACAGTGCGATTCGTCTTCCTCCTTCTCTCATCCCCTCCCTCCTCTCCCCTCCTGCCCTGCACTCCTCTCTCCCCTTCACCCCAACCATGTGCTGCCGCCTCCCAGTGTATACTTCCGCTGCTCCAGCCAAGCTCTCGCCGCTCTGCACCAATGTCCACCGCACACGCTGTTCCTCGAGGCAGGCTTGGAAAACGGCGGGAAGGAGCAGGAGGAGGGGAGCGAAGGCGCGTGCATTTCTGAGAATGAGTTTCTGCGGGTAGCACACCTCAGGAAAGTCGGTGCGAGCTCAGCTGTGGAAGTTCCGGCAGGTTTCCCTGTGGAGGGACAGGGTGACGCGGGCTCCGCGTATCCGTCCGGCGGTCACCGGGCGGTGAGCCGAGCAGTGGGCCTTCTCAAATCAGAACCAGCAGCAGCAGCCGGGGCAGGAGGGGCAGAATCAGCAGGGGGAGCAGGAGGAGGAGGAGAAAGAGGAACAGGAGAGGCTATGGGAGCAATGAGGAGCCAGCTTGAGGTGAACAAGCAGGCAGGAGGAAGCGGAGGTTCATCGCAGGCTGCCCCATCTTCCCCCACGTCCTCCTCCGCTCCCCCCACGGACCCGCAAGCCCTGGCGGAGCTGAACGCGCTGCTGGCCTTCAAGGCGTCCGTCCTCGTCTTCAACGACCTCCTCGCCTCCTGGATCGTTCCCCGCTCTGCCTTCAACGCCCCCTCCGCCTCCTCCGCTTCCTCCCCCGCCTCCCCCGCCTCCTCCGCCTTCCCCGCCCCTTCCACCGCCTCCTCCGCCGCCTCCGCCGCGTCCCCCGCCTCCCCCGACCCCTACAGCTTCCTCTGTGCCTGGCGCTTCGTCACCTGCTCCCCCGCCCGCCCTGGTGGGGCGCGTAGAGTGGTGGAGCTGAGTATGACCAGGTTCGGCCCGGACCTGGACCAGAGGCCCGTGCTGATGCTCACCCGCAGGTCCGTGCTGGAGGGGAGTTGGGACGGTGCAGGTGCGGGGAGTGACGAGGGGAGCACCGGTGACGTGGCTGGTAGCAGCAGCAACAGCAGCAGTGTCAACAGCAGCAGCAGCAGCCCTGATCTTCAGATCTCCCCCACTCTCCCCAGTTCCCCCAGTTTCCCCAGTCTCCCTCTCATCCCCCTGCAGTTCTCCGCCCTCACAGCCCTCACCAACCTCTCTATCGCCAACAATCGTGACTACCGCGAAATGGCTGGGCTCATAGGCGCCTTCCCCTCCCACCTCGCCGCCTGCTCCTCCCTCCAAGTCCTCTCCCTCACAGGCCACAGGCTCCTCGGCCCCCTCCCAGACTCCATCTCTCTCTTCTCCTCCCTCAGGCACTTACAGCTGACGTATAATTTAAAACCTGGGTCTCATATTTCCTAGTGTATTACACTTGGTTGGGCTAAAGCGCCTGTGATTGGGTAACGATAGGCGAGATTTGTGACGAGCAGTTTGGAAAACACAGACGACACCTCAGTTCGTCTACGCAAAAACCAAACGAGCCCCTCAGGCATGGAAAGCTCCCACACCTAAAAAACAGATCCGGCAGTTCCCTGCGACCAACTGAAACGACAAGACGCAATTCGCCCACGTTCACCAGGAAAAGCAGAGCAAAACTCTCACCTGTCAGTCTTAAAACCTCCGCTTAGGATGGCTCCTACGTATGTACCTCCACATCAAGATGCTGGCCTTAGTCGCTAAAACAGGGATATTAGAGACCATTTCGGACCAGATAACAGGGGACTTGCGAACAAATTCTGGTTGCGGATAACGCACTAATTGGCGAGTAAGGAATCGTCCAATGTCGGGAACGGTCGCAACGCCATCGCTTGTTACGAGGTAGCCAGTCCGTAACATTCCGAAATGCGTTCTTACTCTTCTATTTACAGCTGTGGAACCCGGAGAGGTGATGTCGCATTTCAGAATGCGCTCGGGTCGTCCATCTACGACAAGCGCGATTGCGTGAAAGGTCTGTGTGCGAGTGGCATGTGTGTGGGGTGTGTGTGAAAGCTTGTGTGCGTGCAAACGTGCGTGCGTGCGTGCGCAAGCGTGCGCGTGCGTGCATGCGTGCGCTTGCGCGTGCGCGTGCGCGTGCGGCGTGCGTGTGTGCGCGTGTGCGTGCACGTTTGCGTGCGCGTACGCGTGCGTGCGTGCGTGCGTGCGCGCGCGTGCGTGCGTGCGTGCGCGCGCGTGCGTGCGTGCGTGCTTGCGTGCACGTGCGTGAGAGCAAGCGTGCATGCGTGCGTGCGTGCGCGTGCGTGCGTGCGTGCGGGTGTGCACCTGTTTGTATTCTTATCATTCAGTGCATGTGCATAAAAATGCACTAGTCATTTTGCCACACGTCCCTCAGCCTTCACATCCCGGTGCTCACACCTCCCTTTCCCCCAACTGCCATCTGCGCCTCGAGACACAACACACATCCTTCCCTCTCTCCCTTCCCTCTCTCCCTTTCCTCTCTCCCATTCACCCTCTCCCCTTCCCTCTCTCCCCTTCCCTCTCTCCCCTTCCTCTCTCCCCTTCACCCTCTCCCCTTCCCTCTCTCCCCTTCCCTCTCTCCCTTTCCTCTCTCCCCTTCACCCTCTCCCTTTCCCTCTCTCCCCTTCCTCTCCCTGTTAACTCACCCTCACCCCCTCCCCTACCAACTTTCCTAATGTCTGCAGCAAGGCTTGCTTGCCAGCCAGCCCTCGCCACGCGCTCACCCTGCTAGCTTTCCTGCCCGAACTGAGGTGTATGTAAGCAGGGGAAGGTGAGGAGGGTGTGGGTGTGGGCGATGGTGAGAGAGGGGAGGGGGAGTGGGAGTAGGAGGTGGGGAGGTTGAGTGCTGTGTTTAGGGCCATGAGTGTGTAGAGCCCTTTCCTTCTCCATCTGCCCTCCTTTTTTTTCATTTCCCCTACTATGCCTTCCCATCTCCTGTCCCTTCCCTTCTCATCCCCTCCCATTCTTCTCATTTGCCCTCCCTTCCTTCCCATCTTGCATGCCAGCCTCCCTTCCTTGCATCACCCCTACCCTCTTTTGCTCTCCCCGTTCCCCCTTTTTACCACCTTTCTCTTCCTTCACATCTCAACTGCCCTTTTTCTCATCCCTGGAGCCTTCCTTCCTCCCGTCACCTCTCCCTTTGTTCCAGTTACAAGCAGGACCAAGCTAGTCCCAGGCGAGCCTGGCGGAACGGAAGGGACAGGCAAGCAGCAGATGCACGGCCAGATGCACGAAGGCGAGATTGGCGCTAGAGGAGAGATGTACCCCGTATCTTCAAGATATTGCACAAGTGTATACATTCAATAAGTTCTTTAGGTCAGTGCTGTGCTCAATTGCTACAAACTAAATGGATGCATTGAAACCATCTGAGCATCAAGTGTAATATGCTATGAAAGACAAGAGACTAGGCGGGTTTGGCAAGCCTACTTTGCCAACAACTGAGTTTTGAATCTACGCATTAGTCACAAAACTAAGGATGAACTGGTTCTTTGTGGCGACATGCTGGAACAAGCACATCAACAGGGGGGAGAAAGGGGGGAAGCAGAGGGGAGACAAGTGGGAAAACAGAGCTGAGGCATGGGAGGAAAGCGAGGGGAGGCATGGCATGGGGAAAGAAAGGAGGCAGGGAGGAATTGGGGAAGTGATTGCTTGGCGGAATAGTGTGTGAAAGCAGGGGAAAAAGGTGAAAGGGTTGGCGAAGTGTTGGCTTCATGGGAGGAGGTGGTAGCACGGGATGAGAGGTGACAGCAGAGGGGGAAGGGAGGTGGTAGCACGGGATGAGAGGTGACAGCAGAGGGGGAAGGGAGGTGGTAGCACGGGATGAGAGGTGACAGCAGAGGGGGAAGGGAGGTGGTAGCACGGGATGAGAGGTGACAGCAGAGGGGGAAGGGAGGTGGTAGCACGGGATGAGAGGTGACAGCAGAGGGGGAAGGGAGGTGGTAGCACGGGATGAGAGGTGACAGCAGAGGGGGAAGGGAGGTGGTAGCACGGGATGAGAGGTGACAGCAGAGGGGGAAGGGAGGTGGTAGCACGGGATGAGAGGTGACAGCAGAGGGGGAAGGGAGGTGGTAGCAGAAAGAGAAAAGAAGGTGATAGCAGAGGGGGAGGGAAAGGGGGATGGGGGAAGGGAAGGGGGATGGGGGAAGGGAAAGGAGGATGCAGGGAAGGGATGGGGGATGGGTAAAGGGAATGGGGGATGGGGGAAGGGAAAGGAGGGTGTGGGGAAGGGAAAGGGGATGTGGTAAGAGAAGGGGGATGGGGGAAGGGAAGGGGGATGGGGGAAGGGAAGGGGGATAGGGAAAGAGAAGGGGATGGGAAAAGGGTAGGCGGATGGGGAAAGGGAAAGGGGATGCGGGAAGAGAAGGGGGATGGGGAAAGAGAAGGGGGATGGGGAAAGAGAAGGGGGATGGGGAAAGAGAAGGGGGATGGGGGAGGGGAAGGCGGATGGGGTTAGGGAAAGGGGATGTGGGAAGGGAAAGGGGTATGGGGATCGGCGCGTCTCCTACGTTTCCTCCCGCCAGTCCCGTCCCGCTCCGTCGCGTTCCCTCCCGCTCCGTCCCGTCATACATCCCGTCCCATCCCGTCCCATCCCGTCCCGTCATGTCCCGTCCCATCCCGTTCCGTCATGTCCCGTCCCGTCCCGTCCCGTCCCCTCTCGTCTCGTTTCCTTCCCGTCCCGTCCCGTCCCGTCCCGTCCCGTCCCGTCCCGTCCCGTCCTTTCCCGTCGCGTCCCCTCACGTCCCATCAGGTCCCCCCCGTTCCCGTCCCGTCCCGTCGTGTCCAGTAGCGTCCCCTCCTGTCCTCTCCTCTCCTCTCCACTTCTCTCCTCTCCACTCCTCGTTGCATCCCACAGTATCCCTTCCTACCCTTTCCGGCTCCCCTTCACGCACCGTCCCACCCCTCCCCTTCTCGTCGCATCCCGGAGGTCCTTCTCACCCCTTACCTCCCTTCCAGTCCCTTCCCTCCCAACCGTCCCGCCACACCCCTTCGCGACTCTCCCCTTACCCTCGCATCACGCCCATCCCTTTCTCCTCGCTTCCAGCCATGTCGCGTCGCTTCCTGTAATGTCGCGTCGCTGCTTATCGAGTCCTAACCCTCGCCTTTCAGCCGCGTCGCTGCTTATCCAGTCCTAACCCTCGCCTTTCCGTCGCGTCGCTTCCTATCTCGTCCTAACCCTCGCCTTTCCGTCGCGTCGCTTCCTAACTCGTCCTAACTGCTGCCTTTCCGTCGCGTCGCTTCCAATCTCGTCCTAACTGCTGCCTTTCCGTCGCGTCGCTTCCTATCTCGTCCTAACTGCTGCCTTTCCGTCGTGTCCCTTCCGTCCAAATTCGACAGGGGGGAGCGTTACTGCAATACACCTTGGTCCAAATAGAGTGGTGCATCTTATTGCAATAATGAGGACCAGCTCTGGCGATGGACGGACTATACGTGCGTAAAAGCAAATGCAGGCGCGGAGTGACCAAAGATAAAAATAAACAACGACAACGAGAGGTACAAGGTATTGTCACGTTTGACGCTGGAATAAACCTAGGGAAAATAAGATGCTGAAATGAGACTTAGTCGCTAGAGAAATCGGTGCGAGTGTGTTTCTCCACCTACAACCTGTCTGGGTTTGCAGTCTCATATTTTTCCAGCTCTGTAATACGCTCGGTTGTGGGCTGTGCGTCCCATTCTCAGTCCGTCGCACATGCAGTTGCCTGTTTCTCGCAAACCCGGCTTGGTAGTCAGGCACCTGCCTCTACCAAACTGTTTGGTTTGCAGCCAATCACACCTGCGCCAAACCAAACGCGAGTGTTTTGCGAGTGATTGTTTGGTTACCCGGTTTCAAGCGTATTACCTTTGGTTGGAAACAAGAAATATGAGACGCGGGTTTTAATGTCTGGGCACTTACCCACTGCCCTGGCTTCGCTTTCCCGCCTCACGAATCTTAATTTGGAGGCCAACAATTTCTCGGGGGAAATTCCCCCGCAGATATCCCGGCTCGCTAAAACGCTCTTGAACTTAAATCTCGGGCAAAACTCCCTTTCGGGCAGCTTACCACCCGAGCTCGGGCAGCTGACAAACCTCGGTAACGGCCCATTCGTCGACCCATACCCCGGCCTGTACCTTCACCGAAACTTCCTTTCCGGCCCGCTGCCCGAATCCCTCTCGTCCCTCTCGGCCCTCCAAGCCCTAGACCTCTCTTTCAACAGCCTATCCGGCCCCATCCCTCAAGCAGGTTCCTTCTTCACGTCCTTAAACAACCTTCTCCTCCTGTCTTTATCCCACAACCAGCTCTCCGGTCCCCTGCCGCTGCAGAATGGCTGTGGCATGTCCATGTATCTTTTTCAGCTCGGTTCAAACCGGTTCACTGGTGGTCTTCCTGCTGACCTTTCGTCCTGCTACTTGCTTTACTCGCTCGACGTGTCGGGAAATTTACTTTCAGGGCAGCTGTCGCCGGGTTTCTTCACGTCCCTGGCAGGGACGTCGGTGGGGTGAACAATAGCTTAGAGGGTAATTTACCCTCGGAAATTGGCGATGTTGTGACGCTGGGCGTGTTGGATGCCAGCAGCAATCGGCTTTCCGGGAAGCTTCCAGAGCTGAAATCCTGCCCGTCGATGATTTACCTGGCGAACAATTCCTTCTCGGGCAGAATTCCAGCAGGGTTTATCTGCCCGTCCTTGTCAGCCCTAGACTTGAGCAACAACTCTTTGTCTGGGGACCTGCCCGAAATCCTTCTGGCCAACGCTAGGCCAGCCAAACAAAACCCACCACCATCGGCATCGGCAGCAGCAGCATCAACCATATCAGCAGTAGCAGCAGCAGAAGCAGGAGGAGGAGGAGGGGCAGGAGCAGGGGCAGCAGCAGCGCAACAGAAGGCACCAGCTTTCCAGTACCTTTCTCTGAGTCTCAACCGTCTCACTGGCCCTCTTCCCTTCCTAGGCGAATGCTCCTCCCTCACCACCCTCCTCCTAGACTCCAACCAGTTCTCAGGCCCCCTCCTCTTCCCCTCCCTCTCTCCCTGCCCCAAACTCCAATCCTTCAACGTCTCCCACAACTCCCTTACAGGCACGCTCGATACTATCACCTCGCAGCTTCGCACCTCCCCCATTTTCACCCTCGGCCTCGCAGGAAACCTCCTGGAAGGTCCCGTTCCGGCCGCCATGGGAAACCTGGCGTCAGCACGGGTTATTGACTTGTCCGACAATCGCCTCTCAGGTTCCCTCCCACCGACACTTAGCCAGCTGCAGGTGCTCCGCTCGCTAAGTGTCAGTGGGAATAACCTCTCCTCCACCCTCCCAGCAGAGCTCAGCGCCCTCTCCCTTCTCACCTCTCTCGACGTGAGCAGGAACGATTTCTCCGGCCCGATTCCCCCCCAACTAGCCCCTCCGTTCCTCCCCCGCCTCCTCTCCTTAAACCTCTCTCATAACCACTTTTTCGGTGCTATCCCCTATGGTTTCTCCACCACCAATACCTCTGCCACAGCCCTAGATTTCTCCTACAACGATCTTATGGGTTTAATCCCCTTTAACACCACCGGCACTGCCGACACCAGCCCCACTGGCACTTTTCTCTCTGCATCCGCGTTACAAGGCAACCCAGGACTCTGCGGGGGGTTCGGGTACCTCCCCTGCCCGACGCCACCCTACGAGAGCACAGGGGGGGTCTCGCCAGGAGCGATTGCAGGGATCGCGGTGGGCTGTGCGGCGTTTGTCACGGCGCTGCTGGTGCTGCTGGTGCTGCTGTGGCTGTGGCTGTTTGCGCGGCGCAGAGGGCCGAGTCTGGACGGGGGGACAATGCTGGTGTTTGAGAAGCTGGGCTTTAAGCTCACGGTGACCGATGTGGTGGATGCCACTGAAGACTTCAGCAACAAGTTCTTGCTGGGACGAGGAGGCTTTGGCTCTGTTTACAGGTGAGAACCGGCCGCCTGGTTGCAAGCGGTAATGAGCGGTAACAATTGGTTATGCATGGTGACGGCAATGTTCGTGTTTGACGGTGACAGATATGGTGGGTGCGACTGAAGACTTCAGCAACAAGTTCCTGCTGGGACGAGGCGGATTTGGCTCCGTCTACAGGTGAGAACCGACCGCCTGGTTGCAAGCGGTAGTGAGCGGTAACAATTGGTTATGCATGGTGACGGCAATGTTGGTGTTTGACGGTGACAGATATGGTGGATGCCACTGAAGACTTCAGTAATAAGTTGTTGCTGGGACGAGGAGGCTTTGGCTCCGTCTATTGGTGAGATCCGGCTGGTTGTGAGCGGTACCGAGAGGTATGAAGCGGTGACGAACGTATACACATGGTAACTAACTAGTGGGGCGATGCTGGTGTTTGAGAAGCTGGGATTTAAGCTGACGGTGGCAGATGTGGTGGGTGCCACTGAAGACTTTAGCAACAAGTTCCTGCTGGGACGAGGCGGCTTTGGCTCTGTCTACAGGTGAGAATCGCCTGGTAACGAGTAGTAAATAACGGTCACAAGCTGTATTACCCGTGCCCCAAGCCACATCCCTGTCCATCCCAATCCTGATTAATTTCTGCGGTTGTCCTTGTCCCTGCCCCTGCCCCTGCCCCTGGCTCCCTGGCCCCCTGCCCCCCTGCCTCTGCCCCTGCCCCTGTCCCTCCCCCACCCCCACCCCTCCCTACCTCCAAGCCCACCCTGCAGGACCGCAGGGCAGTGGCGATAAAGCGCCTGGCAATAGGCAGCAGCCAGGGGCAGCGGGAGTTTGACGTGCGCCACCGCAACCCCCTCGCCCCTCTTCCCTGTGCTCCTCTCAATCATTCCCGTCCCCCCTGCCCCTGCGCCCACCCCTGTCCCCGCCCCTGCCCATTTCCCTACCCCCTCCCCCATTCTCCCATACCCTGCACCCTTCCATGCCCCCGCTCCTCCCCTCCCCCAGGGCCACTCTGCAAGATGGAAGGTCAGTCGCCATAAAGCGCCTGGCACTAGGCAGCAGTCAGGGGCAGCGGGAGTTTGAAGCCGAAATGAACACCCTCGGCAACATGCACCACCGCGCAAACCACTCGCCCCTCGGCAATGCCCTCCCCTCACTCATTCCCGTCCCCGCTGCCTCTGCCCCTGCCCCTGCCCCTGCCCCTGCCCCTGCCCCTGCCCCTGCCCCTGCCTCATCTCCCCCTTTCCCATCCCCCTCCCTCTCCCCCAGAGCCACACTGCAGGACGGCAGGGCAGTGGCCATAAAGCGCCTGGCGTTGGGCAGCAGTCAGGGGCAACAGGAGTTTGAAGCCGAAAGGAACACCCTCGGCAACGTGCGCCACCGCAACCTGCTCGCCCCTCTCCCCTTCCCTCCTCTCACTCATTCCCGTCCCCCATGCCTCTGCCCCTGCCCCCCTGCCCCTTCCCCTACCCCCCCCCCTTCCCCCCCCCTCCTGCTCTCCCATATCCCCTCCTCCCCCATTCTCCCTCCCCCAGAGCCACACTGCAGGACGGTAGGGAAGTGGCCATAAAGCGCCTGGCACTGGGAAGCAGCCAGGGGCAGCGGGAGTTTGAATCCGAAATGAACACCCTCGGCAACGTGCGCCACCGCAACTTAGTCGTCCTAGTCGCCGCATACCTCTCCCCGCCGCCCGCCCAAGAGCGCCTCTTAATCTACGACCTCCTTCCGGGCGGCTCACTAGACCATGTCCATGTCTTAGCGCGCGAAATGGGCAAAGACTCGCCGATGCGACGCTGGGCTGTAAGGAGGAACATCTTAGAGGGTACAGCGCGAGCCCTCAAATACCTGCACCAGGATTGCACCCCAGGGATCATCCATAGAGATATGAAGCCCGCGAATATTCTCCTAGACGAGAATTTGGAGGCGAAAGTGGCTGATTTTGGGCTGGCAAGGGAGGCGGATGCGAGCAGGACTCATATGAGCACGAGCGTGTTTGGGACGGTGGGGTATTTGTCTCCGGAGTATTCGCAGCGGGGGCGGCTGTCGTTTAAGAGCGATGTGTTTGCGTTCGGAGTGCTGGTGCTGCAGGTTATTACTGGGAAGCTTCCGACGGACAGTGACGTGGCGGAACGAGGGCTCGCCAGGTAGGATGATGATGGTGGTGATGGGGATGATGGGGATGGGGATGATGGTGATGGGGATGGGGATGATGGTGATGGGGATGGGGATGATGGTGATGGGGATGGGGATGATGGTGATGGAGATGATGGTGATGAGGACTCATGCTGATGGGGATGATGGGGGTGATGATGAGGACGGCTCATGCTGATGGTGGTGGTGATGGTGATGGAGATGTTGATGAAACATGAGGATAGTGATTGAATAGGCCAAGGTAGGCTTGCTTCGTTCATGCTGCTGTTCTGTTCTTGACAAGGGTTTCGAATTCGAGTTGATAGGATTGATGGTGCATTGGTGCGAGTTACGCGCACCCGTTCATTCGTGTCTTCACTCCTCTTCCCCCACCTCCTCTTTATTGCACCCTCCTCCCTCCTCCCCCCTCCCTCCTCCATCTAGGTGGGTGGGGATGCACACTGTAGCCTCCTTCGTGGACGACAGGATAGACGACGCGTTGCTGTACGAGGATGAGATCATGGGCGTCGTCACTCTCGCCCTGCAGTGCACCCAGACCGTCCCCGCCGACCGCCCCTCCATGCCTGAGGCCCTCGAGGTGTTGGAGAATCTGCACGACTTTGCCAAGGGGATCCGCATGGGGATAGATGCCAAGGAGGTGGAGTGAGGGAGGAGTGAGTGAGGGGTGAGGGAGGGGTGAGGGAGGAAGACATGGGGAGGTGGAGTGGCAGAGGTGGAGTGTAGCAGGTTTAACCGTTTGGCTGAGGCATGGGGGATGTGGTGTGTGGCAAGTGGGCGTGTGGCGACAGATGCCGTATGTCCCTGAAGCCCTCGAGGTGTTGGAGAATCTGCACGACTTTGCCAAGGGGACCCGCATGGGGAAAGACGCCAAGGAGGTGGATTGAGGGAGGTGGGGTGAGGGAAGTGGAGTGAGGGAGGGAGGAATACATACGGTGAAAGGAGGGACAAAAGACAAGACAGCATGCTTGTGTGTGCTGTTACGGAGAAGCGGCATGTGCATGGGGCTTTGGAGGTGCTGGAGAGACGAATATGCATGGCTTTGCCATGGGGATTTGATGGGGATAGATGCGAAGGAGGTGGAGTGTAAAGAGGAGTTTTCTTGTGTGCTGACATGGCGTCTGAGCAGGGGAGGGGGGATGAGTAAATGGTTGGGGTTGTGGGAGATTCAGGTGGAGGGAGAAGGCCACTCCAACCATTCACCTGGGCATCGATGCACATGAGTTGGGTTGTGGAGGGGGGAGCAAAGACGGATTTTACAACTGAGATTGTAACGTTTTGCCTTAGAACAGTCTACCCCCCCCACCCCCCTTCCCCCCCGCTTTCCTCCTCCTCCCCCTCCCTCTCCCACACCTTCCCTCTCCACTGCTATTGCTCAACCAATTTTATGTCTATTTGTTTTTTTCCTGTCGTCAAGTCAATGCTAACTGAATGACAGATATGATGCAGACTGGTTGTGGAGTTGTTGGGCACACGTGGACTGCCTCGTAATAGTGGGTGTATAATTCTGTGTTGATTTTTGTTATCACATAGTGGATGTACAGCAGGGCCTCAGATAGGATTCAGGGGACCCTGACCCATCAGGGCAGGTCCCCCCAAAAAAAAAATTCGCCCTGATTGATCACTGCTGAGGTGCATTCAGGATCCTGATTTGTCAGGGTAAATACTAGTGTAATCCTGCCTTGTCAGGGTAAAAACTAGTGTAATCCTGATTTGTTAGGGTAAAAAACTACTTTCCCAAAGCTGTTATGCATGTGAAACATTTCCACGTCCTGACAACACACACACAAGTAATATAATAGTAACGGTTACTGTTGCATTTAGAAACTTCGGGCATACAATCATTATTCATATCCATCTAGCATCCTCCATCAGCACATCATCACCATCACTAAATCCTCCTGCAACATCATCATCTGAGTCATGGCCGCCACCGCCATGGTCGGCCTTCTCCTGCTGCCTGTCACTGCTGTTGCCTTTGCCACCATCAGCTGCACCACCGCCACCACCAGGGCCTCAGATATCAGGGTAAAAGATCTTGAATGCCCTGATTTCAGGATCTGCATGGTGCCCCTGGACTGAAATTTCAGTATTTGTATAAAAACCGGCCTGACAAATCAGTATTTATAGGATTTTGCATCCTGTGATCTCAGGATTTAAAAGTACCCCGAGCCCTGATCCATCAGGATCCTATTGGAAAGTACCCTGAATCAGCCTGTACCGCGAAAAAAAAATCGATGACTAGATACAAAACCACTGTCAGAGGTACAGCGCAACATGCGAGATGTGCGGTGGGAAATGATGAATTCTGCACCGCTGTACAGATTTTTTCGCGCGTGGCTGTACAGCGACACATCAAAGTTGCCATCTAGACCAATCAGGACCCGCCGCAGCAAGGAACCCACGCGGCACGCGGCAACTTTGCCACGCTTGCCTGAAACCTTAGCATGCGCTACCTCCCTGGCCATCAAAGGCGGGTACAGGCTCTCGGCCAACCTCGTCCACACCTCAGGTCACGACGGGGCGCCATGGCGCATGACCGTGGAACTCTCCATAATAAGGGTTGCCGTTCCATCTCCTCCTCTTCTCGCCAGCAGTTCATCCCTTTGTTGATGCAGGGCGAAACCTGATGTACATTCATTCTTGTTAGTCTTTTTCCGCCCGCATTTTGCTACCTCCTCGACAGCGTATCTCACACGTTGTTTCCGAAGCAGAAATCGCCTATGGCTTCACCGTCGCACAGGGCGTCGGTGAAGCCCCCGCCATGCCTGACAAACCCGTAACTATTCAGCCCTTAACGGGCCTCGATTTCCTTCGTTTTGCGCCAGTCGTTCCCTCGCCAATAGTACCCTCGATAGCCCTTCCATCGCCAGCGGAACCGTCGCCGTCAGTACCATCGCCAGCAGAACCTCCGCCAGCGACTCCTTCGCCACCAATACCTCCGCCATCGGCTCCGTCGCCAGCAGACCCTTCGCCTGCAGTTCCGTCAGGTCCAGTCACTGAGGTTGTCGTCGACAACTCGGACCTCCCACCGCCGATTCGAACACGGGGCAAATGCTCGCGTGCAGCCGTGCAAGGGTCTGTCCGTGTGGGACCCCCTTCCAAGAAGCTTGCAAATCCACGCTACCACCAGACCAAGATCTCTTTCGAGCGCACATCCATGGCACCACCCAGGCAAGATCAAACCCAACCCACCGAGGCTACACGGACCGTTCTCTTATCAACCAGCCCCTCTGCTTCAGCCGACACAGTGTTGCCCGACATCGCTGAGAATCTTTACCAGGAAGCGCTTTTCAATTTCAAGAAGTCCTGGACTACTGATTTTCCTTGGCTTGTAATTTGCCAGACGTCTTACGGGTTTCCTTCTATGAAGTGTACCATCTGTATGGAGTATGGTGGCGCAGGGACGAATTTCGCGAGGGGTGAAGGGGCTACAGATGTGCAGACACAAGCCATGCGGCTTCACCAGCGGTCCGGGAAGCACAAGGATGCGCTTCACAATCAGGAGTTAGCTCTGGCGAAGGTCAAGAGCCAACAGCGAATCGAGGATCTCCCTCAAGCACGGGATCTAGAGCACGAGCAAGTGCAGGCTCTGTTGGAGACACTCTTCTTCATCGCCAAGACTGACGCACCAATCGATATGTGGGTGCAGCTTGTTCGGCATCTAGCTAGCCGTGGCACTCTGGGCTTCCCCAAAAGTGGCTACGGCTCGTACTATACCACGTAAGAGTGGGTTTTACTGCTCTTAGTTCTGGTGATTATCGTGTTGTGTTTCCGTATAACCTTAACCTGGTGTTGTCCTTCCTTGCAGGTACGGATTCCAGGAGCTTGTCGTAGCATCAGCGACCTACCTCCACGGCCAACAGCGCGAGTACATCGACTCAAGCCTGTTTATCGGGTTGAGCTGCGATGAGAGCACCGATCGTGTGCGCGGGAAACACATGATTGTGTTTGTGACTTTCTTGCGAGATGGCTTGGTTGTCACGGAATTTCTAACTCTACTCACTGTTGACAAGGGTGACGCAGGGTCCCTCTTTGGTGTCCTCACCGCGTACTTGGAGAGCGTCAACATCGAGCTGAGCAAGATCGCGGGAATCAGCACCGATGGCGCCATGGTGATGATTGGCGGGAGTACTGGTCTTGCCGCGCGGCTTCGCCTAACCGTTCCCCATCTGGTGTCAACTCACTGCATCGCACATCAGTATATCTCGTTTACCTATGAATGTTGTTGTTGTATATTATGTTTTGCATTCGCTAATTCCTGCGTGACATGCCCGCCCCTTTGGCAGGGAAGCTCTCGCTGCCAAAGACTCTTCGACCGCCCTGCCTGAACTCGGCCTCGTCGACTCCGTCATTCGTGCAGTTGCCGAACATCTCGGATGCTCCAGCAACTCTCACAAGACTTTCTTTGAACTGCAGAAGGTTTTCTCGCAGGCGAACCTCGAGGTTCAGGGCATCCATGCCGTGCGGTGGTTGAGCCGCGGTGACGCCATCGCCCGTTTCGTGAAGGTTTTCCCAGCGGTGGTGGTCCTGCTTGAGCGGCTGGACCCCACGATGTACCTGGTGGTGACATCTCTGAAGATCCATTTCTTCCTCTATTTCCTTGCAGACATTCACGTCGAGCTGAACATGCTCAACCTAATCTTCCAGAAGCGCGAGGTAATATGCTGTCAGCGATTACGTGTGTATGCCTGTGCTTCTCTGTGCTTATTCTCCTCTCTGCTGTGCTATCCCTACCCTGCCCCCCCCCCCCCCCCCCCACCCCCAACCTGCAGGTGGACTTCATGGCTGTGCAATCCCAGGTGCGGCGGATCCTCGTGTTCCTCCAGGAGCGTTACATCGATTGCGGTCAACAATTCGGGGGCGGTGCAAGCGCGAAGCTGTCGTCGTTTCTCGCGTGGCACAGCTCGCCGTGCAGCCGGGACGTGCGTGTGCAAGGCGTGGACGGTGATCGTCAGCCATGCACTCACGAGTTCACTCTGCACGAGACAGCTGTTCCGGGCTACACCACCAGCGCGGGAGACATCCAGTCGTGCACGCGGACATGTCGGTCGTTCGCGACAGAGTTAATCTACAATATTAACTTCCGCCTCGGCAGTCTGTCAACCCTCAACTCTGCTAAGCTCTTCATGCCACGCACCTGGCCTCGGGGAAGAGAGGCGAGAGACGCGGAGTGCCTTGAGCATCTGGACGGCCTCTATACCATGTTCCACGCGCGCGAGCGAGAGGAAGTTCTACCAGGTGAGTTAACCCCCCCCCCGAATTCGTCTTTGTGGTTTGCTCCGGTATACGATTTTGTTGTATGTGTCAGTAAGCGTGATATGGCCCCTTGAGTTGCACTACGGTCCCTTGCTATCCATCACCCGTCCCTTCTGCCAGGTGTGACGAAGCGGGAGTGCAAAAGGGAGATGCGAACCTTCTTGTCGGTTCTATCCGGGGCGTCGAAGGGAAGCAGGCCTTCCATGCGGGCCTGAAGGCGATGATGGTCACTGCAGACTGGCCGAGGAGCTACCCCAACCTAGTGCGGCTATGGGTAGCAGTGGCGGTGTTGCCGATCAGCACTGTGGAGTGCGAACGCGGCTTCTCCCGACAAAACATCATGAAGAGTTGGCAGCGGACGGGATTGCACGACGCGAAGCTTGGTGATCTCATGACGCTGAGCTTGCTGGAGTACGACGTCGAGTGGAAAGACCTTGTGGAGCTGTGGCGCAGCACGAAAAAGCGCCGCCCAACCAAGCGTAAGAGCAATCCCCCTGATGCCGCGAAGAAGCGTGGTGGTGGTGGTGCAGCTGATGGTGGCAAAGGCAACGGCAGTGACAGGCAGCAGGAGAAGGCCGACCATGGCGGTGGCGGCCATGACTCAGATGATGATGTTGCAGGAGGATTTAGTGATGGTGATGATGTGCGGATGGAGGATGCTAGATGGATATGAATAATGATTGTATGTCCGAAGTTTCTAAATGCAACAGTAACCGTTACTATTATATTACTTGTGTGTGTGTTGTCAGGACGTGGAAATGTTTCACATGCATAACAGCTTTGGGAAAGTAGTTTTTTACCCTGACAAATCAGGATTACACTAGTTTTTACCCTGACAAGGCAGGATTACACTAGTATTTACCCTGACAAATCAGGATCCTGAATGCACCTCAGCAGTGATCAATCAGGGCGATTTTTTTTTTTTTGGGACATGCCCTGATGGGTCAGGGTCCCCTGAATCCTATCTGAGGCCCTGCTGTACATCCACTATGTGATAACAAAAACCAACACAGAATTATACACCCACTGTTACGAGGCAGTCCACGTGTGCCCAACAACTCCACAACCAGTCTGCATCATATCTGTCATTCAGTTAGCATTGACTTGACGACAGGAAAAAAACAAATATACATAAAATTGGTTGAGCAATAGCAGTGGAGAGGGAAGGTGTGGGAGAGGGAGGGGGAGGAGGAGGAAAGCGGGGGGAAAGGGGGGTGGGGGGGTCGCTATAATGCTGTGTACGGTCAGATGCTGTTTGGGTGAGGAATCGAGGTTGCCAGCAATGCATAGTTGAATGCTAGCACGGTCAAGGCTTCATTCTGGTGCACAAGTGGTCTATAGGGGTGAAATGTAAACCGATGCCTAACGTGGTTCGCCGTAGTGGACCACCCTAGCCTAGTGCACCCCATACTAAGAGATATGATCAGCTCTAAGAAGTTGACTCTTGGTTGTCTTTACAAGTTCACTTTGGAGTTTGAGCTCGCGTATTAAAGCGGGAAATCAGCTTGTAACGGAGAGGCAGCAGGAAAGTGTGTCATTCTGGCAGCGGGGGTGTGTGTGATATTCCAGGTCTGGTCCTACTGGCCTGAGCCAAGCAGGAGATCCAGAAACGCCGCACCAATAAGGAATTCGAATTTTGCTGCTATCGGGTCTCGCCCAATCCGGGCAAGGGTCTGGCCATGTGCTCATCCGGCGGGAGAAGGAGTGCCGCCTAGCAATTACGGGAACCTTCAAGTGGCACACTGTTTCGGAGGCCACATTTCACGGGTTTCATGTGATTGGCCGCAGCTACTGGACGCTGGACACTTTGATCCTGTCGTGTCGTTCTGCCAATAGTGTCGTCTGGCGTCTTTCACATTTTCTGCCCGAGCCGGAAGGCACACGTCCAGCGACGTCTGTGCGATGCTCGTTGGGTTGCAAAAACATTTGGTAAATACCGCCAGGCGCTGGTTCTCCGACTGACCTGTTTGGGGGGTGATGTGAATGTTTCAAATGTGCGACAATGGCTTCCCTCTCCGATCGTTGCGGAATAGTCATCGTCTGGCCTGGCACTGGCTTGGATTCTGGCCCTACCAACCGAGCCGCCATTTCATCCTTTGTGACTGTCGCTTGCCCGTGTACCCTGTTTCCGTTCGTTACGGCCTGGCAACTGGGTTTCATCTGACTGGCGCTGCGATCCGGCGACAACTTTCATCGTTCGCTGTGCAAACTGTGCTTCTCGACGACTTTTTTTATCAGCCTCGGGGGAACCTGTGTGCGACCTGCCCAAGCAACGAACCATTCGCAAGCGCCTCGAGGTCTGTGTCCGACGAAATAGCCCACCCAAATTCCAACTTGAAGCGACAATCTCGACGATCTTTGCCCCTTCCCAACGCGGTTTGGGCTTGGCACGGGCTGACCTGACGTCGCGAAACAATTTGTGGATAACCGAGATCCGCGGTACGAATTTTTTGCAAGAGCCCAGAGGCGGGAGCAGGGCACACACACCCGTCGGCTGGTTTGTGTACAACGAAACAAAACGAAAACATTCGTCTGGCTCTATCGTCTGCCCGGGAGAACCAGTCGCCTGCGCCTTTTCGCACAGCCAAGCCTCGCACAGCCGATTCCCGTACCTGAGCAGCACACCACAAAATGAGCTCTGCTCGGAGGTCTCTGTGTCCTCGTGTGCGCCCCGTCGCCTGTGCCCAATTCTGTGCGCCCCGCTCGTTCGGGCAGTCGCAGGATCTCCAGCCGAGAGCAGCAGCTCCCGCTGGCAGGCAGGGAGAGTGGGAGGGAGGCAAGCAGAGGGATGCGGACATCCCGCGAACGCGGGCATCCCGTGAAAGCGCAGTCGAGATGTTCGGGGAACAGAATACATAAAGGGGAGCATCCTTCGTCTGAAATATCCATCTTTCACTCCCTCGATCTCCTCTCATTCACGAGTTCTGACCGTCGGTGTTTCCAACACACTCCTGCCTTTTCGGATTCCAAGTCACTCGTGAACCAGTCTCCTTGAATATCACGCCTGTTCTCGATTCACTCGTTGTGACACATTTACTCGATTTCTCCGCTTAGTAGCTCTAGCTCGTGCCCGTACAGCACATTCGGCTTCCCGCCCAGCGCTGAACTCGAGCCGACGTCGATTCGCAATCCACGTTCCTCGCGCCTACCTCTTCGAAGCTGCCTCCTCTCTCCTCTCTCCCTCCCTCTCCTTCTCGTTCTCTCTCCTGCCAACGCCTCAGAACCACCAATGGCTTCTTGCTGGCCCATTCCCGAGTGCGCAATGCAACTAAGTGCCACATCAACTCTGGGCCTCAACTGCCAGGCGGGGTTCGAACGACCAGGCATCATCACAGTCTTGGCGTCGATTCTCGATAGAGTGGTCGCAGTAAGCGAACAAGCTCCTCCCAGAATCTGCGGCAAGACAGGTCAGCAGCTGACGGTGTTTCACGGTCTCAGAGCGCCTGGAATCAGCATCGCCAAATACCTGGATCGGATATTTAAGTACGCCAACTGCAGCCCGTCGTGCTTCGTGATCGCGTATATCTACATCGACCGATTGATCAAGTCGCAACCGGACATGGTCATCACGTCGCTGAACGTCCATCGCCTGCTGGCGACGAGCGTCATGATCGCCGCGAAGTTTCTTGACGACGAGTAAGTTACCACAACATGACCTAGCTCACCTCATTAATACACACAATGAATCGAATTTGAGCGAATTTCACGCGACATGGCTTTCTCATTCGCGTCATGTCCAGTGAAACAAGTTGCTAACTCTTTTCTCCCTTTCTTCTTTCTCCTTCCTTCTCCTACAGATATTACAATAACGCGTATTACGCCAAAGTCGGTGGTGTTGCTACAAGCGAGATGAACAGATTAGAGTTGGAGTTTCTCTTCCGGATCAAGTTCCGATTGAACGTAACGACAGAGGAGTTCATGGAGTACTGCAAGCTTCTAGAGAACGAGCTCTGGACATTGTGTCAGGTGCCGCAGGAGATGCAATACGTGATGGCGACAACAGCGGCTCACGAGGTTCAGATTCAACAACAATACGCCTACGATTACTCTACAGCTGCTGCGATGAATAAAGCTTTGGCGTCGGGAGGGGATGCGGTGCAGACACCCGAGCAAAGAGCGGAGTTGAGAAGATACGCCAGCCCTCAGGATATCTGCTTAGTGGCTGCGTCATAGTAGCGGTCAAGAGTGCATTGAGAATTCAAAAGGAGTAGAGACTCCAGGTCCCTATACGAATTCAATGTAACATAACACTTTTGACATATACTAGGCCCAATCATTATTTTGTATTAGTTTAGGTTTTTTAAGTTTTATTACGCCACGTGCAAACTTTCTCTACCTCGTGTTTCTGTGTCTTTTGCTCACATAGCTTTTCCTTGTGTGCCATTTGTCGGCGATCCTGGACGAGCTTGTGTTGATGTCCTTTACTCCATTTTTCGGCAGACAGTGATCATGATTGATGGCCCCTTGTCCTCCAAATTTAGGTCATCACTGAGTTTACCGACACGATTATCACCGTCACGCAAACGTTCACTGAGCTTACCGCTCATTTTTTATTAGTGGGAGGCATTCATCGTTTATTGCAGGTGCAGCGTCAGTCATCCACTTTCTTCCAAGCCGCGCGCTCGTTTTCCGCCATGGTTTTTATCAGAATCAGGGCCTAGAACATAAGATTTCGTGACCAGACAGGAATCAGGATCAGGCGTGATCAGCCACGTGCGCAACCTGGACAGGGTTTTTGCGGGCGGGGTTTGGCCCGAGGGGAGGGGAGGGGGAAGTTTCCCCGGGGAGAAAAGTAGTGGGGATGGCGGGAGATAAATATCCTGATTTTGGGGGATGGGGGAAACAGGGGGGACGAAGAGCGGAGAGCTCGAAACGAAGGCGAGATGCCAGACTGGCGGAAATGGAGCACCCCATGATTGGTGTAGAGCACCCAGTGGGATGATGTTACGCTGGCACTGCGCGTATGGTTGATGGATGGGGAGGGCGAAAGGGCGGGTCGCCTGTTGATCGCCAATCGTGGAAGTCGTTCAGAGTCGCTTCGCCGACGCCTCTCGC
Organism: Closterium sp. Naga37s-1; assembly: GCA_947471745.1. Lineage (NCBI taxonomy): Eukaryota > Viridiplantae > Streptophyta > Zygnematophyceae > Desmidiales > Closteriaceae > Closterium > Closterium sp. Naga37s-1. The sequence goes on from CANJKZ010000008.1 coordinate 239,101, forward strand.
TCGCCCGAATTATCGGCGGGGCGAACGACAAAAAGCGAAACCTGGCGAGCGCGGGCGGTGTGCTTTCTAGGGTTGACGTGAATTTCCGGTTTCGGAAAACCTGGGCAGGATAGAAGTTACTGTAGAAGTGTGGTTCCAGTGGCTCAAGCGGGTCCCCGATCTCCGTTGACATTTCGCTGGGTGCTGCACTCGTTCTTATTGGCCGCACCAGGCTGACTCTGTCAGCCGCACCACATTTCACGGGATTGTCAATCTAGCACCTGACGGTGTCTCTGCTTTTGGCGCAAAGCTCGTTTCCCTCCCTGCTCGCCACCCCAATGGTTATGTACCGCTTCTGAGCACAACCCGTGTTTAGACATAAGAGGGTGAATACAGCCAGGTTTGTGGGTGCATTGGAATGAGATACATAACGAAAGCAATATGTAGGCCTTCATCATCATTCACCCTAGGAACCTCCAATTCAGCCTACTCCCAAATTCATCTTCCAGGATGGACCAGACCAGACCACCAATGCCCAAATTCACACATCTCTTCCGCGAGGGACATGAATTGAGCCAGCTTCGGGGGTGCGTTGGATAAGTCCTGAACCAAGAAATAGCTCACATACATCGTCACTTGGCTCTACCATGCGCATTGCTGACAAATAATTATCTCAGACCATTCTGAGTGTTCTATAACATTGGCAATCCAACCAGTCACATCTCACTGCTCTAAGATGGGACCACGGCCATCATACAACCCGCCGTCACTCCATCTAATCAGTGAAAGCATCACCTAAAGATGCACCGGCCCACCTACCCGCTTCATTCCCGCTTACACCCTCAAGGGATTTTGAAGGCAATCACTAGACCACCGCGGATCTCATCGCAAAAACGTGGGCGGGAAAGTGTTGCTGGCTACGTGGGAACCCCCGTCACTGCTTGACCCGTCATCCTCCCAGTTCACAACCAAAAGGTTATTCTGCCCCATGTTGCCCTCCACCACCTCCCTCCGTTGATCGAGCGTCCATCTACCGTCCACAATGAACTTGACCTGGCAGAAAACATTTGGAAACAAGAAAATAGAGTCAATATAAGAAGAGGGCGGTGCAGTGAGAAAGGGGAGTGCAAGATATGAGTCTGGGGAGGGCGAGCGGGAATGACAAGTGCATGGTGCAAGACACAAGATGGGGGTAAGGGGGTTGTATGCTGACTGATTCTACGAAAAATCGAGGACGAAGGGAAGGGATATTGCGAGAGGGAGAGTGCATAAATCAGAGGAAGGAGTGGGAATACCGGATGAAGAGGGTTAGCTGGTACCTAGAGTACAGCCCTAGAATGTACCGAGGGTACCACATAGAACCGCACAGTACCTGATAGTGGCCTGGATAGAGCCAAAGAGTGCATGACCAAATCATGGCACCCCTGGGACAGAAAAAAAAAGGGGGCAGGGGAGAGGGGGAGGGGGGGAGGGAGAGGGAGGTGGGGGGGGGGGGGGGGGGTGGGGGGTTAAACTGTGCATGCCTTTTGATGCTCCTCAAAAGCCAAAGAGTGCATGACCAAATCATGGCACGCCTGAGGTGGAACAGTTGGTGGGGGAAAGGGGGGAGGGGGGGAGGGTGGGAGGGAGGTGGAGGGGGGGAGGTGAGCCAAAGAGTGCATGACCAAATCATGGCACCTCTGAGACAGAACAGTTGGAGAGGAAGAGGGGGAGGGGGGTGGGGGCTTAGCCTGTGCAGTGCAGGCATGTGACTGAACATTCACAGAACAGAAAGGACCTCAGAAGGGATTTCTGAGGCGCCTCAAAAGTCGTCTTTTGAGGCGTCTCAAAAGGGAAGGGGGTGGGGGTTTAGCCTGTGCAGTGCAGGCATGTGACTGAACATTCACAGAACCCTGTGAACATTCCCAGTCTTTTGAGGCGTCTCAAAAGGCTCAATTCATGTCCCTGACCTCAGAAGGGATTTCTATTGAATAAACCCTGGCCAAACCCCAGTGCAACCAGAGGAAGAAAAGGCACACCACATCCACCGTGCCTGCTTTTACCGTGCCTGCTTTTACCGTGCCTGCTTTTACCGTGCCTGCTGTTACCGTGCCTGCTTTTACCGTGCCTGCTTTTACCGTGCCTGCTTTTACCGTGCCTGCTTTTACCGTGCCTGCTTTTACCGTGCCTGCTTTTACCGTGCCTGATTTTACCGTGCCTGCTTTTACCGTGCCTGCTTTTACCGCGCCTGCTTTTACCATATACCTGCTTCCACTGTTCCTGCTTCCACCGTGCCTGCTTTTAGCGAACCTGCTGCTGTGTACCTGCTGCCATGGTACCTGCTGCCACAGTACTTGCTGCAGTCATGGTTGCAAATGTGCGATGACTCATCATGCACCAAGGGCACGTGGCTCTGCCACCACATCTTGTTCCACCATACCTGCTGCTTTCACCGTACCTGCTGCTTTCGCCGTACCTGCTGCTTTCGCCGTACCTGCTGCTTTCACCATACCTACTGCTTTCACCGTACCTGCTGCTTTCGCCGTACCTGCTGCTTTCGCCGTACCTGCTGCTTTCACCATACCTGCTGCTTTCACCGTACCTGCTGCTTTCGCCGTACCTGCTGCTTTCGCCGTACCTGCTGCTTTCACCATACCTGCTGCTTTCACCGTACCTGCTGCTTTCACCGTACCTGCTGCTTTCACCGTGCCTTCTGATTTCACCGTACCTGCTGCTTTCACCGTGGCTTCTGATTTCACCGTACCTGCTGCCATCGTGGTTGGGAATGTGTGAGGATTCATCGGGCACCAAGGGCACGTGGCTCTGCCACCCGTTGAAGCTGCCCGCTAGCAGCACCTCGTGGCCGTCACCCCAATACTCCACCTCCACCTGATGGGGAGAGAGGGGATGCGGGAGACAAGGGGTACGGTGAATGTTACAGTTGAGAGAGTAGGCAAGGTCAGTCGCCCCCCTCTCTGCTGCCCGCTAGCAGCACCTCGTGGCCCCACCACCATCTGATTGGGAGAGAGGGTGGAGTGAGAGGAGGAGGGTGGTGACAGGAGGTAGGGACGTAGGGAGGAAGGGTCGGTGACCTTCCTCTCAGCTGCCAAGCAGCACCTCGTGGCCCTCGCCCCAATACTCCACCTCCACCTGATGGGGGGAGAGGGGGAGAGAGAGGAGGCAGAGGTGGGGACGTAGGGAGGTGGGGTCAGTGAACCTCCTCTTCCCTCACTGCCCGCTAGCAGCACCTCGTGGCCCTCGCCCCAATACTCCACCTCCACCTGAATGGGAGAGAGGGGAGATAGAGAGGCAGTAGGTGGGCTTTAAGAATCCCCTCTCATCTGCATGCGAGCAGCGCCTCATGGCACTCTCCCCATTACTCCACCGCCACCTGATGGGGAAGGGAAAGCAAGGAGCAGAGTGGGGGACGATCTAGTCAACTGCCCATCACTGCCCACCACTGCCCACCACTGCCTTCCTTCCCGTCAACCCTCTCACCATTCAACATCCACATCTGCCTCCAGCTTTACACGTCTTTCCAACAAGACCACATCATTCACTCACTTATAAACCCTGTTATCTGTTATAGTCACCTTCATTAAAAACCCTAATGCCGGCTGAGCGGCCCCCAGCTTGACTTCTCCCGCCAGCACAAATACACCAGTCACTCGTTATTGCCACCACCTTATATTCATTATAATCACCTTCACTAGAGCCCCCATGGCCTGCTGAGCAGCCTCCAGCCTGATATCTCTCTCCAACACAGCCTGCCGAGCCAGCGCCAGCTCACTCTCTGCATTCGCCTTCATCACATGGAACTGCGCCTGCAAGGGGGCAAGGGGGTAGTGAGGGGGTGTGCAAGCAGAGAGGGAGGATGCATTGAGTGGGTTGAGTGTGCTTTCATTGCCCGCGCCAGCTCGCTCTCTGCATTCGCCTTCATCACATGGAACTGCGCCTGCAAGGGGATGCGCATGGAGGAGTGAGAACAGTGATGGAGGGCGCAAAGCAGAGAGAGGGAATGCACTGAGAGAGCTCTGAGAGAGTGCACCAGCGCCATTGAGAGAGGGTGCGGTGAGAGAGGGTGCAGTGAGAGAGGGTGCAGTGAGAGAGGGTGCGGTGAGAGAGGAGATGGTGGTATCACTGGCGTGACAGCAACAAGGAAGGAGGATACCACCGTGTCCACATCAGCGCCACCGTGGGTGCATCTAAACAACCCTACCATCCACATCAGCGCCACCGTGGCATCTGATGCGCCACATCATCTAAAGAACCCTACCGTCCACATCAGCGCCGGCTCGCCCTCTGCTTGGACACCAACTCCCTGAGATTCCAACTTTCTTCACTCGTTGCCGTGCCACTTCACGCCCTAGCGCACCCACGAACACTCGCACCTCATTGCAACAATCTCCTGCTCCGTTTCCTCGCATTCTCCCTCCCTCGCACCCACACACACTCACACACCCACATTCACGCCTACCTACCTTGGCCTCCTCCATCTCACGCATTATGACTGAAAGCTCCTCCTCCTCCACACCCACACACTCACCTGTCTTGGACTCTGTTCGTTCACACCCACACGCCCACTCACACTCATAGCCACACCCACATTCACGCCTACCTACCTTGGCCTCCTCCATCTCACGCATTATGACTGAAAGCTCCTCCTCCAAACCCACCCACCCTCCTACCATGGCCTCTGTTCACACTCACCCTCCACTCATATCCACACCCTCACTCACACACCCCACAACCACATGCACGCCTACCTTTGCCTCCTCCATCTCCCGCATTATGACTGAAAGTTCCTCCTCCCTTGACGCCTGATGGGAGACAGTGAGGAGTGACAAGAGACAGGAGGGGCACGGCATGGGAAGGTCGGGGAAAGACGGGAAAGTCTTAGCCGGCTCAAAAATCCCGCATTATGACTGAAAGCTCCTCCTCCCTTGACGCCTGATGGGAGAGAAGAGGGGCGGTGAGGAGGTGGGGCGGAGGAGAGGGGAGAGGATGGACGGCAAGGGAGGAGGAATGACAATGGAGAGGAGGAGAAGGAGTAAAGGGGCAAAGACAGGAATCATACAATGGCCGAATCACACAATGGCCCATCTCCTCCCCCATTATGACTGCAAGCTCCTCCTCCCTTAACGCCTGATGTCCAGTTCAATCGTGAGGAGGGGTGACAAGGGAGGCATGCAAGGGAAGCGTCACGGAGAGAGGGGCACTTTTGTAGTCGATTCAAGAACGACGCTTCGCTGATTCAAAAGTGACGCTTCGCTAATTCAAAGTTCCCTGCATGGAGAGAGGGGCACTTTTGTAGTCGATTCAAGAGTCCCGCATTATGACTGCGAGCTCCTCCTCCTCCCCTAACGCCTCTTGCGCGAGAGCGAGGAGTGGCATGAGGGGAATGGCAAGGAATGGGTCTCAAGGAGAGAGAGAGGCATGGGAGATTTGGAAAAGTCGGGCATGAAAATTTGGGTGGGTGTCCAAAATTTCGGCTCTTCTCGAGAGTGAGAGAGAAGGGGTGAGTTAAGGGGCTTAAGGGATGGAGGTTATCATGGATAGCACTGCATGTTTGTGTTAGAAATAGTCCGTCAACACTTTGTACTATATTCTATATCGGTTAGGTTACTTTGTAGGTTGGGTGTAGATTTGTAATCCCAACCCTATCTGGTTGGGATTCCCTCGTAATCCTGCAAATCTGCCAACTCACCAATTGGAGATTTGCTAGGATTCCCATCCCATCCTTTCCCTAGCTTTGCTCAACCCAACCGTGTTTGTACTTAAGGCCTCGTGCCTTCCTTATCAATCAATCAGTTCAGTTCCAATTCTATCAGTTTGTACCCCTGCTGAATCAATACAAAGGACCGTTTGAGAGAGAAGGGATTCCTCAATCATTTCCCTCCTGCCTTGTCCTATGACTATATAAGGGCACTTCCTCAGTGTGGGTGCCCAGATTCGCTCTCTCGCTCTCTCTAGCTCACCAGCAAGGATTTGATTCTCTCTAGCTCACCAGCAAGGATTTGATTCTCTCTAGCTCACCAGCAAGGATTTGATTCTCTCTAGCTCCAGTTCAGCCTCTTCTGAAAAGAGCGTCGCCTGAGAGGAGATTGACGGGGGGAAGGGAAGGGTTGGGAGGAAAGACACGGGGAAATGGTAAAGAAAGAAGGAGCAAAACGAGAAGGATGGGACGAGCTTGATTTTGAGAATTCTCAAAATCAAGCTCAAACAAGAAAGACACGGGGAAATGGTAAAGAAAGAAAGAAGGAGCAAAACGAGAAGGATGGGACGACAAATTAGCCGGGCGACCGATGGGTTTTCAACATATAAACCGCGTGCAACGTGCTGATTCAATAGTCAACTGAAAAATAGAAGAACGAGAAGGATGGAATGACAAATTAGCCGGGCGACTGGAGGTGAGAAGAGAGGAGAAGGGAAGAGAAGAGAAGAAAAGAGAAGAGAAGAGACGAGAAGAGAAGAGAAAAGAAGCGAGGGTGAGGGATGGAAAAACTGAGCAATGCAAGGAGGGAACCAGTCCACCGACTTTTGAGGCGACTTTTGAGGCGCCTCGAAAAACTGAGCAATGCAAGGAGGGAACCAGTCCACCGACTTTTGAGGCGACTTTTGAGGCGCCTCGAAAAACTGAGCAATGCAAGGAGGGAACCAGTCCACCGACTTTTGAGGCGACTTTTGAGGCGCCTCGAAAAACTGAGCAATGCAAGGAGGGAACCAGTCCACCGCTCTCTCACCTGACTGGCCGCCAGTCTCTCTGCCTCCGCCATAGCTTCATCCTCCCACGCCCCCATGCCGCCCGCCCACTCCCCCTCTTGAGACGTCTTGTGTCCCACCTGACTGCCTGCACACCTAACTGCCCCTTGTTCTAACCTCACCTGCCTAGCCGCCAGTCTCTCTGCCTCCGCCATGGCTTCCGCCTCCCACACCTCCATGCCTCCATACCACCCACCCAAGGCGAAGAGAACAAGGGGGCTTACAACTTACTATTGTGTCTCACCATACTGACCTGCCTGCCTGCTCACCTGCCTAGCCGCCAGCCTCTCTGCCTCAGCCATAGCTTCTGCCTCCCACGCCTCCATGCCCTCCCCCCACTCCCCCTCGCCTGCACTCCCACTGCTCCCCCCGCTCCCCTCACTCCTGCTGCTGCGTAGGAAAGCGAAAGAGGGCGAGGCAAAGGGAGAGAGAGCGGGATAAGCACAGGGAGCGACAGAAGGAGAAGCGCAGGGAAGACATACAGGGAGAGGCAAAGGGAAGTGGCACAGGGAGAGGCAATGGGAGAGAGAGACAGAGGGAGAGGCGTTAAAGGGTCAGTGAGTGGGAGTAGGAGAGGAGCACCAGGCAGACGTGAGCAACGAGGCGAGTATGCAATGAGAGAGTGTAAATTCGCCTCGTTTCATTAACTCGACCCGTTTTGCCTAATCGTATGGTTCCTTTAGATGCCATGCCATTGCCATGCCATGTCATGTCATGTCATGTCATGTCATGTCATGTCAGGGTCAAAGGCAGTCGATGGAAGGAAGTAGGAGGACCAGGGTAGGGAGGGTTAGTCTTTGAACTTCGAGTCGACTCAAGAGTCACCAGGGGTACGGACGGACGGGTTGTTGTTCACGCAGCTTTTTCTGCCGATTTATGCCTATAATCATACGGAAGCTTCGAGGAAACTTCGTAGGGAGTGACGGGGACGGGAGGGGGAGGCCGGGCCCGGGGCGTATTGTAAGCAGGCGAGGAGAGAAAGGTGTCGCTTGACTGGACAGCCGATCGGTTTACCGACTCGCGAGCCTGGTAGTGCGAGCGAGCGTCGTCAGGAGTACCATTTCGTACATCCTGCTCCTCCAGAAACTGTCCTCTTCCTCAACCCTCTGCCAATTCATACCTATAATCGTAGGGAAGGCTCGAGGAAGCTTTGTAGGGAGCGACAGGGGCGGCAGGGGGAGGCCGGGCCCGGGGCGTGTTGTAAGCAGGCGAGGAGAGAAAAGTGTCGCTTGACTGAACAGCGGATCGGTTTATCGACTCCTGAGCCTGCGAGCGTGCGTCGTCAGGGATACCATCGTACATCCTGCTCCTCCAGAAGCTATCCTCCTCCTCCTCACCCCACTCCTCCTCCTCCCCCGCCTCCTCCTCCACCTCCTCCTCATTTTCCTCCGCCTCCTCCACCTTTACCCCTGCCTCCCTCACCTCATTTCGCACTGCCCTTCTCTTTCTTCCCCCCTCCTCCTCTCCTTCCTCCTCTCCCTCCCCGGCTTCACTCTCCGACTCGCTGGCTGAGTCCAGCTTACTCAGGTCCAGATTCAGGCTCGGGAACAGCCAGGCGACTTCTGGGGCGATATAGCCATCACCTTCGTTACTGTCACCACCGTCAGTGTCACTAGCGCTCCCAGTGTCTTGGGTGCTTGAGAGGGATATGGGGGTGATGGGAGGAGAGGAGGAGGGGGAGGGCGAGGGAGAGGGGGAGGGAGAAGGAAAGGGGGAAGGAGAGGAGGAGAAGAAGGGGGTGGAGGAGGGGTTGAAGGAGGGGGAGGAGGAAGAGGGAGAGGAGGAGGCGGAGAGGGCGGAGGGAGTGGGGAAGGGAGGTGGAGAAGAGGAGGGTGCTGAGGATGTGAGGCCTGCTTCGCTGTTGCTGGATTGTGGTTGTAGCGAAGATGCTTCAGACGAGGACAGAAGGCCCCTGGGAAAAGAAGACGAGGTGGAGGTGGAAGGTGGAGGAGGCAAGGGGGAGGGAGGGCAGGGGAGTGAGGGCAGGGGGGACGTAGGGAAGGTAGAAGGGAGGGAGGGGGGAGAAATGGGATAGGATGTGTGTGTATGTATGTAGCCCTAACAAAGTAACGGAAGCCTGTCTCCATCGTGGAAACGCAAAAACGCCTATTTCTGAGCCCAAAGAATCAGCCAATGGTGGATGGGAGGGCGGCCATGGAGAAAAGCAGCGAGATTCAGGTGCGGCATAATCATTGGTCTCACCAGCCTGTCCCTTTTCGTATACTGCTCCCTGCTCGTGGTGTCTCACTCCTTGTGCAATAGACGAACCTCTTTCAAAGCCTCCTCCCGCACGCCCCAAGAAGAAGATCCCTCAACAGCACGCCCATCCACCCAACCAACCATTTACACACACATTCACCCACCCTCCCATCCAACCACCCATCCACCCACCCTCCCATCCAACCACCCACCCACCCACCCTCCCATCCAACCACCCACCCACCTCTGCTGCATCCGCTGCTGAAGCACCTTCGCCTTCTGCTGCGCCATGGACATTGCCGATCCTGGCCCCGAGCCTAACGACCCTGATCCCGAGCCTAGCGACCAGCTCTCCACCCTCCCGCCCTGCCCATCCACCCCTTCCGCCCCCCCCGCCTCCCCCCCTTCCGCCCCATCGTCCGCCACTAGCTGTAGCAGCTCGTGCACGCGCCTGTACCCCCTTGTGCGCATGGCCCCCGCCAGGAATGCGCTGAGGGGAGGGGAGAAGGGGAGGGGGGGCGGGGGGGCGGACGCACGGAAAGGCACAGCGTCAGTGCACCCGCCTGTACCCCCTCGTGCGCATCGCCCCCGCCAGGAAGACGCTGGGGGAAAGGTGGGGGGGGATGATGGGTGGGTGGGGTAAGAGGGGAGTGGGGAGTCAGTGCACCCGCCTGTACCCCCTCGTGCGCATCGCCCCGCAAGGAATGCGCTGGGGAATTGGGGGAGAGGGGAGGGGAAGGGGTGGGTTTGGTGGTACGCGAGGGGAGTTGTAGAGAGAGGAGCGCGGTAAGGGAAAATGGAGGGGAGAAAGGAGGAGGAAAAGGAGGGGGAAAGGGAGGGGGAGAGTGGGGAAGGAGACGCCGCCAGTGCGCCTACGTGCGCCCCTTGGTGCGCATTGTCGCCGCCAGATAAGCGCTAGGTGCGCCCCTTGGTGCGCATTGTCGCCGCCAGATAAGCGCTAGGTGCGCCCCTTGGTGCGCATTGTCGCCGCCAGATAAGCGCTAGGTGCGCCCCTTGCTGCCACTGCGTGTATCCATGGTGCCAGTGCGTGCACCACTTAGTACCACTGCGAGCTGCGCCTTACCCGCCGAGCGACGCGACCTCCTTAATCGACGGGAGGTTCTGCTCCGACAGCCCGTTCTCCGCGAGTACCACCCGCAATTGCCGCACGAATGCCACGTCGGACTCGCTGACGTTGCCCGCGGGAATCCTGGAAGAGTCCGACGCACCCGCCGCCGCCACCACCAGCGGCCTTGCTGGCGGCGCGATCGCGCTTTCAAAACGTTTCGGAACGAGACATCGACGTTGCGCGGCTGTGAGAGTTCTGTACGCGTTATGAGGCGCTGCGGTAGCGAGTGACGGCCGGTACAGTTTAGAGGTGGCAAAATGCGGTGTAGGAGAAAATGGTACCGCGACTCCGTGCTGCATGGCTTCGACTGCCATTTCCCTTTCCCCTACTAGTTTTGAAATTGCAACGCGGAGCGATAGTTGGACAAGTTGGAGCAACGATGGGAAGCTCTGACTACGGGATGTTGGCAACTAATGACGAGGAGGATTATCGGCCATAGAAGAACAAACATTTGGTAGTTCGGTCATGAAAGGGGAAGAAAAAGTGTTAGCGTTTGCTACCCTCCAACTCATCAGTAATACGCGGAAGACGCGGGGAGAGCTCGCATCGCGCGAACTGCCGCGTTGTTACAAATACGGGGAGCCCCTGAAGGAGCGGAGCGGACCTTCCAAGTTTCCAGCCGTTATTACCAGGACCAGGCAAAATTGGCGGGAATTGGAGAGACAACCATGCGGCCAGGTGCATGCACACTACCTTGGGAACCGTGATCGGATTGACGAGGAACAAATGTGGCTCGTTACAAGGGCATCACATTCAATGGGCATGCTTTCTTTTGCAGATGCTTGTCCTTCTGCTCACTCTTTCCCCTCATCAAGCAGGATGATTTATTATAGCTCAGAGGATGCTTACAAAAATAGGACATATAGTTCTATTATTGTATATATGTTAGGAAATTGAGGGATACTATATATTCATGTCAGAAATATACATTTATTTTTAGTGTTTTAACACTAAATATATGTGAACAACAGACATTCATGCATTTTCTACAACAGCTCTATGTAGAATATTGGAGAGTGAGTACCAGTTTGCGAATTTCAATGCTGTACGGAGTTACAGTATAGAGGAATTCATGGTTGAGAAGGCGATTGGCGGATCAGTAACGAGGCAGCATAAAAACTTCGTGTCGTCAAATCTCAGAAATCAAACCCAAACTGACCAGATCGTACCGTTACACACCGTCTGATCAGGTTTCAAATCTCAAGGCAGTGGAAGTGCAAGACCTCCTGCCGCATGCAAATCTCAAGGCGGTGCAATGTCAGTCTCACTTTCACTCTCAGAAGTAGGAACCGTAGACTTGTTAGTCTGCTTTGCTATCCTGTGACTGACTTTGCGTGTACTCCGCCTGGTACGGGTTGTAACGTAGAATGCATAATGTAGAACACGGTTTTGCAGCGCCAGAGGCTTTCGTTTGTGTAATCTTGAACGCCAGTGCGTGTCTGCCAGCTTCGCGGCTGTGTCCATGATATCTGCTGTTCCGAACGTCGCTCTCTCGCCAGTTCGCTCCCCCGGACGTCCGAGATCGAGGGGACTAAAGCGTTCACAGGAGCCTGCTGACATAAGACCGTAGCGAGATCGGTTCTTGTGATCGTTTCTAGCTACAATTGACAGGAGTCTGTTGTCAAAAAACAGATACTATTTACTACAACGTGACTAGTACCCCGAAACGGCGACTTGAACAACTTCGCTCCTAGAAATCATGTTTCCGGAACAGTTCTGACAGCTCGCACAACCAGGCACAAGCAGTCGTGCGTAGCCCCGCCTCGCACTAGATCTCGCTGTAGTCGCGGCTGATGTTTCGGCTATGTTGACGGCTAGCCGTCAATTGACTCCAGAGCATGCAGCGAGATTTGGACTAGTTCTACCGGAAGCTTGAGAGTAACCGCTATGATCGGTCACTAGAGAGCTCAGACGTTCAACAAAGAACGTTCTTGTAGCATTCGTCTGCAGATTGCCTGAGAAGATCTCATGTCGTCCAGTTGCGTGTCTCATTAGGTAGAAAACGCACGATGCCTGTTGGCATTCAATCGCAGATAGTATGAGACTCCCAGAGCATCGTGTAACAAGCTTGTGATTTTTGTCAGCACATAGACCGAGAGAATCCAGAGTTCAAGACAGCCACTATGGCCGGCAACATCCGTCTGCAGCGGCGGCTGCAGCGCAAGGCGAAGGCGCGGCGGCAGCAGCTGAGCTACCGCACCATCCGCTCGGCGTTCCTCGTCGCCGCGCTCTGCTCCGTCACGTACGCCTGGGTCATCTTCCTCAGAGCCCCCGACCATACGTACGTACGCCTGGGTGATCTTCCTCAAAGGCTCCGACATAGGTACGTACGCGTGGGTCATCTTTCACAAAGACTTCGCGTTACGCGTACGTACACTGGGGTCATTTTCCTCAAGGGCTCCAGACCATGCGTACCTACGGTGTTGCTTCACATACATGCCTCATGAAGATCTTAAGTACTCGGCTTTGATCTTCCGCGGATCCACGTGTACCCCTTCGGCACTCACCATGTGCCCAACGAACTGCACCTTCTTCAGGGCGAAGTCTCTCTTCGACTGCTTCACGTAGAATTGTATTTCAAAGACTTTCCGTAGATGCTCCACGTGCTCCTTCATGTTCTTTTAGTAGATCAATAAATCGTTTAGGTACACTACGACTCACTCGTCCAGCATGGGCCGAACGGCATCACTAGAAGAAAATACTTCTTCCCTCCTCTTCCTACACCCTCCGCTGTGACCTCGTGTGACCTGCAGTGGTGGTGGGTTGCGTCCACCAAGGACCATGTGCACCTTGAGTCAAAACACAAGTTAAAAACAGTCTACCCTTCCTCTCTTCCTGCACCCCCCCTGTCACCTCATGTGCTCTGGCTGCAGTGGTGGTGGGGTCTGTCCACAGGCGACCATCCTGAGCTCATCAAGGCCCGCTTCGCCAGTGTACGCACCACGTTGCAGCACCAACCCGTACCTCCTTGCAGCACCGCTTTGAAGCACCGCACCACCTTTGCAGCCATTCCTTGCACCATTCGCAACTGTCTGCTGAAACCATTCTCTACCTGCTTCTGCAGTTCTACCTCCGTCCAACGCTTCAATTCCGTGTCATGCACCTCTCTCTCCCGCCCTGCCGATCCTCCTTCACGCCCAATTCTCTCACCTCTTGACTAACTGGTCGTTTGTTTTCCACATCCTCTGTGCGGTGCGCCACTCCCTGTGGTTGCAGAGAGCGCGTGAGCCACCAGTGCGTGCGACCCTCCCCTGCATACGCTGGTCTGTTGCACCCCTCCCCTGCTTACGCTGGTCAGTCACTGAGATTTGAATAGCGTACAAAAGCTATGCAGCTCACCCACGTTCTTGGCTATACAAACTTGAATACGCGTGCGACCCTCCCCTGCATATAGCTCACCCACATTCTTGGATCTTTGTTTGTGTCCCTGCATTCACCGGAATCCAAATTGCCTGTTTCAAAGTCGGAAGTTTTCGGGTGCCCGGTTGAACTCCCCTGTGTTCCCTCCACTCCAATGCCTGTCCCCAAATTTCCTGTTCAGAGTCAGGAGTTTTTGGGTTCTCACACAGTGTCACGATGCCTTTCCATTGCCCGCCTTTAAACGCTTCTCTGGAGGAAAGGCTTTTAAAGTTCACAAGTTCCATGTCGACAGACTTGCCCGCTCAGCCTCTCTTTTGTCCCTTCTCCCACTATCATGCCATGCCACCCCTCGTTTGCCTACCTGCAGACCCGCCATCTAAGAGCACCTGGTTGAGGTCACAGATGGATCTATAAATATCTCTCACTTTCCAGCTCACCTTACATGTGTGATGAGTCGATTTTTGAGTCGACTCAAAAATCCTCTTAAAGAGTCTCAAAAATGCCTTCTCGTGCCGACCTTCCCTCCCATCCTGCAGAAGCACCTTTGTACGAGTCAACAGGATACCTGCAGGTGTTCCTGGAGAATCTAAAATTTTTCCCCTCATGCCTCCCTCCCGTGCCTGCCTGTAGATGCGCCCCTGTTCGAGTCAACGGGGTACCTGCAGGTGTTCTTGGAGACTCTGAAAATCCCCTCTCTTGCCACCCCGTCCTCATTGCCTGCCTGCAGACGCGCCTCTATACGAGTCAACAGGGTACCTGCAGGTGTTCTTGGAGACTCGGAAATCCCCTCTCTTGCCACCCCGGCCTCATTGCCTGCCTGCAGACGCGCCTGTGTACGAGTCAACAGGGTACCTGCAGGTGTTCTTAGATGGGGGTCTCAACCAGCAACGCATTAGCGTAAGCCGTTCTGCAACCATCTCTATCCATCTGCATCCACCTGTATAAAACTCCACCCATCTGTATTGTTCTGCAACCGTATTCAGTTATCTGCACCCACCTCTACTGATTCAGCTAAAACTCCTGTGGTGCTCGCCTGCGCAATGTGATAGCTCATCTAGTCAACCTAAGATGTCAATGTCTCTCCTCTCCTCCTCCCTCGCTGCCTCCCTGTGCGTGTGTCACATCTGCAATGCGGTGGCAGTGGCGCGCCTGCTCAACTTGATGATTTGAGTCACTCAAGAGTCAAATTCTTTCTTCTCTTTCTCCCTCTCTGCCTGTCTCTGTGCGTGTCAGATCTGCAACGCGGTGGCAGTGGCTCGCCTGCTCAATGCCACGCTGCTCATTCCGCACTTTCAGATCAACCCCGTGTGGCTCGACGACAGGTAACTGTGCTCCCAAGGAACACAGTGTGTGCTGCTGTTGCTGGAAACCACCGCCTGCTGCTGACAAGCAACAGTGCCTGCTCACAGTAAATCAGAGCAATAAGTGCAATACAACCGAACCAGGTGCTGCAGACTCGAATCAGCAGGCGCCTCGAAATTCCTCTCCCCCACACACGCTCGCTCCCTCCTGTTCTTCTCCTCTTCTGACCCCCGTCCCAGCCAGTTCGAGAACATATTCGATATCAAGCACTTCCCCTCACGTAACCCTCCCGTAACCCTCCTTTCTACCCGACACCTCCCACCCTGCTCCTCCTCTTTTACCCCTTTCCCAGCCAGTTTGAGGACATATTCGATATAGAGCACTTCATGCGCTACCTACAGCGCGACGTGCTGATAGTGAGGCAGCTGCCGCACAAGTACCGGTGGAGCACGCGCGAGTTCTACAGCACGGGCGTGCATCAGAACCGCATCAAGTTCGCCCCCATGCATGCATCGCCTGAGTGGTACCTCAAGAACGTGCTTCCAAAGTTACAGCGGTAAGTGCTGGGAGACATTCAGCTAGCCAAGTCACTGATTTCTAAGCTCGTTTGAGAGCTCGTCGCCCCCATGCACGCCTCCCCCGCTTGGTACCTCAAGAACGTCCAGTCGAAGCTACAGCGGCAAGTGGTGGGAAACATTTAGCTAGCCAAGTCAAACGAGCTCGTCCTGGCGATTTTCTATGCACGCCTCCCCTGCTTGGTACCTCAACACGGGTTGCTTCGAGACTGCCTCTAATTCCACATCTTTCTCTCGCTCCCCCCTCCTCTCGCCTCAAACCCCCCACCCCTCAACCATCAGCCATGGCGTGGTGGCAATAGCGCCCTTCACCCACCGCCTCGCCTTTAACGCGCTGCCTAATGCAACCCTTTCCCCCTACCCCCACCCACCCCTTCCCCTCCCCCCACCCCTCAACCATCAGCCATGGCGTGGTGGCAATAGCGCCCTTCACGCACCGCCTTGCCTTTGACGGCCTGCCTCCAGACGTGCAGTGCCTGCGCTGCCTTCTCCCCCTTTCCCCCCCTCATTTCCCCCCGTTCCCCCCTCTCAGCCATGGCGTGGTGGCAATAGCGCCCTTCACGCACCGCCTTGCCTTTGACGGCCTGCTAAGAGACTGCCTCTACTTCTCCTCCTTCTCTTCTCTCCCCCCTCCTCTCGCTTCCCCACCCCCACCCCCACCCCCGCCCCCACCCCCCCCACCCCTCAACCATCAGCCATGGCGTGGTGGCAATAGCGCCCTTCACCCACCGCATCGCCTTTGACGGCTTGCCTTCTCCCCCCTTCCCCCCTTTCTCCCCCCATTCTCCCAGCTTACTCCCCCCATTCTTCCCCCTTTCTCCCCCCTTTCTCCTCCCTCCCACCATCAGCCACGGAGTGGTGGCAATAGCGCCCTTCACCCACCGCCTCGCCTTTGACGGCTTGCCTCCAGACGTGCAGCGCCTGCGCTGCCGAGTCAACTTCCATGCGCTGCGATTCGTGGAGCCCGTCCGGAGGCTCGGGTGAGTGACAGAGGCTGGGGTGAGTGGAGGAGGCTTGGGTGAGCCAAGGCTTGGGTAAACACAGCTATACGTGTAACCAGGGCTTTAGAACAGATGTGCAGCGCGCTGCCGTGTCAACTTCCATCGGTTTGTGGAGCCCGTCAAAAGGCTCGGGTGAGTGGAGGAGGCTTGGGTGAGTGGAGGAGGCTCGGGTGAGTGGAGGAGGCTTGGGTGAGTGGAGGAGGCTCGGGTGAGTGGAGGAGGCTCGGGTGAGTGGAGGAGGCTTGGGTGAGTGGAGGAGGCTCGGGTGAGTGGAGGAGGCTTGGGTGAGTGGAGGAGGCTCGGGTGAGTGGAGGAGGCTCGGGTGAGTGGAGGAGGCTCGGGTGAGTGGAGGAGGCTTGGGTGAGTTGAGGAGGCTCGGGTGAGTGGAGGAGGCTCGGGTGAGTGGAGAAGGCTCGGGTGAGTGGAGGAGGCTCGGGTGAGTGGAGGAGGCTCGGGTGAGTGGAGGAGGCTCGGGTGAGTGGAGGAGGCTCGGGTGAGTGGAGGAGGCTCGGGTGACTGGAGGAGGCTCGGGTGACTGGAGGAGGCTCGGGTGAGTGGAGGAGGCTCGGGTGACTGGAGGAGGCTCGGGTGAGTGGAGGAGGCTCGGGTGAGTGGAGGAGGCTCAAACTTCCGACCCTTCCTTTCTCTCTCACCAATTCTTTCCTTTTCTTGGCCCCCCATAATATCATTCTTTTTATCCTTCCAGGAAAGTTTTAGTGGAGCGACTGAGGGACCCCAACAGGCGGCATGTGAAGCACCTCAAACGTAC
Source organism: Closterium sp. Naga37s-1 (assembly GCA_947471745.1). Taxonomy (NCBI): domain Eukaryota; kingdom Viridiplantae; phylum Streptophyta; class Zygnematophyceae; order Desmidiales; family Closteriaceae; genus Closterium; species Closterium sp. Naga37s-1. The sequence continues at coordinate 256,156 of CANJKZ010000008.1, forward strand.
AACCCTTCCTTTCCGTCTCGCTCATCCTACCTTTCATTTCACACTCCCCCTGTTTTTTCCGTTCTCCCAGGAAGATTTTAGTGGAACGACTGAGGGACCCCAACAGACGGCATGTGAAGCGCGGCGTGCTGTTTGGGACTGCTCAGGATCGTACGACTTCCCTGATTCGTCCTCTACTATATGACCTTTCTTTTCTCATCTCCCACAGTCACCCTCACCGAACAGACAGCACGTGAAGCACCTCAAACGTACCACCCTTGCTTTCCGTCTCGCTCATCCTATCTTTCACACTCCCCCTGATTTTTCCGTTCTCCCATCCGCCTGTCTCGTTCTCCCAGGAGGATTTTAGTGGAGCGACTGAGGGACCCCAACAGACGGCATGTGAAGCGCCTCAACATTATGACCCTATCCTCGAATCTCTTTCCTGTCTCTCTCACCCTTTCTCCCATCCACCTTTCTCGTTCTCCCAGGAAGATTTTAGTGGAGCGACTGAGGGACCCGAACAGGCGGCATGTGAAGCGAGGTGTGCTGTTTGGGAAGGGAGGGGATGTGTCGAGTTATGGCGGCAAAGGGAAGGTGGGAGGGATTGGGGAGGGAGCAGCGGAAGGAGAGAAAACAGCAGCAGAGAGAGAAGCAGAGGACGAATCAGAGAAGGCAGTAGAGATGGCAGCCAGGAAAGCAGCGGAGATGGTGGGGGAGTTGCAGGAGGCGGCTGGTGCTGGTGCTGGTGCAGGAGAGAGTGGAGAAAGGGCAAAGAGTTCGAGTGAAGGAAAAAATGAGACGGAGGTGACACGTGAAGGGAAAGATGAGACGGAGGAGATGCCTGAAGGGAAGAATGAGACGGAGGAGATCTCTCCAGAGACTCTTGCAGGGGAAGGAGAGGGGAAGGGACGGCGGGAGGAGGAGGAGGGTGTGGGTGGAGGCGATGGGTCAGCTGCTGCTGGGGTGAGGGTGGTTCAAGATGGAAAAGGCCTGTCTGGGGTATCGACTGGTGCAAGTGGTGATGATGAGCGTGATGGTGGTAGTGATGGTGATGGTGATGCTGGTGGTGGTGATGATGGTGATGCTGGTGGGGGTGGTGCTGCTGGTGGTGTTGGTGCAAGTGGTGCTGCTGGTGGCCTGCGGCAAGGGAGCAAAGGTGGTATCGAAGCAGTGGAGGATGAGGGAGAGGAAGAGGGGGAGGGGGAGGCGGAGGGGGGAGGCAAGAGGAGGTTGCTGCAGGAGAGACGGGGAGGTGTGGGGGGTGGAGTAAGTGTGGCGAAGGGAGGAGGCGGAAAAGGAGGAGGAGGAAGAGGAGGTGGAGCAGGGGTGGGTAGGATTGGAGAAGAGGATTCGGAGGAGGGGAGTGAGGGCGCGTTTTGGAGTGAGGATGGGGTGATTGATGAGGCGGCTAGGGAGAGAGTGAGACAGGCGTTGCGAGCAGGGCGAGAGGGGCGAGTGGCGGTGCAGCGAGCTGGGAGCACCACTGCAGGGAGTGAGGGGCGAGTGGTGCCGGAGCGAGCAGGGAGCACCATTGCAGGGAATGGAAGTGTGGGGAACAGCAGTGGAGTTGGGAAAGTGGAGGTGGGAGTGGTGTTGAATGAAGAGGGGGGGCCCGTGGATGGTTTGTCACAGATAGAAGAGAGTGACGATGGAGGGGACATAAGTGATGGGGAAAGCAGTGCAGGCGGGATCCGCAGCAGCAGCAGCAGCGGCAGCAGCAGTGGCAGCAGTAGCATCAGTGGCAGCAGCAAGGAGGGTGGTGCGGGCAGTAGGTTGTTGAGTGGTCGGCCGCTGCTGGGAAAGGAAGGAAGGTGGGGGCGCAAGGAGGGGAAGAGCAAGAAATATGTGGCCATGCACCTGAGATTCGACATGGTAAGGATGGGAGGCACCTGAAATTCGACATGGTGCGGATAGGAATCACCTGGAGCTTACCATCGCTGCTCAAACCTCTCTGTCGTTTTTCTGACACTACCCCTAACCCCTCCAACCGTCCCCAGTCTCAACCTTTTTCTCCCCCTTAGGACATTGTGGCGCACTCAGCGTGCTTTTATGCCGAGACATGGGTGAATTCTCGCTCTCCACTCACCCACTCCCACGCCCTCTCTCACCGGAAATGTGACAATACAGGACATGGTGGCGCACTCAGCGTGTGACTATGGCGAGACGTGGGCAAAGCGAGAGGCGCTGTCAAAGTACCGGGAGTATGCATGGCTGGGCCGTGTTGACAAGCTGCGCTTCTCCTCCGATGAGCTGCGCCTGCAGCTGCTCTCACTCACACATGCATGCACACCGCTCCGGGTTTATTAGACTTCAAGCGGCTAATCCGTCAACTTCTACCCCCTTTCCCCCACTCCGTCCCTTCCAACCCCACCCTCGCCACTCCCACCCCTCCGTTTCTTATGTGACTATACAGGACATGGTGGCACACTCGGCGTGTGACTATGGCGAGACGTGGGCGGAGCGAGAGGCCCTTTCCAAATATAGGGAGTACGCGTGGCTGGGCCGAGTGGACAAGCTGCGCTTCTCCTCTGATGAGCTGCGCCTGGCGGGCAAGTGCCCCCTCACGCCCGAGGAGGTGGGGCTCGTGCTGGCGGCACTCGGCTTCTCCTCTAAAACGAGGCTATATGTGGCGACCTACCAGGTGGGTGCGAGTGGGAGTGGGCAATACACAGGTGTGTGTGCATGGCTACGGATGAGTTGCACCTGGCCGGCAAGTGCCCCCTCACACCCGGGGAGGTGGGACTCGTGCTGGCGGCGCTGGGCTTCTCGGCTAAAACGAGGCTCTATGCGGCGACGTACCAGGTGGGTGTGGACTGTGAGTGTGGACCGTGGGTGTGTGTGTGTGGCTTCTCCTCCGACCATCTCCGCCTGGCGGGCAAGTGCCCCCTCACACCTGAGGAGGTGAGGCTAGTGTTGGCAGCTCTTTTTCACCTGAATTCCTCCCCCTATTCCCCCTTCTCTCGCAGGTGTACAAGGGAGAGAAGCAAATCGCCCCTCTGCGCCGCCTTTTCCCGTGGCTGGAGGACAAGACAAGTCTGGCCACAGAGGAGTAGCTGCGGCCTTGCAACACCCGATTTCACCCCTGTTTCCTCGTGCTCCGCAGGTGTATGGGGGAGAAAAGCGCATAGCTCCCCTGCGTCGCCTGTTCCCCTGGCTGGAGGATAAGACGAGCCTGGCGACGGAGGAGGAGTTGAGGCCATTCCTGGGGAAGGCGTCGCTGCTGGCAGCGCTGGACTTCTATGTCAGCCGCTACAGCGACGTGTTCGTGTCTGCCTCCCTGGGCAACATGCACAATGTGATGGTGAGGATGGGGTGATGGTTAGATGGCAATAAGGCTCTCTTTAGGAGATGGAGGGGAGGGGGGGGGGGGGGGGGGGGGGGGTGAAGGGAAGGTGTCGCTGCTGGCAGCACTGGACTTGTATGTCAGCCGCTACAGTGATGTGTTCGTGTCTGCTTCCCTCCTCAACAAGCACAACGTAATGGTGAGTGAGGCAGCATGACAGGCTGGTATGTGAGGGGATGGGTCAGATATGACTATGTTACATGAGGCGTCGCTGCTGGCAGCGCTGGACTTGTTGAGCAGCTCACCATTACGTTGTGCTTGTACAGTGATGTGTTCGTGTCTGCTTCCCTCCCTCCTCAACAAGCACAATGTGATGTGTATGGTGAGCTGTATGACATGCTGAGGCACCTCGACAATGTGATGATGAGCACAATGGGGATGGTGATGCCTCTCTGATATTCATCGCTATAGAGTCACCTTTCTGCTCGATGCACCCCCCTTATGTTTCACCGCTATGTTGTTTCCCAATGCATTTCAATTTCAGGCTGCACACCGTGCGTACTTTGGCGGTTTAAAGACGATCAACTTCAACGGTACACTCCTGGCAACGCTGCTTGCGGCCCCTCCAAACACCCTCAACTGGAACGAGTTCGTTCGCGCCGTGCGGATCGGGCATCGGTCGCGAATGGGCAAGATCAAGCCGAGGCGTGCCGGGCAATCCATCTACACCTATCCTGCTCCCGATTGCTTGTGCCCTGTGGACGTACCACCATCACAACCCACCGCTGGCGCCGTAACGAGTGTTGCAAACAGTGGTTTGGATTTGTTAACTAGTGATAATATTGATTCAGCCAAGGATGCTGAAGTGGCTACGGATGGGAGAGGCATTCGGGACAATGGGGGTACAAGGGACACTGGTAGGGACAATATGCTAGCGCAAAGACAATGATACGGTACTTAGGTGGACTGGGAAATCAGTGCTGGAAGCTGATACGAGTATGCGTGCTAAAAAGCAATGCATTTATATGGGCTGAAAACGTGCTGAATTTAGGCGATGAGATCTTTGGGCTGATAATTTATATGGTCAATCAGAGAGAACTGTACTAAATTCATTAACGATGAGGGCTCCGTGTGCGTCTAACTGGTGGTTTGATTATTAAATTGAAACGATTATACAGCACGAAAACGAGTATCACAATATCGGAGTAAAAATTCGGAAACAGATCCCGCAGATGGTGAGTGGCGGCGACTTTGCTAGCGATTCCTTCTGACAGTTCTCGACTCGAGCAAACCACGTGGATTTGACTGACCAGCAGAAGTTCGCTCTTGATCTGATCATTGATCGTTGATCGCCTCCCTGATTCCCGGTTCCTCTAATCGCAGCTGGACTGCGGCAACCCATTGGCGCTAGGCGTCTCTCTGCAGTCCGAGCCGATTCAATCGGAGCATTACTGTTAGGCCAAGCTGATTGAAGACGTGACTTAGAGTCCATTGAAAAGTCACATCGCTGCTGTTCCCAGCATTAGACACTCGTGAATTAGCAGCCCCTGTGCAGAAGCATCGACTGTTCAGCGTCGCCCTTCGTTTTCGCGGAAGCAGGATTTCTTTCGTAGTCAACTCAAGGCTCACGTCAGTTCGCGGAAGCAGGGAGCACGGGAGTCGAGCGAGTCGTGCAAGCATGGCGGCGAGAGGCAGGTTCGGCGGGGTGAAGCGCGAGAACGAAGGCTTCGACTTTCAGTACCGCATGTCCGTTGACAACAGTGAGTTTGTGATAACAGTGAGCTTGTGACAGAAGTGATTTTGTGTCAACAGCGAGGTGTGACAATAGCAAGCTGTGAGAAGAGTGAGTTCTGGCAACACTGTGATCTGACTGTAATTAGCTTAGTTTCCTGCATAGGGCAGCACGGCTGGCAAAAGGGGAGGGATCATCCACAGAATACAATTCAGGTGACTTTTGAGTCGACTTAGAGTCGCCTGGATGTAATGTCACTAATAAATGATGCTCCACCCCTGCACAGAATACAATTTTGGCTTTTGAGTCGACTCAAAGGTCAACTTGCCTGGATATAATGTCACTCATAAGTGGTGCTCCACCTGTCCTGTACTGTACAGAATACAATTCTGAGATATCCAATCCAAAATGTAACCCTTCATCTTTGTTGCATGTCGCCAACTCTCCTGTGCACTGTGCTTCGCGGTGCTATGCTGTGCTGCGCGGTGCAGGGTACAAGAAGGCAGTTGAGGGGCGTCGCAGATTGAGACTACTGACCACCTTGCAGGTAAATATCTCATTCTTTTAACTTGAATTTTGATCCGCCTCAAAACCCGAATTCCCACATTATTAAGGGTGCTAACAGAAATAATGGGTCGGACACAGTTTCAGGTGACAATGAGATTCGTTAAGTTTCATCAGTTCTGCACCATATCACAAAGCAACAAGCCATTCTTCCCGTCCACCTTTCCCATCCCTCCCGCCACCCTCTCCCACCACCCCTGGCAGTCGCTCTACTCCTTCCTGCGTGTCCTCATAGCAGCAGCGCTCATGGCGCGTCCTCTCATCACAGCACGCCTGGACGGCAGCACTGCTGGGGGAACGGTGGCACTGCGGGTGGACGTGAAGGAATCGCTGGCAGCGGCGCTGGGAGCAGCTGCAGCTCTCACAGGGAATCTAGGTGTGTGAATCAGAGGTAGTCACAGCCCACGCGTAGGTATGCTTCCACTGGAGCAGCCTCGCCCATGGCTCGCCCTCTCATCACAGCACGCCCGCTTGGCAGTCTCTGTCTGACTTTTGAGGCGCCTCAAGAAAGGTGGGCGAACGGTGGCACTGCGGGTGGACGTGAAGGAGTCGCTGGCAGCGGCCCTGGGAGCAGCTGCAGCTCTCACGGGGAATCTAGGTGTGTGAATCAGAAGCATTCACGGGGAAGGTAGGTATGTGTATCACCACAAGCACTGCACGGCAGCACGGCTGAAACTGGGCGAGCAGTGGCACTGCAGGTGGACGTGAAGGAGTCGCTGGCAGCGGCCCTGGGAGCAGCTGCCGCCCTCACGTGCACTGGGGAATGTAGGTATGTGTATCACCACAAGCACTGCACGGCAGCACGCACAAGGGAACGGTGAAGGAGTCGCTGGCAGCGGCCCTGGGAGCTAGGTTGGAAAAGTCGCGTCCAGCGTACGCTGGCGTATACTACAGGATGCGCTGGAAATTCTCTGCCTGGGCTGGTAAAACTTTTTATGGGCAGTGCTATCCGGAAGATTCGCATCCGCGATTGTCGCGTCACATGAGGAGGCACTAGGAGCTGCACTCGTCGCTTTCGCGGGAGTGCCATTACGCGCTCCCGCGAGTGCACATCACGCGCTCGAGTGCTCTAGCTTTACACCACGCTCTCCCTCATGGCCTGCCTTGCCGCACTCTTTCATCAAAATGATCCCCTCGCCCCATCCCTGCCGTCCCATCTCACACCCCAATGCAGCCTCAGGCACATCACAAGCGCGAGTGCTCAAGCTGTACGCCACGCTCTCCCTCATGGCATGCATTGCCGCGCTCTTGCCACTCCTCACTGGCCCCCTTGTCTACCCGGTGCGCTCTCTCTGCCGCTACCCCCGTGTTTTCCCACTACGCTCTGCCACTACCCCCTTTCTTCCCAGCCTGTGTGGTGGATGGAGGGGTGTGTGGTCAACGCAATGAATTGTGCTGTTGTTGCTTTTCATACCTCTGTACTTCCGTCAGTTGTCTTGTGCACATGCATACATGCACACATGCACACATGCATGCATGCATGCATGCACACATGCACACATGCACACATGCACACATGCACACATGCACACATGCACACATGCACACATGCACACATGCACACATGCACACATGCACACATGCACACATGCACACATGCACACATGCACACATGCACGCATGCACGCATGCACGCATGCACGCATGCACGCATGCACACATGCACACATGCACACATGCATACGTGATAGACCGTCCATCCTCCCTGTCCAGATGCACTGCATTGTGGACGCGCATCGACGAACAGAGGTTGACCTTTGTGGCTCACATGTCCTGTCCTATGAGGAAGAGGAAGAGGAAGAGGTGATGTCCGCAATGCCCTATGCCTCAGATATCACCTCTTCCTCTACACCCTCTGGATCCCCTTTTAACAGGAGAAGTGGTCGGCTGTGCGGAGCAGTGGCAGCAGCAGTGCTGAGGGAGGTCACAGCTTGGACCAGCTCTGGACGGCTGTAGCCACGGCATGCATTGCCATAGACATGGCAGGTAACCACTGGAGTTCAGTTTTGACACGTGTCAGAAGCTTAGGCGTCCCAAAGGAGTCCTGAGGCGTCTCAAAACTGGACCAGCTCTGGACGGCTGTATCCGCAGCATGCATTGCCATAGACATGGCGGGTAAGAATCAGAGTTCAGTTTTGAGTCGTCTGAAAGGAGTTTTGAGGCGTCTCCAAACTGGACCAGCTCTGGACGGCTGTAACCACAGCATGCATTGTCATGGATACAGCAGATCAGAGCTAACATTCATTTGACGTAACGCTTACTATTTGAAGCTTATCATAGTGTGCACCATCACTCCTGCATTGTACTGTCGCAGATATCTACCACACGTTTTTTACCTATTCCTGTATTTTCCTGACGCGTGCGTGTTGCCGTGGCTGTTGCAGGTGCACTGCTTCATCTTGTGGTTGTGTATGTGTCAGTTTCTATGGCTGCTGCCTTTTCAACCCCTAAGTCGCAATGAGTGCCTTCAGGCTTCAGCTCTGACATTTACGCAGCCGTCACTTGTAATGGATAGATCTACAGGGTGTTCACGGCTGATTCGATTTGTTGTCATGATTGTGCTCATTGAAAGATAGAGCGGCTGCAAACACGGGTTGTCATTTTGATGGCATGGCATACAACCATTTCGGGCTTTTTGTTAAGAATATATATGCACTGTGAGGTTAGTTAAAGTCCTTGCACATTGTGGGCTTATACCCAATCGGACTCTCCCGCAAATGCATTCTCTTATCACGAGCTCTCGCGCTGACAGTGCCTGTCCAATCAGCACATGAAATTACCTGAAATCACGGAACGGAACTTGCCAATACAGTATCCCTGTCAGCTTCACGTCAGCGTGCACGCCGCCATCCCCACAGGGAGGAGAGAATTTCTCCAGTGGCCAATTCGGTGATTCATCCTTGCTCGGGGGGCCTCGAATTACTCGAGTGGCCACCCAATTTGGTGATAATTATTCGAGTGGCCACGCCTGGGGATTTTTGCTGGCTTTTTTTTCACCGGCGCATTACCCTACGGGGCTTTGTAGCCCCGAAATTCCTCATTCGTGCGAGTGGTATCCCTAGGTAGTGTTCCGTTCTGTTCCGCACCCGAACATCCCAGCGCAATTCGGTCGACAGGACGGAATTGCCAGTGTCGTCGAGGGGGGTCGTCGGAGCCGGGGCTGACGGGGTGGGCGACTGACGCGCGTGCGGGCCCGCCAGCCTGGCCCAGGACTGGGCCGGGCGCACGACCGCCGCCCCGCAACCCCGCTCCGAAAATGAACAGCGCCCCACGTTACCGGGTGGGGTCGGCGAGCTGGCGACCCCTCGCGCGAGGGAAAGTAACCCTCGCGCGAAGGCAGCCCACGGGTTCATGTTGCCCGCGAAGCCCTAGTAACCCTCGCGACCTGCCCGGCCGGGCAGGCGAGGGCCCGGCGAAATTCGGGTGCACCCCTCGGGACGATCGACAATTTCGCGATCCGATGCGGTGACGCCACGTGTTCGCCCGTGAGTTCGCATCGGGTACATGCAGAATTTCGGACGTTGCGAATTCGATTTCGTTCGCTTCGCGGCGCACATTTTTCGCGATCCGGTGCGAAGTCGACACGTGTCGGATGCCCCGCGCGCATGCGAATTTGCGTCCCATGGCCGACCGAGGCCAGGGGACGTGACATCGACTTGCTGGCTCGGCGGCGAATGAGAACTTGTGCCACTTGTGCACGAGCCCGCCAAACCCTGCCGAGCCAGGCACCTCGTGCACCGACCCCCTTTTCTTGGTGGAAGGGGGCGTCGCTCCTCATTTTCGGCATCTCGTTTACCTTTCCATTTTTTTCCCAGCTCTGCGCCTTCTCCCACATTCACGTCCCTTAGCCTGTAGCCGCTTCCCTTCCCCGTCATGGCGGCCGACCAGAAAGTCGGCGAGGTGACGCCGACTTCGCAGGACTTCCCTCTGTATCTCGACCTGGGTAGTGGACTCACTTCCTATCTCGAGGAACACGACTACGCCGTCCTCGTAGACCATAGGCTAGAGTTCAACGCCCGTTGCTTGGGATTCGGCCTCAAGTGAGTGTCCGTATTGGGATGTCGGCGTCGACCTCTGGATACATCGCAGGTCGACGTTGTTAGGGTTGTCCCACGTCTTGGTCGACGTTGTTAGGGTTTAGACCACTACTCGATGAGGCACACAGCCGTAGGTCGGTGTTGGCACCGGACTCCGATTACATTACTACAGTAGGTCGGTGCCCGCATCGGTCGGCGCCATTGATTACAACGTCGCGACGGTGGTGCCCCGTCGTACTATCGCCATCCCCGTCAGTTGTCGGTTCCAGAACCCACGTGTCCACCGTCGTGCCTTGCACCTCCTCACTCACCTCTACTACCCATGCATGCGTGCAGGCACGCATGGAGTCGCGCGGCGCCGGCCAACATGCGATTGTGGTCGATAGGAATCGGCGTGCTTCGGGCGGCGATGGGCCAGGAAGACCACTCATGCTTTGCTACGGTTTTCAACGCCGACGTAGCTGTTATCCCCCTGCATTCGAGGTGAGTCGGTTCGAAGTCATGATGGTGTGCCATGAACCCCATGTCGGTGCTACGTTCTGAACGACGTCGTGGTGCCTTGCCTGTGCAGCATCGCACCGCTTCCAGGAGCACATTGCAGCGTCGTGGTCATCCTGTACCCCGGCGACTTGTTGCGGGCCGGGGGGGAGACGATCAGGACCTCGGTCCGGCACTTTGACCCGCAGACCGTGAAGCAGTGGCACCGCGACGAGGCGATCCGCGTGCTGAAGTGAGCTCGATAGTGTGTAGTCGACGACGCAGGCAATTTCGCCGCTGAGCGTAAAGCAAACGTACTGATGAAATGTGCCATGTTGCTTCAGGTTTTTCCGGGCGGCGGTCCTGGCCGAGCTCGGCCGCGAGGGTAGGCAGTGGGAGTGGCCGAAGCCTTCTGATGATGAGGTGGCGGACAGGCTCGCCGACTGCGATGAACCCGTTCGAGATGTGAGTTCCGATCGTTTTACCGTCCTTGCGCGATGCCATTGCCGACTTCGGAATGATGCAGAATGTGTTGTATGCCCTGGACTGTTGTGTGCAGAAAGTGCGCGACACCGTCCGGGACAGCGGCGCGGGCTCTGGCCTCCTATCAATGAGCGCGCTGTGCTGGGTGGTGAAGAGGATGGATCGCCTGACCGGCGCCGACCGTCGAAGGGCGACCAGCATGGACAAGGTCCTCGTTTCGGGGTTGAAGGAGCTGCGGAATAGGATGATCACATTCATAAAGGAACACGTCGCTCGCAAACGGTCGGGCCATGTCGGACTGGCTGTCGACGCCTGTGACGACGACGCCGCGGAGCTCCCTTCGGCATCCCAAGCAGTCGGTGTCGTCGACACCAGCGGAGAGGCCGGAAGGGCGGTGGCGCGGACCGCGGATCAGGAAGAGGAGGAGGAGGAGGAGGAGGAGGAGGATGGCACCGATGATCAGGATGATAACGAGGAGGAGCGTGAGGAGCGTGAGCAGGGGCAGGAGAAGGAAGAGGAGGAGGAGGAGGAGGAGGAGGAGGATGACACCGACGATCAGGATGATAACGAGGGGGAGCGTGAGGAGCGTGAGCAGGGGCAGGAGAAGGAGGAGGAGGAGGAGGAGCTGGTGGTGGTGGAGGAGTCGGGGGAGAAGCAGCAAGTGGGGGAGGAGGTGGTAGAGTTCCCGTGGGTCGAATTCGACCAGGAGGACCTGGAGGGAGCGGCGGCGGCGGCGGCCCTGGAGGCCACGGCGGCGGCGGCCTTGGAGGGAACGGGCGGGAGGTCGGCGGATGGTGTGTACGAGGGAGGGGATGATGCCGACGTGGAGAAAGTCGGCGGTGAAGAGGCTCACGTGGGCATTGTGGTTGGCGACGCGGAGGTGGAGGACGACGCCGCGGCCCCGATGCAGACGGGCGTGGAGCCCACCGCAGGGAACGCCGGGGTGGAACGCCGGGGTGGAGCGGTAGAGGCGGGCCGTCAACCCGGTTCCTCCGCAGCTGGTCAGCAGGCACCGCCGGCCGTCGTCGTGCAGCTGCGACAGGAGAACAGGTGGTTGAGGGCTGAAAATGCTCGTCTGGAGACGGCGCTCGGAGTGGAGAGGGGTCGGGTGGACAGGTTTGCGTTGGGGATAGGCAGCCTCGTGGACAAGCTGAGGTCGTTGGCCGACCAGGTCGCCGCCTCCGACGCGGACGCGGCGAGTCGGCTAATGGACGCGTCCTTGACCATGGCGACGACCGTCACGGAGAGGGTCACCGCCGACATGGGTGAAGCATGGGATTCGATGAAGGCGTACGCCGAAAGGGCGGAGAGCTGGTTGGACGATCTCGAGAATCTGGAGGGGTTTATGGCGGCGGAACGTGCGACGGCGGTCGTCACCATGGGCAAACACGTGGAAGCGGTGGTGGGCGATGCGAGGAAGGGGTTGGAGGACTACATTTCGAAGCACCTAGTCGCCGCGCAGACCAACATCGCCGCCGCGGTAACTCAACGCGTCGCCGTGCCGCCGCCCACGCCGCCCGCCCCACCGCCAGCCTTCCCGGACGAGCTCATGAAGGCGTTCAAGGCGGAAGTGTTGAAGGCGGTGACTGAGGCCACCCAGCAGTCGTTTGTTGCGTCCGGGTTAAAGCTCATGACCGAGGTGATCGGCAACGTGGCGCCTGGTCGGCGTGGGTCGTCGCCGTCGGCCAACGAGGCGGACAAGCAGGGCCATGAAAGGGGGGGCGGCGGAGATGATGCGTTGAGCGTGAACCCTAAGCAGAGCAAGGGAGACGATGGGAGCCGCGGCGTCGGCCAGGTGGGTCCCGGCGGCTCGCGGGGCAAGGGAGCCGATGGGAGCGGAGGTACGAGCGTGGTCGACCAGCTCAAGAAGAAGGGGACAACGGTGCTAAGGACGCACAGCAAGGGCGATGGAATCAGGACTGCGCAGGGGGGCCCTGCCGACCAGGTTGCCGCTCAAGCGGCTGGACCAACAGCCCCGCCATTGGTCGCCGAGAAGCCCCACAGTCTAGCAACCGCACCAACGGCGATAGATGGCGGCGCCAAAACCGTGAAGGGACCGCCTGTCGGGGTGGCGGGGACCACGTCGATTCCCCGCAAACCCCCTGCGGCTAGCAACGCGCCGGTCGCCCCGTCAGCCGCAAACAACGATGGGCCGTCCCTTGCGGCTACTCCAGCTCCAGCACCAGCAGGCCCGTCTGCCGCCAAGGGCGACGCGGAGGATGCTGCGGCTAACCGCGCTGGTCCGCCCGGCCCAAAGGAGAACGCGCTCAGGGAAATGCTCCGCCGCATGGAGGCCCTTCGCGGGGACGTGCGGCAGCCTCCCTTGGTCGGTGCCGCTCCGGCCAAAACAGCACGTCGCTCGGGCACTCCGCAGGTCGCCGCCACAACGTCCAGTGCCCCACCTACCGCGCCTATCATCGCCGCCCGTCCTCCTGTGGACCCAAAGTCCGCCTTGCTTCGCGCCCGGTTAGGCGCACGTACCGCGGCAGGGGCAGCACGGGCTCAGCCGGAAGCCAGCCGAAGCGCGACGCCGACGTCGGTAACCGTGGCTGCACCCACACTCGGTGCAGCTACTGTCGAGGAGGTGGCGGAGAAGGGCGTGAGTGCAGCGCTAGCCACCGGCGGCGGATCCGTTGACCCTGCACAGGCGGCGAAAGGCCACAACGACGCCGACATCGCTGCCATCCAGGACCTGTTGGAAGCGGTAAAACGCCCCGAGCAGCCCCCTGTCCTGGCCATCTCGGACTCGGCGCATGTGGAGCACTCGGCGAGTCCCCCCGGTAGTACAGCGACGCCAAAGACAACCACTGCTGCTGTCGGAGCGGGAAAGGCGAAACGGAAGGGGACGGCCGACACCGGGAAAGGGAGGCAGAGCTCGCAGAGGAAAACACGGGCGACGTCGGCGACAAAGTCGGTGGAGAAAGGAAAGGAGAAGGAGAAGGAGAAGGAGGAGAAGGAGAAGGAGAAGGAGGAGAAGGAGAAGGAGAAGGAGAAGGAGAAGGAGAAGGAGAAGGAGAAGGAGAAGAAGGAGAAGGAGAAGAAGAAGGAGAAGGAGAAGGAGAAGGAGAAGGAGAAGGAGAAGGAGAAGGAGAAGGAGAAGGAGGAGGAGGAGGAGGAGGTGGAGGAGGAGGAGGAGGAGGAGGAGGAGGAGGAGGAGGAGGAGGAGGAGGAGGAGGAGGAGGAGGAGGATGAGGCGAAGGAGGAGGAGAAGGTGAAGCTGAAAGAACGGAAGGGTCATGGCATCCGCCACGACACCACGGGCGACAAGCAAGGGTGGGTGGGCGAGATTAAGGTGGTCGGGAACGAGAGTCGATACATCGGCAAGTCGCGCGACAAGATGGAGCTGGCGTACCTTCACTCGATTGTGTACCTCCTCTACGACGGTTACGTCAGCCCCATCCTCATGGCCGAGCTCACCGGCTTGGAGGAAACCGTGATGAAGGAGTGGAGGTCGGTGTGGGAGGAGGTCAGGGTCTTGCCGACTGGGATGTGGACGGTGATATGGGCACGGGGCGCGTTCCTCCCAAAGATACGGTAAGTCGGATACACGTCGGCCAAGTGATGACGTCGACGTCGGGGTCTCTAATGGTCGTCCTGTTTCGTGTGTTTGCGTGACAGGTTCGATGAGATTCTCGGCGGGTATCGTGCGTACAAGACATCAGGCGATGCGCACCACGATGCGCTCTTGCCGGCGATCTGGTTCCCCGTCGATGCCGAGACGAAGGAAGGGCAGGAGAAGTCGGATGCAATGATGTCGGCCATGATAGCCCGCGTGTCCCTGTGCGCTGCGTATGGGAAAGTCGCTGCTGCCGCGGCGAGGAAGGAGGGCGCCACGGATGCGACGACGGCGATGGTGGCACAGGCGCTATCGGCCTCCGCTTGCGCCCTGTGGTGCTTAGTCGAGGGCGACGCCGCCCAGGTGGCCGATGCTGTGCGCGAAGGGAAGGCGGCGGCGATGGTGGTCGGTGCGAGCGAGAAGACCGCCGATGAGTTCAAGAAGGTCATGAAGGCGGTGCTGGAGGCCGCGATCAGCAGGCAGCAACCCCTCGGGGAGGTTGCGCACAACGTCGCACCGTCGCTGCAGTCTACCGCTCTGGGGAGGGCCTATCCGGGGATGGATGTTGAAGTCGAAGCCGAAGTGATCGCACGAGCGACGGTGGAGACCATGGCGTTCTGGGGAATGTGCCCCGTGGATGGGCCGAAACTCAAGAAGATCGGCATCGCGGTGCCGCTTGACGCGCAGATGGCCTACGATATCGAACACAGGGGGAGGAAGGGGCAGAGGGGCAAGCAGGGCAAGGACAGCTCGGGGAAGAAGGTGAAGAAGGGCAGAGCGGGCAAGGACAGCACGGCGGCGTAGTCGGCATCACATGCTGCCATGGGCGGTCTGGTTGCTAGGGTGGCCTGGTATGGGCGGCGTCGACTGTGTAGTTTTCGTTTTGTTTGATTTTCGTTGTGATTGCTTTTCATTTGTGATTGCGTAGGTCTCTTGTTGGCTGTAACTTTTTGGTAGTGCATGTTAGCTTCGGGAGTGCATGTAACTTGTAGATAGTGCATGTGACTTTTTGGTTGTGCAGTCGGCGATGTCGACCTGAATCATGAATTGTACTCGGCGATGAACCATGTCGGCGTTTATGTTGGAGTCCGATGTATGAAAGTATATGCGGGTAGTATGATGGGCGGCGACTGGCCGCATTTAGAATTGTTGTATCATACATGTTCGTGTTTAGGGTTCTCCGACTTCTAGAACGATATCAGCAGTACAGCACGTTAAAGTCGACCACTATTACAGCATCATCAAGGCGGGCAAACACACATGCACCGGGGGATCATTATGCCGATTTCTTGCGCTTCGTCGGAGGACGCTGCGCAGGTGCGGTCTGCTTGGCCAAGTCGGCCTCGGTCTTCGGCATCTGCTCCTCCCAGGTGTCTGGAAACAGGCGGGCGACCCAAGTCCTTGGCTTCAGCTCGAGCGCCACCAGCGCACAGGCGAGGCGTAGCTTCGAGACCACCTTGGGGGCAAGCCCCTTGACGCCCATGCCAGCCGCTTTGGACATCGTCGGTGCCGCTCCCGGGTTGAGCACCGTGAGGGCATCGCAGAAGGTCCCAATGCCTGGTGCCGCGATCTTGTTCAGTGCATCGACCACAGCTTCTGTGTCGGCATCGCCGTCGCTCGAGCGTAGCTGGCGCACCGCATCCATGGCCTTCAGCATGCGGCGCACCCTCATGTTGAGTGCACCCTGTGTCGCGCCTCTGAGGAGGGTGTGGCGGTCGATGAACCCCGGCTCGGCGACCCTGTCGCAAAGACGACGGGTGTCATTGGCGGTGGCGGAGTTCCAGAGGCGCCAAGCGTCCTGCACGGTCTTTGCCTCCCGCCAAGGTTGCACCACGTTGAGCTCGTAACTAGCCTCCTCTCCCGTCTGAGGGGGTGGCGGGGGTTTCGCATCCCCTCCCTTGGCTCCGGCTCCCGTGTTGGCCGAGTCCGCGGAGCCACCCTCGCTCGGAGCTTGCTCGGTCGCCGACGGCGGAGACTCCGGCACTCTCCGTGCGTCTGACACACGGAGTGCCTCGGCGAGTCGAGCAAGCTCGGCGGTGAGCGACGCGATGGTGTCGTTTTGCATCTCGATCTTCTCGTGAAGGTCGAGCTTCTCGAGCGCGGAGCGCTCTATCTCCTTCTTCAGCGCCTCCTTGAGGGACATGTTGTGATACTGGGTGTCCATGCGGACGGAGATTTCCTGCAATGGTATGAGGAAAGGCGACAAGAGTTCAGAATTCACCGGTATTTGAACTACCACGACAAAGTCGGCACCTCACCTCTGGCTGAATCTGTGTCGGGTCCCGGCGCTTTTTGATCGTCTCGGTGTCGACGGACTCGACCTTCTTCGCCCAGTGCTTGAAGAGGGCAATCCGGCAGAGCTTGGAACCTTGGACGTACGGGTGCCACGGTGTGCGGACGAGCTTCACCGCGAGGTCCTCGGCGACGATGCGTCGGAACATCAGGAGGGTGCGCAAGAAGTGCACAGCGGCTTTGTCGGCGCCGCTCCCGTTGACAGCACGCGTTTCCGCCTGCAAGTCGGCAAGTGGTGTGGGTTAGTAGGGTGTTGGGCAGCCAACTATGCCATGGTGACTGAATGACATTGTCGGCGTCGCTTAACATACATCGCGCAGCATAGCATCCACGCCGGGGAAGATGTGCTGGGCGAGGATGTCCTGGAGTTTTTTGGAAGGCGGGACCCTGCTGCGCCCCAAGAAGTAGTCTTGCTTGAATCCCGAGTAGCCGGCCTTCCGCATCACCACCCCCACGGGAATGGCCGTGATGTACGCACGCGTCATCTTGTCGAGAGCCCAGTGTCCCAGCTCGGCGATCTCGGCGCGCGGCGTCCCATCGATGGCTAGCTCCTGCGCACCTCCGGCGCGGGCGGCGTGCACGTTCCTTTTGCAGAACACCTTGTTGGTCGTCCACATCTGCCGAGTCCAACGTTGGTGGCTGGCGGCGGGGAGCTCGTCTTGCTCCTTGTCGTTTTTGGCGAAGACGAGATGCGTCTTGTACCAGTGTTCGCGTTCAGTGGTGTCAAGCGGCGGAAGGAAGTCGACGCCGGAGAACTGACCGATCTGGTCGAGGATGAAGTGCAACCACAGGCCGGTCTCGCCGACGGCGCACAACTCTGCTTCCAGGTGTCGCGCCGCGTAGCTCTGCTGAAGACGAGCATCCTTGGAAGTCTTCGAGGTACGCGTGGCGATCACCATGACGACAGGCTGGCTATCCGGGTTCACCGACGAGGTGCTCGCCAGTTGGTACAAGAAGACGTCGGGGAGCGTGATCTCGCGGATGCTGGCGCCGCGCAGGAGAGAGTGGTGGGAGAGTAGCGTGAGCACCTTGACGAGCAGGAATCTCCATAGCGTCTGCGACGGAGTGGTTGCCCGCGGGTTCCACGCCGCCGCCGCCCATGTCGGCAGCACCTTCATCATGATCTGGCGGAACTGTTCGGCGGTATAGGTATCGCCGATGGTGCCGCGTCGACGGTCGGCGCAATTCCTGAACACAAAGCCACAGGGTATAGTTAGTTGGTGCGGCGTCGACTTCAACTTACTTGAGGGTGGCGGTGTCGACCAACTTACTTGAGGTCCCTCTCGTTCTTGGTGCGGACGTTGAACCGCACCTCCGATCTGACCACCGAGATCTCCCTCATGATGCCCAGCTCCTTCTCCCGGTACAGCGTCGCCTCCACCCTCGCCGCCATCTGGCATGCCTTTATGCGCCCGAGGATCGTGTGCACCGTTGTCGATCCCACCGCCGTAGCCTCGTTCCCCTTCTCGGTATGGTCAACAATGAGGTTACACTCACGGCTCATCTGCTTCACGTACGCGCGCAGGCGGGTTTCGGTGACCCTAGGGCCGTGCAGCCAGATGTACCGTCGGGGGACCTCGGCCTCGTTGCACCAATCCTTTTTCTTGTTGGCGCGGATGTAGTGGCCGATCTCGTCGACGTGCCTAAGTCGGTGCTCATGGGGTAGCTTGTCGTGTATCAGCTTCAGCATCCTAGCCGCCCACTTCTTGTAGTGGTAGATGAACGAGGTGTACAAGGTTTGTAGGTGGCGTAGGGCGTCCATGACGAGCACGTCGATGCTGGAGTACACCATGTCGTCCACTACGAAGTCTGTCGACTTCCACTGTTCGCGTGGCACCGCCATGTTCTGCTCGTCCTCGTCCTCGTCCTGTTCGAGCATGTCGTGTATGTATTCATACTCCCGCCTAAGGCGTTCTTCCAAGGTGCGCGGATTCGTGCTACGCGGAGGACGCTCGTCGAATTCGTTGTCGCTCTCTTCCTCGTCGTCGTCGTCATCACCTTGGTTTTCCGCGCCTGCCGGCACCGACGAAGGTCCAGGCTGCCCATCCGGCCTCGGGGTCGACTTCTTCGTAAACTCCCCTATCGGCGGTTTCGGTATGTCCTTGGTGTACTCCCCTTCGGGAATCTGAGCCAGTTTGTCAAGATCGTATAGCAACTTCAGCGTCTCTTCGGCGGCAGAGGACGGATTGTGGTCGGTTGGGGCACCGACATCGCACATGTCGACGTCGGCCATGGCCGCTCGTATGTTGCTCTACCTTCGGCCGTATGCGAGGTAAAGGTTGGACCACCAGAGACGGTATTGAATCACGGGTGCGGTGTACGCCCTATGCGTCGCGCGGTCGTCTTCGTCGAATTCTCTCTCGAGTCATTCCAGCTGCGCTTTGATGTCGGCGTCTACAGAATCGGCAGGGGGTGGGATGGGTTGCGGCTGTTGGGCACTAGGCCGTCCTCTGGCCATGCGTCGCCGACTCAGTTAGGTTCTGTAAACCCGCCTTGGCTGGTCGGTAAAGCTGTTGATTCTATGCCGACTTTACGATATGAATCCCTAAAACCTCCACGGCGACGTCGACGACCGAATGAGCCTAACTAAACACCGACCTGCTTCGTCTCAGCCGGGTCGACGCGAGTTGTACCGACGAAATCGTATGGTCGGCGCCGAGTAACATGTACGCGTGAAGATGTTGTGGGTCGCGTAAAAAAACGAAGTGCCACAGAGCGCATGCAAAACGAGGGAATGAACAAAAACAGACTGGCAGAATGGGGACCTTGCGCCCGGTCAAGGAGGGGTATGGTTGCGAGCGACTCCGCACCTGACGCGCTCCACGCAACCCTCTTTGCGGGCGCCGCTATGTCCATGTCTGACGTGCCAACGTCTGTGCATGTCTAGAGTCACGCCGCTCTGCACTCATTGACCTCCCCGTCGGGGCCATTCCACGGTGGATTGCGCGCGCGCCACGTGGTCTCGTCCAATCACTTGTTCAACTCTCCTGAAATGCCGTATCGGCCTGCTTTCCCGCGCATCCGTTATCGACATGTGCACTACAGCGTGTCATCCCGTTGATCGACGCCGACATTCCCTGGGTGTTGGATCTGTGGGCGACACCGACATTCCTTAACAAGGCGGGAAATTGATTCCCGCGATATCTGGATCCGTACTTGCTCGACACCTGTACGTACACTACCTAGTCCGGGTTCGCCGCGTGGACGTCGCCGACTTTTTATAATGGGCGCGGGATTTTCCCGCGCAGAAAAAATGACCCGTGGTGTGACGCGTGGCCGCGACGTGGCCGTCGTGGCACACCGCGATTATAAGGGACGGTAGTGATCGTCCCTGCTCGGCCGCGTGGCAGAAATCGCGGCTCGACGTGTCGAGCTGCGATTTCTTGTCCGCTGAGATATCCTTCTCGGGTTTCTCTCAGCGAAACCCGAGGTTGTCAGATTGTCGACATTCCCGAGGCCTCCGGTGGCCGGGAGGTCCCGGAGCTCGCCCCAGTTTGCCACCCTAGGTCGTCAGGAGTTCGTCAGTCCCGAGGCCCCCCCTTGTCCTATCGCAACCGCGAAATTGGGCGGGGGTTTCTGTCGGCTGAGGTATATCATCCCGAAAATTTCGCCAGGCTCACGGACGCGAAAGTGGCCCGCTCACTGTACAAGAAACCGACCAACAGTACATTGGCCAGTCAGTTTCGGCCAAATGCACGACCAATGCGCGCGCGGTCAATCTAATTCCAAACCAATCAGCGCTCGAGCAAATAACTTCGCGATCATATACTCGCGATCATATACTTGATCGCGAAGTTATTTGCTCGATCGCTGATTGGTTTGGAATTAGATTGACCGCGCGCGCATTGGTCGTGCATTTGGCCGAAACTGACTGGCCAATGTACTGTTGGTTGGTTTCTTGTACAGTGGGCGGGCCAATTTCGCGTCCGTGAGCCTGGCGAAATTTTCGGGTGGGGAACAGAACGCTACACTACCTCGGGAAACCACTCGCACGAATGAGGAATTTCGGGGCTACAAAGCCCCGTAGGGTAATGCGCCGGTGAAAAAAAAGCCAGCAAAAATCCCCAGGCGTGGCCACTCGAGTAATTATCACCAAATTGGGTGGCCACTCGAGTAATTCGAGGCCCCCCGAGCAAGGATGAATCACCGAATTGGCCACTGGAGAAATTCTCTCCACAGGGAGCCTTCGCCAACAAACTGCATCCATCCCATCCATGCCATGGGGCCCAACCAATCACCGTGTGCGCGTACGTCCTGCGTGACTCCTCCTCTCCCATCCGTATCGCATGGCTTTGGGACGAAACCCTAGCTCCTGCCACCCTCTTGCGCCAAATTTTCCGAAGTCCTCCAGGGTTCCGAAGCAGAGTGGCAGACTCGGATGAGGTAGAGAGCAGGTTGCAGTCACGGTCCAGCTTCTGACAAAGCCAAGAACATGCACTCGGTTCGGCTCGACTTGATGGCTTCAAGGCTCGGTTGTTTTCGTCGCGAAAAGGGTCTTGCTCCCTGCTGCACCAGCACCACAACCACACATATCTCGCGCCAAAATCACCCTCTTGCCCCCCGATGACTCAAAACACAAGCTGTTTTGCGCCAAAAAATGACTAATCAAGCCAGCTCCACCAAGCTGAGTGCTAGGCCCGGCAAGTGATATACTGACGCCCAGCCGTTCCGAACCAGCAGGGCGACGGCTTTCTGCGCTGGTTACAGACATCGCAAACGGAGTCTGTGAGAAAGTCTGCCATGAGATGATGTAAAAAACCCTCATCGTGCTGTCTTTGCTCAGTTCGCCATTACCATGCCACGTTTTCCGTCTTCTGGAGTTTCTTCTCTCCGCTTTCCCTTCCCTCCTCCCCTTCCCTCTTCCCCGTTTCTCCTCCCCATCATCCCCTATGGCGGCTGTTTTCCCTCCCCTAGAGCGTCCCCCATCATCCACTCCCCACGAGACCAGCCCCTCCCCGTCCCTCGTCAAGCAAGTAGTTTCCTATCGTTCCGAACCGCTAACAGAAACCAAGTCCAGCAAAAAGCATGGCGCCTTAGCTCGTTCCACCCAAGCTCGCAGTCAACCAAGCACCGTCCGTAAATTAGTTTCTCCACCTAACTTCCCGAAACTCGGCCAAGCGACGCCGCGCGGCATTCCCAGGATATCCGTAGCTGACTTAGTGTTGGAAGATGGCCCGCCCACATCGTCCTACACTAAAGCCGCCGAGACGTTATACCTTTCCTTAGCTCGCCACGGCGCGGCGGTTATCGAGCCGGCACGCGAGGATGTAGCGCTGCTGTGTAGAGCGTTAGAGTCGACGCGTCTGTACTTTCGGAAACGGGCCGAGTCGGAGTCGTCGACGCTGAAACCGTCGGAATGGAGCGACCGTGGCGGTTACTTCACCGCTCCGTCCAAGGACCTCTATTTCTACAAGGCTGGAAGGTGCGGAACATAAAGCTGTGTTTTAATCGCCATTTAGTTCTGAAGTTATGTTTTGTAATGCAATGGGTTGATTGAGGATATTGGGTTTCACTGCCTTTTTTTATTTAGTTTTTTTCCTTTTTCTTTATGTGTGTTTGGCAGGTCGATGAGCGAGGGGCTCAACGATTTTTGTCCTCCTGGTTTTCCTGAAGCCTTCAGATACAGTGGACGCGTTTCACGGCTTGCCATGTCCGCCATCGCTCGGCACCTGAAGCTTCGTGGCGAGTAAGTCACCGGACCCTTTAAATATTTGTATTTTGTGCCTTCAACGTGGTAGTACTTATGTCGTGTTTGTTTCGTTATTTTGTTTGACTGTTTATTTAGTTGTTTTTCTTCTTCTTCTTTGTCTTCGGCGTTTTTACAGCTTCTTTTCAGGGTTGCTCGACGACTGCCCGTTGCCGGTCGGCGAAGTATCGTCGTCCGTTTTAGCCGCGACGTGCCAAAGGAGCGATCCTATCTCCGACCATTTCAAACCCGACGACGCGCATGGAAGCGGCTCCGAGGCATCGGAAACCGAGAAGGGCCTTCTGATGCTCGTCACGGCAGATTTCCCGGGCCTTCAGGTAACCCGTTTGTTTACGAAACTTTTCGTTTTCGTCACTGTTTCATTGTCGGAGGCTGTTAACATGTAACAATCTTCGTTCGTCGCGCAACTGTGCAATTCCGAGGGCGTCTGGTCGCCGGCGGACCAGGGCGTGCCGCCGGGAAGCCTGCTGCTGCTGGCCGGCCGTTGCCTCCATCGCGCCACGGCGGGCCTCTGCCCCGCCTCCACCTACCGCGTGCTCCCGCCCGCCTCCTCGGGAACCACCAGGTGAGACGCGAAATCGACATTCATGTTATATTTTTTTCCCGAAGGTTATTTTGTATTTCGTGCCTTATTGTTAAACGATTTTTGTGTGGCTGTTTGTTACTCTTTCGCAGCTGTTCGTTGTCGTTTCGCCTGATGCCTCGCTCTTCAGCGCCGATTGACTGCTCTTCGCTGCTTCACGCGGGTCACGTCACGCAGTCCCCTCAAGCATGCGAGCCGTCGTTCACGCTGGCCCGTTTCTCGATTCGCTGAGCTCGT
The DNA here is from genome assembly GCA_947471745.1 of Closterium sp. Naga37s-1. NCBI lineage: Eukaryota > Viridiplantae > Streptophyta > Zygnematophyceae > Desmidiales > Closteriaceae > Closterium > Closterium sp. Naga37s-1. The sequence goes on from CANJKZ010000008.1 coordinate 279,089, forward strand.
ATGCTCACGATCCTGCGAGCGATTTGAAGGAGTCGAGCATGGTGCGCCTCTGCGTTTATATATTGCATTGTCTTTCTATTTTTGTGTCACTCTGCTAACCTTTGCGTTTATTCTTTGGACGTTCAGGCTGTTGCGTGCAAGCTGGAAAAGGCTTCGCTTTCATCAATGGTTGTAGATCCTGCATCGTAAGTGCGGATCGTACCTTTTTCGCGCATGTTTTTTTTTTCATGTTGGTTTGTCTCACGGTCATAACCTATGCATTTCATTTTACTGTTTTCCAGAGGGTCTCTTCTCGAGGATGCAATGATTGCTCCGTGTGGCCATTCATTTGGTGGAGCGACACTCTCTAGAGTCATTGACTCTGTAAGTGCTCGTGATCAAGCTTCAGTCAAGTATTCCCCCTTTCCCTTTTCTTTTTTCTTTCCTCCCCCCCCCCCCCCCCCCCCCCCCAATTTATGGGCATCAGCCCATTCCTCATGCACGCGTTTCTAGATGTTATCTAAGGTGTTCCACGTTCTCCGATCCATGTGCAGATGCTATGTCCTTATTGCATGGCCTCGGTTGACATCATGACTCTGATTCCCAACCTTGGTAATATGTCGTGCTTCATTATCGCACCCATCCGCATCTCTCGCTTTCAGTGTTTAGAATCCAACATTCTTGTCAAGGCAACGGAAGTTAATGCCAATCCGTATGTTTTGTTGCAGCCATGAGGTCAGTCGCGTCCTGCTTCCGCCCGGGCTTGTCGCATGGAGGCGGCGTGAAGGTCCCGAAGAGAAAGCGGGTGAAGGAGTTTGGAGAAGGGAAAGACCCGTCAGAAGCTGTCAAACGCAGACCGAAGGTGATTCATGTGTGGTGTGAGTCTTGACTCATGACATTTTTGCGTCTTCAGATTTTTTTTTTATTGAAGTCATGAATGCTGATTCGCCTTCTTCTTTGGTTTCATGAGCAGACTGAAGATGCGATGCTTGCCAGCTCATTTGAAGGAGACGCATTTGGCCGTCCAAAAGGAGTACAGTTCCCTTTTTCTGTCAATGACAAAGTTCTGATCAAGGTAACCATTGGTTTGCTTTTGATTCTTCCTGAAATTTAACGTTTCTGGTTATTAACGACTTATTCAATGTTGCAGGGAAACAAGCGCACTCCTGAGAAGTTTTTCGGGAGGGAGGCAATTATCACGTCTCAGTGCTTGAATGGCTGGTATGCTCTTGTTTTTTTCCCGGTACTACGCAAATTCTGTGTCATGCATGTAACTGATTTGGCTTTGCCCTGGATTTGCAGGTACTTGGTTCGCATGCTTGACACTGGGGAAGTGTTCGCCTGCAGTACCGCTCTCTTCAGAAAAGTGGTGAGTCCCATGTGTGTGTCACACGGCATTATTGATGTTATTGAATTGCTGTTCATTTTGTTGTTTTCCTGTCACCTTATACATGTTTTTACCTTTGGACAGATGGAACACCTTTGGAGACTGGTGACGCTCGTCTCTCTAGCAGTCCGGATGCCCAGATGGAGAGGAAGGCTGGAGCAGACTCCACAGCAAGGTGGTGGGAGGCGAAGCCTGGGGTTGGAGAAATGTCGTCATTGCTGCAAGAAGATGACAAGGATGAGAACTTTGGGCGACCGCTTTCGCTGACACTAGGGGAGGAGTCAAACCCACAAACCAGTCCCAATCCGTCCTCTTTTCATAAACAGCCCCACCTTCCGTCGGGACCCATACGGTAAGTGAAACCGTCTCCATCAATAAGCTTAGGTCCATGCACCCTTACAGTCGAGAGGGCCTGTTATAGGGTCCATCCACAACGGTACTGTATGTTGCATTTGGGTATTTTTGGCAGTTTTACTTTCCTTCTCCCTTCCTTTCTCCATTTCCTTTCTCCTTCATTTATGTCTTTCTTTCCCTCTTTTCCTCTTTCTGTCTAGGATCATGAGAGAACAAGACTGCCTTAGATGCATAATCATTATTTTGTAACTTCAACGTAAGATTATAAGTGTACTGTATCGAATGGCTCATCGGAACTCGTGAATGGCTGTAGTGCTGGTGTGGTGCATGTCGTCCACACAAGTTCGGCAGGAAAGGCTGCGCCAGCGTAACTTTCGCCACAAAACCACGATCGCGAAACCCCCTTTGGTTTCGCCAAATGTTCCTCGACTTGCCGAACCTTGCATTCAGACGCCGCGTGTAGCTTTCGGCTGACGAGTTTCGTTCCGAGCCAGCTTGGCGAAAGCTATCACTCCTGGTTACAGCTCCTCGCAAACGGAGAAACGGCATCTTTAACTGTTGCGTTGGTGGAAACCCCTCGTTTTCAGCGTCGCCTATTTCCTTCGCTTCACTGCTGCAGTCCGCTCTGTTTCGCGTTTTCCGCTTTCCCATCTCCCGTTCTTTCCACATCCATGCTTTCATTCATCATCATCCATTCCACCATAATTTTCATCCATTAGGGCGGGTCCAGCGCGTACGTTTACAGGTACTATACAGTTCATTTGTCGAGGTTTAAAAAGATAACAGGCGGTGCACAGTGGTTTTGAAATTGCACCGTTTTGAACCGTGACGAAATACAGATTACCGCACTAGATGAACTGTAATGTACGGAAAATGTACGCGCTGGACCCGCCCTTAGGGTTTCGTCAAGCAGTACAGCAGCAGCATCTGTTCCGTTCCGTGGGCCATCCATCATCTGAACTGAAGCACCATCCCTCGCTCCCCTCCCCCATCCTCCCTCATGGCTTCCGCCATCCCTTCCATGACTGAGCAGCATCCCCCAACCTCCTCCGCAATCCATGACACTCCCCTAGCCATTTTACCGCCTCCAGCAAAGCAAATGGTGATCAAGGAATGCCAGCCTAAGAGTGCAAGGAAACGTAGCTCTCACGGCCGTAATTCGCAAGTTCGAGCTCAGGCTAATGCCGTAGGACCACCCCCTGCTGAGACATTTCAGACCGCCGCATTCGCGACGCCGCGTGCCGTTCCGCGGATATCCGTAGACGATCTTTTATTAGAAGACGGTCCGCCGTCGTCGTCGTTTACCCGCGCTGCCGAGACGTTGTATCTCTCGCTCGCGCAGAACGGAGCGGTGATTTTGGAACCCGCGCGACACGATGCAGCGTCGTTGTGTAGAACGTTGGAATCCGCGCGGCTTTACTTTCGCCGACGAGCAGATTTGTCGTCGTCGTCGCCGTCATTCCCGGAACAGCCTGCGTGGAATGACGGCGGCGGATACTTCCAGGCACCTTCCAAGGACTTGTACTTTTACAAGGCCGGCAGGTCGTTGAACGAAGCAATCAGCGACTCGTGCCCGCCGGGGTTTGCGGAAGCGTTCAAGTTCCTGGGGAAGGTCTCGCGGTCCGCCATGTCAGCTCTCGCTCGCCATCTGAAAGTCCGCTGCGAGTACGTCGTCCTATTCCCGCATCGAGACGTTTCTTGAGACGTTCAGCTAGTGGTCGCTGATGCGTCTCAGCAGTCGTCGTGTGGAGGTTCGTTTCGAGAATGTCGTCTCGTCTCGCTCCGAGAATGTCTTCTCGTCTTCTCGCCGTCGAGTGTGTTTCTCGTGTTTTCGCCTGACCCGGTTCACCAGTTTACAGCAGAACAATTCTGTTGTCGCGCGTGTTTTCCGTCGGATTTTTTGTTAATTGCCATTGTCCTCCTCGCAACTTCCCGCAGTTTCTTCTCGAGTCTGCTCGACGACCGTCCGTTGCCGATCGGCGAGGTGTCCTCCTCCGTGCTCGCCGCATCATGCCAGCGCATCCAATCTCCTCAAGACGGTTCCGCCAGAATAACACCAGACGCCACTGAAACCGAAAAGGGCCTTCTCATGCTCGTCACAGCCGATTTTCCAGGCCTCCAGGTATCGTAGACATCATTAAACCTTCAGGGTTCAGCCAATCTGCCAGGCCTGTTAGAGTGCAGATTTTCAACTTTTGCCGCTGTCGTTTCAGGCATACATTGCTGCGAGCCCTGCTGCTGGCAGGCGTGCGAAATTCGAGGATGTGGTAACAAACACTTGCCATTTTTCGCGCAGGTGTGCAATTCCGAGGGCGTCTGGTCGCCGGCGGACCAGGGCGTGCCGCCGGGAAGCCTGCTGCTGCTGGCCGGCCGTTGCCTCCATCGCACCACGGCCGGCCTCTGCCCCGCCTCCACCTACCGCGTGCTGCCGCCCGCCTCCTCGGGAACCACCAGGTAACTTGCATAATCAACAATATACGATCAACAATTTGAAAGAGTTTCCTGTTATGCTTTTCCTATGCATCTGTGCTCCCGCCCGCTTCGTCGGAAGCAGCATCTGGCGCGCTCTCGTTCCGCCTCATGCCCCGCCCGGCCGCCGCACGCACATTGGCTCCGTGCTCGCACGCACATTGGCTCCGTGCTCGCACGCACATTGGCTCCGTCGTCCCCATCCCCTCCCCTCCTTTTCCGTCTGTGTCTGATTCCAACCATTCGTGCCGTCGCCTGTTGCAGGTGCGCGCTCTCGTTCTGCCTCATGCCGCGCCCATCCGCGTGATTGACTGCGCCGTGCTGGCCCCATTCCGCCACGCACACTCCTTTTTTTCATTCCCGCCTCTTTTCCAACCCTGTCCGTTGTGCCGTCATCCGCTGCAGGTGCGCGCTCTCGTTCCGCCTCATGCCGCGCCCATCCGCGGTGATCGACTGCGCCGTGCTGGCGCACGCGGGCCACGCCGTGCCCGCGGCCATGCGCGAGAGTGTGTGCGCGGGGGCCTTCATGGACGCGCTGGCCCCGTCCGCCTCCGCCGCTGACCTGGGAGGCGCTGACAGAGAATCCAGCCTGGTAAGTCCCTAGCCCTTGTAACTGGCTGCGGCGCCGTGCCCGCGGCCATGCGCGAGAGTGTGTGCGCGGGGGCCTTTATGGACGCGCTGGCCCCGTCCGCCTCCCCCGCCGACCTGGGAGGCGCCGACAGAGAATCCAGCCTGGCGAGTCCCCTGTCCTGATTATTACTCTCTGCGCTGTGCCGCACATTCTGCTGGTGCCCTTTGAGGTGCCAATTGTTGCTCTTTGCCCGCGACTTGGTGTAGATGATGTTGGGTATGTATGATGTATCAGGTTCGTCAAAAGTTTTTCATCATTGCCTGTGCGCATTTGTCACCAGGCGGTCTCGTGCAAGCTGGAGAAGTCTTCTCTTGCGTCCATGGTCTCCGACCCTGTCTCGTACGTTGGGGGGGGGGGTTGGTCGGCGGGTGTTCTGATGGTTTTGGAGGGTTCTAGTGGTCTGCCCATGCGTGCCTTGTACCAGGCTGTCTCGTGCAAGCTGGAAAAGTCTTCTCTTGCGTCCATGGTCTCCGACCCTGTCTCGTACGTTGGGGGGAGAGACGCGAGCGAGGGAAGCAGCAGGAGAGAACATGAAAGAGGGAGGGATGAGGCAAGAGAGACCAGGGGCTCAATGGGCTAAAGGCCGGGATGCGAGGGGGAGGAGGAGTGAAATGAGTTTGGGAAGTAGGAGGCGGAGGTGCTGAGGGAGATAGGGAAGTTGAGAGGTAGACGTAGGGAGGAAGGGAGGTAGATGTAGGGAGATGGATGCAGGGAGAGGGATGTAGGGAGGTAGAGAGGGTTGGAGTGATGCAGATAGGGAGGGAATGACGCACTGAACTGCATGCTGCTCGTGTGTGCTGCAGGGGCCCGCTGCTAGAGGATGGGATGGTGGCCCAGTGTGGGCACTCCTTTGAGGTGACTTTCGAGTCGACTCAAAAGTGGCCCAGTGTGGGCACTCCTTTGACGGAGAGTGTTGAAATGAAGTGCTGACTTGTGTGCTGCTGTCATGTCATGTACCATTGTCGTGTGCTGCTACTGTGTGCTGTTGTGTGTGCTGCGCTGCAGGGGGTCGCTGCTAGAGGATGCGATGGTGGCCCAGTGTGGGCATTCCTTCGGCGGAGCAACACTCGCAAGAGTCATGGACTCGGTAAGCAGCTCCTGCCTTCCCTCATTCCTGTTTGTGCGTCTCAAGATTGAGTTCTGAGACGTTCCAAACTGGACTCGCTAAGGAGTTCCTTCCCTCATGTTTGATTGTGGCTTGCTATTCTGTTCCGTGCTGCAGCCACCTTGCATAGCTATGGTGCTCTACCTGCCACTTTTGCACATGGTTTGCCTCATCACATGCCCTGCCTCACATGCCCTGCCTCACATGCCCTTCCTCACATGCCCTTCCTCACATGCCCTACCTCACATGCCCTGCCTCACAATGCTCCATGGCTCCTGCCTGCCGCTCTTGTGCTGTGCAGATGGTGTGTCCATACTGCATGGCGCCTGTTGACGTCATGGCGCTCATTCCCAACCTCGGTAAGCGGTCTGCCTGGGCTCTGCACCTGCAACCGCTCCTCTTCTCATTATTCCTCTCTGTAGTCCTCACTTCAAAACCCCTCTCATCATCATAGCCCCTTGATTCCGTGATCTTGCCTCTCATGCTCTTGTCTCTCTTGCTCTCGCATCAAAGCTAGTGCGGAAACGCTTGTACTCCGAGTTGTGCTCTCCACATCGCATGTGCGATGGATACACATGTGGTAACACATGTATCCATCGCGCGTGCGCCGTGTGTATCCACCACCATGTGCCGTGGCACCTGCTTGCAGCTGTGAGGCCATGGGGTCGTGCTTTGGAAAGGGCCTGCCGCACCACACACTCTTTTAGTCACATTCTCTCACATTCTCTCACATTCCCTCACACTCTCTCACACTCTCTCGCACATTCTCTCACATTTTCTCACATTCTCTCACACTCTCTCTCACATTCTCTCACATTCCCTCACATTTTCTCACACTCTCTCTCACATTCTCTCACATTCTCTCACACTCTCTCTCACATTCTCACATTCCCTCACATTCTCTCACACTCTCTCTCACATTCTCTCACATTCCCTCACATTCTCCCATTCCCCCACCTCACCTCCGTGTGCCATGGCGCCTGCTTGCTTGCAGCTGTGAGGTCCGTGGCATCATGTTTTGGAAAAGGCCTGCCGCACCACACAGGGGTGGGGGCTGGGCCGAGCGCAAAGCCGCACAAGAGGAAGCGTGACAAGGAGCACACTGGGGAGGGCAAGCTGTTGCCAGATGGCTCCATGCCCCAACCAATCAAGCGCCGCCCCAAGGTGGACCGTTCTCCCCCCTCCCTAACCCCAGTTTTTTTTTTTTTTTTTTTTTTTTTTTTCCCAGCATTGTTGCCCTCCTTGGAGGTACAGCATGACTAAGGTGGTGATGCTGTGCGCTGTGGTGCTGTGTGTGCGTGAGCAGCCTGAGGACTCGGGCCTTCTTGGATCCCCTGATGCTGAAGGGGGAGGCCGCCTGAGAGGCGTCCAGTTCCCATTCTCTGTGAACGAAAAGGTCCTCATAAAGGTGAGGGCCCGTTGACCCGCTTGTTGACCTCCTTTTCTCCCACTCTCTCCCGGTTTTTGTTTGTTAGTTGTTATTATTGATATTATTACTACGGTACTATCAATATTATCAATATTTTGTCACTGCCGAACACTGCAAACGCCGTGCTAATGGCACTCTATGATTGTTTTGCAGGGAAATAAACGAACGCCTGAGAAGTTCTTTGGCAAGGAGGCTGTGATCACCTCGCAGTGCCTCAACGGCTGGTGGGTGCTGCTTGTATGATTTGCACCACCTGCTTTCATGCTTCATATTCGAGGCATTTAAAAAAATGTGTTTTTGCATTCATGTTTGTGCTACCTCTATAATCCGTGAGCTGACAGGGTGTCTCTCGGTCTCTCGTGTCTCTCTGTCTCGCTGTGCCACCAGGTATCTCGTGCGAGTGCAGGACTCGGGGGAAAGCGTCCGTCTGCAGTATCGCTCTCTCCAGAAGTGTGGTCAGTGCTTCACTGCACGAATTCATGATCAATTTAGAGATGTCTCAACATCACTTTCTCCTGCTCTTTTTGTTTGTTTTTGTTTTGTTTCCTGGGACGAGCTTGTCACTTGAATTGCTTCTGTTTTGTGTGTGTGTGTGTGTGTGTGTGTGTGTGTGTGTTTTTTTTTTTTTTTTTTTTTTCTGTGTATGTTTGAAGCGTCTAGAATCAGTATTCGATTATGGTATTTTGTTTTGTTTCACAACTAGCCAACCCAACATCCTTGTCCCTTTTTCTTCTTCTTTTGGCTCCTCTTCACTCGTATTTTCAGATGGATCGCCGGTGGAAGGCAAGTATGAGGCTCACCATGCCAGCACAGCAGAAGCACAGGCGGAGGAAGCAGGAGCAGGCGGGGACGACAACAGCTGGTGGGGCGAGGGGGGTGAGAAGCGCATGATGGGTGAACCATCCGCCTCTCAGCCAATGATGGGCGAGATGTCAGCCTCTCAGCCAATGATGGGCGAGATGTCAGCCTCTCAACCAATGATGGGTGAGATGTCAGCGCTGCTTCAAGCAGACGATGACTCAGACCACCCACCGGCCTTTTCAGACGACACTCTCCTCCCCCACAACCCATCCAACAGCATGTCCATATCCCCATCCCTGCTCGGCCAGTCTTTTGACAACTCCCAAAAGCCTTCCAGCAGCAGCACTCCCCTCTCCCCATCTCTGCTGGGACAGTCCCTCATGCTATCTCCCCCATCCAGCAGCCACCTGGCAATGCTGGTCACCGCTTATGGAAGGTCGTGCAGCCATGCTGACCTCACCGCCGCCGCCCAGCAGTCATGCAGCAATGATGAGCCCGCCGCCGCCCATGGGCGGGCGGCCTTCCAGTGTGGCGGAATCGAGCTGTTTCGATGCGGCTCAGAACCAGCAGGATGGTCACCGGGCAGTGCCGATGCTGAGTGGGGAGGCAGGGGGTGGGCTTTCTGGGAGTGGGGAGGCAGGAAGGGGTGGGAATGAAGCGCTGGTAGGTTCGGGGTTGGGGGTGTTGCCTGGGCATCAGCATGAGCAGCAGCAGGGGGGGTCTCTTCTGGCCCAGGGGACGCATGCACTGATTGCTGCAGCTGCAGCTGTGGAAGCAGAGTGCAGGGGGGAAGCGACTGGTGGGGATGGTGATGGTGCTGGTTCTGGTGGCGGTAAGGCTCCCCTTGTTACCAGTGGAGGGCAATACAGGGGCACACAGGGCAGCAAACATGGGGCCGGGGCGGGTCGGTCGGGCAGTGTGGCTGATAGACGTCTGTCGGACCAGCAAGGGCCGCTGCCTCTGTGGATGTCACCTGACACTGCCACCACGATTTTGCACCAAGCGATATCCGATGCTGGCAATGCTGGCAGTGTGGAGCGTGGTGGTGGGGAGTTGGGAGCGGTGAACAATCAGGCTGGCTAGTGTCCATCTAGGTGTGTTTTTTTGGGGAGCTGTGACCAACCGCACTGCTCCTGTGGATGTCACCCGACACTGCCACCACGATTCTGCACCAAGCTATTTCAGATGCTCGTGGTGCGGGGAATGTGGAGCGTGGTGGTGGGGAGTTGGGAGCGGTGAACAATCAGGCTGGTTAGTGTACATCTTGGTGTGCATTTCTTTAAGTTTGAATGCCAGTGGGTGGTGTACAGGTTTCATTTTTATTCCTGAGTAATAATGGCAGGCATGAGATGCAGCCACTGGGGCTGCCATTGTGTCTGGTATAGGCTGTGCCTTGGATGGGTGTGGGGGTGCCCTGTTCCTGTATGAATGCCAATTCCCTTTTATGTTGTGTAATAATTGTTCTGCATCCACCTGCTTGCGAGCATGTAGGTACTGTCAGACCTGGATATACCCCCAGGTGGGGGTATAAAAAAACCAGGAAAAATGGTGGGTGGGCTTATAAGCCCACTGGTACGATTATAAGAGCATGGGTGTAACATAGGCCTGGGGGTGTATCTGCTGGCTGCAACATGGTGAGTTGGGATGCCGCCCAACCACTCACCCATCAGTTGAATAGATGTGATGTAAATAAGGCATAATGTGAAGTTTATGTGAAGCTGTATTGAGTCATACTATGCGATGCGACCTAGATTCTGCCTCGAAAAGTCAAGAGATCCCGGGCAGCAGCTCACGGATTTCAGAGGCGCCGGCCAAAATATTGGGCCAATGTCGCTGCGCTCTCACGCACTGTTGTCGCTGCGCTCGCGTCTCTCCACCCATATGATTGGTTGACTGGAGGACTTCGGTCCGAGGTGAAGATTTTCGTGAGTCCAGGGTCCAAGGTCATTGGACATGGATCATTGTTCATGGATCACATCACATGCATCCATTGTCGTACCTTTTTGCCATGTCATGTCATGTCACCCATCCCCTCCCCTGGTTTGTGGGTGGGTTGCATTGAACTTCCATCGCCGTCGCCTCGCAATCCCCATCCCATCCATACCATTCCCGATGACCTCGGTTTTGCCGAGTGCTCCCTACACCCTGCAGTACACCCTGTTTCGCGCCACACTGACATTCGCTGTATTGACATACCGCTTATTCTGACATCAACGCGTCCAAAACGGTCCCAGAACATAGCATATAAGCACAATTAGCCGCAATCAACCGTACGCAATAGCATTGTTTCTTACATAAACCGTTGTGTATCGTTCTCCTGGACTGCATTTGCCCGCCACCTACCTGGGGTTCGGTTGCAAGCACCAGCCCGCAAAATCCAAGCACACGTTCGCACTGTAGCCGGGGCTCCCGATTGTCAGAACGTTGAGAAACAGGGTGTATGTGGTCGGTGTTCATCTCGATTCTCGATGTTGAGAGAGCGAAACTCGTCGTCGCTTGTTCACTCGCGACCGTCTCGCCAGCACAATTTGTGTGCTGCACCAAATGCTGCGGATGATGGTGCCGAATGTGTGGGATCAAAGCTGAGGAGGGAGTTTCAGCTATGGCTCCGTAGCATACCTCCGGCCACAGCAGGTTGCCGCAGGAACAGACGTTCAGAAAGAGATTAGCTTGATCCGCACGTACATAAATCCCCGTTTCCCCGTTTCCCCGTCTCTTATCTCGCGTGTAATCCCGCCAAAAGCCGAGCAATTTTTTAGATTCAGATTCCAGAACGAAACCACCAACCCACGACAGCGAGTCTTCCGTTCCCCAATGCCTATGTGCCACGTAGCTCGTGTTCGTCAGCCATCATTTGAGAAAGACCGGCTTCGGGTCAAGCGCCTTGGTCGCCGTCGATCCAGGGCTGCGAACATGTCGTTGACGGTCACGATGCCAGGTTAATCGCCGTCGATATTTCATGAATAGAAGGTGCACCCGTCGGGCATCCCAGCTTTCATGGCGTTGCCCGAACTTTCTCGCGCATTCCTGGTCTTTCTCGCCTCGCCTTTCTTTCTCGCTCTCCTCTCGCGCTTCTCTCGCGCTTCTCCCATTTTTCTCCCGCTTATCCCTTCCCGCCATCGTTCGCCACGGTGTTGTCTTCAGATCATCTCCCTCATTGCCCCATCGCCTGATTCCTCTCGTCACTCGATCCTCCACTCTCCCCTCCTCTCACTTACCTCTTCCCGCCATCGTTCGCCACGGTGTTGCTTCAGATCATCTCCCTCATTGCCCCATCGGCCCTTTCCTCTCGTCACTCGGTCCTCTACTCTCCCCTCTTCTCACTTACCTCTTCCCGCCGTCGTTCGCCACGGTGTTGTCTTCAGAGATCATGTCCCCCATTGCCCCATCGCCTCATTCCTCTCCTCACTCCGTCCGACGGACGCTACTCTCCCCTCTACTCTCCCCTCTCGCCGCTCTCTCGCACTTATTATCCCGCCGCTATAGTTCATGGTTGAAAGAATAGAAAAATCAGTCGGTTTTACGTTATTCCTTCCTGCCTCTACCCTTGTTCCCCCTCTACCAGGCAGCAGTGGCGGAGCGAGCGGAGCTCGAGCGCGGAAACTCCTCAGCGGGATAGCCATTGGTTTCATATCCACCTTTTCTGCCTCTCGGCTTGTTCCCCCTCTACCAGGTAGCGGTGGCGGAGCGGGCGGAGCTCGAGCGCGGAATCTCCTCAGTGGGATAGCCGTTGGTTTCAAGATCCTCCTGTTTTGTGCGTTCCCCCGGTTCCCCCTCTACCAGACAGCGGTGGCGGAGCGGGCGGAGCTTGAGCGCGGAAACTCCTCAGTGGGATAGCCGTTGGTTCCAGATCCACCTTTTTTGCCTTCCCCCCGTTCCCCCTCTACCAGGCAGTGGTGGCGGAACGGGCGGAGCTTGAGCGCGGAAACGCGGCCACTGCTGCCGCTGCCCTACCACAGCCGCCGTCACTGACATTTGAGTCGACTCACAAGTCACCTAGAAGCACCACCCCTTCCGACGCCTTCTCTCCACAAGCTGCCGCTTCCTACCACGAGATCTTGACTTCTGAGGCGCCTCAAAAGCCGCCGTCACTGACGATTGAGTCGACTCACAAGTCACCTAGTAACGCCAATCGTTCCGACGCTTTCTCTCTGCAAACGACACGCTTTCTTGCACTGAATCCTGGGACATTACCACAAACAATAGCTGTCGTCTGAAGCCGGTCTAAACCATTGTCAAGCCCATCTAAGTTATCTATACACAAAGGCCTGTCCTCGTTCGCGTAAGCGAATCACGGCTTCTATCTCTCGCTCGCCCAAGCGAGCGAATCAGGGCTCATTACCAGCCCTTATTCGCAGTTTGTCTGCAGCTGGCTCAGCCCTGACGATTCTCTTGGCGTTTGAAAAAACGCATGTGCCGAAGCACATCGGGGCTTATTCACTGCTACCCCTCGCTTGCACTGTGTTAGCAGCTGGCTTAGACTTAGCTGTCTTCTTCTGAGGCGCTTCAGAAAACGTGGAGGCAAATCAGAGCCTACGAGCCCTCCTAGCGTGCTGGATAGACCAGCCTATCTCTGAGGACCCTCAGAAATAAGTTACAGACCGTCCGCCTAAGATACAGACCCCCCCGCTAAGTTACATACCCCCTGCTAAGTTACAGACCCCCCGCTAAGTTACAGACCCCCCGCTAAGTTACAGACTACAGACCAAGGCCGGGCGAATCAGGGCCTACTAGCGACTCTCCGCCAGGTGTCCATTCCGTGTCGCCACTCCCCGCGCCCTGCCATCGCTACAGACTGCCCGCCCTTCGTCCCTTCCCTCACCTCGCCGCGTGGCGTCGACTCTCAGTCGGGAGTACATTCACTGGCGCTACATCTCGTCTCGCTGCTCCTGTTGCTTCCTGTGGGGTGAAACGGGCGGAGTGACAGCTGGTAGCGGGGCTGTCTAGAGTTGCCTTCTTGTTAACCCGAACCGTCCGATGGATTCGCCTGTAGTTGCGCCTGCAGAGGAGGATCGATCGGCTGTAGCAACAGCGGAGGAACCCTCGGCTGTAGCTGCGCCTGCAGAGTCCCCGGTTGTAACAGCACTTGAGAAACCGTCGGTTGTAGCAGCAGCGTCTGCCAATGTGTCTGAGAAGGTATCAGAGGCCTGCCATGTCGTCGTGAACATGGACTTCGTCACACCCCCGGTTGTAGCCTCACCTGGTGAGAGCTCGGCTGTAGCAGCGGCTGAAAAGGGCAGAGCAGAGCGCGAGGAGGAAAACGAGGATGGCAGCAAGGGGCGTGGCATGGGAGAAGGAGCCCATGCCGGTCCGTCAGTAGCCAAGCAGAAGTTTGATAGAAGCGGAGGAGATCTGGTGAGGGTGAGAGGCCAAGAGAGGCGGGCTCTTGAGTCTCGGATCTTGGAGCTAGAAGGGGAGAAGAGGCGACTGGAGGGCGAGAAGGAGGAGATGGAGAGGAGTGTGGGAGAGGAGGTGCGGCGGAGGAGGGAGGTGGAGGAGGAGGTGGAGGACCTTAGGTCCGGCATGCGCCTTGCCGAGGCTAAGCTTTGGCAATGGATGGAGGCTCGGAAGGGGGTTAGCTTGGGAGGAGGAGGAGGAGGAGGAGGAAGTGGTGGGGAATGCAGAGGATTGGATGGTGCGGCAAGGGCTGCGAGTGCTGCTGCTGGTGATGCAGGTGCTGCTGCTACTACTGCTTCTCCTCACGCCGCCGCTCATGCCACTCCTGCTGCTGACGTGTCCATCACTGCTGACGTGGCGAGCGCTGACGTGGTAGGCTACATGGAGGACCTCCTCCTCCACCAGTCCTGCATGCTGGCTCGCGAGCGGGCGCGGCGAGCAGAAGCTTCCAGGAAACGAGAAGAAGCAGAGGGGCGGCGGGAAGAGGCCGAGCGGGCCTTGAGGGAGTTTCAGCGGCAGGTGGGAGTTTCGGAGCTGGCTTTGCAGGTTAAGGCGGAAAATCAGTGGGAGGATCAGCTTTTGAGGGAGATTTGCTCAGTGGAGAGAGATGCAGAGGCGTTGAGGGGAGTGGTGGAGGAGAAAGACGGGGAATTGGAGAGGCTGAGGGTGGAGGTTTCTAGGAAAGTGGAGCTTTTGAGGCGCGTGCATGGGCGAGCGATGAGGATGAGAGCGGATGCGAAGGGGACGATCCGACGGCTGAGATTGGAGCTGGAGACGGCGCGGGGGTTGCTGGAGAGGCGGGAGGAGAGGGTGAGGGAGAAGGGGAGGGCATTGAGGGGAGAGATTAGTGTGTTGGTAAAGGAGCTTGAGGAGATTAGGGGCGGTAATGAGGTGGTGGTGGGTGTGTTAGAGGAGGCGAGGAAGGAGGTGGTGGAGGAGAGAAGGGAGATTGAGAAGGGGAGGAGGGAAGTGGAGGAGGCTGTGAGGGAGGTGCGGAAACGGGAGAAAGGGAAGGTGAAGGAGGAGGAGGGGGAGGAGGGGGAGAAGGAGGGATCTGCTAATAGGGAAGGAAAGGAAGGTAGTGAGGAAGAGGGAGGTGCGGCTAATGGCAGTAGTGGTATGAGCAATCTGCTGCTGATCCAGGAGGATATGAGGAGGCGAGAGGAGGAGTTGCAGCGAGAGGCGGAGCAGGTGAGAGAGTGGCTGCACGCGGAGAGGCAGCAGCGCGCCCTCCTGGAGCAGCAGCTGGCGGCACTGGAAGAGCAGATAGAGCGGTTGAAGGAGGCGCAGAGTGGTGCTGAGGCGACTCAAGAAAAGCAGCTGGCGGATTTGGAAGGGCAGATTGAGGGGTTGAAAGCGGCGCGGAAGGGTGTGGTTGAGCAGATGGAGAGGGAGAGGCGAGAGTGGGTGGAGGAGAGGAAGAGGGAGAGGGTGGGGAGAGAGGAGGAGAGGGAGCGGGCGGAGAGGGAGATGAAAGAGAGAGTGGAGGAGGAGGGGAGGAGGAGGGAGGTGGAGGTGGAAGTGAGAGAGCTGAAGGAGAGAATTGGTGGGGAGGAGGAAAGGAGGAGGAAGGCGGAGGAGGAGAGAGAGGGAGTGAGGGAGAGAGTGAGGGAGTTGGAAGCAGAGTTGGTGGGAGTGAGGGAGAGTCTTCAGAAAGTAGAGGAGGAGAGGAGAGGGGCGGAGGAGGGGAGGGTGAGAGAGGGGGAGGAGTGGAAGAGAGAGAAGGAGGAGGTAGAGAAGGAGGTGGAGGAGGAGAGGAGGACGAGAGGGGATGCGGAGGAGGAGGTGGTGAGGCTGAAGGAGCGTGAAGTGGCTCTGTTGACCGCGTTGACTGAGGAGACTGGGAAGGTGGGGGCGCTGGAGGCTGCTTTGGTGGAGCACGAGGGGAGGATATCCTCGATAGAAGCAGAGGTTCGCTACAAGGAGGTACGTGCTTGTGAGTTGGAAGCGAGGGTTAGGGAGCTGGAGGGGAAGATTGAGGAAGGTAGGGTTGAGTTTGAGAAGGAAAGGAGGAGGATGGAAGCGGAGAGGAGAGAGGAGAATGAGGTGAAGGAGAGGGAGAGGGAGGAAGAGAGGAAGGAGAGGGAGGCAGAGGAGAGGAGGCGAGCTGCAGAGGTGGCAGAGCGAGAGGCGGAACGAGAGGCAGAGATGAAAGTGAAAGAAGAGGCGATTCAAAGGCTGGGAGCAGTAGTTATTGAGCTTAGAGAGAAGACTGGTGAGCTAGAGAAGCAGCGAGGAGAGAAAGAGGAAACGGTGAAGGGATTAGAGGAGGAAGTGAGAGAGCTTGGGGATATGGTTGCAGTGCTGCAGGCTGGATTAGCTGCGAAACGAGCGGAGCTAGCAGCCAAGGCGGCTGAAACGGAGAGGATGGGTCAGCTGGAAGAGCAAGTGAGGGACGGGGAGGAGCGAGTGAGGGAGAGAGAGGAGGAGGTGAGGAGGCTTGAGGGGAGAGTGAGGGAGGTGGAGGGGGAGATGGAGGATTTGTCTGTGCAGGTGAGTGCGTTGAGAGGGGAGGTGGAGGCGAAGGAGGGGGAGAGGGAGGAGGTTGAGAGGAAGGGGAGGAAGAGGGAAGGGAGGGTGAGGGAATTGGAGGAGGAGGTTGGGAGGAGGGAGAAGAGGGAGAGGGAGATGGAGGAGGAATTGGGTGTGAGGGAGAGGAGGATTGGGGAGCTTCAGGGGTTGGTGAGGGAGAGGGAGAGTGAGGTGGAAAGGAAGGAGGGGGAGAAGGAGGAGTTGGAGAGGGAAATGGAAGGATTGAAGGGAGAGAGGGAGGAATGGCAGAGGGAGAAAGAGGAACTGGAGAGGCAGATTGAGGCGTTGCGGAGGGATAAGGAGGAGTTGAATGGGGAATTGGGACGGTTGAAGTGCGAATTAGAAGGTGTGAAGGGCGAGAGAGAGAAGTGGGAGAAGGAGAAAGAGGTTCTGGAGAGGCAAATTGAGACGTTGCAAAGGGAGAAGGAGGAGTTGAAGGGGAACTTGGAACGGTTGAAGGGAGCATTGGAAGGTGTGATGGGCGAGAAGGAGGAATCGGAAAGGCAGACTGAGGCAGTGCGGAGGGAGAAGGAGGAAGTGAAGAGGGAAATTGAGCGACTGAAGGGAGAATTGGAAGGTCTGAAGGCTGGAAGGGAGGAATGGGAGAGGGAGAAGGCGGAGAGGGAGGGAAGGCTGCAAACGAGCCGAGCTGAGGTGAGGGAAGCGAAGAAGAAGCGGCAGATGCTGGAGGAAAGGGTTCAGTTGCTGCAAGAGAGGGTAGTGCAGGTGGAAGGGGAGAGGGAAGAGACGGCAGGGCTGCTTGAAACGTCAGTGGGGGAACTGGAGGAGAAGAAAGAGATGGCTGGGCAGTTGGGGAAAAGAGTCAACGAACTGGAAGAGCGGGTGAAATCGCTTCAAGACAGGGTCGTGCAGGTGGAAGGGGAGAGGGACGAGACGGTAGGTGAGCTGGAGAAGATGGTCTGTGAACTGAAGGAGAAGAAAGAGATAGTAGGGCAGCTGGAGACGACAGTGAGTGAACTGGAAGTGCGGGCGCAGACGCTTGAAGACAGGGCACGGCAGGTGGAAGGGGAGAGGGCGGAAACGGTGGAGCATCTGAAGAAGGCTGTGAGTGAAGTGGAGGAGAGGAAAGAGAAAGTTTGTCAGCTAGAGAAGGCAGTATCTGAGCTGGAGGAGAGGGTGCAGTCTGTGCAGGAGGAGAGGAAGGAAATCGTGGGGCAGCTGGAGAAGACGGTATGTGAATTGCAGGAGAAGAAAGAGAGTGTCTGTGAGCTGGAGAAGACAGTTTCTGAGCTGGAGGAGAAGGTGCAGTCTGTGCAAGAGGAGAGGAAGGAGGTGGTCTACCAGCTGGGTAATACGACATTTGAACTGGAGGCGAGGAAAGAGAGAGTGTGCGAGCTGGAGAAGAGAGTTTGCGAGCTTCAGGAGAGGGTGCAGACTGTGCAAGAGGACAGGAAGGAAACGGTATGTGAGCTGGAGAAGAGGGTTCGCGAGGTGCAGGAGAGGAAGGATGCGGTAAGTCAGCTGGAGAAGACAGTTTCTGAGCTGCAGGAGAGGTTGCAGTCTGTGCAAGAGGAGAGGAAGGAGACGGTGGGGCAGCTGGAGGTGAGGGCACGCGAGGTGCAGGAGAAAGAAGAGAGAATGTGTGAGCTGGAGAAGAAAGTTTCTGAGCTGGAGGGGAGGGTGCAGTCTGTGCAAGAGGAGAGGAAGGAGGTGGTCTACCAGCTGGGGAATACGAAATTTGAACTGGAGGCGAGGAAAGAGAGAGTGTGCGAGCTGGATAAGAGGGTTTGCGAGCTTCAGGAGAGGGTGCAGTTCCTGCAAGAGGAGAGGAAGGAGACGGTGGGGCAGCTGGAGGAGAAGAACGAGAGAATGTGTGAGCTGGAGAAGAGGGTTTGTGAGCTGGAGGAGTCGATAGGCGAGATGGAGGAGACGCGGTTGAGGGCTTTTGAGATGTCTCAAAAGTCGTCTACTTACACGAGGGAGCTGGAGGAGAGGGTTTCTGAGCTGGAGGAGAGGATAGGCGTGATGGAGGAGACGCGATTGAGGGTGGAAGCAGAGATGAAGGAGAGGGAGGGTGTTGTGCAGGCGAGAGTGGCTGAGTTGGAGAAGGGGGAGGTTGTTTTGCAGGCGAGGATGGCAGAATTGGAGGAAAAAGGGACTGTTTTACAGGCGAGAGCGGTTGAGTTGGAGAGGGAGGTGGAGGAGAAGGATGCTGCTTTGCAGGCAACGGTAGCAGAACTGAAGGAGAAGGGGGAGATTTCGCAGGCGAGAGTGGTTGAGTTGGAAGGGAAGGAGGTTACTTCACAGGCAATGATACTACAACTGGAGGACAAGGAGAGTGCTTTACAGTCGAGGGTGGTAGAGCTGGTAGGAAAGGAGGCTGCTTCACAGGCGACGGTAGCAGAACTGAAGGAGAAAGGGGAGATTTTGCAGGCGAGAGTGGTTGAGTTGGAGAGGGAGGTGGAGGAGAAGAAGGGTGTTTTGCAGGCGAGAGTTGCGGTACTGGAGAATGAGGAGACTGTTTTGGCAGCGATATTGGAAGAGCTGGAGAAGCAGGGGGGCGTTTTACAGGCGAGAGTTGTTGAGCTGGAAAGGGAAGTGGTTGCTTCACAGGCGACGGTAGCAGAACTGACGGAGAAAGGGGATATTTTGCAGGCGAGGGTGGTTGAGTTGGAAAGGGAGGTGGAGGAGGGAAGGGAGGAGGTGGAGAGTGTGAAGCGAGAGAGGGAGGAGGCGAGGGAGAGAGTGTGGGTGGTGGAGAAGGAGAGGGAGTTAGGGGAGGAGGTGATGGTGGGGTGGAAGAAGGAGGTGGAGGAGAAAGAAGGGGTGGTGGTGGGGTTGAGGGGCGAGTTGACGGAGAAGGAAGATTCTTTGAAGGAGTTGGAAGGGGTGGTGATGGGTGTGAGGGGAGAGCTGAAGGAGAAGGAAGGGGAGGTGGTGCGTTTAACAGCAGGTGTGAAGGAGAAGGAAGAGGCTTTGAAGGAATTGGAAGGGGTGGTGGTGGGTTTGAGGGGGGAGTTGGAGGAGAAGGAAGGGGTGCTGGTGGGGCTGAGGGAAGAACTGAAGGTGAAAGAAGGGGCTGTTACAGCCCTGGAGACAGATTTGAAGGAGTTGGAAGCGGTGGTGGTGGGTCTTAGGAGCGAGTTGAAGGAGAAGGAAGGCGAGGTGGCACGTTTGGCAGGAGATGTGAAGGAGAAGGAAGAGGCTTTGAAGGAGTTGGAAAGGGTGGTGGTGGGTTTGAGGGGTGAACTGGAGGTGAAAGAAAGCGAGGTGGCGCGTTTGACAGAAGACCTAAAGGAGCAGGGAGAGACTTTGAAAGGATTGCAGGGAGAACTGGAAGTGAAAGGAAGTGAGGTGGTGCGTTTGACAGGAGAGGTGAACAAGAAAGAAGAGGCTTTGAAGCAGCTTCAGGGAGAATTGGATTCGAAAGAAGAGGCTTTGAAGGAGTGGCAGAGAAAGGTGAAAACACTGGAGGAGGGCGCAGATGCGGTGGTTATGGGGTTGAAAGGTGAAGTAGAGGAGTTGAGAGCGGTGGCTGTGGCGTTGAGGAGTGAGGCAGGTGAGAAGGAAGCAGCAGCGGCGAGGCTGATGGGAAGCCTGAGGAAGGAAATGGAGGAGAGGAAAGAGGTAGCAGCGAGCTTGGTAAGAAGGTTAAGGGAGGATGTGGAGGAGAGGGAAGGGGTTGTGAAGCAATTGCAGGCTGAGTTGAAGGAGAAGGAATGTGAGGTGGTGGTTTTGACAAGCGAGTTGAAAGAGAAGGAACGTGAGATGGCGGATTTGCAAAGAGAGGTTGAGGAGGAGAGGAAGGGCGCGCAGGTGGCATTGGAACAGAAGGAGGGTGAGTTGAGGGAAATGGAGAGAAATCTAGAGGACAAGGAGAAGCAAATCGTGATATTGACTGAGGAAGTGAGCAGTAGGCAGCAAGAGATAAAAATGTTGAAGGGAGATATGGAGGTGTTGAGAGAGGAAAGTGCAGTGATGCAAGAGAAGGCTGGTGAGGCGCTGAGAGAGGCGAGGGAGCAGGTGACAGCGCTGGAAGCACAGATGAGCGGAAAGCAGCAGGAGATTAGAGTGTTGAAGGGAGATATGGAGATGTTGAGAGAGGAAAGTGCAGTGCTGCAAGAGAAGGCTGGTGAGAGTCTGAGAGAAGCGAGGGAGCAGGTGATAGCGCTGGAGGCACAGGTTGAGGAAGGGAGAAGGCAGTTGGAGGAGAGTGTTGAGGAGGGTCGAAAGGCGAGAGAACAGGTGGCAGCGCTACAGGCACAGGTAGAGGAGGGGAGGAGGCAGCTGGAGGAGAAGAGGCAGCAGTTGGAGGAGGCGCTAGAGGAGGGTCGAAAGGCAAGGGAGCAGGTGGGAGCGCTACAGACACAGGTGGAGGAGGGGAGGCGACAGTTGGAGGAGAAGAGGCAGCTGTTGGAAGAGAGGCAGCAGCAGTTAGGGGAGACTCTTTGGGAGCTTCGAAAGGAGAGGGAGGAGATTCAGGTGGTTCGATCACAGGCTGAGGAGCAGAAGGGAGTTGTGCGGGAGAAAGAGGCAATGGTGTTGGTGCGGGATGCCAAGATTCTCGTGCTGGAGTCGGCAGTGGAAGGGAAGGGCAGGCAGGTGTATGCGCTGCAGGGCGAGGTGGCAGAGAAAGAGGGACATATTTCCTCTTTACAAGCAGAGAGAGAAGAGAGCGTGGGGCAAATGGGGGTGCGGGATGCAAAGATTCTGGTGCTGGAGTCGGCTGTGGAAGGGAAGGGCCGGCAGGTGTATGCTCTGCAGGGGGAGGTGGCAGAGAGGGTGAGGCAAGTTAGTGGGCTGCAGGCGAGAGTGGATGAGAAGGAAGGACAAATATCCTCGTTACAAGCTGAGTTGGAAGATGGGGTGAGGCAAATGGAGGTGTTGCGGGCATGTGTGCAGGAGAAGGAGGAGCAGGTGTCCTCGTTACATGCTCAACTAGAAGAGAGGGTTAAGCAAATGGGGGTGCTGCAGGCGAGTTTGCAGGGGAAGGAGGAGCAAGTATCCTCGTTACAAGCTGAGTTGGAAGAGAGGGTGAGGGAAGGGAGTGGGCTACAAGCAAGGGTAGATGAGAAGGAGGGGCAGGTATCCGCGTTACAAGCAGAGGTGGAAGAGAGGGTCAGGGAAGTGAGTGGGCTGCAGGCGAGTGTGCAGGAGAAGAGGGTGGAGATATCCTCGTTACAAGCTGAGTTGAAAGATGGGGTGAGGCAAATGGGAGTGTTACAGGCGAGTGTGCAGGAAAGGGGGGAGCAGGTATCCTCGTTACAAGCCCAACTAGAAGAGAGGGTTAAGCAGATGGGGGTGCTGCAGGCGAGTGCAGGTGAGAAGGAGGAGCAGGTATCCTCGTTACAGGCTGAGTTGGAAGAGAAGGTGAGGCAAATGGGGACACTACAGGCAAGTGTGCAGGAGAAGGAGGAGCAAGCATCCTCGTTACAAGCAGGACTAGGAGAGAAAGAGCGGCAGACGAAAGTGCTGGAGAAGCAAGTGGAAGAGAGTGTGATGCAAGCTGCTGCGTTACAAGCAGGAGTAGAAGAGAGGGAGGAGCAGATATCCTCGTTACAAGCAGGAGTAGAGGATAGGGAAAGGCAGATGTCCGCGTTGCAAGCAGAGGTTGAAGAAAGGGAAAAGCAACTATTTGCGTTACAAGCAGGAGTTGAGGAGAGGGAAAAGCAGATATCCGCGTTACAAGCAGGAATGGAAGAGAAGGAGCAGCAGGTATTGGCTCTCGTGCAAGAGAAGAAGCAGCAGATAGTGGCGCTGCAGAGAGAGAGGGCTGAGAGGGAGCTTGCTGCAAGAATCGAGGAAATGTCTCGGCTGCAGAAGGAAAAGGAAGAGCTGTTGAGAGCGGTTGAAGAGCTGGAGGTGAGGGTGAGGGATAGGGAGGAGGAGCAGCAGCAGGTGCTGGCATTGCAGGCGTGTGTGCGAGAGAAGGAGCAGCAAATAGTGGTGCTGCGGAGGGAGAAGGAGGAGACGTTGAGAGCGGTTGCAGAGCTGGAGGTGAGGGTGAAGGAGATGGAGCAGAAGGAGCAGCAGGTGTTGGCACTGCAGGCGTGTGTGCAAGAGAAGGAGGAGCATATCGTGGTGTTGCAGAGAGAGAGGGCGGAGTGGGAGGAGAGAGTGGGAACGGTGCAATGTGAGGCGCAGGGGAAGGTGAGGGAGATGGAGGAGAAGGAGCAGCAGGTGTTGGCGCTCCAGAGAGAGATGGCGGGGTGGAAGGAGAGAGTGGGAGTGGTGCAATGTGAGGTGGAGGAGAAAGTGAGGGAGATGGAGGGGCTAGTTGCTGAGGTGGAACGACTGGCTGGTGAGGTGGAATGGCTCTATGCTGAGCTGGAAAAGGAGCGCAAGCCGAAGCGTGTCTTGGATGCTGAGCTGGCACGTGTGGTTAAAGCGAAGGAGGGTTTAGAAAAGGAGGTGATGGATTTGAAAAAGAGAGTCAAGGAAATTGAGAGGGAGAGTGAAAAGGCGAGAAAAGAGGGAGAGAGGGAGAGGAAGAGGTTAGGCAAGGAATGTGAGAGTGAGCGTGTGAAAAACGTGAAAGCGAGTGAGGAGCTGAGTAAAAGAGTGCAGGAGCTTTCTGCTTTCAAGACAGAGAGGGAAAGGCTTGTGAGAGAGTGTAAGGAATTTAAGGAAGAAGCGAGGAAGCTTCGAGAGCAAGTGCAGGTGCTTACTGCTGAAGGGGAGGTGTTATCTGAGAGGGTTGGGGTTGCAGAGAGGAGGGTGGAGGAGGAGAGGGGGAGGAGGGAGGAGGTGGAGAGGGAGAGGGAGAGTGTGAGGGAGGAGCTGGAAGAGGGTTTGAGGGGAGTGAGGGAGATGGGGGGGAGAGTAGAGGAGATGGAAGGGGAAGTGAGTGTGTTACAGAGACAGATGGAAAAGGCAGAGGAGAGGAGAGAGGAGGCTGAGAGGGAGAGGGGTAATGTAGAGAGGGATATGGAGATGTTAGTCAAACGGTTGAGAGAGGAGGAGAGGAGTGTGAGGGAGGGAGAGGAGGAGGTGGAGCGAGTGAAAAGGGAGTGGGTGGAGAGTGAAGGGGAGAGGATGAGGCTGATGAGGGAGGTGGGTGGACTGGAGGAAAGAGTGAGGGAGCGAGAGGAGGAGTTGGAAGGGGTGAGGAGGGAGAGGGATGGGTGGAGAAGGGTGGTGGTTAGACTGAAAGAGAATCTAGTAAGGGAAGGAGCAGGGCAAGGAGAAAGGGTGCAAGTGGTTAAGGAGGGGGTGGGGAAAGAGGAGGGGCAAGGCGAAGCAGTGAGGAGGCAGATGGAAGAGGGGATTTGGGCGCTTGTCCGAGCTAATGCTGACGCTGCCAGAGCTTATGCTGACGCTGCGAGGGCTAATGCTGATGCAGCGAGGGCTGATGCTGACGCTGCGAGGGCGGAGGCTGATGCGGCAAGAGCTGATGCTGACGTGGTCAACAGAAGGCTTCAGGAGGTTGTAGCAGAAGCTGAAGCTGCACGCAAGGCGGCTGTAGCAGCTGAAGCTGCAAGGATGGCGTCTGTAGCAGAGGCTGTAGCAGAAACTGTCGCTGCACGGAAGCAGGTTATAGCTCTGGGGGAGGAGGTGGAGAGAGTGAGGGAGGGAGCGAGGGAGCGAGTGAGGGAGTTGGAGGTAGAGATTGAGAGAGTGAGTGAGAGGCTTGGGAAGGCTGAGAAGGAGGTGAGGGAGAAGGAGGGGGAGGTGGAGAGACAAAGGGAGGAGCTAAGAGTAAAAGAGGAGGAGCTGGAAGTGAGGTGCAAAGAGGTACAAGAGAAGGGCAAAGAGGTAGAGGAACAGATGGGTGTTGTGGAAGAAACGAAGATGATTGTATTGAGGAAAGAGGAGGAGTTAGAAATGAGGGGCAAGGAGGTTGAAGAGAGGAGCAACGAGGTTGAGAGACTGATGGGGCTTGTGGAAGAAACGAAGATGCTTGTAACGAGGAAAGAGGCGGAGTTGGGAGTGAGGGGCAAAGAGGTGAATGAATTGACAGGGCTTGTGGACGAAGCGAAGATGCTTGTAGCGAGGACAGAGGAGGAGGGCAGGATGGCACGGATAGTGCTGGAAGGAACAGTTGTTAGCTTAAAAGAGGAGGTAGAGAGGGTTGCAGGAGAGGGGTTGGAAGCGGTGGAGAGGGTTAGAGAGGAGGGTAGGGAGGAAGTAGAGAGGGTTAGGGAGGAGGGTAGGGAGGAGATTGAGAGGGTTAGGGAGGAGGGTAACGAGGAGGTTGAGAGAGTGAGGCAGCAGGCTTGGAAACAGGTGTCGGAGGCTTGGCAAAAGGCTCGGGAGGAGGTGGAACTGGTTAGGGAGCAGCTGGAGCAGGTTCGGGAGCAGCTGCGGAGGGAGGTGGTATCCAGACAGGTGGAGACTGAGCAGAGGGTTGTGGCAGAGGGGAGGTTGCGGGAGATTGAGGAGAGAGTGAGGGAGATGGAGAGGGAGAGGAGGGAGGTGGAAGGGGAGGTTGAGAGGGAGAGGAGGGAGTGGGAGGAGAAGG
This sequence comes from Closterium sp. Naga37s-1, assembly GCA_947471745.1. Lineage (NCBI taxonomy): Eukaryota > Viridiplantae > Streptophyta > Zygnematophyceae > Desmidiales > Closteriaceae > Closterium > Closterium sp. Naga37s-1. The sequence continues at coordinate 303,595 of CANJKZ010000008.1, forward strand.
AGAGGGAGATGAGAGAAGAGTGGGAGGAGAAGAGGTGTGGGATGGAAGTGCTGGTGAGGCAGGTTGAGGAGATGTGGAGGGGGAGGGTGGAGGAAGGGGAGAGGGAGAGGGAAAGGGAGAGGGAGAGGAGGGAGGCGGAGTGGGTGGAGGAGAGGGGGATGTTGGTTGAGGAAGTGGAGAGGGAGAAGGAGAGAGTAAGGGAGGAGGGGGAGGAGAGTGAGAGAGTGAGGAAAGAGGTGGAACAAGAGAGGGAGAGAGCTCTGGCAGATGTGGACAGGGAGTGGGAGGAAGTGAGGGAGCAGAGGGAGAGAGCGAGGGAGGAGGTGGAGAGAGTGCAGAAGGAGAGGGAGAAACTGAGGAAGGAGGTGGAGCGGGAGAAGGAGGAAGTGAGAAATCAACTGGAAATGGATAGGAAGAGGTTAATGGATGATTTGGAGGAAAGAGAGAGGAAGTTGAAAGAGGCAGAGGGGAAGTGGAAGGAGGGGAGGATGGAGGAAGAGAAGGCGGAGGAAACAGTAGGGGAGGAGGTGGGGACGAATGGGGGGAAAGAGGAGGGGAAGAAGGGCGAGAAGAGAGAAGATGAAGAGGTGACGCAGCAAGGAGGTGACGAGGAGGGAAGAGGAGAGGTGGCAGCGAGAGAAGCGGCACAGAGGGACTGGAGGGAGCGAGAGAGGGAATGGCAAGCGAGGGAAGAGGAGTGGGGGAGGAGGACCTTGGAGTGGACAGGGCAAGTGAAGGCGCTGGGTGCTCAGTGGAAGGGGCTTGTGCAGCGAGAGCGGCGAGCGAGAGTGCGCGAGCAGCGGGCCAGAGAGGAGGAGAGGAGAGCGAGAGAGGAGGAGAGGAAGGCTAGGGAGGAGGAGAGGAGGCAAGGGAGTGAAGGGTGTGTGATAGGAAAGGAGCAGGTGAAGGAGCTGGGGGCGCATATCACCAGCATGGAGTCCGTCTGTGGAAGGTTCCAGGTACGTTCCCTCTGTCCTCACTCCATGCCATCCATGCCATCCCCATCCCTTGCCCTTGTTTCCTTTGCTCCCTGCTTGCCCGTATGCGATCTTCCATCCTCTCCCACCACTAAACCTCTTTCCCCACTTTCCCTCTCCCTCCCCTACAGCTCCCTATTCCAGTGTGCCCTTTCGGCCAAGGCCCAGCAGGTGCAGGAGGAGCGGAGGCGGGTGGAGGTGATGGTTCTGCCGGCGCAAATGGCATCTTCCATCCTCTCTCCTTGCCCGTGCCCTCCCCATCCTTGCTCTGCTCCCCTCTCTCCCCGTTCCAGCATGCCCTGGCAGCCGAGGCCCAGCAGGTGCAGGAGGAGAGGCAGTGGGAGGACGGGATGGTTCCATCCCGACCCCCCTCTTCCCCCGCCCCCATCTTCTCCACACCTCTTTAACTTTGTTTCCCTCCCTTCTTTCCCCTTGTTTCCCTTTTTTTCCCCTCTTTCCCGCCTCTTCCCCTGCTCTTTCCCTCTCTCCCTGTTTCAGAAAGCCCTGGCGGCCAAGGCCAAACAAGTGGAGGAGGAGCGGAGGCGGGTGGAGGGGATGGTGCTGCAGGTGGAGCAAGAGAGGGCTGCGCGGGATGCTGCACTGAAGACGCTTATAACAGGGATGGAGAAGCGCGATGTTGCGTGAGTGTAGAGGCCCCTGGTTCTCTCGCATTCGCCTCTTCTTCCTGTCTCCTCATTCCCATCCTTTCATTCCCGTCCGTCCTCCCTTTTTCCTTCGCTTCGCACCATGTCTCCCTGCCATTCTTATCACCCCGCCCTGTGCCAAGCTACCCCTTTTTATGAGCCTCTGAAACTGCTTTTCCAATGTTTAGAAGGTAATCAGCAGCACAAGTTATTGTATAAGCGCCTCAGACCCTTGAAACGGCTTCTTCTTCTCTTCGTCCCTCTCGCTCTGCCAGGCTGAGTGAGCCGTATGCATCAGTGGATGCAGCAGCAGCGCAGGCCTTTGCATGGCACGACTCTCAGTTGGAGGCCTTGACCCGCCGCGCTGCTCACATGCTGCATGCCGGCTCCACTTCTGCTGCAGCGATGCCAACAGCAGCAGCACGTGCAACAACACCAGGAGCTCCTGCAGGAGCAGGAGCGACAGGTTCAATAGCAGCAAGAGCAGTATCAGTGGGGGCAGCACCAGCAGCAGCAACAACCGGGGCAGCACAAGCAGCGCTGCCTAACTCTCCTCCACCGGTCTCTTCCTCCCCTTTCTCTCCTCCAACTTCCTCTCTCTCCTCCTCCCTTTCCTCCTCCCTCTCCCACTCCCTCTCCGCCTGGTCTCTCTCCCACCCTCCCTCCGCCTCCGCCTCCTCTCAGTGCCTCTCTGCCTCCACCCCCTCGCTATACATGGATGGGGGCCACGGTCAGAAAAGGTCTTCGGAACCATGTGCTACAGGGGCAGTTAATGGGGCTGGTGGTGCAGGTGCAGGGGCAGGTGGTGGGGCAGGTGGCGAGGCAGGCACGAGTCATCAAACAGCAGCTCAATCAGAGAGCAGTGGAAGCAGCCCTGAGCAGAGGCGTCCAATGAGCCGAATCAGCCCGGGCAAGCACGCGAGCCCAAGGCCGGAGCACAGGGGGGGACACGTCATTCCCCATGACGCCACCCTGTGAGAACCACTCTAATCCAATCATGCATGCTCCAGGCACCACCAGCATGCTTGTCACAGCATGCTTGCCCGTTGCTGACCCTCAATGTTACGTACATGTTGTAACATATGTACGTGTTGTAACAAATGTACATGATGTATTTTACCTCTCAATGCCCTCCTTCCTGCCCCCTCTCCCGTCTCCCCACTCTTTACCTCCCCCTTTCCTTCTCCCCTCCCTCCAGCCCCACGGCCCTGTGGGATTTCTTTGCAGGCACGTTCGCAGGCCCACCGCTGCTTAAAGGAACATTCTGCACCTTCCAAAACTCCTCTTCCTTCCTTCCCTCTCTCCGTTCTCTCTCCCTCCTCCCCCCCCAGCGCAGCCCCACGGCCCTGTGGGATTTCTTTGCAGGCACATCAGCAGGCCCACTGCTGCTGTGCTGAATGGGGGGGTGTCCCCTCACCCCCTTTTCTCCCCTTACCCTCCCTTTCCTCTCCACTTCCCTTCCCACTCCCCCGTCTCCATCCTCCCCCCCTCCCCCAGCCCCATGGACCTGTGTGAGTCCTTGCAGGGACGTCGCCTCACCCCCTTTCTCCCCTTACCCTCCCCTTACCCTCCCCTCCCTTCCCCCATTCCTTGCCTTACCCCCATCTCCACCCTCCTCCCCTCCAGCCCCACGGGCCTGTGGGATTTCTTTGCAGGCACGTCAGCAGGCCCACCGCTGCCGCTGTCAGTGGTGGCTGACTGGGGTGTGGCGGGAAGACGGCAGCACAAGTGGATGGTGGATGGCGTGTGGATGGAGGTGTCGAGAAAGGTAAGCAGCATGTGTGCTGTGACGTCTCAGCACCAGTAATTGTGGCGGATGCTGGGTGGTGGGGATAGTGGGTAGGTGTGCTTGTGGTGCTTTCTGTGAGTGGGGGGGGAGGAAGGCACAAGTGGGTGGTGTATGGTGTATCGTGGATGGTTGGTGAGACAATATTGCACTTACTTCCACACTTTCCTGTCTAAGCTGCCCCTACTTCCCCCGCGTTCCTTTATGCCCCCCCTTTCTTTCCACTCTGCATCCCATACCACATGCACCATGTGCCATCCCTTACCAATGATGCCACCGAATCCGTCCGTCCCATGCCACCCATGCCGCCCTGCCACCTACCTTACCGCCCGTGCCATCAGGAGTACGAGAGCATGCGTCAGACCCTGGCAGAGCAGCAGATTCAGCTGGCAACACTGGAGCAGGTGAGTGGGGGCTCGGATTGTTGTGGGTTCTGAGGGGTTATGGGGGGTTCTGGGGGGTTCTGGGGGGGTCTGAGGTGTTCTGAAGGGTTTGGGGGGTTTCTGGGGGGTTCTGGGGGAAGTGTGGGATGATACCACCACATGCCGCTCATGCCATCAGGAGTAGGAGGGCATGTGTCAGACCACGGCAGGGCAGCAGAACCAGCTGGCAACACCGGAGCAGGTCAGCGGGGGGGCGGGTTGAGGCACGTGAAAAAGTGTTTAAGTTTTGGGGGGTTACATTGTGTGGTTGGGAAGTATAAGAGGTGTGAGCAGGTGTGAGGAAGCATTTTTCTGCAAATTATTTGATGCTGTTACTGATATGTGTTGTGTTGTTTTCCGTTTTTGTTCTTCACCTTGTGTGCTGCCTGCCTGCACGTGCCTTCCGTTAATCATACAGTTAAGGGCTGATAAGGTCTGGATGGAGGCTGCGTTGGCACAGTTCATTGAGCTCAAGCGGAAATACGAGACGGAAAACGAAAGTCTTCTGTCAAAGGTGAGATGAGTAGGAGCCTTCAGTATGCACTAACCTCATGTTTCCCTCCCTCCATTTGTATCCAGATTTTATCCTCCACTTTCTTGTGATCTAACATTTTTAGTTTGTTTTTTACAAATGTTTCTGCAGATCTCCAGTTATGAGTAAGGCGCTTCAAGAACTGAAGTGTTAGTCTTCCTCTATTGGTGTACCAAATGTACTCAACTCGTTTATCTGTAATTATGTTGGTGTTTTAGAGCCATCCAGATTAAGCTGGGTGCGTCAGAACGCCACGCCAGAAATAAGAATTCTAGCGTCAGCAACTCATCCAGCTGTGCCATCTTCTTGTGCCATCCGAGTCAGCGTCACGTGTCCTATCCCCCTTTCCTTTGTACCTCATCCGTTTTCATTCATTTGTGACGGGCAGCTGCCAGCACATGCAGAAGTTACAAACGTCATGGGCTCATGCCCAACTGACCCAACCATTGCGAAGCGTTTTATTATGGGCAGATTTCGGTTCTTTGGGTGCGGACTCTGACACCCAGTTCTGGGCAGCCTCTGCACTTCTGGCAGCAATCGAACACGCGAGTAAACAACGGTCACCACAAGGAATGCTGGTTTTGAGCATTCGGGCACAATACGAAATTTTGCATAACACCGCACGGGATGTTTCCCATCACTAAGGCTGACGAAATATATCGGCGACATGGACGCGACCTCGTGGCATTCTGTTTCGCGAAATTAAATGGCGGCCCTCTACAGCATTGCAGGGGAAGGAGTTCGCACGCAGGTTACCACCTTATCATGCGCCCCCCACAAAGAGGAATAACCCATGCAGCTCCATGAGATTTTGCTTTGCACCCATTTGGATGAAGACCAAGAAAATGTGCATGGTGGAATTTGCTCGATGCGGCGCGTGAGCCAGGCAAGACCAAGATACAATGACTGGCATGCTCAAGAATCTGAGTTTCTTGTTGCTGTTTCGGACTTGAATGCTGTGTGAGTCTTTCTTTCTGCTCCATTTTCGACTCTCCGCGATTCGTTCCTTGATTTCGTTCGAGTGTTGTAGCCGCTATTGTGAGAGCGCATAGTATAGTAAAGCGGGAGCTTTATATTGGAGCGCCTTTTCAGATTGAGGTCTTGACGTAGTGTCTGGACTTGAGGTCAGATTCCGACTCGCGTTCTGCATCGTTTCAACGTCGGAGCGTCATCGCTGTTTGACTGCTTTGACTGGTTTGACCGTCATGGCTCGCGTACTGAAGCTGTCCGAAGTGAAGGAGCTTGTCCTCGGTAAGAGGACGCTCGTTACAGTGGATGCGAACGACTCGTTAACAACAGCCCTGAAGCTGTTTCAGGAGCACCACGTGACGTCGATGCCCGTGCGCAACCTTCGCCTCTCTGCACCGCACCAAACCGAGAAGCCGTCGCTCAAGAAGCCCCAAGCGTTGCAGTCCATCATGGTGCATCCGTCGCCCATGCGATTCGTCGGCATGGTGAGTCGTCGCTTGTCGCACGTCGCCCATGCGATTCGTCGGCATGGTGAGTCGTCGCTTGTCGCACGTCGCCCATGCGATTCGTCGGCACGGTGAGTCGCCGTTGCTTGTCGCCCATGCGATTCGTCGGCATGGTGAGTCGTCGTTCGTCGCCCATGCGATTCGTCAGCATGGTGGGTCGTCGCTTCTTCGTTTCTGCGCGTGCCTGTTTTTTTTTTACTCACCGGTTCCCAACGTGATGCCCCTGTTCTTTCCGCTCCGCCTGTTCTTTTTGCCCATGCTCGTTCCGACCCCGTTCCTTCCGCCCCTGTTCCTTCGGCCCCGTTCTTCCGCCCCTGCTCTTTCCGTCCCCATTCCTTCCGCCGCTGTTTTTCTTCCGCCCCTGCTCTTTCCGCCGCCGTTCCTCCCGCATGTCTCCGCTCGCAGCTGTCGGTGGTGGACGTGGCGATCTTCCTCGCGGAGTGGGATGGTAACAAGGGCGCGCGTGGCGACGACGGCGAAATGGTGGCGAAGACCCTGTGCGACGTGAAGGTCGCTGACGTCATGGGCAAGTCCGAGGAGACACGTCAGATGGTCGTCGTGGATCCTCATGCCAGGTAGGCACAGCGAGGGGAGGGGGAAATGGAGAGGGGGAGGGGAGATAGGCGCGGAGAGAGAGGGGGAGGAAGGGAGAGATATGTTTAGGCGCCTCACAAGTCCGAGGAGACACGTCAGATGGTCGTCGTGGATCCTCATGCCAGGTAGGCACGACGAGAGGGGAAGGGAAGGGAGGGGGGGAGGAAGGGGGGAGGGGGAGGGAAAGGAGGGAGGGGGGGAGGGAGGTAGCGGAGGGATGGAGGGATGGAGGGAGGGAACGGAAGGAGCGAAGGAAGGAAGGGAGGGGAAGACCGAGGGAGTGAGAAAGGGAGAAAAGGGAAAGGCTTTGAGAGTTGAACAAATTTCAGATAGAGTATGCACTTGTCCGCCCTATTTCCTCTCCTCCCTCTCGCCTTCTTTCCATGCACTCTCCTTCCCTTTTCTCCCTGTCCTCTTTTTTCCACAACCCGCATCGCCTTGCACTTACATCAGGTTTGCTGCTACTCCACTATGAACATGACCGGAACATAGGTGTCCCTCCTCCCCCAAGGATCCTTGCACTAACCGGAACATAGGTGTCCCTCCTCCCCCAAGGATCCTTGCACTAACCGGAACATAGGTGTCCCTCCTCCCCCTTTCCCGTTTTCCCCCAAACCCCGGCCACCCCTTCCCAGTGTGTGGCAGGCGATGCTGCTGCTGGGAGCAGGGGGCTTACTCTGCGGCCTCGTGCCCAACATCCGCCGTGCCAACATGACCTGATCCACTTGCAGCACTTGAACGCCTTGCACGCACTTATTGAGGCTTCCCCTACTTCCCCCCCCTCCTAATCCCAGTGTGTGGCAGGCGATGCTGTTACGAGGAGCAGGGGGTTTCCATCGCGGCCTCGTGCCCAACATCTGCCCCGGCGAGCACGACCTGCTCCCTCTCACCGACGCCCCCCCCAAGCCCGCCACCCTGGCGGAGAGGCGTGCAGAGAAGGAGGAGAAGGGGGAGGAGGGAGAAGGAGCGGCGGTGGTGCCGGCGCCGCCGATGCCTCTGGCGGTGCACAGCGAGGTGACTGGTGGCGTGGTGGGCGAGGAGTACCGCGTTCTGTCTCAGATGGACGTCGCTACGTTCCTGCTGTCACACGAGGGCTTGATGGGACTGGCTCTGGCTAAGAAGTGAGTGGGTAGGAGAGGGGAGAGGGGCGAGAGGAAAGTTGGGTGGTACTTTCTTTGTTCAGGTGACTGGAAAGGTGGTGTCTAGGGGTGTGGGGGGGGGGGAGTCTCGTGTGCTGTCTCCGATGGACGTCGCTACGTTCCTGCTGTCGCATGAAGGGCTCATGGGGCTGGCACTGGCTAAGAAGTGAGTGGGAGAAGGAAGAACCGTGGAAGAGGGGCGAGGTGAGTGGGTGGTGATTTATTCTGGTGACGGGAGGCGTGGTGGGCGAGGAGAGGAGTATCGCGTGCTGTCCCAGATGGACGTCGCTACGTTCCTGCTGTCTCACGAGGGGCTCATGGGACTGGCTCTAGCCAAGAGGTGGGCCGTGGTGTGACTGGTGGCGTGGTGTGACGGGGGGCGTGGTGGGCGAGGAGTATCGTGTGCTGTCCCAGATGGACGTCGCTACGTTCCTGCTGTCTCACGAGGGGCTCATGGGACTGGCTCTAGCCAAGAGGTGGGCCGTGGTGTGACTGGTGGCGTGGTGTGACGGGGGGCGTGGTGGGCGAGGAGTATCGTGTGCTGTCCCAGATGGACGTCGCTACTTTCCTGCTCTCTCATGAAGGGTTGAAGGGGCTGGCTCTGGCTAAGAGGTGAGTGGGTAGGAGAGGGGAGAGGGACGAGGGAGAGTTGGATGGTGATTTGTTGAGGTGATAGGAAGGGTGGTGAGATGGGCGAGGAGTATCGTCTGCTTCTCAGATGGACATCGCTGCATTCCTGCTGTCTCATGAACGGTTGATGGGACTGGCGCTCGTAAAGAGGTGAGACACTAGGAGGGAGATTAGGGTGTTGGGGGACGTGGTGGGCGAGGAGTATCGTGTGCTGTCTCAGATGGACGTTGCTGCCTTCCTGCTGTCTCATGAACGGTTGATGGGACTGGCGCTCGTAAAGAGGTGAGACACTAGGAGGGAGATTAGGGTGTTGGGGGACGTGGTGGGCGAGGAGTATCGTGTGCTGTCTCAGATGGACGTTGCTGCCTTCCTGCTGTCTCATGAACGGTTGATGGGACTGGCGCTCGTAAAGAGGTGAGACACTAGGAGGGAGATTAGGGTGTTGGGGGACGTGGTGGGCGAGGAGTATCGTGTGCTGTCTCAGATGGACGTTGCTGCCTTCCTGCTGTCTCATGAACGGTTGATGGGACTGGCGCTCGTAAAGAGGTGAGACACTAGGAGGGAGATTAGGGTGTTGGCGGACGTGGTGGGCGAGGAGTATCGTGTGCTGTCTCAGATGGACGTTGCTGCATTCCTGCTGTCTCATGAACGGTTGATGGGACTGGCGCTCGTAAAGAGGTGAGACACTAGGAGGGAGATTAGGGTGTTGGGGGACGTGGTGGGCGAGGAGTATCGTCTGCTGTCTCAGATGGACGTTGCTGCCTTCCTGCTGTCTCATGAACGGTTGATGGGACTGGCGCTCGTAAAGAGGTGAGACACTAGGAGGGAGATTAGGGTGTTGGGGGACGTGGTGGGCGAGGAGTATCGTGTGCTGTCTCAGATGGACGTTGCTGCCTTCCTGCTGTCTCATGAAGGGCTGAAAGGGACTGGCTCTGGCTAAGAGGTGAGTGGGACGAGGAGGAATAGGGGAAGAGTTTAGGAAGGAGGGGGCGATGTGTGTGCTCTCGTTTGAATCGACTCATGAAAGGTTGCTTCTGAGAATTCTCAAAAGCGACTCAGAATCGACGCAAGAATGCCCTCCCTCACATTCCCTGCTGCTGCTCCCAGAGTGGACGACTTGGGTCTCATGTGGCCACTGGCCATTATTTGAGTCAAGAATCTAACGCCATTATTCGACTCAAAAGGCTCCTCCTGTTCTCTTCGTTTGCTCCCAGGGTGGACGATCTGGGTCTGGTGTGGCCGCTGGTGATGACCATAACGCCCTCTGATGCTCTGCTTGTAGTGAGTCGATTTTTGAGTCGACTCAAAAATCGACTCACTACACCTGGCGGTGACCACAACGCCCTCTGATGCTCTGCTCTGCTGCATGCCAAGTCACTCTTTTTTTAGGCGCCGCACCATAAAACCGCCCTCACACCCCTCCTCCCATCCCCTTCGTTTGCTTCCAGGGTGGACGATCTGGGTCTGGTGTGGCCGCTGATGGTGACCATAACGCCCGCTGACACTCTGCTGCATGCCCTCTGACACTCTTCTTCAGTCAACTCAAGTATCCTCTCCCATTACCTCCTTGTGCTTCCAGGGTGGACGATCTGGGACTGGTGTGGCCGCTGGTCGTGACCATAACGCCCGCTGACACTCTGCTGCATGCCTTCCGCCTTTTCAGGCGCCATCAGGTCCGTTTTTTGAGATGGGTGAAAAAGCATTGTGTGAGCGTATTCTTAGGAATCATAATCATAGCACAAGAAAAACAGCAAAACCTTTACCTTTTCTCTCCCTTGCCTCCCTGCAACCCCACTGGAGGTGGCAGGCTGCGCGTCTGTCTGAGAAACCTTCAGCACATGCAGTGGTGGCTGCGCATGTGTGTCGTAACGCCATGCAAGTTTCCACGCGTGTGGGGAGTCTCTGATAGCTACTCTCTCCGTCTCTGACGTGCGCTGCTTGTGGAGAGTTCTCCTCTATGGCGCCATCTTATTTTGAGACGTCTCAAAACTCAAAACTTTCGAGGAGACGTCCCAACATTCCGCCTCTGATGTGCGCTGCTTGTGGAGAGTTCTCCTCAATTGCCCCATCTTCAATCTGTCCTCCCACCGCCAACCCCCTTCTATCAGGTTACCGCGCTTCCTGTGGTGGCAGCACACGCGTCCGAGCCCAATTCAGGCTTCCACGCGTGCGGGGAGGTCCTTATCGATACTCTCTCCGCTTCTGATGTGCGCTACTTGTTCCCCGCTTCCCCTGTTTATCATCCCCTCTTACATTATAACAGGTGACGGCGCTGCCTGTGGTGGCTGCACATGCATCCGAGCCCCACTCAGGCTTCCATGCGTGCGGGGAGGATCTGATCGATACTCTGCCATTTATCCTCCTTACCCCACGCCCTACCCGCTTCTATCAGGTTACCGCACTGCCAGTGGTGGCTGCACACGCGTCAGAGCCCCACTCAGGCTTCCACGCGTGCGGGGAGGTTCTTATCGATACTCTCTCGGCCTCTGATGTGCGCTGCATTCACGTGTTGGAGGGGGGGGTGGAGGGGAAGAAGGGACACGAGGGGGTGAAGGAGGAGAAGAAAGAGGGGAAGAAGGAAGAGGGGAAGGGGAAGCACGGGAAGAAGGGGAAGGAGAGGAAGGGTCATGGGAAGAAGACAGCGGTGCGGGTGGGTGAGGAGGAATTCGAGGACCTTGGGGCGATCACAGTGGGGGAGTTTCTGAGCGCTGTCAGGACGACACAGCACCGCCACCTCATCACCTGCACCCGGTGAGCATGCCACGTGTCACCTGCACCAGGTAGCACCTGAGTCGCAGCAGGTGGTAAACATAGCGCAGAGCACGGGCTACTCCCTCCTCTCTCTTCAACCTCTCACTAGTTAGTTGGATCTTGCCACATCCTTGCTGCATCACTCTCGCATTCCTGTCGCACCTTTTCTCATTCTATCACAGCAACACGAGTCTATGGAGTGCGGTGCACCGCATGGTGAGGGGAAGAGTGCAGTGTGTGTGGACGGTACACCACCCACACACACATCCTTCGTTTTCCTTCCTTTTTTCATGAATTTGCAGAAACTCGAGTCTAAGGCGCGTGCTGAGGGTGCACCGCGTGTGGGTGGTTGGTGGACGAGCCATTCTCGTATCCCCCTTTCCTCTCCTCACATTTTGTGTCATTCCTCTCTTTTCCCCCCACAGCAACACGAGTCTAAGGCGGGTGCTGCACCGAATGGTGAGGGAGAGGGTGCACCGCGTGTGGGTGGTGGATCAGCAGGAGCAGCCCTCTCCCATGCCCTCCCCTCGCATCCCCTCTACAAGCATCTTCAAGGACAACCTAGAAGACCAGGGTCACGCTGGCAACGGCAAGCCGAAGGCGCACGCTGCTACAGTACTCCCGGCCATAGAAGAGGACAAACCGGCTGTAGCGGAGGAAGGTCCGGCTGTAGCAGCAGGGGAAGAGGGAGTGAGACTTGCTGCTGCTAGCCTTTTACAGGGTGTAGCTGGATCGTCGATGGGAGGGGTTGGAGGAGGAGTGGGTGGGGGAAATGTGGAGATGCATTTACAGGGAGTGGTGAGCCTTACGGACATTCTCCGTATTGTGCGTGTGCTGCCCATTGCCAGTCTCTCCTCCTCTCAGCTGGGCGAACTGGGGAAGGAGTTGGATGTGCAGGAGGGAGGGGAGGGGAAAGAGGAGGAGTTGGAGGGGTGGGAGATGGGTGGAGGAGAGTTCCTCACTCCTGATTGGAGCATAGCGCCCGGGTCGCTGCTGGATTGGTGGCCGAAAATGAGCAAGTCTTCCTCGGTTGGTGGTTGATGGAGATACTGTGAGGTTGCTTATGTTGGTGGTTGATGGAGATACATATTGTCATGTTCTCGTTAGAAGGCTGCTGGAATGGTCGAACGAGAGTTAAGACTCACGACAGGTGGAAGTATGACTACTCCTTTGGCTTGGCATAGGTCTTTATTTTGTTATTTCATGTCCCATTCTCCCTAGACCTCTTGTTTTCTGTGTTTTTTTTAGTTTGTTAGCTTGCTGTTTTTGTAGATCCTGGTAGTGATTGGCAATTCAACCTGCTTATGTTTGTATAACGTTGTTGGAAATATGAACTGTTCTGCTTCGTTAACTTGTCCTGGTGGAAACACCTACTGCCTTGTAGAGTGGCAATGACGCTGATAGGACCAGGACGAAGCGGATTCGTTGTGTGACTGACAAGATTCGTCCTTTCAATTGCCAGCACAAGTGCGCGTGTGAGGGCAAAATGTAAGAAGGTTCACCTTGGGATTACCGCGTTCCAATCTCCAATCAGCGGGCCTTGGGATTTCCACTGCATGCTGCTCACCATGCTAGTTAGAGATCATTTCCTCAAACACTAGAGGGAAAGTACTAGAATGCGAACATTCACACGACCTATTCGGCCGGATTTTCGTTATACGCTTCTTCGTTTGTAAATATCTGACATCTCCATCGCCACCGTCCATCTGCGGGTGCCTCAGGCGGCATCGTTTTTTTCGCTGTGTGCCCTTGGAGCTCTTGACACCCCCCTTTACGGTCGTAGCAGGGTACATCCCTTGATTCCATTCGGGCGACAACAGTTTATACATCTCCTGCTACAACCTCTCAGGCTAGAACCGTGTATTCCATTCGGGCTACAGCCGTTTGCACATCTCCGGCTACAACCGCTCAGGTCACAACCGTTTGCACGTCTCCGGCTACAACCGCTCAGGTCACAACCGTTTGTTCGCTCCGGCCGCGCTGCGCTGCGACTCCGCGCAAGCCCGTCTCCGCAATGGGTGGCCTACACTGGCGGAAGAAGGGCGGCGGAAAGGACGGAGGGGGGTCGAGCGCGCGCAAGCAGGTGGTGCTGACGGCGGCGCAACTGACGGAGCTGGAGAGTTACATTCAAGACATGGAGGCCAAGTGCGCGCAGTTTCAAGTGAGTATTCTCGCCTGAATCCCTCACTTGTACTGCGCATGGTTCCAAAAAACAACTGACGGAGCTGGAGAGTTACATTCAGGACATGGAGGCCAAGTGCGCGCAGTTCCAGGTGAGTATTCTCGCCCTGAATCGCTTACTTTTGTTGCGCATGAATTTAAAAAGCAACAGGAGGAGCTGGAAGGGAACATTTAAGACATGGAGGCGAAATGCGCGTAGTTCCAGGTGAGCTGCATTTTAGGCGAAATGCGAAACGGGAAATGCGAAATACGGATATGCGAATCTTCGAGAATGCGAGATGCGCACAGCTCTCAAGGTGAGCTTGAAGTGCGCGTACTTTTTCAGGCCAGTCTTTTGTCAAGCGTTCCGGCGTGCTCCTCTCCCGCTGCTTTCCTCCTTTTCCCCATCTGCATTCCACCTTCCCTGCCTTGAGCCAGTGCAGCCATCTCATCAGCAATCTCTCAATCTCTCTCCTCCCCGATCTCTCTCTCGTGTTCCTTCACTATTCTGCAGTTGAACCTCCCCTTTCTCCACTGCCTTGCCCTCCGCCCCCAGGTGGTGTTGGCGCACAAGACATTCGCTAAAGGGCAGCTTGAGAGGCGGGCGAGTTGTTTGTGAGACGTCTCAAACCCCCTTCGCTCCCTCCCACCACACCCGTTCCCCGTTCTCCCCCTCTCCCCCCCACGTGGTGGTGGCGCACAAGGCAATGGCGGAGGCGGCCGTGGGGGGCCAGCTTGAGGCGCAGCTGATTCTGAGATGGCCGTGAGGGGCGTCTCAACTCTCCTCCTTCCTTCCACCCCCACCCCATCCGCTAATCCTGCCGTCCCTCGTTCCCAGGTGTGGTGGCGCAGAAGGCAGCAGCGCAGGCGGCAATGAGGGGGCAGCTTGAGAGGCCGGCGAGTTGTGAGACGTCTCAAACCCCTTCCTTCCATTCCCCTCAACTACGCACCTCCCTCCCCCTCCCCCCCTTCCCCCCAGACGGTGGTGGCGCAGAAGGCAGCAGCAGAAGCAGCCATGAGAGGGGAGCTACAGGGGCTGGCAGCGGGGGTGGAGGGGGAGAGGGCCGCTCGGGAATCGGCTCTGGATGCTCTGATGACGGACTTTGAAAGAAGAGTGTGCGTGGGAGGGGGGAGGGGGGGTGTGTGTGTGTGAGTGAGTTCGCGAGTGGGCGAGGGACTGTGATGGGGTTTGTGGCGTCATAAGAGTGGAAGGGGGAGCGGGCCGCTAGGGTATCAGCTCTGGATGCTCTGATAACGGGCTTTGAGAGTCGAGTGTGCGTCGGGGGTGGGGAGAGAAGGGGGGAGCGGGGAGGGGTCGGGGGGGGGGGGGGGGGGGGGGGAGGGGGGGGGGTGGGTGTGGGGGTCATAATAGAGGACGAGTTTCTTGCGAAATGACTCCGGTTGCTCTGGTGGCGGACTTTTGAGGCGCCTCAAAAGTTTTATCGCGAAATAACTCCGGTTGCTCTGGTGGTGGACTTTGAGAGCAGAGTGTGCGTGGGAAGGGGAAGGGGAGAGGAGGGTGAGAGAGAGAGAGTATGAGTGTGATTGGGTGAGTGATTGTGATCATTGCACTCCCACTCACACCACTTATCACCGGTTCCAACCATGCCTACCGCCTTTTCATCCCTCTCCACCCCTTTCCGTCCCCCTCCACGGAACTGCAGGTCTTCCCGTGTCCCCTCACCCTCATCTCCCCCTCGCCCTTCCCCACAATCACCTCCTCAGCTACAGCTGGCCCCACCGAACCAGACTCCATCTCTCCCCCTTCCACACTCCCTGTTCATTCCCCTCACATTTGCCCCCTCTTCTTTTTCCCCCTCTACCTAACTGCAGGTCTGCCCGCCTCCCTCCACCCTCGTCTGCCCGCTCGCCCTTCCCCACAATCACCTCCTCAGCTACAGCTGGCCCCACCGAACCAGACTCCATCTCTCCCCCTTCCACACTCCCTGTTCATTCCCCTCACATTTGCCCCCTCTTCTTTTTCCCCCTCTACCTAACTGCAGGTCTGCCCGCCTCCCCCCACCCTCGTCTGCCCGCTCGCCCCTCGCCACCATCACCTCTTCTGCTACAGCTGCCTCCACCGAACCGGACTCCATCTCCCCGCCCTCCACCCTCGCTCCACCCTCTCTCCCCTCCTCTCTCACCTCCTCTCTCCGCTCCTCAGTCCGCCCCGCCCTCCCCTCCTCGCTCTCCTCCTCCCTGACCACCTTTGTCAGCAGCAGCAGTGAGATAGAGGCTTTGGCTCAACGAGCCAGAGCCGCGGCTCTGGCTGCTGCTTCAGCCGCTGCTGGCAGGGGTGCTGGTGCTGGTGTTGGTGCTGCTGGTGGGGCGAATTTCGCTGCTCTGCCTGGTGTCAGTGCTGGTGGTGGTGATTTTCCAGGAATGGCAGAGGCAGGGGGCATGATGACTTACCCTGGAGGGCCACACACTTCCCTGTACGTTTGCTGGTGGTTCTGCTGGCATGCCTTATGCCCTGTTCTCTTCTTGCAATTAAGGGTCAGTGGTCTTCTGACATGTTTCTCAGAGGATTACTTTTGACATTTCTCACAGCTCCCCCCTCTCAACGCCCCACTCCCCCCTCTTCCCTCCCCACTCCACACTCCCCCCTCCCCCCTCCTTCCTCCTACCTCTCCCCTCCCCCCTCCCTCCTCCACCCTCCCCGCCCCCAGCATCCCTACCAGCAGCACGGGGGCAGGCAGTGCCGTGACGGAGAGGAGTGACGGTGGGGGCGGTGGGGGGTGGAGCCTGGGGCTGGGACTGCGCTGGAGCGGGGGAAGGGTGCAGCGCAGACAGCGATTCGTGGTGGACACTGCATGGCTGGAGGGGATCAGGCGGGTGAGTGGAGGTGGAGGGGAGGAGGTGAAAGGAATGCATGCTGTGTGCGTGAAGGACCTTTGAGGCGCCTTAAAAGGTGGAGAGGAGGCAGGGTGCAGCGCAGATGGCGATTCATGGTGGATACTGCGTGGCTGAGGGAATTAGAAGGGTGAGTGAGAGGGGTTGATGGTTAATAGCTTAAGACAGACATAGCATCACAACAAGGTCGCAGGGAAGCAATAGGAGCAACGGAAGGACCTTTCCTTTTCCCTGCCTTTATCTGCCTCCATCCCTCTCTACCACTCTCAGTCGCTCTCCACCCGCCCAGTTCCACCCTCAATGGAGCTCCAGCGGCAGCTGGCAGAGGAGCAGCAGAAGAAGCGTCCTCTCCCCACCTTTATATGTCTTATCCCTCTCCACCGCTCTCCATCTCTCTCCACCTCCCTTCTCCCCCTTTCATCAGGACTACATGGAGCTCCAGCGCCAGCTGGCAGAGGAGCAGCAGAAGAACCTGGTGGTGCAGCAGGTGAGAGTGAGAGCGGGGTACAGCTTGGAAGGCTAGGAAGGTATTTCTGAGGTGTTACTTGTGAGAATTCTCGAAAGTATGACCAACATATCTGAGGTGGTCCTGCAGATGAGGGTATAAGGATTGATTCGTGTTGCCATTCTGTTGACCTTGCTGGCTTCCTGTGGTTATCCTTGCTGCCTTTTTGTTGGCCATGTTTAACTTCTGCTGACTCATGTTGACTTGTCTGACTTGCATTGACTTGTGTGACTCATGTTCTCTTATGCTGACTCACGTTGACTCCCTTCCAGCTGGCAGCGGAGAAGGCATGGATGGAAGCAGCGCTGATGAGGTTCCTACAGATGAAGAGGCAGCACGAGGAGGAGGTGGCTCAGCTCATGGCCAAGGTGAGCCTTGGAGCCATGTGGCATGTGGCATGTGGCATGTGGCATGTGCCTGTGTGACATGTGCCTGTGTGACATGTGCCTGTGTGACATGTGCCTGTGTGACATGTGCCTGTATAATATGTGCCTGTATGACATGTGCCTGTATAATATGTGCCTGTGTGACATGTGCCTGTATAATATGTGCATGTGTGACATGTGGCCCTGTGAAGTGCGCTCCGTTCATGCACGCACATCTGATCTGACATGCTAAACACCTCTCATTGCCTCACACCCCTCTCTCACGACCCAGCAGCATCGATCTTCAGGTCTTTCATTCCCTTTCTTCTTCGTTATTGCTTGTCTCGGCATGACTATGAACCATCATGCCTCACACCAACCACTTTACGGCCTCCCTTGCTTTGCCCCATCCAGGTGGCTCGGTTGGAGCAGGCAGTTGCCAGCTCAAGCCCCTCTGTGGCCGCTGCTGCTGCAGAGAGAACAAGCTGATTAGTCATTGCATGACTATGAACCATCATGCCTCACACCAACCACAATACGGCCTCCCTTGGCTTGTCCCATGCAGGTGGCTCGGTTGGAGCAGGCAGTTGCCAGCTCAAGCCCCTCTGTGGCCGCTTCTACTGCTGCTGCTGAGAGACCTAGCTGATTAGGGGTTAAGCAACAACTTTTGAGGCGCCTCAAACGTCAGTTGGAGCAGGCAGTTGCCAGCTCAAGCCCCTCTGTGGCCGCTTCTACTGCTGCTGCTGAGAGGCCAAGCTGGTCTCACCTACCCGAGGGACAGATGTTGGTTGTAAGGGTTCTAATTAATCGATAAAGTTTATAAAAGTATATCTTAGTCCAGGTTTAAGACTCAGTGGCCACTGCTGCAGAGTGGCCAAGCTGGCTGTCTCTACCTAGGGTACCGTTACCGTACCAGTGATCTCATACCAAAATGGTTTGCTACTTTGTGTACAATACTGTCTTCTCAACGTGATGTGATGTGATATTCCAAACATGTCTGTTACCGGTACGTTATTGGCTTGCAAAGGCAGAAACTAAAGTTCTTCTACGGTAGTGAAACTACCGGTATAGAGACAGGGAGATACCAAGAATGTATTACAGAAACTGTTGTGCAAGAAAGAGAGGATTTGAGAAATGGTATGTTCCCGCATGTACGGTAACAGTGCGACAAAGATATAGCAAATGCTGCCTCGAACGATTTTAAACGAATAGAGCGTCGTAGGCATTGCCTACGGTATTTGGCGGAAGCCACAAATGCAGGCATTTACAGAATGGCCTAGGCCTCCGTGATAGCAGATCTTGGGTTGGGGGACATTCTTCCAGCCATTTACAGAATGGCCTGGGCATGCTCTGTGATTACTCAAAGGACTTGTACCGGTAAGAATTTGTACAACTGTTGCTGGGGCACGAAAACATATGCAACCAACTTTTTGTTCAAGGTCTGTTCAATTTGGTCTGATCTGAGGGCATCAAGCAAGTCGTTAGGGCTGCTGTCCCCCCCCTCCCTCTCTCCCTCCCTCCCCTCTCCTCCTCTCCTCTACCCCATAGCCGCTTTCAGAGCATCCCCCGGGCCTTGGAAGAAGCACCAGGAGAGGGCAAAGTCGGCGATAAAGACGAGAACCAGCGAGATGACGACGGCAGCCGTGGTGGATTCGCCGACGCCCTTGGCGCCGCCCTGTGTGGTCATGCCCCACCCGCAGCTCACATCCGCTATGATCCCCCCAAACACCACCGCCTTCACCATCATGCTCAGCACGTCCCACGCCTGGGGAGTGGGGAGGGGTGGTTGGAAGAGAGATGGATAGGAGCGGGGTGAGCGAGCAGACGCCCTTGGCGCCGCCCTGCGTTGTCATGCCCCACCCGCAGCTCACATCCGCTATGATGCCCCCAAACACCACCGCCTTCACCATCATGCTCAGCACGTCCCACGCCTGCATGGGGGAGCACCAAGGGGAGAGGGGTGAGGGGTGGGTAAGAGGGATGAGAGGGTGGCTTATGAGGGGAGATGGTCCCGAACACCACCGCCTTCACCATCATGCTCAGCACGTCCCACGCCTGTGTGGTGAGCGGGAAGGCGGGGCAGGGTCATGAGGGTTTTTCAGAAGGCAAATAGAGGTTATGGTGGAAGTTGATGGCTCTAAACACCACCGCTTCACCGTTATGCTCACCATGTCCCACACCTCCATACCCCACACCACCGCTTTGCATACCTGCACTGCAGCGCCCTGGCAGCCGAGTCGAGGATGATGTTGGAGCTGACATTGTAGACGGCATCAGCGAGGAACACAGAGGAGGCCATGCCCACCGTGAAGCACAGCTCAGCAGCTTGAGCAGCAGAGAACAGCACAAGTACCTGCAGCGCACGAGCAGCATAGAACACACCTTGTACACCCAGAACACGCACCTGCAACGCCCTGGCAGCGGAGTCGAGGATGATGTTGGAGCTCACATTGTAGACGGCATCGGCCAGGAACACAGAGGACGCCATGCCCACCGTGAAGCACAGCAGGGTGAGCACTGGCAGGGCCACAGCGCATGCCACCACTCGCGGAGTCACAAGGTAGTCGACTGGGTCGGTCTTGAGAACTCGCAGGGTGTCCGTTTGCTCTGATACCTGTGTGGATTGCACGTGGGAAGGGGGAGGGGGAAGCAGAGGAGCACTGAGGAGGCCATGCCCACTGTGAAGCAAAGCAGGGTGAGCACCGGGAGGACCAGCGCACACGCCACCACGTGGGGAGTCACCAGATAGTCCACTGGGTCGGTCTTGAGCACTCGCAGGGTGTCCGTTTGCTCTGACACCTGTGTGGATTGGGGGCAGAGGAACACAGAGCACAGCAGCGTGAGCACGGGGAGGGCTAGCGAACACGACACCACGCGTGGTGTCACGGGGTAGTCCGCAGGACAGGATCCGTCTTGAGCATGTTATCAGACATTCCAGCGAGCTAAGCAGCTCTGTAAAGTCGAAGCTCTTCACTAAGCAGTGGCTACCCCGTGGTGTCACGGGGTAGTCCACAGGATCGGTCTTGAGCACTCTGAGGGTGTCTGTTTGCTCTGATACCTGCAGGGAGGGAAGGGAAGAAGCAGACAGGAGGAACTGGATGAAGCACAGCAGCGTGAGCACGGGGAGGGCGACGGCGGCACACGCCACCACGCGTGGCGTCACGAGGTAGTCTACTGGTGATAGGTCTTGGGCAATCTGAGGGTGTCTGCTTGCTCTGACACCTGTGTGGGTTGCATGACGATAGCGGCGACGACGGAGGAGAGCGCATGGTGGGCGAGGTTTCTTTGGCGTCACTGGTGTGTGCTGATTCCCACCTGCATGGTGCCAGCTCAGCAGCGAAAGAACTCCCAACGCGGCCAGCCACGATGATAGTGGTGGCGGCGGGGGAGAGCTTACGGTGACGTGCAAGTATGCTGCACCCAATCTCACCTGCATGGTGCCTAGTTCAGCAGCAAAGGAGCTGCCCACGCGCCCAGCCATGATGGTGGCGGTGGCGACGGGCGAGAGCTCTTGGTGAGGGTGTTGGTGATGATGATTGTACGTGGCCTAAAACCCACCTGCATGGTGCCTAGTTCAGCAGCAAAGGAGCTGCCCACGCGCCCAGCCATGATGATGGCAGTGACGACGGGCGAGAGCTCTTGGTGAGGGTGTTGGTGATGATGATTGTACGTGGCCTAAAACCCACCTGCATGGTGCCTAGTTCAGCAGCAAAGGAGCTGCCCACGCGCCCAGCCATGATGATAGCGGTGACGACGGGGGAGAGTTCTCGGCACAGCGCCAGCGCCAGCACCCCCCCCACAGAACGAGTCAAGCCCAGCCGGGCGAACTCCCGCACGAACTGGGGAGATGGCAAGGGGATGGGAGCGCATGGGAGGATCATGGGAGGGGATGGAAGGGGATGGGAGAAGGTAGGAGGGGCGTTTTTCTCAGCTGCCTACGCAATTGGGTCATGATGATAGCGGTGGTGACGACGGGGGAGAGCTCTCTGCACAGCGCCAGCGCCAGCACTCCCCCCACGGAGCGAGTCAGACCCAGCCGAGCAAACTCCCGCACGAACTGGTGGGAGTGGCGGGCGGGGAGGGAGGGGAGTGGTGGGGGAGAGGGAGGGATGGGAGGGGGTAAGAGGGCGATTATAAAATCAAACGGGCAAACTGGGTAACAGCGCCAGCACCCCCCCCACGGAGCGAGTTAGGCCCAGCCGAGCAAATCCTGCACGAAGTGGTGGGCGGGTGGGAGGGAAGGGAGTGGTGGGGGAGAGGGAGGGATGGGAGGGGGTAAGAGGGCGATTCAAGAATCAAACGGGAAAACCGGGTTACAGCGCCAGCACCCCCCCCACGGAGCGAGTTAGGCCCAGCCGAGCAAATCCTGCACGAAGTGGTGGGCGGGTGGGAGGGAAGAGAGTGGTGGGGGAGATGGAGGGAGGGGAGGGGGTAAGAGGCCGCTTCAACAATCAAACAGGCAAACCGGGTAACAGCGCCGGCACACCCCCCCATGGAGCGAGTCAGGCCCAGCCGGGCGAACGGAGATGGGAGGGGTTAGAGTGGGGCAGGAGGGGATATGAGGAGATCGAGATGGCGGTGACGACGGGGGAGAGCTCTCTGCACAGCGCCAGCGCCGGCACACCCCCCCATGGAGCGAGTCAGACCCAGCCGGGCGAACTCCCTCACGAACTGGGGAGATGGCAAGGGGATGGGAGCGCATGGGAGGATCATGGGAGGGGATGGAAGGGGATGGGAGAAGGTAGGATGAGCGATTTGCTCAGCTGCCTACGCAATTGGGTCGTGATGATAGCGGTGACGACGGGGGAGAGCTCTCTGCACAGTGCCAGCGCCAGCACTCCCCCCACAGAGTGAGTCAAGCCCAGCCTGGCGAACTCCCTCACGAACTGGTGGGAGTGGTGGGAGGGAAGGGAGTGGTGGGAGGGAAGGGAGTGGTGGGAGAGATGGAGGGATGGGAGTCGGTAAGAGGGCGATTCAAGAGTCAAACGGGCAAACCGGGTAACAGCGCCAGCACGCCCCCCACGGAGCAAGTCAGGCCCAGCTGTGCAAACTCTCGCACGAGCTGGTGGGTGGGGTGGGAGGGAGGGAAGGGAGTGGTGGGGGAGATGGGACGAGATAGGAGGGAATAGGAGGACTTCAACCGGGCGAACTCCCGCACAAACCGGAGGGAGGGATGGAAGGGTTGAAAGGGTTGGGAGGGGATAGAAGGAGGTGGGCAGGGGTGATTGAGATGGGCAGATGGGAAAAGAGAGCGGATGGTGTACACAGGGACATCAAACCGAACAAGTGGATGGTAAGCCTCCCACCTGGATGGTGAAAGCCATGCCAACGAAACATGCTGTCAGCAGGGAGACTCCGAGAGATCCTGGCCCCACGATCTGAAGCTGAGTCAGCAGATTGCGCCAGTGTACGCGCCCCGTCAGCACACGCATGGACACCTGGCAGCACACAATTGGATGCGAGAGAGGAGGCAGCAGAGACCTTTATAAGTGAACTTTGAAGCGTAGATACTTAAGTTTCATCTCGAGGGTATTGACCGATGGGAACTGGCGGATCCATAACGCATCAGTGGGCATATCTACATCAGTGCAAAGCTTAGTCAAATAGCCCAACTGCTCCCAGTCCCACCTGTCCCGCCATGATGAGGGTTGCAAACGCCCGCCACACAGTCTGGGGCGGCTTCCACTTGAGCTTTGCCTTCTGCCAACTGCCCTGCCCGTGCTTGCTGCCGTCGTCTGACCCGCTCTCGTCAGCTGGTGATGGGGGAGAGAGACGGATGAGGGAGAGGATGAAGGGAAGAGGGTTGCAAACGCCCGCCACACTGTCTGGGGCGGCTTCCACTTGAGCTTTGCCTTCTGCCAACTGCCCTGCCCGTGCTTGCTGCCGTCGTCTGACCCGCTCTCGTCAGCTGGTGATGGGGGAGAGAGACGGATGAGGGAGAGGATGAAGGGAAGAGGGTTGCAAACGCCCGCCACACTGTCTGGGGCGGCTTCCACTTGAGCTTTGCCTTCTGCCAACTGCCCTGCCCGTGCTTGCTGCCGTCGTCTGACCCGCTCTCGTCAGCTGGTGATGGGGGAGAGAGACGGATGAGGGAGAGGATGAAGGGAAGAGGGTTGCAAACGCCCGCCACACTGTCTGGGGCGGCTTCCACTTGAGCTTTGCCTTCTGCCAACTGCCCTGCCCGTGCTTGCTGCCGTCGTCTGACCCGCTCTCGTCAGCTGGTGATGGGGGAGAGAGACGGATGAGGGAGAGGATGAAGGGAAGAGGGTTGCAAACGCCCGCCACACTGTCTGGGGCGGCTTCCACTTGAGCTTTGCCTTCTGCCAACTGCCCTGCCCGTGCCTGCTGCCCTCGTCCGACCCGCTCTCGTCAGCTGCTTGGTGAAAGAAGGGAGGAGAGTGAGGAGGGGAGGGTGCGGGGGTGACTGGCTGTGCGTGCTGCCCTTGTCTGACCCGCTCTCATCAGCTGCTTGTTGAAAGAAGGGAGGAGAATGAGGAGGGGAGGGTGGGGGTTGACTGGCTGTGCGTGCTGCCCTTGTCCGACCCGCTCTCATCAGCTGCTTGTTGAAAGAAGGGAGGAGAATGAGGAGGGGAGGGTGGGGGGTGACTGGCTGTGCGTGCTGCCCTTGTCCGACCCGCTCTCATCAGCTGCTTGTTGAAAGAAGGGAGGAGAATGAGGAGGGGAGGGTGGGGGGTGACTGGCTGTGCGTGCTGCCCTTGTCCGACCCGCTCTCATCAGCTGCTTGTTGAAAGAAGGGAGGAGAATGAGGAGGGGAGGGTGGGGGGTGACTGGCTGTGCGTGCTGCCCTTGTCCGACCCGCTCTCATCAGCTGCTTGTTGAAAGAAGGGAGGAGAATGAGGAGGGGAGGGTGGGGGGTGACTGGCTGTGCGTGCTGCCCTTGTCCGACCCGCTCTCGTCAGCTTCTCGGTGAAAGAAGAGAGGGTGCGGGGTGTCTGGCTGCGGGGTGTCTGCCTGTGCCTGCTGCCCTTGTGCGACCCGCTCTCGTCAGCTGCATGATTGGGGAGAGAGAAGAGGATGAGGGAGAGACGAAAGGGAAGAGTGCAGGGAGAGGAGAGAGTGAGGAGAAGAGGGTGCGGGTGTCAGCCCGTGCCTGCTGTGGAGGGGAGAAAGAAGAGGCTGAGGACAAGAGGGTGAAGGGGAGAAGAGTGAGTAGAGGAGGGTGCGGGGTGGCTGGTCGTGCCTGCTGCCTCGTCTGATCCACTCTTGTAAATGATTGATTAAGGCAATCTGAGGCGTAGAAAAAGAAAAAGAAAAAGCAGAGGGGGGAGGGGAGGGGGGGGGAGGGAGTTGGTGCAGCGGGGGGATGAGGGAGGAAGCAGGAGAGCATATGAGAGGATACTGATTCGTGGAAAGGGGATCGGGGAGTGGGGGAGGATTTTTAAGACACCTCAAAATGGCCCATCTGTAGGAGATCATATGAGGGTATGAATTCGTGGACGGGGGGTGGGGGAGTGGGGGAGAGGATGCAAGCGAGCAGACGTGGAAGCAAGTGGAGGCTGACATGCAGTCAACTGGCAGTACCTGTTGCTCGGAATCCCAGGTGTGGCCTTTGCGTGTACTGAGAAGTTTGCAAATTCTCAAGAGTGACACGCCATCCATTGGTTGGCAGCAGCAGCACCTGTCGCTCGGACTTGTCAAGTGTGGCGTTTGAGTGTTACGGGACGTTTTTTCAATCCGCTTGATTGAGTAGCCACATAGCAGCACCTCTCGCTCTTAAGAAGTTCTCTGGCGTGGCGTCCGCGTAGTATGAGACAGATTTTGAGGCCTTTGAAATCACTCACATGGGAGCACCTGTCCATCTTGAGGAAATTTCCCAGGCGTAGCGTCTGCGTGTAGGCTCGCTCGGAGCTGCAATTTGTGCGTTGATCTTCCTCCTCGTGAATACCCTAGTTCCCGCGTCTCTCGACCCGGCGAGGAGCCGATTGGTTGGCTGAAGGACGTCTGGCGAAGCAATCTGGCTTTATCTCTTAGGGATTGTCGGCAGGAGCTGATAAGACTGCCTGTGATGCGTTGCTCTTGCTGGAACGCGGACGTCTGGTTCGCTTGCTCAGTTTCGCACGACCGCCGCGTCGCGAAGGTGTGCGTGGGATTAAGGCACACGCCATTGAGACTCGCTCGTAGAAGAACCATTTTTTGGACAGGCCGATAGCCGCTGACTAATGAAAACGATCAACTTGTTAAGAACCAACAGCCAATGGGAATGGCTTACTTCCAATAATAACGCGATAGCCTGGTGGAATAAGCAGACCAGACCTTTTCTGGATTTTTGTTTACTTCAAAAAATAATTCGTCAGTTAGTAAAATCTGTGAGATTGCTATGGATATTTTCTGAAGGTCACATGGAAAAGGTGGTCACTCATACAGTAGAACCGACACAGGGACATGAAATATCTCCAGAAATCTACTTAGATGCCGTTCCCACGGTTTGGACGACAAGTGAGTCTGCCCACACGGCTTGTGATTTGGCGGGATGGTGTCCATGGTGGGTACTGCCCCACTTTGGACACCGCAGTGCTTTTATGCCTGAAATGCGCAAATTCGGCTACAGTTTCGCCTCCAATCACAGAGCAAAACAAGGTTCGCCAACCGTAGCGAATTCCAGCATGAAATTTCAGGTGTATTTTTCCAAGTAGTTATAATATTTCAAGCGTAGAGTTGACTTTGGTTTCTGTACGGGGAGAGAGTTACTTCTCGTTTTCGAAACGCTTTCGCCCCAAAATAGATTCGTTACCCTGCCTATCGAGTGCACTTCACACCGTGGATTGCGGATGTTATCGTCAGACGCTCGATTGGGTAACCATGACGGATCTTACGACCCAGATTGTTTGCACAATGGTGTCCAGACCTGAAGCCGCAACCATTCAAAATTTATAACATTGGAAAATTGCGAGTCGCGTGGGCAGACTCACTTGTCGTCCAAACCGTGGGAACGTCTCCTCAGGTAGTCTCTAGGTTGAGAAATAAAGGGAGCAGTAGAAATTGATTGAGCAGATGCTCCAAGGGTATTTTTATCACCGCTAATGTATGTGTCAAACTGATCCGACTCTGGTTGAAATGGAGGTTCCATCCAACTTCCAAAAACATTTCAGTCAGATATATCCATGGATGAAACCTGAGACTCAAGTGGTGTACACCCGTGTGTGTTTTCAGCAGTACTCAAGAAATGGTGTGACAATTAGCTCATCCTGAGTTACATCCTGAGCGAGGAAATACAAAGTTAAAAGTTTAGCTCAACATCGAGAATTTAGCAGGGACTACAAATCTCAACGAATCTTTTCGAACTCAGTCCCACATGTAGGCTGTAGTCCCCTCTAAGTGGAACAGGCCCCAGTTACAAGGAGGACCAGGGCCTAGCCTCGGGAACCTCGAGTAGCATTCAGCGGAAGCAGCCATTTCTCCCAGCCTCAAATCCCAAGGCGGGGAGCCATTGCTGGAGGTTACCTCTAGGCACACTATTCATGGCCATCAAAGCCGCTGTTAGCAGCAAAGTCTTTCTAGTTTCCACTTTAAATATAATTTGGTTCGTTCGTGAAGCGTGAAGCGTTTGAATGGCTCTTCTCGTGTTTAGCTTGCACCACGAGCTACGTGCGTCGAATAGCTTTGGCGAATTCACCTTCTGCGACGCTCGGATTCGCAATAATGGTACCCCTCGTTTTAGTAACTCTGCTCGTCTTGTTCGCGGGCTCGGCTTCAGTTCCACAAGCAATCGCCGTGTCCAATCACGGCCTGCGATGTGGCGTGTCTGTGGTGAAAGGACGACGGCAATTCCAGGAAGATAGAGTTCTCTGCTCGACTCTTATCCCCGTTCCAGCTTTCGATATTGTCACTCAAGGTGCACATTCAGGTTCCTGTTCCAGCCCTCTATATTGTCGTCACTCAATCACACTTTCAGAATCCTGTTCCAGCCCTCTATATAATCGTCACTCAATCACACTTTCAGAATCCTGTTCCAAGCCCTCAATATTGTCACTCAAGGTACAATTTCACGGCGTGTACCTGTTTCTTGACCTTTCTGTGTTTGGGAACTTGACAGACCCATGCCGAAATAGCAGTGAGAGCCATTGGAATGCTTGGCTCCATCTTGCCAACATGCAGCATCCATCATGCCAACACGCAGCATCCATCATGCCAACATGCAGCATCCATCATGCCAACACGCAGCATCCATCATGCCAACATGCAGCATCCATCATGCCAACACGCAGCATCCATCATGCTACCATGCAGCATCCATCATGCTAACATGCAGCATTCACCATCCTAAGATGCAGCATCCATCATGCCTACATGCAGCATTCATCATGCTAACACGCAGCATCCATGATGCTAATATGCAGGATGCATCATGTTAACACACAGCATTCATCATGCTAACATGCAGCATCAATCATTCTAACATGCAGCATCCATCATGCTAACCTCTCATAAATGTTTGAAAATCCCCCCAGCAACCCTAACTCCAGGTGGCCACACCCGCCAGAGGGCGGTGCAGGCGGTGGGGGTGCTGGACGGGCATGGAGGAGGCGAGGCCAGCCACACCGCACCATAGACACCACACCATAGCACACCATTCATACATTGTTCACTATCTCTCAAACATTCCCCCGTTCAGGTGGTCAAGTCCGCCAGTGGGCGGTGCAGGCGGTGGGGGTGCTGGACGATCATGGAGGCGGGGAGGCCAGCCACAGCACACCACACCACACCGTCCATTAACTATCCACTATCCCTCAAACACCCTCTCATCCAGGTGGCCACACCCGCCAGTGGGCGGTGCAGGCGGTGGGGGTGCTGGACGGGCATGGAGGAGGCGAGGCCAGTCAGCTCGCAGCCTCGCGCCTCCTCCCTTCCTTGCGCGCCAGACTCGCCGCCCTGCCTGCTCTCAGTGGAAAACAGTCGCAGTGTGACCGCAGGGCCGTGCATGAGTCGCGGGCAGCAGCTGGACAATATTGTGGGAGGGATGGTGATGGGAGGGATAGGCGTGAGGATGGGAGGGATGGTTGTGAGGGCGTGGGAGGTGGCAAGAGGCGTGCGGGTTTTGCTGGCGAAGGGACAGCAGAGGAGAGAGGGAAAGGCAAGGAGGAGGGGGAGGAGGCTGGTGAGACCGAGAGGGAGTGGGAGGAGCAGGAGAGGGTGAGAAATCGGGTGCTTGAAGGAGTGTTAGCAGGCGCTCTAGAGGATGTGGATACGGAATTCGCACAGGTAAGGCAGTCACTGGTGCTGGGCTGGCGGTGCACGAAAGTTCTTTTTGTTCCAAACCGAGAGGTTCAGCATACGTACCCCTTGCCCTCTTTGTTGAAACATGCTCGTTCTCTCAATCTCAGCCCCTCCGCCTCCTCCTTCCCCTCCTCCTCCACCCCCTCCGCCGCCCCTCCTCCTCCTCACCCTTCACCCCTCACCGCCTGCTATGCGCTCCCCTAAACCCCCTGTGCACGCTACAGCGCTCCAGTGTTGAAAACACTTCTGAGAATTCTCAAAAGTGATTTCAATATAACCCCCTGTGCACGCTACAGCGCTCCAGTGTTGGCACTTTGGTCTGGCTCCACGGCTGCTGTGGCCCTCCTTGTCTTCCACTGCTTGCTGCGCACTTCCCCATCCTCATCAACCATCCCACCCATTTGCTCCCCACTTCCGTTTCCCTTGCTCACTATCATGCTTGCTCTCACAGGAGGCTCGCAAGCACCACTGGTGGTTTGGGTCCGCGGTTGCTGTGGCTCTCCTTGCCATTCAACCTCATCTGCCACCCTACTGTGTGCAATGCAATTCACTCCCCCTCACTATCATGCTCCCTCTCACAGGAGGCCCGCAAGCACCGCTGGTGGTCTGGGTCCACGGCTGCGGTCGCCCTCCTTCTCTTCCACCGCCTGTTGCCCTCGCCTCCTTGCTGCCACCCCCACCGCACACGCCCTACTCTCAACGACAACCCCACCTGCTACCAGCACTCATGCTCTCCTGATGCACGCACAGCTGTCCAAGAACATGAAATCGAGTGGGAGCTGCCGCATGTGGCTTCTGAGTCGACTCACAAGCCACCCAGCCACCACAAGCACTCGTGCTCTCCTGATGCATGCGCAGCTGTCCAAGAAGATGAAACCGAGTGGGAGCTGCTGCACGTGACAGTGGCCAACATAGGAGACTCCAAGGTTCTAGTCTGTGGCGGGGGCAAGAGGAGTGGAGGCCTGGCAGTAGGGGTCCGAGAGAGGCCGGGGAAGGAACAGCGAATTGGCCAGGAGCTAGGAGATGCGGAGCCGGGTTTGTTGGGGACTTCTCGGAAGCAGGGTGTGGGTGTAGCAGAGAAGGGTGTGGTGGAGGCTGTTGGAGGAAAGAAGGTTGTGTTGGTGACATCCAAAGATCAGCCTGTGCCGGTGACAGCTGAAAGTCAAACCTGTGCTGGGGATTGATGACAGGATGACGCGGGATGCCATGGGTTTAAACCCCAAGGCACATGCCATTGCTGCAGCAGCAGGGCTGCGTGAGCTGAGGTGGCCGATGGGAGGAGTCATGGACAGGGGCAGGGAACCTGTTTCGGTGTGCGGGTGCAGACAGGCAGCCAAACAGAGCATGGACCAGCAAGGTGAGTGCTTCTTCCAGTCGAGTAAGAAACTCTTTCTTCTTCTTCTTCTGCAGCGCAGAAATGGCTGGCAGCCTGTGACGGTGCGTGGGAGCAGGCAGGGCAGCCGAACAGACCATGAGGGAGCCAGATGAGGCCCTTCGTCTGGTTACCACGTCCTCTGGTTACCACGTCCTCTGGTTGCCACGTCCTCTGGTTACCACGTCCTCTGGTTGTCACGTCCTCTGGTTACCACGTCCTCTGGTTACCAACCTCCTACCTCGCTCGTATCAATCTCCCTGTCCGCCTCTTGCGATTTCGCCCTCCCTACCCCGCTCCCTCTGACATCAGAGCTTCGTCGCTTGGCGGTTCTGCAGAAACGGAAGCAGCGCCTTCGCGAGCAGCAGAGGCGACATGCGCTGGTGAAGTACAAGCCGCAGGAGGAGCAGACGCAGAGGCAGCAGCAGCAGCAGCAGCAGCAGCAGCAGCAGCAGCAGCAGCAGCAGCAGCAGCAGCAGCAGCAGCAGAAGCACGAGCAACAGAAGCAGCAAAGGCAGGCGTTACCCGTGCCCCACGAGCAGCAACAGAAGCAGCAGGAGAAGCAGCAGCAGGAGAAGCAGCAGCAGGAGAAGCAGCAGCAGGAAGGGGAGCGCTCTGCCTCATTGTGCACGACAGAGCTGACCGACGACCACAGAGCAGACAGAGAGGATGAGAGGAGGCGCGTGGAGGCGATGGGGGGGAGAGTGGAGGAGCGGGGTGGGGTGGCACGCGTGCAAGGCGAGCTGGCTGTGACTCGCGCCCTTGGGGACCTGCAGTACCGGCCGTGGGTGGTTGCCACGCCTGAGATCACTGAGTGGGTGGTGAGCCGTGGGGTGTCAGGTCGCGGGGCAAGGGGGCCATGTGTGGGAGGTAGTGGGGTGGATGGGAAGAGGATTGGGCGGGTGGTGAAGAAAAAGGATGCAGCAAGGGAGGAGTCGAGAGAGGAGGGTAAAGAGGAGGGGGGACGGGGTTTGGAAGAAGAGTGTGTCCAGGTTATGAATGGGAGTAGAGCAGTGGAAGGGCGAGAAGGTCAAGCTGGCCAAGAAACGCAAGCAGGACGAGCAGGTTTGGAGGGACGTAATGGAAAGGAGCATGTAGTGAGTGACAAGGACGGAGCAGAAAGGGAGGAGGTTGAGGAAGGCGAGGAGGAGGAGAAGGAAAAGGAGGAGGAGGAGTTCCTGGTCGTGGCAACAGATGGGGTTTTTGAGCGAATGAAACCGTGCCAAGTGTGCGGCATTGTGGCCAGGGCGAGACAAGCCCAGAGGGGGAAGGAGAGGCGGAGATTGGGGGAGCCGAGCAATGAAGGTCCTGGTAGAAGGAGGAGCGAGAGAAGCGCTCGTAGGGATAACAATGATGGTGGTGGTGGTGGTGATGGTGATGATGCTGGTGATTGCAATGGGGATGAGGAGGGGGAGGAAGAAGACGCAGAGGGGGAGGAGGATGAGGAGGATTGGGTGCTTGACAGTGCAGCTGCTGCGGCATCTGGCGGTGGGAGTGAGAGCACAGAGGGGTCACTGCTCCAGGCCATTCCCCTGCTGATAGGGCAGCAGGAAGGGGAAGAGACTGGAGCTCTTGCTGTGGTGAGTGGGAAAGGGCAGTCAGCACTGCCTGAGGGGGCACAGGAGAGTGCGCAGGGAGGAATGCAGCTGCCTGTGCAGCAGCATGGGCACTTGGAAGCGGCGAGGCAGCAGCAACAAGGGAGGGAGCAGCAGCAGCAGGGGAGGGAGCAGCAGGGGCGGCAGCAGAAGCAGTTGATGGTGCAGCGAGGGCAGCTGCCGTTCTACTGGATGCTGGAGGGTGTGGAGCAGGGTCCGCTCATGTGCATGCGCAGGGATGATGGTGAGGAAGAAACACGGCTGGCACTGGCTTGCTGGCCTGAGGGCCAGTGCAGTGGTGAAGGTGTGTGCACCGCTGAGAGTGGGTGCAAGGGTGGAAGCGGATGCAGGCGTGAAAGTTCTGTAGCTGCAATTGCTGACAAGGGGGCACGGCACGTAGAGGGAGGGCAGGTGGTTGCGGTGAGGGAGAAGCAGCCAGAGCAGAATCAGGAGCAGCAGGAGCAGCAGGAGAAAGGGCAGTCACTGGGGCAGGTGGCAGTGAGAGGCGAGAGTGGGTTGGTGGAGGCGAGGAGGTGGGAGGGGAGGGATCCCGCACAGGTTTGCTGGGAAGGGAGTGAGGAGAGGCGAGAGGTGGTTGAACTGGCAGAGCGGATTACTCGGGAGGCCATCCAGCGAGGCACTCTGGATAACGTGGCTGCTGTTGTGCTCAAGCTCTCTCACTCACACTCACACTCGTCCACACACTCACACTCGCGTGCACCCTCTCGTTCCTCCTGTCCCCGTTCCAATGTAAGGTCAACTGCCAGTGCCCAGCCCCGCAAACCCAGATGCTGGCGCCAGTAGCCGTCCTATCCACACCCATGCCTCCCCAACGGCTGTAGCACTCTCTGCCACCCATGCTACAGCTCATGCAGCAACTCCAGTTCCACCCAAGACCCCCGCCTCAGACACCCTGGCCTCAACCACCCTTGTATCACAGCCACACGCACTCTCTCAACAGCAAAGCAATCGACGATTGACACCGCCCGCCGATAGCTCTGCTCCCTTGCCTCCAACTCCCCTAGTGCCTCCCAGCCGCCTCGCAGTGGGGCCAGTGCAACAGCAAGAAGCCATTATGCCGTCGGAGGTGCCTTCACAGCACAGGAAACGCCCAGCAGCGCCATCCAGCCTCCCCTCCTCCTCAGCCCATTGCTACGAGCTGCTCAAACCCCTTCCTGTTGCTGCTGCTTCTGCGTCTCGCCCCTCCCTGGGGCCTCTTTGGCGTGACCGCGCCTGGCAGAAGCCTCCCCAATACCTCGATGCTGGTTCCAGAACAGGCCATGTTACAGTGGCTCAGCATGACCCAGCTCTTCCTGCTGACTCCTCCTCTTATCCCAATCCTGTAGCAGGCAGCAATGCAGCGGCTGTGTCTGCTGCTGTTGTTCAAACCCTGAATCGCCGTAAGAGCAGTAGCCGCAGCAGCAGCCGCAGCAGCAATGGTGATGGTAACAGGAATGCTGAAAGCAAGATTAAGGAGCAAGGGATGGTGCAAGGACTTGACCAGCAAGGTTCTGACCAATCAGCTGAGCCCAGTCCGCCAGGCAGCCAGCTGGCAGCTCTCGGTGAGTGCTCAACGGTCCTTTGCACGTTCGTACGCTTTGATTTCGTCTTCCCGCATTTTGCAATGAGGCCTGCCTGTGCCTAATTGGAGCTTGATTCTGCCATGATTTTCCTTCACTTATTTTCCACTCGTCCCTCTGTTTGCATCTCATCTGCCTCCTCTCTATCTTTGCCCCAGGTGCACGGGCTGTTATGGAAGCCTTCCAGTGCCTGCTCATCTGGCCCCCGTTACAGTCACACTCCTCCTCAACCCCTGCCACCTCTTCCAACGACCATCTCACCACTCTGCACTCCTCAAAATCGCTTCAACCGCTGGGACGTCCGCCGGCTTATTCACCGCATCAAATCCCAGCGCAGAACCAAATCCCACGGCAGAATCAAATCTCAGCTCGAGATCCTGTTCCACTGGAGAGTCAAATCATACCTCACACTCCCAAGATGGAAAAAACCCCATTCTCCTCTCAAGCTCTTCAGCCCCTCACTCACTCTCCCCCCTCACGTTTCTCCCACCCCCTCGCACTCTCTCCTCTCACACTCCCTTCTGAAGCTTCTCACTCCAAACCAACTCCCAAGCCACTTCTGTACCCAGCCACAAGCCTGGCAATCCCCGCACCTCTCGGCCTGGTTCGGTTTCTGAACCTGCTAGGCTCGGTGCCGCTGCTCCTACCAGGCCTCCCTGGAAAGAGCGGCATGGGAATGGAGAAGGAGGGAGGTGGGGGAGAGGGGTTGGTGATTAAGGGTAGGGTGGAGGTCAGGGGGGGTGAGGATGAAGGGAGTTTCAAGAATATGATAGAGGAAAAGGAGGAGATGGAGGAGGGGAGTTTGCAGGAAGAGAGAGGTGGGGAGGAAGAAGAATGGGGGGATGTTGATGTGACAGATGGCGATTGGCCGAAGCACCAGATGGGATTTGTGCAGCGCAGGTAAGTCAATGGCTGTTGCTGTCCTCGAAAATCCTTTCTTTCCTGCTCAAAGTTTTATGCACTCACATGACATAGGGTAATCAAATCACAAGGCTTAACAACTCACATGGTCCTATGACCTCTCATGGTTATATGAGAATTTAACAATCTCTCTCTTTCTCTTCCTCTGGCTACTCCCCGGGCTCTTCTCGACTTCTTTCTTTTTTTTCAAAATCCGTGGCTTGTTCCCCTACGCCAATTCACCCCCCTCTCAGGTACGTGCTGCAGAAGAACTTTGCACGGGGGGGATTCGGAGAGGTGTGGCTGGCTGTGAGGAGGGACCCCTGCCACCGGCCCTCCAGTGCCCGCCTGCCTGCACATCCCCCATCTCCTTCTGCGAAAGCAGCTGTCAGTTTAGATGCAGAAAGTACATATGGATCATTTGGTCGGGACAGTGTTGCACTTGAGAGGGCTGTGGGTGGGAGGGGAGAGGAGGAAAGAGAGCTTGTGATGGAACATGAGGGATTGCAGTATTCAGAGTGGCAAGAACAGGTGGAGGGCGAGAAGGAGGAGGAGAAGACGAGGGAAGTACTGGAGGTGAAAGTGGAAGGGGAGGAGGTGAAAGAGGGAGGGAAGGAGGAGAAAGAGGAAAGGGAGGAGGAGGAAGGGGAGGTGGGAGAGGAGGAAGAGGAGGAGGAGGAGGAAGAAGAGGAGGAGGAAGTGGAAGGGGAGGAGGGAGAGGAGGAAGAGGAGGAGGAGGAAGAAGAGGAGGAGGAAGTGGAAGGGGAGGAGGGAGAGGAGGAAGAGGGGGAGAAGGAGGAAGAAGAGGCGGATGCCCCGCCACTGTTCGTGCTCAAGCGGCTTCTGGTGAGTCGATTTTCCAGTCTGGTGGTTTTCAGTCGACTCAAGGACAGGCGACAGTGCAGTGCAGCGCAGTCTGCTGTTCTGGAGACTGTTGAGGCTCTGGTGCCTAGAGCAGGATTACTGCACTGCACACTAGTGCAGGCCACTGTTGTGCTGTTCTCAAGATTCAAGGGTCAGGGGTGAGGGAGGAGAGGAGTAGGGACATTTATTCTGGTCAGGTAAGGCACTGTTCCATCCTTATGTGGAGATTTTGCCTCGCCCACCACGTTCTCTTTCATCTTCCCCCATGCTCATCACCCCCACCCCCTCCCCGTCTTCCCTGCCTATTTTTGAGTCGACTCAAAAATAGCCTCGCCCACCACGTTCTCGTTCATCTTCCCCCATGCTCATCACCCCCACCCCTTCCCCATCTTCGCTGCCCCTGTCCACCGCACTGTTCCTCTTGGATGGCTTCAGACGGGGGAGGACAATCTGCAGTGCGGTATTCCCTCTCAACCCCCCCTTTCTCTCCCCATCCTGTTCTTCCTACTCGTCCTCCTCTCCCTGTCCACCACTGTGGGTGGGTTCAGGCGGGGGAGGGCGCTCGACTGAGTGGGCTGCGAGAGAAGTACTTTGGGGAAATGCTTCTCAACGCGACCAATCTGGTGCTGCCACGTGGCACCTGCCGTCATGGCAGAGGCAACAAGAGGGATGGTGCGATTCGTGGCCCTGAAGTCCTTACGGGCGACGACGCGGACGGTGACGTGGATGGTGACGTGGATGCTGACGTGGATGGCGATATGGATGCTGACGTGGATGATGAGCTGGTGGATGCGATGGGTCTGCATCACATTGCACGCTACATTGAGTCGTTCGAAACCACCGCCAGTGGTGGCGGCACAACCACCACTAGTGGTGCCAGCAGCAGTAGCGACGATACTCCCACCACCAGTGGTGATGCTGATGCTGACGCTGGTGCAGTTGGCAATGAAGGGCGGGGAGAGAAGCAGCGGGAGGAGGCGAGCAAGGAGGCGAGGAAGGATCTGTGGCTGGTGTTTGTGCACGAGGGGGTGTCACTCTCGTCCCTGCTGTACACGAGTGATGCTGATGGGGAGGGAGGCGAAGAGAAGGAGGAAAAATCTGAGGAAGGAGGGCAGGAATGGGAGGGAACGGAACAAGAGAATGGAGAGAGAGAAGTCAGGGGGAACGAGAAGAGCGGGCAGCCGCAGGCGAGTGCGGAGCATGTAAGTGGGCAGCAGCAGCAGGCAAAGAGCGGGCAGCACAGCATGATGAGGCCGTCAAGGTGGTGGCGATGGCTGTGCTCCACAGAGGAGGGCGAGGAGACAGTGAGGAGCATCCTGAGACAGACGGTGAGAGAGTGCAATAGCCCATGCCCGTCATCTCCTTCCTTCAAAAAAGGGATGTCTTTATAACAGGCTGCGCAGGGAGATGTAGTGAATGTTTACCCGTTTCCCTCTCCTTGTTCCCATCGTACCCCCTTCTCCTCTCCTCGTTCGCCTCTTCCTCTTTCCCTTCCTCCTCGCTACGCTCTCGCTTTCTGTCCCCTCTCCCTCTTACCCCTGTTGTCTGTGCTCCAGCTGCTGGGGCTTGCTGCATTGCAGTGGCTCACTATGTGAAGTTTGAGTCGATTCTAATCCAATCTCACCCCGTTCTCTCTCCACCTCGCCCTTCTTCTATGAGTTGTAGCTGCTGGGACTGGCTGCCTTGCAAGCGCGCAACATAACCCACCGGGATATCAAGCCAGGTACGCCACTGTTTCCCAGGAAGCTTCGCCATCTGACTGACCAAGCACCCGTCCAGTGAGTTTGTCGGTACCCCAATTTTTGGAACGAAAACTGGAGGCCAAGTCCAAGAAGATGCGTTTTTTTATGAATCAGCTCAGGGGCTGTTCACAATCAGCACACAACAGTTGTATCCCACCCATCACTTGTATTCACCAACAGAGAACATCATTCTGAAGCCTCAACCCAGGGGGACGAGCAGGGGGTCAGAGTCCGATCACTCCCCGGGAGCCAAGGGGAAGCATGCAGGGAGGCGGGCAGGGAGGCGGGCAGGGAGACGGGCAGGGAGACATGCACCATCTGCATCTGCCCGTGACTCCTCCTCCTCACCGTCAGTAGCAGTAGGAGAGGCGCCAGCAGCGGAAGCAGCAGCAACAGGAGCAACAGGATCCTCGTCGTCAGCCAATGACAGTGCAACACGTGGCAATGCTTCCGTGGAAAACCCGCTGCCGGATTTCAATGCTGACATGCACGTGTGAGTGGGGTGGGTATACAAGGATGCGATACAAGGATGAACTCTAGGAGCCGCAAACTCTGGATGAACTCTTGCACCACACCGCAGGAATCTGAAGGACTTTTCAGGCGCCTAGAAGGTATACTGCTAGCATGTAGCATGTTCTTCTCGGTGAACTCCTCCACCCAGACCCCTGAACCCCCACCCAGACCCCTGAACCCTCGCCACGAGATACTGCTAGCATGTAGACTAGAGCACCATATGATAACAAGCTTTTTTCTTTTATTTTCTTGAGACGTCACAAAACTAAATTATCATCTCATTAAACAACACGGTGAGCATTCAGACTAGACCACAGTCCAGTGACCCATCGGGTCACTCATTTCGAGCACCACCCGTCCCGTCCAGTCCTCGTCATTATCAATCTCTCCTTCATCTCACTCCTCTGCCCCCGTCTCATCTTTCCGCTTTCCCGCTCGTTCCTCGTTTCTCCTTCTCTGTCCTCTCCTCTCTTGAACGAAGCCTTAAGCAGCTGTCTCTTTGACCTGGGCTCAGTCATTGCCGTTGATGTTTCCAGGCGATGACCTGGGCTTAATTGGTAGCTCAATGAGGTCTATTTTGAGGCGCCTCAAAATACGTCTCAGGCATTGCCGATGATGTTTCTAGGCAATGACCTGGGCTCAATTGAAGCTTGTCTCCGCCCTCCTTCCCTCACACGCCCCAATTCCTTCCCGCCCATCCCATCAGGCGTGTGCTTGACCTGGGTTCAGCTGTTGACCCGCACTCTGTTCGCTTCCTCTACGGCCCAACAGGGCCCTCCAGGTAACACCTCCCGCTCCATCTAAGCCCTCCCTGTCCAGGTAACACCTCCCGCTCCATCTAAGACCTCCCTGTCCAGGTAACACCTCCCGCTCCATCTAAGACCTCCCTGTCCAGGTAACACCTCCCGCTCCATCTAAGACCTCCCTGTCCAGGTAACACCTCCCGCTCCATCTAAGACCTCCCTGTCCAGGTAACACCTCCCGCTCCATCTAAGACCTCCCTGTCCAGGTAACGCCTCTCAGTGCATGCAGAATGTTCCTGTCTGGATCAGCCTTCAGTGTGTTGGAGTGACTTTTGAGACAATTTTGAACTAATATCATATACAGCGCCCCAAGAGTTTCCCTGCAGTCAAAATGCATTTTTAGTGCGCCTACGTTCCGTAGCTCTACTCGCCCTCCGAGGTACTGTTGCTGGCACAGAGCGGAGTCTTCTTGAGACATTCTAACAACCCGCCTGCCTGCCCGTCCCTTTCCCCGAGGTGCAGCGCAGAGGAAACCGAGCTCTACTCGCCTCCCGAAGTGCTGTTGCTGCCGCAGAGTCTCCCAAGCACCGGAGGTGTGGGGGAAGGAGCGGGTGCATCTGGAGAAGCAGAAGCAGCAGCAGGGGGAGGAGCGACTGGGGGAGGTGTTGACTGCGCGCGGAACAGCTCCAGCAGCAGCTGCCTCCACATCAGCAGCCGCATGCACTACGGGTATGTGTGAAACAATTAGAGCGTATGAGTGAAAGGTGACTTACGAGTCAGCTCAAAAGCAGTTGCCTCCACATCAGCAGCCGCATGCACTACGGGTGTGTGTGAAACAATTAGAGCGTATGAGTGAAAGGTGACTTACGAGTCAGCTCAAAAGCAGTTGCCTCCACATCAGCAGCCGCATGCACTACGGGTGTGTGTGAAACAATTAGAGCGTATGAGTGAAAGGTGACTTACGAGTCAGCTCAAAAGCAGTTGCCTCCACATCAGCAGCCGCATGCACTACGGGTGTGTGTGAAACAATTAGAGCGTATGAGTGAAAGGTGACTTACGAGTCAGCTCAAAAGCAGTTGCCGCCACATCAGCAGCCGCATGCACTACGGGTATGTGTGAAACAATTAGAGCGTATGAGTGAAAGGTGACTTACGAGTCAGCTCAAAAGTAGTTGCTTCCACATCAGCAGCCGCATGCACTACGGGTGTGTGTGAAACAATTAGAGCGTATGAGTGAAAGGTGACTTACGAGTCAGCTCAAAAGCAGTTGCCTCCACATCAGCAGCCGCATGCACTACGGGTATCTGTGAAACGCTCAGAGTGTATGTGTTGAAGGTGCTTTTCCAAAGCACTCAGCTACCTCACCTCACCTATGCACCTGCACTCGTCCCTCCCCAACTTATGACACGCCATGTGGGGCGTGGGAGTGCTTATGCTGGAGCGTCGCTTCAAACTGTGTCGTGTGCCATGGTAACGAGGTGACTTTTGAGTCGACTCAAACGTCCCTCCCCAACTTATGACACGCCATGTGGAGTGTGGGAGTGTTCATGCTGGAGCGTCGCTTCAAAGAGTTGAATTTTGAGGTTTTGAGGCGCCTCAAAATTCAACTCATGTGGGGTGTGGGAGTGCTCATGCTGGAGCGTCGCTACAAAGAGTTGAATTTGAGGGTTTGAGGCGCCTCAAAATTCAACTCATGTGGGGTGTGGGAGTGCTCATGCTGGAGCGTCGCTTCAAAGAGTTGAATTTGAGGGTTTGAGGCGCCTCAAAATTCAACTCATGTAGGGGTGTGGGAGTGCTCATGCTGGAGCGTCGCTTCAAAGAGTTGAATTTGAGGTTTTGAGGCGCCTCAAAATTCAACTCATGTGGGGTGTGGGAGTGCTCATGCTGGAGCGTCGCTTCAAAGAGTTGAATTTGAGGGTTTGAGGCGCCTCAAAATTCAACTCATGTGGGGTGTGGGAGTGCTCATGCTGGAGCGTCGCTACAAAGAGTTGAATTTGAGGGTTTGAGGCGCCTCAAAATTCAACTCATGTGGGGTGTGGGAGTGCTCATGCTGGAGCGTCGCTTCAAAGAGTTGAATTTGAGGGTTTGAGGCGCCTCAAAATTCAACTCATGTGGGGTGTGGGAGTGCTCATGCTGGAGCGTCGCTTCAAAGAGTTGAATTTGAGGGTTTGAGGCGCCTCAAAATTCAACTCATGTGGGGTGTGGGAGTGCTCATGCTGGAGCGTCGCTTCAAAGAGTTGAATTTGAGGGTTTGAGGCGCCTCAAAATTCAACTCATGTGGGGTGTGGGAGTGCTCATGCTGGAGCGTCGCTTCAAAGAGTTGAATTTGAGGGTTTGAGGCGCCTCAAAATTCAACTCATGTGGGGTGTGGGAGTGCTCATGCTGGAGCGTCGCTTCAAAGAGTTGAATTTGAGGGTTTGAGGCGCCTCAAAATTCAACTCATGTGGGGTGTGGGAGTGCTCATGCTGGAGCGTCGCTTCAAAGAGTTGAATTTGAGGGTTTGAGGCGCCTCAAAATTCAACTCATGTGGGGTGTGGGAGTGCTCATGCTGGAGCGTCGCTTCAAAGAGTTGAATTTGAGGGTTTGAGGCGCCTCAAAATTCAACTCATGTGGGGTGTGGGAGTGCTCATGCTGGAGCGTCGCTTCAAAGAGTTGAATTTGAGGTTTTGATGCGCCTCAAAATTCAACTCATGTGGGGTGTGGGAGTGCTCATGCTGGAGCGTCGCTTCAAAGATTTGAATTTGAGGGTTTGAGGCGCCTCAAAATTCAACTCATGTGGGGTGTGGGAGTGCTCATGCTGGAGCGTCGCTTCAAAGAGTTGAATTTGAGGTTTTGAGGCGCCTCAAAATTCAACTCATGTGGGGTGTGGGAGTGCTCATGCTGGAGCGTCGCTTCAAAGAGTTGAATTTGAGGGTTTGAGGCGCCTCAAAATTCAACTCATGTGGGGTGTGGGAGTGCTCATGCTGGAGCGTCGCTTCAAAGAGTTGAATTTGAGGGTTTGAGGCGCCTCAAAATTCAACTCATGTGGGGTGTGGGAGTGCTCATGCTGGAGCGTCGCTTCAAAGAGTTGAATTTGAGGGTTTGAGGCGCCTCAAAATTCAACTCATGTGGGGTGTGGGAGTGCTCATGCTGGAGCGTCGCTTCAAAGAGTTGAATTTGAGGGTTTGAGGCGCCTCAAAATTCAACTCATGTGGGGTGTGGGAGTGCTCATGCTGGAGCGTCGCTTCAAAGAGTTGAATTTGAGGGTTTGAGGCGCCTCAAAATTCAACTCATGTGGGGTGTGGGAGTGCTCATGCTGGAGCGTCGCTTCAAAGAGTTGAATTTGAGGGTTTGAGGCGCCTCAAAATTCAACTCATGTGGGGTGTGGGAGTGCTCATGCTGGAGCGTCGCTACAAAGAGTTGAATTTGAGGGTTTGAGGCGCCTCAAAATTCAACTCATGTGGGGTGTGGGAGTGCTCATGCTGGAGCGTCGCTTCAAAGAGTTGAATTTGAGGGTTTGAGGCGCCTCAAAATTCAACTCATGTAGGGGTGTGGGAGTGCTCATGCTGGAGCGTCGCTTCAAAGAGTTGAATTTGAGGTTTTGAGGCGCCTCAAAATTCAACTCATGTGGGGTGTGGGAGTGCTCATGCTGGAGCGTCGCTTCAAAGAGTTGAATTTGAGGGTTTGAGGCGCCTCAAAATTCAACTCATGTGGGGTGTGGGAGTGCTCATGCTGGAGCGTCGCTACAAAGAGTTGAATTTGAGGGTTTGAGGCGCCTCAAAATTCAACTCATGTGGGGTGTGGGAGTGCTCATGCTGGAGCGTCGCTTCAAAGAGTTGAATTTGAGGGTTTGAGGCGCCTCAAAATTCAACTCATGTGGGGTGTGGGAGTGCTCATGCTGGAGCGTCGCTTCAAAGAGTTGAATTTGAGGGTTTGAGGCGCCTCAAAATTCAACTCATGTGGGGTGTGGGAGTGCTCATGCTGGAGCGTCGCTTCAAAGAGTTGAATTTGAGGGTTTGAGGCGCCTCAAAATTCAACTCATGTGGGGTGTGGGAGTGCTCATGCTGGAGCGTCGCTTCAAAGAGTTGAATTTGAGGGTTTGAGGCGCCTCAAAATTCAACTCATGTGGGGTGTGGGAGTGCTCATGCTGGAGCGTCGCTTCAAAGAGTTGAATTTGAGGGTTTGAGGCGCCTCAAAATTCAACTCATGTGGGGTGTGGGAGTGCTCATGCTGGAGCGTCGCTTCAAAGAGTTGAATTTGAGGGTTTGAGGCGCCTCAAAATTCAACTCATGTGGGGTGTGGGAGTGCTCATGCTGGAGCGTCGCTTCAAAGAGTTGAATTTGAGGGTTTGAGGCGCCTCAAAATTCAACTCATGTGGGGTGTGGGAGTGCTCATGCTGGAGCGTCGCTTCAAAGAGTTGAATTTGAGGGTTTGAGGCGCCTCAAAATTCAACTCATGTGGGGTGTGGGAGTGCTCATGCTGGAGCGTCGCTTCAAAGAGTTGAATTTGAGGGTTTGAGGCGCCTCAAAATTCAACTCATGTGGGGTGTGGGAGTGCTCATGCTGGAGCGTCGCTTCAAAGAGTTGAATTTGAGGGTTTGAGGCGCCTCAAAATTCAACTCATGTGGGGTGTGGGAGTGCTCATGCTGGAGCGTCGCTTCAAAGAGTTGAATTTGAGGGTTTGAGGCGCCTCAAAATTCAACTCATGTGGGGTGTGGGAGTGCTCATGCTGGAGCGTCGCTTCAAAGAGTTGAATTTGAGGGTTTGAGGCGCCTCAAAATTCAACTCATGTGGGGTGTGGGAGTGCTCATGCTGGAGCGTCGCTTCAAAGAGTTGAATTTGAGGGTTTGAGGCGCCTCAAAATTCAACTCATGTGGGGTGTGGGAGTGCTCATGCTGGAGCGTCGCTTCAAAGAGTTGAATTTGAGGGTTTGAGGCGCCTCAAAATTCAACTCATGTGGGGTGTGGGAGTGCTCATGCTGGAGCGTCGCTTCAAAGAGTTGAATTTGAGGGTTTGAGGCGCCTCAAAATTCAACTCATGTGGGGTGTGGGAGTGCTCATGCTGGAGCGTCGCTTCAAAGAGTTGAATTTGAGGGTTTGAGGCGCCTCAAAATTCAACTCATGTGGGGTGTGGGAGTGCTCATGCTGGAGCGTCGCTTCAAAGAGTTGAATTTGAGGGTTTGAGGCGCCTCAAAATTCAACTCATGTGGGGTGTGGGAGTGCTCATGCTGGAGCGTCGCTTCAAAGAGTTGAATTTGAGGGTTTGAGGCGCCTCAAAATTCAACTCATGTGGGGTGTGGGAGTGCTCATGCTGGAGCGTCGCTTCAAAGAGTTGAATTTGAGGGTTTGAGGCGCCTCAAAATTCAACTCATGTGGGGTGTGGGAGTGCTCATGCTGGAGCGTCGCTTCAAAGAGTTGAATTTGAGGGTTTGAGGCGCCTCAAAATTCAACTCATGTGGGGTGTGAAAGTGCTCATGCTGGAGCGTCGCTTCAAAGAGTTGAATTTGAGGGTTTGAGGCGCCTCAAAATTCAACTCATGTGGGGTGTGGGAGTGCTCATGCTGGAGCGTCGCTTCAAACTGTACGACCTGTTCCAACCCTCCGACTCTCCCATTCGTCCGCTAATCTACGCAGCTACGACATGTGGAGTGTGGGGGTGCTGGAGCTCCTCTTTAACATGTACGATGCAGCATATCCTCCCTTATTTCACTCCTCCTCCTTTCCCCTAACCTCGTCCTCCATTCCCCTTACCTCCTCCAGCTACGACATGTGGAGTGTGGGGGTGCTAATGCTGGAGCTTCTCTTTGGCTCACCACACGTCTGGTCTCTCCCCCCTCGCACCCAGGTATTTCCATATGCGCCTCAAAAGCCCTCGCCTCTCCCCCCTCACACTCAGGCATCGGTAAGTTCATAAGCGACTCGAAAGGCCCCTCCTCTCTCCTCTCTCCTCTCTCCTCT
The DNA here is from genome assembly GCA_947471745.1 of Closterium sp. Naga37s-1. NCBI lineage: Eukaryota > Viridiplantae > Streptophyta > Zygnematophyceae > Desmidiales > Closteriaceae > Closterium > Closterium sp. Naga37s-1. Next base: position 346,905 of record CANJKZ010000008.1, read on the forward strand.
CTCCTCTCTCCTCTCTCCTCTCTCCTCTCTCCTCTCTCCTCTCTCCTCTCTTCTCTCTCCTCTCTCCTCTCTCCTCTCTCCTCTCTCCTCTCTCCTCTCTCCTCTCTCCTCTCTCCTCTCTCCTCTCTCCTCTCTCCTCTCTCCTCTCTCATCTCTCCTCTCTCCTCTCTCCTCTCTCCTCTCTCCTCTCTCGCACTAAGCTATGCCCTTTCCCCATCACACCCTTCCTTTCTGGCCCTCCTCTTGGAATGCCCTTGGCCTTGAAGTCTTCCCTTAAATGGTTTACCAACACACTTCAACACAGAGAACTTTTTGCCCAAAACGAGTACAATGCCTCATTATTTCCCTGTCCCTCTCCCCTTTTCCGCTCTCCCACTCTCCCCCTCTCCCCTCCACCCCGTATCCTCCCCCAGGCGCTGCTAGATCGCTCCCTGCAAGCAGCCCAGTGGCCCGAGTCCACCCGGCGAACAGCCTTCCTGTAAGAATCCGAATTCCATCCCTCCTTTATGGCTGTATATTCTTCCTGTGAGGTATCGCCCTTTCTTATTGTCCTGATCCTCTCACGGCCTCACACTCCTTCTCCAACCTCACTCCCCCCTTCCCCCCCTCTCACACCATTTTTCTGCGCCCACTCCGCTTCTCCTCCTTCACTCCGCTTCTCCTCCTTCACTCCGCTTCTCCTCCTTCACTCCGCTTCTCCTCCTTCACTCCGCTTGTCCGCCCTCACTCCCTTGGTCGTATCTATCATCCCAGCTTGCGAGCATGGATGGAGCTCTGCATCTTCACGACTGATTGCCCACTGCACTGCACTAGGCGTTGAATATGCCTCCTTCCTGCCCTCACTCCCGTACTTTCTGCCCTCATTCCTCTCACGCCCCCCTCACCAGATTGCGTGCGTGGATGGAGCTCTGCATCTTCACGCCTGCAGTCTTTGAAGCAGGGCCACATGAGGGGGCTTCTGCAGCAGGAGCGGAGGAGGAAGGGGCGTCCGTAGCAGGGCAAGAGGAGGAACAGCCGTTGGTAGCAGAGGAAAACGATGGGCCGTCTTTAGCACAAAAGAAGGAAGGAACGCCTGCAGCAGGAGAAGAGGAGGGGAAAGTGAGGAGGGAGGAGGGTGTGGAGGGTGGAGCAGGCGCGAAGACCAGAGGTGTGAGCGACTTGCTGAGGCTGCGCCAGCCGCATGTGGAGCATGCTCATCCACAGGGATCGGCTGTAGCAGGTGCTGATTCACAGGAGTCTGCTACAGCAGGTGCACTTCCGCAGGAAGGTGCAGTGGGGGTAGGGGGGGCGCCCATTGCAGCTGCCTCTGCAGCTTCCGCCCCCTTCCCTCGTTCTGCTAGATCTATCACTCCCTCCACCACAGCCAGCTTGAAGGGTCGCACTGCCCACAGCAGCAGGAATGAAGAGGGAGAAGCAGGAGAGGGCTACAACGGGGTTGGGGAGGCCGATGAGCATGGAGAGAACAATGTGGCTGGACAGGGCATTGGTAGAGAGGGCGATGACTCCGTGCATGGAAGTGGTGCTTCTAGTGGGCGGGCTGGTGGTAGCAGCAGTGGGAGTGGTGCAGAGGGGTGGAGTGTGGTGGCACCGTGGGAGTGCAGCGAGGCGAGCATTGCATCACAGCTGAAGCTGAGGGATCCGCTCAAGAAAGGGTGAGATTGTACGAGATCCCTTGCTGATCACTTTTGAGAATTCTCGTTAGACCACGCGAGGTCTCTCGCTGTATCTGATCAGTGTTTTTTGTTACCAGCGAGGTGACTTTTGATTCGAATACGAAGTTACTGTTGTACAGATGAAGCTGAGAAACCCGGTCAAGAAAGGGGAAGACTGTACGAGACCGTTCAATTGATCTCACAAGCTAATCCAGCTACTAACACGCGGATAGTAGAGTCAGTTTTTGACTCACTTCCCTGTTAACTGCATGGATTCCGCATGTCCCTTCATTGTTACTCCTCCTTGTCCTTCCACCGTTCACTTGTTCCCTCCAATCCATGGCCTTACCCATGTCATGTGCCATCTTTTGAGTCGACTCAAAAGTCAACTTACCCATGTCATGTGCCATCTTTTGAGTCGACTCAAAAGTCAACTTACCCATGTCATGTGCCATCTTTTGAGTCGACTCAAAAGTCAACTTACCCATGTCATGTGCCATCTTTTGAGTCGACTCAAAAGTCAACTTACCCATGTCATGTGCCATCTTTTGAGTCGACTCAAAAGTCAACTTACCCATGTCATGTGCCATCTTTTGAGTCGACTCAAAAGTCAACTTACCCATGTCATGTGCCATCTTTTGAGTCGACTCAAAAGTCAACTTACCCATGTCATGTGCCATCTTTTGAGTCGACTCAAAAGTCAACTTACCCATGTCATGTGCCATCTTTTGAGTCGACTCAAAAGTCAACTTACCCATGTCATGTGCCATCTTTTGAGTCGACTCAAAAGTCAACTTACCCATGTCATGTGCCATCTTTTGAGTCGACTCAAAAGTCAACTTACCCATGTCATGTGCCATCTTTTGAGTCGACTCAAAAGTCAACTTACCCATGTCATGTGCCATCTTTTGAGTCGACTCAAAAGTCAACTTACCCATGTCATGTGCCATCTTTTGAGTCGACTCAAAAGTCAACTTACCCATGTCATGTGCCATCTTTTGAGTCGACTCAAAAGTCAACTTACCCATGTCATGTGCCATCTTTTGAGTCGACTCAAAAGTCAACTTACCCATGTCATGTGCCATCTTTTGAGTCGACTCAAAAGTCAACTTACCCATGTCATGTGCCATCTTTTGAGTCGACTCAAAAGTCAACTTACCCATGTCATGTGCCATCTTTTGAGTCGACTCAAAAGTCAACTTACCCATGTCATGTGCCATCTTTTGAGTCGACTCAAAAGTCAACTTACCCATGTCATGTGCCATCTTTTGAGTCGACTCAAAAGTCAACTTACCCATGTCATGTGCCATCTTTTGAGTCGACTCAAAAGTCAACTTACCCATGTCATGTGCCATCTTTTGAGTCGACTCAAAAGTCAACTTACCCATGTCATGTGCCATCTTTTGAGTCGACTCAAAAGTCAACTTACCCATGTCATGTGCCATCTTTTGAGTCGACTCAAAAGTCAACTTACCCATGTCATGTGCCATCTTTTGAGTCGACTCAAAAGTCAACTTACCCATGTCATGTGCCATCTTTTGAGTCGACTCAAAAGTCAACTTACCCATGTCATGTGCCATCTTTTGAGTCGACTCAAAAGTCAACTTACCCATGTCATGTGCCATCTTTTGAGTCGACTCAAAAGTCAACTTACCCATGTCATGTGCCATCTTTTGAGTCGACTCAAAAGTCAACTTACCCATGTCATGTGCCATCTTTTGAGTCGACTCAAAAGTCAACTTACCCATGTCATGTGCCATCTTTTGAGTCGACTCAAAAGTCAACTTACCCATGTCATGTGCCATCTTTTGAGTCGACTCAAAAGTCAACTTACCCATGTCATGTGCCATCTTTTGAGTCGACTCAAAAGTCAACTTACCCATGTCATGTGCCATCTTTTGAGTCGACTCAAAAGTCAACTTACCCATGTCATGTGCCATCTTTTGAGTCGACTCAAAAGTCAACTTACCCATGTCATGTGCCATCTTTTGAGTCGACTCAAAAGTCAACTTACCCATGTCATGTGCCATCTTTTGAGTCGACTCAAAAGTCAACTTACCCATGTCATGTGCCATCTTTTGAGTCGACTCAAAAGTCAACTTACCCATGTCATGTGCCATCTTTTGAGTCGACTCAAAAGTCAACTTACCCATGTCATGTGCCATCTTTTGAGTCGACTCAAAAGTCAACTTACCCATGTCATGTGCCATCTTTTGAGTCGACTCAAAAGTCAACTTACCCATGTCATGTGCCATCTTTTGAGTCGACTCAAAAGTCAACTTACCCATGTCATGTGCCATCTTTTGAGTCGACTCAAAAGTCAACTTACCCATGTCATGTGCCATCTTTTGAGTCGACTCAAAAGTCAACTTACCCATGTCATGTGCCATCTTTTGAGTCGACTCAAAAGTCAACTTACCCATGTCATGTGCCATCTTTTGAGTCGACTCAAAAGTCAACTTACCCATGTCATGTGCCATCTTTTGAGTCGACTCAAAAGTCAACTTACCCATGTCATGTGCCATCTTTTGAGTCGACTCAAAAGTCAACTTACCCATGTCATGTGCCATCTTTTGAGTCGACTCAAAAGTCAACTTACCCATGTCATGTGCCATCTTTTGAGTCGACTCAAAAGTCAACTTACCCATGTCATGTGCCATCTTTTGAGTCGACTCAAAAGTCAACTTACCCATGTCATGTGCCATCTTTTGAGTCGACTCAAAAGTCAACTTACCCATGTCATGTGCCATCTTTTGAGTCGACTCAAAAGTCAACTTACCCATGTCATGTGCCATCTTTTGAGTCGACTCAAAAGTCAACTTACCCATGTCATGTGCCATCTTTTGAGTCGACTCAAAAGTCAACTTACCCATGTCATGTGCCATCTTTTGAGTCGACTCAAAAGTCAACTTACCCATGTCATGTGCCATCTTTTGAGTCGACTCAAAAGTCAACTTACCCATGTCATGTGCCATCTTTTGAGTCGACTCAAAAGTCAACTTACCCATGTCATGTGCCATCTTTTGAGTCGACTCAAAAGTCAACTTACCCATGTCATGTGCCATCTTTTGAGTCGACTCAAAAGTCAACTTACCCATGTCATGTGCCATCATGTGCCATCTCCTGAACCACTTTCCTGTGCCACTCCACTCCATCCCACCACACGGTTTCTTCCCTCCTCAGTCTTCCCAGCATTTGGGCCCTTCGACTGCTGCGGCGATTGCTGCAATGGTACCCCGTAAGTGTAGCTGTTTTCTACCCTTTTGACTTCAGTTTTTTTGCGGAATGTTGTCGCATATTTTCTCTCGCTCTTGCATGGTTGTCATCGTGATCGTTGTTTGTTATCTGTGTGCATTATGGTTACATATGCTCCTTTGCATGATAACTTCTGATCAGGGGGACCGAATCACCGCGCGAGAGGCTCTGCAGCATGCCTACTTTCGACCAGAAGCACCTCGTACGTAACATTAGCACCAGGTTGATGTTGACATCAACTTCACAATCTAACGTGTTTATACAACTTTATTTGTTACTTTCTGTTTCCTTACTTCTCATCATTTTTTGGCAGGAGGATTCAAGTGTCCAACATGTGGGCAAGAGTTTGAGTTTCGCTCAGATTGTGTACAGCATCATCTTTTGCACCGTTCACAAACAAAACCTGATGATGTGTGCGTGTAATTCTTATTTAGCTCATGCGTAAGCATGCTTTATTATCCTTTCAGAACCGCATCGAACCACTCACACAAATGGTTTGACGAGCTGCTGCCGAAAATTGTTTCCGAGGATTTCGAGGCACGATCGTACAAGTCTTCGTTGATTTCGCAATGCTGAACCGCGGTTTGGGGTAGCGAATAGCGAGAATTGACAGAATTGTTCTCCAGCTGCCCCGTCCCGTCCATTTCGCCCCCGATGAATTTCCGCCAGCCAGGGCGCACTTGCCGCGCCCAGCTCGGACCAAACGTTGGAACCCTGCGCGCGCGCCCCCGCTTTTGCTGGTTCTTTCTTCCCCGTCCGAGACTGGTCTGCTGGTTCGAGGTGGGGAACTCGAGCGGCGGAGCGGAGGTACGGCAAACTGACACGGGCGAATTTCCTTGCCCAAACCTCTCCCGAATTTCCAGAACTCCTGGTTTTTGTTTCCCCAAACCGACCCGACGCGACCCGAACCGTTCAACTCTCCACGAGCAATCTTCGTCCCCACGATAGACTCTAGAGACCTATTTTAGGCCGACGACTGGACTTCATTCAACACACTCGGTTCTCTTGCTCTGCCTCATTCAGTGGCCCTCTCAGCCTGCTAGTTTCAGCCCTCGCTGCTTCAAAGCTTTTGGTCATTCCAGTTTGCTCTTTGGTTCCGCGATTCAGCCTTTCAGCTCAACGTGACCGGTCAGCCTTCATTACTTGTTAATTACTAACGCCGACGTGTGTCGGTCAGTTTTTTGCTAGTTTCCTCCGACGCTGAAAATAGGTGTCTCGCAGTCTTCCCTCGACAGTGTGTGCGCCGCGTCTCTGAGCGGCACGACGAGCGTCGTCGTCGATTCGCAATTTGCTGAGGCGTTCGCCGCGTTCGCCGCTTCGGAGTCGCACTTCTACCGCGACTCCTGCGGCTCCTCGAGGCAAATTGACGGCCGATCTCTCTTGGTACGTTAATCGCTAATCCCCCGCGCACCACTCTATTTCCGCTTGTCCGCGCAAGCGTCTTCACCCCCACGTCACATATCCCACGCATTCACTCGCTGATTGTTTCCTTTCCACGCGCTTATCGTTTCCTCTCCGCTCGCGTATCGCCCCCCTTCTCGTGTTGCGCCAACAGTGCGAGCAGTTGGACGCGACCGACCACGTGCGTCGTTCCTCCGCCGCAGCCGCTTCCGGCGCTAGCGCGACAGCGAGCGAGCGTAGGGGCAGCGCGATCCGCGTGCTAGCGGAGTCCATTCTCGTCGGGTGCCCCGCGCGCCACTCCTTCGCCTTCTCCACCTCGGGAGCGGACGCCGCCACCGGTGCCGGCGGTGCTGATGGCGCGTATGGGAACAACCATGGCGGCGCGCGTCGCTCGTCCATGTCGTCGTTCTCCTTCCGCCCGCGCGGGTCTTCTTCCTCCTCCTCCGCGTCAGGAGGGCGCGGCGGCTCCGCCTCCTCCGCCTCAGGGGGGCGAAGCTCCGCGTCTTCCGCGCGTTCCCGCAGCTCCTCTGCGTCGTCGTTCGCGTTCCCCGCGCTCGCCTCTCTCCCCGCGTCCCCGCGACCCTCGGACAGCTCGCTGTTCACTATCGCGGAAGCCCTTACCGAGTCACAGCCGACCGTCCATGACCCGGTCGCCGGCAGTCTGGGAGAAACGGATGGGTGCGACGAGGCATCGACGGCGAAATCGGCGGCGGACGGCAGTTTGCCGCCCGATCTGAGCGGGCTGAGCAACGGGGAGCTGTTATTGGTGGCCGCGAGCCGCATCGCATTGCTCACCGAGTCGCTGAGCGAGTCGCGCACGATCAACGAGGAGCTGATGAAGGAGAAGGACGCAGCGCTGTCGCTCCTAATGGACACGCAGCGCAAGCTGACGGAGGCGACGACACGCGCCGTGCTGTCGATGCCACGTGTCAACAGCTCGTGCGATCTCGCCGGGCTCGCCGTTGGCGGAGCTAGTGGTGGGCGCGTCAGTTCGCCGCCGTCGTCGCCTGCTGCCACGTCGGCGGTTGCCACGTCAACGAGAGCAGGGTCGACGGGGTCACCGCTGACGGGGCAGAAGGGGAAGGTCTACCTGGACGATGACGACGACATGGACTACGACGAATCGGACGACGAATGCGACGTCGCTCGCAGGCCCGTCGCACGAGTCGCACCTGTCGCACCAGTCGTGCCAGTCGTAGCAGTAGCTCGGTCGGCGGAGAGCGAGGAGGCGGAGTATGCGCGGTTTCTTGAGCGGAAGGTCGCGGAGCTGCAGGCGGCGCTGTCGCAGGCGGAAGGCGCGCTGGAGTCCGCGCGCGTGGAACGCGAAGCCTTGGCGGAAGGCCAGGAGCGCGCGGTTTCCGCCGCACTCGCGGATGTCGCGGCTTCTGTGGAGCGCGCGCGGGCGCGGGAGGTCGAGCTGATGGTGGCGCTGCGGGCGGCGGAGGGGGAACTCGCGGCCGAGGGCAGGCGCCACGTGGCGGAGGTTGATTCGCTGAAGGAAGAACTAGCCGCGGCGCGTCGGGAGAAGGAGGGGTATTCATCAAGCTTAGAAGCAATGGCGCTGGTGCTGGATGCGCAACGGGAGGAGCGGGATGTGATAATAACGAGGTTAGAAGCGGAGAAGGCGGAAATGGTGGGTGAGCTGATGGATGTGATTGTAGAGGCCGTGGCTGCAGCGGGCGCTGCGAGTGTAGCTGGTAACCCGGTTACTGCAGCTGCGACAGATGGCTGGAAGGGTAGTGCTCCTTTGATGGCGGTCCGTCACGCTGAGCTGTTACCAGCAGCTGCTGCGCAGGAACCAGTTCTGGCTGACGTGGCAACTGTGAACGAGGCGTCTGCTGACATGGCAGCCATTGCTGGCGTGTTGGCGGTTGGTGACATGGCGGATAGGGAAATCGACACAGCTGAGGTGGCGCTGGGGGGAAAAGATGCTGAGAGGGCTGGTGGGGTGGTCTGTGGTGACAGTAACGGGGGTTGGGAGGAATCCAGGCCGGAGGCTGCTGCTGGAGCAGGTGAAACCCTAGTTCCAGCCTCTGCTGCTGCTGATGCTGCTGTTCCCGCTGTTGTTACCACTGTGGTTACCACTGCTGTTACCACTGTTCCGGCTGGAGCTAGGTTTAGCAGCAGCAGGCGCTACAGCACAGCTGCTGCAACCGGCAGGGGCAGGAGCAGGGAGGGGGACAGCGGTGGCAGGGGGAGTAGCAGTGGTAGGGGAAGCAGCAGTGGGAGTGACTGTATCGCTGGCAGCAGGGGCGGGCGTGCGAGCGAGGGAGGATGGGGGAAAGCAAGCAACTTAAAAGTGGGGGACAGCATTTCGAAGGGAAAGGTGCGGGTTGTGAGGGACAGGGACCTGCCTACTCGCAGACACACTGTCCTCTCGTGCACTCTCCCCTTCTCTCCCCTGCCCTGCTCTTTCCCTCCCTTGCGCCCTCACCCATCCCACTGCTGCGCCTCCCTGCCGTCCCTGCTGCCTGTTGGTCACGAGCTGGTGGAAGGGCGAGGAAGGGCGGAGAGGGGAGGGCGAGGGAGTGAGGAGAGGGGAGGGCGAGGGGTTGAGGGACATGGGATATGGAGGGAGGGGATGAGAATGGGGCAGGGTGGGGAGGAGGGAGAGGGGGAGCAGGAGGGGTATGCATGGCAAGCGTTTCGGGCTCTTATTGATGGTGGTGCTATGCCTGGTGACTATAACGAGGCTGCTGGGGTGGAGACGAGCAGTGACAATACAGGCACTGCAGGGGACTTGATCAGAGGTGATATTATCAGAAGTGATTCTATCGAGGGGGATACCAGTGAGGTGGACGTGATGCAGAGAAGACGAAGGATGTCGGCCGGAAGGAGGCGGTGGTGGGACCGGGGGGTGATGGAGCGAGTGAGAGCGTGGGAGTGGCGTGGGGGGAGGCAGAGAGGAGCTGCGACGGAGGGTGGGAGAGCAGAGGAGGAGAGGCAGGTGGAGCAGGAGGAGGAGGAGCAGAGGCAAATGCAGGAGAGGAGGGAGTGGGATACGGCGGTGGAAGGGCGTGGAGAGAGGGAGCAGGGAAGGTGGGAGGTGGGTGAGCCTGCTGCAAGGGGGAACTACAGAAGGGGTGCAGATGTGCGAGGAGCAAATGGTTTTCTGGGGGATGAGGCATGGAGTGAGCATGCGATTGGGGGGGGAGTGGTGGAGGGGGAGGAAGTGAGTGAGAGGGGGAGAGTGATGAGGATGCTTGGTGATGATAAGGAGAATGTGGAGCCTGCTATAGGATTGGAAATCTAGTGTAGTGTAAGGTATAGTAGGCTAGATACTTGTCATGTGCATCATCAGATATTTCATATTTATTTGTTAAACGGCTGGTTGTAAATAGATTAGTTTGCAGTTTGTTGAAAGACAAAGCAGTCGTGGAAGTGTGAATTGAAGGTAATAAGAATGTCTGCGTGTAAGATCATAATAGCAGCAACGTCAACTAGGACTAGTGGTGTGAACGTTATAAGAACATGTGTCTGATCATACAGGTACTAACTGCAACACCAACTAGGAAGGGCTAATGACCTATTTGTAACTAGAGCAAAATTCCAATAAAGGCCTGCTTTGTGATAATAACAGCGGAGCCTGTAGCCGAGTATATGTGTCAGCCCATACGGCATACTGGCTATGATGTGGCTACACCCGAGTTTGACGCTTGGTTGCCTTGACTGGTGGAAGGAGCTGCGTTGCTTCCTTGTCTCTTGTCAATCACCGAGGGAATGACAAACACTGCGAGCAGGGCTGATGTGGGGGAAGGGGGCATGACGAGGACATGGGCACGGGGGAAGGACGAAGCTTTGACTGGTGGAAGGGGGTGCATTGCGTCCTCGTCTCGTGTCAAGCACTTAGGGAATGACAAACACTGCGAGCAGGGCTGATGTGGGGAGCATATAGGGATGGGGGAGGTTGGCACACGAGGAATGAGGAGCGAATGGGTGAAAGATGAAGGAAGAGGAGCGAAAAGGGAGGATAGGGGGGAGGGCAGGCGAGAGTGAGGGGAGTGTGGGCAAGGGGTGGCGGCTTGGCGTACAGATGGGGAAGAGAAACACATTACAGGATGTAAAAGTGCACGTCTGTGAGTGTGTGAGTGTGAGTGTGTGTGTGTGTGTGTGTGTCTGTGAGTGTTTGTGTGTGTGTGTGTGTGTGTGTGTGTGTGTGTGTATGTGTGTGGTGCACGCAAGTGCATTCGTTTTCGTGTGTGCACACACGCGCAAGTATCCATGTAAGTGCGAGAGTGGGTGAGTGCAAAGGCATACCCAGGAAGGAAAGCGTGTGAACGGTGATGAAAGAGGCGAGGAGTTGAAGCGCAGTCAGTGCGGCCAACACCTGCAATCACGGCAAGATACCACAGCACATGAACAAGAGAAAGTCATGAGCGAATGTACCATGGAAAAGGCGAAGACACATAAGACAACTCTCCTCCTGAACCCCATTCCTCAAGCCTGGGAATGTTAGCCACAACAGTCTTTTCTGAGGCGCCTCATTGGCAGACCCCTCAACCCCCCCATTGGTACTCACACCAGTTTTTCCTCTCCTTTCCTCGCCTCAACGACCTCCCCACCTCCACTCCCCCCCAATAGTCCTTCCCCCTCCCCTTGCCTCAACAGCCCCGCATTCCTTTCCCCTCACCTCTTAATTCCCAACTTCCTTTCCACTCCAACCCCCCCGCACCACCCACAGCAGAAATCCAACTCTTATTTCCTAAAAGCACCTCTCCAGCCCCCTCCCCCCTTCCCCACCCTCAGCAGCGCCACCCACCTTGCCAGCAGCAGCCCAGTCCCTCTCCACTAGCAGCTTCTCCTGCAGAGAAGGCACGGAGACACACACAAGCCACCTCCGTCCGACCCCTGTGCTTCACCCTCTTCTCCCACCAACCAACCAGCCCCCCAGCCCCACCCACCTTGCCAGCAGCGGCCCAGTCCCTCTCAACTAGCAGCTTCTCCTGCAGAGCGGCCACAGAGCCGCACCACAGCCTTCCCCCATTGGCCCCTACCAGCTCTGCACCTCCCTCCCTTCGACAACCCCGAACCAACCCTCAAACCATTGGTACTCACAACCCTAAACCCTCAACCAGCTCCGCAACAACTCCCAACCAACCCCGAATCAACTCCCGACCGACCTCCTCCCCAACCCACCTTGCCAGCAGCGGACCAGTCCCTCTCGACTAGCAGCTTTTCCTGCAGAGAAGCTACAGAGCTACACCACGGCCCTTACCCATCGGCCCCTATCAGCTCTACGCCACTCTTCCCTGCACCACAGCCCACAATCAACCCTCAAACCACCCCCCCAACGAACTTCCCACCGCCACTCACCTTGCCAGCAGCGGACCAGTCCCTCTCGACTAGCAGCTTCTCCTGCAGGGCGGCCACAGAGCCGTTCCACGTGGCAGCCACCCATTGGCTGGCCTCCACCACTGGCTTCTCGGGAATGCGCCACTCAACAGCCGCCATGTCAGGCAGGGGCAGGCGAAACCTGTGGTCGAAACGAGGAGAACGGGCCCATAGGAAAGCGGGGGAGGAGATGGGAATTGCTTTTAAGTCGACTCAGAATGTGAGCCACGTGAGATAGGGGCAGGCGGAACCTGTGGTCGAAACAGAGGAGAGCCAGACCCATGGGGAAGCAGGGGGGGAGATGGAGACTGCTCTTTGAGTCGACTCAAAAAGCAAACCATGTCAGGTAGGGGCAGGGGGGACCTGTGCTTGGAAAGAGGAGAGCGGGTCCATTGGAAAGCAGGGGGTGGGATGAAGAAACGAGGAGGGAAGGTGGGAGGAGGGGAGGGGGAAAGGGGGGTAGGAGGGAAGAAGATTCGGGTTCAGGGTGGCAGTAAGCATAGGGTGCTGGTGGAGTAACTTGGAATCAAGGCCTGTTAAGCAACGCAGCAGCCAGGTGACTTTTGAGTCGACTCAAAAGAGGTGACTTTTGTGTCGACTCAAAAGAGGTGACTTTTGTGTCGACTCAAAAGAGGTGACTTTTGTGTCGACTCAAAAGAGGTGACTTTTGCGTCGACTCAAAAGAGGTGACTTTTGAGTCGACTCAAAAGTCACCTTGGTTGGGAGGGTGGCAGTAAGCATAGGGTGCTGGTGGAGTAACTTGGAATCAAGGCCTGTTAAGCAATGCAGCAGCCCTCGCAGCGGCACTGGCAGCAGCACTCTCCTATCCCACTGTCTCACCTCTTGGCGATGGGAGCAACGCGGTGCAGCACGGCAGCATGCAGGAGGAGCCCCATGGCAGCAGTGGCGGCAAGGGAAACAATGGGAGTTCCCCCCACGCGCCCAAGAGCCCAGCGCAGCACCATCCACGCGAGCAGCATGGCAAGAAGTGACATTTTCGGTTCCTGCCACAGCAGCAGGTCCGCCACCATCCCTCCCTTCTCTCTCACTACTTTTGAGTCGACTCAAAAGTCAACTCCCTTTTCACAAGGTTTTTTTACAAACAGTCCTGCCACAGCAGCAGGTCCGCCACCATCCCTCCCTTCTCTCTCACTACCCATCCCAAAACTCTCTCACCTCTTTGCAATGGGGGCCACGCGGTGCAGCACGGCAGCATGCAGGAGGAAACCCATGGCAGCAGTCGCAGCAAGGGAGAGGACAGGAGTGCCTCCCACCCGCCCAATCGCCCAGCGCAGCACCATCCACGCGAGCAGCATCGCAAGAAGAGACAACTTCACGTCCTGCCACATCAGAATGTCAGCCACCACCCCCCATTCTCCCTCAATACCCATCCGAGACCCTCTCTCACCTCTTTGCAATGGGTGCAATGCGGTGCAGCACGGCAGCATGCAGAAGGAAACCCATGGCAGCAGTCGCGGCAAGGGAGAGGACAGGAGTCCCTCCCACCCGCCCAATCGCCCAGCGCAGCACCATCCACGCGAGCAGCATCGCAAGAAGAGACAACTTCACGTCCTGCCACATCAGAATGTCCGCTATCATCCCTCCTCCCAGCGCCCTGTGCACGGACGAGCGCTCTCGGAAGGCTGCCCGCGCTGCCGCTGCCTCTGCTGCTTTCTCCTTCTCGTAGGTGGTGCGCTGCAGGTGCGGGTACGATGCTATAGTGCGTTGGAGCCCTTCCTGCATCCGGAAATGGGGATGGGGAAAGAGCATGTGGGGTTTGAAATGGGTCACACACATCAAGCACTCCAGCAATCCTGCCACATCAGAATGTCCGCCACCATCCCTCCTCCCAGCGCCCTGTGCACGGAGGAGCGCTCTCGGAAGGCTGCCCGCGCTGCCGCTGCTTCTGCTGCCTTTTCCTTTTCATATGTGCTGCGCTGCAGGTGCGGGTACGACGCTATCGTGCGCTGCAGGCCTTCCTGCACGGGGGAAGGGAGGAAATGCACATACGAGCACATGAGAACATATGTGGTGCTGCTTCTGCTGCCTTCTCCTTCTCATACGCGCTGCGCTGCGCTGCAGGTGCGGGTATGACGCTATCGTGCACTGCAGCCCTTCCTGCATGGGCAGAAAGGGGGAACATCATATGGGGGCATGTGAGAGGATACGTGCTGCCTCTGCTGCCTTTTCCTTCTGATACGTTCTGCGCTACAGGTGCAAGGTGCGGGTACGACGCTATCGTGCGCTGCAAGCCTTCCTGTTTGGGGTAAGGGGAAGCAGTAGGAACACGTGGGGTTTGAAACGTCTCAAATGTTGTGCACAGCAGGCCTTTACGGCACAGATGGGGGCAAGGGTGTATTCTGAGGCGCCTCAAAATACACCTCAATGCGGTAGGAACACGTGGGAATCGAAACGTCTCAGATGTCGTCCACTACTGCCATACCCTAAACCCCTAAATTCCAAACCCCTGAACCCCACCAATGACTCACATCAACGGACACGATCGGCTTGTAGCCCAGCAGTCTGCCTGCCCGGGCAGGCGAAAACGTTCTCCAGCGGGTGGCAAGGAGCAGGCGAGCAGGAGTGAAATCAGAAGGGGGCACGCCGAGGGGTGCCAGGGCCTTTGTAATGGCCTCTACTCCCCCCGCCACTGGAATTAGGATGTCTGCTGGGAGCTTGGCGATGGGCCTGGGAGGGGGTGAGGAGGGAAGGTTGAAGGGAGGGGGGGGGGGGGGGGCAAGGAGCAGGCGGGCCGGAGTGAAATCAGAGGGCGGCACACCCAGAGGGGCCAGAGCCTTTGTAACGGCCTCTACTCCCCCCGCCACTGGAATTAGGATGTCCGCTGGGAGCTTGGCGATGGGCCTGGGAGGGGGTGAGGAGGGAAGGTTGAAGGGAGGGGGGAGAGGGGGGGGGGCAAGGAGCAGGCGGGCCGGAGTGAAATCGGAGGGCGGCACACCCAGAGGGGCCAGCGCCTTTGTAATGGCCTCTACACCCCCTGCCACTGGAATTAAGATGACCGCTGGGAGCTTGGCGATGGGCCTGCAGAAGGATTGGGAGCGAAGGGCAACAGGAGGGAGAGGTTGGGAGCAGGCGGGCAGGGGTGAAGTCGGAGGAGGGCACGCCTAGAGAGGCCAGAGCCTTTGTAACGGCCTCCACTCCTGCTGCCATGGGGATTAGGATGACCGCTGGGAGCTTGGCCATGGGCCGAGGTGACTTTTGAGTCGACTCAAAAGTCACCGCTGGGAGCTTGGCCATGGGCCTGGGAGGAGGATGAGGAGGGAGGCGATAGGAGAGCTTTGAGCTTGGCCATGGGCCTGGGAGGAGGATGAGGAGGGAGCGCGGAAGGGGAGCTTTGAGCTTGAGGTGGGTCATTGAAACGACCTCTAGGTCCCCAGCCAGTTGAATGAGGATGTCTGCTGGGAGCTTGGCATTGGGCCTGGGAGGACCTCGAAGAAATGGAGGGGAGAGTGCAGTAGGCGCGTACTAGTTTGGCATATTGGGACATGGCAAAGGTCATTGATGGAGAAAGGTCATTGACAAAACGAAGGAGTAATTATTCGGAGTAAACAACTGGAGTACAAAAAAAAAATAGACAGAAGAAACATTTGACATGTTACGACCAGCCTGCTTACTTGCTGCTGTAGCCAAAGCTTCCAACAACGGCAAAGATAAAATCCTCAAACCAATATTGTGTCACCTCTACAATCAACCCACTAAAATCGCTCCACTTACTTGCTGCTGTAGCCAAAGCCTAGAAATGGCAAAGATGAGATTTGAGGCACACTTACCACCCTTCTGATACATCTTACCCACTTACTTGCTGCTGTAGCCAAAGCCTCCGGCAATTGCGAAGATGAAGTCCCAGAATCGCCTTGGATCGGCATTAGTGATGAAATATGCCTGCAAGAAGGTTCCGATGGGTTCAAAGCAGTGAAAAGCGAGAGTGAGGTGTGGGTTTAGGGTGAGAAACCAGCGGGTGAAAGAGCGAGAGAGAAAGAAGGGGCTTTAGTCTTCCTTCCCAGGCCTTTTAATCAGCCCTGTCCCATGCCTATACAAGGTCTTTTTTTGTTGCTTCATCTCCTCGTTATTTCGTTTTAGTGTGAAGGAGGCTGCTAAGATCTATAAAGGTGAGATTCTTTTTCTCCCCTCACAAAAGTATTTGACAGCATAAGTCGCTTGCGTCATTACTGCTTTCGGCAACTCTCCATTGTACCAGCATCAACCAAACCGCCATAAGGACACACAAAGCAACCGGCTTGGTTGGTGCTGGCACAACAAAGAGCTGCCGAAAGCAGTAATGTCTCTCAACAGGCTTATGCTGTCAAAAAACTTTGAAAGAGAAGAAGAAGAGGAGTTTCACCTGTCATAGAGCCTAGCAGCCTCTTCTACAGTGCTCCTAGTGAGGCGAGAAGCTAAAGTAAAAGGGCAGGCAAGGCAAGGATGGACAGTGTTGAAGCCTAGGACAGGCGACAGGGAGTGGGACGGAGAGGGAGACGGAGACGAGCAGTGGGATGGGGAGTGGGATGGGGAGTGGGATGGGGAGTGGGATGGGGAGTGGGATGGGGAGTGGGATGGGGAGTGGGATGGGGAGTGGGATGGGGAGTGGGTTGGGGAGTGGGTTGGGGAGTGGGTTGGGGAGTGGGTTGGGGAGTGGGTTGGGGAGTGGGTTGGGGAGTGAGTTGGGGAGTGGGTTGGGGAGTGGGTTGGGGAGTGGGTTGGGGAGTGGGACAATGAGTGGCACGGGGAATGGCACAGGGCGTAAGACCATACCTTGCCAGCTGGCGAGTCGTCACTGGTGGGGTCGCCCTTGTACTCGCTAAGAGCCTTCTCCGCACAGATATGAGCATGCACCACGTTCTCAACGTATGTCAAATCAGACATGTTCTCCCCATCGCCCACTATAAACTGGAGGGCAGGGAGGGAGGGAGCAGGTGGGGGGCGGGGGGAGGGGGTGGGATGCGAGGGTGGAGGAAGGGGTATGGGAGGTAAGAGGATGCACCACGTTCTCCACATACGTCCAATCCGACATGTTCTCCCCATCGCCCACTTTGAACTGGAAGGGAGGGGGAACGCTTTTGAGGCGCCTCAAAAGTAGCATCGCCCACTTTGAACTGGAAGGGAGGGGGAACGCTTTTGAGGCGCCTCAAAAGTAGCATCGCCCACTTTGAACTGGAAGGGAGGGGGAACGCTTTTGAGGCGCCTCAAAAGTAGCATCGCCCACTTTGAACTGGAAGGGAGGGGGAACGCTTTTGAGGCGCCTCAAAAGTAGCATCGCCCACTTTGAACTGGAAGGGAGGGGGAACGCTTTTGAGGCGCCTCAAAAGTAGCATCGCCCACTTTGAACTGGAAGGGAGGGGGAACGCTTTTGAGGCGCCTCAAAAGTAGCATCGCCCACTTTGAACTGGAAGGGAGGGGGAACGCTTTTGAGGCGCCTCAAAAGTAGCATCGCCCACTTTGAACTGGAAGGGAGGGGGAACGCTTTTGAGGCGCCTCAAAAGTAGCATCGCCCACTTTGAACTGGAAGGGAGGGGGAACGCTTTTGAGGCGCCTCAAAAGTAGCATCGCCCACTTTGAACTGGAAGGGAGGGGGAACGCTTTTGAGGCGCCTCAAAAGTAGCATCGCCCACTTTGAACTGGAAGGGAGGGGGAACGCTTTTGAGGCGCCTCAAAAGTAGCATCGCCCACTTTGAACTGGAAGGGAGGGGGAACGCTTTTGAGGCGCCTCAAAAGTAGCATCGCCCACTTTGAACTGGAAGGGAGGGGGAACGCTTCTGAGGCGCCTCAAAAGTAGGATCGCCCACTTTGAACTGGAAGGGAGGGGGAACGCTTTTGAGGCGCCTCAAAAGTAGCATCGCCCACTTTGAACTGGAAGGGAGGGGGAACGCTTTTGAGGCGCCTCAAAAGTAGCATCGCCCACTTTGAACTGGAAGGGAGGGGGAACGCTTTTGAGGCGCCTCAAAAGTAGCATCGCCCACTTTGAACTGGAAGGGAGGGGGAACACTTTTGAGGCGCCTCAAAAGTAGCATCGCCCACTTTGAACTGGAAGGGAGGGGGAACGCTTTTGAGGCGCCTCAAAAGTAGCATCGCCCACTTTGCACTGGAAGGGAGGGGGAACGCTTTTGAGGCGCCTCAAAAGTAGCATCGCCCACTTTGAACTGGAAGGGAGGGGGAACGCTTTTGAGGCGCCTCAAAAGTAGCATCGCCCACTTTGAACTGGAAGGGAGGGGGAACGCTTTTGAGGCGCCTCAAAAGTAGCATCGCCCACTTTGAACTGGAAGGGAGGGGGGACGCTTTTGAGGCGCCTCAAAAGTAGCATCGCCCACTTTGAACTGGAAGGGAGGGGGAACGCTTTTGAGGCGCCTCAAAAGTAGCATCGCCCACTTTGAACTGGAAGGGAGGGGGAACGCTTTTGAGGCGCCTCAAAAGTAGCATCGCCCACTTTGAACTGGAAGGGAGGGGGAACGCTTTTGAGGCGCCTCAAAAGTAGCATCGCCCACTTTGAACTGGAAGGGAGGGGGAACACTTTTGAGGCGCCTCAAAAGTAGCATCGCCCACTTTGAACTGGAAGGGAGGGGGAACGCTTTTGAGGCGCCTCAAAAGTAGCATCGCCCACTTTGCACTGGAAGGGAGGGGGAACGCTTTTGAGGCGCCTCAAAAGTAGCATCGCCCACTTTGAACTGGAAGGGAGGGGGAACGCTTTTGAGGCGCCTCAAAAGTAGCATCGCCCACTTTGAACTGGAAGGGAGGGGGAACGCTTTTGAGGCGCCTCAAAAGTAGCATCGCCCACTTTGAACTGGAAGGGAGGGGGGACGCTTTTGAGGCGCCTCAAAAGTAGCATCGCCCACTTTGAACTGGAAGGGAGGGGGAACGCTTTTGAGGCGCCTCAAAAGTAGCATCGCCCACTTTGAACTGGAAGGGAGGGGGAACGCTTTTGAGGCGCCTCAAAAGTAGCATCGCCCACTTTGAACTGGAAGGGAGGGGGAACGCTTTTGAGGCGCCTCAAAAGTAGCATCGCCCACTTTGAACTGGAAGGGAGGGGGAACGCTTTTGAGGCGCCTCAAAAGTAGCATCGCCCACTTTGAACTGAAAGGGAGGGGGGACGCTTTTGAGGCGCCTCAAAAGTAGCATCGCCCACTTTGAACTGGAAGGGAGGGGGAACGCTTTTGAGGCGCCTCAAAAGTAGCATCGCCCACTTTGAACTGGAAGGGAGGGGGAACACTTTTGAGGCGCCTCAAAAGTAGCATCGCCCACTTTGAACTGGAAGGGAGGGGGAACGCTTTTGAGGCGCCTCAAAAGTAGCATCGCCCACTTTGCACTGGAAGGGAGGGGGAACGCTTTTGAGGCGCCTCAAAAGTAGCATCGCCCACTTTGAACTGGAAGGGAGGGGGAACGCTTTTGAGGCGCCTCAAAAGTAGCATCGCCCACTTTGAACTGGAAGGGAGGGGGAACGCTTTTGAGGCGCCTCAAAAGTAGCATCGCCCACTTTGAACTGAAAGGGAGGGGGGACGCTTTTGAGGCGCCTCAAAAGTAGCATCGCCCACTTTGAACTGGAAGGGAGGGGGAACGCTTTTGAGGCGCCTCAAAAGTAGCATCGCCCACTTTGAACTGGAAGGGAGGGGGAACGCTTTTGAGGCGCCTCAAAAGTAGCATCGCCCACTTTGAACTGGAAGGGAGGGGGAACGCTTTTGAGGCGCCTCAAAAGTAGCATCGCCCACTTTGAACTGGAAGGGAAGGAGAACGGGTGCGGGTGGATGTAAGGGGGATATGCAGACCAATGCAAAGTTCCCTCTTCCCTCCTCTCCTCCGCCCCTCCTTCTCTCCAACCCTCCCCGCCCCCCCACACACACATACACACCCCCCACTGACGTACACACCCACCCACATACCTTGAGTTTGCCCCTCTGCGCATTCTTAATGGTGATGGGCACGAGATCAGGGTCCCCCGGGCCAAAGATGTTGCTGGGGCGCAGGGCGCACGTCACCAGCCCTGCTTACCCTCTCCAACAAACCCACATCTCCCCTTCCACAGACGCACACTCCAATTCCCCCCCACCCACACTCGCACCTTGAGTTTGCCCCTCTGCGCATTCTTAATGGTGATGGGCACGAGATCAGGGTCCCCCGGGCCAAAGATGTTGCTGGGGCGCAGGGCGCACGTCACCAGCCCTGCTTACCCTCTCCAACAAAGCCACATCTCCCCTTCCCCAGACGCACACTCCCCTCTTCCCACCCATCCACACTCGCACCTTGAGTTTGCCCCTCTGAGCATTCTTAATGGTGATGGGCACGAGGTCAGGGTCCCCCGGGCCAAAGATGTTGCTGGGGCGCATCCCCCTCTTCCCTCCCCTCTCCTCCCTCCCGCCCCCCAACCCCGCACACACACAATCCCACCCACACTCGCACCTTGAGTTTGCCCCTCTGAGAGTTCTTAATGGTGATGGGCACGAGATCAGGGTCCCCCGGTCCAAAGACGTTGCTGGGGCGCAGGGCGCACGTCACCAGCCCTGCTTACCCTCTCCCACAAACCCACATCTCCCCTTCCACAGACGCACACTCCAATTCCCCCCCACCCACACACGCACCTTGAGCTTGCCCTTTTGAGCGTTCTTGATGGTGATGGGCACGAGGTCAGGGTCCCCTGGTCCAAAGATGTTGCTGGGGCGCAGGGCGCATGTCAGCAGCCCTCCTTGTCCGTTTGCCGCTAGGGCTATAGCCTCTGCCTGCGCCTTGGTCTCTCCATACGCGTTAGTAGCCTGGAGGTTGATGAGAAACGAGGACGAGTGAGGCACAGTAGGGTGCGTGCGACGAGCACAAAGAGCAGAAAAGTTCATTCTTGTACTACGAGCTTGAAAGGCAAAGCGTGCGTTTTGAGACGTCTCAAAACTTGTACTACGATACGAGCTTGAAAGGCAAAGCGTGCGACGTCACACCAATGGTGATTCATGAAGCCCAAGAGGGTGGCGAGGGGGAGGGAGGGGAGGGAAGGAGGGGAGGGAGGGGAGGGAGGGGAGCGATGGGAGGGATGGGAGGGATGGGAGGGAGGGAAAGGAGGGGAGGGATGGGAGAGATGGGAGAGAGAAGTGAGGGGAACGGTGCTACCATATACAGAACTGATTCAACGCACACCTTGCCAGCATACGGCAGAGACTCATCCCCGTTCTTGATGTCATGCCGCCCGTCGAACACCACGCTAGCGGAGCTGGTGAAGATGAGACGACGCACGCCGGCCTCCTGGCACGCCGCAATCACGTTCTTCGTGCCTGACAGGTAGAGAGGAGGATAAGACGAAGCCGGGGGGGAGGGGGGGGGGAAGGGAGAGAGGGGGGGGGTGATTCCGCATACCGCATGTAAGAAACTGCATGAGTGAATCTTTTTTTTAACGACTTCTCAGGTGGTGCATGGTCGCTTCATGATAGAAAACCACGCAGTGAACAAGACTACGTACCGAGCAACATGACGTACCGAGAACGAGCTATGTACCGAGCACGATTTACGTACCGAGCAGGATGACGTACCGAGCACGTTGACAGTGTAGTGCGGAGCGAGGTCCGTGAGGGCGTGGTTGGGCGACGCCATGTGAAACACCGCCGACGCGCCCTGGAAAGCTGCTCGCCCATCCATTCATTCATCCATCCATCCATCCATCCATTCATTCATTCATTCATTCATTCAGTCAGACAGTCGTTCATTCCAGGACAGGCAACACAGGAGAAACTTTTGAATCAAGAAGCAGTACTCGACAGGGATGCGATTGTACTGCCACTGGCGAGAGGAAAAACGAACTGCACCGGCTGGCGAGTCTCGCGCGCGGGGAACTATCCAAGACAAGGGCCCTTGTTGTTACCCTTGCACCGCTGTTCATCCTCATCATCACATATTTGCGTTTCCCTCGGCACATATTCAGTTGATCAGTTTACGCTTCTCTCATCACAAATTCAGCTACGGAAACGAGAAATCACTCAAGATCCACATGTAACTGATCTCCTCGCTTCCCCCCCCTCCCCCCCCCCCCTCCTCCCCTTTCCGCCCTCCCCTCCCCCCTTTCCCCCTGTAATAACCACCCGATCGGACGCATTTGCGAAACTGACCGTCCGATCGCGCACATCTGTCACACTGACCGTCCGATCGCACCCACCTGTAACCATCAGTCCGATCTCACTCACCGTTAACCATGGCCGTCCGATCGCAGACATTCCCGGAGATGTACTCGAGCTGTCCGCTGCGCGCCGAGTCCCGCACGAGCCCCGCCTCGCCCTCGCCGTTGGCCTCGTCGTCCGTAAGCCTGAGCTCGGGCGCCATGTCGACCACTCGCACCGTGCTCCATTCGCCCGTCGCTAACAGCTTGCGAACCAGCCAGCGACCCACGAAACCGCGACCCCCGGTTACCACACATACCTGGCGACGGGGATACGAGGGAGACAGTGGTTGCGAGTGACGATCCGAGTAAGGAGTGGGAAAGGACGTCGCACGGCTGTAATAGGGCTGGAGCGAGAAACGTGCGATATTAGCTAGACGGGCGTGAAGATGCGAATTCATCGAGCAGTTTACCGTGACGACGATTAACAGGCTTTCGTGCGTCAGTAAGAAAGAGGAAGAGAAAAGAGCAAATCTAAGCGTACATATACCGCATGGCGAGTCACGAGTGCTGACACGGATTCCGGATTTGGATCTCAATACGCACCTGGCCAGCCATCGCTGAATACTAATGTCCTGAATACAAACAGAGCGTGACCGATGAAGGCGTCGGTACGCTCAATGGAGGAAAACGCTCTACGCTGTTGGGTAGTAGAAATTTCAGACGTACAAAACAGCAGAAGTGAACGGAATGGAATCGTGGCAACTAGATCGCGTTACTTCCTGATGTTCTCTGGGAGTGCGTGAGAGTTCACCTCCAGAAATTTGAGCATGGACGGAATTCCGAGATTCAGGAGACTCCTCCAAGGCAGTGGCCCAAGTCTTCGGAATTTTCAAGGTGACAAATGCCTCACAGGGAAGACATCGCTGATTGGTCAGCGTCCAGGAGTATACTCGCTACATCGCCACCGATATCAGCTTTGTAACAGATATGATGTGGAGCAAAACGATATTCGAGTATCGACATTTTGGTGTTTATAAAAGGATCAACATACAAGATTTCTCGATAGTGTGCTTATTTTGTATTGGTGGAATGTGTTTCTTCCGCGTGGCGATCATTGAGTGGTCTTTCATGGCTCACGTGCAATTTACTCGAATCGAGATTCGTCTATGCTTGTGCCAGCCAACACAATTCTCGAAACAGCTGGCGTGGCACTCCCACATTCGCTCGAAATCCTTCTGCCCTCTCATGGACCCTCAAGAACATTCTTCGCGCCTGGCTTCCTCATTGCCCAATAAAGGCAAGGCAATATTTTAGCGAGGCGCATCAAGAAGCTCCACATGTTTGACCTGCAACCGGGTTACGAACGACCTACAGCCGGGGATTACACCTTGGGTGCTCTCCCTCTTCCCTCACCTACCCGGAACTCTTGTTCATTCCACATTTTCCAGGCCGTCAAGCACTTAAATAAGTAAAGTTCCACATCTTCGAGAATACACAGCATACTTTCTTCACAATTGCACACAGCAAGAGAGCTAGAAGGATATGGGGACTTGCCACGTTTAAACCTTTCGCAAACTTCAACGCACCTTGCCGACAGGGAAGGCAACCACTTTATCCATCCAACCTTGAAACTCGAAGTGGAACAAAGAGTGTCGAGTCGCACAATGGCTGCCCTTCAGGTGGCGGTTGTGGAACTCGAGCACCAGAGGAAACCAGACCAGCGAACAACAACATAAATTGGCGGCTTACCTTTCCAGAAGGCCATCAGGCAGCGTGCTTTACACAGTTTTACACCTCCCTTCTCCTCACAGCCTCCCTTCTTGTGCATACACCGCAAAACACGTTGCCTGGTCTTACACCCCTGACTGCTCCCAGTCTTCACTGCTGCTCTCAATCGAGTCAGCGAAGCACAGCTCTCCTTCTCTTGTATATACCACGACGCTCCGTGGTTGTAAATATTGCCATCGCACGTACATTCGCACTCAAATCTCGTCTCGTCTCTCTCAATCCGTTCCTGTATAAATGGCTCCTCCCATGGGAGATGCGTCCGGCCCTACGGCCATGCTGATGCCTGACGTCAGCAGCGGGAACCTCTTCATCCACCCGTCGGATTTCCATCACGGGAGCATCGATGGCCACGCAGCCGTCGATTCCTTCCGCCAGGCTTTTTTCACCGCTCAGCTCGACCGCACCATCCTTGATAAGACATTCTCCGACAAGGTCACTGTCGACGTTGTCTCCGAGCCGGCGAGTTACGAGGAAGGCTACGTGTACGACCCCACGGCGCCGATTCCGGCAGACGCGACGGACGTGGTGTTAGTACGTCACGGCGAGACGTTTTGGAACCACGACCACCGCCTGCAGGGCCAGCTGGACACCGAGCTCAACGCCGCGGGCCTCGCGCAAGCTCAAGCTGTACGTTTCGTCGCAGCAGCTGATGCTTCCCGTTCTTTTCAAACATTTTACGTATAGCAATGTATGATTTTTTTTTTACGTACATCTCCCGAACATGGAAAATGTTGGGTTTCAGTCGTGTGGCGCACTTACATTCTTCTAACGCGCGTGTGCAGGTCGCGGCGCGCTTCGCCACGTGGGAATTTCCCTTTTGCGCCATCTACGCGTCGGACCTTCGCCGCGCCGCGGACACCGCGCAGGCCATTGCGGACCGCGCGGGATTCCCGGGGATTGTGAAGGACGTGGGGCTGCGCGAGCGCCACATCGGACACCTTCAGGGCTGCCTGGCCCACGAGGCGCCTTTCAAACAGCCCGAGGCGTTAAAGGCGTTTCAGTCGTCTGATCCCACTGTCACCATTCCTGTAAGCGCGCCGCCGAACTTTACCGCCTGCCGGCTCTTAGTACATGCTAGAACAAACGACATGGTAGGGGGGGGCGCGTTTGTCCTCGTCTCGATAACTGAGGAACGCAATCCTGCGGCGACTAATTGCTCATTTCGTTCCAACGCTGCCTCTATCTCTTCGTTTCGTCGGTTTCAGGGCGGCGGGGAGAGCATGGCTCAACTGGTCGAGCGGACGAGCAAGACCGTGGAGAAGATCGCTCGCCGTCACCGCGGTAAGCTAAGCTACACATCATAGTTGAAGCAAATCTTTCCCTTCCCCTGCTTTCGACATAATTTTGAAACTCGACGGGAATGATAGTGAATGACCAAGCCTAGCCTACCCCACTTAGGTGTCCCTGTTCCTCTCGTTCCATCCCCCTTCATTCACTCACTGCCTCCCTCCCTCTCTCCCGCTTCTCATTCTGTGTGTGACAACCTACGACGACCTCGGTCCCATGTTATCTTCCATGATTTCAGGCAAGCGCGTGGTTGTTGTTTGCCATGGCGCCGTGATGATGGCGCTGCATCGCCACGCGTTGAGGCATGACTCGTCCATGGGGGTCATCAACGCGTCGATCAATGTCGTCCGCCTGTCTGATGATCACACGTGGCGTGTCCTCCACTGGGGCGATGTGAAGCATCTGGATGGGGTGGAATTCGACCATGACGGCTTTGGTGGTGGCAAGGACTCCGCTCGAGACTTGTAACGAAGATACTCTGTACAGTGGGGAGGTATTCTCTAGCAGATCATGGAGAGGAGATAATGTGGATATTGTAGATAATGTGATGTTTCCAGTATCAGTCTACCAAGAGAAACAGGTACTACCAATGGAATGTAAACAGGTATGACCAATGGAATGTCAGATTATACAATATATTGATGTGACATACTCGGAATTACCTATATCAGAACATTCTGTTACGAATAGTGACTGTTGAAACACTATTGTACACTCCTCACCGCAGCAATCGAAGCAAGCACTACCGAGAATGAAGACGAACAGGCGGAAGTGACAGGAAGAGTCACACGGTTACGAAAGGATCTGGACCGTCGGGCAGACAGCATCAGGCAGCAGCAGTGGCGAGGATTCTGCCCGAACAGTTTCGTAACTGTCTGGAGTCGCACGGTTGGATTTCGCTGCAATAAGGGGATGTACCCCTTAGAGTACATGGCTAGCTAGATCGATTGGTATCCCCTTGTAATCTTATTTATATTCCTTGTACTGCATGTTTTTATTATCTAAAGCATTTACATCCACTCTGCTATTGAGGTCAAGGGCCCACCACCACTAGATTAGGACTGTGCGAACCTTCCTGAGGTGATCCTGAGGGTGATCAACTTCTGATCGCAACATGGTATGAGAGCGACTCAGGAATCCTTCGCACCGCCACCACCGAAATCTTCGGCGAACAGAAAGTGGCGTCCGGCACACGCTCACGTGTGAGAATGGCCAGAGGATCTGGAGGTCAGACAAATCTGACGGCTGAAGCGCAGCCCAACCCAGCTGCGACAAATGAGGAAACGACGACAATCCCTTCCGTCGTCCTCGCACAACTGCTTCAGCGACTCACGAGCCTGGAGCAAGGGCTCCAAACATTGCGGAATGGCGATGCGGGAACATCTTCCCAACCCACTCAACCGGCCTCGAACGTCCAGAACTCCGCCCCGCAAGGCTTCTCTCTTGACACAAACGGCTCAACACCCAAGACTCCCTGTCCCAGCGATGAAGCAATTCTCTCTGCGCAATCAAGGTTTTTGAGCATATAAAAAATAAAGACAAGTGTGTGCTTTGACGGCAGAGACTTCTATACCTGGAGCTTCGAGCTGGAGCTGCTGCGGCAAAACGCGCAGATTTTCCACTACTTTGACGGGAGCTACTCGGGACCCACGGAGGAAACTGACGATGCAAAAATCAAGTACTACAACGAGTCTCTGATGGCGTACGGGGTTCTTCTTCGAAACATGTCGCCGACGGAGCAATTGAGCATTCGCTCATACAAAACCTCACCTGCTCCAGCCCTCAACGCCTGGCGCCACCTGAATGGAGTGTATCAACCGAAGGACTCGGTGTCGTCGAGCCGTCTACTCCAGCAGCTACTGGAGACCAAAATGGCACCAGGAGAGAAGGCCAACAGTTACCTGAATCGCTGTCGGAGCCTACGCGATCAAATCGCGAAACTGGGGAGCACGATTTCTGAGGAAATCTTCGTAAATATCGTGCTCCAAGGGCTCGGCCCCGAGTGGCGGCCCTGCAAGGCGCTTCTCCGACAGCAGGGGGTCATCTCGGAGGCCGCCCTTTGCGCTGCCCTCCTTGTCGAACAACGGGATATGGATTAGCAGCGACCAGCGCCGCGACGAGACAGGGAACGCCTCGCCTTCTACGCCGACAACACGGAAGAGCGACGGCCGCGGCGCCTCTACTGCAAAATTTGCAGAAACTTCGGGCACCTGGCAGATCGATGCAAGCATCGATCTCGCCCTCGTCAGACCACTCCGAGCAACTGGTCCGGCCGACAAGACGCGAGGAACGACACGCGTCCCGCCCAGGGGTATCAACCCCCATCGCGCAACCTGAACCAGGCAGTTCAGCAGCAGCAGCAGCCATCACAGGCTGCCCCCGTCCGCAATGTCATGGGAAACATGACCATGACGAGCGGATCTCGTCGCCCGCGCGCACGCTCACCATCACCCGAGCCAGCGCCTGACCCAATCGGAGCGTTCTCGAACAACAATCCGTTCAGCACGCGTCACGACTTCAGCGACGATGACAAACAGGACTGGAATCTCCCCGTCCCGCTGCTTGAGAGCCCCCCGCACGTACCAGACACGCGGCCGGCACCGATCGATTGGATCGCGCGCGAACAATTTCTCAAGGTCGACACACCGCATATCGTTACTCCGCGACTGGCGCTGCTCGCGCGTAACGACAACAGGCGCTACAACACGTGGTACCTGGATAGCTGCTGTGGGCAGCACATGGTGGGCTCCGAGCGTTACATATCCAACGCCGTCGCCACCCCCGCCGTCACCTACGTCACCGTGGCGAACAACACGCGGCTGCGCGCAAACGCGCAAGGCATCGTCGTGCTCAAGGCACATGGAAGCAGGACGCACATCACCCTGAATGACGTGCTGATTGTGCAGAACCTGCGCTTCAACCTGCTCTCGGCGGCACAACTCCTGGATTGCGGAGTCGTTCTCAGCACCGACCCCGAGACGCGCGACATCCTGCTCCACTTCACGATGCCGAACAAAACGCGCAAGCAGATCGGACGAGCACACGCCGAGAACGGAGTGTACGTTCTCGACTTCCACATTCCCGACTGCAGCGGTGACTCGCAGGAACTCATCGACCTTGTTCCCCTGCGCTTCGAACATATCCATCGCCGCGACTGGAAGCACCCTGATGGGCGCCCCTGGGTGCCTCATCACCCACATCCGCGCGAGCTGGCGCTACACGACCCTGATCCTGATGGCATCTGCAGGGACTGCCACACACCCACATCCTCGACAAGCGCGATCGCCGGCCGCGGCCTTGCCGCCATTATCGAAGCAGAACGCGACGCACCGCCTGAGGAGGGCCTATCGCAACTGGAGCTGGAAACAGCCACACAGGTTGTCTTCGGCACACCAGAAAATCCTCTCCCCGGGCCCGCATCCCAGCACCTCCAAGGGATGCTTCGCGGCGTCGGTGTCGGCACCTTCGACGCACATGGCAACCCACGGCCTTACACCGAAGATAAGGCGGCAGAGATCTACGCTCATCGGCGCGATTCGAAGCAGCAACTCTCGCCGGCGGAAGAAGAGGCACTGGCGCAACGCGAAGCCGAAGAGCTTCGACAGAAGAGCCTCACTGAGGCGCGCGGAACGCTCGATTGGGAAGATGACAAGGAAAGCGCCTCCAATGAAGGGGGGTGGGGGAGCGCTGGCGGGTGGGGAACAAGTGACACAGGCGGATGGGGCGCAGCATCTGGCGGAGAAACGAGCGGCTGGGGAGCTTTCCGCGAGGATCAAAGGGGGGAAGAGGAAGAAGAAACAGCGCAAGTTGAGGCCGAACCTCCTGTTGTTCCTCTTGGACGCCCTCCGCGCCGCCCTGCATTAGCACCACCGCCACCTGACATCCCTTCAGGGAGTGACCCCTGGGACACCATTGACTGGGGTAACGAGCCATCCACCCCGCGACGCACTGTCTACGGACCTGCCCCTGAACCGCGCGAACCGACATTTGTCCCTGGCATGATCCCCGGAACCAACATCCCCTACTCCATCATTCGCGACAGGGAATTTCTCGCCCTAATGTTAACAACGGCGAACGAAGAAGAAGAAGAGAACGAGGAAGCAGCGGCGACACCTGCTCAAGCACCTGATGAGGACCCCGCAGAAGCACTCACGCGCTACATGCGCACCTCCGGTTTTCGCGCCGACGATGCCATCTGGCACCAACGCCTAGGACACCCTTCGCGCGTGACTCTAAAGAACTGTATCGAGGCTGGCGTCTTCGCACCTGGCGCATTGCTGCGCCCTGACGGCTCCGAAGTAAGAGGCGGAACTCACCCGCGCACCTCCACCATCTGCCCCGAGGCCGCGCTGAGTCACCAGCCCTTCCCCTTGCTCGAGCCAGGAACCAATCGCTACGCCAAGCTGGAGAAAGTTTACAGTGACTTTCTCAACGTAGGACATTGCGGCATCAACGACGAGCTCTACACGCTCACCTTCGTCGATGCTGGAACACGCCACGTGTGGGTCGTAAACGTGGAAGCACGCAGCAGGGCATACGAGGCATTCCGCTTGTGGCTGGCGCACGCGCAGCGGCAATCTGGGGAGAAATTGAAGATCTGGCAGTCCGACGGCGCGGCGGAGTTCAGGACCAAGGAGCTGCAGGATTACCTTGCGCAAAAGGGGATTGAGCATCACATCTCCCTCCCCTATGCACACCAGCATCAGGGCGTAGCAGAGCGCACGAATCGCACTCTCATGACAAAGGTGCGGGCGCTAATGAAGCAGTCGAAGCTTCCGCCGATCTACTGGACCCACGCAATGCACCACGCCGTACGGGTGCACAACCTGCTATCAACCACCGCGATCACCGGCAACTCCTCACCGCACGTGAAGTGGACGGGGAGGAAGGGCGACACATCCATGCTCCGCGTGTGGGGATGCATGGTCCAGTACCGCCCGCCAACATCAACCATCGGCAAGTTCAAAAGCCGCGCGCGCTGGGGGATCCATCTCGGGATCAGCCACGAGTACAAGGCGTGGATCATTCTGGATCTCCTGAGCCAGAAAATCAAGAACGCGCGCGACGTCATCTTCTACGAGCGCCTCTTCCTCCAGCAGTTCCGCGAAGACGAGCAGACGAACGCGAACCGCATCTACGCCAACGACGGCCACAGCTACGCCTCACCTGAGGACGAAGTCGCAGCAGCAATTCTGGAGCAGGACCCAAGAGGCGAGTTCACGAGAGGCGATCGACACGACGACGACGACGATGATTCAAGAGAAGGAGGAGCGGGCGCAGCAGGAGGCGCAACAGGAGGAAGCGGAAGCGGAAACGGCGCAGGAGCAGCACCACCAGCCCCACCAGAACCAGAAAGCGACGACGACGATGTGCAGGAGGTCATCCCGCAGCATCGCCACGACAGCACCGTCACCGGAATGCAACTCCTCGGGCTCCATGCTGCCATCTCAACGGCGCCATGTGTCATCGAGCCTTAGAATCCACGGCAAGCACTCACGGGACCTCACAGCAAGGAATGGCGCGAGGCAATGGATGCGGAGATCAGGGCACTCGAGTCACGCGACACCTGGGTACTCGTCGATCGTGCAGCAGTGAAGGGGAGAAGGATCCTTTCCGGCAAGTGGGTCTTCCGCGTGAAGACCGGAGCTGACGGGACGATCGAGCGCTTCAAGGCGCGCTGGGTGGTACGCGGCTACGACCAGAGGCACGGGATCGACTTCGATCAAACGTTTGCACCGGTGAGCCGTCACACCTCCGTCAGGATACTCCTCGCCATCGCAGCCGCACGACATCTGCCGCTCCGACAGATCGATGTTAAGAACGCATTCCTGTACGCGCTCGTAGATGCAGTGATCTACGTGGAGCAGCCGCACACATACGGCGAAGGAGACTCGCGGGTCTGCCAGCTGCGGAAGTCCCTTTACGGGATCAAACAGGCGCCGAGACTCTGGCAGCAGTACCTGCACAACATACTGCTTGAAATCGGGTTCAAGCAACTGCCTCACGATCCTGGGATGTATCGCCGCGATTTCCGCGGTGAATACATCCTACTCACGGTCTACGTCGACGACCTCCTCTACACAGGGTCAAGCAACGAGCTGCTTGAGCAATTCGAGAAAAACCTCGCATGGCGCGTCGACATCACCTGCAACCATGACGTGAAGCAGTTTCTCGGGCTTAACATCACCTACTCACCGGAAGCCATTCATCTCTCAGCAGCGAAGTATGCAGAGGAGCTTAGCAAGCGCTTCAACATTGCGCCTGCACCACTCTCCACCCCTTACCGCACTCCAGGACCCAACCACAAGCCTGACAACAAAGCCCTGTCCCCTGCTGGGCTTCACAACTACCAGCAGCAGTTGGGATGCCTGCTCTTTGCATCTGTTACCTGCCGGCCCGACCTTTCCTACATCGCGAGCCAGTTGGCTCAGTACTCTCGCGAACCAACGGCTGAGAATCTACTAGATCTCCAGCGGGCGCTCCAGTTCTTCATCTCCACGCCCAGCATCGGGCTCTGCTACTCCACCATCCCAACTTCATCCTTCAACCTCATCGGCTACGTGGACACCGATCACGCCGCTGACCCTGACAATCGACGGTCCAGGACAGGCTTCCTTTTCCGTCTCGAGCCCAGCGGCCCCATCTCCTGGAATTCACAGAAACAGGAGCTGTTTGCCCTGTCATCAGCGGAGGCTGAATTCATCGCAGCGACAGCAGCCGTTCGCGAAGGCCTCTACCTTCAGGAGCTGCTGCAGGAGGCGAAAATTCCAGCCGCGACGAACTTTCGCCTGCACTGCGACAATCAGAGCGCGATCAGGATCGCGAACAAGCCGGGATTCGTCAATCGGACCAAACACATCGCGCTGCGGTACTTCTTCGTCAAGGACGAAGTTGACAAAGGCAAGGTTGACCTAACCTATTGCCCGACGGGTGACATGGCAGCTGACTTCCTCACGAAGAAGCTACCACGTCAGCAGTACCAGCACTGCTCCGAACTCAGCGGGGTAGTCAAGCGGGTCAAGACTCGCTACGGCCAGGAGTGAAGGGGGGTGATACGAATAGTGACTGTTGAAACACTATTGTACACTCCTCACTGCAGCAATCGAAGCACGCACTACCGAGAATGAAGACGAACAGGCGGAAGTGACAGGAAGAGTCACACGGTTACGAAAGGATCTGGACCGTCGGCAGACAGCATCAGGCAGCAGCAGTGGCGAGGATTCTGCCCGAACAGTTTCGTAACTGTCTGGAGTCGCACGGTTGGATTTCGCTGCAATAAGGGAATGTACACCTTAGAGTACATGGCTAGCTAGGTCGATTGGTATCCCCTTGTAATCTTATTTATATTCCTTGTACTGCATGTTTTTATTATCTCAAGCATTTACATCCACTCTGCTATTGAGGTCAAGGGCCCACCACCACTAGATTAGGACTGTGCGAACCTTCCTGAGGTGATCCTGAGGGTGATCAACTTCTGATCGCAACACATTCTGCCATTAATCAATAGCACTAAGAATTTAAAACAGGACTAACTACCTGCCAAATTCTTCTCCAGCCCTACTACTAGCCTGCCTCAAGCGCTTGGAATGACAACCATATTTCTGTGACGACACCATATTTCTATATGGCATGGGCCTATATCAGATCATTCTACCATTAGTGATTAGCAATATGATCTTAGAGCAAACACCTGCCAAACTAGCTCCAGCCCTCAAGGAGATTGAGCGGGATCCTGTCTCCAGCTATATCATACCGCACCCTTTTCTACATGCCTTTTCTACTGGAAATAATACTATGCTGATGCAAAGTGTACTACGCCGACGCAAAGTGGAGGTCAGGGGGCAGCTCCACACCCAAATCCAGATCGTCTAGAAACATGCTGAAATCCTCCAGCCCGTGCTGCTGCTGGCCCAGCTGCTGCACCTCCTCCTGCTGCGCCTGCCACGGGGGCAGCTCCCCTTCTGGCAGCAAAAGAGCGCCATGAGTGTGAGTGTCAGCAGCAGCGTGACCAGCAGTTGCACGAGGCGTTGGGAGCGCAGAGTCCCCCCCAGGGCCCCACATGTCAACGTCCCCCACCTCCATCATCAACAGATCCTCCCCTCCCACCTGCACCTTTTCCCCTCCCCCTCCCCCTCCCCCTCCTAACACTTCTCTTCCCCCCCCTGCTCCTCCTCCCCCTCCACCTGCCCCTCCTCCTGCCCCTCCCCCTACCCCTCCCGCTCCCCCTCCCGACCCTCCTAGACCTATTAGACTGGTCAATCCAAGGCCGCTGTCCCATGCGCCACCAGGTGTCGACCCATGATTGGCCAGTAAAGCCGCTGTAGGATGGCCTGTGCCTTGACTGTGAGAGAGCAGACCCGGTTTTACGTCAACTGTGGATGACAACATGTTGCCCAAGTGATTGCCGCCCAAGATGTGACTGCCGCCCAAGTGACTGCCGCCCAGGTGGCTGTTTATTTGAGCTCCATTTTGTCTTGTATCGAGCCCTGTGCTCCACCCTCCCATATCTTCCACCTTCCAGACCCCTCCTCTCCCTCCACCACTACCTACTTGCGCTCCCACTGCCCCCGCTACCCCTCCCATCCTCACCTCCTTCCCAACCCCTCCTGCCAAATTCCCTCCCCTTCCTCTCCCCACACCTCTCCCCCCTCCTCCCTCTACACCTGCTGCCGTGCCTGCACCACCAATCATTCGGTCTATCCCGTCAGACCCACCACTATCACTACCATCACTACCATCCTCCTCCTCTTCCTCCTCATCCTCCCCGTCCTCTTCCTCGTCCTCCTCCTCTTCACCCCCCTCTCTCTTCGAACTCAGCGCCTTCCTCCGTTCGGCAAACTCAACCTTCAACCGATCCAGCAGGGCTTTCCGAGCCTGCGCCGAGCCTGCCGCCATCTCATTCAGCTTCCGCTGCAGCAGTGCCTGAACCTGCTTCTCAGCTTCAGAAGGATCGCTCACCTTCAAAGGCCGCTTTACCCCTCCTCCTCCTGCTGCTGCTGCTGCTCCTCCTGCTCCTGTTGCTGCTCGTGCTGCTGCCGCTGCCACACCAGCAACAACACCAGCAGCAGCAGCCCTACCAGAAACATCAGCAGCAGCGGCAGTACTACCACCCACGCCCCCACCTCTTTCATCAGCAGAGCCTTCCCCGGCACAACCTTCCCCAGCTGAACCGTCCCCAGCAGAGCCTGCCTCAGCTGCATCCAACTCCATTCTAAGCCGTGCAGCTAGAGCTGCTGCCCCCGCCTGCTTCCCCAACATCTTAAGTATCCCGTCCAGACCACCCCCTGCTGCCCCTCCTCCTGCCCTTCCCCCACTTGCTCCTCCTCCCCTTCCGCCGCCTCCTCCACCTCCTCCCCCTCTACCTCCTCCTCCTCTCCCGCCACCACCGTTACTGTTTCCCACTCCCCCTGCTCCTCCTCCCCTTCCTGTCCCGTCTGTAGCTCCAGACCCACCCACAACAGTTCTACCTACCCCAGAAGAACCCGCCTGGGATTCTTTCTGAGCCCTCTTGGTGATCTGAGTGGCCAGCACATGCACCTCAGGAGCCGTTAGATCGCCACCGGCCATCATCTGCCCTAGGATCGCCAGCGCCATAGCCTCTTTCGAAGGTGCGGGAATAGGCTCGGAAGCACCTTCCGAACCTCCCGCTGCAGACGAGCTAGCTGCCTTGCCGAAGCTAGCTGACTTGTCGAGGCTAGCTGTCTTGCCGAGGCTGGTTGAAGCTCCTACCGTGCCTGAACTCGCTGCCGGACCTCCAGACATGGTAACAGCAGCGGATGAAGGGTCCAGCCGCCGCGTCGTCACTCCCGGTCCCGGACCTAAGGACGAGCTTCGGTTGAGCGTGGTGCCGAGCCTGCTTCCAGGCCCGCGAACGAGGCTCGGAGATGGATCCGCCAAGCCAGCCGGTGCAAATGCAAACGGGGACGCAGATGCAGTACTGGCAGCACCACCAGCAGCACCAGCACCAGCAGTAGCACCACCAATACTAGCAGCGGCTGCACCAGCAGCAGCAGCAGTGGCAGCAGGGGCAGCACCAGGTGATCTAGCATCAAGGTCAAAGTCGGGAAACGACTCTCGGCTGAGCCTCCTATGCAACTCCGGTGTTGCACGCCGCTTCCTCAGAGGGCCCTGCTGTGCCAACGACCCCCCACTCCCACCCCCTCCCCCCAATCCACCCAGTGTAGGTGACTGTATCGAAGGTGATAGAAACGCAGGGGACAGGATCGCGTCCAACCTATCCCCGGCACTCGTGACCTCCATAGGAGCACGTGGGGAGGAATCAACCGCTTTGGACCCACTCCCACCTGGCGAAACCAGCCCACCGGCAGACGCACCAGCAGACGCACCAGCAGAGCCACCAGCCGCACCAGCAGGAGCACCTGAGAATTCACCTGAGGAGCCTCGGCTCATGGCAGCGCGGGAGAGCTTGACAGCAGCGGCCAGAGAGGGATCGTTGAACTCGGCTTGCCTCGCCAGCTTCCGAAACTGCTCCTCTGCTCGCCGCCTCTCCTCATCAGACGTCGAAAACGTTGCAAATGCCGCTCCGAGACTCTGCTGGGCCACCCGAGGAGAGCCAAATGGAGTGAAGGCCGCCCCGAGGCTCTGTCTTTGCGTCGAATCAAATGGTGAAAAGGCGGCTTCTAGACTCTGAAGTCCACCTGACCCGAAGCTGCCTTGCCTTCTGGTTAATGCTGTTTGCGCTGACCCTGTTGCTCCTGCCGCTCCTCCTGCCGCTCCTCCTGCTGCTGCTCCTCCTGCCGCTCCTCCTGCTGCTCCTGCTGTTGCTCCTGCTGGTGCTCGTTCCTCCCCACTTGCAGCACCAGTGCGGGTCTCCCCTCCTGCTGTACCCAGTCCCTGCCCTTCCGCCCCTCCTGACCCCTGCCGTGAAACCCCCCCACCACCACCACCAGCAGCAGCAGCACCACCATCACCACCGGCGGACGCATCAGCCCCAACCATCCCCTCTGCTAAACTTCCGTCTCTCGCACTCCCCCCTCGCCGCCCTCCCGACTCTGCCGCACCGCCACTCAGCCCAGCACACTCCATCTCCTCTGCCCCACCACCACTGTCCTCCTCCAGAGGCCGTTTCAAGCTGCCACTGCCACCACCCCCACACAACCTCTCCCTCGCACCACCCCCACCACCACCCCCACCAGCACCAGCCCCCCCCGCCCCCCCCCCACTCTCTCCCCCGCTTCCCCAGCTCATGCGGGAGCGGGGTGAGGAGGCCGCACTAGTGGTGGTGTTGGTGTTGGTGTTTGTGTTTGTGTTTGTGTTAGTGGTGGTATTGATGTTGGTGGTGGTGGTGGTGTGTGTGGGGCTGCTGGTATGGTGGCGGCGGGGGGAACCGTAGGGGGACTGGGCGAAGGGGGAGGGGGAAGAACCGCGAGATGCTTGAATTCGGAGACTCTGCTGCTCTGACCGCTGCTGCTCCAGCTGCTGCTGCTGCTGCTGCTGCTGCTGCTGCTGCTGCTGCTGCTGCTGCTGCTGCTGCTGCTGCTGCTGCTGCTGCTGCTGCTGCTGCTGCTGCTGCTGCTGCTGCTGCTGCTGCTGCTGCTGCTGCTGCTGCTGCTGCTGCTGCTGCTGCTGCTGCTGCTGTTGCTGCTGCTGCTGCTGCTGTTGCTGCATCCGCACGGGTCCTCCTGCCGATGAGGCACGGACCAAATCCGCTGCAGATTGCATCAACTCACTCTGCTTCCCCTCTCCCCCTCCTCCCCACCCGCCTGCTCCTCCCCCTGCCCCTCCTCCTTGCGTCAAGACTGCTAGAACATCGGCTGCTGAGAGGGAATGCGAGCGCACGCCAGGTGTCAGCCTGCGATTGGCCGGCGACTGAGAGCTTGCCATAGGTGCGGCGGAAGCGGCAGCTCCGGTAGCAGCAGGCGGAATAGCAGGTACGGTTGCCGAACCTGACGGCGAGCCCAGGATGGACAACTGCGCCAAGGCTCGCTGCGTGGTCCGGTTGGGAGAATCAGATCTCGGCGGATCAAATCTAAGAGGTCCCGGTCTAGATTTCCGGCTCAATCTAGACGAAGGTGGGTGGGCGATGGAGGGGGGATGGCGCGTGGAAGGATGGGGGGAGGAGGCGATAGAATGAGAAGGAGAGGCGGAGGGAGCATGGGAGGATGGCGATGAGGGATGGGGGGGGAGGTGGGAGGGTGGCATGGGGAGCGGTTTGGCGATGCTTGCAGGTGTGGTGGAAGTTTCTGGGATGAAATCCGGGAGGAAGACTCCTGGAATCTTCTGCAGCTGCTCGAACTTCTCTTTTAGGCCCTGTGAAATGCTCGGGTCCTCCTTAATCTGTTGTGGGGAGGGAAAGGGGGATAGGGAGGGGAGGGACGGGAGGGAAGAAGTGGGAAGAGTTTACTTTCTGAGTTGAGTGAATATCATGTTGCGATGTGAGAGCTCCGAGGGGATTTGCGGGGATGGGAGGGGATGGGGAAGGTTGGGAGGTATGAAAAAGGGATGGGAAGGTATGGGAAGGGACGGGAAGGGAAGGGATGGGAAGGGATCGGATGGGATAGGCTACAGAAGCGTAAGAGTGACTGTGATTGGCTGTACACAACAAACCACACCATGGGACGCACCAGGAATCGACTTGGTCCTGAGTCGACTCCTGGAAGTGGTGTGATTGACCTTATGCAACACAACAAACCACACCACACCACAACAAACCACACCACACCACAACATACCACACCACACCACACCACACCACACCACACCACACCACACCACACCACACCACACCACACCACACCACACCACACCACACCACACCACACCACAACAGGACGTACCAGGAGCACAGAGCCGAGCTGAACAGCCCCGCCAGGGACTGGGATTATGGCGATGGTCTGCAGGTGGGGTGCACAGCACAAGTGGAGGAGGAGGAGAAGCGAGAGAGAAAGATAGAGCGAGGGAGTGAGTGATACGAGGGTATGAGGCATGAGAGAGAGCAAGGAAAGGAATACAGGCGATGTGAAAGGGATCAGCACAAGAGGGAACCGCCAGCACTGAAAGCTGGCAGCGATATCAGCGGACTGACCTTGATGCCAGACGCGAAGTGCTCCGCCCAACCAGGTGGATGCTGCATGGGGGAGAAACACGGGGATAAAGGGAGAGTGGGGGGGCAGAGGTGAGTGCCTCTGTGTGTGTGGTGCTTGGCTTGTGAGGCACCTCAAAAAAATGCATGGAGGTGAGGTGAGTGTGTCTGCTTCTCAATCCCTCACGCTCTCACACACTCCACACTCAATCACTCGCTTACTCACACACACTCACACACACTGACACACACCTGGCTCTGCACGGAGTTTAGTGTATCCGCATGGTATCTGGCATGGCTATACACCCATTCTGCTGCCTCCGATGCCACACTCACGCCCACCAGCCTGGGGGGGAGAGGAGGAACGCGTGAGAGAATGAGGGGAGAAGAGAGTGAGGGAGCGACGGGCGATGAGAGCGAGGGGATGTGGGAAGAGGGAGATAGAGGAACGAAAGCCACCCGTGGTTGATTAGGAAGCGCGAAGCCTGGGAAGCGCGAAGCCTGGGTCTCTTCCACGCTAGCTCGGCTTCAACACAGCGTCAGAAACCCTAACTCGCTGCAAGCTTGGGATGACTTTTGAGTCGACCTAGAAGAATCGTGAAGCTCATTCAAGCCACTGAGTCTCTTCCTCGCTAGCTCAGCTTCAACACAGCGTCAGAAACCCTAACTCGCTGCAAGCTCGGCCAATGACTGACCTTCCAAGCGTGACCGGATCCTACCCTTTGCCTAACACCACTCTAATACGAGAGCCATCTTCTTGAGGTGCGCAGCGGGTGGCTACTTCCAGTCGTACCAGAGCGGAGGTTGATTCTGAGAGTTCTCAGAATCAACCTCTAAAAAAAACGGTGCGCAGCCTGTAGCTACCTCCAGTCATACCAGAGCGCCTCTGAACAAACGCCAGCATCCCATATCCCCCACAACCAAAGTCCAGCCCCAACCATCCAATCGCCGCAGCCCTACCCTTCATTGACGTGGTAATACATCTGACAGAAGAGCTTCAACTACGTGGCGTGAAGTGCAGCTGCTTCCACTCTCAACACACTTCCTCCGAACGAACAAACATTATAACCCTTGTCTCCCTGCAACCCAAGCCCCCAACCCATAACCCCCTTCCAAGCTAGCATATACCCTTCGCCGTAGTTATAGATGTGGTACGCAAAAACTTCAGATACGCAAAAACTCCAGTCCAGTCGTAACAGAGCTTCTCGAACGAACGTCAAAACCCCTTACAGCCCCTCCCTCTCTACATCAACACAAGCCCCCAACCCAACCCATAACCCTTCCAAGCAAGCGTACCCTTCGCCGTAGTTGTAGATCTGGTACGAGAACTTCAGATACGTCGCGTGCAGCTGCTTCCAGTCGTAACAGAGCTCGTCTAAAGCGGGTACAGCGTCTGCCTGGCGGCTGCTGCTGCCGCCCCCGCCCCCACTAGAAGCCGAATTGCGCAACCGTGCCATTTGATCTTCCAGCTTCTTGAGCACGGCATGAGGGACCAAATACCCGTCCTCCCACATGAGCACCCTGCGAGGGGTGAGGAGGGTGGGAGGGGGGGACATAGGGGGGAGTAGAGGGGAGGAAAACCACGGTCTAGCTTCTGAAGGACCCGGATAAGGGACTAGATACTCGTCCTCTCACATGAGCACCCTGTGGGTTGGTGGCGGGCGATGGGGATGGGAGGGTGAGACATGGGACAGGGAGACATGGGAGGGGGCACAAAGAAGGGGGAGACACGGATGGGAGTCACGGGTGGGAAACACGGGTGGGAGGGAGGGGAGGTAAGCCAACGTGCCATCTGGTTTCCAGCTTTTGTAACACAGCATGAGGGACCAGATATCGAGATGTACTGGGATGTGTGCGATGCGGGGAGGTATGAAAGGCAGGGCTTCGGCCTTTCAGGAGCCTCATAGGAGATGCGACACAATCAGTCCGGTTTCCAGTGATTTGCGGCTTAAAGGCAGCTCAATGGTCGTAGTTACTAGTTAGAGGAGGACGAGGGGGAAGAGGAGGACGAGGGGAAGAGGAGGACGAGGGGGAAGAGGAGGACGAGGGGGAAGAGGAGGATGAGGGAGGAGAGGAGGAAGAGGAGGAGAGGAGGGCGTACCAGTTATCGTCGTCCTCTCGTTTCATCATTCGGTTTCCCCTTATCGGTACATTTCTGCGAGAAAGAGTGAAACGCAGAACAGAAGACAGCGAAACGACGAACTGAGCAAGTTTCCAGGCATCGCGGCGAACGACGCGCGGCGAGTAAGGAAACGGCAAGCTAAGCTTCGAGTAAGGAAACGCACACTAATCTCCAAGGAACGGCACAGTATGCGTCGAGTTTCCACACGGAACAGGCACGCACGTGCTCGACTCGTCACAATTTGACAAACACAACTTAAAACAACATAGAGATATACTGGAATCTTCCGCGAGAGTTACGTTTGCGACGTTCGCGGAACCGCGCGACGCTTCAGTCTCCAGAAGACGGAATACGTCCATCCGTTCTGCAGGCACAGGTCCTTGAGCACCTGTCGCAGCAGGTACATTGGCCTCTGCGCTAGCACGGCGCTCGGAACCTGCCTAGGGTTTGTCGCCATTGCTGCGTTGTCGTCAAAACCTAGGCTTTATAAATTAATTAAATAACAATGAGAGATACAACCAGCTCAAATTGCTCGCCTACAGCAGAACAACCCTAATTTTACAGCTGTTGCGTGGCAGCGCCATCGTAAAAAAACGCTTCTAGGGAAAAGCTGCCGAAAAGTTTTAAACTTCTGACATACAGCTAACCGAGAAGCCCTAGAATCGAGGAACCCAGGAACTGAGGAGGAACCTAGTAAGGACGTGTCAGATCAACTCCTGAAGCTTTCGAGGTATGGCGTATGGCATGTACAACTGTTACAGCAAGGTAGAAAGGGTCGTCGCCGCTGAAAGCTGAAATGGGTTTCCTTGGGAATGCCGGGAGGAGCCTACAGGAAGGGAATGGACAGACGAAATCGAAAGTTTCCGTTCTGTTGCGAAGACCTGTTGCCCCTTTGATGCGCCAAGTTCCACCGATCTTGCGCATTTCCTTTCCCCTCGGTCCTTTGGTTTTTGCACGACAGTGGACGTCTCTGTCTGGCTGGGCCAGGAAGCCTCGGCGACCAATTACGTTCCGTAGTGGTAACAAATCGGCAGGGCAAGCACGCCTCGGGTATCCTCGTGATTGACCTGCCTCGACTTTGGTCGATCCAACTGTGGTCAACTGGCGATTTTGATGGCAGCAGCGACTTGTGGTGGCTCCAGGGCGATGTGCAGCCCAGCTCAATCTATTATGGGCTGGCAAACTGTTGCTATTCGACAGGGACAATTGGCGTTTAGGTAAGATGGTACACCGTGCGATTGTTTTAGATCTTCTTCGGCCTGAGGAGGCGACCAATGATGTGGAGCGAAGTTAGCGGAGAAAATGAAACGCACTGGTTAGCACGTGGGTGTGGTGTGGGCCACGACGAGCGAAGTGTGAAAGTACGCGCCCTTATTGAGTGAAATCTACACCTTCCCAGGCTTTTTGCATTACATTCACTTCATTTCACTAATTCTATTGGTGCCACTACTACAATGATTGATTTGCGTCTGCCAGCAACCTACCAGTTAACTAGCACCTGAAATTAAATCCTGAAAACCATAAGTCAGTATAATATTTAATTCCTTCAATCATGAGAAAACCATCCATCATCGGTCTACACTACAACTACCTAGTGATGACAATATCGTCGATTTTGAGAATCATCCGGACGCATTCCGCAGCGAGAGAAATGGCGCTTGTGCTCACGAGCAGCGGCTGCACCACATTCTCCTCAAACATGTTGCTGATCGCACCCTTTCGCACGTTGATGCCCGCACTAACCTGTAACAGGGTTACAGAATTAGAGGGAACGGCGAACAGACACAGAGTTTAGAACAGCAGGGTATTTCCCCATGGGGTGTTTGTCATCAACCCATGGGGTGTTATTTTCAGCAGGGTGTTTTCCCACGGAGGGAGGGAAACACCTGTGGATACAAGAGTGGCCTTTTCTGCAATAACACTGCTAAGGGAACAGTCCTGCACAGATCACTTCCTCACCCTCTCTCCTTATCTCTTCGCTCCCTCCCCTGAAGCTCACCTCTTTCTCACCATGCTCTGCTGCACGTTTTCATGTTACCTCGCCCTCGGCATGTTTGTTGCGCAACTCAGTGACGACGGAGATGGGTTCAGTTTTTTTTTTTTTTTTTTTTTTTTTTTTTTTTTTTTTTTTTACCGACATTAATTCCCTTTCCTGCTCCCCCCCCTCCACCCACACCTTGTGCTGGTTACTGAAAGCTCACCTCCCCCTCGGCGTGCTTGTTGCGCAGCTCAGTGACAATGGAGATGGGGTTCAGATTCTTTAGTCTGACTATACGTCAACTCAAACCCTTCCCCACACCTTGTGCCGGTTACTGAGAGCTCACCTCCCCCTCGGCGTGCTTGTTGCGCAGCTCAGTGACAATGGAGATGGGGTTCAGATTCTTTAGTCTGACTATACGTCAACTCAAACCCTTTTCCACACCTTGTGCCGGTTACTGAGAGCTCACCTCCCCCTCGGCATGCTTGTTGCGCAGCTCAGTGACAATGGAGATGGGGTTCAGATTCTTTAGTCTGACTATACATCAACTCAAACCCTTCCCCACACCTTGTGCCGGTTACTGAGAGCTCACCTCCCCCTCGGCGTGCTTGTTGCGCAGCTCTGTGACAATGGAGATGGGGTTCAGATTCTTTAGTCTGACTATACGTCAACTCAAACCCTTCCCCACACCTTGTGCCGGTTACTGAGAGCTCACCTCCCCCTCGGCATGCTTGTTGCGCAGCTCAGTGACAATGGAGATGGGGTTCAGATTCTTTAGTCTGACTATACGTCAACTCAAACCCTTCCCCACACCTTGTGCCGGTTACTGAGAGCTCACCTCCCCCTCGGCATGCTTGTTGCGCAGCTCTGTGACAATGGAGATGGGGTTCAGATTCTTTAGTCTGACTATACGTCAACTCAAACCCTTCCCCACACCTTGTGCCGGTTACTGAGAGCTCACCTCCCCCTCGGCATGCTTGTTGCGCAGCTCAGCGACAATGGAGATGGGGTTCAGATTCTTTAGTCTGACTATACGTCAACTCAAACCCTTCCCCACACC
Source organism: Closterium sp. Naga37s-1 (assembly GCA_947471745.1). NCBI lineage: Eukaryota > Viridiplantae > Streptophyta > Zygnematophyceae > Desmidiales > Closteriaceae > Closterium > Closterium sp. Naga37s-1. The sequence continues at coordinate 389,899 of CANJKZ010000008.1, forward strand.
TTGTGCCGGTTACTGAGAGCTCACCTCCCCCTCGGCATGCTTGTTGCGCAGCTCAGTGACAATGGAGATGGGGTTCAGCCCGGCATTCTCCGCTAGCGTGTACGGCACCACCTGCCGAAAAAATGGCAGAGAATACGGGTAGCAGGAGGGAAGGGGAGGAAAAGGGGGAGAGAGCAGTGGGGTGAAATTTATATGGGACACTTTGCCTATCCATTTCCAACCATTCCCCTCTCCCATTCTCCTCCCCCTTGCCTTCCAGCGTGCGTATTCTTCCACTACCTTACGCACAGCAGTCAACGGTCAGCAGTAACGCACAGCAGTCAACGGTCAGCAGTAACGCACAGCAGTCAACGGTCAGCAGTCAACGGTCAGCAGTCAACGGTCAGCAGTAACGGTGAGCAGTAATGGTCAGCAGTAACGGTCAGCAGTAACGGTCAGCAGTAACGCACAGCAGTCAACGTTCAGCAGTAACGGTGAGCAGTAACGGTGAGCAGTAATGGTCAGCAGTAACGGTCAGCAGTAACGGTCAGCAGTAACGCACAGCAGTCAACGGTCAGCAGTCAACGGTCAGCAGTCAACGGTCAGCAGTAACGGTCAGCAGTAATGGTCAGCAGTAACGGTCAGCAGTCAACGGCCAGCAGTGCAACAGTTTGCAGCCAGAAAATCCGCAGCCAACGCACCTCCAGCGCCTGGGCGAACGCCCGGGCGCAGTAGCTCTCCTTGCCCTCCAGCTGCTTGCTCCACGCCGCCAGCTGCCTGCTCTAGTGCACGTGGAGTAGCATGCAACAACAGCACAGGCTACCCATGCACATACCTCCAGCGCCTGTGCAAATGCCCGGGCGCAGTAGCTCTCCTTGCCCTCCAGCTGCTTGCTCCACGCCGCCAGCTGCCTGCTCTAGTGCACGTGGAGTAGCATGCAACAACAGCACAGGCTACCCATGCACATACCTCCAGCGCCTGTGCAAATGCCCGGGCGCAGTAGCTCTCCTTGCCCTCCAGCTGCTTGCTCCACGCCGCCAGCTGCCGGCTGACCTCTATCTCCGGCGCCCCTCCTCCCGCAATGAGGAACCGCTTGTTGACGAGGCAGCGCACGACACAGAGCGCGTCATGCAGGCTGCGCTCCGCCTCCTCCAACACCAGGCTGTTGGACCCGCGTACGACCACACTCATGGTCCGCCCCATGTTCTGAATACCTGTTATCTTCACCACCTGGTGATGGAATAGAGGGGGGGATGGCGGAAAGGAAAGGGAGAGGGAGAGTGGAAGGGGAGGGGAAGAGGGAGGGGTAGAAGGAGGGGAGGGGCAAGGGCATGGGAAAGGGGAGGGCGATGAGGAGTTGGTTGTTGACGAGGCAGCGCACCACACAGAGGGCGTCATGCAGGCTGCGCTCCGCCTCCTCCAACACCAGGCTGTTGGACCCGCGCACCACACCACACTCATCGTTCGCCCCATGTGCTTGATACCTGTGATTTTCACCACCTGGTGATGGCAATGTGAAGTAGCCAATAAACCTTAACAGCTCAAGCACAAATCACCCCAAAAAACAAATGTACCCTAAACAAGCACTCACCCGGGCGGGCCTTCCCCACAGCCACTCACCCAGCCCTCCCCATAAACACACACACCCCTCTGTCACTCCCCACCCAAAGAAGAACAGTGCCAGAAAAAACAGCCACTCACCCGGCCCTCCCCCACAGGCACCTCCTCCACCAGATCCGCCTGCCCGAGCTTCTCCACACGGAAGTGCTCGGGGTTAGCGATGGGGAGGCAGTTGAGCGTGCGGCTGATGAACTCAATGTCGTCCCGCTCCACGTCCTTGACGACCAGGATCTTGGCCTTGGCCAGGTAGTGCAGCGAGAGGTCGGTGACGGCGTCGCGCAGAATGGACTTCTGGATGAGCAGCACGTTGCAGCCCGTGGCGCGGATCTTCTTGATTATGTTGAGAATGTAGTTGCGCTCCTCTTTGAGGATGCGGTCCATCTGGCTTAAGAGAGAAGGGAGAACAGGAAGCAAAGGGAGCAGAGGGAGAAGAGGGAGGCATGACACAGGAGAAACGCAAGAAGAAGCACATTGCAGCTGATGGCACTCTTGAGATGGAGATTGCAGCTCAAACGGATCTTTTTAAAAATGTTTAGGGTGTCGTTGCACTCCTCTTGAGGATAATGTCCATCTGGTGCTGGAGCGGGGGCAACAGGGAAAGAAGGCGAGCACAGGCACAACAGGGAAAACAGAGAGCACGCGCAGCACAGGGAACAATCGAATCCTGGATGAGCAGTACGTGGAGTAGAATCTCACCTGGGCGGCAGCTCACCTGGGCGGCAGCTCACCTGGGTATAATCGGAGACGACCACAGATTGCTCCATGTCGGTTTTGGGCGGCGAGATCTGGAACTGGATGAGTCCAATCTTCGCCTTCTCCACCCTCGACGGCCCGCCCGCGGCGTGACTTGCCTTGCGATCAAATACCAGCCCGCGCACCATCTCTGTGTCGTCCACCTGTGGGTGGGGGTGGGGAAGGGGAGAAAGGGGGTGCGGAAGGGGTGAAATGGGGAAAACAGGTGGTGTGTGTGGCCTAGCCTTGCGGTCAAATACTAGCCCGCGCACCATCTCTGTGTCGCCCACCTGTGGGTGGGGGTGGGGAAGGGGAGAAAGGGGGTGCGGAAGGGGTGAAATGGGGAAAACAGGTGGTGTGTGTGACCTAGCCTTGCGGTCAAATACTAGCCCGCGCACCATCTCTGTGTCGCCCACCTGTGGGTGGGGGGGGGAGGGAGCAGGTTGGGGGGGGTTTGAAGAGGATAAAACTGTGCCGTGAAGCTGAGGGAAGCACGACGATGAATACGGGGTATAGTTACTCGTGATGTGGTGTCACTGTGCCGCTCAACACTCACTGTGCCGCCCAGCACGCACTCACCGTGCCGCCCAGCACGCACTCACCGTGCCGCCCAGCACGCACTCACCGTGCCGCCCAGCACGCACTCACCGTGCCGCCCAGCTTCTTGAGCACTTTGATGTCCCGAAGATCAACCACATCCGGGTGGCTGGGGTCCATCACCTGCCACGTCAGCACGGGATGGGTTGCACGTGGGGTGGGTCAGGGGGTGGGTCAGGTGGGTCAATGTGGTTTGAATGGTATGGCTTTGAGCGGAAGAGGTAAATGCAGAGCACACTTGAGGAGTGGCTAGTGGAAAACAAAGTGTGCTCCTCAAGTGGTAAAAGGATATTCTTCTGAAAACAAAGGTGTAGTTACCTTACCTAGCCACGCTAAATAAGGGCATGCGAGGTGATTGGTGATGGCATGTGTGTTGCTGAATGCGCCAGAATGATATAGCATGGCAAAACGGAACCCTTTATTCAGATACCCCTCCCCTCTCACCTGCAGAACACAGTCGACTGCTAGCGGGGCAAGCAGAGACGAGTACTGGCTCACCACCTGCGCACAGGAAGGGCAGGGCAGACGGGCATGCGCAAGGTGGATGAAACGGGAAAACGAGGGGAGGTGAGAGAGCGTTTCCATCTTCTCCACACAAAGAGTGGATTTTGAGGCGCCTCAAAATACACCTCACTGCACGAGGGGAGGTGAGAGAGCGTTTCCATCTTCTCCACACAAAGAGTGGAGCAGGAAGCGTTTTCTTGAGGGACACGAGAGAATGGTGCGAGGATGAAGTCCGAAAGTGATGCTTCTGCCAAGGAAGAAACGCCTGAACCTTTTGAGAGTTCTCATATCTGACACAAGGACAGCCGATACTCTCCTTGGTGAGACATAAAACCGCTGGAAACAGGAGGCGAATTGGTGAGGCGGGAACTCTCCTGGCTGAAACGTGAGGCCAGCCGAGCCATCTGCACTGCATAATTGCACCACACTGCACAGCACTGCACCGCATTGCACCACACTGTACCTTGCTGTTGAGCGACGTGCTGGCGCTCTTGACGAGCGACTCGCGGTCTGACAGCTCCACTGGCACCGCCATGGTGGTGAGAATCTGCGGGAAAAGAAGAGGGGGGGGAGAAGAAGGGGGGGCTGGGAATTACGCGTGGGCACAGATAAGGAGGGGATTTGCCGTCTGACAGCTCCACTTGCACTGCCATGGTGGTGCGGATCTGTGCCCGGGGGGGAGTTGGGGGGGTTGGTGAAGGGCAGAGGAAGGGGAAGAACGAGGGGCCAAGCGAGGGTGGGGTGGAGGGGAGGGGAGGGGAGCGGGGGGTTGTTGCATGTGGGACGGAGGGGACTAGGAAGACGAAGCAAAGTGAATTATTAGTTTAAGGAGAGCGGCGTTCAGTGTAAGGAGAAGAAAGCACAGCACCACACGCAATCATTGCCGAGCCAGAAGCTTCCCACCCATGACATCTTTCAAGTCCCTTTCCATGCTTAACCCTCATTCATAGTACCTCGGCGGCCTTGTTAGCAGCCTTGTGCAGAGCCTCGGAGATAATTGCCGGGTGGATACTAATTCCCAGCATAAATCCCCTTGCCCAGCATTCAAACCAGCTCAGGATACACCTCGTTCGTACCTCAGCGGCCTTGTTAGCGGCCTTGTGCAGAGCCTCGGAGATGATTGTAGGGTGGATGCCCTTTCCCAGCAGCGACAGGCACTCCTTCAGCAGCGCGCCCGCCACCACCACCACTGCACCACGGGGAGGGGGGAAAGAGGGGAGAGGGGAGTGGGAGAAGGACAATTGAGACAAATCAAAAGTCACCCCTAGCCCATCAGGGACAGGCAAACCTTGAGATGCGCACCCTCCACCACCACCACTGCACCGCGGAAAAGATGGGGAGGGGGAAAAGGGGAAGGCGGAAGGGGGAGGGGGAACGGGGGGGAGGGGAAAACGGGAGAAAGGAGACAGATAACGAACAGAGTGTTGCTTGCTGGACCGCGATATGGTGAGGAAAAGGAATCACGCAAACAAAGAAGTACATGACAACAAAATGGTCGGAGATGTTGGGAATATGCTTTAAAGAAAAAACTTAAACGTGAGCAATGCTCCAGTACTTCAACTCCCCGACACCCTTAACCCTGAACCCTGACACAGTAACCACTGCCTGCCAAATCTACTCGCAATTTCCAAATCCCGAACCCCAAATTCCAGATCCTAACTTCCAAACCCAGATCCCGAGTCTTGAATTCCAATTCCCTAAGCGGAATCCCGAATTCTGCGACGGACCTGTGGTGGTGCCGTCGCCGGCGACAATGTCCTGCGACTTGGACAGCTCCACCAGCATCTTCGCCGCTGGCTGTGTCACCTCCATCTGAACCGGGATACGCGAATCGATAACAAGGTGTCGTTGTTAAATGGACTTGAATAGCTCCACACGGGGAATTGTGACACAAGTACACAAATTTCGCTTCGCTAGTGAAAAGGAAGGGAGAAAAGGCCTGATGTGGAGAACCGAGGAATTGACAAATTGACGAAATGTCAAGACAAACGGCTCTGGCCTACTCTGGTCCGAATGGCAGGGAAGAAGGAAAACCGCAAGCAGAATTGAAACATCGACGTCTGGAAAAGATCTGAATGCTGGGGGAAAAAACATAAAACGCGAACCAGAAGCGCATCTGAAACCGCAGACGGCGACTAACGCTTTGCGCATATAAAGTAGATCTGTGAGTCTTGGGTTTCATTTAGCCTTCCGCCTTGAAATGCACACGGCGCAGCAGCAGCAGGCCGAGTTCACTGAGATTTGTACCAAACCTTCCGCTTTCACTAAGCCTATTGTGTCAGGACTGGATCTCCAACGGCCGACCAATCCATTTGAGGTTGCATCAATTTCCGCTGGATGGGGTGACTCATTTTCGCCGAAACCCCACACATCCGCAGTCGCACCTTGTTGAGAATGGTCGCGCCGTCGTTGGTGATAATGACCTCGCCGGTGGCCGTCGTGAGCATCTTATCCATCCCCCGGGGCCCCAGGCTCGTTCGCACGGCATCCGCCACGGCCTTTGCCGCCATGATGTTAGCCTGACGGATATCGTCCTTCCTGCTCGTATCTGAAAACGTCTCGCCTTTGCCTCCTCCTCCACCTCCCACCCGCGCGGGGACGGGAACCACCTGAGCGGCCGCCATGATTAGCCGGTCGGATCGAGGGTTCTCGAGCTGCGATCTGCGGAACGTCGATCGGATCGACCGTTTCTGGAACGCGGATTCTAATGAAACAGGTCAAGGGCTGGTGAAAACGGATGGCCGATTGCAGCAGTCGAGCGGACTTGCGGTGAGGTGTGCTGTTCGACAGAGATCAGCACAACGTGAGGCAGATCGAAAGTCTGACGAGACGGAGTTCTCTCAAGAGCTTTTGGTGCGATCTGGTTTGTTCGACCAATGTCAAGACAAGCTAGTTTGCTTCACATTCTCTTTTCGGTGTTCAGAAAGGTGTGTAGCGTTTCAAAGCGGTAAGATAAACATTCACTTCAGAAGTTCATAACATCGTTCTCTACCGATTTTCACCGGACGAAAAATGACGCCCTGCCAGGACTGGACCTCTCTCAAAACTTTGACCGCATTTCCAGTATTGAAGCACCAATTTCGCCATGACCAAGGTGCAATAGCAGCTTATTCAGTATGTCCAGTTAATAATAGAGTATTACAACATGGGATACTGTTTCTTATTGGAGTCCAATTGTGGACAACATAATGGAAACAAATAATGAGCTAACAGTATGGGGGAGCAATTGCATCATCCGTTGCAGATTGCTTGAGCACACCCTGCAAGTATGCGGGAGCAGTCAGACGAATCCATTCCAGTTCAATATCCATGGAAGCAGAGCGGATTTATCTGTCCCTTGAGGTTGCACAGGGGTGGGGACAGTATAGTTGGCCATGGGTTGTGATGTGCTGAGGGGAGCAAGGGCGGTGGATTGCATGGCATTGAAGGACATGGAGGCTGGCATGGAGTCAGAGATGGTTGCAGGCGACGACGATGTTTCTGGGATGAAATCCGGAAGAAAAACCCCTGGAATCTTTTGCAATTGCTCAAACTTCTCTTGAAGAAGCTTGGCCACCGAAGGATCCTCTTTAACCTGATAAATGAAAACAAGACGGGTGTCAAACAGGGATCTAAAGCACAACAAATGGCGAATGGACACAGAAACCAAACTGTGCATATTGGAGATTTCAGGCTTGAAATGGCGTCAGTGCGTACCGGGAGGACAGAACCAATTTGTACGGCTCCACCAGGAACTGGGATCACAGCAATGGTCTGCACACGAAATGGAAGATAACAATGAGAAACGCTTAGGTGATCGTGACCAGAAAACAAAGCCAAAAGCGTGGGAACATGGGCTGTTGAACTTGATACGGCAGGAGGACAGCATGGAGGGTGGGCGAGAGCAAGGAATAGGCACCTTGATACCAGACGCGAAATGTTCATCCCATCCTGGCGGGTGTTGGTTCTGCACAGAGTCTAGGGCATCTGCCCTGTAGTACTTGGAATCGTTGTAGACCCACTCGGCTGCCTCCGCTGACACTGCTTGCCCCATCAAGCTGCAGGGAACGAATATGGTGCATCAGTAATATGATGGAAAAGGCTGAAAACAACAGAAAAGGAAGCAGAAGTCACAAAAAATGCAGGCGAAAGCAACAGAAGCAACAGAAGCCCAAGTCACAAAAAAAATGGAAAAAGGCTACTCGTCAGAAGAAACTCACCCTTCGCCATAGTTGTAGATCTGGTACGAAAACCTAAGGAAGCTGGCGTGCAGAAGCTTCCAGTCGTATGAGAGCTGCTCCAGCGCGGGATTCTGAGCGCTACAGCCAGCAGCGCCGCCTACAGCTGCGTCCCTTAACCGCTCCATCTGAGCGTCCAGCTTCTTGAGAACAGCTTGTGGAACGAGATAACCGTCCTCCCACATCAGAACCCTGCTCAACGCGGAGAAAGACATTGTGCAGAACGGAAAGGGATCGAGATTAGGAAGATAAGAACGGAGTCGTTGATAGAGGTGATATCACGAGTCGACGGAAGGAAGAAAAAAGGCGGTTATAGAAAGTGAGTAAACGTGACTCACCATTCGTCGTCTTCTTGTCGTTTCATGATGCGATTTCCTCTAGAAGGCACGCTGTAAACGGGAAAAGAATAACGGGGGAAAGACGCACATATCGCCCACACACGTCTTGAGAATTTTAGATTTACACAACCAATGACACTAAATGCCGTGAATATACTTCATGTCGCTAATGGCAACCTGCTATGGTTCCGGACGAAATCACAGTGTGGTCAAGAAACCCTAAAACGTTTTACGACCGCCGTATATCCTTACCTCTGCTGAGTCCGGGGTACTGCGCGGCGTTTCAACCTCCAGAATACTGAGTACGTCCAACCGTTTTGTAAGCAAATGTCTTTAAGAACCTGTCTTAATAGATACATCGGCTTCTGAGCTAAGACCATTCTCGAACCCTTGGCCGTCGTAGCCATTAATTGAAAATAATAATAATCTTAGTTACTGGAAACCCTAGCTTGGAGACGGAAATGGATATTCGCTGCACGTTAGGTAGGAATTAGGAAGCTGTAGAAACAAACCGCGGGGGTGTCAGGACTCAGGAGTTGCTTGGAGGAGCCAATGCCCACAAAAGTTATAAGCGCTCTCAACTGAACTTCCTCCTGAACATTGAGCTGCTCTATCATCCGTCCTCATTGAGAGGAAACGCATTCGACTGGGTGTACGGCACGGTGGCCGAACTTCTTCCTCAGGAACAACAACGCAATGGCGGAAAGTGGAAACCACGGCATTTGTCATCAACAGAATCTCAGAATCTTCGAAGCATGAGGTAACGATGGCTGTTTGAGGAACAGTCAATTGGCGTCAGGTTTTGGTTGCCTGCCAACCATCCTGTCTCGTGCCATGCCATCTCATCAGGCCGTTCAGAGAGACCTCAAGCACAGCCGAGGCAGCTGCGGACTTGAGGCATCACACTGTTTCGGTTGGCTGGGAACAATTGATGAGTGGGGTGACGAGCTGGATGGAGGTTTGACCTGGCTTCGCAGGGAAGCTGGAGGTTTGGCACTTCGGTTTTCGACAATCCCACCCCAACTCGATGTTGTTCTGCAACCCGTCCGGCTTGTCGCAACCCGGGCGCACCCAAAGCTGTCTTTGAACAAAGCAGTGGGCCCAATTCGCGGTTCTGGTTTTTTCACCACCGAGTGGAGGCTGACAAGCACGGATGAACTTCCTGGGGAAGCACGAATACATTTGAGCGTTGCAATCATTGCAGCACCATGTGAAAGCAGGCTTTCCGTCGTGGCCTCAGTGCTGAAAAATGAACACTAAACATCCCCACAAAAGATATAGACAACAAAGGAACACGAAAACCAAATGTTCCAGGTCCCAGAGAACACGACGGAGGGACAAGAGGAGGCTGGGTTTCAAGTGTGAAATCTGTTGTGGGAATGCTTTTGCCGGTATTCCAACATAACCCTGCCATCCGAGAACTAAAACCGTTCACACAAACTGTTGGAGTGTGAAGGGAGTTATACTTAGCATTCCCGTAGGTGCAGCAGTATCGCACCTGACTCTGTCGAAGCAGCAACTACCGCAATATCGGATCAGCCCGTAACAAGGGCAGGAAGGTCAACAGTCGCAAGAGTCAACTGTCGCGACTGTTGACCATCTGGACCGACGCTTGACTTACCATCGAGGAATGGCAACAGGCGTAACCGTACAGGTTACATGCAGCGACTCGGTAACAAGAAAGGCAGTGCAACAGTCAGAGTCACTGTAGAAATGCCTGTAAAACAGTTATAATAAGGGAATGTACCCCTTAGAGTACATGGCTAGACTAGGACTATTTATATTCCTTGTATTCTATCTTTTAATCAACTTGGTCATTTACATTCACTATGATCTGAGTTCTTACAAGACTTCCGCTACCAACTCTACCAAAGCACTTCCTATCCTATCCAAGATCCTTCCTCTAACATGGTATGAGAGCTAGTTTGGATTATAGGATCTGCTAAAGGGGCTTCCAACAAAGCTTCTTTATAAATTAATCTCAACATCAACAACATCAAGGGCATCAACATGCCAGGCGCAGACTGCGGAGAGACTGGAGAAAATCCAGTGCAACCCTCCACCAATGTCGCCTCTACTACGACGACTGTGGACACAGCGCTCCTCGAGCAGCTAATCTCCCGCATCAGCGCACTGGAGAGCCACCAGCCAATGAGCATTGACGGCTCAAGTTACGCCCGCAGACCTCCCGATCCTCAAGGAGCTGGATCTGAGCGATCCTTCACCTTCGACAACCGCGGAGTTCAAGGATCTGCTCAAGCACAACAAACACATTACGAGGCAATGGCTTCAATGCAGAGCAAGTTCCTCTCCACGTCGAAGCTCAGAACTACCAAGCCCTTCGACGGACAAGATTTCTACACGTGGAGCTTCGAATTCGAGCTACTAGCTCAGGGCGCTCAGATCTGGATGTACTACGACGGATCATATATTTTTCCAACAAACGGCTCACCTCAGGAGAAGACGCAATACTACAACGAATCACTCCTGGCCTTCACCGTCCTGATCCGGAACCTGTCGCCCGAAGAACAGCTGAGCATTCGCCCCTTCAAAAACGAGTGGGCGCCCGCGCAACAGTCCTGGGAACACCTGCGCACCTGCCACATGGCAACAGATTCGGTGACACTCAGTCGCCTACTCAACCAGCTGAACAACGTCAAGATGTTTCCCGGCGAAAAGGCCGGACCATACATCAACCGCTGCAGGAACCTGAGAGATCAATTCAGGAAAAGCGGCGGCAACTTCCCTGACGACATGTTCGTCACCATCATCCTTGCTGGATTGAGCCCGGAATGGCGCCAATGTAAGTCCCTCCTTCGCACACAAGACACTCTCAGCGAAACTGCCCTCTGCTCCACGCTTCTCTCCGAGCAGAAGGAAATCGACCTGTACAACGAACGAGGCAACAAGAAGGAGAAGATTGCCTTTTACGCTCAAGCGCCACCGGACAAGAAAAGACTCTTCTGAAAGTACTGCAAGAAGACTGGGCACATGATTCAAGACTGCTAGAAGCTGAACGGCAACAACAACAACCAGAAGGGTGCCGCTGCTTACCAGCAAGGAGGAGCCGCAGCGCGCAACCCAACTGTGTCGCCGCAAACCGTCGCCAGCACGTCCCAAGCCCCGGCGCGTCTCTCTGCGAACACAAGCGACAAGGGCAAAAGCAAGGTCTTGACTTGCATGGTGCGTCGTGGACCGCCTCGCCCCAACCGTCACTACCGCTTCTTCTGCAGCTGGGAAGACATGTTCGCAGAACCGCCTCAGGAGCGGCCCGAAGGATCAGTCGAAGAAGAAGAGGAGAATGATCCAACCTACGACGAGTTGACGGTTGGACGGATGCAGTTTGACTGGGAAGGGCCAGAGTGGATTCAGGAGTCACCACCTGCACGCATCGTAGACGACGACGAAGAATGTTACTACGACTACGACAATAATCACGACATGGAACATCACATCACTCCGAAGCTTGCCAATCTGGCCAAGGCAAGAAAGGAAGTCAACACGTGGTACCTGGACAGCTGCTGTGGTCACCACATGGTGTCTTCAGATGTCTTCATCCTCAACAGAGAGCGACTCTTCAACGAAGTGGAGATCACCGTCGCCAACAGCCAAACCATCTACGCCAGAAGCCGCGGACAGGTGCAACTGGAGTCACACGACACCGGCTACTGCATCCACATCAGCGATGTTCTCATCGTGCCGGAGCTTCGGTACAATCTTCTATCGCTCCACCAGCTGATGAAGTGCGGGGTTGGCCTGCAAACGACAGAAGACGAAATGCACTTAATATACAACGGCATCTTCATCGCAAAGGCAACAAGTGTGGAAGGCGTTTTCGTGCTCGACTTCGAGTCGCCCAGAACCACCGGCGACAACGAACACATCCTCGTTCTTGACCCTCCGGGTCACCCGTCGCCACCAAGATGGAGCCACCCAGAAGAAACCGACTATCAGCAACCCGACCTCGACGGCACCTTCCACGCCCTTGCCGTACCCGTCGCCTCAACAACAAACCCTGCCGAAACCGGACCGCAAGCAGTGGAAGAAGGAGAAGAAATCACATCAGAAACAGCAGCTACAACAACGGAAACGACCAACACTGAAGCCGGAGGATGGGCACGAGCAATCTGGCCTCGCGTCGAGCAACCTACCGGTTGGAACACCACCGAAGGCTGGGACGCCGTGGACACACGCTGGATCATGGAAAACACTGCGTTCGGAGAAGCTGTTGCAGCTGAAACTGGATGGGGCAACATCGCCGACGCACCTGCAGAAGAAGAAGCAGCAGAGGAACCGGAAATTGCTGAAGAGGCACCAGAAGCCGAGGAGGAGGAGTCACTGACAGTTTACGGACCTCACCTGCTACCCATCACAACGGACGGCAGAGACTATCTTCGCCTCGAGACAAGGGGAGTAGCGATCGGCGATACCCTATTCGAGGAGGATGAAGTTGCGCAACCCGAAGATCGCCACGCACGAACCTCGCGTCCAGAAAGGCCACTGGAGCTACCGGTGACGATCGACACTAGCACCATCGGCGACACCAGCGGAACGTATCATGGGGTGACAATTCAAGCAGCGGCAGTTCAAGTCACCGTGCCCGATGAACCTGCGGACGCAACAAGGCAAGAAACAGCGGAGGAGATATTAGCACGAGAGAAGGAGCTGTACACACGCACTAAGGGATATCGGGCTGACGGAGACATCTGGCATCAACGCATGGGACACCCATCAATCGAAGTGCTCAACAACTGCATCAACGCAAATGTCTTTGCGGCAGACGCACTGTTGCTGCCCGATGGCAAACTGCTGAAACCACGAACCGACCTACCTACCTGCACCGTCTGCCCGGCGGCCGCGCTCCGCCACACACCCTTCGCTGAAAAGATCCCTGGAGCCGAACAATACAAACCGCTGGAGAAAGTTTATAGCGACTTCCTGGTGCTCACGGCGAAAGGAGCCGGCGGGGAACAATACACCCTTACCTTTATCGACGCTGGCACACGCTTTGTCTGGGCCGTGAACGTCCGGGATCGCTACCTCGCATACGCTTGCTTCGAAATCTGGCTCGCCATGGCAGAAAATCAAAGCAACGGCTACAAGCTGAAGGCGTTCCAGACACACGGAGCTCTGGAATACCTGTCGGACGACTTCAAAACCCTATGCAAGCACAAGGGGATCAAGAGGATGATCTCCTTGCCTTACGCCCACGAACAGCAGGGATTGGCCGAGAGAACCAACAGGAGCCTCGCGACAAAAATGCGAGCCCTCATGAAGCATTCAGCTGTGCCAACCAAGTACTGGCCCTTTGCAATGGCACATGCAGTTCGGCTGCACAACATGCTCTCCTCGAAGGCACTGCCCAACAACAGTTCACCCTTCAAGGAGTGGACCGGAAAACACCCTGACACACGCATGCTGCGAGTCTTCAGGTGCATGGTACAGTACCGCCCCCACACTGCCCGAACCGGAAAATTTGACGATCACGCTCGCTGGGGCATTCACCTCGGAATCGAATCCGAATACCACGCCTGGACAATCCTGGATTTCGCCACCCACCAGCTCACGCGTTCACGTGACTGCATCTTCTACGAAAGACTGACTCTGCCACTGTACCGCCAGCACCGCACTGCACAAAACGCACCAGACAATGTTTTTCAGGGACAGCACAGCTACGCCAATGACGAGGACGATGTTGACGTGGCGAGAGAACAACCGGACGAGGCAGCAGTTGACGTGGCAGACGAGGCACCCTTCATCCCCGTTACGGAGCAGCTCGGCACTCCTACACACTTCCCAACCAACATCGATCCCCATGAAGCAGTACAGGCACAGCACGATTATGCAAGCGCAGAAATGCACTCACCCATGAATGAAGACCCAGCCCGCGACTCATCCCGCGACACCTTTCGCGACATCCCTGGCGACGACGACGACGTGGTCGAAGTTACCACCACAGTCGAATCCAACCTCACAGGCCTTCGCATTCTTGGCCTCGCTGTCGCCGTTCGGGGTAACAAGCAGCTGATCGAGCCCACCACCGTTCGCCAGGCTCTCAACGGGCCCGATGCTGAGAAATGGAGAGCCGCCATGGCCGCCGAAATCGCTGCACTCCAACGCCGCGGTACCTGGAAGCTGGTACCACGCCGCCACGCAAAGGGGAGGAAAATCCTTACAGGGAAATGGGTCTTCCGCATCAAGACCCTCGCGGACGGAACGATCGAGAAATTCAAGGCGCGCTGGGTTTCTCTGCATCGCCGCCGTGAAACAGCGCCCGCTTCGCAAGATCGACGTCTCCAACGCGTTCCTCTACGCGATCGTTGACGCTATCATCTACGTCGAGCAACCACATGCGTTCGAAGAAGACGGCGACGCAGTTTGTCTCCTGCAAAAGTCCCTGTACGGCATCAAGCAGGCACCACGCCTGTGGCAGCAGCATCTTCACGGCGTCCTCATCGAGCTCGGCTTCCAGCAGCTTCCCCACGATCAGGGGATGTACCGCCTCGAATCCCGCGGCCACTTCATCCTGCTCGTCGCCTACGTCGACGATCTTCTCTACACCGGCGACGACAACGACCTGCTCGATCGCTTCGAACGCGACATTCAGGAGAAGCTGGAGGTCACGATCGACCATGAGGTCACTCAATTCCTCGGCCTCAACATCACTCAGACCGCGGACACAATTCATCTCTCCGCCGCAAAGTACGCCGAGACCCTTGCTAAGAAGTTCGGGACAGCTCCCGTCGGCGTCACCACCCCGTTCCGCATTCCTCCGCCTAACCACGAGCCCGACACTACTCCGCTCTCACCGGCTGATCACCGTCTGTATCAGCAGCAGCTCGGATGTTTACTGTTCGCCGCCGTCACATGCCGCCCGGATTTATCCTACATCGCCAGCCAGCTCGCCCAGTACCTGCGTCGACCTGAAGGGGAGAACCTAGCAGACCTGCGCCGCGCCTTACAGTACTTCATCTCTACGCCCGATGTCGGTCTCACCTACAAGGCCAACTTAACAGCCCCACTACAACTCACCGGCTACGTGGATGCTGACCACGCAGGGGACGCAGACAACAGGAGGTCCCGCACAGGCTTCATTGTTAAACTCGAGCCTGCAGGAACCATCTCCTGGAACTCCAACAAACAGGAACTCATCGCCCTCTCGTCAGCAGAAGCAGAATTCATCGCAGCAAGCGCAGCAGTTCGCGAAGGACTCTACCTCACGGAGCTCCGGCAGGAAACGAAGACGGCGATGAACGGGTCCTTTAAGTTACTCTGCGATAACCAGAGCGCGATCAAAATCGCAAACAAGCTTGGCTTCGTCAACCGCACGAAACACATCGCCCTGCGTTACTTCTTCGTGAAGGACGAAATCGACAAAGGGAAGGTCCAGCTCATCTACTGTCCAACTGGCGAAATGGCAGCTGATTTCCTCACGAAGAAACTGCCACGTCAGAAGTTCCAGTACTGCTCGGACCTATGCGGAGTCACTCGCAAAAGCCACGTGGCGCACCTCCAGGAATGAAGGGGAGTGTTGGAGTGTGAAGGGAGTTATACTTAGCATTCCCGTAGGTGCAGCAGTATCGCACCTGACTCTGTCGAAGCAGCAACTACCGCAATATCGGATCAGCCCGTAACAAGGGCAGGAAGGTCAACAGTCGCAAGAGTCAACTGTCGCGACTGTTGACCATCTGGACCGACGCTTGACTTACCATCGAGGAATGGCAACAGGCGTAACCGTACAGGTTACATGCAGCGACTCGGTAACAAGAAAGGCAGTGCAACAGTCAGAGTCACTATAGAAATGCATGTAAAACAGTTATAATAAGGGAATGTACCCCTTAGAGTACATGGCTAGACTAGGACTATTTATATTCCTTGTATTCTATCTTTTAATCAACTTGGTCAATTACATTCACTATGATCTGAGTTCTTACAAGACTTCCGCTACCAACTCTACCAAAGCACTTCCTATCCTATCCAAGATCCTTCCTCTAACACAAACTGCAGGCCAGGTTGGATTGTGTAACTTCAAAATCAAAAAACTTTTAAAACTTCCTGACCACCCTTCTTGAGCATCACCCGGATACGTATGACCTCTCTTACAACACTTGTAGTATGAGACTCCCTTCTTGGACAGCACTTCCTTCCTTGTAGAGTTGCAACCCTCCCCTCGGGCTCTTCTCCACTTGAAAGGATGCTCCTCCTAAGGTAGACTCCAAGGATACTCCAAGGTAGCTTGAGTGGGCCAAGGTACAAGGTAGCTAGAAGGTTGAGAGAGCTTGTGGCATTGGTGAGAATGCACTATGATAATATGAGTTACACACAACCTACAAGGACTTATATAGTGGAAGGGCATGCCCAAACCACCATCCTTCTATCTTATTCATGCAATCCTAAGAATCCTCTCCTTATTGGCCGAAGATCCTAGCAATCCAACCAACCAATGAGAGTGCTCTGTTGAGCTCACCCACAGGGCTGACGTTTCGTTTTAGGCCTCCCTGATTCCCTGAAAAAATTTCCCCCTCTATTATGATGGTACATTTTTCACAACGTAGCTACCCTGATAGCTCAGTGTCAAACAACTTCCTACTCTGATCCGTCAGGGTTCACAGCTCAAAATCAGGGTTGCTATTAACATTGCACTACACTTCAAAATGAGTGATACAACAGCTTGAACTTTCCTACACTATCTAGTGCACGGGTTTGTCAATGTGGTACACCTCCTCCACATCCTCATCGTCCGACAGGAAAGGGTTGTCCTCCACTTCCTCATCCCTCACGATCTCCTGATTGTCGCCCAGGTCCTGTTCCACTTCATCGTCCTCCTCCTCCTCCTCCCCCTCATCCTCGTTCTCCCCGGCAGTTCCTGTCAGATTTATATGACATAGCTACTGTAGGCTATAGTGGGGTAGCACATATGGGGTACAGTTTTCTAGGGTTTGCTTCTTGTACCCAACTTTCACTTAGTCATTTCATTCCTCGTTTCTTCTCATGGTATCGAGCAGGTTCCCTAGTGGGAACGATTCCTAGGGCCCACCACCACGAAATTTTTTTTTTTCTGCCCGGAGCGCGTTTTGCGCCGGCCCGAGTCGCGCCGCCCTTTCGGCCCGTCGCGCCCGTCGCGCCCGTTGCGCCCGTCGCGCCCGTCGCGCCCGTTGCGCCCGTCGCGCCCGTCGCGCCCATCGCCACCTACCTCCGCGGCCCCGCCACCTACCTTCGCGGCCCCGCCACCTCACTGTGCGGCCCCGCCACCTACCTCCGCGGCCCCGCCACCTACCTCCGCGGCCCCGCCACCTACCTGTGCGGCCCCGCCACCTACCTGTGTGGCCCCGCCACCTACCTTCGCGGCCCCGCCACCTCACTGTGCGGCCCCGCCACCTACCTCCGCGGCCCCGCCACCTACCTGTGCGGCCCCGCCACCTACCTTCGCGGCCCCGCCACCTCACTGTGCGGCCCCGCCACCTACCTCTGCGGCCCCGCCTCCTACCTTCGCGGCCCCGCCGCCTTACTGTGCGGCCCCGCCACCTACCTCCGCGGCCCCGCCACTTACCTTTGCGGCCCCGCCGCCTCCTCCCAGCGGCCCCGGACGCCGCCCTCTCAGCGGCCCCGCCGAGCCGCCCAGCAGCCGAGTCGCCCAGCAGCCGAGCCGCCCAGCAGCCGAGCCGCCCAGCAGCCGAGCCGCCGAGCCGCCCAGCCGCCGAGCCGCCCTGTCCGCAGCCGAGCCGCCCAGCAGCCGAGCCGCCCAGCCGCCGAGTCGCCGAGCTGCCGAGCCGCCCTGCAGCCGAGCCGCCCGAACCGCCCTGTCCGGTAAGAGCAGCGCCTCTCTCACAGCACTGCCCTCGCCCTACTGTTTGCACTGCTAGTCTACTGCTGTCATGGCTACCCCTAGTGTCCTCGCTTTTGACGCTGAGGGTCGGGCCATTGACTTTGACGTCTGGATAGATGACCTGCAGCTTTTCTTACAGTGCGACAGAGCAGACGGCCTCTCCCTCTTTGACCTCACTTCTGGTGCCTCTCCTGCCCCCGCTGCTGATGCTGACGCCACCGTTCGCTCACAGTGGGCCACGCGCGATGCTGCTGCACGTCTTGCTGTGCGTCGCCACCTCCCTACCTCTGAGCGTGCGCACTTTAGCCAGTACAAGAGTGCTCAGACCTTGTACGACGCTGTAGTTGCACGCTACTCCTCCCCTGCCACTGCTGCACTGAGCCGCCTCATGCTACCGTACCTCTTCCCTGACCTTGCTGCCTTTCCCACAGTCGCTGACCTCATTACGCACCTCCGCTCTAGTGACACTCGCTACCGCGCTGCGCTTCCTGCTGAGTTCTGCGCCAAGAACCCCCCCCCCATGTACATCACCCTCTACTACATAGTCACCCGTCTCCCTGACTCCCTTCGCGTAGTCAGGGACCACTTCCTCTCGGTTTGTCCCACCACTCTCACCGTTGACCTCCTCGAGAAGGCCCTCCTAGCAGCAGAAAAGAGCATAGTTGCTGTAGGAGCCTCTCGTGGTGACCCTCGCACCCCCATCTTTGAGGGGTGTTCCCCCTCCCCTCTTTTGCCCTCTGTTGCCTCTGCTGCTGCGGCCGACCTCACTGGTTTGGAGTCGGTTGGGGCAGCGTCTACCCCTAGCGGGAGACGCCGCCCTGGCAGGGGCAAGGGGGGCAGGGGCGCTGGAGGAGCTAGCGGGGGCGGTGGAGGCGGCAGTGGAGGTGGTGGAGGAGGTGGGGGTGGCGGTGGGAGTGGTGGCGGGGGTGGAGGTGTAGGTGGCGGCAGTGGAGGCGCAGGAGGCAGCGGCGGTGGCGGAGGGAGCGGAGGTGGCGGCGGTGGAGGAGGAGGCGGCGGAGGAGGTGGAGCTGGTCGGGGTGGCGCTGCGCAGAGGGTCAGCTCCGGTGGTGGTCAGCGCCAGCAGCAGCAGCAGCAGCAGCAGCAGCGCACTCGTGACGTCCCCTCCCCTCAGCAGCTCCGTGAGTGGTACACTGCACGCCAGAGGGGTGGGGGTGCTGGTCCGTGCACCTACGTCCTGCGCACCGGCGACCGCGCGGGTGAGCAGTGCGGGGGTGCGCACTCCACCCAGCGCTGCTTTGGCCGCCTCACGGACGCTTGGCGTCACCAGTTCCCTGAGGCCACTGAGATCCCCCGCTGGGGTGAGCTGTCTAGGGCGGGTGTAGCTGTCTTTGACCTTGACTTTGATGCTATTCTTGCTGCCGTGTATACTGTGACTATTAGTGATGAGGGTGACTGTTACCGGTGTTTTCCGCCCGACCCGGGCATTGAGACTGCTGCTCTAGGTACTGGTGAGGCTGCTGCTCTAGGTGCTAGCGAGGCTGCTGCTCTAGGTGCGTCTGCTCCCTCAGGTGCTGGTGAGTCTGCTCTCTCAGGTTCTGCGTCGGCTTCGGCCTCCCACACCTTCACACTTGACTCGGGGGCTTCTCGCTCCTTCTTTCGAGACCGCACCACACTCACGCCGCTTGGCCGGCCAGTTGCGGTCTCCCTGGCAGACCCCTCTGGGGGTCCTGTCCTTGCTCACTTCTCCACTGTCCTCCCGTGTCCGACGGCCCCCTCTGGCACCCTGTCTGGTCTCTACCTCCCCTCGTTCTCTACGAACTTGGTGAGTGGTGCTAACCTACAGGATGCGGGGGTTCACCAGTTCACTCCTGCGAGTCAGCGGGTGACCCACTGCACGGACGCTAGGACAGGCCGCCACCTGGCCACGTTTACACGTCGGCCAGGGTCGAGCCTGTACACACTGACCACTGCGTCTCCTCCAGTCCCTGCGTCTGGTCAGGTAGCTGCGTCGGGTCAGGTGTTTGCTGCAGCGTCCAGGTCTGGTCCTGAGTCTGCCCCCTGCTCGTGTCGCCTCCTGTCTCACGAGACTCTCCTCTGGCACCACCGCCTTGGCCACCCCTCCCTGCTTCGTCTCCGGAGCATGGCCTCCCGTGTCCTTGTCTCTGGTCTTCCCCGGTCCCTCCCTCCCCTTCCTCCGGGGCCAGGCCCTACCTGCGTCCCCTGTGTCGAGGGACGGCAGCGGGCTACCCCTCACTCCTCCCAGTTTCCTCCGACAGAGGCCCCGCTGCAGACGCTTCACATGGACGTGTGGGGCCCGGCCCGCGTCCGTGGACAGGGTCACGAGCGCTACTTCCTGCTGGTGGTTGACGACTACTCGCGTTACACCACAGTCTTCCCCCTGCGCAGCAAGGGTGATGTCACTGAGGTGTTGATCGACTGGATCCGCGCAGCTCGTCTCCAGCTCAGGCGGAGCTTTGGCTCGGACTTTCCTGTTCTGCGTCTGCACTCTGACAGAGGCGGAGAGTTCTCCTCTGGCCTTCTGCGAGCCTACTGTCGTGCACGAGGCATCCGCCAGACCTTCACGCTTCCGGACTCTCCACAGCAAAATGGGATTGCTGAGCGCCGCATTGGCATGGTCATGGACGTCGCCCGTACGTCCATGATGCATGCGGCTGCCCCCCATTTTTTGTGGCCGTTTGCGGTTCGGTACGCGGCGCATCAGATCAACCTTCAGCCCAGGGTCTCCATGCCGGAGACCTCCCCAGCTTTGCTGTGGACGGGGAAGGTTGGCGATGCGTCTGCGTTCCGTGTCTGGGGATCTCGGGCGTTTGTCCGCGACTTGTCTGCGGACAAGCTGTCCCCTCGTGCTGCTCCTTGCGTCTTCCTGGGTTTCCCCCCTGACGCCCCAGGGTGGCAGTTCTACCACCCCACCTCTCGCCGTGTTCTGTCCTCCCAGGACGTCACGTTCGACGAGTCGGTCCCCTACTACCGCCTCTTCCCCTACCGCACTCCGTCCCTCCCCCCGCCACCGCTCTTCCTTGTACCAGGTCCCCCCCCGGTAGACCCCCTCCCCCCTCAGGGTCCTGCCCCTTCAGGTGTGTCCCAGGTAGACGCTGTTGAGCCTGTCGAGGTCGCTGGTGACTCTGGTGCTGCTGAGGGTGCTGAGCCTGGGGGTGCTGACTCTGGGGGTGCTGAGCGTGTGGGTGCTACGCCTGGGGGTGCTGAGCCTGGGGGTGCTGAGCCTGGGGGTGCTGAGTCTGGGGATACTACGACTGGGGGTGCTGAGCCTGGGGGTACTACGCCTGGAGGTGCTGAGCCTGGGGGTGCTGCGTCTGGGGGTGCTGAGCCTGGGGGTACTACGCCTGGAGGTGCTGAGCCTGGGGGTGCTACGCCTGGTGGTGCTGTGCCTGGCGGTTCACCGGGTGCTCCCTCTCGCCGGGAGCCACTCTCTCCCCAGGAGCTGCGTGAGTGGTTTGCCGGCGCTGGAGGCGAGCTGCTGGAGCTGCTGGAGCTGGAGGTGCTGCGGGTACTGGAGGTTCTGTTGCTTCTGAGGGAGCTGGTGCCACGGGTCCCGGAGGTGCTCGTACTGGGAGTACTGGAGCTGCTGGACCTGCGGGTACTTCTGGAGCTGGAGTTGCTGCGGGTGTTGGCGCGGAGGCTACTACTGTCGGTCCTGGAGGCGGTCCTGCTGGGGGTACTACTGGTGCTGCTGGGGGTTCTGGAGCTGGAGCTGCTACTGGTGCTGGTGCTGCCCCTGGGGTTGCTGGTGCTGTCCCTCCTGTGTCTGGAGTCGCCGCGCGGCCTCGGCCGTACTTCGTTCCGCTCCTTCAGCAGGTTCTTGGTCTCCCGCCTTCTACTGGTCCTCCTCCTCCCTTAGAGTGTCCACAGCCTGTCCCGTCGCAGTTACAGTTACAGCCGGCCTCCCCACTGCCTGCTCCGTCTCCCTACACTGGTCCTACTGGAGGTCTTGCTGAGCGTCGTGAGCCTGCGTCTCGCCCTGCGTCGCCTGTCCGTGCTGCTCGCACTAGTGGTCGCGGTTCGCGTCAGCGTCCTCCTCCTGTCCCTGGCACGCACCGGATGTCTCTGCGTCCGTCCACTGCTCCTCTGCGTGCCCCTTTGCCTTCTCCTCCTGAGTCTTCTCTTCCTACTCTTGCCGACCCGGAGTCGGACTCTCTTCGCGCTGCCAGTCCTACTGTCACGCGTCTCCTTGCTACGGTTGTCACTGACCCTTCCTTTGAGTCCACTGCTGCGTCTGCTCTAGTTGCTGAGCTCGTCGACTTTGCTGCTCGCTGTCGCCTAGACTACGTCGCCAGTCTTGTTGCTGAGTCTGAGTCTGTCTGTCCTCCGTCCGTCGGGGGTGAGTGTGCCCTTGGCACGGACGTCCTTGAGGACAGGCAGGAGGAGATCCAGTGCTTGGCCGCTGCTTCACCTCATCTCGTGTCCGTACTGCTTACCCCTGAGGGAGACCCGGATGCACTTGACATCCCGACTCCGCGCTCTTACGCGGAGGCGATAGAGGGTCCCTACTCCTCTCAGTGGCAGGCAGCTATGGACGCAGAGATGGCTTCCTGGAAGTCCACAGGCACCTACGTTGACGCTGTTCCCCCTCCTGGGGCGAACATCGTCAGTGGCATGTGGATTTTCAGGGTGAAGCGACCGCCGGGTTCTCCGCCTGTCTTCAAGGCGCGTTACGTGGCTCGTGGCTTCAGTCAGCGGCAGGGAGTTGACTACTTTCAGACCTTCTCTCCCACCCCGAAGATGACCACTCTTCGGGTACTGCTGCACGTAGCTGCTCACCGTGACTACGAGCTACACTCTCTTGACTTCAGCACTGCTTTCTTGCAGGGCAGCCTGCACGAGGAGATCTGGCTGCGTCGCCCACCTGGCTTCACTGGGTCTTTTCCTCCTGGCACCCAGTGGAGCCTACGGCGGCCAGTCTACGGTCTCCGCCAGGCACCGCGTGAGTGGCACGACACACTGAGGACTACACTTGCGGCTCTTGGGTTTGCTCCCTCTACTGCCGACCCGTCGCTGTTTCTGCGCACCGACACTTCTTTGCCGCCGTTCTACATCCTCGTGTACGTCGACGACTTGGTCTTTGCCACAGCTGACACTGCTGGACTAGCCCACGTGAAGTCCGAGCTGTAGAAGAGACATACGTGCACTGACCTGGGTGAACTGCGCAGCTACCTTGGCTTGCAGATCACTCGGGACAGAGCACGCCGCACCATTACCCTGACTCAGTCACACATGGTGCACCAGGTCCTTCAGCGCTTCGGCTTCACGTACTCCTCGCCTCAGGCCACTCCTCTGCCTACTCGCCACTCGCTCTCAGCTCTACCTTCGGATGAGTCCGTAGAGTCGAGTGGCCCGTACCCAGAGCTTGTTGGCTGCCTCATGTACCTGATGACCTGCACACGACCTGACCTTGCATACCCTCTTAGCATTCTTGCACGCTATGTTGCTCCTGGGAGACACAGACCGGAGCACATGGCTGCAGCGAAGAGGGTGTTGCGCTACTTGTGCAGTACGTCGGGCATGGGGCTTGTGCTTGGAGGGCAGAGTCCAGTGGTCCTTACTGGGCACGCAGACGCTTCTTGGGCTGACGACCAGGCTACGCAGCGGTCGTCACAGGGTTACACCTTCAGCCTTGGTTCCGGCTCTGTTTCGTGGCGGGCTACTCGCTCGTCTTCTGTTCTCGGCTCCAGTTGTGAGGCTGAGATCTACGCAGGAGCCATGGCTGCACAGGAGCTTCGCTGGCTCACCTACCTGCTGACTGACCTCGGAGAGTTGCCTCGTTCTCCTCCAGTGCTGTACGTAGACAACAAGGCCATGCTGGCCTTGTGTCGGGAGCAGCGACTGGAGCACAGAACGAAGCACATTGCTCTCCGCTACTTTCTTGCTCGTGAGCTGCAGCAGCGTGGTCAGCTGCGTCTTGCGTACGTGGCCTCTGAGGCCAACACTGCTGATATCTTCACCAAGGCACTTGCGCCTTGTGACCATCAGCGCTTCTGTACTCAGCTGGGCCTTGTGCCTACCTTGCCTCACTTGCTCACCTCTTGACCTTGCTTGTACTGTTACATATATATATACCTGCTCTTGTTTGTCTAGCCCTTTTTATATATATGTGTACTCCTGCTTGTGAACTGGCCTTGTGGCCTTGAACTTGTGCTCGGAATGTGTGGTGACTTTGTGATCCACCCTGAGCTTGTTTTGCTTTGCTTTGCTTGACTGGTCTTGTGACCCCTTGTTCTCCCCCACTTTGCCTATGGGGGTGTGTCAGATTTATATGACATAGCTACTGTAGGCTATAGTGGGGTAGCACATATGGGGTACAGTTTTCTAGGGTTTGCTTCTTGTACCCAACTTTCACTTAGTCATTTCATTCCTCGTTTCTTCTCAGTTCCAGCAGCCACATCTTCATCCTCCTTCCACTTCCCCTTCCTCTCCCTCTCTGCCACGGACAGCTTCAGGCTCTTCACAGGGCGCCTCTTCCGCATGGACCTCCACACCTCCAGTGCCTCCGACCAGTCGATCTCGTACTTCAGGAGCGATATCTGCACCAGCTCCCCCATACGCGCGTTGCAGAGCGCTCCTCGAACCCAGGACTTGATGATGTTCTGCCTGGAGAACCCCCTCTCGCACTCCACGGTGGAGAGGGGAAGCACAGCCAGCGCCTGCCACAGCAGGATGAGGTTGGGCCATCTCCTGCCAGGCACATTCGAAACACAACAGAACTGGAGAAGAAATCTACAACCTAAACAATCACCAAGTAAAAAATCACCAAGTTTAAAATCAACAAGTTAAAAACCAAGAATATGAAAATCTCGTACGCAAGCAGTGGACTACCTCTTTGAGTCTGCGCTCCCAAGAAAGTTGTACAGGCCCTGGGAGAAGCTCTCCATCTCATGGTGTGTCTCCATGATCGCACAGAATGTCGGGAGTTCCCTCTCTGCTGCTTTGAGGTCGAATCCCGGCAGCTTGTGGCGGAAGAGCCTGCTACATCAGTGCAGCCACTCTTTGCATTTCTTCTCTCGCTGGGCCTTGATCTTCGGCCACTTCCCCGCCCGGAACAGCTTCGTCGGGCCCAACTTCCCAAGGTCATCCAGCCGGGTGTTGAGGTTGTCCACGCAGTCGCGGGCGAATTGGCGGCACAGCTTCACGCAGTCTGCGTAGGTGCTTCCCTGCTTGTGGCCCTTCAGCTTCCTCTCATGCATGGTGTAGAGGTGGTTGATTGGGCGTCCCTCTCCGTCCACGCCTCGAACCCGGACCTGCTTGCCTCCTCCCTCCTTGTGGACCTTGAGGAAGTTTACCAGCCAGCTCTTCCCCTCGCCCCCGAACGGTTTGGTTGTCGTCAAGTAGCGTTCCGTCAGATCACCCGTGGTGGACTCAATGGTCTTCGCAATCTCAGTCACATCCAGCTGTCACAGAAGCAATCGACAACAGAGAGTAGGATTAGCAACAGTGCAGGATTACACTCCTCATCTCAACAACTTACTAGCATTCAACCTCACCTCACGTCTGTGGAAGCATCGGTTGAGGTCGTTCATGTCGGCCAGAATGTCGGCTAGGAAAAACAAACAGAACTGGAACTTGTAGCACGTCACAATCTCGTAGGCCTTGTGGTTGTGCTCCCAGAGCAGCACGATGCAAGCGCCGAGGACCTTGCACAGCCTGCGCACCGCATCCCCTCGTGACAGCCACCGAACCGTGTGGATTCCTTGGACTTCGAGGTTTGTCTGGTAGATCACTCGCTGCAGGTACTTGAACCTCTGACTCCACACGCTTGAGTTCCCGAGAAGCGTCGCCACTGTGCGCACCACCTTGTCGACCATGCCAAGGTCCTCGTTTGACTCAGCGGCGTCCTTCACAGCCAACGCCTCACTGTAGGATGCAGGGAATAAAAATCAAGAGGTAATGGGTAAACCATAAACGAAAAAAACCAGAACTTCTACAAAACTTGATACACACCGGTGGGCGATGCAGTGGCATGAAAACAGGTGCGGAACGTGTTCCCGAAGACGCGCCACCAATCCGTTATCTTTCCCGGTAATGACTGACGCCCCATCCGTGCTGATACCGACGATCTTGGACACATCCACGCCTGCGGAGCGGAGATGGTTCAGAAGCACCTCGAACAGAGACCCTGCATCACACCGCTCAACCGTCAGCAAGGTAAAGAACTCGCAAGCGATTTGGCGATTCTTAAAAAACGTAAGGTACACAATCATGTGTTTCCCTCGCGTTCGGTCGGTGCTCTCGTCGCACTGAATGCCCAGGAAGGGGGATGCCAGGATGTGGTCCATCTGCACCCGAGTGAGGTATGTACTGATGCTGTGGACCATCTGCTGGAAGCCGTATCTGCAAAGAGGAGAATGAAATGGTCAGGAACTTGGAAAAAATAACGACAAGCAACATATGTCACGCTGCATTCTAACGCTAAGATTAATTACCGTGTCAGATACACGCCGTAAGATTGACGAGGAATGTCTGGCGTGTCCTGCTCCGCAAGATGCCGCATCAGCTTCGGAAACATGCTAATCGGCGCGTCACACTGGCACTGGAACTGCGTAGACCGCATGAGTCGAATCGCGCGCCGCCCCTCGACGTAGGAGTTGATGAAGTCCGAAATTACCTGCTGGCCCTCGCGGATGCCCGCCGCAAGCTTCAACTGCCGATCCACCGCCGCCTTGTGTGCGTCCGTATGCTCGTGCGCCCTGAACGACTGCGTCTGCAAGTCACGGCCACCGTCGTCACCTTGCATGGCGTATCTCGTGTTCCCCTTCGCGTACGACACGCAGATGGAGCACTTCACGTAGGGAAAACCGTCCTTGGTCTTCCCAAACACCAGCCAGGAAAAGTGTCGCGACCACTTCGTCTCGTAGTTAATACTCGCCTCCAGGTACACCTGCTCACGCAGCTGCATCTTGGTGAGTGCGGGCGAGCCGGTATCCGCGCGCACAGGGATGTCAACTTCCTCCGGCAGCTCAGCTTCTTTCGGTGGAGGATCTGCCGGCTTGTCATTGTCAGGCGGTGGAATACGGCGGCCTCCGACGACCAGAGTACTCTGCGCCCATTTCCCATTTCGCGCTCGCTTGGGAGTGGAAGAAGCCGACGGCGGGCCAACAGACACACGCATCGTGCTTGCAGTGGGGCTAGGCGAGGGCGGTGGGGGATCTTTGCTGCAAGAAGCAACAGCCGGGGGTAGAGTGAAGGCGACAGGACGTGGAGAATCGGAAGGAGTAGGGGTTATTCTAGCTGCAGAGTCATGAACGGTAGACCTAGTTCTGGTGTGACCGGAGCCCCGGTAGCTCTAAGAAAATCGAGCCCAGACCGGGGAGCATCTGATGCTTTCTCCGGCAGGGCTGGCGCTGTCGGTTTCGCCAGTAAAGGTGGCTCGTCAGGGCCAGTCTGAGGAGCAGCTTCGTCGTCCGGCAGGGCCTCCATGGCGGCGAGCAAGAGGAAAGATGGAGCGAGAGGAAAGTGTGAGACTGAACGCACGAAATGGAAGAAAAAGCAGGAAGCGAAGGAAGCCTGGCTGTGGGTAGGGGGAAGGAAGGGAAGCTTGGAGATGGCGGGGTCATCACGAAACCACCGCGGCGCGACGCCACACGGTTGATGGCAGCATTCGTCAATGAATTCGGCCGTGAATGCAAGGCCGAACTCATTCAAGGACTGCAGGACTGCCACCACATACTGTCAACATGCCGTTCTGGCCAATGGCGGAGGCATGCTGTGCACTGCGCGGTGCGCGTGGCAGCAACATATCATTGATTTGGGTGCGTTGTCACTGTTGACAGCTGTGCTGTACAGCACGGTGTTGGAATTCGTTGTCGGTATTACGTCAGTCCTGGGCGTGAACGGGGTACCTCACATGGGGGCACGCGAAGTAATGATTATGCACAAGGGGGGGTTATCGACAGGAAATTTCGAGGAACCTTCGTCCCGATACCCTCGCATTCAGGGTCCACCGAACGCATACTCTGCATAGACATAGTCCGCAAGTACACTACTCTGAGCCTAGTTAAAATATTTCAGGGTTCGTTAAGTAACGTATCTGATTGGATCAGAGTTCACAAGTTAAAAAAGCTGAAATTGCAGGGATCACCAGTTGAGAAGCCTGTATTCACCCTGAAATCAGTGTAATTACCCTGATAAAATCAGCCCTGCTCACCCATATCTCCAAGGGAATCTCCACCTTAGAACCTTCCTTGTTGCCTTCCTTGATGCCTTGTTGCCTTCCTTGTTGCCTTCCTTGTTGCCTTGTTGCCTTCCAAGTAACTTCCCCAATAGATCCTCCCATAGCCACTACCAAGGAAACTTCCAACCACCCACCTTCCAAGGAACCTTCCCCTTACTCCTATTCCCAAAGAACCTTCCTTATGACCAGCCCATCCTCCTTAATGCAAATCCCAGCTACATGCATAAGAATAAGGGGTAAACCTTAGTAAAATACCCTTCACAAGTACCAACCCTCTTATAAATAACCTAAGGGTAAACTCAAACCAATAGACCTTACCAAGATCATGGGATTTATCTTTAGAAGTTTAGTGTTTAAGTTACAAATGTAACTTTCTCGGACGCGGTCTTGTGGCTCCCGACACAAGGGAGGGTACCTTCCCAAGATTCCCCACATACCACACCAAAATCATACAAAGGCACACTCAATACCACA
The DNA here is from genome assembly GCA_947471745.1 of Closterium sp. Naga37s-1. NCBI lineage: Eukaryota > Viridiplantae > Streptophyta > Zygnematophyceae > Desmidiales > Closteriaceae > Closterium > Closterium sp. Naga37s-1. Next base: position 418,348 of record CANJKZ010000008.1, read on the forward strand.
CTCTAAAAGAAACCCCCTATATCCCGGGTCATACCATTCCACTCCATGAGGTCTTACCATCCTCTCATTACTTCACCAAATCCAGTCCATCCTCTAAAGGCTCTCTCTCTCTCTCTCTCTTCACCTTAGAAAGGATAATGTGACTCCACCACAACTGGTCCACTCACCCACTCAACCTGCCATGCACGCCGAACCTTAGTGCCATCCGGTGCCAAGAAGATCTCTCCATGCTCAAACTCGTATTCCATGGGTACCATCACCACATACCTAGCCAGGGCATAGTCTTCCTCAGGGGGTAGAAGGGGAGAAGGGGGAGAACCAGGTGAGAAGGGGGTATAGGTAGGAGAAGAAGGGGATGGTGGAGGGGAATGAGGTAAGTTGATGGGGGTAGAGGGGGGTGAAGATGATGGGGAAATAGTTTCATGTCGAAGGAGGATATAAGAGGGGTAGGTGGGAATGGTTGGCTCGTCATGTTCAGAGTCTACGGTAGGGGAGTAAGGTGTAGGAGGTCGGGGTGGGGAGGGGGATGGAGAAGATGGAGCGTCGGGGTCGGAAGGATAGTAGATGGGTGAACCAAAATCCGAATCATAGTTATGGTCGGGGAGCCATAAGGGGTATGTATGATATCCGTGGTAAGGGTCCATGGGGTCAGAGAGAGTGTGTGGGTCTACGCCACGGGAGTTGGGGATGATGTGGAGAAGTTGAGTGTTTTCGTTGAAGAAGGGTGTGAAATCATTAGGGATAGGAAGGTGTATGTCCCATGGCTGCTCCACTATCTCGTAGTCCGTACCCACTCCAATCAAAGGCCAAGGTATCTCAACCACCTCTCCTGGCTCCTCACCGCAAATCTCCTCCCAATCGATGTTCAGGTCCGGAAACACCAACCCCTCCATGTTGCCTCGTGGTACCCCCAACGTAGGTGAGTAGTCGAACGTTACTCTCCTTTGGAGAAGATCCACCAGCAGTTGATAAAGGTAGTCGTCCTCCATGGCTGTAGATGCCCTAAAAGCGAGGATCAGTCGGGTCGCAAGCTCCCCCGTCTCTCGATTAGGAGGATGGATGGTTGGAAGAGGAGGAGGATATGGAGAGAGAGTAGGTTTGAATCTCTTGATTGCTTTCGCACGTTGCCCGGGATGCCGAGCTCGCCTAAGGTCGCCGCCGACTCCGCTTCGATGTCTAATCTAAACTAGGGTAGCCTATGATCGCTTTGTTCGCCGTTGATCGCCCGATCGCCTTGGTCGTTGGTAGTCTAAGATTGCTTGAACGAGAGTAGGTAACCTAATGAGCGCTTGATCGTGGGGGTGTACAGGCGGTCCTGTACTTCACGGGGAGAGTGGGGGTGTATAGGCGTTACCTATACTTCGCGGGGAGAGGGGGGGGTGTATCTCTAAGGTGCTATCTTCACCAGCTTCACGTTCTCCCGAGACTCCTTCCATGAAGCTCCCGCCTTATCCTCCACCACTACATCGAACTGCTCCACCTCCTTTACCTTAAATAGCGTTTTGAACTTCTTAGCCTGCTTCTCCCACGCCACCCTCTTACTTGGCTTGAGGCGGACAAAGTCCCCTTTCTCTAACTTCTCCATCTCTAAGGCCGTTGTCCTCCTCAAGTCAAAGTCCAGCTTCTGCTTCTCCTGTGCCTTGTCATGGTTCCCCACTGCCTGTGCTAACACCAGCTCCATCTCTGAAGACCTCCTATAGAGATATCCTGCCACCGCATCCGCTTCCTCCTCCGTGGACAACTCCGACAGCTCCCGCACCTCGAAATCCGACATGGTGGTGCCCGTGATGTTTGGGTGACGCCCATACTGTAGGAAAAAGGGAGAAAACTTGGTGGAAGAATGGATTGAGGCCCTGTACCCAAGTAGCACCCACCAGATGTTCTCATCCCATTCCAAGGGGTTGGTTTCCCCAAGTCTCAGCAGCGCCCCCTTCAAGGTCCGTTGGAACCTCTCGATGAGCCCCGAGCTTTGAGGGTGTTCGGGACGAGAGAACTCGTGGTAGATCCCAAACTTCTCCAGGAGCACCCCAAACTCCCCCTTGAAATGAGACCCATTGTCGGTGTGGATCACTAGTGGGCAGCCATGGTTGGAGATGATCTTTTCCGCTACAAATGCCGCTGCTGTTGCCGCGTCCGCACTCCTTACCGGCTTACACTCCGGCCACTTGGTGAAGTGATCCATGGCCGAGATGACATACTTGTTCCCTCCTTTGGCCGTGGTGTGGAGAGGCCCGATGAAGTCGATCACTACCCTCTCCCACGGCTTCGAGACCAGTACCAGCTGCAATTCTCCCTTCGCCGTCCAAGCCCCCTTCTGAAACACACACGTCGCACACCCCTTCACAAACGCCGCCACATCACTCCCCACTCCGTACCAATCATACTGCTTCTTCACCAAGTCCGTGGTCCTCGGTACCCCCAAGTGCCCCAACCCATGAAGAAATGCTATGATGTCCCTCCTCTCCTCCTTCCTTGGTACCGGCTTCAACTCCCCTTTGATCTTCTTCAGCAACCTCCCATCCCTCCATTCGAAGTTCTTACCCCTTGCTCTCACCCTCCTCTTCTCCGCCGTGCTCCACGCCGGATCAACCGTCCCCTTCTCCAAGAAGAACAAGGTGTTGGCGTCGTCCCAAATGTCGAGGGTGGTCTCGGACGCGAGATTCTTACTAGGAGTCCCCTCCTCTCCTGCCTCTCCTTCCACCTTTGCCTTCTTCTTAGGCTGCCCTATCTCTTCTAGCAGCTGCTCCTCCTCTATTCCCTCATCCGGCCGTTGCCCCTCTTCGAAGATCTCCTCCTCTTCTCCGGTCTCCTCACCTTCCTCCTCTCCACTACTCTCCTCCTCTACTTCCCCTCCTTTCTCTTTGTCCTCTTCCTCCTTGTCCGTACTATTCTCCTCTTCCTCCTCATTGTCCTCCTCGTCCCCCTTATCTGCTTCTTCCTCCTCCTCTGTGCTATCCTCCTCCTTGCTATCCTCCTCCTTCTCTCCCTTGGTCACTGACTCACTACTCTCCCCCTCGTCTTCACCCTGTTCTTTGGGAAAAAGGGATGTGTACATGGGGATGGGGTAGCTGGTGTGGGAGATGGGATGGGTGGGTGAGGGGATGTATGCATGCCAATGGAATGGTGCTTCCCCCCCCGCATGAAGATGCAACCCCTGTTGCATGCGGCTCAATGCGTCGACGTTCTTGTGAGTCTCTCCCGCCTTGTAGGTGATGGTGAAATTGTACTCTTGCAGCAACAAACTCCACCTAGCCAGCTTCCCCGTGAGGTCCTTCGCCGTCATGAGCCATTGGAGTGCTTGGTGATCCGTTTGCAGCAAGAACTTGCTCCCATAGAGGTAGGGCCTGAAGTGTTTGATCGCCCACACCACCGCTAAGCACTCCCCGTGTGTTGAAGACAAATTCCGCTCCGCTCCCCTCGTAGTTCGGCTTGCATATGCTACCACCCGTTCCGCTCCCTTCTCGTCCTTTTGAGCCAATATCGCCCCTAGTGCCTTGGCCGAGAAATCTGTTTGGAGGATGAATGGTTGGTAAAAATCTGGAAATGCAAGGATGGGGGGGGAGATGAGGGCGAGTTTGAGAGCGTTGAAGGCTTGCTCGCACTCGTGTGTCCATTCGAAGGGGTGGTCTTTGTGGAGCAGCTGCGTGAGAGGGTGCGCCACCTTGGCATACCCCTTGATGAACCTCCTATAGTAGCTCGTGCACCCCAGGAATTCCCGCACGCCCCTCTGGTCTACCGGCGCCGCCATGTTGCTAATCGCCTCCAGCTTCCCTCCGTCCGGCTTCACTCCTTCCCATGTCACCAAATGCCCTAGGTAGATGGTGGAGTAAAAACCCAGCTCACACTTGTTCGGCTTTAGCAAGAGGTGGTTCTCCTTGATCCTCTCAAATGCGTCCCGCAGGTGCTCAAGATGCTCCTCCCAACTGTTGGAGAAGACAATGATGTCATCGAGGTATGGGATGGCGTTTTTGTGGGTGCGGAATGTGGTTGTCATGAGGCGTTGGAAGGTGGCGGGTGCGTTCCTAAGCCCGAATGGCATCCGCACGTACTCGTACTGACCCGAGGAGGTAACGAAGGCTGTCTTGGGGATGTCCTCCTCTGCTACAAGGATGGTGTGGTAGGCGGACTTCACATCTAGCACCGAGAAATAGAGCGATCCCGTCATTCTATCGAGGATGTCATCTATCCGCGGCATGGGGAACTGGTCGGCGGCTTCGGTCACGGCGTTGAGGGGGCGGTAATCGATGACTACTCTATCCCCAAAGTCCTTCTTGGGGATGACGATGCATGGTGATGACCATGGGCTATCCGACGGTCGAATGACTCCTTGCTCTAACAAGGTTTGGACCTCCTCCTCGATTCTAGCGCGTTCGGAAGGTGAGACTCGGTATGACTTGTGGGCTATCGGCTTGGCACTCCCGGTGGCAATGTGGTGGCGGATGGTGGGGTGGGTTCCTAGTGTCTCCTTCTCTGTGGAAAAGACCTCCCTATACTCCACCAAAAGTGTCCGCACCTCCTTCTGCTGCTGCTCCTCTAGCTCGTGGTTCAATGACACGGGTAGGTCCTCGAACGCAGGGCAAGCTACTCTAGGCGCCTCCTTCTTGAGGGTGTAGTAACTGCCTAGGATGATTCTCCCCTCGTCCCCACTCTCGGCTGCCACGTAATTCCACTTCTCGGCTGCCGGGTAGTTGTATATCTCGAAGAGATGGTCCGTGCTAATCGGCTTCCTCTTCCTATCATAGATTAGCTCCCCATCCTCCCAATCTTGATCCAAGTACTCCTCCCCATCTGCCATGGAGTCAACTTCCCAATCGACCTCATCCTCTTCTCCCACGTACTTCTCCACCATCTCATCATAAGCTTGATCCCAATCAATCCCCATGCCTCCACTAGCCCAAGCACCCACCTTGTTTGCCGTTGGGCTTCCAAAATCATATCCCCAAGCCTCCTCTGCATTTCCCTCTCCCTCATGCTCCTTCTCCTCTAATTCTTCCTCCTCAGATTCTTCTCCGCTTGAAGCCTCATCCTGCTCCTCCTCCTCCTGTTCCCTCAGCCATAAATAATACTCCTCCTCCTTCTCCGCGTTCAGCTCCGTCCTTCCCTCCTCCTCCATGGCTATCCTCCTTTCTTCCATCCACTTTAGAAAATCTGCTTCCTCCATCCACGCCTTGATGTGCTCCTCATCCTCCTCATTGATGTTCCTGTGGGTTGTGTGGGAGGGGAGGAGCACAGAAGAGGGACGGCCACCAACTCCCATAGGCCCCGTGGTGATGGGCACGGAGTCGGTCTCCTTGGTGTTAACCTGGTAGACTATCTTCCCCTTACTAGTCAAGATATCTGCGTTGGCCGAATAGATCCAATCCTGCCCCAAGAGCATGTCGTAGGTGTTCGCTCCCGTCACTGCTATGTCCACTGGTAGAGTCAGCTTCCCCACCCTAACCGGCACATCCGGTAGGATTCCCCACGGCTTCGACGTATCCCCGCTAGAGGTAGTGAATTCTATGGTGGTATCTTGAAGGTATGGTAATAGTCCGAGCTTCCTAGCTATCACGTGTGATAGGGCGGTTTGTGATGCTCCCGAATCGACTATGGCGGTCACCCGATGCTTCCCCAAATACACGTCGCACTGTGGGATCTGAAATACTAGGTTGCTAGCCCTCGGTGCCTCCTTCTCCTTAACCTCCACCGGTGCGGCTGCCACTATCTTCGCCACTCCTTGCATAGGTGCTGTTCCCTCCTCCTTCTCCTCTTCCCCCTTTTTCAAGGCCTCTATCAGCTCCTTTCTCACCTTGTCACTATCCTTGATGTAGTTCCACACACTCGCACTCACTGGTGTGAGTTTGAGTTGATCCACCACGTTGTAGGAGGTAGGGAGGGACGAGATTCTCGCCTTCCCCCTCACGAACCTTGACCCCTTTGCCTCCTCCGTCCCATCCGCCAGCTTCTTCCTCAACTCCTCCCTTGCCTCGTCAATGCCCCATCCCTCCGGATCCCTAACTGCTCGCCACTTCCGTTCTCCCACCAACATATCTACTCCTCCTTCCTCGCCATTTAAGAACTCCGCTATGGTCATGGCGGGTCTAGACTTCTCCACTAACTGCTGCATCATGTTCATGGTTGCCCTCCCCTTATTAGGGCACTCCCTTGCCATGTGCCCCTCCTTCCCGCACTGGTAGCACTTGAAACCTCCTCCCGCTCCTCCTCCCGGTCTAGGTAGGATCCCAGGTCCCCTACCTTGCTGCATCTGCGTGAGTTGCATGGTCAATTGCTCTAACTGCTTCGTGATCTTCTCCACCTCCGTCTCCTCCTTCACCTTCTTCTCCTCCTTTGCCATCTCCTTTGGCTGTGCATACGATACAAAGTACTTGGCTGCTTCCTCCGCTGTCTCCAATGATACCGGCCTAGCTCCCAACACCTCCCTCAACCCCGGGTCCTCCAACCCCTCAATATAGGCTCTCACCATCATGGCGGTCAGGTATTCCTTCACGTACGAGGCCAATTGCCTCACCTCGTCCGCCAACTCCGTCACTGATTGCCCCTTCTTCTGCTTCAACACTGCTAAATTCTGCATCACCGTTGCCGTTGACTCCCACACGAACCGCTCACTGAAGGACAACTCGAAGCCTGCTACCGTCTTGAAGTCCTTGCTTTCCGCCCACACATAGGCAGCATCGGTGAGGTGCATGAGGAGGTAGTCCAACTTCTGCTCGTCCGTCGTGTTCGATAGGAAGCACCTCAACGCCCTCTTGGCTTGGCTTTGCCACACCTTGGGGTCGGGGAGAGCGTCCATCGAAGCGCGGGAGCTGGCCCATAGCTGCAGCAATCGTCGACATGTTGTTAGTAGAATCACGCACAAGGTCCGTTTTCTCAGCCAAAGGGAAAGAGGGACCTGTATGGGCCACCACAAAATCACTAACTTTTAAAACTTCCTGACCACCCTTCTTGAGCATCACCCGGATACGTATGACCTCTCTTACAACACTTGTAGTATGAGACTCCCTTCTTGGACAGCACTTCCTTCCTTGTAGAGTTGCAACCCTCCCCTCGGGCTCTTCTCCACTTGAAAGGATGTTCCTCCTAAGGTAGACTCGAAGGATACTCCAAGGTAGCTTGAGTGGGCCAAGGTACAAGGTAGCTAGAAGGTTGAGAGAGCTTGTGGCATTGGTGAGAATGCACTATGATAATATGAGTTACACACAACCTACAAGGACTTATATAGTGGAAGGGCATGCCCAAACCACCATCCTTCTATCTTATTCATGCAATCCGAAGAATCCTCTCCTTATTGGCCGAAGATCCTAGCAATCCAACCAACCAATGAGAGTGCTCTGTTGAGCTCACCCATATCTCCAAGGGAATCTCCACCTTAGAACCTTCCTTGTTGCCTTCCTTGATGCCTTGTTGCCTTCCTTGTTGCCTTCCTTGTTGCCTTGTTGCCTTCCAAGTAACTTCCCCAATAGATCCTCCCATAGCCACTACCAAGGGAACTTCCAACCACCCACCTTCCAAGGAACCTTCCCCTTACTCCTATTCCCAAAGAACCTTCCTTATGACCAGCCCATCCTCCTTAATGCAAATCCCAGCTACATGCATAAGAATAAGGGGTAAACCTTAGTAAAATACCCTTCACAAGTACCAACCCTCTTATAAATAACCTAAGGGTAAACTCAAACCAATAGACCTTACCAAGATCATGGGATTTATCTTTAGAAGTTTAGTGTTTAAGTTACAATTGCGACCCTTGCTCGGATTTGGCAGGGGCTCTGCAAAACAAATTGAGCTCTGTCTGTCACGAGCTGTTACGCGGTGAGGTCGAATTCCAGCGTCATTGGAATTTACTGTATGCTTGTTCAAATCCAAAGCCCCACCTCCCTCCTACCATCCCACCCACCTGAGTGAAGTCCGTGATCCTCTGGAGCCCGACATCGCTGGACATACAAAGCGGGCGACAGACTGTACCATGTCGAACTCTTCACGAAGGCGGGGAAATCATTCTTCAGATACCACATCGCCAGTCGAACTTTCGCGAAAGCATTTCGGCATCCACATCCGGGAACAAGCACCGCCCCACGCAAACGGCTTCCGTCGAAGCCTCACTATGAAAACGCCTTTCGTGAAACGATGGCTGCGTTCTGTAGGCATACGCCGAGGGAGGGAGGAGGGGGGGCGAAGGTAAATGACGAGGGTTCTTAAGCAGTTTCCCCTTCGAAATCACCCCCCCCCCTGCTACAACCGAAAGTGGGAAATTTCGGATGCTCGGGTGGAAGGTTCTGAAGGTAAATGACGAAAAAACAAGAACAATTTCGCACGCACACTTCATGGGTAGATAGAGCTGCGCGAAATCAGAACGAGGGTTGAAGTTGAGAGAAGGGTAATCAGATGGAAGAAATTCGACCCCTAGCACTCCCACCCTAACCCAGATGGTGACCTGTATTTGTTTTACCATTTAGTGTTGCTGCGTCCCTGTTTGGGCTATTCGAAGTTAAGGATGTTTGCTTTCTAGGGTTCCGGTGTGGTGTTCCCTAACCCAGCGCCTCCCTTCCCCCTCCGTCGCACCTCCCCGAAAAAGCAGTTTTCGAAGGGCGGGGCGAAGGAGGCAAAATTTGCCAGCGTAGGAAGGTGGGGAGGGGAAATGGGCGGCTTCCTACGTCCTCATATCCGCGAGGGTAAATGGCTTTTCTGTTGCCATTTACCTTCGTTTACGTTCGGAGGGTAAATGGGAGGCTCGGAACCATTTTCCGGGCTGACCGCCCTTTCGACCCAAAAAACGCAGTTGGGGGAAGGTTCCTATTTACCGCCTCCCCCCCCTCTGTCGTGCCTACAGAACGCAGCCGATGTACATACATACGTGTCAACAACACTGGAAAATGGTCTCTTGCCAGGGTGTCCAACTTCGCGAAATAAGAGTGTGAAATGAACACTCTTTTGCTTTCGTTACCCATTCCTCCTGAACAAGCTCAGAAAGTCGGGATGTATCCTGCTTCTCACGGTTTTACTATCTCGCTAAAATACCCTACGATTCTGAAGGACATACAGGGCTCTGTAATCACAGCTTTCTGAGGCAGTCACAGTGCCATTTATCTAAGAGTCTCCGAAGTGTTAGGCTCTCTTTCCTTCACATATGATTGATTAGCCAGAAACAATCAGTAAAGTTTGAAGCTAGTTCTGGATGAATGGTGCCCGCTTAACATGACCAATCCCCCTCTTAAAGCTGCGGTCTACATACTTCTGGGTATTTTCTGGGGGTATTTCTATTGCACACCCTTTGACACACGTTGATTGGCTTGCGAAGAGGCTCTCTTCCAGAACAGTGCGTGCGACACAGTGAAACAAGACTTGGCGGAACTGTTGGGTTTCGCTAGGGGCGATGGGTTGGGAAAACAGACTCAAGCGAATCTGTTGTTATTTCGTGAGGGGGGGAGGTTTGGGGGATGAATGCGCCGAAGGGCGGAAAACCTAGGTAAAGTTTCGGGCCCTGTTCGATAGCCTTACGGAACGGGGACGCGGGGGGTTGGTTTTGTGAGTTTCATCCAGAACCAGGCGCAACAAATTTTTGCAATCACTAAACTTTTCCCTCTCCCGTTCCGTTGCAAAACAAACACCTGCTATCGAACACGGCCTCGGCTGGTTTGGGAACCCCCAGTCCCCTCCCTCTTTCCGCCTCGATGGTTTCTCCCCAGACAGGTACTTGGTTCACCTGGTTTTCAAGTGATAAACCAAGGCCCGTCCCTTGAGGTATGTAGGCCGCAACTTTAAGGACGGGTGTAAAGTCTGGGTAGCCTAAACTGAGGACCACCTATTGCTGTCACAATTGCTGTGTCACGGTCAGCATGCTTTTTCTTTCCGCCAATTCCCAAACCGCAGGTCAGCCTACTAACCCTAACGGCGTGGGCCCAATCGGGTTTGATCGCGACTGATCTGATCGGGTCGGATCTGATCGGGTTGCTTGTGATCGCAATGCCCGAGCCGCCCGATCAGTGATGTTTTTTGTAGAAGATTCTCCTTGGCTGCTCAGCAAGCGCGGTCCAATTACCTGGCATTTTCGGCCAAATATTAGCGAGACTGGCGACCAGAAGGCTTCAGGCGAAAATCTTTGTATCCCAGTAATATCGTGAACCCCACTCCGCACGTGTTGTCCACTCTGGATTCTCCCCAGTAATGATTGGATGGCGAAGTGGGTGCCATTCCAGGAAGTTCTGTACAGGCTGGACATCTTCGTGAGGGGTTGACGAGACCCTGTAATACAGTGTAACTATTCGTAAGTGTCGCTGTGGCGCCCGATCATACGCAATCAATTGATCATGGGTGATCGAGGAAAATCGACTATGATCGGGGTGTAAATCGAGTCTGATCGAGTTGGGGCGATCAGTTGATCGCGATCAGCTGATTGCCCCTGATTGCCTGAATTTGGCTTCCTGGCTTCCTGGAAATTATTGATCGCGGCTGATCGAGGCGATCAAACCCGATTGGGCCCACGCCCTAAACCTGGCGAAACCTTGCACCACTGGTACCTTGTGGGATCACAGCATTCCCATAGGGTTTTCAGAACTCCTACTCTGTTTTCTGACGAGAATCGAAACACACTGTTGCTTCTAGAGTACACCTCATCGAGCATCCTGCACTTACAGGTTGGAACTAGCTCACAACTTTGAGATGACAGGTCCCCTAAAACACGTCGACTTGAGACTCCTGGTCCTAAAAGTCCGCGGAGGCATGGTCCCGTATTGGCTAGTGTGGATCCCTTCCTGACTCAAAGCCCTGACGAGTGGAGATTTGAGCACAATGTACAGTGGTGAATATGTTGGATGTTGAAACTCGTCAGAGCATTGTCAGTGACATTGCCCAACCCCTAAAAGACCTAGAACCCTGTCGGTTTCGTCCCACACACGAGGGGCCCTCCTGAATAGCAGGAAACTAGAAAAATATACGAGGAATTATTCATGGAACCTAGCTGGGTGAGGAGAATAAACAATCTGTATTCCGATATTAGCACTACTGCATTTTTTTGTGCAAAATTTTATACATATTCTAGTGCCAATCACCAAAAGCTACTGGAAAGGGGAGGACCACTTATATCATGAAAACATATGCCTACTCTTCCCCAATGTACACGCTTAGCGCTTTCTAGGGAATGGTACATGTGTGACAAGAGAGGCTGTGCAACGCGATGCCGTTGCGATGTCGTACCACGTTATATCTCAGCCCATGTCACGCTTACCAGCTTCAAACATGCAGCGCAAGTGTAACGAGTCATGCAACAGTGGAGCCCATCACCTGAAAGGAACGAGTACAGGTGCAGTGCAGTGAGTAGAACCTCTTACTGTTATGTTTAGGAAACAAATTGCTTCTCGACACATTGGGCAGCGGACATGAAGAGACGCAAGGCAATCAACATATCAGCAAGAGAAACATCCTCGGAACAAGAAGCTGGGTGGGGTTGATGAGTTGATGAGATGACTGGTAGAGAGACAGGGATGGGTGATGGCTGACCCCCTCAGCAGGCCGCTCACACGCCAAGCACCCATGAAAGCAAGCACCCATGAAAGCAAGCACCCATGAAAGCAAGCACCCATGAAAGCAAGCACCCATGAAAGCAAGCACCCATGAAAGCAAGCACCCATGAAAGCAAGCACCCATGAAAGCAAGGACCCATGAAAGCAAGCACCCATGAAAGCAAGCACCCATGAAAGCAAGCACCCATGAAAGCAAGCACCCATGAAAGCACGCACCCATGAAAGCAAGCACCCATGAAAGCACGCACCCATGAAAGCACGCACCCATGAAAGCAAGCACCCATGAAAGCAAGCACCCATGAAAGCAAGCACCCATGAAAGCAAGCACCCATGAAAGCACTCACCCAAATGCCACCAGGCTACCAAGCACCTTCTCATCCCTAACAGCCTCTCCCTCAATTTACCCCTCCTCTTCCGCACCCCTACCTCTCACTTCTCCCACCCGCCTCACCACTCGTCCTCACTCCTCTCCTCTTCACTCCTCCTCACCCCTCTCCCCACCCCTCCTACTCACCTCATTCAGATCATCCAGTATTGGCGGTGCATCCATCACATCTAAAAACATGGCCCACTCCTCTCCTAACTCCTCCCCACCCCTCCTGACCCCTCTCACTCCCCTCATCTCATCCACATCAATCAACACTGACAATGCACACAAGAAATCTAAGAACCACCTTTCAGAAGGTCATGCATGCTTCAAAAGTCCCCACCTCATCCAGATCATCCAATATCGGTGGTGGATCCATCACATCTAAGAACATGACCCATCTCCTAGCTCCTCCTCACCCACCCTCCCCACCCCTCCTACTCACCTCATCAAAATCATCCAGTATCGGCGGTGCATCCATCACATCTAAGAACATTGCCCACTCCTCTCCTAGCTCCTCCTCTCCTCCCATTCCAATCCCCGCCCCCATCAACCCTTCCACGTCACCAGGAGCAGCCATTTGGAAGTCACTGCCCCCTCCGCCCTCTATAAGCACATCTAAACCGCTCTGTACACCTGAAAAGTCTCCTGCGCCTAATAAACCAGGGGAAAACACAGGCCCTGCTTCTGTTCCTACTGTTCCTGCTGCTTCTGCTGCTGCTGCTGCTGCTGCTGTTGCAGTTAGTTCCGCTTCTAGTTCTCCTAATGCTGCTGCTGCAGCCGCTCCTCCTCCTCCTCCTGCTGCTGCCGCTGTGGCAATACCTGCACCTGGTTGTGGTACAGAGTCCTGATAAATGTTTGGATGCTGCATCAAGCCCTCTCCAACTCTCCAACCTGCACCGTCAGGCTCGGCACCGACTCCCCCTCTCTCGTCCCAACCTGCAGTTCCAGGTTCGGAAGCACTGCGGGCCATAGGTTCGGGGTGCCCGCACCGGACGCGCGGTGGTTCGGCGGAGGCTTTACCACCACCCTCCAGTCGCTCAGATATGGAAGCTTCTTCACATGGCTGGTGGAAGGTTCGTCCATCCATACTCCCACCATCCTGTGCTTTAAGTTCCTGTGCCCCTGCCACGCGTGCTTCTGCCACACGTGTTGCTACCACCTGTGCCTGTGCCTGCGCTTCCACCTGTGCCTGCGCTTCCACCTGTGCCTGCGCTTCCACCTGTGCCTGCGCTTCCACCTGTGCGTGTGCATGTGCATGTGCTCCAAACGGCGTGTTTGCCGGTCTATTCTGCTCCAGCAGCAGTTGAGAGAGCAGGTCAGCCCGGGCTGCAGGGGTAAGGCTTGCGACCAGGGACTGAGCAGTAGCATCAGGAGTTTGCTTGCGGGATATCAAATAACTTAGTACGAGGTCCTGCTGCTGCTGTTCCTCCAGGGATAAGTGTTCCTGCTCTTGCTGCTGCTGCTCTTGTTGCTGCTGCTGTTGCTGTAGCTGTAGCACTTGCTGAAGCTGCAGTGCGGCCTGTTTCTGTCTCAGCTGCTGCACCATCTGCTGCTGCTGCTGCTCTTGTAACTGTTGACGTTGTTGCTGTTGCTGCTGTAATAACTGCCGTTGCTGCTGATGCTGCTGCTGCTGCTGCTGCTGTTGATGCAGCACAGGCTGCACCGGTTGCCTACCTAGTGGACTGGCAGAAATCCGTTCCCCCACAACCCCACCACCACCACCACCGCCGCTACCAGCAGCAGCAGCAGGTGGGGGGGGGCGGGGGAGATTTCCAGGCAGAGAGGCGGATTTGGGAAAGAAGCGGGAGGCAGGGCGGGGGAGGGGAACTGCTGGGAGGGCGCGGGAGTGCGAGGGGGGCAGGGGATGCCCGGACCCATGGGTGGGGGGAAGCGGGGGTGCATGTGCGGATGCATGTGGGGGAGTATGGGGGATTGCATGTGGGGGGGAGGCAGAGGAAGGGGACGCGGTAGGAGGGGAGGCAGAAGTGTGCAGGGAGTGGAGTGTGCGGGAGGGCTGGGAGTGCGAGATCGATTTGACTATGCCTTGCCGTGAGCTGCCACTCATGCCTCCCCTCTGCTGTTGCTGCTGCTGCTGCTGCCCCTGCTGCTGTTTCTGCAGCAGCAGGTTCTCGAGCAGCAGTGCAGCGGCAGAAGGGTCTCCGTTGCAGCGGTGCAGCAGCATCTGGAGAGTGGCGTTCTCTGCCACCCTCAACGCATTGCTCTCAACACCACCACCGGCAGCAGCAGCAGCAGCACCACCACCACCACCACCAGAACCAGCAGTGGCCCCACCCAACCCTCGTTCCCGCATCCCGTCTGCACCAACACCCATTTCTTCACCCGTACCCATCCCCCCCATCCCACCAATCCCATCAATGCCGCCCGCACCATCCATGGCATCCATACCTCCCCACCTCTCTCCACCCATCAATACACCACTCTGCTCCTCCCCATCCCCTCTTCCTCCCAACCCCATGCCCATCTCCATGCCCTCACTCATCCCCATCCCCATGTCTACATCCAAGCAAGCGTCCCCATCAGCCAAGCCGCACGCGTCAAGAGCAGCAGCATACGCATTAGCTGCGATACCAGTGCCATCAGCGGTACCAGCATCTATGCCAGGATTGCCGTCAGGGGTGGCGGCAGCACCACCAGCACTACCATGCATCATTATCATCTCCTGAAGTAGCCATTCCATCTCATCCATCCCCCCCTCCCCTCCCAGTCCTACACCCCCTTCTGCTGCGGCCCCTCCACTTCCCCACCCATCTCCTCGTCCCTCTCCTCCCATCTCTCCTTCCACCCCTCCCTGGTTTGACACCGCTTCATGCACCATTGCTGCTTCCCCTGTTGCCATTCCCCCTGTCCCTGCACATGCCCCCCCTCCTTCCATCCCTGCTCCTGCCAACCTTGTTCCCCCTATCCCCCCTCCCATACCCCCTCCCATTACCCCTCCCATTCCCCCTCCTGCCATCTCCCTGCCCCGCCCCACGCCCACACCCCTGGGGGACCCACCAAACGGGCACAGATTCAGAAACTCAGACAGAAACTCGGGGTTGGAAAGACTCGACACATGCCGGCTCGTGAAACCCCCATGCCTCCCCCCGCCCATCCCTCCCCCCATGCCGCCCCCCCCTGAGCTAGCAGTGGGGGACGCCACTCTATGCATCGCCCTGGCAGCAGAGGTGGTGTTGGCGGAAGAGGAGGGGGAGGAGGAGGGCGAGGTGGAGAAGGAGTGGCGCCGCATGTGGGCAGCAGCATGGGCGGCTGCTGCTCGGGTCATGCCCTGGATGGGACTCGTGCAGCTGAGGCTGCGTTTAAACAGAGGGCTTGATACCATCCTGCTTAGAGCAGCCGACGGATGGTTGTACCCAGATGCACCCACACCCCCTCCCGCTCCACCTCCTGCCCCCATTCCGCCTCCCACTCCTGCCCCGCCCACTCCCCCATCCCCCCCTCCGCCTGCTCCGCCCCCGGGCGCCCCCCCCAGGCGGAAGCCCCCCCCCAGGAGGGCACGGGAAGGGGAGAGCTGGCGGGCGAGGGCAGCACGGTCGGCGCTGGAGAAGGTGTGGCGGCGCTGCTGGGCGAGCGAGCGTGACCTGCGGTGGGAGGGAGGCTTGTCTGCTGACACCGTCGCGTGCACGCCCGTGTGCTGATGCTGCTGCTGACCGTTGCTTATATGGTTGGTGTTACTAACGTGGTTACCACCACTGAATGGAGGGGTGTGTGCGTTGGGTGCTGCTACGGACGGGGAGCCTGGGCCGGCAGCATGAGGTGGGGACGTGGCGATGAGGGTGAGTCCGGGCGGCAGCAGCTGTCCTGTTGTGGGGAAGGTGCGGGAGTGGTCTAGGGTGACACAGAGAGCGTCGAATTCAGCCAAGTCTGCAGGTGAGGCGGTGGGGTGGAGAGGAGGGGTTGCGGCTGCTGCAGCACCATTGCCAGTAGCAACAGCAGTGGCAGCACTAGCAGCAGCGGCATTACCAGCAGCAGTAGCAGTGGCAGCAGAGTCATTGAGCTGCTGTGCTGAAGGCATGTCAGGTGGGGACATGCGAGGCCGGGTGGGAGCAAGGGGGGGAAGAGTGACAGGGGAGCAAGGCTTGGGACTCATTTCAGGTGAAACTGCAGGTGCCCCAGCTAGTGCCCCTGCTACAACCCCTGTTAGTACACGTGTGGGCGCCGCTGCTGTCCCCCTTGCTGCCCCTCTTGCTGCTCCTGCTGCCCCTCCTCCATCTGCTCCTAGCCCTGCCATATCTGCCCCTCCAGAACCATAACCAATGGCACCACAGCTGGTAGAACCACCACCACCAGTGGCACCACTGGCAGCACCTCCTTCCCCGGCGTCCCCTTCCCCTCCACACACCGACATATCCGTCCCCCCTGGCCCCGACGACAGCTCATACACCTCCTGCCCTGCCGCCCCTTCACACGCACCTCTCCCTCTCTCCATACCCCACACCCCCCCTCCTCCATCATTACTATCCCCCACATTCTCCCCCGGCCGCCACTCCCCTGTGCCCTCCTCAGCAGCCTCATCATCACCACCTCCGCATTCATCCTTCCCTCTCCCCCCCGAGACCTTTCCTGCAAACCTTAGTCCCGCCTCACTTGACCCACTTGGCCCATTTGCCCCACTCGTCCCTATCCCGTTCCCCGCTTCCCAATTCTCCCTCTGCAAAGCACCTGCCGAGGAACCGAATCCGCCTCCCCCTGCTAAGCCTGCCCCAGTCCAGCCCTCCCTTGGCCTTCCCTGCTGCGGCCCATTTGTAGCAGCAGTAGCAGCAGTAGCAGCAGCAGGAGCGGCTCCAGCAGCAACAGCACCACCGGCAGCATCCTGCCTACGCCCCTCGCCCCACTTCGCCGTCCGCCCCTGCTGCTGAAAGTGCTGCAGCTGCTGAAGGCGCTGTTGCTGCTGCTGTTGCTGCTGTTGCTGCAGCAGCTGCTGCTGCTGCCCCTGCTTCTGCTGATGCTGCTGCTGAAGGTGCTGTTGCTGTTGATGCGAGGGCTGCAGGCCAGGTATACACTCTCGCCTCTCCACTCTCATCCCGTCTTGCCCCCCTCTTGGGGTTTCCTGTGCGTCAGGTGTTTTCCCAGATAGCAGCGCAAGCTGGGCCAAGAGCTGAGACGCCTGGGCAGCTGTAAGATTTTCTCCAGAGCTGCCCAGAAGTTTTTTCAAGAGCATGAGGTCTTCTGATGAAATGTTTGCCGACTTGGCTGCGCTCGGCTGTGATTGGCTGGGAGCAGTTAGGCGGCCGGGGTTAGCGGAGGTGGTATTTGGGGGAGGTGTTGATTGGTTTGGAAGGATGGATTGGTTTGGAAGGGCAGCTTGCAGGTTTAACAAAGGAGTGACTCGGGGGGGCTTCCGAAACTCGTCGAATCTGGTTCGGAGCTTTGCAATCATCTCATTGGTGGGCTTAATCTGCAGCATGAAAAATGAAGTGCCAAGGGGAAAGGGAGAGGCGTTGGGGAGGGAGTGGGGGTAAGATTGGGGGAGAGAGTGGGGGAGAGAGTGGGGGAGGGGACGGGGGAGGGAATGAGGGAGGTGAATGAGAATGAGCCAGGAGCGAAACCAGAGGGGGTTGGATGGGAGGAGTGTGATGTGGGGACGTGGTTGAATGGGAGGAGTGTGATTGGCAAGATACCACACATTTGGGCACTGGAGACATACCGGCGTGCAGGCGGCAATCTGAAGCACGCCCTGTGGCACACCGATCAACGCTATGACCTGCATGGAGTGGAGTGGAGTGGAGAGGAGTGGAGTGGAGTGGGGTGGAGTGGAGGGGAGTGGGATGGAGTGGAGTGGAAATGAGCGGTGGCATTTCCACGAGGAGACGATGTATACACAGGATGAATGAGGCGACGATGCGGAAGGAAGAAGCAGCGATGGATCTGATGACAGGATTGAAGTTGCAACTGATAAAATCAAGGGAAAAGAAACAGAGAGGGGAGAGGATGGTGTGTGAGGAGGATGGCCCTCACCTTGACCCCTGCAGCGAACTGCCTCACCTTGACCCCTGCAGCGAACTGCCTCACCTTGACCCCTGCAGCGAACTGCCTCACCTTGACCCCTGCAGCGAACTGCCTCACCTTGACCCCTGCAGCGAACTGCCTGTCCCACTCCTCGGGCTGCTCCTCGTCCTTACTGCCGTCCTGCTCCACCATGAGATGGCATGGTATGGCATGGTATGACGAGGTATGGCATGGTGTGGCATAGCACGGCATAGCATGGTAACACAGGACATGAATGCGTGTTGCGGTTAGGAGGCGATAAAAGGTAAATGCATAAGCCATAACACCTAAGGTATTCGACTACACATGTAGTTTCAATATGATGGTCTATTAAAAAATACATGCTTACGAGGTCCAGGCACCCCACTCCTTAAAAACCTTGCCAGAAAAATATAATGCATCCAGTCTCACCAGGTGCAGGCGCCCCATGCCTCTGATGGCGCGTGACTTGACCGGCTCACACAGCAGCCGGTACCCCCCTGTCATCGCCACCCTGCCCAGCAGCCTGCAGACCGAAGGGTGTTCGGGAGGAATCAGAGAGGCGGGACAGGGCATCGGGAATGGGCACGGGTAGCGGTGCTCCCTCCTTCCCTTGCCCCCTCCCTCCCTTCCCCCCTCCCTCCCTCCCTCCCTCCCTCCCTCCCTCCCTCCCTCCCTCCCTCCCTCCCTCCCTCGCTCGCTCCCTCCCTCCCTCCCTCCCTCCCTCCCTCCCTCCCTCCCTCCCTCCCTCCCTCCCTCCCTCCCTCCCTCCCTCCCTCCCTCCCTCCCTCCCTCCCTCCCTCCCTCCCTCCCTCCCTCCCTCCCTCCCTCCCTCCCTCCCTCCCTCCCTCCCTCCCTCCCTCCCTCCCTCCCTCCCTCCCTCCCTCCCTCCCTCCCTCCCTCCCTCCCTCCCTCCCTCCCTCCCTCCCTCCCTCCCTCCCTCCCTCCCTCCCTCCCTCCCTCCCTCCCTCCCTCCCTCCCTCCCTCCCTCCCTCCTCCCTCCCTCCCTCCCTCCCTCCCTCCCTCCCTCCCTCCCTCCCTCCCTCCCTCCCTCCCTCCCTCCCTCCCTCCCTCCCTCCCTCCCTCCCTCACTCACTCACTCACCCGCTGTGGCAAGGATAGCGGTGCTCCCTCGCTCACTCACCCGGTGTGGCAGGGGTAGCGGTGGGAGCGCATGGCGGTGAACTCTTCCTGCAGCGCCAGCATGCGCGCCACGTCAGCCTCCGTCAATGACGCGCCGCTCGTCTGCTTCTGGTCGAACACGTTCGTCAGCAGAAAGTAGCCGCCCTCCCACGCCAGCGCGGCTCTGCATGGGGGGGAGAGGGGGGAGTGGGAAAGGGGAGAGGGGAAGGGGGAGGACGGAGGGAAGGGGGTGGGGGGGGGAAGGGGGAGGGGGGAGGGGGGAGGGGGGAAGGGGGAGAGGAGAGAAGAGAAGGGGGAGAGGGGAGAGGGGAGAGGGGAGCGGGGAATAGGGGAGAGTCGTGTTGGCGGTAGTGGGTGGCAACTGAGTGCAGACACGAACAGCCGCCTCCCACGCCAGCACCGCTCTGCGTGGGGCGGACCAGAATGGGGGGAAGGGGGAAACGAGGAAACGGCGGAGAGGAGGGCGGGAGGAGGGGGGACTGGGGGAAGGAGGAAAAGTGAAGGTTGCAAGGGGACAATTGAACTAGGACAAGGAAAATGCATTGACGATGATGGGTAATGGAGGCGGAAAGGGTATGATCGCACGGAAAACATTAGAGCGACGGCTTTTGCACGGAAACAGGGGAGAAAGCCGATTCGCGGAGATTTCGTGGAACAAGCACGTTCGTGAACTCGCGCAGGAGCGGTTTTGAAAATAACTGACGAGTAGCGGAAAGCCGCCATGGCGAGAAGGAAGCTGATGTCGGGTCACTCAAATCCATCCACTCGGGTCGAGCCTTGTCATTATAACAAAAGACGGCGGACGCGAAAGCGAGGGAGTTTTGCAAGAAAACTATATCCAAGAGTAGCGCTACGCCCATGTCGTTAAGAATCTGCAATGGAGTTGACAGAAAAAAACTACGTTTGTAGTCATTCGGGAGAATCCCTAGAGAGAAGCCTGTTTCACGAGTTAACGCTGAGCATTACCACGAGTCAACCAACTATAGCTAGCTATCTCCATTGTCTCCTAAAGTGCCAGGTGTGACAACGCCTCGGAAGTGGACCGCGGCTCGATATCGAAAACCCTAACTACGGCACTGTCTAAGAACACCTTTTTGCTAAGCACGAATCCGTTGGAGCGCAATGTTCCCGCGTCAGCTGCTGTCGCTGACTGAGACCTGGCTACGGCGACAGCGAGTCTGACAGATTCAGAGAAACCTTAAGCATCAGAACAACACTGAGAGAAGAAGACCGAGCGACGTATGAACTACTTTCCAACTCGAATGTCGAAGCAAGGGGTAAAAACTATCTTGCCAGGACCGGAACGCCTGTGAGGAGCAGCGTCGGCGAAGGAGAGAGACACACTAAAAAGCTGGGGCATTACACTTGTGACGTGCAGTGCAGCTCGGGAGCGCGCCAAAAGACGGCGTACGTCCACCCGCCTTTGTCGCACAATGTGCTCAACAGAGTCTGCAAACGAGTGTCCGCCATCCTGCTCCCAAGACTAATTTCCAGCCAACCAGGAATTACCGGCGGTGGCTCGCTAGCTTGGAATAAGTTAGTCAGCTGAGGTCAGATATGTTACCAGCTGAGAAATTATCAGAGCGACAAGGCCTGATGGTTTTGCGAACGCGTGTTTCCTAGATTCTGGTTTAGGGTCCAATCTAGCACACCCATTCCCGTTCACCCGACGCTCGGAGCTGCACAGGTTGACGGGGTTGTTCTAGGAGGAGCAGCAGGGCTGAGATGGAGGTGTAGGGAAAGCGAGCCTAGAAGCGAAGCTGCCATGAATGCTGCAGAGCAAATGGAGATACGCGGAGAACGGGGAAGGGAAGGACCAGCCAGACCAAGCAAGCACCCACAGGGGGTGTCAGTTTCACCATCGCCAATTTGTTCAACGGTGATGGATTGCACAGAACTGGGTCAAGAGTCAATGCGCCACTGACTGACAATCTCGGGGTTTCGCGCGCTCACTGACTAAACCCGCAGAAAGAGCCGGAAAATGGTTGGTGATTGGTGGTGAACTATCTAGGGTCGCCTGAAACAAGACTTCGAGCAAGGGTTCCCCTGAAACAATACTTTGACGCCGACAGCTGCACACGCCCTCGAACAGGTGGTTGGTGAGTACAACATATTATATTTTTCCCTTAGCCGTGATAAGAATATTCGAGTCTACTGTCTGCAATATGATAGGGATCGAGAGCCACAAATCCCAGGATCTCCGGTTTCACCATCAGACCACCCCCTATTTTACGAGCCCCCTGGCTGTGAAAGGCTAGGTGGGCAGGAACAACAACTGAAGGGCACAACCTCGCTATTGTCACAGATCGACATCCCCACTTCCATATGATTGAGATGGCGGTTGCACGAGTTTCTCATGTCAGAATCTGCTCTGATTGGTTGGAACTGGTTCCCGCATAATTTTCGCCATGGATGTCCTTCGCATTTGAAAGGCTCTCAGAAAATATACAAGCAGAGGAAATCTACTGCCGAATCAAACCACTCCCGAACAGACTGAGAATACGAGCTGTGATTTCAAGACACCCATGAGTGTCCTTGTTGCCACCTTTATAAACATCTAACCCGTTTATACACTAGAGAGTGAGAGGAATAGTGCACATCTGACTAAACCCCTATCATACTGTGTTGTGAGTTATAGAACAAGTTGAACATAAAGAAAGCAGCTCACCGACCTTGAATGTGGATGTATGCATATATTTGAGCAGATGTTTGAAGCATATAATCCGTGAATGTCTTTGATTGCCACCCATTCATAAACGATAGTGAGATGAATAACGCACATCTGACCAAAATCTTATCATGCATTGTGTTATGAATAACCAAACACATTTAGCATGAATAACTCATAACTCTATTTAAAATTATTAAATGTTTATATCTCACCTGACTACATCGCGTACAACACAGACAACGGGCATTGCTCGTTCTTCGCCCCAACCGGCTAACTGTGTTTGTAAGAGCGTGTTCCTATCCTCGTATCAAGACAACCTCGAATCAGGCTCACACTGAAAATTCCCCTAAACCCAAAACCTCTCGCTAATTTTACCGGGCAAAAGGTACATTCTTGATACGAGGTTTCCTGATATGAGGCCGTAGGAACACGCCCTAACATTGCGCTAATGCTTTTGCAAAACCGTGCGTCACTGTATCATGTTGCGTTGGCCTATGCTTCGGGAAAAAAGAGGCACCGTAAACATAATGGGAAAGGAACGAGCTCGTCGAACGCAGGGGGGGGGGGGGGACGCGACGTAAAACATAGTGGGAGACAATGAGCCTACGAGCACGTACCCTATAACATTAAGGGGAATAATCAGGCCGACTAACGCAGGAAAAAACACACAAAAATTGTTACGATATGAAGTTTTATGAGAAGGCATTCCTGTATGCTGCAGGAGCCGACTCTACCGAGTACGAAGTCGAGGAGTCAGAAGAGTCGAAGCGACGCAGCAACCGCCTGACCAAGACCGATGCTGGCAGAAACATTTGAAGTGAAAAGAGCGGGAACAGGTTTGAAACGGGTTCCCGCGCCGCACGGTTTGAATTCGGTTGTAATAAGGGAATGTACCCCTTAGAGTACATGGCTAGTCTAGGTGTTTTCGTATTCCCTGTATTCTTATATAAACTCGATGTATGCATGCTATTATCAACTCAGTCATTTACATTCACTCTGACATGAGATTCAAACTTCCGCTGCAACACTACTCTGCGATCAACCCTGAGCGATCCTTGGCTAAGTCCCACTTGGGATTGTAACATGGTATGAGAGCTACTCAGGGATTCTTTGCAACTTCACTTCCGTGAAATTCGCCGAGCCAAAATCTGGCGAGCGGCACACGCTCCAAGACCAAGATGGCCGGAGGATCCGGAGGCCAAGCAAATCTGACGGCTGAAGGACAATCCAATCCGGCTGCGACAAATGAGGCGACAACCACGATCGGCACTGCCGCCCTCGAGCAACTTTTCGCTCGCCTTTCAACTATGGAGAAAGAGCTCCAAGAACTGCGCAAAGGCGATGCGGGAACCTCTTCCCAACCAGTTCAACCTGGACAGCCGGCTGAGAAAAGCCGTGATACCGCCGCGCATACCTTCTCCCTCGACACAGACAAATCAACAACAACTGCCCCCCGTCCAAGTGATGAAGCCATCAACTCTGCGCAAACACGCTTCCTCAGCGTTTCAAAAATCAAAACTACTGCCGCGTTTGACGGCAAGGACTTCTACACATGGAGTTTTGAGCTTGAGCTCCTCCTACAAACGGCGCAGATCTACCATTACTTCGACGGCTCCTATCCTAAACCGGTGGAAAACACCGAAGTCGCCAGGGCTCAATACTACAGTGAGTCTCTCATGGCCTACAGTGTGCTGCTACGCAACATGACGCCTGCGGAACAACTCAACATCCGCTCCTACAAAGAGAGCGACGCTCCAGCCTTGGAAGCTTGGAAGCATCTCGTTGAAGTTTATCAGCCGAAGGATTCGGCCACCGCCAGCAGGCTTCTGCAGCAACTCCTGGAGATAAAAATGGGGCACGGGGAGAAAGCGAATCCTTATATCAACCGCTGTCGTAACATCCGTGACCAGATCACGAAGCATGGGAGTACGATCTCGGAAGAGATCTTCGTCAATATAGTCCTCCAAGGACTCGGGCCAGAGTGGAAGCCCTGTAAGGCGTTACTCCGACAGCGAGGAACAATCTCAGAAGCCGCGCTATGCGCCGCACTCCTGTCCGAACAGCAGGACATGGACTCGAGCAGAACAAGCTCCGCGCCGCGCCGAGAGCGCCTCGCCTTCTACGCAAACAACCGTGAAGAGCGACGACAACCAAGGCGCCATTATTGCAAAATATGCAAGGTCTTCGGACACTCAACGGATCGATGCAAGTCCCGATCCAACTATCGCCACCCAAATTCCACTCACCACAACAACTGGGTCGGCCGACAAGATGCTCGTCATCCCCAGTCTCAGCAACAGACACCTCGTCCTCCTGCGCAACACCAACATCAGCAAGGATCTCAAGGACCTTCATCAGGAGCCCCCAGAAATATCATCGCGAATATGACGACGCGCCGACGTCGCTCTGATGAACCTGACGAGGAAGACGAGATTCAAGGAAGACTCCTTGAACCAGAAGAGGGGTGGAACAACCCCCTCACTGAAAAAAACTATTACCAGTATGACAAAGACGAGCAGGATTGGAACCTGCCAATCACCTTGCGGGAAAGCCCGCCGCATGACAATCAACACTACGTACCAGTGGGATGGAAGGAGGACGAAGACCCTCACTTCCACATGCGCTACAAGGCAACCCTGGTGACTCCGCGATTGGCGCTACTCCTGCGCCAGAGCAATACCGACAACTACAACACCTGGTACCTGGACAGCTGCTGCGGACAGCACATGGTGGGATCTACGCGCTACGTTTCAAATCTGAGCCGCGCCCCCGCAACCTACGTCACCGTTGCCAACAACGAGCAGTTGCGCGCCAACTCACAAGGCATTGTCGTCCTGCAAGCACGAGACAGCAACACCCACATCTCATTCAACGACGTGCTCTACGTTCCGAATCTCCGCTTTAATCTGCTCTCGGCTGGACAACTTCGCGACTGCGGCGTCATTCTCACCACGGACCTCGTCACACGCGATCTCATCCTCACATACGCTCCACCAGATACCCCTCCCGAATCATTCAAGTATCTCGGACGAGCCCGCTCGATCAACGGGATCTATGTCTTGGACTTCGACATACCACCTTGCCAAGCGTCATCAGACGAGCTCGTGGACCTTGTTCCCCTCGAGTTTGCCTACACAAGCGGATGGGAGCACCCGGACGGACGACCATGGGTCCGCCGTAGTCCACATCCCCGCGAGATCAATCTACACGACCCTGACATCAACGGTCTCTGCACCACCTGCCACACGCCCACAGCGAGTCGCACGGAGCAAGTCGAAAGAGAGCAAGCGGCAATTCAGGAAGCAGAAAGTGCCGAGGCAGAACCAACAGGCATGACCACAGAAGAACTCGCAGTATCGTCTTACCGCATCTTCGGCGAAGCAAACGACGACCTCGGACTTCCGCGTGAAGAGCGGACACCGCCATATGCAGAAAATCTCCAGTTCGTTCTGGAGGCCAACACCACCACCCTCGACGAGGAAGGACGTGCGCGCCCATACACCCGCGAAGTCTACCGCCGCGAAATTGACCCGGCTTGGAAAGATCCTGACGCACCAGAGGAGCTCAGCGTCAAGGAAGAAGAAGACAAGGCCCGGGCGGAAATGAAACAGAAATTGCTTGAGGAACGTGTCGCGGCTGGATGGGACGAGGAGACAGCACGTCGTGGCGCATGGGGAGATGAAGATTACAAACCTGAAGCAGGCGACGGAGCAACCTGGGGATCCGCCACTGGAGCATGGGGAGCCAGCGCCAGCGGTACGGTCAACACGGAAGGCTGGGGCAACACCGGCAGATGGGGAGGAAACGAATACGTGGATGCGCCAATTACCAAGGAAGAGGAAGAAGAGATGGAACGCGAGATGCAAGCTGAGCGTGGAGAACCATCCCCTCGCGTCGCCATTCCACTCGGTCGACCCCCCCGCACCCGCACACCTCCCTCCTCCCCCCATAGGTGGCGCAACCGTTGGTCGGAGATTGAGGAGGGGAATATACCACCAACTCCTCTGCGGGACTCACTTGGTCCAATCTCCCGCCCAGACCCGTTTGCTCGCTTCATCGAAGGCACCACGACCCCGCTCACTATCATCCCCGACCGTGAATTCCTCGCGCTTTACCTCACAACGGCACCTGCAGAAGGGGAGGCAACGGCAGAAGCAGAAGCAGAGGAGCCGACAAGCGAAGCAGAACCAGGAGAAGAGGAAGAACCCCCACTCCAGATCCCGCAACTCACGGCGGAAGAAGAAGCAGAACATCACACCCGTTACAAGCGCACTTCCGGCATCCGCGCCGAAGATGATCTCTGGCACCAGCGGATGGAACACCCCTCGCGCCAGACCCTCGCCAACTGCCTCCGCGCCGAAGATGATCTCTGGCACCAGCGGATGGGACACCCCTCGCGCCAGACCCTTGCCAACTGCCTCCGCGCCAAAGTCTTTCCGCCAGGAGCACTGCTGCGCCCCGACGGAACGGAGTTACAGCACACCACCCCCCATCCAACCACTTGCACTGTCTGTCCCACAGCTGCGCTCTCCCACAGCGCCTATCCCTCCCTGGAGCCGAGCACCAACCGCTACAAAAAGCTGGAGAAAGTTTACAGCGACTTCATCGTCCTCACCCACGACGGCATCAACGGCGAGAAGTATACTCTCACCTTCATCGATGCCTACTCACGCCACGTGTGGATCGCCAACGTTGACGCCCGTTCCAAGGCTCCGGAGGTGTTCCGCATCTTCCTCGCGCACGCGCAGCGACAGTCGGGGAGGAAACTGAAGATCTGGCAGAGTGATGGGGCAAAGGAATTTCGTAGCAATGAGCTGGAGAGTGTCCTCACCGAGAAGGGGATTAAACACAAGATTTCTCTCCCCTATGCTCACCAGCAGCAAGGCGTCGCCGAGAGGGTCAATCGTACGCTCATGACCAAAGTCCGCGCCATCATGAACCAGTCCGGCCTGCCAAAGAAGTTCTGGCCTTACGCCATGAACCACGCGGTGCGCCTGCACAACCTCCTCTCCACCACCGCCAACAGGGACAACCTGTCCCCTCACATGAAGTGGACCGGTTCAAGGGGAGACCCCTCTATGCTGAGGGTTTGGGGGTGCATGGTGCAATACCGGCCAACCTCGGCCACAATCGGCAAGTTCGTTCACCGCGCGCGCTGGGGTATTCACTTGGGTCTCAGTAATGAGCACAAGGGTTGGCTCATCCTCGACATGGACAGCAAGGAAGTTGTTCTCGCGCGAGATATCCTCTTCTACGAGCGGCTCACCTTGAAGCAGTGGATCGAAGACGAGCGGCGCAACGAAGCACGTGGCTACGTCAACCACGGTCGCAGCTTCGCGACTCCGGAAGATGCAGCAGCAGCAGCAGCACTGGACCGCGACGACACCGACGAACATCCCAGCATCCCACCTCGCCCTCGCGACGACGACGACGATGACAGCAATGACGACTCCGCGCCAAGACCATCACGGCGCCAAGCAGAGCCCAGCACCGCAGCACCCGGCTATGAGAGCGGAGACGACGACGTGGTGGAAGTCCCCACCAACACAGCCACCACCAATGTGTCAGGCCTTCAACTCCTCGGCCTACACACATTTGTCTCTACCCTCGCACGGGCCGTGGAGCCAAAGAACCCTCGGCAGGCCCTAACCGGCCCTCACGCCAAGGAGTGGCGTGCTGCGATGGATGCGGAGCTCAAGGCGCTGGAATCACGTGACACCTGGGTCCTAGTCGATCGTGCAGCAGTGAAGGGGAGGAGGGTGCTCAGCGGGAAGTGGGTCTTTCGTCTGAAAACTAACGCTGACGGCACTATCGAGCGCTTCAAGGCACGCTGGGTCGTACGCGGGTACGATCAGCGCCACGGCATCGACTTCGATCAAACCTTCGCTCCCGTCAGCCGCCACACTTCAGTCCGGATTCTACTCGCTATTGCCGCCGCGAAGCACCTACCACTGCGACAGATCGACGTGAAGAACGCGTTTTTGTACGCGTTGGTGGATGCCACCATCTTTGTGGAGCAGCCGCACACCTACGGAGAAGGTGATCCCAGGGTCTGTCAACTGAAGAAGTCCCTCTACGGGATCAAGCAGGCGCCTCGCCTCTGGCAGCAGCATCTGCACAAAATCCTCCTCGAAATCGGCTTCAAACAGCTCCCGCACGACCCGGGAATGTATCGCCTTCACTTCAGCGGCGATTACATCCTCCTGACAGTCTACGTCGACGACCTGCTGTACACGGGCACCTGCAACAAACTTCTCGATCAGTTTCAGGAGAACCTGGCGCAGCGCGTGGACATTACCATCAACCTCGAAATGAAGCAGTTTTTGGGGTTAAACATCACTTACGCGCCAGAAGCAATTCATCTGTCAGCCTCCAAGTACGCGGAACAGCTAGGGGAACGCTTCAACATCTCCCCGGCACCGCTCTCAACTCCCTACCGCAACCCCAGCGCCAACTACAAACCGGACAACAAACCTCTGTCGCCCGCAGGACTCCAAATGTACCAGCAGAAATTGGGGTGCCTGCTATTCGCCTCTGTCACCTGCCGACCCGACCTTTTGTACATCGCCAGCCAACTGGCGCAGTACTCCCGCAAGCCAGTAGCTGAGAACCAGCTGGACCTGGAGCGCGCCCTGCAGTACTTCATCTCTACTCCTGACATTGGGCTCTCCTACTCCACGCTGACGACCACCTCCTTCAACCTCAACGGCTACGTGGACGCAGATCATGCAGCTGACCCTGCAAATCGACGGTCCCGAACCGGCTTCCCTTTTCGCTTGGAACCAACTGGGCCGATCTCCTAGAACTCGCAAAAGCAGGAGCTGGTTGCCCTGTCATCGGCTGAAGCAGAATACATCGCCGCGACAGCAGCAGTTCGCGAAGGCCTGTACCTGCAGGAGCTGCTACAGGAGGCGAAAATTCCAACTTCGCCCACCTTTTGCCTTCACTGCGACAACCAGAGTGCCATCAGGATCGCGAACAAGCCAGGTTTCGTGAACCGCACGAAGCACATCGCGCTTCGGTACTTCTTCGTCAAGGACGAAATTGACCAAGGCAAAGTTGACCTCGCTTACTGCCCGACCACTGAGATGGCAGCAGACTTCCTCACCAAGCGCCTGCCACGTCAGCAGTACAAACACTGCTCTGACCTCACCGGAGTAGTCAAGCGAGTCAGCTCCACCCGCGTCCAGGAATGAAGGGGAGTGTTACGATATGAAGTTTTATGAGAAGGCATTCCTGTATGCTGCAGGAGCCGACTCTACCGAGTACGAAGTCGAGGAGTCAGAAGAGTCGAAGCGACGCAGCAACCGCCTGACCAAGACCGATGCTGGCAGAAACATTTGAAGTGAAAAGAGCGGGAACAGGTTTGAAACGGGTTCCCGCGCCGCACGGTTTGAATTCGGTTGTAATAAGGGAATGTACCTCTTAGAGTACATGGCTAGTCTAGGTCTTTTCGTATTCCCTGTATTCTTATATAAACTCGATGTATGCATGCTATTATCAACTCAGTCATTTACATTCACTCTGACATGAGATTCAAACTTCCGCTGCAACACTACTCTGCGATCAACCCTGAGCGATCCTTGGCT
This sequence comes from Closterium sp. Naga37s-1, assembly GCA_947471745.1. Taxonomy (NCBI): domain Eukaryota; kingdom Viridiplantae; phylum Streptophyta; class Zygnematophyceae; order Desmidiales; family Closteriaceae; genus Closterium; species Closterium sp. Naga37s-1. Next base: position 447,619 of record CANJKZ010000008.1, read on the forward strand.
AAGTCCCACTTGGGATTGTAACAAAAATAATGGGAAACAATGAGCCCGCGGAACGTAGCGAAGAAAAACGAAAAAAAAAAAAAAAAAAAAAAAAAACACACACACACACACACACACACACACACACACACACACACACACACATAAACACAGGGAAGTATCAGAAATACGAAAGCGAAATACGACACGGGTACGAGTAGGAATTTCGGGAAATGTAATATACTCTATACTGTGTATCTCACTGTAGCCAAACATACCGAACAAATATACCGTAGGAATATAATTTGGCACATCCCCACAATAGAGACGCATGGTCACAAGATCAGTCAAGAAATGTAACAAAGCAAGAAAGGCAACTCATGGTGGTACGACTAGCCAGCCTCTGAGACAAATGGTCGTAAGGCCAGTTCAAGAATTCATATAAATATATACCACCAACAGAACAAGCAGAACAAGAAACAAAAGGCACGTCTACAACAAACGAGGGTCTGTCTGAACGAGGCCAAGCTGCGGATAGAATCTGTGGTTTGTCAAAATGTTATTTGCTATGTAGGCTGTAGTGGGGTACTCAACAGAGAGTACAACCCTTTTAGGGTTCCTATATGTATCCCACCTGCCTGCTAGTGCAAACCCCTCTTCTGTTCTTACCATTTCCTGCCTGCTTATTCTAACATGCTATCAGAGCAGGTCGACCCTCCTTGGTCGATCCTGTGGATGGGCCCACCCTACTGCTTCCGCTGCTATTCTATTAGTCGCGCGCCCCGGGCGCGCGACATTTTTTCAGCCCGCCGCGCCCCGTGGTGCGCGGCGGTTTTCTGCCCCCCGCGCGCCCTGTGGTGCGCGGCGGTTTTCTGCCCCCCGCGCGCCCTGTGGCGCACGGCGGTTTTCTGCTCGGCGCGCCGCCCCGTGCACCCGTCGCGCCGCCCCCGTGCACCCGTCGCGCCGCCCCGTGGGACCCGCGCGTCGCACCCGTGGACCCGCGCGTCGCCCCCATGGACCCGCGTGTCGTCCCCGTGGGACCCGCGCGTCGCCCCCGTGGACCCGCGCGTCGCCCCCGTGGACCCGCGCGTCGCCCCTGTGGGACCGGCGCGCCGCCCCCGTGGACCCGCGCGCCGCCCCTGTGGGACCCGCGCGCCGCCCCGTGCCCCCGCGCGCGCTGCCCTGTGGCTCCCGCGCGCCTCGGGGGGGCGGCGGTTTTCAGCCAGCGAGCCGCCCCTGCAGCCCGCGAGCCGCCCCTGCAGCCTGTGCGCTGCCCCTGCAGCCCGTGCGCCGCCTCTGCAGCCCGCGCGCCTGCCCCTGCAGTCGCGGGGCAGCTCCTACCCCGCCCCCCCCGCCCCCCCCTCTTCTCCTTCATCTCCCTGCTGCGCGTGCAGCCGTGGGGGGGAGGGTATGGGGGTGGCGGGCGTGAGTGATCGGCTGCTCCTCCTCCTCCTTTCTCTCCCACTGTTGCAGCTGCCGCTGAGGGGGGGATGGTGTGGGAGCTGAGGGAGTGGTGCTAGGGATGCAGAGGGGGATGTGAAAAGGGGGTTTGGGGCAATGGGGGGAGGTTGAACGGAGGTAGCCGTCGTGAAGTCTGCAGCTCCAGTCGCCCGTGAGGTCGTTGCGCCAGGAGCCGGTGTGCCAGTTGCTCCAGTCGCCCGTGGGTCAGTTGCTCTTGCCGGCGAGCAGAGCCAGTTACTCCAGTTGCCCGTGTGCCAGTTGCACCAGTTGTTTGTGCGCCACTCCAGTTTGCGTCGTGTGCCAGCAGCTTCAGTGGCTGCCCACCTCCTCCTCTTCTCTCCTGGTCCCTCCTCCTCCTCACTTGCCCACTGTTTCTGCCACTAGGCTTTGCTTGTGAACTGGTCCTGCGACTGCTTGTTGTGTTGGCTATCCCCCACTTTGCCTATGAGGGTGTGTCAAAATGTTATTTGCTGTGTAGGCTGTAGTGGGGTACTCAACAGAGAGTACAACCCTTTTAGGGTTCCTATATGTATCCCACCTGCCTGCTAGTGCAAACCCCTCTTCTGTTCTTACCATTTCCTGCCTGCTTATTCTAACATGGTTGTCACCAGCCGGGAGGGCCTTGGTGAAGATGTCCCCCAGTGTTGGCCGCTGAGGCTACAAAGTCCAAGCGTGCCTGGCCGCGTCGCTGCAGCTCTTGCAGCATGAAGTACCGCAAATCAATGTGCACCCTGCTCTCCAGTCGAGGCTCTCGACACAAGAGGATCATGGCCTTGTTGTCACCGAAGAAGGTCGCTGCAGAGCTAGGCTGCTCACCTAGGTCCGTAAGCAAGAACGTCAACGAGTGAAACTCCTGAACAGCCATGGCACTGGCGTAGATCTCGGCCTCAGCACTGGACGAAGCCACAGACAACGACTGAGTAGTGTTAAGAATTAACAAGCAGGAATGGTGTAAACTATCGAGAGAGTTGGTACAAGTACAAAACCTAAAGGGGTTGTATCCCATGTTGGCTACCCCACTATAGCCTACCCATTATACCATAACATATATATAGTTTGACACACCCCCATAGGCAAAGTGGGGGAGAACAAGGGGTCACAAGACCAGTCAAGAAAAGCAATGCAAGCTCAGGGTGGATCACAACGTCACCACACACTCCGAGCACAAGCAAAAGGGCCACAAGGCCAGTTCACATGCAGAGGTATATATGCAGGTATATATGCAACAACAACAGTACAGTGATCACTACCTAGCAAGAGTAAACATGCAGGTAGATATATATAGACCACAGTACAACCAAAGTCTACAGCAAGTGAGGAAACGTAGGCAGCAGGCCTAGAGCAGTGCAGAAGCGCTGATGATCACCAGCCGGAAGGGCCTTGGTGAACACATCAGCCGTGTTCGCCCGGGTGGGCACGTGGGCGACACGAAGCTGACCACGCTGCTGCAACTCTTGAGCAAGGAAGTAACGCAGAGCGATGTGCTTCGTTCTGTGCTCCAGTCTGTGGTCCTGACACAAGGCAATGGCAGCCTTGTTGTCGACGTACAGAACTGGAGGAGAACGAGGCCTCTCTCCCAAGTCGGTCAGCAGGTAGGTGAGCCAGCGTAACTCCTGTGCAGCCATGGCTGTGGCGTAGATCTCAGCCTCACAACTGGAGCTGAGAACAGAAGACGAGCGGGTAGACCGCCAAGAAACAGAGCCAGAGCCAAGGCTGAACGTGTAACCCTGTGACGACCGCTGCGAGGCCAGGTCGTCAACCCAAGAAGCGTCTGAGTGCCCACTGAGGACAACTGAGCTCCGCCCTCCAAGCACGAGCCCCATGCCCGATGTACTGCACAAGTAGCGCAGTACCCTCTTCGCAGCATCGAAGTGCACCTTTCGGTGCCTACCAGGAGCCATGTAGCGTGCCAGAAGGCCAAGAGGGTACGCAAGGTCAGGACGAGTGCAGGTCATCAGGTACATGAGGCAGCCCACTAGCTCTGGGTACGGACCACTCGGCTCTACGGACTCGTCCGAAGGTGGAGCTGAGAGCGAGTGACCTGTAGCCAGGGGAGTGGACTGTGGCGAGGACCAAGTGAAGCCGAAGCGCTGAAGGACCTGCTACACCATGTGTGACTGAGTCAGTGTGATGGTGCGCCGTGCTCTGTCCCGGGTGATCTGCAGGCCAAGGTATCTGCGCAGCTCACCCAGGTCTGTGCACGTGTGTCTCTTCTGCAGCTCCGACTTCACAAGGGCGAGAGCCTCAGTGTCAGCAGTGGCAAGGACCAAGTCGTCGACGTACACGAGGATGTAGAACGGCGGCAACGAAGTGTCGGTGCGCAGAAACAGCGACGGGTCAGCAGTGGAAGGTGCAAACCCAAGAGCAGCAAGAGTCATCCTCAGTGTGTCGTGCCACTCACGAGGCGCCTGACGGAGACCGTAGACTGGCCGGCGGAGGCTCCACTGGGTACCAGGAGGGAACGACCCAGTGAAGCCAGGTGGGCGGCGCAGCCAGATCTCCTCGTGCAGACTGCCCTGTAAGAACGCTGTGCTGAAGTCCAGAGAGTGAAGCTCGTAGTCACGCTGAGCGGCAACGTGCAGCAGCATCCGAAGAGTGGTCATCTTCGGGGTGGGGGAGAAGGTTTGGAAGAAGTCAACTCCCTGTCGCTGACTGAATCCTCGTGCAACGTAACGAGCCTTGAAGACAGGCGGAGAACCCGGCGGCCGCTTCACCCTGAAAATCCACATGTCATCGACTACGTTCGCCCCAGGAGGGGGAACTGCGTCGACGTAAGTGCCTGTGGACTTCCAGGATGCCATCTCTGCGTCCATGGCTGTTTGCCACTGAGAGGAGTACTCTCCCGCGATCGCCTCAGCGTAAGAGCGTGGGGTCGGGATGTCTGGAGCATCCGGGTCTCCCTCAGGGGCAAGCAGCATGGCCACGAGATGAGGCGCAGGGGTTGCAAGACACTCAAAGTCCTCCTGCCTGTCCTCAAAGACGTCCGTGCCAAGAGCACACTCACCCCCAACGGACGGAGGACAGACAGACTCAGACTCAGCAACAAGACTAGCAGCGAAGTCTAGACGACAGGCAGCAGCAAAGTCAACAAGCTCAGAGACTAAGGCAGACGCAGCAGCAGACTCAAACGACGGGTCAGTGACAACAGTGGCTAGCAGACGCGTGACAGTGGGGTGAGCAGCACGAACCAGGTCGGACTCAGGGTCCTGAACGTCAGGCAGAGAAGACGCAGGAGGAGACGGCAGGGGAACACGCTGTGGAACAGAGGAAGGACGAAGTGCCATAGCGTGCGTGCCAGGGACAGGAGGCGGACGCTCACGAGGAACACGACTACCAGTGCGACGCGCGCGAACAGGCGAGGCAGGACGAGACGCAGGCTCACGACGCTCTGTAAGCGAGTCTGTCTGCTCAGTGTAAGGAGAAGGAGCAGGCAGTGGTGCGCCGGGCTGTAACGGGAGGCCAGTAGAAGACGGGAGGCTAAGAACCTAGCGAAGCACGGAGTCAGGCAGTGACAGAGACGACGGTGACGGCGGAGCGAAAAACAGTCGCGGCGGTGCAGTGCCACCAGTACCAGTAGCTCCAGTGCCTCCAGCAGCTTCAGAACCTCCAGCCCCAGGGCCTCCAGCAGCAGCACCTCCAGCTCCAGTGACTCCAGCAGGAGCACCTCCAGCTCCAGCGCCTCCAGCAGCTCCAGTACCTCCAGCTCCAGCGCCTCCAGCAGCAGCACCTCCAGCTCTAGCTCCTCCAGCAGCTCCAGAACCTCCGGCTCCAGCGCCACCAGTAGCAGCACCCCCAGAACCGGCACCTCCAGCCCCAGGGTCCCCAACTCCAAAGTAGACAGTACCAGCTCCAGGGCCTCCAGCAGCAGCACCCCCAGAACCGGCACCTCCAGCTCCAGGGTCTCCAACGCCAGGGTCGACAGCACCAGCTCCAGGGCCTCCAGCCCCAGTACCTCCAGCAGCAGCACCCCCAGAGCCGACACCTCAAGCTCCAGGAGCAGTACTAGTCCCAGCAGCTCCAGTACCTCCAGTACGCTCCCTCCAGGACAAGAGACACCAGCACTCTCAGCGCCTCCACGACAAGCAGCTCCAGCAGCACGACTCCTCAGGCGGGTACGCGACGCAAGCCACTCTCGTGCCTGCTGTGGTGAGACAGGCCCGCGTCGTGAAACGAGACCCAGAGGAACGCCAGCAGACTCAGCACCCCCCGACCCGGCACCCTCCGGCTCAGCACCCCCAGGCTCCGCACTCGTAGGCTCAGCACCCCCAGGCTCCGCACCCCCCAGCACCTCACGGACAGGCTCAGCACCCCCAGACTCCGCAGCCGCAGGCTCAGCACCCCCAAGAGTAGTACCAGTCCCGCAGGCTCCAGTACAAGCACCTCCAGGACCAGAGACACCAGCACTCCCAGCGCCTCCACGACAAGCAGCTCCAGCAGCACGACTCCTCAGGCGGGTACGCGACGCAAGCCACTCTCGTGCCTGCTGTGGTGAGACAGGCCCGCGTCGTGAAACGAGACCCAGAGGAACGCCAGCAGACTCAGCACCCCCCGACCCGGCACCCTCCGGCTCAGCACCCCCAGACTCCGCAGCCGCAGGCTCAGCACCCCCAGGCTCCGCACTCCCCAGCACCTCACGCGCAGGCTCAGCACCCCCAGACGCAGCACCCCCAGCAGCACCTCCCGCAGCAGCACCTGAGTCGCTAGTGACCTCTACAGGCTCAGCCACAGGGGGCGGGTCTACCTGAGACACACCTGAAGGAGCAGGACCCTGAGGGGGGAGGGGGTCTACCGGAGGGGGACCTGGAGCGAGGAAAAGCGGCGGGGGAGGGAGAGGGGCAGTGCGGTAGGGGAAGAGACGGTAGAAAGGAACCGACTCGTCAAAGGTGACGTCCTGAGAGGGGAAGACACGGCGCGAGGTGGGGTGGTAAAACTGCTAGCCAGGCGCGTCAGGGACAAAGCCAAGGAAGACACAGGGAATGGTGCGGGAGGAGAGCTTGTCCGCGGACGTATCGCGGACAAGAGCACGAGCACCCCAGACCCGGAAACGCGACGCATCGCCAACCTCCCCCGTCCAACGCAGTGTGGGCGAGGTCTCCGGCAAGGAGACACGGGGCCAGAGGTTGAGCTGCTGCATGGATCAAGGAGGTATGAGCGACCTCCATGACTAAGCTAATGCGGCGCTCAGCAACCCCATTTTGTTGCGGTGAGCCCGGAAGCGTGAACGACTGCTTGATGCCCTCCCCCTGACAGAAGGCCCGCAAGAGGTCGGAGGTGAACTCACCACCTCTGTCAGAGTGCAGACGCAGGACAGGAAGGTCCTGGCGGAACCTGCGGCGGAGCTGGAGACGAACTGCTCGGATCCAAGGGATCAGGACAGCAGGGACCTCACCCTTGGTGCACAAGGGGAAGACCGTAGTGTAACGCGAGTAGTCGTCGACAACCAGCAGAAAGTACCGCTCACCGCCCTGTCCACGAATGCGGGCTGGGCCCCACACGTCCAGGTTGAGGGTCTGCAGAGGAGCCTCTGTCGGGGGAAACGAGGAGGAGTGAGGAGCGGCGCGCTGCCGCCCCTCGACGCAAGGAAGGCAGGGCGGCGCAGGCGAGGCAAGGAGGGGAGGGAGAGACCTGGGAAGACCAGACACAAGGAGGCGACGGTGCATGCCACGGAGACGTGGCAAGGAGGGGTGACCCAGGCGGTGGTGCCAGAGAAGAGTCTGGTGCAACAGGGAGCAACACTCACAGGGGGAGGCTACCAGACCTGACACAGACACCCGACCGACAGCAGCTACTTGAGGAGACACAGTCGTCAGTGTGTAAAGACTCGACCCTGGCCGACGGGTGAACGTGGCCAGGTGACGGCCAGTCCTGGAGCACGTACAGTTCGCCACACGCTGTCCTCCAGGGGTAAAGGTGTCAACCCAATGATCCTGGAGGACGGCGTTGCTCACCAAGTTCGTCGAGAACGAGGGGAGGTGGAGACCTGACAGTGAGCCAGACGGAACCGCTGGGCACGGAAGCACAGTGGTGGACCGTGCAAGAACTGGGCCCCCTGAGGGGTCAGCCAGAGACACTGCAACAGGTGCAGGGAGTGGTGTGAGTGCGGTACTGTCACAGAAGAAGCAGCGGGAAGCACCTGAGTCAAGCGTGAAGGTGTGCAAGGCCTCAGCAGGCGCAGTACCTGAGAGAGCAGACTCACCAGCACCTAAGGCAGCAGCCTCACTAGCACCTAGAGCAGCAACTTCTATACCGAGGTCGTACTGCACACACAGGTAACAGTCACTCTCAGCACCTCCAGGCAAAGCAGACATGGCAGTAAGGATGGCGTCATAGTCTAAAGCAAAGACATCAACGCCCGACCTAAGCAGCTCAAGCCAGTGGGGGGTCTCAGCCTCGTCGCCAAACTCTGCGTGCCAGGCGTCAGTCAAATAGGCGAAGCAGCGGGACTGTGCGTGACTAGGTGTCCCACAGGTTTGACCAGCTCGACGACCTGTGCGAATGACGTACGGACAGCGACCAGGACTCGGAGACGTCCCACGCTGGTAAAGCCACTCACGAAGCTGCTGGGGCGTAAGGGTCGGACGCCGCCGTAGCTGCATCTGGCCACCGCCAGAGACTCCACACCACACAGCTCCACATTGACTGCTACTACGGCTGCCACGGCTCCCACTGCTGCCACCACCGCCGTCACCACTCCCACCGCGACTACAAAGTGAAGTCATGGCGGGCAAGCTAGGAGGAGCGCGGACTCTAGGGCAGTACAGAGTGAAGGCAGTAGTACGAGTAGCAGCAGCAGTAAGGCGAACAGCAGAGCGGCTCGTGAGGCTAGGCTGCAGCACCTCCAGCACTCCTAGCAGCACCTCCACCAGCAGCAGTAGTAGCACGAGCAGAAGGGCGGATCGTGTCGGGTGGCGCGGCTAGGCCTGGGCGGCGCGGGCAGCAGGGCGCGTGCTGTGGAGGGCAGCAGGGCGCGGCGCGCTGGCCGCAGCAGGGCGCGACGCGCAGGGCAGCAGGGCGCGACGCGCGGGCTGCTGCTGAGCGCGACGCGCGGGGCAGCAGCGCGCGACGCGCGGGCTGCCGTAGGGCGCGACGCGCGGGGCAGCAGCGTGCGACGGGCGGGCTGCCGTAGGGCGCGACGCGCGGGGCAGCAGAGCACGAGGCGCGGGGCAGCAGCGCACGACGCGCGGGCTGCCGTAGAGCGCGACGCGCGGGGCAGCAGAGCGCGACGCGCAGGCTGCCGTAGGGCGCGATGCGCAGGGAAGCAGGGCGCGACGTGCAGCTGCCGCAGGGCGCGGGCTGCAGCAGGACGCAGGGCAGGGCGCTGGCGCAGGGCAGGGCGCTGGCGCTGGGCAGGGCGCTGGCGCAGGGCAGGGCGCTGGCGCAGGGCAGGGCGCTGGCGCAGGGCAGGGCGCTGGCGCAGGGCAGGGCGCTGGCGCAGGGCAGGGCGCTGGCGCAGGGCAGGGCGCTGGCGCAGGGCAGGGCGCTGGCGCAGAGCAGGGCGCTGGCGCAGGGCAGGGCAGGGCACTGGCGCAGGGCAGGGCACTGGCGCAGGGCAGGGCGCTGGCGCAGGGTAGGGCGCTGGCGCAGGGCAGGGCGTGGGGTAACGCGGTAGCCGTAGTCGATCACTAGGTAATGGTGGGCCCGAAAAAAAAAAAACGGTCCTACGGACCTACTGCTCTGAAACCATGTTAAGAATTAACAAGCAGGAATGGTGTAAACTATCGAGAGAGTTGGTACAAGTACAAAACCTAAAGGGGTTGTACCCCATGTTGGCTACCCCACTATAGCCTACCCATTATACCATAGCATATATATAGTTTGACAAGTAGACCTCTACGACACAGCGCTAGAGCCCAAGCTGAAACAATCCCCCTAACTCGAACTGCAGGTCTCCTTGTCGTCCGCATAGGACGTGTGACATTGTTCGGTCAGTCGCACTGGCTGGCTCCCTCCAAGCACAAGCCCCATGCATGATATGGTTGCCAGGTACTTCGCTACCCTCCTAGCAGCCTTCCAGTGACTTGGACGGTGTTTACCAGTCGCAACAAAGTGAGCAAGGACGCTGAGAGGATAGGCGGCAGGGCAGGCGCGGGCAGCGCGAGCAGGGCAGGGCAGGTGCGCATGCAAGGCAGCAGCGCGGGGCAGGGCGCACGCGCGCGGGCAAGGCGCTTACGGGGCAGGGCACGGGTTGTTGGGCAGCAGGGCGCGCTGGCGCGCTGGGCAGTGGGGCGCGCTGGCGCGCTGGGCAGCGGAGCGCGCTGGCGCGCTGGGCAGCGGGGCGCGCTGGCGTGCTGGGCAGCGGGGCGCGCTGGCGCGCTGGAAAGCGGGGCGCGCTGGCGTGCTGGGCAGCGGGGCGCGCTGGCGCGCGGGGCATCGGGGCGCGCTGGCGTGCTGGGCAGCTGGGCGCACTGGCACGCTGGGCAGCGGGGCGCGCTGGCGCGCGGGGCAGCAGGGTGTGCGGGGCACGCGGAGCAGGTCAGCGCGATAGTACTGGGCAGGGCAGGGCACGCGCTCGTTGAGCAGGGCAGCGCGGGCAGCTGCGCAGCACGCGCGGCAGCAGGGCAGCGCGCGGCGGGGCAGCGCGAGCAGCAGTGCAGCACGCGCGGCAGCAGGGCAGCGCGGAGCAGCGCGACCACGCGGGGCAGGGCAGGGCAGGTAACGCGCGCGGCGAGCAGGGCAGCGCGCAATGGCCGCAGCTCCTGTGGCAGGAGTGACGGTGGGCCCTAAAAAATACGGTCCTAGGTCAGGACCTGCTCTGAAACCATGTCAAAGTCAGTACAGCGGAATGAATGAACTAGGCAACTGTTGGATACAAGTAGGAAACCCTAATTGGGTTATCCCCTCTAGTGTGAACCTCACTGTAGCCTACAAGCTAACAAACATATAGTTTGACACACCCCCATAGGCAAAGTGGGGGATAACAAACACAACCAACGGTCACAAGACCAAGTGATCTCTCCCCTCCCCCCAATTCTCCCTTCTCGCACCTCTCCCCCTCCCCGCACCTCTCCATGTGCACCAATGGCTTTGCAGCACAGGTAAGTCCTAGTACAATCCACACCTGCGCCTCAAGTGAGTCCCCCTGCTCACATCTCACTACTCATTGCTCACTCATTGACAGCCCCACTAAGGTGTCTGCTTTCCAACCTCACCTGAACCTCATTGAGAGCACCACCTGAAGGTCTGCCTGACTGTTCACCAACCTCACCTCTTTTTTTGCATTAACCGGTATTCCCGTTCTTCTTCCCTCCCCTCCCTTTGGCCGTTCTTCCAGTCACTCCACCTGATTGCTCACCAACCTTACTTCCCTTGAAACCTAACCCATTTTCCCTTCCCCCCACTACTCCTCCCGCCACCTTGTCCCTCCCCTCCCCAACTCCCATGTCGTTCTTCCAGTCGCTCTACCATCCCCTTGCACGGGGCGGCAGGGCGGCCCTGCATATCTACCCTAACGGTGATCCACAGCTAGAGATGGTCTCAAAGACCACCATGCAGGCTGGCTTCTCAGGGGGGCTGGTAGTGGACTACCCTCATGGTGATCATCGGAAAGGGTGGGACCAATGCACTACCCACACAGGTGTAACAGGGCGTGATGTGAAGTGAGTTTGAGTCGAAGTAACTGTTCATTCGCACCTGGAGATGGTTTAAAAGACCGTCATGTAGGCTGGCTTTTCGGGGGGGGGCTCGTGGTGGACTACCCTCAGTGGTGATTACAATAGAGCCAGGTGTTTCCTGAATTCAATCACATGGCTTTTCAAGCGCACCTGTGATGGACTATTTCCATAGTTGATTATAGCAGAGCTTGAGACTGTAAGTTGTTGATTGTGTGACCTTATTCCGGACCCTGCAGCATCAGATAATAATCTTATTTTGTATCATCAATATCCTTCCGCTTCACAACCCCCCTATTTTCCGCTCTCTCCTCTTCGCTCTCCCACGCATGTGTATTTCTGCTCCTGTTTCTCCAGATATTGTTGACAACGCGCGAGCCACGAAGTACATTCTTTGTCTCATGGCTGGCTCAGCGGGGAGCGGCACAATGCCCAAGGCTAAAGGGCGAATTGGGAGAGCGAGGAAGAGGATGGTAGTGATGGGATTGATGGGAAAGGAAGGACTGTGGGTTATGAGCAGAGGCAGAGGAAAGGCAACGACCTAAGAAGAAGAAAAAAGTCTCAAAGTACCAGCGGAATAGGTTGGTCGACTAGTAGGGCAAGAGGTACAAGTACGAATGTCGAGGGAATTTGTGTACCCTATACTAGGCAACTCACTATAGCCTAGCAAACTAACAAAACATATAAATGTTATTTGACACACCCCCATAGGCTAAGTGAAGGGCATCAAAACAAACAAGCGAAACAAAGGGTCACAAGACCAGTCGAGAGAAGCAACAACATAAGAGCTCAGGGTGGATAACGAAGTCACCACACAGTCCGAGCACAAGCAAACGGCCACAAGGCCAGTTCATAAAGTTCACAAGAAAATATAGATACAAGTACAACAGTGCAAGGATCAAGAGACAAAGCTATAGCAACCGAGGGCCTACCTCAACAAGCCCTAGCTGCACACAGAACCTGTGGTGGTCACCAGGCGCCAAGGCCTTGGTGAAGACGTCAGCAGTATTGGCCTCTGAGGCCACAAAGTCCAAGCGTGCATGGCCGCGTCGGTGCAACTCTCGCAGGAGGAAGTACCTCACATCAATGTGCTTCACCCTGCTCTCCAGTCGAGGCTCTCGACACAGGAGGATCATGGCCTTGTTGTCAGCTTACAAGGTCGGTGCAGAGCGAGGCCGCTCACCAAGGTCGGTGAGCAAGAAGGTCAACCAGCGAAGCTCCTGTGCTGCCATGGCACCAGCGTAGATCTCTACATCTGCACTGGACGAAGCCACAGACGACGACCGTGTGGACCTCAACGACACAGCACCAGCACCCAGACTGAAGCAGTAACCCTGAGTCGAACGCTGAGTCTCCACGTCGTCAGCGTAGGAAGAGTCGCAGTGGCCAGTCAACTCAACTGGCTGAGTCCCTCCAAGCACAAGCCCCATGCCTGATGTAGTCGCCAGGTACTTCGCCACCCTCACAGCAGCTGTCCAGTGAACAGGACGGTGTCTCCCAGTCGCAACAAAGCGAGAGAGGACGCTGAGGGGAAAAGCGAGGTCCGGCCGAGTACAAGTCATCAGGTACATGAGGCAGCCCACAAGCTCTGCATAGGGACCACTGGACTCTAAGGGCTCGTCGGGAAAGAGGCCAGTGAGTCTGTGGTCAACAGCAAGAGGAGTGGGCTAGGTGGTGGAGAACTGAAACTCGAACCGCCGAAGGACCTGCTGCACCATGTGTGACTGCGTCAACGTGATGGTGCGAGCGGCTCTGTCCCTGGTGATCTGCAGGCCAAGGTAGCGCTGCAGTTCACCGAGGTCAGTGCACGTGTGTCTCTTCTGCAGTTCGGATTTCACCTCAGCCAGAGCTGCCCTGTCTGCTGTAGCAAAGACCAAGTCGTCGACGTAAACAAGTATAAAGAAAGGAGTGGAACCAGCACGGACGGGTCGGCAGAAGAAGGACGAAACCCAAGGTCCCGAAGCGTGGAGCGAAGAGTGTCGTGCCACTCACGGGGCGACTGGCGGAGACCGTAGACTGGTCGTCGCAGGCTCCACTGGGTCCCAGGTGGGAAGGTGCCGGTGAAGCCAGGAGGACGCCGCAGCCAGATCTCCTCATGTAGGCGGTCCTGGAGAAACGCAGTGGAGAAGTCGAGGGAGTGGAGCTCGTAGTCTCGCTGTGCTGCTACGTGCAGTAACACCCGAAGAGTAGTCATTCTCGGGGTCGGGGCGAAGGTCTGGAAGAAGTCAACTCCCTCACGCTGAGTGAAACCCCTAGCCACGTAGCGCCTTGAACACAGGCGGTGATCCAGGCGGCCGCTTCACCTTGAAGAGCCACATGCCATCGACAACGTTCGCCCTGGAAGGGGGAACTGCGTCGACGTAGGTGCCTGTAGATCTCCAAGACGCTAACTCTGAGTCCATAGCCGCTTTCCACTAAGAGGCCCACTCCCCTAACACTGCCTCACGGTACGTGCGAGGAGTCGGTATGTCAAGGGCGTCGGGGTCTCCCTCAGGGGAAAGCAGCAAGGCGCAGAGAGAGGAGGAAGCAGCTGCCAAGAACTCCAGCCCGAACTGCCTGTCCTCTAGGACGTCACAGCCAAGGGCAAACTCACCCCCGACGGACAGAGGACGGGGAGGTGGAGCAGCCACCACACGCGTGGCGTAGTCAAGACGGCGGGTGGAAGCAAAGTCAGCGACAGCGGCAGTAAGAGCCGAGACAGACGACGGAGAGAAACGAGAGTCGGTGACAAGAGTGGCGAGAACACGGGAGACAACAGGGCGAGCAGCACGGTAGTAGTCAGAGATAGGGGTAGGGGAGACAGGAAGAGAGGACGGAGGAGGAGACGGAAGAACGGACACAGGTGGAGAACGACGACGAGAAGAACAAAAGAGGGCAGTGCGGAGGTCGATAACGGGGGACGAGGGACGAGCACGCGGGGGACAGGGACGGACACGGTAGTGTGGAACAACAGGAGGAGAAGACGGGGACCGAGGAGAAGACCAGACAGCAGGAGAGTCGTCAGGAGGAGGAAACGTAGGGCCAAAGGGCGGGAGAGACGGAGAGCGGGCAGGAGAAGAGGAGGGAAGACCAAGGGCCCGGAGGCCACTCACGGGCGGGAACAACTGCCGCTCCAGAGGGAGCTGCTGCGGCTGCCGCTGCTGCAGCTGCGGCTGCGGCTGCTGCTGCTGCTCCTGCTGCTGCTGCTGCTGCTGCTGCTGCTGCTGCTGCTGCTGCTGCTGCTGCTGCTGCTGCTCCTGCTGCTCTAGCAGGTCCAACTGCCGTAGCTTCTGCCTCTCCCTCTCCAACTGCTCCTGCTCCTCACGCGCCCGCCGGCGAGCTGCCTGGAGACGCGTGTCGTGGCGGTGGGGAGGCTGAGCGGGCACCGCAGAAGTAGTGTCTCCAACTCCAGTCTCCTAAGAACTAGCACCCCCATTGCCAGTGTCTCCAAAGGGAGCACCACCAGTGTGAGTGCCTCCAGCTCCAGCACCCTCAGAACTAGCACCTCCAGTACCAGCACCTCCAGCTCCAGTACCTCCAGCTCCAGCACCCCCAGAACTAGCACCTCCAGTGCCAGCACCTCCAGCTCCAGTACCTCCAGCTCCAACACCCCCAGAACTAGCACCACATGTGCCAGCACCTCCAGCTCCAGCACCCCCCGAACTAGCACCTCCAACTCCAACACCCCGCGAACGAGCACCCCCAGACCGAGCACCTCCAATGTCAGCACCTCCAGCTCCAACACCCCCAGAGTCCATAGCCCGCGGAAGTTCCGAAGGCTGCTGAGGGGACTGTGAGGAGGACTGCGGGGAGGGAGATGCCACCTGACGCGCGACCGAGGTGAGAGGGGTAACGTGAGACACACCTGACGAGGCAGGGCCAGGGGGGGGCGGGGGTACCGGAGGAGCGGGAGCAGGAGGAGGAGAGGGTGCGAGGAAAAGAGGAGGAGGGGGGACCGGGAGACCTCGACAGGGGTACCGGGTGTAGTAGGACACTGACTCGTCAAACCGGACGTCACGGGAGTCTAGGAACTGGTGGAGAGACGGGTGGTAAAAGGTGTAGTCGGGAGAGTCCACCGGGAAACCAAGGAAGACACAGGGGATGGCGCGAGCCGAGAGCTTGTCCACAGAGGTGTCGCGGAAAAGCGCAAGGCAGCCCCAGACACGAAAGGCCGACCCAACACCAGGGGACCCGGTCCAAAGACTGGTCGGTGAAGCCTCGGGCCGTGAGACGCGCGGCTGGAGGTTCAGCTGGTGGGCGGCGTAGCGAACCGTGTAGGGCCACAGAAAATGGGGCGCACGGGCATGGATCATGGACGTGCGGGCGATGTCCATGACCAAGCCAATGCGGCGCTCAGCAACCCCATTCTGCTGTGGGGACTCCGGAAGCGTCCAGGACTGTGAGATGCCATGTTCGTCGCAGAATCCGCGAAGAATGCCAGAGCAAAACTCGCCCCCACGGTTGGAGTGGAGACAGGAGACACGACGACCACGAGTGCCCTCAGTGGCCAGAAGCCACCGAATCAGCGTAGAAGTCACCTCGGACTTCTCCGCGAGAGGAAACACCGTGGTGTACCTGGAGTAGTCGTCGACGACCACCAGAAAGTAGCGCTCCCTCTCAGGTCCCTGCATAGGGGCAGGGCCCCAGACGTCCAAGTGGAGAGTCTGGAAGGGAGCAGTGGCCGGACGAAGGGAGGAGTGCGGAGTGGCGCGCAAGCGGCCGGCGACGCAAGGAGTGCACGGCGGTGCAGGCGAAGGAGGGAGCGACGCAAAGACGCGAGGGAGACCCGAGACAAGACGGTGACTAGCCATGCTGCGGAGGCGGGGGATCGATGGGTGGCCAAGACGGTGGTGCCACAAGACGGTCGGGTGGGCGAGAGACCGACAGGAGCAAGACGCAGCAACCTGACCAGACGCAGCAACCTGACTAGACACAGCAACTGGAGGGGACGCAGTAACCTGACCGGACTCTGCTACCTGGGGGGACGCAGTAACCTGGCCGGACTCTGCTACCTGGTGGGACGCAGTGTGCAGAACGAAGAGACCTGAGTGGGGCTCTCTGGTGAACGTGGCAAGAAGAGCCCCGATGGAAGCATCTGTACAGATTGCCGTCCTCCCATGCGCAGGAAAAGTGACTGTGATCCCACGGTCCTGAAGGTATCCAACACCCACCAAGTTCCGAGAGAACGAGGGGATGTAGAGACCAGTGAGGAAACCAGAAAGGACAGCCGGGCACGAGATAGTGGTCGAGCTGCGAGCGACTGCTGGTCCTGAAGTAGGATCAGCCAGGGCAACTGGGACTGGAGCCGAAAGAGGTGTGACAGTGGTGTGGTCGCAGAAGAAGCACTGCGACGCGCCTGAGTCCAGCGTAAAGGAGAGCGACGCGACAGCAGTCGTCACGGCTGGACTAGTGACTACACAAGCACCTACACTAAAAGCACAAGTACCTACACTGGCAACAGGCAAAGGTCCTAAGCTAGGTACACGCAAGCCAAGAGATCCATACGTGACAGAATAAGCAGCATCCATGGACATATCAAACACAGGGTAACCACTACGAGACAGACCGGGCCAGATCGGTGGCCTCGACTCAGGCCCAAAACGCTCACGATATAGGTCGTCGAGGTGGCTGTAGCAGCGCTGTGCAGAGTGGTCAGGTAGCCAGCAGGTAGTGCCAGCACCAGGGCCGGTCTGGATCCGGTACTGGCAGGGGCCGATGCCGCGGCCACTGCGACGAGCCCCCAAGCTGGCTGGGCCACTGCTGCAACCAACGCTACCCGAACCACCAGGCCCCCACGGCTGCTGAGGGCGCCACTGCTGCTGAGGGCGCCACTGCTGCTGAGGTTCCCACTGCTGAAACTGCCATTGCTGTTGTCCCTGCTGCTGGAGAACTCTAGTGGACGCCATGGTAAAGGCTAGCTGGGTGCAGGAGCCGTAGGCGAGGAGCGACTGGAGCTAGGAGTGACTGAAGTGAGACACGGCCGGAGCTAGAAACGCCAGGCTAGAAACTACGGGCTCGAGGAACGGCTGGAGCGAGAACAGCTAGGAGCGCCAGGTGAAACTAGGCGAGGAACGGCCGGAGCACGGAGCACACTGAGCTAGGAGCGAGGAGCGAGAACAGCTAGGAGCGAGGAGCGACAACAGCTAGGAGCGAGGCACGGCTGGAGCAAGGCACGGCTGGAGCAAGGCACGGCTGGAGCAAGGCACGGCTGGAGCGATACTAAGAACTACCGAAGAAGAGACACCATCCTGGGAACAGTCGGCTAGGCAAGGGGTGCTAGGAACGCCAGTCGAGGCACAAACCAAAACTACGTCAGGAAAAGTGATTGCGGTTGCCCGCCGCGGTTAGGGATGCCAAAGACAGGAGGCGTGCACTAGACAATGGGCACTGGTGGTACGATGGGCGGCTATGGGCGGCAGTAGGCGAAAAATGGGCGGAATTAGGCGGTGGTGGGCGGCTAGGAGGGGCTGTGGGCGGCTGGGAGAGGTTGTGGCCGGCTGGGATGAACTGTGGGTTCCGGAGATTTCTAGTTTTCGGGATGGCGGGGCACGAAAACGTGAGCACGGGAATCTCGTCACGAAATGTGCACTAGGAGTTGAGGCACGAAATTGTGTTGGCTTGCCTTGTAGAAATTCTCGAAGTGTTGAGAGAAAGCTTGAACATAGCTTCACTATAGAAAATATAACAATAGAGTACAATGGGAAGGACCAGAACCATATAGGAACGAAGCGACGATAGTCGCGAACGTTCACGCAAAACGTTCCGACAACTACTCTAGCATGTGCGTTGCCAAGTCAGCAACGGCAGGTCAATTTAACATGCCAGGTAAATTTCTACCTAACTAGGAGTAGTTGTTCATGCTTCGCTTGTGCAATATAGTCACTTCCTTCGATTCGGTCCATTTCTGTTTCGCGGGTCAATGTTGACGACGGAGTGTACTGCGCGAATTTTCCCTCCCGAAGTCAGGACTTGGTTCGATTTTGCCTTGTGCTGTATTTTTGCGCCTCCTGCAGTTTCGTAACAGCACAGCACCTGCGCGAAACCCCACAGCAAAGAACCACCGCGAAACTCCCCAGGGGCACGAAAACTCGGCCCCACACAGACGCGAAACCTCGCTAGCAAGCAATGCGAACATTTTCGCGGCTGCGTGAATGCGCTCTACTGCGCGGTCACTTCTCGCTCAAAGCCCTCACGCACAAAAACAGGCTCGTGCATGGCCATTTGCATCAACATCGGTAGCTGGAAAGAGTTTTGGGCGGCTGGTGTCTGCTGTTGACGGTAAGTTGCTGCTGCTGGCGGCAAATTCCAGCGAGTGCTGCTCGCGCTAGCGCTTCTGCTGGTTGCGTGTAATGCAGCCGTGCGCTGCTGCGTGCGGGCAGCAGGCGGAGCATGTTGTGCGCAGCGCTGCACGTTCGTGGCTGCTGAGGCAGAGGCGGGCTGGCGGCTAGCGTAGTTGCTGCTGGCGGCGAGCTGAGGTGCTGGCAGCTAGCATAGCTGCCGGCGGTTGGCAGCAGTGAGTGCCTACGGGTGCAGCGCGCGCAGCAGTGTCGGTGTGCGCTGCGGCGCGTGTTGCGGTAGGGCAGGCTGCTGTGGCGCGCTACGCGCTGGCGCTCGTGTGCCTGCTGAGCGCGTGCGCATTGCTGGTGCGCGAGCGTCACTGGCGCTCGCTGTGCTGGCGCGCGCGCTATGCAGGCGCGGTTTGCTGGCTTGCGCTGCCCTGCTGAGCACGCTATGCTGGCGGGCGCTGCGCTGGTACGTGCGGAATGCAGGCGTGCGTTCGAGAGGCTAGAAGGGAGCGCGCGACTGCATCCCATGTTCGAGGGGGTTGGTGTACCAAGCCTCGAAGTAGGTACTTCGAACCCTCGTTCTTTCCGGGTGTACTGTTCGTGGTTTGAAGGTACATGGTAAACGCACGGCCTCGTACGAACCATGCTTGCCGAAGCTACCACAGTATAGACTCGGGAGAATGTACAGCTTCGGGAGTGGCTACTGTTTTTTTACCTTGCGGTAGAACGAACCCAGTGAGTTCGAGCGTACATTGTTGGTGGGGTCCGGACGTACATTCATCCCACCAATAACAGACTTCGAGTGAACTTTATCCAGAATTTGCAGGATACAATATGACACCTAATTTCACATTGCTAATTAGATGACCGATTTCGACGATTCGAAATAGCACAAATTGTGACAATTACGGGCCAAAACGTAGCACACGACCAAAACAGCGCGGAATGAGATTTTTGGTCACCGAATAAACCAGGACCGTCGATGTATTTGAACCGTCCAGATCGAATCTGACAGGTCTCGTTGAATCATAAAATATTCGTGCAGGTTGGAAACTCAACCGTTGATGTGACAAATCGTGGACGGTTTAGATCGAACCGACGATTTAGTGATTGGAATCTAGGCCGTCGACTCAGTTTTTATTCAATGGGGGAGATTCAGGTGCCTTAACCCACAACAGCTCACACGATTGACCGGCTGGAAATCCAACCGTCGATCTGAACATTCTGATTAAGGGCTTTGATGAAGAGATGAAATTATTGATAAGGGAAAGTGTATTCTGATTGGATCATGTTCAGGCTCGCCATTCGACAAAAACACACCCACCCACCTAACTTAGTTGAGTTCCATTCCACCCAAACACAAATGCTTCTCCCTTCTTCCAAGATTCGTTTTTTCCTTCTCTTTCTCTCCTATCAGCTTCTACGCAGATCATTGTTCAAGGTTTCCTCACGGCCATCTTAGTCTTAAGTTTCAGTTACTCGTCCCTACATATATTTCACGTCGCCTGTGTTATCTTTTAGCTATCTTGGTAGCCATACTGAGTAGATTTTCTCCTTTGCAGCTCCCGGAGTTGCAGGAAGAAAGGGTTCCTGCATATAATATAGTGCAACTCCCGGAGTTGCCTTGATGGTGGAATGTTGTCTGTTTTTTCTCAGGATCTAACATTAAGGCAGCGGTTGTGATGTTTTGGTTTTTGCAGGCAATTAATCGTACAGCCCAGAACATCGCTCGCGTTCTAACTCTTCCTGCCATGTTAGTATTTCGACGGTGCTCCAAGATCTACTTTCTTTAAAATGCTGTTATTGGCAGGCATCAATTTTGCTCATTCTTCGCAGGCGACTGTGGCTTTCCTGTCAGAATGTTATATTTCTCTAGTCTGCAGTGGGGTACTCTAAAGTGAGTATAGCCCTGTTAGGGTTTGCTATATGTACTCAACTGCTTGCTAGTGAAACCCCCTCCTTCCGCTGTTCATTCCTCCTTCTATCTTTCACATGCTATCAGAGCAGGTCGACCCTCGCTGGTCGATCCTGTGGATGGGCCCACCTAAAGCTTCCGCTGCTGTACTGCCTGTCGCGCGCCCCGGGCGCGCGACGTTTTCTGCCTGCCGCACGCTCGTGGCGTGCGGCGTTTTTTCTTCCCGCCGCGCGCCTGCCCGTCACGGCTCTGCCCTGCCCGTCGCGCCGCCCTGCTGGCCGCGCGACGCCCTGCCCTGCCCGTCGCGCGCCCCGTGGCGCGCGACGGTGCCCTGCCCGTCGCGCGCCCCGAGGCGTGCGACGGTGCCCTAATCGTCGCGGCGCCCTTGGGGGACCCGTGCGCGCCCCCCACGCCTTCCCGTCGCCCGTCGCGGCGCCCTGGGGGACCCATGCGCGCCCCCCCCCCGCCATCCCGTCGCCCGTCGTGGCGCCCTGGGGGACCCGCGCGCGCCCCCCCCCCCGCCATCCCGTCGCCCGTCGTGGCGCCCTGGGGGACCCGCGCACGCCCTCCCTCCCGTCGCCCGTCGCAGCGCCCTGGGGGCCCGCGCGTCGCCCCCTCCCGTCGCCCATCGCGGCGCCCCGGGGGCCCGCGCGCTGCCCCGCTTCTGCTCGCACGCCGCCCCAACTGCTGCCCGCGTTTCTGCCCCACGCCGCCTGCGTTTGGAGTGTGGGGGTGGCGGGTATGGGGGTGGCGGGTGTGTGAGCCGTCCCCTGCTCCTCCTCCTCCTCCGTCTCCCACTGCTGCAGCTGCCGCTGAGGGGGGTGGGTGTGTGGGAGCCGAAGGAGTGGTGCTAAGGGGGTGACGTGGGAGTAGAGCTAGGGGTGCAGCAAGGGGTGTGTGAAAGGGGGGTGGGACAGTTGGGGGAGGTTGAGCGGAGGTTGAGCCGTCGTGTCGCCAGCAGCGCCAGTATTCTGGAGGCTACAATCTCCGGTAGCCCAGCGAGCCTGCTGCGCCAGTCGCCCGTGGGTCAGTTGCTCCAGCCGCTCGGCGTAGCCGCGGAGCCAGTTACTCCTTTAGTCCGGAGGCTACAATCTCCGGTAGCCACTGAGCCAGCCGCTCCTGTTGCCCGTGTGTCTGCAGCTTCATCCGTCGCCTCCCATCTCCTCTCCTCTCACAGTCACTCCTCCTCCTCACTTGCCCTCTGCGACTGCCTCTAGCTTTACTTGTGCTTGTGAACTATTTTGTGACTGCTTGCTGTGCTGATTATACCCCACTTTTACTATGGGGGTGTGTCAGAATGTTATATTTCTCTAGTCTGCAGTGGGGTACTCTATAGTGAGTACAGCCCTATTAGGGTTTTCTATATGTACTCAACTGCTTGCTAGTGAAACCCCCTCCTTCTGCTGTTCATTCCTCCTTCTATCTTTCACATTTCCAGCATTATTTCCGAAGACCCACAATTAACAATCTGGTCCCCTCATACAGTGACAATTTACTGTTGAGATTTACGCTGATGTAGAGCATGCTAGCCTACTTGTGTTTAGTGTTTGTGTATCTGTTCCTTCGTAATATAGTGGATATCTGAACACACTTAAAACATATTGCACTATTGGCATCTTCCTGTGTAGGGAATATACCTGTTTTTTTTGCGTACGTTGCTAGTGTACGTGTAGTAATGACATTGTGCGTACATGCCATGGTCGATGTACTGATAGAGTAAACACAATGTTTGGACTTACGTCCATAGTATACGCCGACTTAGTGCACGGGTTACTACTGGGTGTGTAGTAATGACATAGTGCGCACATACCATGGTCTACGTATTGTGGGAGTTAACACAATGTTTGTACTGTAATGCTGGAACAGTAGTATATGCTATGTAGGAGAACATGTACAAACATTGTATCGGGAAACTTCGTATGCACATTGAATGTTCAGTGTGAAACCGTCGTAGGTACATTGTCCATCCGAGGGTCAATTTTGGGATGTGCTACTGCACTAAGGTCAACGGGAAGGCTGGCTGGCGGAGGCGCCACGCTGGCAAAGGCTGGCTGGCGGAGACGAAGCTAAGCTGCTAAGGACTAAACTAGCTTAGGAACATTGCTAAGGAGGTAAGTTAGGTCAAGGAAGGAACTAGCGTGATACCATCTCAAAGTACCAGCGGAATAGGTTGGTCGACTAGTAGGGCAAGAGGTACAAGTAGGAATGTCGAGGGAATTTATGTACCCTATACTAGGCAACTCACTATAGCCTAGCAAACTAACAAAACATATAAATGTTATTTGACAAAAAGCTGAAAGGGAAAAATGCCAAGGGAAGGAATTGGATGTTGAAGACAAATGAGATATGGATTTTTCAGAGACACGAAATACACTTCACGAAAAGGAAGTAAGGATTTTGACCGGTTTGTTTGGAATTATGATGGGGTTACACGAAATGCACCATGTTTGTGCCTATTTAGTTCCCTTTGGCTATAGCCATCACTTTCTGAACACACCGCAGCAATAATAACGAATCACCACCAGCAATGTTTTGAACGAATCCACGTGGGCTGGGCGTGGACCTTGACATGCGTGGAATAGCCTTTCAATGACGTGCCTTGGCGAGAACATCCAAGGCGGTGCGGTATCCAGCTCTGTCAGAAGTTTCCTCGTGCTGCTGTGGCTGGGACCACAAGGGCTGAGCTCCACGTCAACTCTCTGCTGGCGATCACCCAAAACTTTGATTTCCGTTGCCGTTCCGTTTAGCTCCGTCGGATTGTCTCATCTTCAGACACCCCAGTGCAATTTCAGCGAGCCCAACTGGCCATCAAATCTGTCAGTACCCTGAAGTGCATCGGTTTCATATTTCTATCTCTCACCTCGCATTATCGGCTCAGTCGGTCATTGATTTGAGTTTTTTCCGTGCCGTCAGTGAAGCCACGAACACCAGGTTTCGACTTTCGACAGCGTTTAGAGCCTGTCCGAGGTTCAATCTCTCGCTGGAAACTTTTCTTATCCTAATTTCCAAGACCAGCAGCTACTGCATTGGATCAAGTAAGCTTCTGATCCGCATCAAGAGATTTTAATTTCTGGATTGAAACCATGGGTACTGAATCGCGAGATTTCGCTGCCAGTCGGCTATCCGTCCTAGCCGGTCACTTGTCGATATCCGACGTTCGACAGGACGGCCAGTGGCTTCGCGTGAACCCCACGTCAGCGGAAGTGAGGCCCGCACCTGGCGGCGGTCCCGGCGTGCTTCACGTCGTCGACGGTCGTACCGGGAAGAAGTACGAGCTCGAGATTAACGAGGACGGCGCCATTCGCGCCAGCGATTTCAAAAAGGTCAGTCTTAACATCTCGCGTCACAGAAAGAATGTCTTCACAACTTTGTTTTCTCGCCGGTTTATACCTTGATTTTACTAATTAGCTGTACATTTTCTGTGATGTTTGTGGCAGATCAAGGCTGGCGGAGACGGCAACGGTCTAAAGCTGTACGATCCGGGTTATCTGAACACCGCACCTGTGCGGTCGGCCATCTGCTACATCGATGGCGACAAGGGGATTCTGCGATATCGCGGTTACCCGATTGAGGAGCTCGCAGAGCGAAGCACCCACCTTGAGACGGCCTACCTGCTCAGTAAGTCCCTCCTCAATCTCAATCTCGTGCAAAAAAAAAAAAAAAAAACAAATATATTAATCTCTTCATTTCCTTCATTTGCAATGGAAAATCAGAACACTAATATTATGATGGTGTACATTGGCAGTGTACGGCAGTCTGCCGAACCAGGAGCAGCTGTCGGACTGGGAGGGGACCATCATGCAGCACTCCGCGCTCCCTGACGGTGTTCTGGTGCGTTGACGGAATCTGTCCACCTTCTAATAGAAATTAACCTTTTACGAACCAGTCACCTGCATTTACGAAATAAACAGCCACCGCTTTCTTGTTGGAACGATTAGCAGACTGCTTGAGTACCTTTAGAGCGCCAAGTCATTTCCTGACTGTCCACCTACCTTGCTGAACTCCCGTGTGTCAAACTTTTAGAAGGGAGCCAGCACTGAGTAACTCACTCGACCAGCACTGTCCTGATACTGCCCTTCTGTGCACCTCCTGTCCTTTTTTACCTCTCCTTCTCTGTGTCCGTCCGTCCTGTCCCCCTGCGCCCTTCCGTCCCCCTGTGCCTCTCCTGCTCTCCCATGTGTGTGTGCGTGCGTGCTGCCAGTTGGTGATTGCAGCTTTGCCTCGGGACAGCCACCCCATGGGCGTGCTCACAGGGGCACTCTGCGCGCTCTCCTCCTTCTTGAGGCGCCTAAAAAACCCCCTCCTGTTCCCTTGTGTGCGTGCTGCCAGGCGGTGATTGCAGCTTTGCCTCGGGACAGCCACCCTATGGGCGTGCTCACAGGGGCTCTCTGCGCGCTCTCCTCCTTCCACGCGGATGCCAACCCTGCTCTCCAGGTGCATTGACACGCTTGTCCTCGTTCTTTAAACGAGAATTTTCTTGTCTTCCAACTCACAAAAGTCAACTTCACAAAGTCAGCTCTATTTTACACAGAGGTTCTAGTCGAGTCAACTCAAGAGTCCCCATTCATGTCTGAACGTGGCACGTCCCGGCATTGTGGCATGTCCCTGTGCATGCAGGGCCAAGACCTGTACAAGTCCAAGGCGGTTCGCAACAAGCAGATCGTGCGAGTTCTCGGCAAGGTACGGCGCGTAGCTACACTGCTCGCCCCACCAGGTGCCCACCACCACTAGAGCCGCAGCATTTACCTGTAGATGACTGGGACGGCGTATGTGTGGTGTGTGTAAGGCGCTTCATAGCACGATCCAACCAGCTAAACAGTATCTCTTGCATGTCCTGTTCTCCTCCTGCCTTGGCTCACCACGTTACCACCCTAGTAGCAGCAGCATACCTACCCCTGGCGGGGCGGCCTCCTGTGTGTTGCTTGATAGGGGTCTCGCTACACGTTTCAACCGAATGGATTGCATATCCCGTGCCCTGCTTTCTCCTATCTCCGCCCACCAGGTGCCCACCATAGCAGCAGCAGCGTACCTGCACATGGCGGGACGGCCTCCTGTGGCACCAGCAGGCCACCTGTCATACGCTGAGAACTTCCTCTACATGCTCGACTCCATGTGAGACCACCTTGCTTGCTCCACTCCATGTGAGCACATGCCGCTAGTATAGGCCCGTCTAAGTAGAGCTTTGTCTTGTCGTCTCAAGAGTGATTTCACCAGTAACCCATTGTCTGAGAGGTAGTTCGTTCCTTGTCTTCTCTGCTTCTCCATTCCCTGTTCCTCTGTTTCGCCGCTTCCTGCACATTTGCTGTTGAGTGAACATGAGTCCATGTGCTGTATGCTGTGCGCTTGACGCGTGTGTGTTCTCTCCTCTGTGTGCACCAGGGGCGACCGTTCGTACCGCCCGCACCCACGGCTGGCGAGGGCGGTGGACATTCTCTTCATTCTGCACGCTGAGCACGAGATGAACTGCTCCACTGCTGCCGCCCGCCACCTCGCCTCCAGGTGCCTACCACCCATGCATGGTTGCTCTCCCCGCCTCCAAACTCTCATTCCCAGTGAAGCGCCTGCTTCTCGCCTTCCTTTCTTCCAGTTCTCACCCGGCGTGCCATTGACGCAATTAGGGGGGTTTTCAGAGATCAAGTTGTCTGTCCCACTCCCCTCGTTGCATGCAAGCAGATGTGTACATGGCGTTGGCAGGAAGTGTTATTGTAGTCAACTGAAGAATCAATTCATCATCGTGCTCCTAACCCCCCGCCCCTCCCCGCCTGCAGTGGAGTAGATGTGTACACGGCATTGGCAGGAGCTACTGGTGCGCTGTACGGCCCGCTGCATGGTGGGGCCAACGAGGCGGTGCTGAAGATGCTGAGCGAGATAGGCAGTGCGGACAAGATCCCCGAGTTCATCCAGGGCGTCAAGGACCGCAAGCGCCGCATGTCGGGGTTTGGGCACCGCGTGTACAAGAACTATGACCCGAGGGCCAAGGTCATCCGCGGGCTGGCCGAGGAGGTGTTCTCCATTGTTGGCCGCGACCCGCTCATTGAGGTGCGCTGGGAGGAACAGTGGATGCCTCTTACAGGGGTCAATTGCGGATTGCCTTGCACTTCATGTCGGGATTTCGGCACCACATGCGCGCCAAGGTCATCCGCGGGCTGGCAGAGGAGGTGGTCTTCGCTGTGGACCATGACCCCCTCATTCAGGTGGGCTGGGCGGGGCCTCAACTCCATTCTACAGACGGCTGGGAGGAGCCTCAGCTCCCCGTTGGGCTCACCGGCACAGCCTTTTCCTGACACCATGTGTGTGTGCGCTGCACTGTGTGTGACCCGGGCAGGTTGCAGTGCCGTGACACTGTGTGTGTGTGTGTGTGTGTGTGTGTGTGTGTGCTGCACTGTGTGTGACCCTCACAGGTGGCAGTGGCGCTGGAGCAGGCAGCGTTGTCGGACGAGTATTTCATCAAGCGCAAGCTTTACCCCAATGTTGACTTCTACTCCGGCCTCATCTACCGGTCAGTCATGCCATGCCACTCGTGTTGTCTCAGTCATGCCATGTGACTCGTGACATGTCAGTCATGCTGTGTCAGTCGTACCGTGCCACTCATCCTGTTAAAACAGGGCTTCATCACGCCAACCCAACCCCATCCCCTCCCCCCCCCCCCCTCCCTCTCCGGTCCTCCCCCCCTCCTGCGCTGCAGTGCGCTGGGCTTCCCCACGGAGTTCTTCCCGGTGCTCTTTGCCATCCCTCGCATGGTGGGGTACCTGGCGCACTGGAAGGAGTCTCTTGACGATCCCGACACCCGCATCATGCGCCCCCAGGAGGTGCGCCCCCAGAGATCAACACATCCCAGTTTTGTCACACATTGCATTGCAGATTTGAGGCTACTTTACTTCCCTTCTGACTTTCAACCTTTCCTTGCACCTTTCCCTTATGTGTGCACTTGCAGTGCTACATCGGAGAGTGGTTCCGCCACTATCAGCCAATTGCGATGCGCCCTCAGTCAGACGCAGAGGGGTTGGGTCAGATTGCAGTGTCCAATGCGACAAGGAGACGACTCGCTGCCATCTCCTCCAATATGTAAATTTACCGGCTGCTGCAATGTTTTGATTTTGATATAAGATTTCATGGGGAAAGGTTGGTCCGGTGGTGTGAAAATTGATGCAGTAGATCATGTTTGTACATCCTAATGCAACGAGAAAGTGTATTTTTGTTACCCTCTTACAGATTTGGATATTTTTTTTTAATTGCTAGTCGAGCTCACCCAACAATTTACCTGTATTTTTTGTAGCACAGTTCCAGTTTATCTGGATAATGATGAACCAGATCTTTGATGACACTGCTATTCGGTATCAGAAAACCAAGCAACTCTACAGAAACAACGAGGATGGATGGAAAGGAATACCAACCGGCACTATCATCTGGTGGCCCTGCTGTGGTGTGGAGTGGTGGGATGCCCAACCCCTCCAGTCTGCAAACGAAATGCCATTCACGGGAGCCGCCCGCTCGCCCTTCTGCTAACCCTAGACTCTCCCGATTCTCTTGCCTGTGAAGCATGCCCATATTCTCCGCCCATTATGGGCTTCCAGATTGCCTTCCGCTTCCGCCCTACTGCGATTCGCCGCCGCCGCTGCGTCGTCTCTGGTTTTACAAATCGCAACCAACTTGCAGCTGCAGCAGCGTGCCGAGATTCCGGGACCTCCTGACTCTTGAGTCGACTCTAGGGATCTCGATCTGGACGCTGAAGCATCGGATGGTGATAGTTATTCCGAGCCTTGCAATGGAGTAGTGTAGTAGTTGTTGTCGAGTCAACGCAACCGTTACTATGTAGTACTACCATCGCATCTAAGGTACACCCACCAACCGTGTAAACCGTCGGATGCGGAGGCATCGCCGCTGGCACTCTCCAGCAGCAGCAGCAGCAGCAGCAGCAGATGATCTGCACCTGCCCACTCCCACCTACCTCATTGCCCACTCCCTCAACAGCAGCGCTTGTACGGTGCACGTACCTCAGTCTGCTCTCATCTCCGCACAACGACCCAGCTGCACCTGGAAGCTTCCAAGCCGATTCGAGGGCGAAGAGGATATGGTTGGCGAAGAGGCTATTGCGTCGTTTGCACCGTGTACTACCGCGCACACGCTGCGCTCGCGCCGGCCCCGAGCTCGGAGAGTCGAGTCGGGGTGAGAGGGGAAAACGGGGGGAGTAGAGAGGAAGAAAGGGGACGGAGATTGATATAAAGATGGCAGGAGTAGGCATTATCATTCACAGCACTCTCGGCCTTCCTCTGAGTCATTCTCAGTCGAACGTCTAGCGGGCGATCCTCTTTCACTATCGTCGCTCTCGACTTCTCTGCTTCGCTTCCTTCCCGCTCCAAGAAACCATGGCCGTTCGTGCGCGAAATGCGGTTACCCCAAGGGCGATTTTCGCCAGTGGCTTCGCAGCAGTGCTCGTCACGTGTCTGCTGAGCGGCCTGAAGGCGCAGGCGGCGGGGCAGGTGGACTGGGAGGCGCAGACGGAGTCGATCCTCCAGCAGGTGTCGCAGCAGACTTATCTCTCCTCCTTTGTCGAGATCTTCACCGACTTCTGTAAGAGCCTAACCCTCCCATCTCACTCACTGACACTTTGCGACCCCTCCTGTCCAGTTCTTATCGGTTCAGACCGCTTTGACCCGGTCAAACGGAGATTCCTGGCAGGCGAACATGTTTTTTCAGCAATCCGAGTCTCAGTCAGCCTTCTTTTCGACCCCCCGTGTTTCCTTTCTTATTGTACGACCCTCATCCTTCCTTACCCTGTTCATCCTTCCTTCCTCCCTCGTCCCAATCTACCCTGCGCAGACCAATCCGGCCAGCTGTACATCAACCAGCCGGCGACTCTGCTCACCCCTCATCCCTCTTTCCTCTTCCCTCATCCCTCCCCCCTTTTTCTGTGCGCAGACCAATCAGGCCAGCTGTACATAGACCAGCCGGCGACGCTGCTGATCCCCACCAACGTGGGGCACTGGCGCTACCAGACGCAGTGGAACACCCTCAAGCCCAAGCAGAAGCGCCGCGTGCTGCGATACCACGTGCTCAAGGGGCGCTACACCACGCAGCAGCTGCTGGACGCGGCGCCGCTCACGCTGTTCCCCACGCTGAACCAGAACCTGCCGCTGAACAAGACGGTGAAGCCCAACGAGGTCTACTTCCAGTCCGTCCCCGCCATGAAGTTCGCCTCGCCTCTCAGCGTGCCCAACGCTGGGCTCACTGAGAACCTGGCGGCGCATGGCGTCACGTTTGTCATCCTGCCGCCCAACCTCAACTGCACCTCGTCCGCTTGCAAGAAGCGCCAGTTCTAGGCGGGGTGGGTTCTGGCAGTAGCGGCGGAGGCGGCGGCCGCAGCAGCAGCAGCAGCAGCAGCAGCAGCAGCAGCGGGGGCCGCAGCTGCTCTGGAAATGTAGTCGCTTCGTGGAATGTGTGTGCTTGGCTTCTACTCTTGGCTTATGGCGCAGGGAATGCCGTGATAGATCTTTGTGGAGTGGGCAGTTTGTGGTAACTTTGGGTGCTGTTGATTCTGATCAACTAGCAATGGGTCAGGCAGGCATGCTGGTAGCGGATGTTGTATCTCATATCCCTTGTTTTCGAATGTGCACTGCCTCTGTAATAAACTATGTCCTGGCTTGGCTACTGTAACAATAATGTCCTTTGATAGGAGGGTAGTGACAGCAAACTTGCTGCATGCGAGAAGCAGTGGCCGTCAAATCAGAGGGACCAAGGAGAACCATGAAAATTAAACAGGACACCAAGTGCAGGCGCCATGTGGCGTCGGCGTTTTGGTTGGCAACAAGGAATGGGATGCACCGATGCATCTAGCTCTGCCAAATTCGAATGATGGGTCTTGCACATGACATGTAGGCACAAGATGGATCTCTGCGTGCGTGCGTGTGTGGGTGGGCTCGTGCATGCGTGCGCGCGTGTGTGTGTGTGTGTGTGTGTGTGTGTGTGTGTGTGTGTGTGTGTGTGTGTGTGTGTGTGTGCGTACGCGCGCGTGCACGTGTGCGTGTGCGTGTGTGTGTGTGTGTGTGTGTGTGTGTTTGTGTGTGTGTGTGTGTGT
The DNA here is from genome assembly GCA_947471745.1 of Closterium sp. Naga37s-1. Lineage (NCBI taxonomy): Eukaryota > Viridiplantae > Streptophyta > Zygnematophyceae > Desmidiales > Closteriaceae > Closterium > Closterium sp. Naga37s-1. Next base: position 477,922 of record CANJKZ010000008.1, read on the forward strand.
GTGTGTGCGTACGTGCGCGTGCACGTGTGCGTGTGCGTGTGTGTGTGTGTGTGTGTGTGTGTGGGTGCGTGCGTGCGTGCGTGTGTGTGCGTGTGGGTGCATGCGATGCGTGTGTGTGTGTGTGTGTGTGTGTGTGTGTGTGTGTGTGTGTGTGTGTGCGTGAGTGTGAGTGTGTGTGGATGTGTGGGAGCATGCGTGCGTGCGCGTGCATGTGTGTGTGTGCGTGTGTGCGTGTGCGTGTGAGTGTGCATGTGTGTGTATGTGTGTGTATGTGTGTGCATGTGCATGTGTGTATGTGTGTGTGGGTGTGTGTGTTGGGTGCGTAAGTCGAGCGTGTCAGAATCTATGAAACAGGAATGATTGTATTGAGCAGGAAATATCATACAAGTACCAACCCTAATTGAGTTGTACCCTATATGGGCTACCCCTACTACAGCCTAGAGATAACAACCATATATAGTTTGACACACCCCCATAGGCAAAGTGGAAGATAGCAAGAACAACAAAGGGTCACAAGACCAGTCAAGAGAAGAAGCAAAGCAAAGCTCAGGGTGGATCTCAAAGTCACCACGCAGTCTGAGCACAAGCAAGTGGCCACAAGGCCAGTTCACATGCAGAGGTATAAACGCTCAAGCAGTACAGTGATCACAACCTAGCAAGAGTAGGCATGCAGGTATATATACTGATCACAGTACAAGGCAACGTCAAGAGGTAAGCAAGTGAGGCAGAGTAGGCACAAGGTCTAGAGCAGTGCAGAACATTGATGATCACCAGACACAAGGGTCTTGGTGAAATCAGCAGTGTTGGCCCGTCAGGCCACGTAAGTAAGGCGGAGCTGACCACGCTGCTGTAACTCTCGAGCGAGGAAGTAACGAAGAGCAATGTGCTTCGTTTTGTTCTCTAGTCTCTGCTCCCGACACAAGGCAATCGTGGCCTTGTTGTCGACGTACAGAACCGGAGGAGAACGAGGCCGCTCACCCAAGTCTGTCAGCAAGTAGGTCAGCCAGCGTAACTCCTGAGCAGCCATAGCCCCAGCGTAGATCTCGCCCTCACAGCTGGAACTAAGTACAAAAGACGAGCGGGTGGACCTCCAGGAGACAGAACCTGCGCCGAGACTGAAAGTGTAACCCTGCGACGACCGCTGAGTCTCCTGGTCGTCGCTCCAAGAAGCGTCTGAGTGTCCAGTGAGTACAACTCGCCCCCGTCCTCCAAGCACAAGCCCCATGCCCGATGTACTGCACTAGTAACACATCACCCTCCTAGCAGCCCGCTTGTGCTCTGGTCAGTGTCTCCCGGGCGCAACGTAGCGCGCCAGGATGCTGAGAGGGTATGCGAGGTCAGGTCGAGTGCAAGTCATCAGGTACATGAGGCAGCCCACAAGCTCTGAATACTGACCACTCGGCTCTACGAACTCGTCCGAAGGTGGAGCTGAGAGCGGGTGGCCTGTAGGCAGAGTAGTGACATGTGGCGAGGAGAACTGAAAGCCGAAGCGCTGAAGGACCTGGTGCACCATGTGTGACTGAGTCAGAGTAATGGTGCGCCGTGCTCTGTCCCGAGTGATCTGCAAGCCAAGATAGCTCGCAGCTCACCCAGGTCAGTACAGGTGTGTCTCTTCTGCAGCTATGCTCACAAGGGCCAGTGCTCAGTGTCAGCAGTAGCAAAGACCAAGTCGTCGACGTACACGAGGATGTAGAGCGACGGCAGAGAAGGGTCGATGCGCAGAAACACTGACGGGTCAGCAGTGGAAGGAGCAAACCCAAGAGCCGCAAGTGTAGTCCTCAGTGTGTCGTGCCACTCGTGGGGCGCCTGGCGGAGACCGTAGACTGGCCGCCGGAGGCTCCACTGGGTACCGTCGGGAAACGACCCAGGTGGGCGGCGCAGCCATATCTCCTCGTGAAGGCTTCCCTGCAAGAAAGTTGTGCTGAAGTCAAGCGAGTGGAGCTCGTAGTCACGCGGTGCTGCAACGTGCAGTAACACCCGAAGAGTGGTCATCTTCGAGGTGGGGGAGAAGGTCTGGAAGAACTCGACCCCCTGTCTCTGACTGAAGCCTCGTGCAACGTAACGCACCTTGAACGCAAACGGTGAACCCGACGACCGCTTCACCCTGAAAACCCACATGCCATCGACTATGTTCGCCCCAGGAGGGGGAATTGCGTTGACGTAGGTGCATGTGGACTTCCAGGAAGCCATCTCTGCATCCATGGCTGCCCGCCACTGAGAGGAGTACTGACCCGAGATCGCCTCTGCGTAAGAGCGCGGGGTCGGGATGTCTAGTCCATCCGGGTCTCCCTCACGGCAAAGCAGCATGGAAGCGATATGAGGTACACCAGCCGCGAGGCATTCGAGTTCAAACTGCCTGTCCTCAAGGACGTCACTGCCAAGGGCAAGGTCACCCCCGACAGTCGGAGGACATTCAGACTCAGACTCAGTAAGACGACAGGTAGCATCAAAGTCAACGACCTCAGTGACTAAGGCAGACGCAGTAGTAGGCTCAAAGGAAGGGTCAGTGACAAGTGTGGCCAGGACACACGTGACAGTAGGACTAGCAGCTCGAGCAAGGTCAGACTCAGAATCAAGAACGTCAGGAAAAGAGGACGCCGGAGGAGACGACAGGGCAACACGCTGGGGAACAGAGGAAGGACGAAGTGCCATACTGTGTCTGCCGAGGACTGGTGGAGGACGAGCACGACGAACAGTGCGAACAGGCGATGCAGGACGAGACGCATGCTCACAGCGCTCGGTCAAAGAGTATGTCTGCTAAGTGTAAGGAGAAGGAGCCGGCAGTGGGGATTCAGGCTGTAACTGCGGCTGTGACTGGTCAGGCGGAGGACACAGTAGAAGAGGAGTAAGGCCAGTGGAAGACGAAATACTAAGAACCTGGCGAAGCGCCGAGCCATGTGGTGGTAGCGACGACTGCCGGTGAGGCAAGAAAAACGGTCGCCGCTGCGCAGTACCCACAATTCAAGAACCTCCAACTCCAGTACCTCCAGTACCAGCACCTCCAGCACCTCAAGCTCTAGTACCTCAAGCACCAGCACCTCCAACACCTCCAGCTCCAGAACCTCCGGCACCAGCACCTCCAGCACTAGCATCTCCAGCACCTACAGCTCCAGTACCTCCAGCACCTCTAGCACCAGCACCTCCAGCACCAGCACCTCCAGCACCTGCACCTCCAGCACCAGCACCTCCAACACCAGAACCTCCAGCACCAGTAACTCCAGCTCCAGAACCTCCAGCACCAGTACCTCCAACACCAGCACCTCAAGCACCGTCAGACCCGGACGCAGAAAGTGGCAGCTACGGCCGCCGCTGCTCCCAGTACAAAGGGCGCCGCTGCAGAGGTGGCAACGCACCAGGAGAAACTCCAGCAGGAGAACCCTCGACTTCACCACCAGCAGGACGCTCAGCACCCCCAAGACCAGTACCTCTAGAGTCAGTACCCCCATAACCACCACCCCCAGAGTCAGCACCCCCAGAACCAGCACCCCCAGAGTCCGCACCTCCAGTGTCACCACCTCCAGTAGCACCAAAGTCCACATCGACAGGCTGCGGAGGCGGTGAAGACGGCCAAGGCGGAAAACCAGGAGGGGTCTCCAAGCGCGGTGAGCGGCGAGTGGCCGCTATGTCGTCAGCAGCAGGGTCACCCCCCTCAGCTGGGCCAGAGGTGTCTAAGGAGACCTCCAAAGGCTCAACCAAGGGGGGCAGGTCAACCTGAGACACACTTGAGGGAGCAGGACCCTGTGGGGGGAGGGGGTCTACCGGGGGGGGACCTGTAACCAGGAAGAGAGGCGGGGGGGGGGCGGGAGAAGTGCTGTGGGGGAAAAGACGGTAGAAGCAAACCGACTCGTCAAAGGTGACGCCCTTGGAGGACAAGACGCGACGCGTGACTGGGTGGTAAAACCGCCAGCCAGGCGCGTCGGTGGGAAAGCCAAGGAAGACGCAGCGGACGGTGCGAGAAGAGAGCTTGCACGGAGTGGTATCGCGGACAAGGGCAAGCGAACCCCAGACCTGAAACGCCGACGCATTACCAACCTACCCTGTCCAACGTAGTGTAGGCGAGGTCTCCGGCTGGGAGACACGGGGCCAGAGGTTGAGCTGATGCGCGGCGTATTGGACCGCAAACGGCCACAGAAAATGGGGAGCAGCTGCATGGATCATGGAGGTGCGAGCAACCTCTATGATCAAGCCAATGCGGCACTCAGCAATGCCATTCTGTTGTGGAGAGGCCGAAAGCGTGAACGACTGGGCAATTCCCTCCTCACGACAGAACTCCTCAAAGAGGCGGGAGGAAAACTCACCACCTTGGTCAGCGTGCAGTCGTAGGACCAGGAGGTCCTGCTGGAACCGCGCACTCAGCTGGCGACGGATAGCGCGGATCCAAGGGATCAAGACACTGCGGACATCCACCTTGCTCTGCAAGGGGAAGACCGTGGTGTAGCGCGTGTAGTCGTCAACAACCAGCAGAAAGTAGCGCTCTCGGTCCTGTCCACTGACGCGGGCTGGGCCCCACACGTCCATGTGGAGAGTCTGCAGAGGAGCAGTGGTCGGAGGAAACGAGGAGGAGTGAGGAGCGGCGCGCTGCCGCCCCTCAACGCAGGGAAGGCACGGCGGTGTAAGTGACCGTGGGAGCGGGGGCAGGGACCAGGGGAGGCCAGAGACAAGGAGACGGGAGTGCATGATATGCAGACGCGGCAGAGAGGGGTGACCCAGACGGTGGTGCCAGAGGAGAGACGGGTGCGTGAGTAACCGACACGAGCAAGACGCAGCTACTAGTGCAGACTCAGTGGTCCCTGTGTACAGGCCAGACCCGGGTCTCCGAGTGAACGTGGCAAGGTGGGCGCCAGTCCGTGAGTCCGTACAGATCGCCACAAGCTTACCCCCAAGAGTAGTGGTAGTGACCAACTGGTCCTGGAGGACAGCGTTACTAACCAATTTCGTAGCGAACGAGGGGAGGTGGAGACCTTTGAGGGAGCCGGAGGGGGCCGCCGGACACGGGAGAACGGTGGAGCCATGTGCAATGACTGGGCCACCAGAGGGGTCACCCAGAGTGACTGGGACAGGTGCAGTGAGCAGTGTGACTGTGGTGCAGTCGCGGAAGAAGCAGCGAGACGCGCCTGAGTCAATCGTGAAGGTATGCAAAGCCTCCGTAGGAGCTGCACCTGTGCTAGCAGGCTCACAGGCACCTAGACTAGCAGCCTCTACACCAGCAGCTATAGGCACACACGAGTAACAGTCACCCTCAACACTAGCAAAAGCAGCATACATAGCATACATGCCAGCAGATATCTTCTCCCAATTAAGAACAAACATATCTACCCCCCTCTAGAGCAATCCTAACCAGTTAGGGATCTCAGTCTCTTCACCAGACTCGGCACGGAAGGCATCCTCAAGATGGAAGAAGCAGCGATACTCGGTGTGCCCCATCTTGCAGCAGGGGTCACCAACCCGTGGACCCGTGCGCCTGACGTAGGTGCAACGACCACTACCCCCAGAGGAGCCACGCTGGACAACCCACTCACGAAGCTGGTGGGGCGAGAGAGGCTCCTGCCGGCGTGGCTGGTGCTGCTCTCCACCCCCAGAGCCTCCGCCGCCACGAGCTACACCCCCAGACACTGCCCCAGAGCCTCCAAACCTACCCGCTCCACCTCGACTGCCACCCGAGCCCTCTCCGCTTACCCCACTGCCTCCACCACCCCCGCCACCTCCATCGCTGCCACCACCTCCTCCACCCCCTCCACCACCACCGCCACCACCCCCGCCAGCGCCACCCCCACCACCCTTTCCCCCCTTGCCCTTGCCACTGCGGCGCCTCCCCCTAGGAGCAGACGCAGCACCGACCTCCTCAGCACGAAGGAAGTCAACACCAGCAGCAGAGGCAACGGAGGGCGCGAGAAGGGAGGGGGAACACCCTTCAAAAAAGGAGGGGAGGGGGGTGCCGCGGGAGGCGGCAACAGCGTGGGCACTGGTCTCAGCCTCTAGGAGACGAGTCTCAAACGAGGCAAGCGTGAGCTCAGTGGGGTCGATTGAGAGGAAGTGGTCCCTAATGGCGCGGAGAGAGTCAGGGAGGCGAGTCACGAGGATGTAAAGAGTGATGTACAACGGGGGCAGGTTCCCTGCTAGAAAGGCCGGCTTGAGAGCAGTGCGGTAGCGAGTGTCACTAGAGCGTAGGTGGGTCATAAGATCAGCTACAGTGGGGAAAGAGATACGACAGCATGAGACAACCTAGGGCAGCTACAGCTCAGGAAAGAGATACAGCAGCATGAGATCAGCTACAGCTCAGGAAAGAGTTACGGCAGCATGAGATCAGCTACAGCTCAGAAAAGAGATACGGCAGCATGAGACGGCCTAGAGCAGTGAGGTAGCGAGTGTGACTAGAGATACGGCAGTATGAGATCAGCTACAGCTCAGAAAAGAGATACGGCAGCATGAGACGGCCTAGAGCAACGAGGTAGCGAGTGTCACTAGAGATACGGCAGCATGAGATCAGCTACAGCTCAGGAAAGAGATACGGCCGCATGAGACGGCCTAGGGCAGCAGTAGGGGGGGAGGAGATACGGCAGCATGAGATTAGTTACAGCTCAGGAAAGAGATACGGCAGCATGAGATCAGCTACAGCTCAGGAAAGAGATACGGCAGCATGAGATCAGCTACAGCTCAGGAAAGAGATACGGCAGCATGAGACGGTCTAGGGCAGCAGTAGGGGGGGAGGAGATACGACATCATGAGATCAGCTACAGCTCAGGAAAGAGATACGGCAGCATGAGATCAGCTACAGCTCAGGAAAGAGATACGGCAGCATGAGATCAGCTACAGCTCAGGAAAGAGATACTGCAGCATGAGACGGCCTAGGGAAGCAGTAGGGGGGTAGGAGATACGGCAGCATGAGATCAGCTACAGCTCAGGAAAGAGGTACAGCAGCATGAGATTAGCTACAGCTCAGGAAAGAGATACAGCAGCATGAGATGGCCTAGGGCAACAGTAGGGGGGGGGGGAGATACGGCCACATGAGATCAGCTACAGCTCAGGAAAGAGATACGGCAGCATAAGATCAGCTACAGCCCAGGAAAGAGATACGGTAGCATGAGACGGCCTAGAGCAGCGCGGTAGCGAGTGTCACTAGAGCGTAGGTGGGTCATACGATCAGCTACAGTGGGGAGCTCAGGAAAGAGATACGGCAGCATGAGACGGCCTAGGGCAGCAGTAGGGGGGGAGGAGTAGCGCTTGACTACAGCGTCATAGAGCTCTTTGGCAATCTTCAGCTGGCCAAAATGGGGCCTCTCATCTAGCGGGAGGTGGTTGCGGACAGCAAGGCGGGCGATAGCATCGCGCGTGAGCCATTGGGAACGAGCTACACGGTCAGTCGTCTCATCAGGGGCAGGAAGGGACCCCGGCGTATGCTCATACAGTGAGATATCGTCCCTAGCTACGTTCTGCAGGTGCAGTTGGAGATCCTCTAGCCAAGATTCAAACTGGATCGGGCGGCCCTCCGCGTCAAAGGTAAGCACAGTAACAATTGCCATAGCAGGCGATAGCAGCAGTAGTAGTAGCAGCAGCAGCAAGAGCAGCAGCGGCAGCGGCGGCTGTAGGAAGGGCGGCCGGGGCAGCAGGGCGCAGCTCGCTAAATAGGGCGGCAATGCAGGAGCAGTGGCACAGCAATGCAGCAGCGCAGCAGCGGCAGGACAGGGCAGAGTGCAGCAGCGGCAGCAGCACAGCAGCTGCTCGGGACGGAAGGGCAGGGCAGAGCGCAGCAGCGGCAGCAGCAGCTCAGCAGGGCAGGGCAGAGCCGGGCAGCACGTGCAGGACAGCGAGCGCGGGCAGCGCAGGCAGTGCGCGGGCAGCGCGCGTGGCTGGCGCAGGGGGGTGTGCAGGCGGCGCAGGGCAGCGTGCGGGCAGCGCAGGGCAATGCGCGGGCAGCACAGGCAGGGCGCACGCAGGCGGCGCAGGGCAGCGCGCGGACAATGCGGGCTGCGCGCGCAGCGTGCGGGCCGCGCGCAGGGCAGGGCGGGGCTAACGCGCGGGGCAGAGCAGCGTTAGCGCGCAGGGCAAGGCAGTCGCGCGCGGATCAGCGCGCGGGGCAGGGCAGTCATGATCGTTAGGGGCAGGGCGGCACTAGCGGGCAGGGGGGGTCGCGATCGTTAGGGGCAGGGCAGAATTAATGGGCAGGGCAGAACAAACGGTGGGCCCTAAAAACGTTCAGTCCTACGGAGCGAACCGCTCTGAAACCATGTCAGAATCTATGAAACAGGAATGATTGTATTGAGCAGGAAAAATGATACAAGTACCAACCCTAATTGGTTGTACCCTATATGGGCTACCCCACTACAGCCCAGAGATAACAAACATACGGTATATAGTTTGACAAAGCGTGTGTGTGTGTGTGTGAGTGTGTGTGAGTGTGTGTGTGTGTGTGTGTGTGTCTGTCTGTGTGTGTGTGTGTGCGTGTGCGTGCGTATGTGTGTGTGTGTGTGCGTGTGTGTGTGTGTGCGCGCGCGTGTGTGTGTGTGTGTGTGTGTGTGTGTGTGTGTGTGTGTGCACGCTCACACGTGCGTTCCTCTTACCTTATTTCAGAACAACTTCCAGCTAGCAACAAATGCAATAGCTTTGACGGTACCAAATCTTTCGCAGCTACCGGCATTAGACCCGACGCATATGTTTTGCTCCCATAACCAACGGTGCCGTATTACAAATCCATGCTATGGGTACTTCAGCAAAGGGCAAGCTAAGCCGTTTTAGTGTTCCTTTGACCTGCTAAGCTCTGCTCCCTACGGGTTGCTCTGGAAAGGTTCAGTCATGGTAAGCAAAAGCGGACAGCCCTGCTCCTTCTCCACTACCACACCCAAGCTGCTCAGGATTGTGAATGCCTGCTTTGGAAGGCAGGTGACCGAGGGTAGGCACCGTACATTCTTGTAGAGACATGTCCCAGGTTCGTGAATGCATCCCCTGTAAGCATTATTATGGAAATGGGCAGCGTATGCATACACAATAACCACCAAGAGTTACAATACACAACATGGGAAGACTTCCCCCTGCCGCCGGCCCATTGCTCAGGGATCAGGCTGCCCCTGACATCACGAATTTCACCTGTCTCACTCCATGCCTGGCTTTCAAGCCTCCCCTCTCCCATGATCCAAACTTATGCATTCCACGAAATGAAGGCCTTTCCAGAGCTGCTTCTGCTGCTGCTGCTGCTGCCGCCGCCTCCGCCGCTACTGCCAGAACCCACCCCGCCTAGAACTGCCGCTTCTTGCAAGCAGACGAGGTGCAGTTGAGGTTGGGCGGCAGGATGACAAACGTGACGCCATGCGCCGCCAGGTTCTCAGTCAGCCCAGCGTTGGGCACGCTGAGCGGCGAGGCGAACTTCATGGCGGGGACGGACTGGAAGTACACCTCGTTGGGCTTCACCGTCTTGTTCAGCGGCAGGTTCTGGTTCAGCGTGGGGAACAGCGTGAGCGGCGCCGCGTCCAGCAGCTGCTGCGTGGTGTAGCGCCCCTTGAGCACGTGGTATCGCAGTACGCGGCGCTTCTGCTTGGGCTTGAGGGTGTTCCACTGCGTCTGGTAGCGCCAGTGCCCCACGTTGGTGGGGATCAGCAGTGTCGCCGGCTGGTCTATGTACAGCTGGCCTGATTGGTCTGCGCACAGAAAAAGGGGGGAGGGATGAGGGAAGAGGAAAGAGGGATGAGGGGTGAGCAGAGTCGCCGGCTGGTTGATGTACAGCTGGCCGGATTGGTCTACTCTCGGTGGAAAAGGGGGACTAGGGAGGAAGGAAACACGGGGTTGGAAGATAAATTGATTAAGACTCGAATTGCTGACAGAACATGTTCGTTGGCAAGGATTGTCCTTTACGAACTGGTCGGAGCGAACTGAACCAATTAGACGGGGTCCCAAAGGGTCAGTGAACGAGATCTGAGCCAAGAAGCGGAGCATACACATCCCAAAGGGTTGGGAGCTCACAGAAGTCAGTGAAGATCTCGGCGAAGGAGGAGAGGACGGTCTGCTGCGACACCTGCTGGAGGATCGACTCCGTCTGCGCCTCCCAGTCCACCTGCCCCGCCGCCTGCGCCTTCAGCAGCGCGCTGCTGCAAAGCAGAGACGCGACGAGGAGTGCTGCGACGCTGCTGGCGAAAAATGCCCACGGGGTTACCGCGTTTCGCGCACGAACAGCCATTCGTTCCGCGAGTTGAAGGAAGCGAAACAGACGAGTCCTAGAAGGCGCGGAGGATAGCGAAAGAGGACTCCTTACGAGACGGTTGACTAAGACCGACTTAGAACAAGGCTGAGAATGCTGTGACTGATAGGGCCTGCTTCTGCCAGCTTTATATCATCCCCCGCCCCCACTCTCCTCCCATCTCACCCCCTCGACTCGATTCGACTCGACTGGCTTCGGAGACGGCGGGAGCGCGGCGCATGGGCGCTGGTAAGCGGTGCGAGAGACGAAAGAACCTCTCGCGCGGAGTGAGGGGGGGACTATCGACCAACCATACCTGGAATCAGCCTGGAAGGTTCCATGAATCATAGGTTGGATCGATGTGGATGAGAACAACCGCCTGCTCGCAGTGCGGTACTCTCGGGAACTCGTGCGGTACTGCACGTTGCAGTGCGGTAGGTGCAGACGAGGGGAGAACGGCTACACACTGCCTAAGAATCGCCAATGGCATCGATCCGATCAACTACCGCCGGGCTGCTGCTGCTGCTGTTGGAGGTCGCGTGAGTTAGAAGCAAACGGTGGTGGGGCAATTGATATGCCCCCAACCCACCGAATGTGTTTCGGTGCTCACCGCTTGAGAGAGCTGCAGGTTTCACGAAGTGTGTGGGTTGACTTCGGAAGACCCACTCGATTGGTGCCACATGGCAACACAAGATGAATCGAGACTGAGGGAGAATTCGATTCGGTGAAATTCGAGAGTCGAATTTCACCCCTTCGATGTTACTCGAACATTCGAGTGTACCGCGGTTCGAGGTTACATGTGCGATTCGACGTTTTGCAGTTCATATAAATGTGTTTGATTTTGTATTGCATGATATACTGAACATTCTGAATCACTTTGTATGAAGTGCATTCGAACACAAAATCCAGAGAGATTCCTATCCTTCAACATAGAGCATAGTCTTCACGTTTCCAGCTATAGCTCGCTCGTTTCTCAGGCGAACGAAGCAATTGACGGCTCGTTGGAAAGCTAAGACAGAGCTCTATCGTTTAGAACAATTCCCAGTTCCTGCAAAGTAGAGGAGAGTCCTTTACATCAGCTGCTACTACCAAATACCAACTGTCAACGTGATGTTTGCGGCACTCGGCTCGTATGGCACTCGAAGCCCGCTGCCGCTGGTGGTGATTCCTGGCAGCGATGTCTGCGCGTTCGCTGGTGGGATGTACATTGTGTGCAATGGTTGGTGGTATCAGCTGCGTTGACTCGACAACACAAACTACGCCGTTGACAGGCTCAGCGATGATCGCGCTCAAGTGACGTGGCACTCAGGTGGCATCAGCCGCATACGCCGCCGTGCATTCGGCGACGAGACCCGGCGGTTGATCGCACAAGAGCGAGCGTGAACGAGGCTGCATGCATGTCGCTCGCGAATCGGCGGCAGCGCAGTCTACCGCGGCGATGTATACGCGCACTGCGGCGAATACATAACTAACGGCAAGCGCGGGTGGTGCGGCGCGGAATGTTGGAGCAAGACTGAGAAGATCAAGTGGCTTTTGGGCTTGGACAGGTAGGATGGAGTTCAAGCAGGCCACAGAGATGACGCTTCCGCAGGAATTGGTTTGGTAAGTACTGTAAGCTGCATGTTGTGAGGACTTTCACCTGGGTTCTGTACGGTTGCGAGTCCATCAATGTATGCCTTGCATGCTTGATTGATGGGTGGGGTAGGGTTAGGTTGGTTGAAGTGCGTTGGGGCGGGTTAGGGGAGTGAGGTTGGGACAAGATCTGGATATCCCCGTTTGCAGGACATGGAGCTGATGAGGGATAGGTGTTCTGACAATTCTGCCGGTTGGTATTCCCCTCTCAGGGCCCAACCATTCCTTATGTAAAGAACGAGACATTTTGTAGCGTACCGCACTGAAGCGCAATCAACCACACACGCTCGGTCGACCGAAGCGAAGTGCTTTGTTCTTGACAAATCGAACCACCCGCACCTCCGCCACAACCGTCGGCTTTCGTAAAATTAGTAGCTGCTTCCCTGGACGACCCAAGCTTTCATAGATGAGGGCGTTCTTTTGGCGGTTCTTCGACTTCACCCATTTTGGCGACAGCGCCGCTCAGCGCTGCATGAGGGAGAATCGTGGGGAGGGAATACTACTGTTGTGAGACTGCTTCTATTGCTGCTTCACAGTTACGCACGTATCCTAAAACCTCGCATGGAGGCTGCGGCATACACGGACTGCCTTCATTTCGTCGGCTAGTTTCATAATCGTCGCCGCTGCTGGATTTCCTGTCAGGTTCCACAAGACACAACCACACAGTAGTGCCGCTTATCTATGCCATCTACTCCCTCGCGTCGCATCGGCTCCCACTCGCCACATTCATTGTCTGGCTCTCGTAGCATCCACTCACTCTCCTCGCACCGCCAGCCTTCCAGTTAGGAAATGGACCACAGATGCCCCATACACGGTCTTCCCGAGGAGCTCCTCGTCAAGATCCTTTGGCACTCCTCCTCCAATCAGCAGCCGTCGACCTCCACATGCAGATCTGCCAGCGACGCACTATGGCCGTTGTTGAGTCCCGAACCTAGGTACATCTATGCAGATCCGTCCGTAGATCCACCCGTCCATCCGGTTTTCCATCCGCTTTTCGAGCACGATTACCGTGAGGACGACAAGATTCCGTTACAGTGGCTACCCACTCCTATCCTCGCAGATGCCGCGCGAGATCTCCTCATCGCGTCCGTCTGTTGTCGCTGGCGAAACATTGCTCGCCGCTACGTCACCACGCTTTTCGTTAAGAAGGACGTTGTGGTTTCTCGCCAGGACCTTTCGAACGCCGTCACCTGCTTCGCGGATCTCACCCATCTCCATCTGAGCGACAGCAGCGTGGAAATCTTAGACGATGCCTTTTTCACCCACCTCGCCACGTCATGCGGTCCTAAGCTGACAGCCCTCCACGTAGGACGTCAAATCACACATACGCTGGGCAGGTACCATCCTCACTGCGATTCGAGGATGGATCTACACCCCGTATCCGAATCTGGGTTAGATCATTTCTTCCGGAATTGCTCTCAGCTGCAGCAGCTTTCCCTTTATTGCCTTCATCCACACGCAAAGCTACCGGCTTCCTTCTTCCAACTAACTGATATGCACACCCTTGTGCTGACAGACGCGTCCGCGTTAGAAGCTCCTGACCTGGCGAATCTCACTTCCCTCACCACCCTCCTTATCGCATCCCTGAATCTCACGCGCGAGCAGCTCTCCAACCTCGTTCGCCTGCGCAACCTCACCAGCATTTCCATCTCGCCAATAACGCAAGTTGACCACTCGGCTGCTCTCCCTATCGCACAGCTTCCCAAGTTAAAGTCGCTGGAATTCGCGGGATGCTGTCCTGGGTTGTTCCCGTCAGGAGAACCGAGCAGCAGCGTCGAGCGGCTCGTCATTTCCATGAAACCACGGAGAGACGATGAGCAGTTTGATGAAACCGTGGAGCTTCCTAACGATATTGCACAGCTGCTGCCGCGCCTTCGAGAGCTCACCATTCGCGAGTGCGAGAAGTTTTCCGAGCTGCCCGAGAGCTTCGCTTCTTTCAGCAATCTGGAGAGTTTGATTCTCTCCGCCTGTGACGAGTTTCGCAACCTGCCCGAGAATTTCGGGCAGCTACCTGTTCTGAAAGCATTGGTCCTGAACGCAGCGTATTTCCCCGAGCTTCCGGACTCCTTCTGCCAGCTCACCTCCCTGGAAACTTTTATCATGAGCGAGTGTGGTGAAATGGACCAACTCCCTGACGGATTTTGCAACCTCACATCGCTTCAGACCCTATGCATTATGCACATAGAAGAATGGGAAGACTTCCCCATTCCAGAGTGCATTGCAGGGTTTCCTCAACTTCATACACTTTATTTGAAGAGGGTTTCTGTGCATCAACTCCTGCCGTCACTCCGCCGGTTGACTTCCTTGACTCGGCTTGAACTGGACAGTTGCCAGATGGAAGAAGATCTCCCTCGGGATTTTGGGAAGCTGAGTAACCTGCAGCAGCTGCATATCCGTTCCTGCCCAATCAAGAAGCTTCCAGCGTCCTTCACTGCTCTCACCAGCCTTCAGACCCTCACAATCGAGTATTGTAGTCAGCTCAGTTCCATTGCAGGGAGCCTGGACAACCTGAAAAGGCTCAAGCAGTTGGAGTTGACAGGTTGTTGCATGCTCACCGGACCTCTCAACTTCCTTCCTCGCTCTCTGGAGGTCCTGAACTTAAAGCTCCCCAACCTAGTTACCTTCCCGCGAGATCTCTCTACGCTGATAGATTTAAGAAGATTGACTCTGAAGCTGTATGGGAAAGGACAAGGAGCAACCGGAATCGGCAGCAGCAGCTCACCTCATTTGAAACTTCTGGAGAATGTGGAGTATTTGGATTTGACCATTGGAGCGGCTGTTGAGAAGTTTCCGTTCCCTCGGTTTCCATTCCCGCGGCTTCGCACCTTGAAGATCTCATTTGGGGATCAGATTCAGCGGCTTCCAAGCAACCTCGGGTTCGACCTGCCGCAGCTACGGCAGCTGCGGTTGCACTTCACCAAGGGATTGACAGCGCTGCCAGAGACCATCACACGGCTCCAGCACCTCACATCGCTGGTCATAGACCACGCATCCCAGCTAGCCTCCCTCCCGGATGGCATTGAGGCCTTATCCAGGCTGAGGATCCTTCGCCTGTCCCACTGCTCAGCACTGCAGCACCTCCCCTCCTCCCTCACCCGTCTCACATGCCTTCACGAGCTGAATGCTAAGGGGGCAGGCATCCGCGCCCTTCCTCCCAACATGGCTCAGCTGTCCCGGCTGAGGAAGCTCTATTTGGGAGGGTGCAAGCAGCTGCAGGCGCTGCCAGAGTCCTTGACTGACCTCACGATGCTGTGGTTCATGGGGATAAAAGGGAGTGACCGCGCGATTGACAGTGTGAGCGACCAACAGGAATGTCGCTACCATCGAATGTATGACTTGAGGACAGATTCCGCTGGTCAATAGTGCCTCTTGATGCCCAGCTGCTGGTTGGCTTTGGGGCTCAAGGGGAGTGAACTTGGAGTTAACATGATGCCATGGGCTTTTAGCGCAGCACGGATGCACACATTGGACCTGCCATGCCACAAGTTTCTGGTGGAATATGGGGAAATGAGCAGGCTGTTTAACTGGGGTAATTCGTTTTGGCAGCCCGTCTGTGACCAAGTTGGGTGAAGGCTGTCCTTCAAAACTGTGTTCTGGTACTGGATTTGATGAGTGTTTTTTGTGTTACGGTACTTCCGTTATACATAAGCTTTATTGCAATAGACTGCCTTACCCCACTGTGAAAGCTTGTTCAGTGCCCTGGAGGCAACGAAGTTGTTTCAACGTTGCTTCAGCACATGTTGCTGGTGACTGCCTAAACCTGAATCTGGTGCCTACTGCTCACTGAACACTGCCAGTATATTACCTTACAATGACGCAAAGGAACTTGGAACCTCCCTCAGTATTACATGCTTATTGAGTGCAATACAGAAACTGGTACCGTTTTTGCAAATGATTGAGGCCAGGTAGGTGAGAAGCTGGATTTTGGATCAGCACAACACAACACAAGGCAATTGCATTTCTTTCACAACACAGCTTATACGGTACCAGTAGCATGGGTAGTTGGCCATATTGGCCAATCAGGCGAACCTTTTAAAACACAGCGAAACGGAAGAGGCTTCAGAAGTCGTCATCAAAGACAGCAGTGTTGCCTGACTTGGCTGCAAGGCGGATGTTTATGTGGATTGGACGGAGGGAAGGGGGCAGTCAAAAGACAGTGGAGGCTGAACACTATTCTGGTCACGGGAGTCACAGAATAATTCAACAGCAAAAGAATCACCTTTGTGTACCAGTCATCGTTTCCAGCATCAGCAGAAACCATTCCCGCATTCAGGCAATCATATTCTCGTAACCGTCGTTGTCACCATCATCACATCCCATGCACCCATCACCTCATCATCATACCGTTTATTGATCGCAACATTATTCTAGCCTGTCCGTCCCTCTCTGCTGCCTTTTTCAGCCACTCCTTCCCCTGAGCCACACACCATGAGGGTACACACGCAGGAGCATGCAATGAAGGTACACACGCAGGAGCATGCAATGAAGGTACACACGCAGGAGCATGCAATGAAGGTACACACGCAGGAGCATGCGATGAAGGTACACACGCAGGAGCATGCGATGAAGGTACACACGCAGGAGCATGCGATGAAGGTACACACGCAGGAGCATGCGATGAAGGTACACACGCAGGAGCATGCAATAAGGGTGCACACGCAGGAGCGCAGGGGTGTGAACGGATAGCATGGAGGAAAAAATAAAGAGGTGACCAGGAGAACAAGACGGGAGATGAAGGATCTACAGGAGAATGAAAGCACGTAGGACTGGGGCGAGGCATGCAGCCTGAGGAATTATATGACGTTTCCCTCACCTCACCTGACGTTCACCCACATTGATGCGTCACCTCAATAGGGGTATCTAATCCCGAGGTGACTTACATGTCAACTCAACAAAGAAATTCCCTTTGCTCTTCCCTTGACTTGAACACATCGGCTCCAATACCACAACCCCAAAAATCCATTTAAGAAGGCGAATGACAAGCCTTACTTAATAAAACTCCAGCTTAAAATAAGAAAGCCAACAAGGCGTGTTCCCCCCGTTTCCTAAGGGCGTGTCCAGCGCGTACATTTACAGTTCATAAACCCATTCAGTTACCACATTTCCTATTGTAACACTGCATTTTACAAAAAGGTTGGACACGATCAGCTTCCTTTCACAAGACGGCACGCCCGCTGCGCGTACGACGAATCGTCTAACACACGTTACTGGAATCAGTGTGCGCGCGAACAAGGGTACAGCATTGCGTCCTGCCCGCTACAGTAATTTTCGTTCAAGCGTGGAATTTTCGCTTGTGCGTGAATTTCTGTGCGATGATAGACGAGGCAACCAGTTACCTCGTTTCCACGAACTGTAGAAATTTGTGTGCAGAGGGTTGTGTCCGCGCGCTGGAAGGCCCAATCCTTCGGACTCGACTCACCTTATATTCGTTTTTTGGTACAGTGAGATTTTTTGAGCCGGGAAACGTGTGAAGGTACTAATATTCCCAAAATGTACGCGCTGGACACGCCCTAACCTTGCAACCATCGGACTGACTCTTGGAACAATTGTTGAAGCGAGTCTTAAAAAGTTTTATCATGAAGCGCATCCTGAAAAAAGTGAGTCACTCTTTGAGATTGGTCTCACGAGTCATTTTCATCTCTGCTCACCTTGGCTGCGTCCGCCTTGACGCCATAGCCCGAGAGGTACATCTGCGCAAGGAGCGTCTGCATGGGAGCCACGCCGCTCTCCGCCTCGGATTGCGTCTGCCGGAACCACCGCTGCATGCATTCGTGCACCATCGCGCGCAGCGGCACGCGCTGCTGCTGCTCTGACGCTTCCCGCTGCGACTGCGATGCCGGATTGGTCATTGCTGCTGCTTGCGTTGCCGCTGCGTCTCGATTCAACGCCGTGTCTTGTCTCGATGCTGGCTTTTGCCTTGACGTTGACTTCGCGTGCTCCTTCCCCTTATCTGTTCTTTCCTCCATCGTTCCGTGAATCGCGCTATCGTTGTTGTTCCGACCGGCTCTTACTACGTCGTGCAATCGTCTCTTTCTACGCACCCGAAATCGTTGTCTAACGCTTTCAAATTACCTATCCTTCTCACCCTCGGCCCCGCTTTTGCGTCCTCGCTTTCAGCGGATGCATGAGATTCAAGGAAAAAAAAAGTTCCTAGCACGTCCGCAACGAGGAGCAAGCTAAAAGATTATTGGAGTAGAAGCATAGTCAACTGATGTCGGTGCGAACGATAGTACAAGACACGCGCCCGAGAGAGAGAGAATAAAAGCGGGCGAGACGTGAACAATGCGTGGTAGTGAGACACGACTACCCTAACGTCGTTCTGAGCTCCAACAGACGACAAGCGCTTCGTTCGAAAGATCAGTCACTATTAAGCACCACCTTCAATCTAAACTGCCGGAACACTCTTCAGGAAACGCACGGAAGTACGGCGAGTTCGACGAAGTTACGCGGTAACTCCAGCCTGACAGAATGGAAGCACCTACGTATTGCTGAATTAGGCTGTGTAATTCCCGTGGCGCTAGTCTGACGGATAGTCGTTTCTAGGGCATGTGATAGAGAGCTAATCTGGTGTGTAACACGTGCGTGTCAGAGCGGCACAATTAGGGCGGGTCCAGCACGTACGTTTACAGTTCATCCTGTGCGGTTGACCTTGTTGCGTCACGGTTAAAAACGGTGGAAACTGCAAATCGCTTTGAACCGTTTGATATCGTTTTTGCGCCATGGGTCATGAATTGTAAACGAACCGTAAACGTACGCGCTGGGCAAGCCCTTACATCTCTATACAACGGTCGGGTATGGTTACGAGGAATTGTTGAACACTTGGAAACAGGCGTGTTCCTCCAAAAACATAATCCAATTCGCCTCGACCCCTTCCGTCGATTCGCTCTGCATGTCGCAGTCACAGTCGCAGTCGCAGGGGCACGGACAGCATTTCCGCCGACACTCGCAAATTGATCGAGCCTTGTGACGAAAGAATCGTGCTGATTGCTGGTAACTGATGCTGGCGAAAGACCTGTTACGGTGGGGGAAACATTGCCCGGACAAGTACACCTACAAACATCATGCATTAGTACAAGCAAGCACCCTGAAAATTGTGACTGAAGACGCCCTGACAGCCACTATCATTCAATATCACGCACACAGATGATCCTCCTTTCTACAGTCAAATCCCAATTTAGTTGGTTAGGCCATGGAATGCTGTTGAAGCTTATCAACTAAAAATAATATCACCCTGAAATCTTCTATTAGTTGAAGGGGCAGAGGCAAATCTATTCAGGAGCCATGAGGTTACGGAATGTGTTGCTTGAGAGCTCAGAATCTGTCACACCCATGTTGCCGTCCATGATGTCGCGCCGGCTCATTCCTCCTGTTTGTGTCTTGCGCATCATTTGCACAAACTCGTTGTAGTCAATGGTTCCATCCTGCAAGAGAGAGCGAGCGAGGGGTGGGTTGAGCACGAATTGGTGCGGGGAATTGTGAGCATGCAGCCAGAGGAAGAAGCAAGCTGTTTGTGTCTTG
The DNA here is from genome assembly GCA_947471745.1 of Closterium sp. Naga37s-1. Lineage (NCBI taxonomy): Eukaryota > Viridiplantae > Streptophyta > Zygnematophyceae > Desmidiales > Closteriaceae > Closterium > Closterium sp. Naga37s-1. The sequence continues at coordinate 497,237 of CANJKZ010000008.1, forward strand.
CGCATCATTTGCACAAACTCGTTGTAGTCAATGGTTCCATCCTGCAGGAAAAAAGGCAAGGGTGGGTTGAACAGGGAATGCAAGGTCATCACTCTTAATTGCGAGCATGTAACTAGTGAAAGAGGCAAGGCCCTCGGATTGGCAAACACAAAAGCACCCCCAACCTCACAACAAATACACACACCCAGTCAGTCGCGCTCTCATTGATCTCTTCCTCCTTCCATTATGGCCATATCTCATCCTTGTTCAGTTGCATCCCCTCACATGCCCCATGTTCCAATTCTCCCGGTCCTTCCACACTGCCCTTCCGCCATGTCACAGCTTGCCCATACCGACCCCCAACCATAACCACACTCACACCCAAACCAGCATACACACGCTCACACACACCCACACCCACACTCAAGCCCTCAGGATATTGACTCACATTGTTCTCATCAATCTCCTCCATCATCCTAATCTCATCCTTGCTGAGATGACTACTACATTGTTGACTAGGAGGACACACACACAACAACAGGAACCCACACACCCACACCCACACACCCAGCATGAGACTCACATTGGTCTCATCAATCTCCTCCATAGCCATGATCTCGTCCTTACCGGCAGCTCCTCACATCCCCACAGCCATTTTCGTGGCTCGCAACCAGGCCACACCCCCACCGCCACAGGTACAGACACACACACTATGGAACAGGCAACTCACGTTGTTCTCATCGATCTCCTCCATCATGGCCATGATCTCGTCCTTGCTGAGGTTGACTCATACGACACCCACCCACACCCACACCCCGCATCCACAACTACAGCACTCCACACCCACTCACATTGTTCTCATCGATCTCCTCCATCATGGCCATGATCTCGTCCTTGCTCAGCCGCAGCTCCTCACACGCCTTCTGCAGCTCGTCCAGCGTAATGGTGCCACTGCCGTCCGCGTCAAAGTACTCAAACGCCTTGAGCAGGTTCTCCTGCTTGTCTATCTTGCTCAGATGCAGCGTGGCTGCTAGGAACTCCCCGTATTCGATCTCGCCACTGTGGTCAATGTCCGTCTGCGTGGGAAGAATGGGTGAGAAAAAAAGACGAGGAGAGGGGGAAGACGAAGGTCCACCATCACCTCTACTTATCCCAATCGCCACCACTTTACTGTCCTGCCTCCTGAGAGTGAGATTTTGTATTACCACCACCACACTCTCCATACCTCACCTCTCCAGTCTCGCTCACCTTTTCATAAAACTATATTTTGCTTTGCCCATCATGTCAGCCCCCCAAACCTTCTAGAGCCACACATCCTCCCCACCCTCACACTCTCCCTCATCCCCACTTCCCAAACTCCTGCATAATCTTCTCAAACTCCTCGTCTGTCAGGTTTCTCCTAACCTTCTTTGAACCCTGCACGGAGCCCCTCGTCTGTCAGGTTTCTCCTAACCTTCTTTGAACCCTGCACGGAGCCCCTTGTCTGTCAGGTTTCTCCTAACCTTCTTTGAACCCTGCACGGAGCCCTTTCCACTCTCGCCTTGACGTTCTCACCCTACAATCCTCACCGGAACCTCACCACTCCTCACCTCCTCCATGATCTTCTCATCCGTCAGGTTTCCCCCAGCCTTCTTGAGCCCCACACGAAGAATTTTCCGCTCTCACCTCCACGTTCCCACCCTACTTCACTCCTCATCGCACCCCCCCACCCCTCACCGGACCTTACCGCTCCCCACCACTGCTCACCTCCTCCATGATCTTCTCGATCTCCTCGTCTGTGAGGTTCCCGCCAACCTTCTTGAGCCCCACGCGCAGCTCATCCAGAGTGATGGTGCCACTGCCATCCGTGTCCATCATCTCAAACATCTCCTTCAGCCCTGCGATCTCCTCCTCCTTCAGACCCTCTGCAATGACCTGTTACACATACATGGAGGGCAAGTGGCAGGGGGCGATTGGGTGCAGTGTTGCATCGTGCAAGGAAAATAGGGTGCATGGTGCGTAATTGCATGGGATACATGGTGCGTAATTGCATGGGATACATGGTGCGTAATTGCATGGGATACATGGAGTGTAGGTAGGGCGTATTGCTGCATGGGAGACATGGTGTAGGCAGGGTGTACCGCTGCGTGTAAGACATGGTGTAGGTAGGGAAGTGGGTGTATAGTTGCATAGAAGACATGGTGCATAAGGCATCATCGCCGCTATCCTCTCCTTCAGCCCTGCAAACTCCTTCTTCAGCCCTACATCATCCTCCTCCTTCAGGACATGTGCTATGGGCTGGGCATATCAAAGCAAGCAGGCGACCTGTTTGAGCTTCACCCTGAATGAACCCACACTGCTTCAGTCACCTCACCACAGTTATCCATGCTCTCATCCATCCAGACCACTGCAGAGTGCTCTCCATTGCGCTACACCACTCTGCACACACCTTCATGGCGACGCGCTAAGCTGGACCACGGACGTGAATTGCCTTGGTTCAGCCTTCAGTCACCTCACACGCTATCCATGATCTCACTTCTCCAAACCCCTGCGACCTGCTCTTCATCACTCTACACCACTCTGCACCCACCTTCATGGCGACCCGTTTGAGCTTGACCATGGACGTGAACTGCTTCAGTCTGGACAGCACCACGGGCGGCAGAGGCTCCTGCGTGGCGATGCCGGGCTCGTCCAGCCACGGATGGCCTGTAGGGGGGGGGGTCAGGGAGGGTGGGAGGTGAAGGGAATTCTGGTGAGGGGGAAAGAGTAGATTGTGAGGGGCACGGGAGGGGTGCAATTCAAAATGAGAGACGAACAGGGGTGACGATCAGAGCAGCACAGAGGCGACTGTGTGGCAATCCCAGGCTCGCACAGACACGGATGGCGAACACCGTGGGGATCAGGGAGGGTGGGAGAGGGGGGCGGGAGGGGGAGAGAGGGAGAAGGGGGAGGGGTGGGGGGGAGAGGGGAGACTATGGTGGGGGGAAGAGTACTTCGTGCGGGGCACTCACAGAGCACCTCGTGCACGGTGGGGCGCATGGCAGCACTCACAGAGCACTTCATGCGCGGTGGGGCGCATGGCAGCACTCACAGAGCACTTCATGCGCGGTGGGGCGCATGGCAGCACTCACAGAGCACTTCATGCGCGGTGGGGCGCATGGCAGCACTCACAGAGCACTTCATGCGCGGTGGGGCGCATGGCGGGGTCGGACTGCAGCATCCAGGAGACGAGGTGCTTGGCCTGGTCTGAGATGTCGGGCCACGGCGGCACTGTGAACGACGGGTTGCCCTTGAGCACCGCCTTGAAGATCTCCTTGGACGAGTGGCTGCCTGCAGGTGGGGAGAGGTGGGGAAGGGTGGGAGGCAGCAAGGAGACGAGTGGGTTGAGACAACACGTCCATGCCTGCTAGAGAGGAGAGGAGAAGGACTGTTGCCCTTGAGCACGGCCTTGATCTCCTTGGACGAGTGGCTGCCTGCAGGTGGGGAGGAGAGGGAAGACATAGTGTGTGGCAGGGAGAAGGTAACGTGTGGTAGAGAGGAGACAGTAACGTGAGGGAGAGGCGAGAGGATGGGGAAAGGGGAGTCTCTGGAGGGTTTGCCAACGAGGCGATGGCAATGCCACACCATCAGGAACCCTATTCTTGGGTAAACAGGTGGGAACTAGATACTGCGGAAGAAGGCACGACGTTCCAAGGGCAGAGAGTGTACATGATAAGCTCTAGCCTGCCCCCCCGCACGCCCCCCTTTCCCCCCATTCCAGTTGTGGTGCAAGACGTACTGTGGTAGAAGGGAGGGAACCCCGAGAGCAGAGCGTAGATGATGACCCCCGCGCTCCAGATGTCCACCTCGGGGCCGTACTTGGGCGGCTTGGTTTGAGGTGCCTCAGAACTAGGCTCACCGTGGCACAAGGCAAGACGTACTGTGGTAGAAGGGAGGGAATCCTGAGAGCAGGGCGTAGATGATGACCCCCGCGCTCCAGATGTCCACCTCGGGGCCGTACTTGGGCGGCTTGCGCCCCGCCCCCAGCGCCCCCGGCCTCCATCTGACCACCTCTGGCGCCATGTACATGGGGCTGCCGCAGTGGCGGCTCAGACCCTCGCCTGGCACGACGCGGGGAGGGCGCGGCGTTGGAGTGAAGACGAGACGAGACAAGACAAGGGACGGGGATAAGGGATGCATTCAGGGGTCTACGCAGGCCTCCATCTGACCACCTCTGGCGCCATGTACTTGAGGCTGCCGCAGTGCCGACTCAGACCCTCGCCTGGCACGACGCGGGGAGGGGGTTGGTTCGTGTCAAAACAAGAGAGAGACAAGAAAGAGACAGGGTTAAGGAAAGAGTAAAGGAAGGACATGGGGCAGTGAGGAAAGGAGTGTTGTGGGCGTAACAAGACAGGCAGGAGGAGCATAAGGAGGCGAGAATCAGGAGAAGTTTGGGGGAAGGGGGGGAGGGAGGGGGGAGGGAGGGGGGAGGGGAGGGGAAGGAGAAGTCAGTGGTTTGAAGCTAGGCGCCGTGCTCAGGAGAGGTGAGGAGGAAGCTATTATGAGGCGACCACAGACAACCAGCCAGTCAGCCAGCATAGAAAATAGTTATTCAACGCGCCTCAGAAACTCTCTTGCATAACCAACAAGCGCAATAGACACACCTTTGTAGAAGGCAGAGGCCGAAGTCGGTGGCCTTGAGCTCGGCGTCGGGGTTGGTGGAGGAGAGGAGGAAGAAGGCAGTTAAGAGGCGCTCCCAAACAGGCAACTGATCAGCGGGCAAAGAAACGCACCCTTGTAGAAAGCGGAGAGGCCGAAGTCGGTGGCCTTGAGCTCGGCATCGGGGTTGGTGGAGGAGAGGAGGAAGTTCTCGGGCTTGAGGTCGCGATGCACCACGCCCAGCGAGTGGCACGTCTCCACCACCCGCACTATCACCCTCGCCAACTCCGCTGCATCGTGCTCGCTGTGAGAGGGAAGGAGAGGAGAGGAGAGAGAGGCAAGGAGGGAGAGGGGAGGAGAGGAGAGAGAGGCAAGGAGAGGAGAGGGAGGTGAGGAGAGGAGGGGAGAGGAGAATGACAAGGTAACCCAACAGTTCTGTTCAGAACCACACGTACCAGTTCAAGTGCCTGGTGGAGTTGAGAGTTGTGGTAACACACAGCCCATTTACATCACATGCACAATGTGATGACGCAATCAAAGTAAAAGATGATGCAAACGCCTTATAACAATACGGGCACACTTTTTCACAAGACTGACGTGTAGCACACTCTTCGACGAGAGTCACGTCTTGGGCACGACTTACGACGAGAGCACGGCTTATAACAGGACTCACGTGCGGACGGGTTATAACAGGACTCACGTGTAGGGCACGGCGTAACGGGACTCACGTGTAGGGGACGGCTTATAATGGGAATCACGTGTAGGGCACGGCTCATCACGGGACTCACGTGTAGGGGACGTCTTATAACGGAGCTCACGTGTAGGGCACGCCCACGGCTTCGATGCGGTCGATGATGGTGCCGTAGAGCTCGCCGCCCGTGCAGAGCTTAATGGGCTGTTATGAGGACCTTATAACGAGACTCATGTGTAGGACTCACGTGTAGGGCACGCCCATGGCCTCGATGCGGTCGATGATGGTGTCGTAGAGCTCGCCGCCCGTGCAGAGCTCCATCACAATGTGCACGAAGTCGCGGTCCTCATACGCCCCGCGGATGTTCACTATGTTGGGCGAGTCCTGGTGAGGAGGAACGGAATGAAGGGGATGAAGGGAGGGTGAAGCGGGTGTGAGGAGACGGGTGTGAGTCACGAACCCTGCGGACGTTCACGGCGCTGGACTGGTCCGCGCGGGGGGAGAGCAGAATTGCACGGGGGTACAACAAGTCGCGGGATCGCCCTCCAGAGCAGTTTTTCCGCGCAATACGGATAAGGCTGATTCATAGAGACGAAATTGAAAGATTTTCTCCAGCTTTAATCGGCACTACCAGTCGAGTGTCACAGGCGCGGGTGCCGCGCAATGAGATGTGCGCGAGGACCGTGAGGGTCTTCTTTCGAAAAGACGGGTCAACATACCCCCACGTCGACGACCTTGGACGGAAACCACGCACCTTCACAAAATCGAACCCGCACGAAATCGCACCTGCACGTGGTAGAGAATCGCACCTGCACGTGATAGAGAATCGCACCTGCACGTGGTAGAGAATCGCACCTGCACGTGGTAGAGAATCGCACCTGCACGTGGTAGAGAATCGCACCTGCACGTGGTAGAGAATGGCGACCTCTCGGCGCACGTCCTCGACATCATCCTCCGTGAGCAGCTTGGACTTGGGGATGGTCTTGCACGCCCAGTGCACGCCCGTCTCGCGCTCCGTGCAGATGTACGTCGTCCCGAACTGCCCCGCGCCCAGCTGCTGCCCGATGTCGAAAATGTCGTGGATGTTCTCTGATCGACGGGCAGAAGAGTGGTTTCGGGAAATGATGCGGAAATAGGGTTTGTTCGAGTCGGGAATGGTGATTGGGGATGTAGGAAATGGTTGAGGGATATAAAGTGAATGCTTGCTGATAAATGTCAGGAGGATGGAAAAAAAGGGTTTGCATGTCACAGGAAAGGTGAAAGACGGATAGACGGACGGGAGCTCCCTGACAGACGGATATGAAGATTTTTGGGAAATGCAGTGAGATGGTTTGCTCGAGACAGGAAAATGTTCTGAATGCGCTGTGTTTAATCATGAAGTGTTTAGGTTGGGGGGACATGGCTTGAATGTTGTCCGTCTGTTTCCACAGGAGATGCAGTAGACATGTATTGCACTTGAAGCAGGAATGGTTAACGAAAGTGCCTTCAATGCTAAATAAAAGTAGTCGTCGGAAATGCTGCGAATCTTCACTACTCACAACGAAATGGCTCGAGGAACTAGATGGTAATGAGAATGTGCTTCGCGGTAGAAAAAAAACACAATCAGGTACAACGAGCCGACATTACAGACGTCGCATGATATGACGTTTTGTGAAAGGGGGTCGGGGGTGGAGTTCGGCTATGATACTCAGAAGCGGGAGGTAATGGACGCACCATTATGGCCTGGCCCGAGCACGCTCTTTGTTGATGGTCGAGATGACTTTCCCTGCACCCGTAAACAAGAATAAACAAGGCAGAGTATCGAACGGCCATTTCACGCACTGAGGAAACCATGGATGCTGTGAAGCACAATCTGCAGAATGCCAGAAAACACCCGGCGCGGTAAGGCCTCTTTGCTAAAAGTTAAACGGTACGAGGACTGACAACCACTGTCCGGAAAAAAAATAGTTTTTGAAGATGTGACGACCGACAACGCATTTTCCGGAGTAAAATAAGGAGCAAATCAAAGAAGCCGGTCTATTTGCTCGTAAATGCATACGCTAAGTGCGGGCAATGGAGCAATGTCCTACATTATGTTGACGGACATGACGACTTACCGACGACATCCTGGAAGGATCGTCTGATTGCTCAGTCACAGCAGCAATCCGTTTAGGCCAGAAAGTGCAATGACGTTAACTATTGCCTCATACCAGTGACGAGATAAATCTTGTAGCGCCTTTAGGAATATAGACAAAAGCTACAACCAAGAATGTCAATGGAGGTAAGGGCAGGAGATACTAGGGAAGTCAAGTGGAATAAGGACGTGTAACTTTTTCCGTCCGTACCGTATGCGAACAGGGTCCCGCTCACGGTACGTACCGTCCAAGCTCGTTATCGAATTGCAGATCATGCGGGTTTTGACGAGATCCGGATACCAATTTCGTATACGGTACGGACGGTCAAAAAGAGAAAAAGTTACACGCCCTAATGAGAAGTGAGGGGCACAACAAGTGAACTAGGTGTGATGTGAAGAGGGAGATTGGCATCTCACTGTGTGTCTGCCATGGTGTAGATTTTTCTATCGTACTGTACCTTGACAAACCGCTATTAAACGCCGGACTTCGAGCCCGCCGAGTCAGCGGAAAACGACGAGGGGGCGCGTGAGTTGATGGTGGGGCGATGGCGGAACCTAAGGTAGAGGGACGGGAGATGGGGAGAGTGAGAGTTGCGGTGAAGTGGGGGAATTGGCGCGCCAGCGCCCAGATGATGAGACCTGGCCCCTGGGAAAGGTGGTGGCAGAGGCTTGCGAAAAGTGGGGAGAGACGAAGCCGAAGACAAGCGCAAGAGACAGGAACGCGGAAATGGTCTTGTGGGGAGGGATAGAAGGACCAACCCGACACTGCTTGCGTGGTGAGGTGAGTGACGTGGCAGCGCAGATTTTGGATGTAAGCAGATTGATTGCTTTTTTGTTGATTTGGTAAACCCCTTGACCAATCCAGGCTAAAAAAACGAAATAGATCGTCGGCTGCGTTCTGCAGGCACCACAGAGTGGGGGGAGATGGTGAATAGGCAGCTTCCTCCCACTGTGTTTTTTGGTCCGAAAGAGCGGTCAGCCCGAAAAATGATGCCGAGCCTTCCATATTCCCTCCGAACGTAAACGAAGGGAAATGGCGACAGAACAGCCATTTACCCTCACGTATATGAACACCTAGGAAGCCGCCAATTTCCCCTCCCCACCTTCTTTCACAGGCAAAGCTGCTTGCCGTGGCCTTGCCCTCCGTAAACCGCGTTTCACGGGGAGGTGCAAGGTTGGGAGAGGGAACAAGGTTGGAAACTGGATGGTGTGTGTGCTGGTGGTTTATTTTCGCATCTGAACACCCACGCGAATAATTAGCCCTCGTTCTACATTCGCGCCGATATATCTAACCCCGCTTTGTGCTGGCGATGTTGTGCAGGCGGGTTCCTCATATACCGTTTGAACCTTCCAACCGTGCAACCGAATTTTCCTACTTTTTGTTGTAGCGGGGTGGGGGTGATGTTGACATTGGAAATGCGCAGGAACCCTCGTCATTACCTTCGCCCCCCCTCCTCCCCTCCCCGGCATGTGCCTACAGAACTAGCTGTTGTTTTGGGGACACATCCACAACCACCTAGTCCCTCCAGCCACTAGGAACACCTTTCCCTTGCACAAGATTACCCTTCACTAATCTCGCAGATTTTCGACAATTTACTGTTACAATCCGAAGTGGGACTTAGCAAAGGATCGCTCAGGGTTGATCGCATGGTAATGTTGCAGCGGAAGTGTTGACCTCAGATCAGAGTGAATGTAAATGACTGAGATTAATAATAGCATGCATACATCGAGTTTATATAGGAAATACAAAGGAATACGAAACGACCTAGACTAGCCATGTACTCTAAGGGGTACATTCCCTTATTAAAGTGGAATTCAAACCGTGCGGCGCGGGAACCCGTTTCAAACCTGTTCCCGCTCGTTTCAGTTCAAATGTTTCTGCCTGCATCGGTCTTGGTCAGACGGTTACCAGCGTCGCTTCGACTCTTCTGACTCCTCGACTTCGTACTCGGTAGAGTCGGCTCCTACAGCATACAGGAATGCCTTCTCATAAAGTTTCATATCGTAACACTCCCCTTCATTCCTGGGAGCGCAGAGGGCTGACTCGCTTGACTACTCCGGTGAGGTCAGAGCAGTGTTTGTACTGCTGACGTGGCAGTCGCTTGGTAAGGAAGTCGGCTGCCATCTCCGTGGTGGGGCATACGTGAGGTCAACCTTGCCCTGGTCAATTTAGTCCTTGACGAAAAAATACCGAAGCGCGATGTGCTTCGTGCGGTTCACGAACCCTGGCTTGTTCGCAATCTTGATGACGCTCTGGTTGTCGAAGTGAAGGCGAAAGGTGGGCGAAGATGAAATTTTCGCTTCCTGCAGCAGCTCCTGCAGGTATAGACCTTCGCGAACTGCTGCTGTTGCGGTGATGTATTCTGCTTCGGCCGATGGCAGGGCAACCAGTTCCAGATTTTGTGAGTTCGAGGAGATTGATCCTGTTGGCTCCAGGCGGAAGATAAAGCCGGTTCGTGACCGTCGATTTGCAGGATCAGCGGCATGAGCTGCGTCCACGTAGCCGTTGAGGTTGAAGGATGTTATCGTCAGCGTGGGGTAGGAGAGCCCGGTGTCAGGTGTGGAAATGAAGTACTGCAGGGCGCGCTCCAGGTCCAACTGGTTCTCTGCTACTGGCTTGCGAGAGTACTGTACCAGTTGGCTGGCAATGTACGAAAGGTCGGGTCGGCATGTGACAGAGGCGAATATCAGGCACCCCAGTTGCTGCTGGTACAGTTGGAGTCCTGCGGGCGACAGAGGTTTGTTGTTCGGCTTGTAGTTGGTGCTGGGGTTGCGGTAAGGGGTTGACAGTGGTGCCGGTGAGATGTTGAAGCGTTCCCCCAGCTGCTCTGCGTACTTGGAGGCTGACAGGTGAATTGCTTCTGGCGCGTAGGTGATGTTCAGGCCCAGAAATTGCGTGACGTTGTGGTTGATAGTGATATCAACGTGCTGTGCCAGGTTCTCTTTGAACTGATTAAGGAGCTTGTTGCAGGTGCCGGTGTACAGCAGATCGTCGACGTAGACAGTCAGGAGGATGTAATCGCCGTTGAAGTGAAGGCGGTACATTCCCGGGTCGTGCAGCAGCTGCCTGAAGCCGATTTCCAGGAGGATCTTGTGCAGGTGCTGTTGCCAGAGACGCGGCGCCTGCTTTATCCCGTAGAGGGATTTTTCTAGCTGACAGACCCTGGGGTCTCCTTCTCCGTAGGTGTGTGGCTGCTCCACGAAGATAGTTGCATCCACCAGCGCGTACAAAAACGCGTTCTTGACATCGATCTGCCGCAGTGGTAAATGCTTAGCGGTGGCAATGGCGAGTAAAATTCTGACGGAGGTGTGACGGCTGATGGGAGCGAAGGTTTGATCAAAATCAATGCCGTGGCGCTGGTCGTACCCGCGTACGACCCAGCATGCCTTGAAGCGCTCGATAGTGCCGTCATCGTTAGTTTTCAGGCGAAAAAACCAACTTTCCGCTTAGCACCCTCCTCCCCTTCACTGCTGCACGATCGACTAGGACCCATGTATCACGTGATTCCAGTGCCCTCAGCTCCGCGTCCATAGCGGCACGCCACTCCTTGGCGTGAGGACCGGTTAGGGCCTGGCGAGGGTTCTTGGGCTTGACGGCGCGTGTGAAGGTAGTGACGGACGTGTGTAGGCCGAGAAGCTGCAGGCCGGACACAGTGGTGGTATCTGTGGTGGTGACCTCCACCACATCATCATCGTCACTCTCGTGGGCAGTTGCGGTAGTGCTGGGCTCGATGTGGCGACGTGATGGTCCTGGTGCGGGTGCGTCGTCGTCATCGTCATCGTTGTCGTCATTGCGCGGGCGAGGCGGAACGCCTGGATGTTCGTCGGGGGGGTCGCGGTCGAGTACTGCTGCTGCTGCTTCGTCTTCTGGAGATGCAAAGCTGCGACCATTGTTGGCGTAGGCGCGTGCGACGTTGCGGCGCTCGTCCTCGATCCACTGTTTCAAGGTGAGACACTCGTAGAAGAGAACGTCACGAGCGGGGACGATCTGCTTGTTGTCAATGTCAAGAATCAGCCAACCCTGGTACTCGTGACTGAGCCCCAGGTGGACTCCCCAGCGTGCGCGGTGAGTAAACTTGCCAGTTGTGGCCGAAGTCGGCTGATACTGCACCATGCACCCCCGGACCCTTGAGCCGGTCCACTTCATGTGTGGAGAGAGGTTGCCCCTGTTGGCCGTTGTGGAGAGAAGGTTGTGCAGGCGCACAGCGTGGTTCATGGCGTACGGCCGATATTTCTTGGGTAAGCCGGACTGATTCACGAGTGTGCGCACTTTCGTCATGAGAGTGCGATTAACCCTCTCAGCGACGCCTTGCTGTTGGTGAGCGTAGGGGAGAGAGATCTGATGCTTGATCCCCTTCTCTGCGATAACGCTCTCCAGTTCGTTGCTGCGAAACTCCTTGATGCCATCGGTTTGCCAGATTTTCAGCTTTATTCTCGATTGTCGTTGTGCGTGGGCGAGCCAGATGCAGAAGACTTCAGGAGATTTTGAGCGAACATCGACGTTGGCGATCCACACGTGGCGTGAGTATGTGTCCACGAAAGTGAGAGTGTATCGTTCGCCGTTGATGCCGTCGAAGGTGAGCACGATGAAATCGCTGTAGACTTTCCGCAGTTTCTTGTAGCGATTGGTACTAGGCTCCAAGGAGGGGTTGTCTTGGTGCGTGAGGGCCGCAGTGGGACATATGGTGCAGGTGGTTGGGTGTGACGTGCTAAGTGGTTCCGTGCCGTCGGCGCAGTAGTGCTCCTGGCAGAAAGACTTTAGCGCGTAGACAGTTGTTGAATGTCTGGCGCGAAGGGTGGCCGAGTCGCTGATGCCAGAGGTCATCTTCTGCGCGGATTCCAGGAGTGCGCAGGTAACGAGCGTGATGTTCTGCCGCCTCTGCTTCTGTCTCGTGGGGGATTTGGAGCACTGATCCTTCTTCTTCTCCTGGTTATGCTTCGTTGTCCGGCTCCTCTGCTTCTGCTTCTGTTGCTGTTTCCCCCTCTGCAGGTGTCGTCGTGAGGTAAAGCGCGAGAAAGTTGTGGTCAGGGATGATGTTGAGTGGAGTCTTGGTGCCCTCGATGAAGCGGGCGAATGGATCTGGGCGGGAGATTGGCCCAAGCGAGTCGCGTGGCGGAGTGGTAGGGACATTCCCCTCCTCAATCTCCGACCAGGGATCCGACCAGCGGTAAGGTGAGTGGGGTGGTGAAGGGAGGTTCCGCAAGCGTCGTCCGAGCGGGAGAATAACGTGTGGTGAGCGGGGCATCCGCGTAGTCGTTTTCGCCCCATCCTCCTGTATCACCCCACCCGCCAGTTCCCCAACCTCGCACGGTGCCGGATGTACCAATTGCGGATCACCATGTTGCACCGTCGTTTTCTCCTGTGTAGTCGTCGTCTCTCCACGCGCCGCGTCGTGCTGAATCCTCGTCCCATCCTGCTGTTACGCGCTCCTCATACAACTTTGCCTTCTTTTCTGCTCTTGCCTTGTCTTCCTCCTCTTTGACGCTGAGTTCTTCGAGCTTGCCTGGGTCTTTCCACGCCGTGTCGATGCAACGGTAGACGTCGTGTGGATAAGGTCGCGGGCGTCCTTCTTTATCGAAGGTTCCGATGTTTGCTTCGAGGACCCAGCGGAGGGTTTCGGCTGCGGGTGTAGGCCGCGTCTGCGGCGTGATTCCGAGATTTTCGTCTCCAGTCCCGAAGATTCGGTGAGTGGTGACCGCGAGCTCCATTTCCGTCATGCGTGTAGGTTCCGCCTCAGCGCTTTCCGCCTCTTGAATCGCCTCCTTTTCAACTTCTTCTGTGCGGCTTGCCGTGGGTGTGAAGCAGGTGGTGCAGATGCCGTCAGGGCCGGGTTGGTGCAGATTTATTTCTTTAGGGTGGGGGCTGCGGCGAATCCACGATCGACCGTCCGGATGCTGCCATGACTCCACGTTCATGTATGAGAAATCCAGGGGGACAAGGTCCACGAGCTCGTCTGATGATGCCTGACAGTTGGGGGCATCGAAGTCGAGCACGTAAATGCCGTTGAGCGAGCGAGCTCTTCCGAGGTATTTGTGCGACTCGACGGGTGTGTCTGGAGGGGCATAGGTGAGGATAAGATCGCGCGTATAGGGATCCATAGCGAGCATTACTCCGCAGTCTTTGAGTTGTCCTGCCGACAGTAAGTGATGTGCGTGTTGCTGTCCGGCACATAAAGCACGTTGTTGAACGTGATGTGCGTATTGCTGTCTCGAGCTTGTAACACCACGATGCCTTGCGCATTTGCGCGCAGTTGCTCGTTGTTGGCGACAGTGACGTAGGTGGCGGGAGTGCGGCTGATGTTCGAGATGTAGCGGACAGACCCCACCATGTGTTGGCCGCAGCAGCTATCCAGGTACCAGGTGTTATGGTTGTCGACGTTGTTATTGCGCAGAAGGAGTGCGAGCCGCGGCGTCACCAGAGTCGCCTTGTACCGTCTCTCAAAGAACTCGTCTTCTTTCCATCCCACGGGAACATAGTGCTGATTGTCGTGGGGTGGACTTTCCCGCAGTTGTATTGGCTGATGCCAATCTTTCTCGTGCTCGTCATACCGGTAATAGTGATCTTCTGTGAGGGGATTGTTGCACCCTTCTTCAGGTTGAATAATGTCAGAAAGAACGAAACAGGAATGATTGAACTAGCACAAAGTTGGGTACAAGTAGGAAGCCCTAAGTTTGTGTACCCCCTGAGGCTAAACCCACTATAGCCTACACAATGTAAACATACAATGTTTGACACACCCCCATAGGCGAAGTGGGAGACAACCAGAGGGTCACAAGACCAGTCAAAGCAAAGCAAAGCAAAGCAAAGCTCAGGGTGGATCTCAAGGATACCACACAAATTCCGAGCACAAGCAAGTGGTCACAAGACCAGTTCACATGCGGTTTGATAATAGAACAAGAGGTATAGTGATCACAACCTAGCAAGTGAAAGCATGCAGGGATATATATAGAGATCACAGTACAAGCAGAGTCAAGAAGTGAGCAAGTGAGGGAGAGTAGGCACAAGGCCTAGAACAGTACAGAAACGCTGATGGTCACAAGGCTGAAGCGCCTTGGTGAACACATCAGCAGTGTTGGCCCGAGTGGCCACGTAACGCAGACGAAGCTGACCACGCTGCTGCAGCTCTCGAGCAAGGAAGTAGCGCAGAGCGATGTGCTTCGTTCTGTGCTCCAGTCTGTGCTCCTCACACAAGGCAATGGCTGCCTTGTTGTCGACGTACAGCACTGGAGGAGAACGAGGCCGCTCTCCGAGGTCGGTCAGCAGGTAGGTGAGCCAGCGTAGCTCCTGGGCAGCCATGGCTGTGGCGTAGATCTCAGCCTCACAACTGGAGCTGAGAACAGAGGAAGAGCGTGTAGAACGCCAGGAAACAGAGCCAGAGCCAAGGCTGAAGGTGTAACCCTGAGACGACCGCTGCGTAGCCTGGTCGTCAGCCCAAGAAGCGTCTGAGTGTCCAGTGAGGACAACGTCGCGCCGTCCTCCAAGCACAAGCCCCATGCCCGACGTACTGCACAAGTAGCGCAACACCCTCTTAGCGGCATCCATGTGCTCCTTCCGGTGACGGCCAGGAGCGACATAGCGTGCTAGGATGCTAAGAGGGTAGGCTAGGTCAGGTCGAGTGCAGGTCATCAGGTACATGAGGCAGCCCACAAGCTCTGGATACGGGCCACTCGGCTCTACGGACTCATCCGAAGGCAGAGCTGAGAGCGAGTGACCGGTAGGCAGAGGAGTGGGCTGAGGCGAGGAGTACGTGAAGCGGAAGCGCTGAAGGACCTGCTGCACCATGTGTGACTGAGTCAAGGTGATGGTGCGCTGTGCTCTGTCCCGGGTGATCCGCAAGCCAAGATAGCTTGTCAGCTCACCCAGGTCTGTGCACGTGTGTCTCTTCTGCAGCTCCGACTTCACGCGGGCGAGTGCCTCAGTGTCAGCAGTAGCAAAGACCAAGTCGTCTACGTACACGAGAACGTAGAACGGCGGCAGAGTGGTGTCGGTGCGTAGAAACAGCGACGGGTCAGCAGTAGAAGGAGCAAACCCAAGAGCAGCAAGAGTAGTCCTCAGTGTGTCGTGCCACTCACGGGGCGCCTGGCGGAGACCGTAGACCGGCCGCCGGAGGCTCCACTGGGTACCAGGAGGGAACGACCCAGTGAAGCCAGGTGGGCGGCGCAGCCAGATCTCCTCGTGCAGGGTGCCCTGTAGGAACGCAGTGCTGAAGTCAAGGCAGTGGAGCTCGTAGTCACGCTGAGCGGCGACGTGCAGCAGAACCCGAAGAGTGGTCATCTTCGGGGTCGGGGAGAAGGTCTGGAAGAAGTCAACTCCCTCTCGCTGACTGAAGCCTCGTGCAACGTAACGCGCCTTGAAGGCAGGCGGAGAACCCGGCGGCCGCTTCACCCTGAAAATCCACATGCCACTGACGATGTTCGCCCCAGGTGGGGGAACCTCGTCGACGTAGGTGCCTGTGGACTTCCAGGAAGCCATCTCTGCATCCATGGCTGTCTGCCACTGAGAGGAGTACTCACCCTCCATCGCCTCTGCGTAGGAGCGTGGGGTCGGGATGTCTGGTGCATCCGGGTCTCCCTCAGGGGCAATCAGCATGGACACGAGATGAGGTAAAGCAGCGGCAAAGCACTCAAACTCCTCCTGTCTGTCCTCAAGGACGTCCGTGCCAAGAGCACACTCACCCCCGACGGACGGAGGACAGACAGACTCAGACTCAGACTCAGCAACAAGGCTAGCGGCGTAGTCTAGACGACAGGCTGCAGCAAAGTCAACAAGCTCAGCGACCAGAGCAGACGCAGCAGAGGACTCAAAGGTAGGGTCAGTGACAACAGTGGCAAGGAGACGCGCGACAGTAGGACTGGCAGCACGAGTAAGGTCTGACGGCGGGTCGGCAACGTCAGGAAGAGAGGACGCAGGAGGAGACGGCAGAGGGACGCGCTGTGGAGCAGTGGAAGGACGCAGGGTCATATAGTGAGTGCCAAGGACAGGAGGAGGACGCTGACGCGGAGCACGACGACCAGTGCGGGCAGTGCGGACAAGCGACTCTGGACGAGACTCAGAAGACGCAGGACTGGACTCAGGCGACGGAGGACGAGACTCAGGCTCACGACGCTCCGTAAAGCTACCTGTCGGCGCAGTGTAAGGAGAAGGACCAGGCAGTGGAGAGGCAGGCTGTAACTGTGACTGCGACGGGACAGGTGGTGGACTCAGTAGGGGAGGAGGAGTAGGACCAGGAGAGGACGGGAGACCAAGAACCTGCTGAAGGAGTGGAACGTAGTACGGCCGCAGTTGCTCAGCACCTCCAGCACCAACCCCCTCAGCAGCTCCAGTCCCAGCAGCTCCAGTACCTCCAGTACGAGCACCTCCAAGACCGGCGGCTCCAGCAGCTCCAGCACCAGCAGCACCACCAGCAGCACCAGCACCTCCAGCAGCTGCAGCAGCAGCAACACCTCCAGTAGCACCTCCAGCAGCTCCAGCGGTACCAGCAGCACCAGTACCAGCAGCACCTCCAGCAGCGCCAGCAGCACCGCCAGCAGCAGCAGCACCTCCTGCAGCTCCAGCAGTACCAGCACCAGCAACACCTCCAGCAGCTCCAGCAGCACCAGCAGCACCTCCTGCAGCTCCAGCAGCACCAGCACCAGCAACACCTCCAGCAGCTCCAGCAGCACCAGCAGTACCTCCAGCAGCTCCAGCAGCACCAGCACCAGCAGCGCCCCCAGCAGCTCCAGCAGCAGCACCGGGGTCCGCGACGCGAGGAGCGCCACTCCGGAGACTGCAGTGCCGAGCGTACCACTCGCGGAGCTGCAGGGGAGAGGGCAGCGCCCGCCTAGGAGGGGAAGCACTAGCACCAGCTCCAGCAGCGCTCCGAGCGCCAGAAGCACCTCTCCTGAGGCTGCAGTACTGTAAGTACCACTCACGCAGCTGCTCGGAGGAGAGAGCTCCTCCAGGTGTAGCACTCCCAGGCTCAGCACCCCCAGACTCAGCACCCCCAGACTCAGCACCCCCAGTCTCAGCACCCCCAGTCTCAGCACCCCCAGACTCAGCACCCCCAGACTCCGCAACCCCAGGCTCCGCACCCCCAGGCTCCGCACCCCCAGGCTTCGCACGCTCAGGCTCAGCACCCCTAGCAGGACGAGAGTCGACAGCTACCTCGACAGGGTCAACCGGGTCTACCTGGGACACACCTGAGGGAGCGGCACCCTGAGGGGGGAGGGGGTCTACCACAGCAGCACCTGGCGCGAGGAAGAGAGGCGGGGGAGGGAGCGGGGCAGTGCGGTAGGGGAAGAGGCGGTAGTAGGGCACCGACTCGTCAAAAGTGACGTCCTGAGAGGGCTGGACACGGCGCGAGGTGGCGTGGTAAAACTGCCAACCAGACGCGTCCGTGACAAAGCCAAGGAAGACACAAGGAACAGCGCGGGAGGAGAGCTTGTCCGCAGACGTATCGCGGACAAAAGCTCGAGATCCCCAGACCCGAAAACGCGACGCATCGCCAACCTCCCCCGTCCACAGCAGTGTGGGCGAGGTCTCCGGCAAGGAGACACGGGGCCAGAGGTTGAGCTGATGCGCAGCGTAGCGGACTGCAAACGGCCACAGAAAGTGGGGGGCAGCCGCATGGATCAAGGAGGTACGAGCGACCTCCATGACCAAGCCAATGCGGCGCTCAGCAACCCCATTCTGCTGTGGAGAGGCCGGAAGCGTGAACGACTGCTCAATGCCGTGCTCCGCACAGTAGGCTGGCAAGAGGTCGGAGGAGAACTCACCACCTCTGTCAGAGTGCAGACGCAAGACAGGAAAGTCCGAGTGGAACCGCTCGCTGAGCTGGAGACGAGAAGCACGGATCCAAGGGATCAAAACAGCAGGGACCTCACCCTTGGTGCGCAAGGGGAAGACCGTGGTGTAGCGCGAGTAGTCGTCAACAACGATCAGGAAGTACCGCTCCTGACCCTGTCCACGGACGCGGGCTGGGCCCCGCACGTCCATGTGGAGCGTCTGCAAGGGAGCAGTCGTCGGGGGAAACGAGGAGGAGTGAGGAGCGGCGCGCTGCCGCCCCTCGACACAAGGAAGACAGGGAGGAGCAGGCGAGGGTGGTAGGGGAGGGAGTACCCGGGGAAGACCAGAGACAAGGTACCGTTTGTGCATGGCACGAAGGCGCTGCACGGACGGGTGACCAAGGCGGTGGTGCCAGAGGACAGTCTCGTGCGCCAGAGAGCGACACGAGCAGGGGGCAGACAACTGACCTGACGCAGACGCAGACGCAGCTACCTGAGGGGACTCAGTGGTCAGTGTGTACAGGTCCGACCCCGGCTGCCTAGTGAAGGTAGCGAGGTGACGGCCCGTCCGAGCACACGTGCAGTGTGTCACGCGCTCGTAGGCAGGGGTGAACTGGTGGACACCCCCGTCCTGGAGCGCACAACCCGCCACCAAGTTCGTAGAGAACGAGGGGAGGTGGAGACCTGACAGAGTGCCCGACAGAACCGCAGGACAAGGAAGGACAGTGGAGGAGGTCGCAATGACCGGACCCCCAGAGGGGTCAGCAAGGGAGACAGCAACTGGCCGAGCAAGCTGCTCAAGGGCAGTGCGGTCACGGAAGAAACAGCGAGAAGCGCCTGGGTCTAGAGTGAAGGTGTGCAGTGCCACAGTGGACTCAGTACCAGGGGGCGCAGACTCACTAGCACCTGGAGCAGCAGCCTCACCAGCACCTGGGGCAGCAGACACGTAAGCACCTAGCGCAGCAGCCTCACCAGTACCTGGGGCAGCAGACACGCAAGCACCTAGAGCGGCAGCCTCACTGGTGCGAATGCCCGGGTCGGGCGGAACACGCAGGTACTGATCACCCTCTCCACTAGTAGACAACACATACATGGCAGTGAGAATAGCATCAAAGTCAAGAGCAAAGACATCAATGTTCTTCTTCATCAGATCCCACCAGCGGGGCAGCTCAGTGGCAGTAGGGAACTGAGTGCGCCAAGCATCGTCGAGGCGGGAGAAGCAGCGCTGCGTGGTGTGCGCCCTCCCACATGTCTGGCCAGTGCACTCACCAGTGCGGATGACGTACGTGCAGCTAAGGCCACCCCCCCCCCCCGTGCTGAGAGTACCACTCACGAAGCTCCTGGGGAGAGAGAGTCTGCTGTCCGCCAGCGCCACCACGACCACCACCTCCGCCGCCACCACCTCGACCACCACCGCCCCTGCCGCTGCCTCGTCCACCGCCGCCCCCACCACCGCCCCCACCGCGGCCACCTCCTCCGCTGCTGCCGCCACCACCCCCACCGCTGCCACTAGCCCCTCCTGCCCCGCCACCACCCCCACCGCCTCCACCGCCCCCACCACCGCCTCCCCCGCCGTCACCGCCACCTCCCTTGCCCCCTTTGCCCTTGCCGCTGCGGCGCCAGCTCGGAGCGGACGCAGTCCCGACCTGCTCAGTACCAACTAGGTCGACAGCAGCAGCAGAGGCGACAGAGGGGAGCAGGGGGGAAGGGGAACACCCCTCGAAGAACGGGGTGCGGGGGTCGCCACGAGAGGCAGCTATAGCGACTATGCTAGTCTCGGCTGCAAGCAGTTCCTTCTCGAGCAGGTCAACGGTGAGCTCAGTGGGGCAGCGAGCGAGGAAGTGGTCCCTGACCGCACGAAGAGAGTCAGGGAGACGGGTGACAAGGTGGTAGAGAGTGAGCCAGAGCGGGGGGGGATGGGTGGCAAGAAACTCAGCGGGCATAGCGGCACGGAAGCGAGCCTCACTAGTGCGGAGGTGCGTGGTGAGGTCAGCGACTGTGGCGAAAGCGGACAGGTCTGGGAACAGGTAGGGGAGCGAGAGACGGCCTAGCGCAGCAGAGGCAGGTGAGGAGTAGCGTGCAACTACAGCAGTGTACAGTGCCTGTGCAGTCTTGTACTGGCCAAAGTGCTCGCGCTCATCTACCGGCAGGGAGTTGCGAATAGCGAAACGAGCGTGGGCATCACGAGTCTGCCACTGTGAGCGGGCAGTACTGTCAGCAGTAATAGCAGGGGCAGCAGCGAGGCCTAGTGCGTGATCGTACAGCGAGATGTCCTCCTTGGCAGTGAGCTGGAGGAACAGGTGCAAGTCATCTAGCCAGATCTCAAACTTCACTGGGCGGCCCTCGGCATCAAAAGCGAGTACAGCGGGGCTAGCCATAGCAGCAGTAGAAGAAACAGTAGCAGTAGTAGTAGCAGCAGGCGAAACCCTAAAAACAGCAGTCAGCTCGACTCAGGTAGGGCGGCTCAGTCCAGAGAGGGCCGCTCAGTACGGGGAGGGCGGCGCGGCTCGGTTCGGGCAGCGCGGCTCGGCTCGGGCTGGGCGGCTCGGTTCGGGCGGCTCGGTTCGGGCGGCTCGGTTCTGGCGGGGCCGTGGCGGTCGCGCGTGGGGCGGCTCGGTTCTGGCGGGGCCGACGGGGCCTCTAAGGGGCGAACGCGGGGCCGACGGGGCCGCTAAGGGGCGGCGCGAGGGGTCGACGGGGCCGTAGGGGGCCGATAAGGGGCCGTGCGCGGGGTCGACGGGGCCGTAAGGGGCCGCTAAGGGGCGGCGCGCGGGGTCGACGGGGCCGTAAGGGGCCGCTAGGGGGCGGCGCGCGGGGTCGACGGGGCCGTAAGGGGCCGCTAAGGGGCGGCGCGCGGGGTCGACGGGGCCGTAGGGGGCCGCTAAGGGGCGGCGCGCGGGGTCGACGGGGCCGTAAGGGCGGCGCGCGGGGTCGACGGGGCCGTGAGGGGCCGCTAAGGGGTCGACGGGGCCGTAAGGGGCCGCTAAGGAGGGGCGCACGAGGGCGTTGGGGGGAGGCGCTCGAGGGCGCTCCGACAGTAGGGCGCACGAGGGCGCTAGTAGGCAGTCAGTATGGTGGGCCCTTAAAAAAAAAATCGGTCCTAGCGGAGGACCTGCTCTGAAACCATGTCAGAAAGAACGAAACAGGAATGATTGAACTAGCACAAAGTTGGGTACAAGTAGGAAGCCCTAAGTTTGTGTACCCCCTGAGGCTAAACCCACTATAGCCTACACAATGTAAACATACAATGTTTGACAAATAAGCCCGCCGCGATGTTTTTCTTCCTCATCTGGTTCGGCGGCGCGTGGGCGACGTCTTGTCGCAATGTTAGCAATCACGTTTCTGGGAGCTCCCGCTTGAGATCCTTGTGCCTGCTGTTGCTGTTGGTGTTGTGCAGGATTGCGTGAAGCTTGCTGCTGAGGTTGAAAGTGACGAGCGTCTTGTCGTCCGACCCAATTGTTGTGGTGAGTGGAATTCGGGTGGCGATTGTTGGACCGGTACTTGCATCGGTCCGTTGAGTGTCCGAAGACTTTGCAGATTTTGCAATAGTGGCGCCTTGGCTGTCGTCGCTCTTCACGGTTGTCTGTGTAGAAGGCGAGGCGCTCTCGGCGCGGCGCGGGGCTTGTTCTGCTGTTCAGTCAGGAGGGCGGCGCATAGCGCGGCTTCAGAGATGATTCCTCGTTGTCGGAGTAGCGCTTTGCAGGGCTTCCACTCTGGCCCGAGTCCTTGGAGGACGATGTTGACGAACATCTCCTCCGAGATGGCGCTTCCATGTTTCGTGATCTGGTCACGAATATTCCGACAGCGGTTGATATATGAGTTTGCTTTCTCCCCGTGCCCCATCTTGGTCTCCATGAGTTGCTGCAGGAGCCTGCTGGCGGTGACCGAATCATTCGGCTGATATACCTCAGCGAGGTGCTTCTTGGCTTCCAGGGCTGGAGCGGTGCTCTCTTTGTAGGAACGGATGCTGAGTTGTTCCGCAGGCGTCATATTGCGTAGCAGCACACTGTACGCCATGAGGGACTCGCTGTAGTACTGAGCCCTGGCGTCTTCGGTGTCTTCCACCGGTTTTGCGTAGGAGCCGTCGAAGTAATGGTAGATCTGCGCTGTTTGTAGGAGGAGCTCAAGCTCGAAACTCCATGTGTAAAAGTCCTTGCCGTCAAACGCGGCAGTAGTCTTAATTTTTGAAACGCTGAGGAAGAGTGCTTGTGCAGAATTAATAACTTCATCACTTGGACGGGGGGCAGTTGTTGTTGATTTGTCTGTGTCGAGGGAGAAGGTGTGCGCGGTGGTATCACGGCTTTCCGCAGCCGGTTGTCCAGGTTGAGCTGGTTGGGAAGAGGTTCCTGCATCGCCTTTGAACAATTCTTGGAGGTCTTTCTCCATAGTTGATAGTCGCGAAAATAACTGCTCGAGTGCGGCAGTGCTGATCGTGGTTGTCGCTTCATTTGTCGCAGCCGGGTTGGTTTGTCTTGGCCGTCAGATTCGCTTGGCCTCCGGATCCTCCGGCCATCCTGGTCTTGGAGCGTGTACCACTCGCCAGATCTTGATTCGGTGAATTTTACGGAAGTGAAGTTGCGAGGAATCCCTGAGTAGCTCTCATACCATGTTACAATCCCAAGTGGGACTTAGCGAAGGATCGCTCAGGGTTGATCGCAGGGTAGTGTTGCAGCGGAAGTGTTGACCTCAGATCAGAGTGAATGTAAATGACTGAGATTAATAATAGCATGCATACATCGAGTTTATATAGGAAATACAAAGGAATACGAAACGACCTAGACTAGCCATGTACTCTAAGGGGTACATTCCCTTATTACAGCGGAATTCAAACCGTGCGGCGCGGGAACCCGTTTCAAACCTGTTCCTGCTCGTTTCAGTTCAAATGTTTCTGCCTGCATCGGTCTTGGTCAGACGGTTACCAGCGTCGCTTCGACTCTTCTGACTCCTCGACTTCGTACTCGGTAGAGTCGGCTCCTGCAGCATAGGAATGCCTTCTCATAAAGTTTCATAACGTAACATTTACGTCTACGGAACCTATCAAATACACCCTGTGATGCCAAGGACTCCCCATCCACATGCCCCTTGATTACACCTGCTCTGCGATAGTCTTGCTATGCTGAGCGTTTACGGTCGAACCATGAGAGTCGAATATGCTGAGTGGTTGCAAACCGAGCGTGAATATCAATGGCGGTGTTCGCCAGCATATCTGACGGCATCAAGATGGCAACGGAACCAGGAACCGGGGACGGAACCCGCGGAATACGTTTGGGCGGAATGGTCCCTTCGCGCAATTGCTCGCCAGAAATCGGGAACGGGGCAACGGGATCAGGAACCACCCTCCCCACCTTCCGCCCTCCCCTCCTGCCAACCAATCCCATCGCCATCCCAAGGCAATTCCCTGTGAAATGGTGAATTGCGATGGGATGGCATGGGGCGGGGAGGTTGCCTAGGGACGAAATTGCTTCCCCACTTCAGACAGCCATGATTCCGTCCGAAATGGGGGAAAATTGATGGCGTTCGCCTGGCCATCACGATTCCATTTGGTTCAGACGGAATCCTAGGCTCGACAGGAATGTTTTGGGCTGAACCGCCTGACGGACGCTAACGTATCAGAATCACTCTGCAGGAATGAATGAACTATGAATGAATGAACTATGAATGAGTTGAATCACGCTAACGCTAACCCTAAAGTGTTGTACCCTTGTAGGCTAACCCACTATAACCTAGAGAGAACACAAACATTTAGTTTGACACACTCCCATAGGCCAAGTGGGAGATAGCAAACACAACAGACGGTCACAAGACCAGTCAAGCAAGAGAACAAGCAAAGCAAAGCTCAGGGTGGATCTCAAGGACACCACACAATCTGAGCACAAGCAAGCAGCCACAAGGCCAGTTCACATGCAGAGTTATAATAGCAAAGAAATACACTGATCACAACCTAGCAAGAGTAAACAAGCAGGTATAAAGATATATATCAGTATACAACAAGAGCAAGTCAAGCAACCAGCAGGTGAGGCAGAGTGAGCACAAGCCCAAGAGCAGTGCAGAAACGCTAATGATCACCAGACCCAATGGCCTTGGTGAAGACATCAGCAGTGTTGGCCCGAGAGGCCACGTAAGCAAGGCGCAGCTGACCACGCTGATGCAGCTCACGCGCAAGGAAGTAGCGAAGAGAAATGTGCTTCGTTCTGTGCTCCAGTCTCTGCTCGCGACACAAGGCAAGCATTGCCTTGTTGTCGACATACAGAACTGGAGGAGAACGTGGCCGCTCCCCCAAGTCAGTCAGCAGGTAGGTCAGCTAGCGTAGCTCCAGTGCAGCCATAGCCCCAGCGTAGATCTCGGCCTCGCAGCTGGAACCAAGCACAGAAGACGAACGAGTGGACCTCCACGAGACAGAACCAGAGCCAAGATTGAAGGTGTAACCCTGTGATGACCGCTGAGTCGCCTGGTCGTCGGCCCAGGAAGCGTCTGAGTGACCTGTGAGTACCACTGAACCCCGTCCTCCAAGCACGAGCCCCATGCCCGATGTACTGCACAAGTAACGCAGTACCCTCTTCGCAGCATCCCAGTGCACCTTTCGGTGTCTACCGGGAGCCACGTAGCGAGCCAGGAGGCTAAGAGGGTACGCGAGGTCAGGTCGTGTGCACATCATCAGGTACATGAGGCAACCTACAAGCCCTGGATACGGACCACTCGGCTCTACGGACTCGTCCGAAGGTGGAGCTGAGAGTGAGTGGCCTGTAGGCAGAGGAGTGGGCTCTGGCGAGGAGTACTGGAAGCCGAAGCGCTGAAGGACCTGGTGCACCATGTGTGACTGAGTCTGGGTGATGGTGCGCCGTGGTCTGTCCCGGGTGATCTACAAGCCAAGATAGCTGCGCAGCTCACCCAGGTCAGTGCAGGTGTGTCTCTCCTGCAGCTCCGCCTTCACTAGGGCCATTGCCTCAGTGTCAGCAGTAGCAAAAACCAAGTCGTCGACGTACATGAGGATGTAGAACGCCGGCAGAGTAGTGTCGGTGCGTAGAAACAGCGACGGGTCAGTAGTCGAAGGAGCAAACCCAAGAGCCGCAAGTGTCGTCCTCAGTGTGTCGTGCCACTCGCGGGGATCCTGGCGGAGACCGTAGACTGCTCCAGTACCTCCAGCACCAGTAGCACCTCCAGTACCTCTAGGACTAGCACCTCCAGTACCTCCAGCACCAGCAGCACCTCTAGTACCTCCAGCACCAGCAGCACCTCCAGCAGTACCTCCAGCACCTCCAGCACCAGCAGTACCTCCAGGACTAGTAGGACCCAGGCTGACGAGTGAACGTAGCAAGGTGACGGCTAGTCCGTGAGCACTTACAGATCGCCACACGCTGTCCTCCAGGAATGAAGGTGTCAACCCATTCATCCTGGAGAACTGTGTTGCTCAACAAGTTCGTCGAGAACGCAGGGAGGTGGAGACCTGAGAGAGACCCGGAGGGGACTACCGGACACGGGAGGACAGTGGAGACTCGCGCAACCATTCGGCCCCCAGTGGGGTCAGCCAGTGAGACAGGGACAGGTGCTGCGAGTGGTGTCACTGTGGTGCAATCACGAAAGAAGGAACGTGACGCGCCTGAGTCAACCGTGAAAGTGTGCAAGGCCTTAGCTGAGGCAGGACTTGTGGCAGTAGATGCACTAGCACCTAGAGCGTCGACAGACTCACGAGCACCTAGAGCTGCAGTAGACTCACCAGCACCTGGAGCGGCAGCAGACTCACTAGAACCGACAGCAGCAGCCTCTACACGACCAGGGACGCGTCGCTGAGAAGCACAGTCACGAGGTCACTGAGGCCACATAAAACCAAAACCTCCACCACCAGGACGGCCTCGCTGAACAACCCACTCACGAAGCTGGTGAGGGGTGGGGTCAACCAAGAGAGGCAGTGACCGCTGCTATCCACCCCTAGCCGCTGCAACTGCCGCGATAGTGGCCATGACATGCAGTGACGGTCACTAGCAGATCCAGCACCTCCAGCACCAGCATCACCTCCAGTACTCCCAGCCGCACCTCCAGCACCTCCAGCACGAGCAGCACCTCCAGCACTCCCAGCAGCACCTCCACCAGCAGCAGCAGTAGAACGAGCAACAGCAGTAGCAGCAGTAGTAGCAGCAGGGCGGCTCGGGTTGGCCAGGGCAGCTCGGGCTGGGCGGCGCAGCTCGGCCTGGGCGGCGCGGGCAGCAGAGCGCGCGCTGTGCAGGGCAGCAGGGCGCGATGCGCGGGCTGCAGCAGGGCGCGACGCGCGGGGCAGCAGAGCGCGACGTGCGGGCTGCAGTAGGGCGCGACGCGCGGGCTGCAGCAGGGCGTGACGCGCAGGGCAGCAGGGCGCGACGTGCGGGCTGCAGCAGGGCGCGACGCGCGGAGCAGCAGAGCGCGACGTGCGGGCTGCAGCAGAGCGCGACGCGCGGGCTGCAGCAGGGCGCGACGCGCAGGGCAGTAGGGCGCGAACCTTGCAGACGCAACCCTGCAGACGGGGCGCGCTGGGGCAGGAGCTGCTCGCGGGCAGAAGGGGCGCGCAGGGTAGGGGCTGCTCGCGGGCGGCAGGGGCGCTCGGGGCAGGGGCTGCTCACAGGCAGCAGTGGCGCGCGGGGCAGGGGTTGCGCGCGCGCAGCAGAGGCGCGCGGGGCAGGGGCTGCTCTCGGGCAGCAGGGGCGCGCTTGACAGTAGGTCATCGCGCTAGGGGAGGCAGTGCAAGTAGCTGCAGGGCAGTGTGACACTGTGCGAGAGGGCCGGACAGCGCAAGGACGCTTCGGGCAGGAACTAGCAAAACGATTGGTGGGCCCTAAAAACTTATCAGGTTTCCTGCTCTGAATACCATGTCAGAATCACTGTGCAGGAATGAATGAATTATGAATGAGTTGGGTACAAGTACTAACCCTAAAGTGTTATACCCCATGTAGGCTAACCCATTATAGCCTAGAGAGAACACAAACATATAGTTTGACATAACGAACCCTAACGGACGGGACCAGGAAGCCGTGACTGACCTTACTGATCCCGTCGATTTTGCTTTTAAAATTCCCGGCGAACACCGCCAATGAGATTCAAGGTGGTGATTTTTTTTCCCAAAACGAGCGCACGGTGAAACATCAGCAGGCGAAATGTGAACGTATGTTGTATTTGATATGATTAGAGCTTATTGCATTTGTCTTTGGGAAAATATGCGAATGGTAACAAACATGGGGCTTTGTAACGCGTACGGTAACTATTACGATGTTTTTTCACGCGTTTGGTAACTCGATTCACGCATTTGGTAACTATACACTGGCAAGCCATCACGCGAATGGTAACTAGAAGAAACCATCGCCCAAAATGACCCTGAATCTGGTTTTTCCCGCTCGCGCCAGACTAAATTGACGAATCCCGAAGCACCAAATTCTGACACACTTTCCGAAATTCTGACACACTTTCCGAATTTCGACTATTTACGGACAAGTAGCTTTGTGGAAACTTTGTTTCATATGTAGCTGATATTCTGGCGCTCGTCCGGGCAATTGTTGTTTTCTTAATTCAATCGTACAACCGGGGCAAAAAATATTATACCCCTTTCGGATGGCATGCGATCCAGAGAGCATCAACCCTAAACGCCTTGCGACAAGGCGTTTATGTTCATTTTCCCCGAGAAATAACATGCGGTATGGCAAGTTTGTTTGTTTGTTTGTTTGTTTGTTTTGTTTTGTTTTGTTTTTTTTTTTCCCGCTTTTACAATAGACCACGCTGAACTCAATACACATTTTCATTTGAAAATGTGTTGCGAAGATTGAAATCATTTACGGATGTATTTTTTTTTGGTTTTATGAAATGGTTGAGAAACTGTTCGTCCGTGGTAATAAATATCAACGCGCTTTGTCAAAATAGTAGCATAACCCTTAACATAGCAACCTAGGGTTTAGCTAGGAAGCTTTGATGTGAGAGCAGCTAGGCAAGAGAAAATGGCAAAGGAGGAAGATTGATTAGCAAGAAGGGTACAAGTAGGAGCAAGGGTAGGCAAGATGGTGCACCACCAACAACAAGATAAATAATGCATAGTAACTACACTAGCAGGCAGTTATAAGAAATTTATAATTTCTAACACACCCCCTAACTGCCTGCAGTGAGAACCACGTGCAAAGACACCAGATCAGAGTAGCACAGCAGGTGTACGGTGGCAGATGCAGTGGGAGCAGGTGCGGCAGCTGGACTTCACTCCCGCCACCCCCTCACCCTCTTCCCCCACAGCAGCAGGTATGGCAGTAGGAGAGAGGCTTGGGGGAAGGCGGCTGCTGCTGAAACACGTCCGCCACCCCCTCACCCTCCCCCCTACAACAGCAGCCGCAGCCGTGAGAGAGAGGAGGCGGGCTAGCGCAGTAGATGCTGCCTCCCCCTCACACCCTCCTGTCAACTTACATTTGTATGCTTCTAGGCTGTAGTGGGGCATACTCTAGTGAGTACAACCCTTTAGGGTTTCATACTTGTACTCATCCTGCTGCTCAATGCAATCATTCCTGCGTGCTGATTTTATCATGGTATTAGAGCAGAATTGTTCCTAGGGCCCACCGAACGTTCCGCCCTGCCCTACCCGTAAAATTTTCTTCCTACGCTGCCCCTGCAGCCGCACTGCCCTTGCAGCCCGCGCGCTGCCCCTGCGACCATGCTGCCTTTGCAGCCGTGCTCGCCCCTGCGACCGCGCTGCCCCTGCAGCCGTACTCGCCCCTTCGACCGCGCTGCTCCTGCAGCCGTGCCTGCCTCTGCGGCCCGCACGCTGCCCTTGCAGCCCGCGCGTCGCCCCTGCAGCCCACGCGTCGCCCATGCAGCCCGTGCGCGCTGCCCCTGCAGCCCGCGCGTCGCCTCTGCAGCCCGAGCGTCGCCCCTGCAGCCCGCCCGTCGCCCCTGCAGCCCGTGCGCGCTGCCGCCCATGTAGCCCGCGCGCTGCCCTGCCGAGCCGCGCGTCGCCCCTGCAGCCCGTGCGCGCTGCCCCTGCAGCCCGCGCGCCGCCTCTGCAGCCCGCGCGTCGCCCCTGCAGCCCGTGCGCGCTGCCCCTGAGCCCGCGCACCGCCCCTGCAGCCCGCGCGCCGCCCTGCCGAGCCACGCCACCCAGCCCGAGCCGCGCTGCATAGGCTGAGCCGCGCCGCCCAAACCCGAGCCGCCCTACCCAACCCGAGCCGCCCTGCTACTACTACTGCTACTGCTGCTACTCTTTCTACTGTTGATGCTGGTGGAGGTGCTGCTAGGAGTGCTGGAGGTGCGGCCGCCCAGCCCCACCGAGCCGCCCTGTTGCTGCTACTACTGGTGCTATTGCTACTCGTGCTACTGCTGTTGCTGGTGGAGGAGCTGCGGGGAGTGCTGGAGGTGCTGCTGGTACTGGAGGAGGTGGAGGTGCTGGACCTACTACTGACCGTCACTGTCTGTCATGGCCACTATCGCGGCAGTTGCTGCGGCCAGGGGTGGACAGCAGCGGGCACTGCCTCTCCCGGACGACCCCACCCCTCAGCAGCTTCGTGAGTAGGTTTTTCAGCGAGGCAGTCCTGGTGGTGGAGGTTTTGGTTTTATGTGGCCTAAGCGACCTCGCGACTGTGCTTCGATGCGTCCCTGGTTGTGTAGAGGTTACTGCTCTCGATTCTAGTGAGTCTGCTGCCGCTCCAGGTGCTAGTGAGTCTGCTGCAGCTCTAAGTGCCCGTGAGTCTGCCGACGCTCTAGGTGCTAGTGCATCTACTGCCACAGGTCCTGCGTCAGCTGAGGTCTTGCACACTTTCACGCTTGACTCAGGCGCGTCACGTTGCTTCTTTCGTGATTGCACCACAGTCACACCACTCGCATCACCTGTCCCAGTCTCACTTGCTGACCCCTCTGGGGGGCCAGTAGTTGCGCGAGCCTCCACTGTCCTCCCTTGTCCAGCAGTCCCCTCCGGTTCTCTGTCAGGTCTCCACCTCCCCATGTTCTCGACGAACTTGGTGAGCAACGCTGCCATTCAGGATGTCTGGGTTGATACCTTAATTCCTGGAGGGCAGCGTGTGGCGATCTGTACGTGCTCCCGGACTGGCCGTCACCTGGCTACGTTCACTCGACAGCCTGGGTCTAGTATGTACACACTGACCACTGCGTCTGCACAGGTGGCTGAGTCAGGTCAGGTGGCTGCGTCGAGTCGGGCGTTTGCGTCGGGACAGTTAGCTGCGTCTTGCTCGTGCAGAGTACTCACGCACGAGACTCAGCGCTGGCACCACCGTCTTGGTCACCCCTCCCTGCCGCTTCTACTCAGCATGCACTCCCGTCTCCTTGTCTCTGGCCTCCCCAGGACCCTGCCCCCCCTGCCGCGCTCGCTTGCCCCATCGTGCCTTCCTTGCGTCGAGGGGCGGCAGCGCGCCGCTCCTCACTCCTCCGAGTTTCCTCCGACCACTGCTCCTCTGCAGACTCTCCACATGGACGTGTGGGGCCCGGCCCCCATCGGTGGAACGGACCGCGAGCACTACTTCCTGCTGGTTGTTTACGACTACACACGCTACACCACTGTCTTCCCCTTGCGGCACAAGGCGGATGTTAGCGGTGTACTGATCCCCTGGATCCGTGCTACTCGTCTCCAGCTGTACGAGCGGTTTGAGCAGGACTTCCCAGTCCTGCGTCTGCACTTTGACAGGGGCGGTGAGTTCTCCTCTGACCTCCTTGCGGGGTTCTGTCGAGACGAGGGCATCCGCCAGACGTTCACGCTTCTGGCCTCTCCTCAGCAGAATGGGATTGCCAAGCGTCGCATTGGCTTGATCATGGAGGTTGCTCGCACCTCCATGATCCATGCGGCTGCTCCCCATTTACTGTGGCCGTTTGCGGTCCGATACGCTGCGCATCAGCTCAACCTCTGGCCCCGTGTCTCAGTGCCAGAGACCTCGCCCACCCTTCAGAGGACGGGGAAGGCTGGTGATGCGTCAGTGTTTCGGGTCTGGGGCCCACTCTCCCTTGTTCGCGATGCCAAAGCGAGCAAGCTCTCCTCTCGCACTCTCCGCTGCGTCTTCCTTGGCTTCCCCACTGACGCCCCGCCATGGCAGTTCTACCACCCGCGCTCGCGTCGAGTCTGTCTGTTTCCACCAGGTACACCCGCACGCGTCCCACCCGGTTCCCCTAGCACCCCTCTTCCTGGTACCAGTCCCCCCCCTCGGTAGACCCCCTCCCCCCACAAGGTCCTACTCCCTCAGGTGTGTCTCAGGTCGACCCACCCCCCTTGGATGAGCCCGTGGAGATCTCTTCTGACTCCTCTGGCCCAGCTGAGGGGGGTGACCCAGTTGCGGACGACACGGCGGCCACTCGCCGCTCTCCACGCTTGGAGATCCCCCTGGGTTTTCCGCCTCGACCGTCTTCGCCGCCTCCGCAGCCTGCTGCTGTGGACTCTGGATCTGAGACTACAGGTGCTGAGACTGGGGGTGCTGAGACAGAGGGTGAGGGTTCTGGAGGTGCAGTGCCTGGGGGTGCTGGTTCTGGGGTTGCTGCGACTGGGGGTGCTGACTCTGGGGGTGCTGCGAGTCCTAGTGGTAGTGGAATTGTGGGTGACCCTGTTGGAGGTCCTGGATATGGAGGTACTAGAGGTGCTTCTGGTGCTGGAGGTGCTAGAGCTACCACTACTGGAGGTGCTGGAGCTTGACAGCCACCGCAGCCTGATCTACTCGAGACGCTCTCGCCGCAGGCGATTTGTGCATGGATCATTCGGCGAGGCAGTCCTGATGGTGGAGGGTACGGTCCTACTGGTGCTGGAGCTACTAGTCTTGGAGGTGCTGCTGGTGCTGGAGGTGCTGGAGGTACTGCTGGAGGTACTAGAGGTGCTGCTGGTACTGGAGGTACTGGAGCTGCTAGGCCTGTTGGCCGTTGTGGAGAGAAGGTTGTGCAGGCGCACAGCGTGGTTCATGTCGTACGGCCGATATTTCTTGGGTAAGCCGGACTGATTCACGAGTGTGCGCACTTTCGTCATGAGAGTGCGATTAACCCTCTCAGCGACGCCTTGCTGTTGGTGAGCGTAGGGGAGAGAGATCTGATGCTTGATCCCCTTCTCTGCGATAACGCTCTCCAGTTCGTTGCTGCGAAACTCCTTGATGCCATCGGTTTGCCAGATTTTCAGCTTTATTCTCGATTGTCGTTGTGCGTGGGCGAGCTAGATGCAGAAGACTTCAGGAGATTTTGAGCGAACATCGACGTTGGCGATCCACACGTGGCGTGAGTATGTGTCCACGAAAGTGAGAGTGTATCGTTCGCCGTTGATGCCGTCGAAGGTGAGCACGATGAAATCGCTGTAGACTTTCCGCAGTTTCTTGTAGCGATTGGTACTAGGCTCCAAGGAGGGGTTGTCTTGGTGCGTGAGGGCCGCAGTGGGACATATGGTGCAGGTGGTTGGGTGTGACGTGCTAAGTGGTTCCGTGCCGTCGGCGCAGTAGTGCTCCTGGCAGAAAGACTTTAGCGCGTAGACAGTTGTTGAATGTCTGGCGCGAAGGGTGGCCGAGTCGCTGATGCCAGAGGTCATCTTCTGCGCGGATTCCAGGAGTGCGCAGGTAACGAGCGTGATGTTCTGCCGCCTCTGCTTCTGTCTCGTGGGGGATTTGGAGCACTGGTCCTTCTTCTTCTCCTGGTTATGCTTCGTTGTCCGGCTCCTCTGCTTCTGCTTCTGTTGCTGTTTCCCCCTCTGCAGGTGTCGTCGTGAGGTAAAGCGCGAGAAAGTTGTGGTCAGGGATGATGTTGAGTGGAGTCTTGGTGCCCTCGATGAAGCGGGCGAATGGATCTGGGCGGGAGATTGGCCCAAGCGAGTCGCGTGGCGGAGTGGTAGGGACATTCCCCTCCTCAATCTCCGACCAGGGATCCGACCAGCGGTAAGGTGAGTGGGGTGGTGAAGGGAGGTTCCGCAAGCGTCGTCCGAGCGGGAGAATAACGTGTGGTGAGCGGGGCATCCGCGTAGTCGTTTTCGCCCCATCCTCCTGTATCACCCCACCCGCCAGTTCCCCAACCTCGCACGGTGCCGGATGTACCAATTGCGGATCACCATGTTGCACCGTCGTTTTCTCCTGTGTAGTCGTCGTCTCTCCACGCGCCGCGTCGTGCTGAATCCTCGTCCCATCCTGCTGTTACGCGCTCCTCATACAACTTTGCCTTCTTTTCTGCTCTTGCCTTGTCTTCCTCCTCTTTGACGCTGAGTTCTTCGAGCTTGCCTGGGTCTTTCCACACCGTGTCGATGCAACGGTAGACGTCGTGTGGATAAGGTCGCGGGCGTCCTTCTTTATCGAAGGTTCCGATGTTTGCTTCGAGGACCCAGCGGAGGGTTTCGGCTGCGGGTGTAGGCCGCGTCTGCGGCGTGATTCCGAGATTTTCGTCTCCAGTCCCGAAGATTCGGTGAGTGGTGACCGCGAGCTCCATTTCCGTCATGCGTGTAGGTTCCGCCTCAGCGCTTTCCGCCTCTTGAATCGCCTCCTTTTCAACTTCTTCTGTGCGGCTTGCCGTGGGTGTGAAGCAGGTGGTGCAGATGCCGTCAGGGCCGGGTTGGTGCAGATTTATTTCTTTAGGGTGGGGGCTGCGGCGAATCCACGATCGACCGTCCGGATGCTGCCATGACTCCACGTTCATGTATGAGAAATCCAGGGGGACAAGGTCCACGAGCTCGTCTGATGATGCCTGACAGTTGGGGGCATCGAAGTCGAGCACGTAAATGCCGTTGAGCGAGCGAGCTCTTCCGAGGTATTTGTGCGACTCGACGGGTGTGTCTGGAGGGGCATAGGTGAGGATAAGATCGCGCGTATAGGGATCCATAGCGAGCATTACTCCGCAGTCTTTGAGTTGTCCTGCCGACAGTAAGTGATGTGCGTGTTGCTGTCCGGCACATAAAGCACGTTGTTGAACGTGATGTGCGTGTTGCTGTCTCGAGCTTGTAACACCACGATGCCTTGCGCATTTGCGCGCAGTTGCTCGTTGTTGGCGACAGTGACGTAGGTGGCGGGAGTGCGGCTGATGTTCGAGATGTAGCGGACAGACCCCACCATGTGTTGGCCGCAGCAGCTATCCAGGTACCAGGTGTTATGGTTGTCGACGTTGTTATTGCGCAGAAGGAGTGCGAGCCGCGGCGTCACCAGAGTCGCCTTGTACCGTCTCTCAAAGAACTCGTCTTCTTTCCATCCCACGGGAACATAGTGCTGATTGTCGTGGGGTGGACTTTCCCGCAGTTGTATTGGCTGATGCCAATCTTTCTCGTGCTCGTCATACCGGTAATAGTGATCTTCTGTGAGGGGATTGTTGCACCCTTCTTCAGGTTGAATAATGTCAGAAAGAACGAAACAGGAATGATTGAACTAGCACAAAGTTGGGTACAAGTAGGAAGCCCTAAGTTTGTGTACCCCCTGAGGCTAAACCCACTATAGCCTACACAATGTAAACATACAATGTTTGACACACCCCCATAGGCGAAGTGGGAGACAACCAGAGGGTCACAAGACCAGTCAAAGCAAAGCAAAGCAAAGCAAAGCTCAGGGTGGATCTCAAGGATACCACACAAATTCCGAGCACAAGCAAGTGGTCACAAGACCAGTTCACATGCGGTTTGATAATAGAACAAGAGGTACAGTGATCACAACCTAGCAAGTGAAAGCATGCAGGGATATATATAGAGATCACAGTACAAGCAGAGTCAAGAAGTGAGCAAGTGAGGGAGAGTAGGCACAAGGCCTAGAACAGTACAGAAACGCTGATGGTCACAAGGCTGAAGCGCCTTGGTGAACACATCAGCAGTGTTGGCCCGAGTGGCCACGTAACGCAGACGAAGCTGACCACGCTGCTGCAGCTCTCGAGCAAGGAAGTAGCGCAGAGCGATGTGCTTCGTTCTGTGCTCCAGTCTGTGCTCCTCACACAAGGCAATGG
Source organism: Closterium sp. Naga37s-1 (assembly GCA_947471745.1). Lineage (NCBI taxonomy): Eukaryota > Viridiplantae > Streptophyta > Zygnematophyceae > Desmidiales > Closteriaceae > Closterium > Closterium sp. Naga37s-1. Next base: position 532,270 of record CANJKZ010000008.1, read on the forward strand.
CTGCCTTGTTGTCGACGTACAGCACTGGAGGAGAACGAGGCCGCTCTCCGAGGTCGGTCAGCAGGTAGGTGAGCCAGCGTAGCTCCTGGGCAGCCATGGCTGTGGCGTAGATCTCAGCCTCACAACTGGAGCTGAGAACAGAGGAAGAGCGTGTAGAACGCCAGGAAACAGAGCCAGAGCCAAGGCTGAAGGTGTAACCCTGAGACGACCGCTGCGTAGCCTGGTCGTCAGCCCAAGAAGCGTCTGAGTGTCCAGTGAGGACAACGTCGCGCCGTCCTCCAAGCACAAGCCCCATGCCCGACGTACTGCACAAGTAGCGCAACACCCTCTTAGCGGCATCCATGTGCTCCTTCCGGTGACGGCCAGGAGCGACATAGCGTGCTAGGATGCTAAGAGGGTAGGCTAGGTCAGGTCGAGTGCAGGTCATCAGGTACATGAGGCAGCCCACAAGCTCTGGATACGGGCCACTCGGCTCTACGGACTCATCCGAAGGCAGAGCTGAGAGCGAGTGACCGGTAGGCAGAGGAGTGGGCTGAGGCGAGGAGTACGTGAAGCGGAAGCGCTGAAGGACCTGCTGCACCATGTGTGACTGAGTCAAGGTGATGGTGCGCTGTGCTCTGTCCCGGGTGATCCGCAAGCCAAGATAGCTTGTCAGCTCACCCAGGTCTGTGCACGTGTGTCTCTTCTGCAGCTCCGACTTCACGCGGGCGAGTGCCTCAGTGTCAGCAGTAGCAAAGACCAAGTCGTCTACGTACACGAGAACGTAGAACGGCGGCAGAGTGGTGTCGGTGCGTAGAAACAGCGACGGGTCAGCAGTAGAAGGAGCAAACCCAAGAGCAGCAAGAGTAGTCCTCAGTGTGTCGTGCCACTCACGGGGCGCCTGGCGGAGACCGTAGACCGGCCGCCGGAGGCTCCACTGGGTACCAGGAGGGAACGACCCAGTGAAGCCAGGTGGGCGGCGCAGCCAGATCTCCTCGTGCAGGGTGCCCTGTAGGAACGCAGTGCTGAAGTCAAGGCAGTGGAGCTCGTAGTCACGCTGAGCGGCGACGTGCAGCAGAACCCGAAGAGTGGTCATCTTCGGGGTCGGGGAGAAGGTCTGGAAGAAGTCAACTCCCTCTCGCTGACTGAAGCCTCGTGCAACGTAACGCGCCTTGAAGGCAGGCGGAGAACCCGGCGGCCGCTTCACCCTGAAAATCCACATGCCACTGACGATGTTCGCCCCAGGTGGGGGAACCTCGTCGACGTAGGTGCCTGTGGACTTCCAGGAAGCCATCTCTGCGTCCATGGCTGTCTGCCACTGAGAGGAGTACTCACCCTCCATCGCCTCTGCGTAGGAGCGTGGGGTCGGGATGTCTGGTGCATCCGGGTCTCCCTCAGGGGCAATCAGCATGGACACGAGATGAGGTAAAGCAGCGGCAAAGCACTCAAACTCCTCCTGTCTGTCCTCAAGGACGTCCGTGCCAAGAGCACACTCACCCCCGACGGACGGAGGACAGACAGACTCAGACTCAGACTCAACAACAAGGCTAGCGGCGTAGTCTAGACGACAGGCTGCAGCAAAGTCAACAAGCTCAGCGACCAGAGCAGACGCAGCAGAGGACTCAAAGGTAGGGTCAGTGACAACAGTGGCAAGGAGACGCGCGACAGTAGGACTGGCAGCACGAGTAAGGTCTGACGGCGGGTCGGCAACGTCAGGAAGAGAGGACGCAGGAGGAGACGGCAGAGGGACGCGCTGTGGAGCAGTGGAAGGACGCAGGGTCATATAGTGAGTGCCAAGGACAGGAGGAGGACGCTGACGCGGAGCACGACGACCAGTGCGGGCAGTGCGGACAGGCGACTCTGGACGAGACTCAGAAGACGCAGGACTGGACTCAGGCGACGGAGGACGAGACTCAGGCTCACGACGCTCCGTAAAGCTACCTGTCGGCGCAGTGTAAGGAGAAGGACCAGGCAGTGGAGAGGCAGGCTGTAACTGTGACTGCGACGGGACAGGTGGTGGACTCACTAGGGGAGGAGGAGTAGGACCAGGAGAGGACGGGAGACCAAGAACCTGCTGAAGGAGTGGAACGTAGTATGGTCGCAGTCGCTCAGCACCTCCAGCACCAACCCCCTCAGCAGCTCCAGTCCCAGCAGCTCCAGTACCTCCAGTACGAGCACCTCCAAGACCGGCGGCTCCAGCAGCTCCAGCACCAGCAGCACCACCAGCAGCACCAGCACCTCCAGCAGCTGCAGCAGCAGCAGCACCTCCAGTAGCACCTCCAGCAGCTCCAGCAGTACCAGCAGCACCAGTACCAGCAGCACCTCCAGCAGCGCCAGCAGCACCGCCAGCAGCAGCAGCACCTCCTGCAGCTCCAGCAGTACCAGCACCAGCAACACCTCCAGCAGCTCCAGCAGCACCAGCAGCACCTCCTGCAGCTCCAGCAGCACCAGCACCAGCAACACCTCCAGCAGCTCCAGCAGCACCAGCAGTACCTCCAGCAGCTCCAGCAGCACCAGCACCAGCAGCACCCCTAGCAGCTCCAGCAGCAGCACCGGGGTCCGCGACGCGAGGAGCGCCACTCCGGAGACTGCAGTGCCGAGCGTACCACTCGCGGAGCTGCAGGGGAGAGGGCAGCGCCCGCCTAGGAGGGGAAGCACTAGCACCAGCTCCAGCAGCGCTCCGAGTGCCAGAAGCACCTCTCCTGAGGCTGCAGTACTGTAAGTACCACTCACGCACCTGCTCGGAGGAGAGAGCTCCTCCAGGTGTAGCACTCCCAGGCTCAGCACCCCCAGACTCAGCACCCCCAGACTCAGCACCCCCAGTCTCAGCACCCCCAGTCTCAGCACCCCAAGACTCAGCACCCCCAGACTCCGCACCCCCAGGCTCCGCACCCCCAGGCTCCGCACGCTCAGGCTCAGCACCCCTAGCAGGACGAGAGTCGACAGCTACCTCGACAGGGTCAACCGGGTCTACCTGGGACACACCTGAGGGAGCGGCACCCTGAGGGGGGAGGAGGTCTACCACAGCAGCACCTGGCGCGAGGAAGAGAGGCGGGGGAGGGAGCGGGGCAGTGCGGTAGGGGAAGAGGCGGTAGTAGGGCACCGACTCGTCAAAAGTGACGTCCTGAGAGGGCAGGACACGGCGCGAGGTGGCGTGGTAAAACTGCCAACCAGACGCGTCCGGGACAAAGCCAAGGAAGACACAAGGAACAGCGCGGGAGGAGAGCTTGTCCGCAGACGTATCGCGGACAAAAGCTCGAGATCCCCAGACCCGAAAACGCGACGCATCGCCAACCTCCCCCGTCCACAGCAGTGTGGGCGAGGTCTCCGGCAAGGAGACACGGGGCCAGAGGTTGAGCTGATGCGCAGCGTAGCGGACTGCAAACGGCCACAGAAAGTGGGGGGCAGCCGCATGGATCAAGGAGGTACGAGCGACCTCCATGACCAAGCCAATGCGGCGCTCAGCAACCCCATTCTGCTGTGGAGAGGCCGGAAGCGTGAACGACTGCTCAATGCCGTGCTCCGCATAGTAGGCTGGCAAGAGGTCGGAGGAGAACTCACCACCTCTGTCAGAGTGCAGACGCAAGACAGGAAAGTCCGAGTGGAACCGCTCGCTGAGCTGGAGACGAGAAGCACGGATCCAAGGGATCAAAACAGCAGGGACCTCACCCTTGGTGCGCAAGGGGAAGACCGTGGTGTAGCGCGAGTAGTCGTCAACAACGATCAGGAAGTACCGCTCCTGACCCTGTCCACGGACGCGGGCTGGGCCCCGCACGTCCATGTGGAGCGTCTGCAAGGGAGCAGTCGTCGGGGGAAACGAGGAGGAGTGAGGAGCGGCGCGCTGCCGCCCCTCGACACAAGGAAGACAGGGAGGAGCAGGCGAGGGTGGTAGGGGAGGGAGTACCCGGGGAAGACCAGAGACAAGGTACCGTTTGTGCATGGCACGAAGGCGCTGCACGGACGGGTGACCAAGGCGGTGGTGCCAGAGGACAGTCTCGTGCGCCAGAGAGTGACACGAGCAGGGGGCAGACAACTGACCTGACGCAGACGCAGACGCAGCTACCTGAGGGGACTCAGTGGTCAGTGTGTACAGGTCCGACCCCGGCTGCCTAGTGAAGGTAGCGAGGTGACGGCCCGTCCGAGCACACGTGCAGTGTGTCACGCGCTCGTAGGCAGGGGTGAACTGGTGGACACCCTCGTCCTGGAGCGCACAACCCGCCACCAAGTTCGTAGAGAACGAGGGGAGGTGGAGACCTGACAGAGTGCCCGACGGAACCGCAGGACAAGGAAGGACAGTGGAGGAGGTCGCAATGACCGGACCCCCAGAGAGGTCAGCAAGGGAGACAGCAACTGGCCGAGCAAGCTGCTCAAGGGCAGTGCGGTCACGGAAGAAACATCGAGAAGCGCCTGAGTCTAGAGTGAAGGTGTGCAGTGCCACAGTGGACTCAGTACCAGGGGGCGCAGACTCACTAGCACCTGGAGCAGCAGCCTCACCAGCACCTGGGGCAGCAGACACGTAAGCACCTAGCGCAGCAGCCTCACCAGTACCTGGGGCAGCAGACACGCAAGCACCTAGAGCGGCAGCCTCACTGGTGCGAATGCCCGGGTCGGGCGGAACACGCAGGTACTGATCACCCTCTCCACTAGTAGACAACACATACATGGCAGTAAGAATAGCATCAAAGTCAAGAGCAAAGACATCAATGTTCTTCTTCATCAGATCCCACCAGCGGGGCAGCTCAGTGGCAGTAGGGAACTGAGTGCGCCAAGCGTCGTCGAGGCGGGAGAAGCAGCGCTGCGTGGTGTGCGCCCTCCCACATGTCTGGCCAGTGCGCTCACCAGTGCGGATGACGTACGTGCAGCTAAGGCCACCCCCCCCCCCCCCCCCGTGCTGAGAGTACCACTCACGAAGCTCCTGGGGAGAGAGAGTCTGCTGTCCGCCAGCGCCACCACGACCACCACCTCCGCCGCCACCACCTCGACCACCACCGCCCCTGCCGCCGCCTCGTCCACCGCCGCCCCCACCACCGCCCCCACCGCGGCCACCTCCTCCGCTGCTGCCGCCACCACCCCCACCGCTGCCACTAGCCCCTCCTGCCCCGCCACCACCCCCACCGCCTCCACCGCCCCCACCACCGCCTCCCCCGCCGTCACCGCCACCTCCCTTGCCCCCTTTGCCCTTGCCGCTGCGGCGCCAGCTCGGAGCGGACGCAGTCCCGACCTGCTCAGTACCAACTAGGTCGACAGCAGCAGCAGAGGCGACAGAGGGGAGCAGGGGGGAAGGGGAACACCCCTCGAAGAACGGGGTGCGGGGGTCGCCACGAGAGGCAGCTACAGCGACTATGCTAGTCTCGGCTGCAAGCAGTTCCTTCTCGAGCAGGTCAACGGTGAGCTCAGTGGGGCAGCAAGCGAGGAAGTGGTCCCTGACCGCACGAAGAGAGTCAGGGAGACGGGTGACAAGGTGGTAGAGAGTGAGCCAGAGCGGGGGGGGATGGGTGGCAAGAAACTCAGCGGGCATAGCGGCACGGAAGCGAGCCTCACTAGTGCGGAGGTGCGTGGTGAGGTCAGCGACTGTGGCGAAAGCGGACAGGTCTGGGAACAGGTAGGGGAGCGAGAGACGGCCTAGCGCAGCAGAGGCAGGTGAGGAGTAGCGTGCAACTACAGCAGTGTACAGTGCCTGTGCAGTCTTGTGCTGGCCAAAGTGCTCGCGCTCATCTACCGGCAGGGAGTTGCGAATAGCGAAACGAGCGTGGGCATCACGAGTCTGCCACTGTGAGCGGGCAGTACTATCAGCAGTAACAGCAGGGGCAGCAGCGAGGCCTAGTGCGTGATCGTACAGCGAGATGTCCTCCTTGGCAGTGAGCTGGAGGAACAGGTGCAAGTCATCTAGCCAGATCTCAAACTTCACTGGGCGGCCCTCGGCATCAAAAGCGAGTACAGCGGGGCTAGCCATAGCAGCAGTAGAAGAAACAGTAGCAGTAGTAGTAGCAGCAGGCGAAACCCTAAAAACAGCAGTCAGCTCGACTCAGTTAGGGCGGCTCAGTCCAGAGAGGGCCGCTCAGTACGGGGAGGGCGGCGCGGCTCGGTTCGGGCAGCGCGGCTCGGCTCGGGCTGGGCGGCTCGGTTCGGGCGGCTCGGTTCGGGCGGCTCGGTTCTGGCGGGGCCGTGGCGGTCGCGCGTGGGGCGGCTCGGTTCTGGCGGGGCCGACGGGGCCTCTAAGGGGCGAACGCGGGGCCGACGGGGCCGCTAAGGGGCGGCGCGAGGGGTCGACGGGGCCGTAGGGGGCCGATAAGGGGCCGTGCGCGGGGTCGACGGGGCCGTAAGGGGCCGCTAAGGGGCGGCGCGCGGGGTCGACGGGGCCGTAAGGGGCCGCTAGGGGGCGGCGCGCGGGGTCGACGGGGCCGTAAGGGGCCGCTAAGGGGCGGCGCGCGGGGTCGACGGGGCCGTAGGGGGCCGCTAAGGGGCGGCGCGCGGGGTCGACGGGGCCGTAAGGGGCCGCTAAGGGGCGGCGCGCGGGGTCGACGGGGCCGTGAGGGACCGCTAAGGGGTCGACGGGGCTGTAAGGGGCCGCTAAGGAGGGGCGCACGAGGGCGTTGGGGGGAGGCGCTCGAGGGCGCTCCGACAGTAGGGCGCACGAGGGCGCTAGTAGGCAGTCAGTGTGGTGGGCCCTTAAAAAAAATCGGTCCTAGCGGAGGACCTGCTCTGAAACCATGTCAGAAAGAACGAAATAGGAATGATTGAACTAGCACAAAGTTGGGTACAAGTAGGAAACCCTAAGTTTGTGTACCCCCTGAGGCTAAACCCACTATAGCCTACACAATGTAAACATACAATGTTTGACACTGGAGGTACTGCTGGAGGTACTAGAGGTGCTACTGGTGCTGGAGGTACTGGAGCTGCTAGGCCTGGAGGTACTGGAGGTGCTACTAGTGCTGGAGGTGCTGGAGGTGCTACTGGTGCTGGAGGTACTGGAGCTGCTGCTGGTACTGGAGGTACTGGAGCTGCTAGTACTGGAGGTGCTGCTGGCGCTGGAGGTACTGGAGCTGCTGGTGCTGGAGGTACTGCTGGTACAGGAGGTGCTGGGGGTACTGGAGCTGCTGGCACTGGAGGTGCTGGTGCTACTGGTGCTAGAGCTGCGGGAGCTGCTGGTTCTGGAGGTGCTTGTACTAGAGGTACTGGAGCTGCCGGAGCTGGTGGTGCTGCTCGTGCTGGAGGTGCTACTGGAGCTGCTGGCACTGGAGGTGCTGGTGCTGCTAGTGCTGGAGGCGCTAAAGCTGGAGGTACTGGAGGTGCTGGAGCTGCTGGTCCTGGAGGTGCTCGTACTAAAGGTGCTGGAGCTGCCAGAGCAGGTGGTGCTGCTGGTGCTGGAGGTGCTGGAGGTGCTACTGGAGCTGCTGGCACTGGAGGTGCTGGAGGTACTGCTGGTGCTGGAGGCGCTGGAGCTGGAGCTGGAAGTACTGGAGGTGCTGGGGCTGCTGGTCCTGGAGGTGCTCGTACTAGAGGTGCTGGAGCTGCCGGAGCAGGTGGTGCTACTGGTGCTGGAGGTGCTGGAGGTGCTACTGGAGCTGCTTGCACTGGAGGTGCTAGAGGTACTGCTGGTGCTAGAGGTGATGGCGCTGCCGGAGCTCGTGGTGCTGCTGGTGCTGGAGGTGCTGGAGGTGCTGGTGCTACTGGTGCTGGAGATGCTGCTGGGAGTACTGGTGGAGCTGCTTGTGCTGGAGGTACGGGAGCTGCTGGTGCTCTTTGCCACCTTCTCAGTCTTCCGTTAGTTGCTACTGACTTCCTTGTGGCAAGTACTACTCCTCCGTTACTCTTTCCACCGACAGACCAGTCTCAGCCGCCGCTGCTACCGTACTCCCCACTGCCTGCTCCTGCTCCTTACACTGCGGTGACACAGTCCCTGTCTGAGCGTCGAGAGCCTAAGACTCGTGCTTCCACCCCTGAGCGTTGAGAGCATGAGTCTAGCTTTGACCTTGAGCCCGAGCCTAGAGCCGCTGTCCGTACTCGTGTTCCTCGTATTCGTTGTCAGCGTCCCCCGGCTGTCCCACGCACTCACGATATGACACTCCGTCCTTCCTCTGTTCCATAGCGTGTTGTCCTACTGTGACCTCCTGCGTCTTCTCTTTCTGACGTTATTGACCCTCCGTCTGACCTTGCTCGTGATTCCAGTCCGAATGTCACTCGCTTTCTTTCTACGGTTGTGACGGACCCTACGTTCTCGTCTCCTGGTGCGTCTGCCTTAGTCGCTGAGCTAGTTGACTTTGCTGTTGCGCACCGCCTAGACTACCTTGCGAGTCTTGTTTCTGACCCTGACCCTGCCTGTCCTCCGTCCGTCGGGGGTGAGGTTGCCCTTGGCTGTGACGTTCTTGAGGATAGACAGGAGGAGCTGGAGTGTCTTGCGGCCGCTGCACCTCATCTCGCGACCATGCTGCTTGCCCCTGAGGGAGACCCGGATGCACTTGACATCCCCACCCCGCGCTCTTACAGAGAGGCGATCTCGGGTGAGTATTCCTCTCAGTGGCAGACAGCTATGGACGCAGAGATGGCTTCATGGAAGTCCACAGGCACCTACGTCGACGAGGTTCCCCCACCTGGGGCGAACATCGTTAGTGGCATGCGGATTTTCAGGGTGAAGCGACCGCCGGGTTCTCCGCCTGCCTTCAAGGCACGTTACGTTGCTCGAGGCTTCAGTCAGCGTGCGGGGGTCAACTTCTTTCAGGCCTTCTCCCCCACCCCGAAGATAACCACTCTTCGGGTGTTGCTACACGTTGCAGCTCAGCGTGACTACGAGCTGCACTCCCTCGACTTCTTGACAGCTTTCTTGCAAGGCATCCTTCACGAGGCCATCTGGTTGCGCCGTCCAGAGGGCTTCACTGGGTCGTTTCTTGAGGGTACCCAGTGGAGCCTACGGCGACCAGTGTACGGCCTGTGTCAGGTGCCCCGCGAGTGGCACGACACACTGAGGACGACACTTGCGCCTCTTGGGTTTGCTCCTTCGACTGCTGACCCGTCGCTGTTTCTACGCACCGACACTACTCTGCCGGCGTTCTACATCCTAGTGTACGTCGACGACTTGGTTTTTGCTACTGCTGACACTGAGGCACTGGCCCTAGTGAAGGCGGAGCTGCAGGAGAGACACACCTGCACTGACCTGGGTGAGTTGCGGAGCTATCTTGGCTTGCAGATCACCTGGGATAGAGCACGGCGCACCATCACCCTCACTCAGTCACACATGGTGCACCAGGTCCTTCAGCGCTTCCGCTTCACGTGGTCCTCGCCACAGCCCACTCCTCTGTCTACCGGCCACTCGCTCTCAGCTCCACCTTAGGACGAGTCCGTAGAGCCGAGTGGTCCGTACCCAGAGCTTGTGGGTAGCCTCATGTACCTGATGACTTGCACACGACCTGACCTCGCGTACCCTCTTAGCCTCCTGGCTCGCTACGTGGCACCCGGTAGACACCGAAAGGTGCACTTTGATGCTGCGAAGAGGGTACTGCGTTACTTGTGGAGTACATCGGGCATGGGGCTCGTGCTTGGAGGACGGGGTTCAGTGGTACTCACAGGACACTCTGACGCTTCTTGGGCCGACGACCAGGCGACTCAGCGTTCGTCACAGGGTTACACCTTCAGTCTTGGCTCTAGTTCAGTCTCGTGGAGGTCCACTCGTTCTTCTTCTGTGCTTGGTTCCAGCTGTGAGGCCGAGATCTACGCTGGGGCCATGGCTGCACAGGAGCTACGCTGGCTGACCTACCTGCTGACCGACTTGGGGGAGTGGCCTTGTTCTCCTCCAGTTCTGTACGTCGACAACAAGGCAATGCTTGCCTTGTGTCGCGAGCAGAGACTGGAGCACAAAACGAAACACATTGCTCTTCGCTACTTCCTTGCGCATGAGCTGCAGCAGCGTGGTCAACTGCGCCTTGCTTACGTGGCCTCTCGGGCCAACACTGCTGGTTGACTACTGCTGATGATCACCAAGGCCATTGGGTCTGGTGATCATCAGCGTTTCTGCACTGCTCTTGGGCTTGTGCCCACTCTGCCTCACCTGCTGGTTGCTTGACTTGCTCTTATTGTACACTGATATATATCTTTATACCTGATTGTTTACTCTTGCTAGGTTGTGATCAGTGTACTGCTGCCTTGCTATTATAACTCTGCATGTGAACTGGCCTTGTGGCCGCTTGCTTGTGCTCAGAATGTGTGGTGATCTTGAGATCCACCCTGAGCTTTGCTTTGCTTTGTTCTCTTGCTTGACTGGTCTTGTGACCGCTTGTTGTGTTTGCTATCCCCCACTTTGCCTATGGGGGTGTGTCAAATTACATTTGTATGCTTCTATGCTATAGTGGGGCATACTCTAGTGAGTACAACCCTTTAGGGTTTCATACTTGTACTCATCCTGCTGCTCAATGCAATCATTCCTGCCTGCTGATTTTAACACCTCCTCCCCCCCAGTAGCAAGCGCAGCCATGAGAGAGGAGGAGGCGTGATGGTAGCTGCTGCTGAAACACATCCGCCACCCCCTTACACCCTCCCCCCCAAACTGCTGCACGCGCAGCAGGGAGATGGAGGAGAAAGGGGGGGGGGGGGGGTGGTAGGAGCTCTTGGTGCGACTCCAAAGCGCGCGGGCAGGCAGAAACCGTCGCGCGCTCGAGGCGCACGATGGGCAGGAACCACCGTGCGCTCGGGGCGCATGACGGGCAGGAACCTCCGCGCGCTCGGGGCGCACGACGGGCAGGAACCGCCGCGCGCTCGGGGCGCACGACGGGCAGGAACCGCCGCGTGCGACGGGCTCGCAACGGGCAGCGTGACGGGCAGGGGCGCTGCATGACGGGCAGCGTGACGGTCGGCCCATGATAATGACGGAGGTCCTTAGAGGAACTTCCGGCTCTGATAGCATGTCAAAATAGTAGCATAACCCTTAACATAGCAACCTAGGGTTTAGCTAGGAAGCTTTGATGTGAGAGGAGCTAGGCAAGAGAAAATGGCAAAAGAGGAAGATTGATTAGCAAGAAGGGTACAAGTAGGAGCAAGGGTGGGCAAGATGGTGCACCACCAACAACAAGATAAATAATGCACAGTAACTACACTAGCATGCAGTTATAAGAAATTTATAATTTCTAACACGATTGTCGCAAGGCGCTGCGAGAGGCGTTCAGTAAAAATGGTGCGTTATTTCTTCCAAACGTTAAATTCCTCGACATTAGGGCACATGTCTTTTTGTGTAGACGTTCGGAAAATAGGTTGAACTTCTGCTGGTAACTTGTTTCGTCGATTTCGCTAACACCTTCGCGAGGGAATCGTGTGTCCTAGTTCAAACTGTGTGAAGAAGATGGACACTGAACTAAAGTCGACCTGCGTTCGAATGTTTACATTTACGTTTATCCAATCGTGTGTTCTTCTGCACACGCACGAATTTTGCGAGGTTCACGATAGTGACGAGGTACATCGTACCAGGTTACCGAAGCCGGATACGGTCACGAATTACACCGACAAACTAGGTAACCTACGAAAGTCTAGCGCGACTCGGGATTCACTGTTTAAAGTTGAGCTCTGATAGTCGAACTTTGTTGTTCCATGCGCGACTCTGACTTGTTGACGTTGCTCCTCGACTACCAAAAGTCGAGATGGTCGACCACAGGTCGACCAAAGTTCAAATGTGTAAATTCGAAAAAAAAACACCTGAACTTCACCCTAATTTGCAAAAGACACGCGCCATTAGTATCATTTCTGGCGTGAGTATCTTCTAGTTACCATTCGCGTGATCACCCGCCTGTGTCGAGTTACCAAACGTGTGAAACGAGTTACCAAACGAGTGAAAATCCGGTACCAAGTTACCATACGCGTTATTGAGTCTTATAAGTGTTACCATTCGCATATTTTCCCTTTGTCCTTTCTCTCCATTCGCATAAGTGTTACCTTTCGGTTGTCCTTTCCTCCAACCGAATATTATGATATTGTCAACAATTCCACAAATGCAGGCCTGTGTTGGATGGAAATATAAATGGTGGGGGTATATTACAGGAAAGTGTCTGTTGCAATTTTAATAACACAGCTACCCCCATGATCATGCTAATCGGCAAGCCTTGAATTGTCAGTTGGATAAAAGAGCTGTTGGAAACAAGTGATTTAAGCGCTTCTGCTGTGTCGAAACATCAAGTCTTTAAACGAAGCGAAGCACAAACGAAACATCAGCGAGTCAACCATCGGAGGTTGACAACTGAAGCAATCGCTGGAGGTTACGCGAAGGTCAAAGGTCAGCGACCTTTGACTTGACAAATACAGCGCGACAGCAAGGACAAACAACTGACTCGATACAGAGCAGTTGCCCGAGTCGTCACTGTATCGAACCGCAACAGCAACGGTAAAACAGCTATTAACTGCATCTCTTCATATTCCTTGTACTCTTATAAAACCTTATATCTTCTTGTTCTAATTAATCTACTTTGCCCTCACATACTAGCGCAAGGTGGTTCAATACTCTTCACTAATACGCTTCCGCAACTACAACATTCCTACCCAGAGTTTAGTCCTGCAAATATCCTAAGGGCTTTTCTCAGCCCAACATGGTATCAGAGCTATCAGGGCAAACTCAACTACTTTCAAGACACCTACAACATCAGAAGACATGGCAACTCAGAAGGAGAGAAGCTCCTCTAACGGCTCTCCTGGTACTACTCCTACTCCACCTCCTGCCTTTGGGCTACAGACAAAGGAGGGCACGGCAACAAGACCAGCAGCTGGGTCTACTGAAACTCCCGCAAATCAAGCCGCGGGCTTCGACCCAAGCATGATGGAGAAGTTCTTCTCCTTCATGTCCTTCTACGAACAACACCAGCAAGGGGCACCTGCGCAGTCAAACAACAGTAACAACAACAACAACGATGTGACACCGATGAGCCTCGACGGTTCATCCTACGCGCGAGAAAATCAGCAACAGCAGCCTACCTTCGCCCCGTACGAACCCCAGCGCGGTTCCGTCAGCTTCATGCCGCGCCAGCAGCCTTCACCTGAGCAAGAGAAGACATTGGATGCACTTCAAGTTCAGTCGCAGTTTGCACACGTCCTAAAACTGCAAACGTCAAGGCCATTCGACGGTAAAGATTTCTTTACCTGGTCATTCGAGTTCGAGCTGATGATGGAAGGCGCGCAAATCCTTGGATTCTTCGACGGGTCCCTGCCATTTCCAACACATGGGACGCAATATGACAAGCAGCAGTACACATATTTGTCCATGATGGCGTACACAATTCTACTGCGCAACATCACACCGAACCAGCAGCATAACATCCGGTCCTATCGGGGATACGGCAACTCCGCCGAGCTTGCGTACAACCACTTGAAGAACCTGTATCAAGCAACAGACAGCGTCAACCAGAGTCGATTAATGGCACAACTGACAACAGTGGAAATGAAGCCTGGCGAAAAGGGAATGGCGTATATCAGTCGTTGTCGCGAATTGCGCGACAAACTTCTTCGATGCGGAGGCTCAATATCTGAAGACACCTTCGTGACAGTCATCATCGGCGGCCTCGGTCCTCAATGGCGTTCCACCCGAGCCATCCTCCGAGCCCACGGAAAAATCTCCGAAGCAGCACTCTGCGCCGAGATTCACGCTGAGCAGCAAGACATGGATCTGCAAGAGGAGCGACACAAGAAGAAAACATCAGTACCTGAATTTGCTTTCCACACTCAACGACACTACAACAACAACAACCGGCACCAACCAAAACCCGTACCTCCATTCTGTCATATTTGCAAGACATCAGGGCACCCTCGCACACACTGCCCGAATCGACAGCAGTCAAACCCGCCGCAACGCCAACTTCGTCCTTCAAGTAGTCAAGTGGCATCCACACAGGCGCACCCCACGAGTCAACTACAGTCCTCAACGACATCAACGATGCAATCTGCACAAGGAGCAAGAAACATCGTCAGCTGCATGGCAAAATTGACCGATTCTTGCATCACCGAGTCACCACCGCATTACTCACCGGAAGAGCAACTCGACAACAGCACCCCTCGTCGTGAGACAATGGAGCCAAACCCGACATACGCAGCCGTCGCCCAGAGCGAGCCGTCCGGGAAAGACACTTGGTTCTTGGATAGTTGCTGCGGACAGCATATGTGCTCCTCGGGTCGCTTCGTTCAACGCGAACACCAACTCCAGCGCGAAGTCGTCATCACCGTCGCCAACAACCAGAACCTGCGCACACGACGGCAAGGAGTTGTTCAACTTCAGTCAAGAGAAACAAATGTAATACTACAGATGTCAAAGGTCTTAATCGCGGAGGGACTCGGCTACAACTTACTGAGTGTCAGTCAACTGATGGCGAAAGGCATTCACCTCGAAGCAGACAGCACCACCCAGGAGTTCAAGTTGTATCACGGGAAAGGCGGACTTTACATCGGAAAGGATGTGTTGAAGAACAACGTCTTCGTCCTCGACTTCGTTCCAGATCTTGGCACCGCTGACAGCGACGGAATTGTGACCTTCACTTCCTGGACACATCCCCCGGATCTTGATCCCGACTTCAGTCCAGGCGGCTTCTGGTATTCGCACACCATACCTGAAACAGAAAGAACGAGAGCATTAGCAACAATTCAATCGGCAGCAGCAGAGACAACATCGGCAGCAGCAGAGACAACATCGGCAGCAGCAGAGACAACATCGGCAGCAGCAGAGACAACATCGGCAGCAGCAGAGACAACATCGACACCAATCGCTGGTCCTTCAACAGCACCGGTCTTCGTCGAAAACACATCACCGACTCCTGCGCAGCAGCTGAATCCAACTCCACGAGAAGTCCATCGAAGCGCAAACTACACCGCAGGCTTCTACTCCAACTCCGACCTATACCGACGCTCACCCGGACATCGCGCTGACGAAGATCTCTGGCATAAACGAATGGGACACCCAAGCAACACGACGTTAAACAACACGATACGAGCAGGCGTACTCGACAAAGACTCTCTACTCCTACCCGACGGAAGAGAACTTCGACGAATGCGAGGAACCTGCTTCACCTGCCCCAAAGCTCACTTACCGCATCAGCCCTTCGTCTCTCACCACAACCCAAGTGCACCGGCGTACGCACCTTTGGAGAAGGTCTACAGCGATATATTGTACAATCGTGAACCTGGTCAAGGAGCGTATAACTACGTTATCACCTTCATCAACGCCGCCACGCGATACGTCTGGCATCTCAACCTTCCGAGTCGCGACATGGCTTTCGAAGCCTTCGTCGCATGGCTTCCAGTAGCAGAACGAGTGTCAGGCGTAAAGCTAAGGAGCTTCCAGTCAGACGGAGCAGGGGAATATACGTCACAACAGTTCAAAGACTACCTGGCAGAACGAGGAATCAAGCGCCTCATCTCCCTTCTCTACGCCCATCAACAGCAGGGTGTAGCAGAAAGAATGAATAGGACCCTTCAGAACACCATGCGCAAGCTGCTACGTGGCATGCGGCTACCCAACCACCAGTGGGCCGAGGCAATGGACCACGCCGTGATGCTGCACAACTTGCTTTCGTCATCATCGCTCCCGAACAACGCATCACCGCATCTGCTGTGGACAGGAAAACTGGGCAGCACAAAAATGTTGCGAAATTTTGGCTGCATGGTACAGTACCGACCCCCAGCTGCACGCGCCGGCCGATTCTCCCAACGCGCACAGTGGGGACTACACTTGGGCATCGAAAAACGTTACAACGCATGAAAGATTTTCGACATCAACACAAAGGAAACAGTGGCAGCACGTGATGTTATCTTCTACGAACGCCTCACTCTTTCAACGTACCTGTACAACTTGGAGACTTCACGAGATGTCACAGGCGGATTTCGTGGGGACCGAGCCTTCGCTTCGGCAGCAGATGAAGCTGACTTGGACGAGCAGACCATGGACGGAGCTTCGGAAGAAGCCGGACCTCTTCCCTACTGCTCGGTGGACGTTCCAATGGATGACAACAACCCTCGCGAAAGCGTCAACGCCGAAGTCTTCTACGATTTCGCCGACAATGGTTACGTTACACCCGCCCGAGTCAACACCAACGAAGCCAAGCGCATAGGACCAAATTTCTTACCTGACCCAGAAGCAGGTGACGAAGCAGCTTATCCCGAGGACACAACACTCCCCCGCTACACACAGAGCGGACTCCAGATACTTGGCCTCGTCACCGCGGTTCACGGCACGGAGATTCCTAAGGAGCCTGCCACCGTTCAGCAGGCTCTGGGGGGGGAGCATAGGGAAAAATGGCGCAAAGCCATGGACAGGGAGCTGAAAGTGCTGGAAGAACGGAACACCTGGAAAGTCGTTCCCATCGACGTAGCACGCAACAAAACGGTACTCACCGGAAAATGGGTCTTCCGTGTGAAAACAAAGGCAGACGGCACCATTGACAAGTTTAAGGCGCGCTGGGTCGTACGCGGTTTCGACCAAGAGCACGGACGCGATTTCACCGAGACGTTCGCACCGGTCAGCCGACACACTTCGGTACGAATTCTCCTCGCGATCGCCGCCATGAAGAAGAAGAAACTACGGCAAATCGACGTCGCCAATGCCTTCCTCTACGCACCTGTCGACGCCGAAATCTTCGTCGAATTACCACACGACTCCAACGGAGAGCCCAACCAAGTCTGTCAGCTGCTGAAGTCCCTGTATGGCATCAAACAAGCTCCGAGACTGTGGCAACAGCACCTGCACGCTAGACTCATCCGCATCGGGTTCCGCCAGCTACCGCACGACCAGGGCATGTACCGACTCACAAAGGGCACCGACTACATCTTACTGATCGTCTATGTAGACGACCTACTCTACATTGGCTCGACCGACGGCGTTACTACCTGGTTCGAAGGGGAGCTGCAGCAGGATCTTACTCTCACAGTGTCATCGACCGTCACGCAATACCTCGGCCTCAACATTCAGGAAGAGGAAGGCGCAATCTACCTCAACGCCGCGAAATACGCCGACACCATCGCCAAACGCTTCGGACTCACCCCGACCGCCATCTCCACGCCATACCGCTACACCACCGGAAGTCACAAGGAAGGCTCCGCTCCGCTCAAGCCCGTAGGCATACGCGACTACCAGAGAAAGCTGGGATGCCTCCTCTTCGCAGCCGTTACCTGTCGTCCGGATCTATCATACTCTGCAAGTCAACTCGCCACCTACCTCAAGAAACCTGAAGCGGAACACATGGCGGAGCTCGACCGCGCTCTTCACTACCTCGTCAGCACCCCGACGATCGGCCTAACCTACCACAAGACCGGAACCACAACACCTAAGTTAATCGGCTACGTCGACGCTGATCACGCCGGTAACTCTGACAACAGGCGCTCACGCACCGGCTACATCTACCGACTTGAGCCTATTGGGCCCATCTCTTGGCAGTCGAGCAAGCAGGAACTAATCGCTCTCTCCTCAGCTGAAGCAGAATACATTGCACTCTGCTCAGCCACCAAGGAAGGACTATACCTTCGCGAACTGCTGGAAGAAGCGAAGCTGGCCCAGTTACCCAACTTCTCCCTGTTCTGCGACAACCAGTCTGCAATCTGCATAGCCAACAAGAACGGATTCGCGAACAGAACGAAGCACATCGCCTCACGATATTTCTTCGTGAAGGACGAGATCGAGAAGGGGAGACTCGAGCTGTCCTACTGCCCCACGTATGAGATGGCAGCTGATTACTTGACCAAGAAGCTCGGAAAGCAGAAGTTCAAGTACTGCATGCTGCTGACTGGACAGAGCCACGTCACCAGCAGCGACACTCCAGAAGCGAAGGGGAGTGTTGGAAACAAGTGATTGAAGCGCTTCTGCTGTGTCGAAACATCAAGTCTTAAAACGAAGCGAAGCAGAAACGAAACATCAGCGAGTCAACCATCGGATCGGAGGTTGACAACTGAAACAACCGCTGGAGGTTACGCGAAGGTCAAAGGTCAGCGACCTTTGACTTGACAAATACAGCGCGACAGCAAGGACAAACAACTGACTCGATACAGAGCAGTTGCCCGAGTTGTCACAGTATCGAACCGCAACAGCAACAGTAAAACAGCTATTAACTGCATCTCTTCATATTCCTTGTACTCTTATAAAACCTTGTATCTTCTTGTTCTAATTAATCTACTTTGCCCTCACATACTAGCGCAAGGTGGTTCAATACTCTTCACTAAACGCTTCCGCAACTACAACATTCCTACCCACAGTTTAGTCCTGCAAAGATCCTAAGGGCTTTTCTCAGCCCAACAAGAGCATCATTTCAGAGAATCTGACGTAACATTCTACAAAACAACCACCTGACTCAATGCGTGCATGTATGGGGACACCTCCCGATGCACTTTCTTATACCAGGCATGCAGCAATTGCCAGGTGTGCGCACTGCAAAGCGCACACAAACCACCACTCTTGCTCTAACAAATCATAACCCAACAAAACGATACAAGTGGGGTGGCACCGTGGCACCGTGGCACACCTTACACTTGCTTATCCCATCCTCACAACCCCTGTGAGCAACTGAGCTGGGACTGAGCTGGATTGATTGGTGGTTGTTTTGTAGTAGGGAGACGTTGAGGTGGAGTGGGGAGGAGGCATGGATGGTGGTGATGGGGCAATGACAGTGGCGCTGCTGGTGCAATGAGCAGATGTGGGGAAGGCGTGCAGAGGTGCTGGAAAGGTGCTGCCAAGGTGACGATGAAGTGGTGAAGTTGAGCTGCATAGCGCGCCGCTGCGACATAAACATAGACAACTGCGCAATGAATCACTGCCCTGGGAAAAAAACGTAGCCGGCGGATTGTTGCCTTGAAGCTCCTTGTATCGATTTGTGAAGGAACAGAGCTCAGGGGAGGCTCAAAGTTCCATGGGTCAGGACAGTGGTGGGCACTTGCAGCAGTGAAACCATGCCACCACGCAACCATCCACCTGGGGAGAACTTGCTGCTCAAAAGTCCTGAGTCGCTGAGCTCTGACATGCTAGAATGCCAGGGCGCGTGATACCTCGCACTGGTTGGTTGGGAACAGGGAGCAGGGCCACCCCTCATGCTGTGGGCCGCGTCATAAGGGAGGCGCCCCGGCCGCCGCTCATTGTGCCTGCTGGTGATACCGGCTCTGATGGGTGAAAATGGGGGGAGGAGAGGAGAAGTGGATGGGCCATGGGGTTGGGGAGACAAAGAGGTCATTAGGGAGGCACCCCGGCCGCCGCTCATCATGCCTGCTGGTGATACCGCACAACAGAAACTTGCAACCACCAACACAACACAACACAACACAACACAACACAACACAACACAACACAACACAACACACCACACCACACCACAACACACCACAACACAACACAACACAACACAACACAACACAACACCACACAACACAACACAACACAACACAACACAACACACCACAGCACACCACAACACACCACAGCACAGCACAGCACAACACAACACAACACAACACAACACAACACAACACAACACAACACAACACAACACAACACAACACAACACAACACAACACCACACAACACCACACAACACAACACAACACCACACAACACAACACAACACCACACCACACCACACCACACAACACAACACAACACAACACAACACCACACCACACCACACCACACCACACCACACAACACAACACCACACCACACAACACAACACAACACAACACAACACAACACAACACAACACAACACAACACAACACAACACAACACCACACAACACCACACAACACAACACAACACAACACAACACAACACAACACAACACAACACAACACAACACAACACAACACAACACAACCCAACACAACACAACACAACACCACACAACACAACACAACACAACACCACACAACACAACACAACACAACACAACACAACACAACACAACACAACACAACACAACACAACAGCACGCTCCTCACCTGCGTCGCTCGCATCGCTCTCACTCCCTGCCGAGTCCACATCGGACCCAACGGCCCCGGCCACGCCAATGCACGTGAAGACGCTGCTGTCGTCCAGCGGGATGTGGTTGTACACCGTGTACACATCGTCCACCGTGGTGATCTCGTAGATGCACGGCAGGTCGGCGATGCACGAGACGGTCTTGCGCGGCACGTAGTCGCACTGCAGGTGTGTGAGCATGCCCAGCCAGTACGCATTGTCTTTGAGATCGGACTCGTGCCGCATGATGAGTGTACGCTTGGCCTGCACAGGGGACAAAAGGTGGGTTTAGGGTTGTGGAGGAGCGGACAAGGGTCAGGATGGCAAGCCACATAGTCGCACTGCAGGTGTGTCAGCATGCCCAGCCAGTACGCATTGTCCTTGAGATCTGACTCGTGCCGCATGATGAGCGTGCGCTTGGCCTGTTCAAGGGACCGAAACGGGAAGAAAAGAGAAAGAAGTTGAGGAGGAGAGGAAAGGGGAAGGTGAGTATGGCAGTGAAGGTGTGGGCCAGCCAGTGAGCATGGCAGCCAGTGCTCATTGTCCTTGGGGTCCAGCTTGCTCTTTTATCAAGTTCACTTTTGAGTTTTGAGTCGACTCAAAAGTCAACTCATTGTCCTTGGGGTCCAGCTTGCTCTTTTATCAAATGCCCTGGAAAGCGGAAACACATGCACGTCCCACCCACGCACGCACAATCAACACAATAAATGCCCGCTTTACCCACGCATGAGCACAATGCCCTCCTTACCAGCACACATGAGCACAATGCCCTCCTTACCAGCACACATGAGCAGCACAATGCCCTCCTTACCAGCACACATGAGCAGCACAATGCCCTCCTTACCAGCACTCATGAGCACAATGCCCTCCTTACCAGCACACATAAGCACCTCCCAATGCCCGCCCCGCCCCACATCAGAGGCATGCAAAAGCCTCCCCACACCCCAGGCCAGCTCCCTCTGCATGCGCCCCCCGTAGGAAACACATGAGCGCCAATCAACGGCCACAAAAAACACACGCAAGCGCACAAAAGCACCGCTCAACGCACCCGGTCCAGCTCCCTCTGTGTGATGCGGTTCGCCTGCAGCCCCCTGAGAACGTTCAGGGAAGCTTCCACGGCCTGCTGGATCTTGGCGGGTGTGGAGGTGACGCTGATGCAGAACCAGCCGGTGGCGAGGCGGTCAAACAGCGATATCTCAAAGTTGACGTC
Source organism: Closterium sp. Naga37s-1 (assembly GCA_947471745.1). NCBI lineage: Eukaryota > Viridiplantae > Streptophyta > Zygnematophyceae > Desmidiales > Closteriaceae > Closterium > Closterium sp. Naga37s-1. The sequence continues at coordinate 553,403 of CANJKZ010000008.1, forward strand.
ATATGTCAGCCCCAGGGCGTCCCGCACTCTCGTGAACAGGCTGTTGGCGTGGAGAGTGGGGGGAGGGGGACGGCGGGGAAGGGGGGAAAGGGGCAGGAGGGAAAGGGGAAGTGGGAAAGAAGAGGGGGCGGTCAGCAGGGAGTGAGGAACCGTGATCAGAGGAAGAAGGGAGTGGGTGTGGAGGTGACGCTGATGCAGAACCAGCCGGTGGCGAGGCGGTCAAAGAGGGAGATCTCAAAGTTGACGTCATATGTCACGCCCAGGGCGTCCCGCACTGTCGTGAACAGGCTGTTGGCGTGGAGAGGGGAGGTGGGAGAGAGGGAGGGGACCATTAGGGGAGGGGAGAGAGGGGAGACAGGGAGAGAGGGAGGGAGGAAAGAAATAGCAATGAGTGAGAGGTCAAGGGCGTCTCACACCATCTGAAAGAGTCTGTTAGTGTGGGCAGAGAGGGTCGGGGGGGGGGAAAGGGGTGGTGGAGAAAACATTTAGTTACCAGGGAGAGAGGACAACAGTTTCAAAAACTGTTGTGAAGAGGTTGTTAGGGAGGACACTGGGAGAAGGAAAGGATCCTGTCAACACCCTGTCCCTGCCCGCCACGCATTCACACCCAACCCCACACCCACCCACGCCCCTACCCACAGCGCATTCACACCCAACCCCACACCAACCCCACACCAACCCCACACCAACCCACACTCCTAACGCACCGTGCGTTGACAATCTCCTGCAGCAGCAGCACGCCCACAGACGTGTACAGCGGGTGGCGGCGCCGGTGCCAGTACTTGCGCCCATCCACGCCCTCCACCACTGCTGTTCCCAACGGTGCCACCGCCACCGCCTGTGCATCTGCTCACAAGGGAAGATGCACAACCACGCAGGCACAACCACGCAGGCACAACCACGCAGGCACAACCACCCAGGCACAACCACCCAGGCACAACCACCCAGGCACAACCACCCAGGCACAACCCCCCAGGCACAACCACCCAGGCACAACCACCCAGGCACAACCACCCAGGCACAACCACCCAGGCACAACCACCCAGGCACAACCACCCAGGCACAACCACCCAGGCACAACCACCCAGGCACAACCACCCAGGCACAACCACCCAGGCACAACCACCCAGGCACAACCACCCAGGCACAACCACCCAGGCACAACCACCCAGGCACAACCACCCAGGCACAACCACCCAGGCACAACCACCCAGGCACAACCACCCAGGCACAACCACCCAGGCACAACCACCCAGGCACAACCACCCAGGCACAACCACCCAGGCACAAGGGGCCTTAAAGAGGTGACCTCTTGAGCTGAGCGGCATTGAAAGGTACTTGCGCCTGTCTGCCCCCTCCACCACTGCTGTTCCCCGCGGTGCCACTGCAAGACGGATGAATGGAATTTCAATTCCGGAAGAAAGCAGAGGCCAGCTATTCTCGAGACATCTCGAACTAAAAAGTACAAGAGGAGAAGATGATCCAACACAAAGGCGAAAGAAATTGGCTACTTCTACTGGGTGGCGCGAGGGCGTGGGAAACAGGAGGAGAGCGGGTGAAGAAAGGGAGGAGCAGGGATGGGGAGAGGGAGGAGCGAGGGAGCCGTGAGACTGGACTTACCAGGGTCTCCTAAAAGGCTGCCCTCGCCCCTCCCACCTCCTCCCGCTGCTCCCGCTCCTCCCGGTGCTCTTCCATTTGGGCTGTGCGTGTTGCCTCGCCCCATGGTGAAAAGGTGCCTCATCGCTCTCGCCAGCAGCGGGCCTTCATCTGCCATTGCTGCTGCTCGTGATGCTGGTGGTGATGGTGGTGGTGGTGATGGTGATGGTGATAGTGGTGGTGATGTTAATGGTGATGGCAGACTAGGCGATAGCATGCACTCAAGCGGTGTACACTGATACATGTAAAAACTATTACTAATTGTATCGACTAACTTCATCCACTATTACCTTGTGCGAGCACACGCGTGCAACCACAAGACCGCGGCTTATGGCTTTGAAATTTAATGGGTCCGGGTTCAGGGTTTTGAAAGCCACATATTCCGGTGCAGAGCCGTTGGAGCAATCTTGCATGGCTGTGCGCCGTACCTGCATCCAAACCTGTGGCGCGCGCTGTACCTGTGCAGCCAAGCGTATTATTGAGTCGACTCAAAAACAAACCTGTGGCGCGCGCTGTACCTGTGCAGCCAAGCGGAATATTCCCAAGCACACACCCAATCAATCAGGAATATTCCCAAGCTACCTGCGCACAGCTGTGGTGCGTGCCGTACCTGTGTAGCCAGGAGGAATGGGCTCCAGGATCGTGTTGATATCCCGCCCATCCGGCGCAAATCCCCACCGGTTCGGCGCCGGACCTGCGATGTAGGCTCGGGCCCTCTCATCTGTGTCTCGCAAGAGCACCTGGAGAGGAGGGAGAGGGGTTGGGCAAAGGAGGGCGAGGAGATGGGGGGAGGAGAGAAGGCAAAGGGAGGAGGCATCTTGGAGATCGAGCATGATGAGGCGTCTGGAGTGGGGGGAGCATGCAGCAGGGGACAACCTTTGTGCCTAAGCATCCTTGAGACAGGCAGCACAAGCAGGCAGAAAGAGACCATCCTGAATGCTGGCCCGTTCAGAGCCGTGTGTAACGCTGCACTCACTCGCCAGCCCTTGAATCGCACCACGGCCGTACCTTGAAGCACACCTTCTCATGCCCACACCCGCTCACGAGATGAGACGACGCATACCTTCTAGCCCTACACGACACGACACGACACGAGAAGTTTTGTTTTGAGGCGCCTCAAAACAAGCCCTACACGAGACGAGACGAGACGAGGCTCACCTTCTCGTCGTGCAGGGCAGGCGGGCAGGGGGAGACCACCTTGAAGGGCGGCTTGCCAGGGAGGGCCAGCAATGGGGGCGGTGGGTGCAGCGGAGGCAGCACGGCGGCTTACCTTCTGGTCCCCCACGCCAATGAGACGCGTACCTTCTGGTGACGCAGGGCAGGCGGGCAGGAAGTGACCATCTTGAAGGGCGGTTCCCCAGGGAGGGCGAGCACAGGAGGCGGGTGGAGCGGGGGCAGCACGGTGGTGGAGGGGGGAGGCACGGTGGTGGAGAGGGGCGGCACGGAGCATACCTCTTGTGCCCTGCCTACCCATGCCATCGTGTTCCAAACAACGCACCTTCTGATGGCGCAGGGCAGGTGGGCAGGAAGTGACCATCTTGAAAGGTGGCTCCCCAGGCAGGGCGAGCACGGGGGGCGGGTGCAGCGGGGGCAGCACCGTGGTGGAGGGGGGCGGGGGCGTGGAGGCGGGGTTGGGGGGGAGTGCAGCGAAGGGCGAGACGACGTGGGCCGGGGGAGGGAGGGCGGTGACGGTGCCGAGGTACTTGAGAATGTGGTCCGTCATCTCCTCCTCGCTGAAATCGCCCACTATGCTCAACTGCGGGTATACGGGGTACGAGACAGGGGAGGGAAAGAGGGGAGGAGAGGAGAGGAGAGGAGAGGAGAGGAGAGGAGAGGAGAGGAGAGGATAGGAGAGGAGAGCGCATGGGTACTTGAGGATAAAGTCTGTCACCTCCTCGCTGAAATCGCTGTGCATGCACAAGGGGAGAAAGGGGGAGGAGAGGGGAGGGGAGGGGAGGTGGGACGGCAGGGGCAGCGGCAAAATTGGATGTCACAGCATCATCAAAACCTTGTTCTTTACCTTCTCCGGGGCAAAGGGTAAATCGAAACAGGGCAAAACAGCAAGCGATGCAGATGTCATACAAATAACGCACCTCAATGTTCCCGGACAGCAGCTGCTGCATGACGGCATGGCGCACGGTGTCAAGAGTGAGGTTGGACACAATGGCCGGGTGCGGGTCCAGCAGCCGTGTGTCCCCATCGAACATGGCTCCCATCAGCTTGCTCGCTGTCAGCCGCTCCAAGCTTTTAGGCAGGGACCTGGCAGTGCACATAGCAACATGAAGAGGAGCGGGGACAGTAACAAGGGTGAGAGAGCAGGAGGGTCCAGCAGGCGTGTGTCCCCATCGAACATGGCTCCCATCAGCTTGCTCGCTGTCAGCCGCTCCAGACTCTTCGGGAGAGACCTGCAAAGAGTGATGGGGGTCAGCAGCAGCATGAAGGGGGGAGGGAAAACGAAACGACAACAAGGGTGAGGGAGACAGGAGGAGCCCCAAACTCTTGGGAAGGAAACTGAGCTGGGCGGTGAAACATCCCTTAGCATGAGGGGAGGAGGTTAGACGACAAGGGTGAGAGAGGGTGTGCTTCTCGAGCATGAGGCACCATAAGAGAGACCTGTCAAGGGTCGAGGACGAAGGGAGAATTAGTCTCTAGGGCGCCCAGCCAAAAGAATTATGGAGGGTTGTGGACGGACGCGGGGAGCTGAACAAGCATACAAACGGGCTTTGGGATGACTCAAAACGCGACCTCAAGCAGCATAGAAGCATGGACTGCGCACCACACAGCTGTAGAGGGAGACACGCAATACAGGTCGCACGACAGCAAGGGAATGCCACGCACCTGTAGAAGGAGAGGTATGCCTGCTTGGCCCTCTCTAGAGCATCCTCGTCCCATGCCGGATGCTGCACGTGGAGCAGCGGGGGTGGCGGGATGGACAAGGATGCATGATTGTTTGGAACAGGCATGTACACAGAAACTAGCACGGTAGTACGACAACAAGAAGGAGCGAGGGAAGGAAAGAGTGCGACAATAAGAACAGTTACACTGCTCTGTATCACGGAGGAAAGAAGTGAAGGAACCACAGGAAGGGGTTGTTATTCTGTACAGAGACGAAAGCATGGATGATGTGATTTACTTCGTGGGGAAGAGTGATGGCACATGAATGGCAGGCAGCTCACGTGCAGGTGCAAGTCCATGCTCCCAGTTGCAGTTCACCACCATACATCCACCATTCACCCACAGCACCATGACCGTACCACACCACATCCCACTTGCACCACCCCACCTGCAGAAGCATTTATCACCACCATCCTCCACATCCCAGCTGCAGCAGCATGTGCAGGAGCTGGAAGGAGGCCTTGAGGCCGCCATAGCGTGCACCACCACCATCACCCCAACCCAACCATCCCCATACCCATCAGCCCCCCATCCCCATGAGCCCACCGCACCTGCAGCAGCATGTGCAGGAGCTGGAAGGAGGCTTTAAGGCCGCCGTAGCGCGTGGCGAAGTGCAGGTCCAGCGCCACGCACTCCTCGTCCGCCTCCAGCATGCAGTTCACCAGATTCGCCAGGCAGAACAGCTCCACCTGCTCCCGACTGTACTCCCCCACCCGCCCCGCCTCACTGAGTGTCCTCACGCCAACCGCCACCTCGCCTGCCCCCTGCGGATCCTCCTTGGCCCGCCCGCCTGGGAACACCAGCCGCAGCACCCCGCCCTTCGCCTCGTTGTCCGTCACCTGCTTGCAGTGCGGTGGGGTGGGGTTGGGTGGGGTATGGTGAAGTGGCGTGGGGTACGGTGAGCTGATGTTGAGTGTGGTGGTCAGGGGTGCAGAGGAGGGGAGCGAGCAGTGTGTATCAATAGGCAGGGGTACAGGGAGTGCAATAGCGGAAGGGCGCACCAGCAGTGCGTATCAATAGGCACTCCTTACCTCGTTGAATTTCAAGAAGCACCATCTTCACTTGCGCACGGGTGGTGGAAAGGAGGAAGGAGAGTGTTGACACGTGCAATAAGTGCGTGGCATGGCATTGATCTGCTTGACCGCCCCATGGTCACACTGCGACCCCAGCCAGCCATCGTTCCTCACCACCCATCACGCCATGTTCACCGCACTACACCGCTCCCCACCTTCATGTTGACACGGATCCCGTTGCTGAGGCGGCGCTGGATGATGCCCGTCTCCTTGTTGTACTGTCGCACGCGCCACTCAGACGGCGCCACGTCAGAAGCGTTGCCCTCGGTGGGCGGGAACGGCACGAACCGCGGCCGGATCTTCTGCTGCAACTCTGCCAGCTCAGCATCGGAAATGAGCGTGCGGGGGACCTCCACCTGGCATGGGAGCAAAAGCAGGGAAGAGAGAGGGCTCTTGCGTCCACGTCAGCAGCAGGCTTTCTTCACCTCTTTGAATTGACACCCACATCCGTACACTCACATCACCTACAATCACACTGCCTCCTGCTCAAGTCTTTGAGGCTGACATTCCTACCACTCAAATCCCCTACACTAACACTGCCTCCTGCACTGCTTATGACCGCCCTACACCACTCACCACCGCGCTGCACCGCTCACCTCGTCCTCGGGCTGCACGTCCTCCCTGAGCCCCGCCAGCAGCGCATCCCTCACCGCCTCGGGAGTCACCTCAAACACCACGTCACTCGCCGCCCCCGCCCCCGCAACTGCAGCTGCAGAGGAAGAGCTCTGCACCATCGCCCCATTCCCACTCCCACTCCCATTCCCACTCCCACTCCCACTCCCGCTCCCGCTCCCGCTCCTCCCTTCTCCCGCCTCCTTCCCACCCTCCTTCCCGCCCTCCTTCCCCCCCTCGCCCCACTGCACGTGCATCCTCGTCGGCACGCACACCACAATCGCGGCCGGTCGCGGCGCGTCCCCCTTCCCATACTCCGCCACGAACTCCAGCACCTCCGCCGCCGCCGCATTCACATCCTCCAGCTCGATCATCGGCGCGATGGCCGACAGGCACTCAAAGCTCTGCTCTGGATCCAGCACCGCGTGCCCCAGCGCGAAACTCTCCATCAGAAAATCGAGAGAGTCGATGGAGTGGATCGCGTCGGTCATGGCGGCGTTGTGCTCGGAGTCGCGCAGCATGGTGGTGACGTAGCGGGCGAGCTCGCCGCGCGTGAGGCCGAACTGCTGCAGGCGCCGCACCTCCTGGAGGGCGACGGTGAGCGCGGACTGCCAGTCGGTGGGCTCGGCTGTGACTGTGAGCGTGGTGACGGTGCACCCCTCCCTGGCACTGTCGCTGTGATCCAGGTCCACTCCCAGGAAGGGCACTGTGCCGTTCTGAGGGTGAGGAGAGGGGGGGCACGGAGACGGGAGGACGGGGTGGAGAGAGTGAGTGTGGTGACGGTGCACCCCTCCCTGGCACTGTCGCTGTGATCCAGGTCCACTCCCAGGAAGGGCACTGTGCCGTTCTGAGGGTGAGGAGAGGGGGGGCACGGAGACGGGAGGACGGGGTGGAGAGAGTGAGTGTGGTGACGGTGCACCCCTCCCTGGCACTGTCGCTGTGATCCAGGTCCACTCCCAGGAAGGGCACTGTGCCGTTCTGAGGGTGAGGAGAGGGGGGGCACGGAGACGGGAGGACGGGGTGGAGAGAGTGAGTGTGGTGACGGTGCACCCCTCCCTGGCACTGTCGCTGTGATCCAGGTCCACTCCCAGGAAGGGCACTGTGCCGTTCTGAGGGTGAGGAGAGGGGGGGCACGGAGACGGGAGGACGGGGTGGAGAGAGTGAGTGTGGTGACGGTGCACCCCTCCCTGGCACTGTCGCTGTGATCCAGGTCCACTCCCAGGAAGGGCACTGTGCCGTTCTGAGGGTGAGGAGAGGGGGGGCACGGAGACGGGAGGATGGGGTGGAGAGAGTGAGTGTGGTGACGGTGCACCCCTCCCTGGCACTGTCGCTGTGATCCAGGTCCACTCCCAGGAAGGGCACTGTGCCGTTCTGAGGGTGAGGAGAGGGGGGGCACGGAGACGGGAGGACGGGGTGGAGAGAGTGAGTGTGGTGACGGTGCACCCGTCCCTGGCACTGTTGCTGTGATCCAGGTCTACTTCGAGGAAGAGGACCGTGCCGTCCTTACAACAGCAGGAGAGAGTCATGAGTTGGAGAGAGTGAGCGTGAGAAGGAGAGAAGCCACGGGCATGCGGGGAGAGATGGAGAGAGTGAGCGTGATGATGGCACAGCCCTCAGAGGCAACCGGGCAGAGGGAGCAGCGAGAAAGATATCAAAAGATGAAACAACTGGTTTTTGAGTCGACTGAGAAATCGGCTCACCTTGTAGCAGTTGTTGATTCTGAACTGCAGGGCGTTGAGCACGATGCGCTGCGCATTGCCCCACCTTGCTCATGGCTCACCTTGCGGCCCATGCTGGCTCATCTTGTACCACTAGCTGCCGCCTCACCTTGTAGCGGTTGTTGATGCGGAACTGCAGCGCGTTGAGCACGATGCGCTGCATGACCGCGCGGCGCAGGTCGCCCAGCGTCTGCACCTGCTTCACTGGGTTCTGGTGGGAGGCGCGGGGGTGTGCAGGGAGTCGAGCAGGGAAGGTGTGGGCATGAGCTAAACGTGAGGGCGACGTGGCCATATAAGGACCGGTGGAACCACACTTCAACGCTTCAACAGCGCACCTTACAGAACACGGTGAGGGAGAAGTTCTGCAGCAGCTCGTGCTGAAAGATCACCGGCATCACCACCCCCTCCCTTGCTGCTGCCTGCTGCTGCACCGCAGCTGCTGACGGCACCACCGCCGGGGGCAAAAAACCCTCTCCCCCCGGCCTTCCCCCTACCTCCGCGCCTTCCCCCGCACTCCCCCCCGCGTCCCCCCCCTCCAGGTGTTCTCTCGCCCACGTGTGGCGTACAGGCGGGCGCATAGCATGCCTCTCCTTGCGCACAGGCCCGGGGATGGTCGCGGGGGAGGCGGAGGGGGAGGGGGACTCGGCGGAATGGGGGTGCAGGGCGGAGAGCGCGGAGCTGGGGGGGGCGGCGGGCATGGTGGGGGAAGTGGCGGGGTGCATGGGGGGAGTGAGGCTGGGCGCGGAGGAGGCGGAGGCGGGGGTGAGAGAGGGCGCGGAGGAGTGGTGGTGTGAGATGGAGGGGGGGAGAGTGGAGGAGTGGACGGAGGGGGAGTGGGAGGGGATGGTGGGTGTGGGGCTGGGGGGAGGCGGCATGTGCATGCCTGGGGGGGTGCGACCAAAGTGCTCCTGAGAGGGCAGGGCACAAACGTAGGGAGCAGAAGAAAGAAGACCAAAGTAGTGAGTTGGTGGAAAGGAGTACTGGGGATTTACCAGCGGTCGTGGAAGGCAGTGAGTCACGATCACACACCCAGTGATTCACCTTCAATGAGCCGGATGATATCTGACACAGACGCCAGGTCCCCCACGACATAGAGCGTGGCGTTGGCAGGGAAGTACCAGCGGTCGTGGAAGGCGGTGAGTCTACCTGTGAACTACCACCCACTCTCACTCACCTCAATGAGCCGAATAATGTCCGAGACCGATGCCAGGTCCCCGACAACATAGAGCGTGGCGTTAGCCGGGAAGTACCAGCGGTCGTGAAAGGCGCGGATCTGATCCACCGGCCACTTCTTCACCTGCTCCTCCTGCCCTATCGGGAAGCGACAGCTCAGCAGGTTCTCCGAGTGCATGTGGTGCAGCAGCTGCGACAGGCCACGTGGTGTGAGGGCGTTTACAGGAAAACAGGAAGGAGCGGGACGAGGTGATGGGGGACAGTAGAGAGAGGAAAGGCGGGATGGTAGGAGGGCGGAAAAGGGGAAGGGGGAGAAAAGAGAGGAAAATATTGAGATGAATATGAGCGCAGACATGCTAGAAGGGAACATCGTACTCGATTGCACTTTATGTCTGCATCAGACAAAAGAGCAGCTTGATACTGAACATGGTACCTAGCAGTCAACATAGTACATAGTGGTCAACGCAGCACCACCCACCTGGCAGTCAACGCACCACCCACCTGGCAGTCAACGCAGCACCCACCTGGCAGTCAACGCGGCACCCACCTGGCAGTCAACGCGGCACCCACCTGGCAGTCAACGCGGCACCCACGCACCTGGCAGTCAACGCGGTACTCGATGGTGTTCATCATCTGCATCTCCGACAGCACGGCGCGCCTCTCCTTGTCAATGCGCGACGGCAGGAACTTGGGTCCGAACGCGATCTCGTGCAGCGCCGCCAGCACCATCGGCAGCATAGGCTCCTGCGAGCCCTGCGGAGAGGAGGAGGAGGGGGGAAGAGGGAACCGGAGTGGCAAGGGAGAATGCACGGAGTGAGAGGGGACCGAACGCGATCTCGTGCAGTGCTGCCAGCACCATGGGCAGCATTGGTTCCTGTGAGCCCTGGGGAGAGGAGGAGGAGGTGTTGGTGCGGGGGTGGGTGGGGAGAGGGAACAAGAGAGGAAAGGGAGAATGCACGGAGTGAGAGGGGACAGAATGCACTCTCATGCAGCGCTGCCAGATCCATCAGCAGCATCGACTCCTGTGAGCCCTGGGGAGAGGAGAGGAGTCGGGAAGAGGAGGGAAAGAAGGAGGGGAAGGGGGAAAAGGGTAGGAGCGGAATGCTACACGAGGTTATTGCACAATGTTGTTGCAGTGCTGTCAGCACCATCATAATGGGTGGAGAGGAGAGGAGAGGGGAGGAATGGGTGGGGTGGCGGGCGGGATTGGGGAGGGAAATGCTACATAATGATCCTTGACGATCTCGTACAGCGTCGAGTGGGGTGTGGTGTGGTGCATCCACAAACACCACATCACACCACCCCACCCTACCCCATCCCACACCACACCCCAACCCACCCCACCCCACCACCCCACCCCAACCCACCCCACCCCACCACGCCGCAACCCCCACTGCACCCCACTCTACCGCACTGAACCCACTTGCACGGTGACGGGCGCGTGCACGTGGAAGACGGTGTGGTGGAAGTCGGTGTAGGCGTTGGAGCGCGCGCCCGTGCCCAGCAGCTTCTCTCTCTTGCGCGACCCCAGGAAGGTGACGTGCTCGATCAGATGTGCCAGTCCCTGCTCGTCCTCCCTCTCGTCCACCGACCCCACGTGCATCTCCAGATGAGCCTCGAACCTGAATGGTGGCATGATAAAAACGGGACGGGAATGAGGTAAGGGGGAAACGGACCTTGGGTCGGGAGGAAAGCAAAGAGTCCAGGAAGGTGACATGCCCAATAAGGTGCGCCAGTTTATGCGCGTTCCCCCGCTCGTCCACCGTCGCAACCCCGTACCTGTTGGGCGGCAGTTTGTTGGGCAGGATGACGTATCGCAGCCCGTTATCGAGCATGCCACGGTGCACCTTCGGGTGGCTCGGTAGCCGCTCGCTCAGAAGCGCTTCCACCTCCGCGCGCTCCGCATCCGACATCGTCATCCGCTCCGCCTCCACCTCCGCTCCCCCCGCTTCCCCCTCCTCGCCGGCGTCGTCTCCTAGGTATTGCCCCTTCTTCCCCTCCTCCTCCTTCATTCGCCCTATGATCTCCACGAGGTTCCCCAGGGCCGGCAGAATATCCGCCGGGATCGGCGGCGACGCGGTCGGCGCGGCTTGCGGCTCCGTGGGGCCCTGCGACGCGTGCGACTGCGACCGCGGCGACACGGCCAGGCGGCAGCGGCGGGAGAACCGCGCGCCGGCTGCGGAGGGTCCATCAGAGCTGCGGGGGAACGAGGCGCGGGAGCCGGCGGAGGGCGAAGTGGCGCGGGGAAGCGAGCGCGCGACGGGCGTGCGCAAGGTGTGGCCGAGAAATTCGGACGAGGCGACAGCATCGTGCTGCCGCTGCTGCTGCTGCACATGAGTTCTGTGTCCGAGGTGATTATATTGAAGGGCGGCAGAGGACGAGGAGGATAGTCTGCTGCTGTTGCTGCAGCGGCAACCGGCATGTTTTTGAGAAAGCGTGGAGGTTAGAGGGGAACAGTGAGAAGGAACACTTCTCGCAGCGGCGGAGTGGAGCCTCGAGACTCCCAAGGTGCTCCGGGAACGCGCGACGCCTGCTGAGGGATGCCTGGCTTGGCCTTGCCTGCTCACGCAGAGATTCGAGACGTTTGAAAGGTCACAAAACAAAACAAAACAAAACAAAACAAAACGCACGGTAACGACAGTAGTAGAACTTAGTGGGGCAACGCACTAGGAGGAAACAGCGAAACGGAAAGCTCTGGAGCAAAGAAGAAGACAAGGTGGATCAAGAAAAAAAGGCAAGTTAACGGGAAGTAGGCTTTCGCGGCGAACCTTGCACGCCTGACTTTGTAACGAGAGTAAACGAAGAAAAGGTGACCCTAACGCGAATGTAACGGAAAAGGTAAATCCTTAATGATCAATCAGAACCCCGATTCTGAATTCATCGAAGTCGTGTCCAGTCGCAAGTGACGCATTACCATTGCTGTGCGACGCTTAGTCGTCTGACGGCTGTAGACTTCGCGAGACTATTGGAGATATTGTAAACCGAGGACGGCCTGAACTTGGCGGCATTAGGTTGACCTCGCTCGCGGCTGGCAATCAGAGACACGCCCTTACGCTGCACGCATCCAGCTGGCAGGCAGCCTGCCTGGGCTAAGGAAACGGCTAAGGACATCGCAGGATGTTACTAATTATAGGTCCGAAAAGCCTGCCAGAATGCGCAACTGGAACCTGATAGGTGCTCTAATTGTCCACACCACCGCTCTTCGCCTAACGCCGAGTGGCCTCTTTGGAGGAGGCTAACTGTCGTGTGCAGCTGCGTCAGATTGAGTGAACTAGGGTTTGTTTGCTCCAGTAGTCTAGCCTTGGCGAACTGGTGAAGGCGGAGGGGATGGGGAGGTGAAGCACGGACGGATAGAGATTGAATGGTGGCGCTTCACTGCAGGATGCAGGTCATGAACTTCTGGCGACAAACTCGACTCTCAAAAAGCAAATCTTCCTGCTGCCATTGGTGCGGAACGGGGCGGAGCAGATCTATCACGAATCCTATGGAAGGCGCCATTCTTACTACGCATTCTCTCCAAACGTGTCAGACCCGAAGTCGGACCCGAAGCAGCTACCACGATTTTGACAGGAAAATCGAGAAAAATCTCTGACCCGAAGTGAGATATCGACCCGAAGTGAGGTCTCCACTGACGTTTCACGACTCTAGAATGCGCTTGAAGGCTGATGGTGTACAATCTGACACAGAAACCTGACCGAAATCAACGGTCTATTTCTGCTGCCGTGTGTCTAATCCAACCAGAACCGAAAAGGGCGGGCTCGGTGTGCCCTGACAGAACACGAGACGGAGTGTTTTCACTTTGGCGCTGACACAAGTTTGAATCGAGGTTCGCTTGCGGAGCGACAAGAGATGTCGAGTGGGCCAATGAGAGAAGGTGCTCAGCGGAATTTGCTCCAGGTCAACGTGGCAAGAGGCAACGTGACGTGGGCCGACTCCTTTGACGCCATGTGGCAGTGATGTTGCACAAGTTCATGAATGCTACGGTAGTGTTGTGGCAGTGTTTGTGTATATGCTACGTACCTAATAAAACATGATGAAAACAAAAAACTATAATCCAGTCCTTATATTAATATAGTTAGTGACTTACGAAGGACTTCAAGAAACGTCACCAAACAACTTCCTTTAGTACACCATCCGTTACAGTAACGCATTTCCCTCCAATAGGCCGCGTGCTCCATTTCACAAGAACCAAACTTCGTAAGGACGCGTCACCTTTGTTCAATCCCCAGCGCCGATCCCGCGCAGGTTCGTTTTTTGGCGAGGTTGAATGAGGCTATGATGAGGTTTAGTGCGAGCCCTAACCTAAACCCTTTGTTTCTCCTTTTTTAACCTCGCTATAAAACGATCCTGCGTAGGATCGGTGCTGGGATTGAACATAGGTGACGCATCCTAAGGGTGTGTCACATCGCCAGACGAACAATTTTCGGAAAATCCGTCGGGCCGTTGTTAGCGAAGGTAACCACATAACGACAGTCGCCAAACTCCTGGCGAGCGTCGTTATTTTCGAAACAAGTTTGCGAATTTGATGGCCTTTGAACGGGCCGAAACTAAACCGTACACCGTGTCGACTCCAATCCGGCCAACGAGTCGACACTGTGAACGACAGACACCTGCGACGTCGCACGTCATCGCACAACCTATGGAAACAATCGCCGTCAAATATGCGACCCCGTCGCACATCTCCGGCTACTGTAGCACGTGCAAATGTGACAACTTTGATACAACGGCCTGCAAATCGGCCATCAAAGTTGTCACATCTGCAAAACTGCAAATCCTGGTCGTTTATCAGTCGACACTTTGTCGACCAATCCGTCGACTTTAGCGAAAGAAATGACGACCATATATGGTCGACGGATATTCGGCCAAAAGCCATTTTCGCAAATGGTTGGCGATGTGACACGCCCTAATCCCAGTTGGGATGGAAAGCCACGGTAGTGTCACACCGCGCGTATACTCGCCCTCTACGGGTCTGCCTGCCTGCCCGCAGGAAGCACTGGTAGATTAGTTGCCTTAGTAAACTACAGCACCGCCGTTTCACAACAGCTGTCTGTCCTGGTCTGAGTTCGAATTGGGACTCTCGAGAGGTACGGTCGGCAAGCATGTTTCGATCGATTCAACGGTTGTCTGGAATGTGGTCGAAAATCCAGCGCCATTCCGCACTCTTCCACTAGCATCCAATCCAATCCCAAGTTTGCGCCCACTCGCGAAACTTTTGCGATTACGGTACCACAATGATTCTTCCGCGATGAATTGGCAAAGGGAGACCAACGCAGTTCTCTTAGCGTTGTCGCGCAATGCTCGTAGTTTGAAGTTGTAGCATTTTATCCTTCAATCCCCGCCGCAATGATCGTTCGTGGCCTCGCTTATCGCTCATCGCTTATCGCTTATCGCGGCCCCCCCATGCACCGATCTCCACTCCTCGCCAGCACCGCATGGCCCCTCCGATTCCCGCTGCTGAGTCTCCCCTCCGTCGCTACCGCGCGCCCACCATTCTCTCACCGGCACTACTCCCAGTAACACTAACAGTAGTAGCGCCATTCGTGCCCCTCGTCCCATTGGTCCGCTTCGTCCCCTTCGTCCCGCTCGTTCCGCTCGTCTCCCGCGCCTCCCTCGTACCGCGCGCGCCACGCGCGCCACTCGTGCTGAGATCATCCGTACTGCCACTACTCGTACTTGTACCGGCGCTGCTATTCCTCGCCCGTCTCCCCGCTGTCGCCTCCTGTCGAATCTCGTCCGGATCTCCCCTGAAAGCACCAGCACTGCTGGCAGTAGCAGCGCCGCCAGAGCGCGGGCGCCGCCTCGCGGCGGACGAGCCGCAGGTGTTGGCAACGTCTGTCGGCCAAGTGAGTCTGCTCCTGCAGTCGAGCGACGATTCCCGCGATCAAGGAGTCGTCGCGAGTGGGGAGACCGACCCTCGTCGCCGAAATGTCAGCGAAGGTGTCGCGAACGTCGCGAATGATGTTGCGCGGGTCGCGTCTAATGTTCAAGCATCTAATGTGGTCAAAACGACAGCTTGCGACGTGAAGAAAGGGCGATGGACCGCCGATCCGTTGCTGCCGCTGTACGACGCGAAATCGTGCCCGTTCATTCCTAAGAAGTTCAACTGCGCTTCAAACGGACGGCCTGATAATGCGTACGAAAAGTGGCGGTGGGAGGTCGACGTAAACGGATGCACCGCACCACACCCTACCAGATCTACCCTCTGCGAGCTACTAAGACACAAGCGGGTTGTTTATATCGGGGACTCGATAATGGAGAACATGTTTGCGTCACTGGCGTGCATGGCGCATGCACTGCTGGGAGCGCCGGACGTGACGCCGGGGACAGTGGAGCGAGCATATTCACTGCACTGGTCGCACTGCAACGTCACCCTCACCCTCATCTGGTGCGTGTTTGGGCCATGGAGGACAGACAGGCTCTGAGGCGTTAGCGGGTGGGTGGCTCATCTGGTGGTGGGGGACAGAGTGGCTGTGAAACTGTGACTCGCTGCACTGGTCGCCGTGCAACGTCACCCTCACCCTCCTCGTCTGGTGTGTCCCTTGTTTGGTGGGAGGTGTTATGCTGGGTGTCTGCATTGCTTGGGGCGCTGTGGTGACAGCCTCTCAAGCTGCTACTCGCTTGCCCTGTGCCAACTCAATTTCTTCTTTCTTTTCGCCCTACTCCCGATGCTGATTCCTTGATGTGGCGTGGTTCGAACTGGCTTGCCATGTTGGTACCGCATGTCATGGCCTGCTGTGGATGGTAGGAGACGTGTTCTGGCATGTTGTGGCATGTGATGGCATGCTGGCGTGATGGCATGTTGGCATGTAGGAGAGTTGTGGCATGTTGTGTCATGCTGGCATGGTAGGAGTGTGTTTGGCATGTGAGGGCATGTGCTGGCATGGTATGAGTGTGTTTGGCATGTGAGGGCATGTGCTGGCATGGTAGGAGTGTGTTCGGCATGTTGTGGCATGTTGTGGCATGTTGTGGCATGTTGTGGCATGTTGTGGCATGTTGTGGCATGTTGTGGCATGTTGTGGCATGTTGTGGCATGTTGTGGCATGTTGTGGCATGTTGTGGCATGTTGTGGCATGTTGTGGCATGTTGTGGCATGTTGTGGCATGTTGTGGCATGTTGTGGCATGTTGTGGCATGTTGTGGCATGTTGTGGCATGTTGTGGCATGTTGTGGCATGTTGTGGCATGTTGTGGCATGTTGTGGCATGTTGTGGCATGTTGTGGCATGTTGTGGCATGTTGTGGCATGTTGTGGCATGTTGTGGCATGTTGTGGCATGTTGTGGCATGTTGTGGCATGTTGTGGCATGTTGTGGCATGTTGTGGCATGTTGTGGCATGTTGTGGCATGTTGTGGCATGTTGTGGCATGTTGTGGCATGTTGTGGCATGTTGTGGCATGTTGTGGCATGTTGTGGCATGTTGTGGCATGTTGTGGCATGTTGTGGCATGTTGTGGCATGTTGTGGCATGTTGTGGCATGTTGTGGCATGTTGTGGCATGTTGTGGCATGTTGTGGCATGTTGTGGCATGTTGTGGCATGTTGTGGCATGTTGTGGCATGTTGTGGCATGTTGTGGCATGTTGTGGCATGTTGTGGCATGTTGTGGCATGTTGTGGCATGTTGTGGCATGTTGTGGCATGTTGTGGCATGTTGTGGCATGTTGTGGCATGTTGTGGCATGTTGTGGCATGTTGTGGCATGTTGTGGCATGTTGTGGCATGTTGTGGCATGTTGTGGCATGTTGTGGCATGTTGTGGCATGTTGTGGCATGTTGTGGCATGTTGTGGCATGTTGTGGCATGTTGTGGCATGTTGTGGCATGTTGTGGCATGTTGTGGCATGTTGTGGCATGTTGTGGCATGTTGTGGCATGTTGTGGCATGTTGTGGCATGTTGTGGCATGTTGTGGCATGTTGTGGCATGTTGTGGCATGTTGTGGCATGTTGTGGCATGTTGTGGCATGTTGTGGCATGTTGTGGCATGTTGTGGCATGTTGTGGCATGTTGTGGCATGTTGTGGCATGTTGTGGCATGTTGTGGCATGTTGTGGCATGTTGTGGCATGTTGTGGCATGTTGTGGCATGTTGTGGCATGTTGTGGCATGTTGTGGCATGTTGTGGCATGTTGTGGCATGTTGTGGCATGTTGTGGCATGTTGTGGCATGTTGTGGCATGTTGTGGCATGTTGTGGCATGTTGTGGCATGTTGTGGCATGTTGTGGCATGTTGTGGGCATGTTGTGGCATGTTGTGGCATGTTGTGGCATGTTGTGGCATGTTGTGGCATGTTGTGGCATGTTGTGGCATGTTGTGGCATGTTGTGGCATGTTGTGGCATGTTGTGGCATGTTGTGGCATGTTGTGGCATGTTGTGGCATGTTGTGGGCATGTTTGTGGCATGTTGTGGCATGTTGTGGCATGTTGTGGCATGTTGTGGCATGTTGTGGCATGTTGTGGCATGTTGTGGCATGTTGTGGCATGTTGTGGCATGTTGTGGCATGTTGTGGCATGTTGTGGCATGTTGTGGCATGTTGTGGCATGTTGTGGCATGTTGTGGCATGTTGTGGCATGTTGTGGCATGTTGTGGCATGTTGTGGCATGTTGTGGCATGTTGTGGCATGTTGTGGCATGGTAGGAGTGTGTTCATGGTGGAGACAGCATGGGTGGACCCCGCTAATCTCTTCAAGGGAGGGCAGGTGGATGTGAGCACAGCCGACAGCGCATGGACGCATGTCGTACACTCCTATGGCGTCATTGTCTTTAACACTGGTCAGTGGCTCCTATGACCTGCGTGGATGGGTCAAGGCGCATGCATGGGAGGGCAGGTGGATGTGAGCACAGCCGACAGCACATGGACAGATGTCATCCACTCCTATGACGTCATTGTCTTCAACACTGGTCAGTGCCGTGAGCTGCATGGGTGGGTGAGCTGCATGGGTGGGTGAGCTGCATGGGTGGGTGACCTGCATGGGTGGGTGACCTGCATGGGTGGGTGACCTGCATGGGTGGGTGACCTGCATGGGTGGCATGGTTCAAGCTCCCTCCCTCTCCCCCTCCTGGCTCTTCCGCAACCTAACCCCATCTGCTTTGCCTCTCCATTCCCTCCTCCCTATGCCCTTTCCTTTCCTCATTTCCCTCCCCCATCCCCATTCCCACCGCCTCCTCCATCCCGTTCCCCTCCTCATTGCCCAATCTCCACTCCTCTCTTTTGCCGCATCCCATTCCTCTCTCCACTCCCCCATCCCTCCCCGCGTTCCCTCATCCACACCCTCCCCAGCCCTGTCTTTTCTCTTCCCGTCCTGCCCTCCTAGTCTGGCTCTCACAACCACTTCTCGCCTCCCCTCCCCCCCACTCCCCTCCCCTCCCTCCCCTCCCCTCTCCTCCCCTCACCTCGCCTCCCCTCGCCCCCCTTCCCCTCCCCTTCCCTCCCTATCCACCAGGCAACTGGTGGAAGCCAAGGCAGCTAGAGCGATACGGCCTCACACTCACCCCGCCCTTCCAC
Source organism: Closterium sp. Naga37s-1 (assembly GCA_947471745.1). Classification (NCBI taxonomy): domain Eukaryota; kingdom Viridiplantae; phylum Streptophyta; class Zygnematophyceae; order Desmidiales; family Closteriaceae; genus Closterium; species Closterium sp. Naga37s-1. The sequence continues at coordinate 572,017 of CANJKZ010000008.1, forward strand.
CACACCGGTATTGTCGAGGCCTACCCGCATGGCCTCGCAACAATTCTCACCGCTCTGCACCGCAGGCGGCGCGTTACGGCGCGCGCGTTCCTGGTTACCAGCGTGTCGTTCCAGTTCAACGCCAGCTGTCCCGCCACGCAGCCCATTGCTGACCTGGCGACGGCGCGCACAACGATGGCGGCGCTGACCCGGCGAAAAAACGAGGTGTTGAAAGCGGTGTTGCGGAGGGTGGTGGGGGAGGAGGAGGACAGGGAGGGACAGGAGAGGGAGAGGGAGGAGAGGGAGAAGGATGTTGGGGGACGAAAGGGGCAACAGGGGCAGCAGGGGCGGCAGGAGCAGCAGCAGGCACGATCAGCACATGTACATGCAGCAGGGGCAGGTGGGTGGGGCAGCAGCATTCGGCTGTTGGACATCCATGACTTGTCTCTCTTCCGCCACGATGCACGGCCAGCAGCGTACCACGGGAGACAGAGCAGCCTGCATGACTGCGCTCACTACTGCGTGCCCGGTGTGCCCGACACGTGGAACGAGCTGCTGCTGGGGATGATGGCCGAGTGAGAGCCTGCTGGCTGCTGCTTCTAGAGATGATTCATCTTGCACGCCCACCCAGCCGGCATGACTGCGCACACTACTGCGTGCCCGTTGTGCCCGACACGTGGAACGAGCTGCTGCTGGGGATGATGAATGAGTGACAGACAGCCTGCTGGCTGCTGCTTCTAGAGATGATACATCATGCAAGCTCACCCACCCGCCCGGCACGCAGTAGTGAGCACTACTGCGTGCCTGGTGTGCCTGACACATGGAACGAGCTTCTGGTGGGGATGATGGCCAAGTGATATTTTGCTGGTCGATTGTTGGTACAAGCCTACCCGTCTCTGCTGTACCTCCAGGCTCATCCACCCTGCTGTGCATTGCTACGTGCCCGCCTTGTCTGAAATGTAGAACGAGCTGTTGCTGGGGATGATGGCTGAGTGACGGCCCGTTGGTTGCTGCCTCTAGAGCTCATGCATCATGCAAGCCCATCCAGCCTGCATGACTGCTTTCACTACTGCAACAAGCCCGGTCTCCCAGACACATGGAACAAGCTGCTGCTAGGGATGATGAGTGAGTTGCTGGTTGCTTGTAATACACCGTACCAGCCTACCAGTCCACACACAGAGCATCAACCATTTATTACCGTACACTGGGACAGATTGCTGCCATGGACGATGGGCTGAAGCTAAGATTGGCTCGTCTCTAAAGACTTTTCCTTTTGATGGCACGAATGTGTGGACTTTTCTACCAGATGTCTGCTGATACTGAACCCGAGAAGGATACTTTCACATCTGTAAATGTTGAAGCAGGTGTAGCAGGAATATTTCTGGACCACTGCGGCATTGCCCCAGTTTCGCCTACTGCCACTTCTGATCCGCTTCAATCAATGGCTCTTCTTCAACCTTTTCTACCCCAATAACAAGAAAAGAACCCATGTGTGTTGGTAACAAACAACCAACATGTTGTTTGTTGAAGGGAACCATACTTGGCAAAAAAACGCAGAGTGAACAGGAGGCCCCCCCTTTTCTATACGCCCTGGACCTTCACATCAACAAAAGGGATAGCGTTCTTTCCTGAGGTAGCCATAGTGGACATATGGCCAATGATGGCATTCTGTGCTATCTTGATTCTCTGGCAGGCATGGAGAAAGAGCAAGGACAGATAGAGATCATAAATGGCCAACAAGAGGCGGGTGATATAGACAAAGAAATGAGTAGCTTGAGAGTTCTGATTTAGTCTGAGCACTGTTGAACCCACCTCCCACATCGTCTTGCAATTGCCTGTGCTCTGCTTGAATCTCTGCTCCAAATTCAACCACAGATCCTCCACCCACTGCCACCCCTTCGTTGTTCCCAACTCCCTCTTACACTCGGCCAATTCCTCTTTCAGACGTGCCAACTCCCCCTTGCACTCAGTCAATCCCTCCTTCACAAGCGCCAACTCCCCTTTGCACGCCATCAATTCCTATTTCACTGCTGCCAACTCCTCTTCCGTTGATGCAGAAACCCCTTTCAACAATCCAAGCAGCCCTCTCACTGCTTCAGTTAAAACCGGGGTGCACATTCAGCTGAATGTGCATCAAAGGTTATCCCTTGACTGAGTGGGTTACGAGGTGTGCTTTCAACCCCTTCAAGTCGAAATTCGTTTCCCCCCTCCCCCGCAATTTCGTTTCCCCACGCCCCCGCAATTTCATTTCCCCCTCCCCGTCGAAATTCGTTTCCCCCCTCCCCCGCAATTTTGTTTCCCCCCTCCCCCGCAATTTCGTTTCCCCCCCCTCCCGCCAATCTGTTTCATCCCTCCCGCCATTCGGTTTCACCCACTCCCGCCATTTCACCCCCTCCCGCCACCTACGAAATGCCCGAAGCTCTAGCGGAATCATTTTTTTGTCGCCCCTCGTGAGCCAATCACTGTTTTTCTCCTAACCCCCTTCCCAACATCTCAAGCCGAACCGCGTTGAATGTGCACCCTGGTTTTAACTCACTTGGCTCTGTTTCCCCAGCCATGGTGCCAAATTACCGTCCTCTCGTGCCCAAATTCAGACTCCTGTTACCAATGCTCGAATTCAATCCGCCCTGGTAATCAAGAAAAGTGGAAGGAAGAAAAATACAGGCAGAGCAAAAGTAGTGAACCAGGAATCTGCAAGGGAGAAATGGGAGCAACAAATGCGCGACGAAGTTGTCTTACCTGTTTAAGGAGGAACCTTCTGACTAGCCGAGAGAACTAACGAGAGATGCGCAGGAAAGAGGGGTAAGTCGTCCTGGAGGCATAAGAGGGAAAGCCTGGTGGAGACAGTAAGTGGGTGCGCGGGCAACGTGGGTGCTCGGGCAACGTATATGAATTGCTAGACTGTGAAGACGATGCGACACGAGAAGGCTTGATGTGCGGTCACCAGGACGCGAACCGAGGCGCGGTTCATGGTAGTAAGAACCCTCGTTTTTCCCCCTCGTCTCTCCCCTCGTCTCCCCAGTGGCAAACGAGGTGAGCTGTCGCCATGCCAGTCATATTGCGAGATTTAGTCATCAGACGACGGACAGGCGTGAAATAGGCGTAAGTTAGGCGTGAAATAGGCGTAAGTTTGGCGTGAGATACTAGGTGTAACATAGACGTCACTTTCGGTGACATGCGCTGCGATATTATCTATGTGAGGGCATGTCCCACACATTTGTGAGATTGCGGCTGAATGAGATGCTTGATTTGTGCGACGGTCCGCAGGGCGTCTAGTTTTGTTAGGCAAGGTACAGCACATATAAACTCGTGAGACACGTTTTAAGACCCCTTGTTACCGTGATTCATAACATTCTATAATCCGTTCACAAAAAAATCAAATATCCAAGCTCCCACGCAAGTTACGGTACCTCTGTATCAGAGTTTGGATTCCCCAGCATAGCCTAGACGGTTGTCTGCCCAATTTTTTCAGTCCACACACTTCAATTGTAACCTCACAAAGGCGACTAGAAAAGAGCGTTCAACATAAATGGCTTATTAAATAGGGAGAAAGAGTGCACGGCTACAGAAAGAGTTAGAAGAGGCTACCGTACTTGGATGAATTGAGAGGTGCATGGTCCGAGACTATAGGGCTCCGAGGTGACTTCTGAGGGCTTTTGAGGCGACTTCAAAGTTACCTCAGGGCTACAGGAGATGCTACAGCAAGGGGCCACTGGAGAGGTACGTGGCCGATTTGAGCGGTGCCTGGTCCGACTCTATTATAGGGCTCTGAATCTCCACCTGCTCCCCCTCCTGCCCCAGCTCCACTTCCTCCATTCGCTCCCCCTCCTGCTCCTGCACACCATTCTCCCCAGCAGCACCAGCTCCCTTCTCCTTGCCCTTGCTGCTGCTGCTGCCAGGCCTGCTCCCTGTGCCACGTGGCCAGCACTGATTGGCCCAGGTTGCCGGCTTGGACGAGATAGAGAGTGCCGATTTGGGGGAGAGGGCGTGGGGGTGGGATGATGAAGGCGAGGGGAGGGAGGAGGTTCGATTGAGCGGGGCAGGGGAGTGAGGCGAGGTGATGAGAGTACGAGGAGACTTGATCGCAGCAACACCAGAACCAGCACCCGCACCAGCAGCAGCAGCAGCAGCATCGCCACCACCAACACCAGCACTCGCTTCTGGCTTGTGGGGGCCACGTGGGGAGGTGAAACTACCAGAACCAGTGCCGTCACCCCCATTACTCAGACTACGAGGGGAGATGCGGGGCGAGGCACGGTTGGATGCCGACACATTGCTGTTGCTGGCCGCACTGGGGTGGGAGAAGTCTGCTGACGCATCCTCGTCCACAGTGGGCAGAGGGAGCGGCGGGGGAATGCCAGATGCGATGAGGGAGTTCCCGAGGTTGGCTGCTGCTGCTGCTGAGGGGGAGGCGGTGGAGAGGGGCAGCATCTGAGCGGATTCTTCGTCTTCTTCTGCGAGTGCCAGCTGGATTTCTTCGAGCTGGCGCACGACCTGCGACATGGTGGGGCGGTTGCGCGCCTGGGTGGAGAAGATGGGGGAAGGCAGGGGGGAAAAAAAGAGGTGTAAGGGAAGTGGGATGGGGAAAGGCATGAAAACTGGAAAGAGGGGAAGACAGAACCAGGAGATCAGAATGTGAGAGGAAATTTTCTATTGGTGCAAGGCAGGCTGGACATCTCCCTTCGCGACGCGTCTCCCTAACAGCCAAGCCGAATACCCTTATCGGCCCACCTGCATCTCAAGGCATGCGAGAGCCAGCTCCCCCACGGCCTGCATGGACTGCAGCACCGCCTCTGACGCCTCCTGTAGCTCCCTCGCTGCCACCACGTCCACCCTCCCCGCCTCTATGCGTGGGGACGCCTGCAGTAGAGGGGGAGAGGTAGCGGGAGACAGCATGAAGGTTATGACCTCGGTTGGCACCCAACAAGAAAAGAAAATAAAAGAAAAGAAAAGAAAAGAAAAGACAAAGCCCAGTTTTTGACTCTGATAAAAAGACTTCGCGCTATTATTGAATTTCAGGAAAAAAACAAAACAAAACAAAACAAAAACAAAACAAAAAAGGCGGCAAAAAAGTATCTCCTCAACAATCACATACCTTGGGGTCGAGGAGAAATAATGCTCCTGCTGAGACCTGGGTATTACCCACCACTCAGGTGTATAAAGGCCATCACTGAACGAGTCTCCCATTCCCTCCACCCCTTCTGTCATGACTCACATTTCACCATCACATTACCCATCTCCCCCATGACTCTCTCACCCATTCCCCCCATGACTCTCTCACCCATTCCACGAGGTTCATGAGCCGGTCCTCATCGTCATCCTCATCATCATCATCACTGTCCATGTCATGCAGCTGCCTCTCCTCTGCTGCTGCTCCTCCTCCTCCACCACCATCGCCACCAGCACCACCACCAGCAGCGTCGCCACCATCTAACGGCCCAGCTTCACCAGAAGCATCATCGCCGCCATCGCCACCAGCAGCAGCAGCAGCAGCAGCAGCAGCAGCAGCATCAGCAGCGGGGGGGACAGGCGGCGCGCGGGGCTCCATCCAGATGGGGACCTTGCCGGAGATGAGCTCGAGCAGGATGACCCCGAAGCTGTACACGTCGCTCTTCTCCGTCAGCTGCTGCTTCGTGTAGTAGTTGGGATCCAGGTAGCCTGATAGGGGAGGAGGGAGTGGGGGAAGGAGGGAGGTGCCGGGAGCAGGGGTGGGGAGAGGACAGTTCAGCGCAAGGAGCAAGGAGGAGAGTTTCTCTGTCCGTCAGCTGCTGCTTTGTGTGGTAATTGGGATCCAGGTGCCATGGCGAGGGGGAGGAAATGGAGGGAAGGGAGGTAGCTATAAAGATCTGGCTGGACCAAGGAACAAGTATAGGAGACAACTTTCTTCATCAGCTGCTGCTTCGTGCAAAAGGTCAGGTTGGGATACTGCTGGGTGGGATAAGTTCGGGTTGTTCACTTCACGCTTTGTTTCCTCCATTGAGAGCAATGAGAATCACTGGACCCTCTTCCTTGACAACTTTTGATAAGTTCGGGTTGTTCACGCCTCAAAAGTGGCTTTGTTTCCTCCATTGAGAGCAATGAGCATCACTGGACGGACCCTCTTCCTTGCCAACCGCCATAGCCATAGCCCTCTTCTGAACGAAACCAAGGTCCTCTTGACCCACTCCCTCAGCCATGGAACGTTGACTCGCGTTGACCTGCACTGACTCACCCATGGTGCCCTTGACGTTGGTGCTGATGAGGTCCAGGTGTGTGCCACTGACAGCCTGCTGTGCCAGTCGGGACAGCCCAAAGTCCGCCACCTTGGCGTTCATCTGGTAGTCCAGCAGTATGTTGGTCGTCTTGATGTCGCTGGGGGAGAGAGTGGGGAAAGGGGAAAAGGGGACAAGGAAATGGGCGCATGGAAGTTAGAATGTGAAACGTTCAAAGTCCGCCACCTTGGCGTTCATCTGATAGTCCAGCAGTATGTTGGTCGACTTGATGTCGCTGGGGGGAGGGTGGGGGGTTGAGGAGGAGAGAAAAAAGTATATCGGGATGAGAATGGTCACCTGCTATCAAGTCCGCCACCTTGGCGTTCATCTGATAGTCCAGCAGTATGTTGGTCGTCTTGATGTCGCTGGGGGAGAGGGAGAGGTAGACAGGGGAAAGGGGACAGAGAAAACGGCATAAATATGGGTGCATGGGAGCAGTAACGTGCGATGTTCAGAGGGCGACAATAAAAAGGGGGAGTCCAGTCCAAATGAAATAATCAACTAGCTAATGGCAAGTGGCAGAGCGAGACTTAAGAGGACCAACCGGTGGATGACAGGTGGCAGGGCGCCTCGGTGCAGGTACTCGATTCCTCTGGCTGCTCCCAAGGCCACCCTGAGGCGAAGGTTCCAGGTCATTTCCCGAGCCTTGTCAGCATCTGAAAGGCACAGCGAAAAACAATGCAGAGTGGAATAAGTCCTTGGGCAGTACCACTGGCCATCATTTCTGGTTCGGCCTAGCGCTGCCAGTGGTGCTCCCAGTGGTGCTCCCAGTGGTGCTGCCAGTGGTGCTGCCAGTAATGCTGCCAGTGGTGCTCCCAGTGGTGCTCCCAGTGGTGCTGCCAGTGGTGCTGCCAGTAATGCTGCCAGTGGTGCTGCCAGTGGTGCTGCCAGTGGTGCTGCCAGTGGTGCGTTGACATGCATTCACTCACCATGCAGTGCATGCCTTAGTGTGCCATTGGGCACGTATTCATACACCAGCATGAGGCGCTGGTCGTCCTCCTCACAGAAGCCAATGAGGGAGACGAGGTGGCGGTGGTGCAGGCGCGTGAGCAGCTCGACCTCGGTGACAAACTCCTTCTCGCCCTGGTCCGACCCCACGTCCAGCCGCTTCACCGCCACCATGTGCCCGCTCTCCAACTGCCCGCGGAACACCTGTTGTTGGGGATGGGAGGAGGAGGGCAGGTGGGGAGTGGGAGAGGGAAGAAGGTAAAAACGGAGGAGAGGAGGGTGAGCAGTGAGCAGCTGCATTTCTGGCTTCAACTCATTGAGGTGTATTTGAGGCGCCTCAAAATACACCCCATTTCTGGCTTCAACTTCTTCGCGCCCTGGCCCGACCCCACGACCAGGCTGCCCTGCCGGCGTCACGGTGAGGCTTCCCACAATCTTACGCCATGATATGCCCCTTGTGAGGCTGCTGGCCCATGCCACACCTCGCTGGCGCGATACCAGGTTCACAATTAAGAAGAAAATTCAAAAGTGGTCCCAGAACAGCTGATTAAGACTGGAAAATCTGGCTGGCGCGACGGCAAAGGGGATTGCGGAAGAAGGATCGGGTCGGGAATCCTGGGTGGGGATTTCAGGCAGAGTGGCAGCTGTGGCATCGCATTCCTCGAGGCCGCCGGAAGCCCCCTCACTGTGGATCACATTTGGCCTGACTACAGCCAGCCAGACGCCTTCGGCAGAGCCAAGGAGGAACAGAACAGGGCAACGGGACGAGAAGGTATTACCAAAAAGAAGGCCAGGAACGAGACAAGTGCAGAGAAATAGGGAGTTGAGATTCCACCTGTCCAAACCCTCCCTTGCCGATGACATTAGCAGGTGCAAAGTCGCTAGTAGCCTCCCTCATCTCCTCCCACGTGAAGCAGTGTGCTCCAAACGCTGATACCGCCATGCTCCCTGCCCCGCCGCTGCCACTGCCCCCTCCGCTGTTGCCGTTCATCCCTCCGCCGAAGCTGCTGCCCAGGTACGACACCGAGCCTGTGGCGTTGGCTCGGCGGTTGAAGCGGCTGCGGGGTCGGGCGCCCAGGAGCTTCTCCCGTTCGGCTTCAGCCGCTGCTGCTGCTGCTCTGCGCGCATTGAGCCATCTCATGCCTAACAGCACTGCCAGGGCGACAGCCAACACCATGGCTGCTGACACCACTCCCAGCAGGATACCCTGGGGAGGGAGGGGGCACACGAGAACAGGCGACGGGTGGGGGGAGATGAGGTTTCAGCTGCTCCTGCCGCTGCTGCTGTAGCTCGGCGCGCACTGAGCCATCTCATGCCTAGCAGCACTGCCAGCGCGATAGGAGTGGGTGGGGACGGTGGGTAAAGGGAGAACGGACAAAAGGCTGTTTTTCTTTATTGCACATTTGGATCTTATTTGCATGGTCGTTGAGATATTCAATGCTTCAAACAAGCAATCACAAGGGCAAGAAGCACCTGACCTGAGATATTCATTTGCACTTAACGCACGTTAATGACCCAGCAACCACACCTCTTCCACTATCCCTTAACACACTTCCCTGGAAACCCCATCAACCTTGCACCTGCCAACCTGCCTGCACCGCTCTGCACCGCACAGCAAATCATCGTACCCGCCAGACGGACTGCACGACGACAGTGGGGTCTGCCTGCTGCTGTGCCGCCTGCTGCGTGGCCTTGAAAGCCGCCTCGCGCCCTTCCTCCCACTGCAGCACGTGAAACACCTCCACTGCATTCACAAACGCGTCCCTGGGTGGGGGGCAGAGAAGTTGGGGAGAGGAGAGGATAGAGTCGAGGAGGCAGAGGAAAGGTTTGAGTTGACTGCGAGGCCCTCCTCCTCCCGCACCTTCCTCCTCCTCCCACTGCAGCACGTGAAACACCTCCACTGCATTCACAAACGCGTCCCTGGGTGGGGGGCAGAGAAGTTGGGGAGAGGAGAGGATAGAGTCGAGGAGGCAGAGGAAAGGTTTGAGTTGACTGCGAGGCCCTCCTCCTCCCGCACCTTCCTCCTCCTCCCACTGCAGCACGTGAAACACCTCCACTGCATTCACAAACGCGTCCCTGTTAGAGAGAAAGCGGTGGGGGGGGAAGACGGGGGAGAAGGGGAAGGTGGGAAGGAGTACTTTGCCATTGGCGTTGGCAATCTTGATTGAAATTCGTTGGGTTCGAAACGCAGCAAGCCTGCTAAGAGTAACAATCTATAGCACTAGTCTACTAATCTGAAAGGCGAGGGAAGTAGTGAGAAAAGGTCTACTAATCAGAAAGCCAGACACATTAGGCCTGGATGTCGCGTGTGGGAAGGAGTAGTTTGCCATTGGCGTTGGCAATCTTGATAGTGATGAATCCAGAGGCGTTGCTGGTGACTGGCAGAGGTGGGTGGGGGGCCAGACGGGCGGGAGGCGAGGAAGTAAGGCGCGGGCAGGCAGCATACATACATAGTACATACATACCATGTGAAGCCGGTGTAGTTGGCATTGGCAATCTCGATAGTGAGGAAGCCTGAGGTGTTGCTGGTGACTGCACGAGGTGGGTGGGGGGGGAAGGGGATAAGGGCAGTGGCAGATGGGATAGGATAGCAGTTGAAGGAAGCTGATCGATTAAGGAGAGGTGGCGGCTGAGGCGTGACAGGGACAGGCGTGTTTTTTTAGTAAACTTAAAGTGGAGATAGGGTAGGGAGGAGCATAAGATGCGGGAGAAGGGCGGTCGAGGGGGCGGAGATACATTAAGTCAAAGTACACCTCCTTGACCATATAGCTGGAGGCCGATTCTGAGACATTTCCAGAATAGAATGGGGAGGGGGGAGGGGAGACATAAGAGCTCACCGTAAAGCTCCTTGGCCAAATAGGTGGCGAACGGAGCGAAGGCGTCAAAGGGCTTCAACGCCAGTTGGCCGTCCACAAACACTTGCAGGAAGCGCGCCCCCTGATGTGCCATATGTGATGCCACACCATGCAATACCATACCATACCATACCATGCCATGTCATGCCATTCCATGTGGTCCCGTGCAATGCCGCACATTCCATGGCATATGTCACAGCACATGTCACCGCACATGTCACAGCACGTGTCATAGCACGTGCCATAGCACGTGTCATAGCACATGCGATAGCAGCATATGTAGCAGCACGTGAGAACACACCACGGTAAAGCAACAATGTCAAACAGTGCAGGGCAGTCAGCACGAGCAGGTGCAAGGTGGGCGTAGAGCATGGAAGGCCACGGCATGGGACAGCATGCATGGTGTGGAACGGCGTGGCATGGGTTGGCATGGCATGGCATAGCGTGGCATGGCGTGGCATGGTGTCGCATGGTGTGGCATGGTGTGGCATGGCGTGGCATGGTGTGGTATGGCGTGGCATGGTGTGGCATGGCGTGGCATAGTGTGGCATGGCGTGGCATAATGTGGCATGGGGTGGCATTGTGTGGTGTCGGTTGGCATGGCAAGGCATGGCATGGCATGGTGTGGCATGGTGTGGCATGGAGGCATGGCATAGCGTGGTGTGGCATGGTGTGGCATGGTGTTGCATGGAGGCATGGCAATGGCATGGTGTGGCATGGTGTGGCATGGAGGCATGGCAATGGCATGGTGTGGCATGAATGAAAGCAGCCCATCTCACCTGGAAGTCAAATAGCCCGTCTTGGAAGCCGAGGAAGACAGCGAGGGGCGTGGAGGGCGGCACGGGGAAGACATACTGCAGCGTGTGCGCCTTGAACCTGGCCTGCGGCTCTGTCTCGTGCCCGTTCACTGTCGTCCGCCATTTCTGCAGGGTCATCAGAGGCGCGATGCGATGCACGAGATGCAACGCAGAAACAATGGGCTCATGTCGAAAATTCTCAGACTAAATTTGACTTCAGAGGCGTGGGGCACGAGATGCCACGCGGAAACAATGAGTGCATGCATGGCTCGCTGCGGGTACATGCCCATCTGTTTGTTTTGCCAATTCGGCAGTCTAAAGAAACGAGGGACGAAAGTCAGATTGGGGTGAGGAGAAGAGATTCGTGAGTGAGGCACAGTGGAATGCAAGAGCACAGTGGAATGCAAGAGCACAGTGGAATGCAAGAGCACAGTGGAATGCAAGAGCACAGTGGAATGCAAGAGCACAGTGGAATGCAAGAGCACAGTGGAATGCAAGAGCACAGTGGAATGCAAGAGCACAGTGGAATGCAAGAGCACAGTGGAATGCAAGAGCACAGTGGAATGCAAGAGCACAGTGGAATGCAAGAGCACAGTGGAATGCAAGAGCACAGTGGAATGCAAGAGTGCATGAGAGATGAGCCGCAAGGCTTAGATGCAAGCATGCATGCATGAAGCATACGCATGGAGGCAGGCAGGGGAGGGAGTACTACTGACAGTGAATACAGCATCTGGCGGCATGTTGGGGTTGTCTGCGTTCTCCACTGAGAAAAGTGAGGTGTAACCCTGTGGGTGGGGGAGATAGGGGGAGAGAGTGAAGGCAGGGAGCTAGAGTGAGTGAAACAGGGAGTGATTGAGAGAAGGAGACTGGGGCAGAGAGAAGGCGAGTGAGGGAAGGGGAGACATGGTGGGTGAGGGGAAGGCATGGGTAAAGCATTAGGTGGATTGGTGCTGAAGGGAGTAGAAGACGGTTGACAAAAGAAAGCGACAACAGAAGGAATGAAAGAAAGGAAGTCGAAAGACGATGACTCATGGGGATGAGGATCGAAATTATTAAAGAAGCTTGTTACTCGGTCGGTGTTACATGAAGTTGGGGAAAGAAGGATCATGGGGAGCGAGTAGGATTCAGAGGAGCACGGAGGAATAAGCGGAGGTGAGGAGGAGTAACAGGAGTGAGGAGGCTTGGTGCAAGGGTGCTGTTTCTCACTCACCCCAGGAGCGTTGTCCACACTCATTGTGTTGGCCGGCAAAAGAGCTGCCTCTTGAGCCAACTCACAAGCCAGCTCGTGACATCTTTTGAGGCGTCTCAAGAGCCAGGTCGTGCCGTTTCCCACTCACCCCAGGAGCGTTGTCCACGACCATTGTGTTGGCCGGCGACGGGGCGGCAAGGTACGGCGTGTCAGGCAGCCACGAGCGGCCAATGGCGTCCAGGAAGAACGAGTTGGGCGGCAGTCCCGCCCCGATGTGGTAGAGCGAGGCTGCATGGCGATAAGAGGGGGCAGAACGGTCTAAATTGATCAACCAATCACAAGCATACATCACAGGGCTGGGCGGCAATCTCGCCCTGATGTGGTAGAGCGAGGCTGGATGGCGTGGAGAGGGGGGGCGGAACGGTCTAAATTGATCAACCAATCACAAGCATACATCACAGGGCTGGGCGGCAATCTCGCCCTGATGTGGTAGAGCGAGGCTGGATGGCGTGGAGAGGGGGGGCGGAACGGTCTAAATTGATCAACCAATCACAAATATACATCACAGGGTTGGGCGGCAATCCCGCCCCGATGTGGTAGAGCGAGGCTGGATGGCGTGGCGTGTGGTGTGGGGGAGGACAGAGTGAGGGGGGACGAGAGAGTGAGGGGGGTGGGTCAACAGAAAGGGAAGGAGGGGCGAGGCTCCTGCTGGGTGCTGGTTGGATCGCAGCAAGCCAGATAGAGTGTTCCTTTTTCCTTTATGTGCTCCCCAACTGTTGGCATGTCCTTTTGATTAACATTTGGTCGCCCTCTGTGCATGTGTGAGCCTAGACCTACCAAACACAACACAAGCATGCATCACATCACAGCAGTATGGAGCCAAGAGTAGAGCAGAACTGAAGAGTGCAACAATGGAGTGCAACAGTGGAGTGCAATGACTGGAGTGATCTGGCCAGCAGGAGAGAGTGAGAGCGTAGCATATACGAGGTGTGTGAGGCACAGGCATGGAATGCGTACCAAGCACAGCCATATATCACAGGTGTAGAGTAGAGAGCACGAGTAGAGAACAACAGTAGAGTGCAACAATGGAGGACTGCCATGCATGGTGTGGCCTGCAGGAGAGAGTGAGAGTGTAGCATTTGCGAGGTGTGTGGCACTGGTATGCGTACCAAGCACCGCGGTGCTGTTCGGTGCTGTGAGGTTGTACATTCCTCGTGGGCACTCGAGCACCTGGGGGAAAGACGCAGTGAAAGAGAGAGGGTTTACGAAATGAGAGTTGAGAGCAGGAGAAAGAAGCGGCACACCCGCAGGCTCCAGCGGACCCCTGGCCCCTGCAGCTAGGGGACCTCCTCCACACCCTGGAGTGAGGGTAGGGGCTAGGGGACGGGTAGATGTAGAGAGGTGTATTTGCATGTTCAACTTTCTGCTTTCCGTGGACCGTCTCGCTTGTACCAATCACCTCATTAATACAAAGGACCGTTTGAGGTGAAGGGGAGGATGAGAGCTCAGCATCGAAAGGCATAAACAAGAACAAGGACCGATTTTCATGACCATCCCTGTCTCCCATCCCCATCCTTACCACCAGCACCAACACCACCAGCACCATCATCAACAACAGCACCATCACCGCCAACAGCACCATCACCGGAACAGCAGCATCACAGCAGCAGCAGGCACTTACAGAGATGGCGGAGATGACGGGGTCGCCAATGTCCCCCGAGGTGAGGAGGAGGGGGAGAGTGCATGCAGCATGTAAGGTAGCATCTTACAGAGATGGCGGAGATGATGGGGTCACCGATGTCCCTCCCCTCCCCCCCCCCGTGAAGAACACGTCCACAGAGCCGTCTGTCACTTGAGGCGCTTCAAGAATAAAAAGACCAACAGCAGCACCAACATGGTAGCATCTTACAGAGATGGCGGAGATGATGGGGTCACCGATGTCACCCGAGGAGAAGAACACGTCCACAGAGGCTTTGTCTTTTGAGGCACCTCGAATCAAACATCGTCACACCAACCCAGGCAGCAACGTTCCATCATTGACATGATCTTACAGAGATGGCGGAGATAATGGGGTCGCCGATGTCCCCCGGTGTGAAGAGGAGGGGGAGAGTGCATGCAGCGTGTAAGGGTATCAAAGGTAGCATCTTACAGAGATGGCGGAGATGATGGGGTCACCGATGTCCCCCGAGGTGAAGAACACGTCCACAGAGCCGTCTGTCACCGGCACATACACCTCCACCACATGCCCCCGAACCACATCGCCCTCCACAGCCCCGCCGCTGCTGCTGCTGCTGGTGCTGTTGGCGCTGCTGCTGCTGCTGGTGCTGTTGGCGCTGCTGCTGGTGCTGTTGGCGCTGCTGCTGCTGCTGGTGCTGTTGGCGCTGCTGTTGGTGCTGCTGTTGGCGCTGCTGTTGGCGCTGCTGTTGGTGCTGTTGGCGCTGCTGTTGATGCTCCTATTGTTTCTGCGCTTGTTGGTACTCCTGGTGCTGATATTGCCGCCGGTATTGGCGCCGGTGTTGTTGCCATTTCCGGCAGCTGTACTGCTGCTGCTGGCTATGCTAACAAGGTCACTGTTGGTGACCGTCGAAACAACCTTGGCAGCACTGATACCACTGAAACCCCGCCCGAAACCACCACCAGCAGCCCCAGCAGCAGCTGCGCGGGTGCGATCCACAGTAGGGAAGCGTTGCCCGATGGCAAACGCAGGCAGCACCTCGGTTCCCTCCACGCTCACATTGAACCGCCTTGCTCCTGGCACACGGTTCACGAGCTCTGCAAAGTACAGGCGCACCACATAGTAGGCAGGTTCGGGCACAGGCAGGGAGTACCAGAGAGTGAGGCCGTCCCGCGCGTTGAACGCCCTGGCGGATTCGAACACGGGCGCCATGAGGGCTAGAGAGGGGTCCGAGAAGGTGAGGAGGGTTTTGGCTTCGGTTGAGGGAAGGGTGATTGGGATGGTGTCTGTGGGTTTGTTGACTGTGGTGTTGTTCTTGGAGGAAGGGAGAGGGATGCTGGGAGGTGTGGGGGATGGAGCAGAGGCGGCGGAGGGAGGGCTGGTGGTTGCGGTGCTGTTGCTTGTGGGGCTGTTAATTGCAGTGCCGTTGGTGGCAGTGCCGTTGGTGGCAGTGCCGTTGGTGGCAGTGCCGTTGGTGGCAGTGCCGTTGGTGGTGGAGGTATTGATGGTTGCAGTGCCGTTGGCAGCAGTGTTGCTGGCAGTGCTGATAACAGAGATCACAATCGAGCTGTTGCTCCTTCCACTGATACCATTCCCTGCAGCACTACTACTCCCGTTCCGCTGCACTCCTGCCAATGGCGGTATGCCCACCAAGGGCGCTGAGCTGCTGCTGCTGCTGTTGCTCCGGTTGCCAGCAGCAGCAGGAGTGATAGTGAAGGGCGCGCCGAGGGTCATGAGAGGGGCATCGGAGGTCCAAGTGATGGCTGTGGTGTCCGCGAACCAGAGGGTTGTCACGTTCGGGCCTCCGCAGTTGATGAACAATCCGGCTGCAGGATTTGATTCGGATGAGGCGAGAGAGGAGGGGAACGAGCGAGAGGAGAGGAGAGAGAAGACAGAAGGGGGGATAAAAGTGAGGGGAGGGGGAAACGAGAGAGAGTAGCAGATAGGAGGGAGGCAGGAGAGAGGCGAAAGGAAAACGACTGGGGAGAAAGAAGAGCAATCGCAAATTCTGGATTACATTAAGAGAGGTTAAGGACGAGAGGAGGGCTTTGAAGTGAATTCGGTGGCTCACCTTGCATGTTGGCGAGCCAACTTCTGAGGCGCCTCAAAAGTCAGCAGAGAACGGATGGACTTTGAAGAGGACTTTGGGGTGGATTCGGTGGCTCACCTTGCAGGTTGGCGAGCCAATCGGGGTTATCTGTCGTCCTGGACTTGGTGAAACCAGGATTCACGACTCGCCCTTCCTCCAACTTCCACACCACCCCCCCACCCCCTCCCTCTCCACTGCTGCTGTTGTTGCTGCTGGTACTGTTGGTGGCGTTTGCGGCGTTCGCTTGACCGTGACACGCAGCAAGCACCAAAAGAGTGGTAACCAGCACAAGCGTTGGAACCGGGATTGTTTTGAGGCGCCTTGAAGCGCGGATAGCTGGCATTTGAAGAGAAGTTGCAAGACCCATGGAAATCATCGGCTAGTCAGCAGGAGCGATGAGACTTTCACAACTCCTGAAAAACTTCAGTCTCGCTGTGTTCAAAGCTTTGCTCGTTCGTGCGCTCGAGCGAGCACAGGCTTGATAATGACGTGCGTGCGGGGAGTAAGCTGTCTCAAGCTTCTGAAGAGAGCACACAATTCGGATTGATGTCCGTGTGCGTGTGGCCTACACGAGTTCCCTCTATCCCTCTGAAGCTATGGAGTCGTGAAGTGGTATGTTGAACAAAGAGTTCCCGATCCTTAGGTGCTTCTCTTCTCTCTCGTGGACGCTACGGCTGGTAAACTAGCTGGTCCGTTCTCGCATGGAAGGCGGATATCGGAGATTGCTGCTTCGGGGAACAAGTAGATACAAGCCTACGTTGGACCTGCCGATCCTTAACGAAAGGTCGGGCAAAACTATCGTCAAGAGAACTTGTATGAGATATGTGCGACACGACAGAGATGGGGAGCCTGGGGAGCTGAGGGGTTGGGGTCTAGACTAGGATATTGATGACAACCGGAACGCTGCAGCTGGCAGCCTCGTTCAGGATACTCGCGCGGGCTTGGATTGGGCAAAAGTAACGAATTTGGGGATACGGACCGCAGTCTAGCGAGGTATGTACAGTAGTTAAATAATGCGAATGCGTCTGTTGAAAAGGCTACGGATACGCCGGAGAGCAACCTAGTGATGCTTGAAGGTCACGGCGGAGGAGAGCGGCGGGCAGAAGGCAGCGAATGAGAGCGTGGCTTGAAATTGGACCAAGGAGGCCAAGTTTCTGGAGAGCAGTGAAGCTGCGAGGCGCCAAGAGCGCGTCTCCCTATCCATGGCAGTTGCATCTCAGACATTTACCCTCACGGGAAAGAGTGCAACGGATTTAGAAACCGCTTCTGCTGAGCGATGGAGGTCATAGAGCAATGGCAGAATTCGCATCACTAACTCGCCGCCTCGCTCGTTCATACTTCTTCATGACAAAGCTGGAAGTTGCTGCATTCAAGCAGGGTGTGGTGGAGCACTGAACTGAACTGCTGCTGCCCAGAAGACGCTGGTTCACCTTCCATATTTGATCCTGAGCTGTGGTCGGGTGTGCAGGATCACCGCCGCGACCACTTTGCCGCTTCGTCTTCCATGACTCCTTCGTTATGGTTTGCTTCAGGAAGTTTCTCGTAAAACTGTACTAAGATTTCCTAAACATCTGAAACCTCTTATCTATTGTGCCTCCTACTTGTTACCATAATAGGTACCACTACATCAGACTGCTAGTGCAGCCTGCAAACCAACTAATGATACCACCAGTCACGTGTCAGGCAGGCCCTCAGATATCAGGGTTTTTTCCCTGAAATTCCTGATTTTCAGCATACTTTTTTGTACCTACACTGATTTTTCAGTATTTTGATTTTAGTGACACTGATTTTTCAGCCTTTATTTCATAGTTAACACTCATTTATCAGCCTTTTATCGAATGTGTACACTAAATGCACATTCCCCATCCTTCCTGCAAAACACCCAAGATTACGGGGACTCCAACATTTCCGCAGTGGTGTTTAATTATGTTAGAAAGTAGGTTTCCGCAGTGGTGTTTAATTACGGTATGTTAGAATTTAGAAAGTAGGTTTTTGCCAGCATGAACTGTCTCAGTTCATTACCGAAGTGAAAGATCCCGGGTTCAAGACCCTTTGCTGTCATGTTTCGTAAATGCTGCATTGATAATCTAATACGTTTGTGTAGAAATCAGGCTTTTCTTTTTAGTAACTGTTGCGATCAGAAGTTGATCAACCTCAGGATCACCTCAGGAAGGTTCGCACAGTCCTAATCTAGTGGTGGTGGGCCCTTGACCTCAATAGCAGAGTGAATGTAAATGCTTGAGATAATAAAAACATGCAGTACAAGGGATATAAATAAGATTACAAGGGGATACCAATCGACCTAGCTAGCCATGTACTCTAAGGGGTACATTCCCTTATTGCAGCGAAATCCAACCGTGCGACTCCTGACAGTTACGAAACTGTTCGGGCAGAATCCTCGCCACTAATGCTGCCTGATGCTGTCTGCCCAACGGTCCAGATCCTTTCGTAACCGTGTGACTCTTCCTGTCACTTCCGCCTGTTCGTCTTCATTCTCGGTAATACGTGCTTCGATTGTTGCGGTGAGGAGTGTACAATAGTGTTTCAATAGTCACTATTCGTAACACCCCCCTTCACTCCTGGCCTTAGCGAGTCTTGACCCGCTTGACTACCATTCAGTGCTGGTACTGCTGACGTGGTAGCTTTGTCAGAATGTGATGTTTGTGTAGCCTGCAGTGGGGTACTCTGTAGCGAGTACAGCCCGAATTAGGGTTTGCTATATGTACTCAACTGCATGCTAGTGAAAACCCCTCTTTCGTGTTTATCGTTTTAGCCTGCTATTACGACATGCTATCAGAGCAGGTCGACCCTCCTGGGTCGATCCTGTGGGTGGTCCCGCCCAATGCTTCCGCTGCGGTTTCCTGCTGTCCCCTGCCTGCCGCGCGCCCATCCCGCCGCGAGCTCGGGGCGCGCGGCGGTTTTCTGCCCCGTCGAACCGCAGTTTTCTGCCCCGTCGACCGTCGCGTCGCCCCCCGTCGCCCGACGCGGCCCGCGCGACCTGCGCCAGGCCCGCGCGCGACCCGTACGGGCTGCGCCAGGCCCGCGCGCGGCCCGTATGGGCTGCGCCAGGCCCGCGCGCGGCCCGGGCAGCCCGCGTGCGGTTCGTCCCGAGCTTCTGACCGCGCCCCACCCCCACTGCTGCCCGCGCTCCTGTGTTAGGGTTTGGGGGTGGAGAGTATGGGGGTGCCGGGTGTGTGAGCCGTCCCCTGCTCCTCCTCCTCCTCCTCCGTCTCCCACTGCTGCAGCTGCCGCTGAGGGGGGTGGATGTGTTGGAGCCGTCGGAGTGGTACGAGGGGGGTGGCGTGTGAGCGGTGCTAGTGGTTCAGCAGGGAGTGTGTGAAAGGGGTGTGGGACAGTTGGGGGAGGTTGATAGGAGGTGGCCGTTGTGACGTCTGCAGCGCCAGTAGTCCGGGTGTTGAGTACTCCGGTAGCCCAGCGAGCCTGCTGCTGCCAGTCGCCCGTGGGTCTGTTGCTCCTGCTGCTGCTTAGCGCGGAGCCAGTTACTCCTGTAGTCCGGAGGTTGAGTGCTCCGGTAGCCACCCGTCGCCTTCTATCTTCACTCCTCTCACAGTCTCTCCTCCTCCTCACTTGCCCTCTGTGACTGCCTCTAGCTTTGTTTATCATTGTGAACTATTGCTCTATGACTGCTTGTTGTGTTGATTGTACCCCACTTTGACTATGGGGGTGTGTCAGAATGTGATGTTTGTGTAGCCTGCAGTGGGGTACTCTGTAGCGAGTACAGCCCGAATTAGGGTTTGCTATATGTACTCAACTGCATGCTAGTGAAAACCCCTCTTTCGTGTTTATCGTTTTAGCCTGCTATTTCGACAAGCTTCTTCGTGACGAAGTCAGCTGCCATGTCACCCGTCGGGCAATAGGTTAGGTCAACCTTGCCTTTGTCAACTTCGTCCTTGACGAAGAAGTACCGCAGCGCGATGTGTTTGGTCCGATTGACGAATCCCGGCTTGTTCGCGATCCTGATCGCGCTCTGATTGTCGCAGTGCAGGCGAAAGTTCGTCGAGGCTGGAATTTTCGCCTCCTGCAGCAGCTCCTGAAGGTAGAGGCCTTCACGAACGGCTGCTGTTGCTGCGATGAATTCAGCCTCCGCTGATGACAGGGCAACCAGCTCCTGTTTCTGTGAATTCCAGGAGATGGGGCCGCTGGGCTCGAGACGGAAAAGGAAGCCTGTCCTGGACCGTCGATTGTCAGGGTCAGCGGCGTGATCGGCGTCCACGTAGCCGATGAGGTTGAATGATGAAGTTGGGATGGTGGAGTAGCAGAGCCCGATGCTGGGCGTGGAGATGAAGAACTGGAGCGCCCGCTGGAGATCTAGTAGATTCTTAGCCGTTGGTTTGCGAGAGTACTGAGCCAACTGGCTCGCGATGTAGGAAAGGTCGGGCCTGCAGGTAACAGATGCAAAGAGCAGGCATCCCAACTGCTGCTGGTAGGTGTGAAGCCCAACAGGGGACAGGGCTTTGTTGTCAGGCTTGTGGTTGGGTCCTGGAGTGCGGTAAGGGGTGGAGAGTGGTGCAGGCGCAATGTTGAAGCGCTTGCTAAGCTCCTCTGCATACTTCGCTGCTGAGAGATGAATGGCTTCCGGCGAGTAGGTGATGTTAAGCCCGAGAAACTGCTTCACGTCATGGTTGTCAAAGTATATGCATGTTCTATATGTGTAGGCTGTAGTGGGGTAGCCAATATGGGGTACAGCCCCTTTTAGGGTTTCATACTTGTACCCAACTCTTTCATAGTTCATTCATTCCTGCTGCTTGATTCTGACATGGTTTCAGAGCACTAGGTCCGTAGGACCGTTTTTTTTTTTCGGGCCCACCTACCGTTGCGGTTACCGTGTTGCCCCACGTGTTTTCCTGCCTGCCTGCCTTGCCTTGTGACGTGCTGCGCTGCGCGCGCCGTCCTGCAGCCCTCGTACTGCCCACTGCTGCCCTAGGCCAGAACGCCGCCCCTACAGGCCCGTCAGGCTCACGCGCCGCGCCTGCAGACACCCCAGGGCGCCGCCCCGCCAGTTCGCTGCCCCGCGCGTCGCGCCCACAGCCAGCGCGTCGCGCTGCAGCCCCGCGCGTCGCGCCCACAGCCCGCGCGTCGCGCTGCTGCCCGCGCGTCGCGCTGCAGCGCCGCGCGTCGCGTTCGCTGCCCGCGCGTCGGCTGCCGTCCTCGCGCAGCCCGCGGCGGCTTCGCGCGCCGCGTTTGCAGCTCGCGTGGCGCGCTGCAGCCCCGCGCGCCGCGGCTGCTCCTGGACGCCGCCGTCGCTCCTGCAGCAGCTGCCACGGAGCGCCCTGCTGCAGTCGCGGCCCCGCCCTGCAGCACCTGCCGCGGAGCCTCCTGCCGCCGTCGCGACCCTGCCCTGCAGCAGCTGCCGTGGAGCCTTCTGCCGCCGTCACGTCCGCGCCCTGCAGCAGCTGTCGCGGACATGCCCTGCCGCAGCTGTCGCTGCCCCGCCGTCGCCGCCGTTGTGAGCCTGCCCTTCTCGCCACTGGTGAGCACTTACCTGCCTGCCTGCCGCGCCTGCCCTGCCTGCGCTACTACTAGTGCTAGACTGCTACTGCTGCTGCTGCTGCTGCTGCTACTGCTGCTGCTGCTACTGCTGCTACTACTGCTACTGGCGGTGGCCAGATGCAGCTCCAGCGACGTTCACGCGAGTCTCTCACGCCCCAGCAGCTTAGTGAGTGGTACGCTAGTTGGGGTTGTGGCGGTCGCCGTCGTAGCTGTCGCCCTGGAGCTGGTCAGTTGGGAGCGTCTGGCAGTGGCCAGCTGTAGCTGCAGCGGCGTCCACGCGAGACACTTACGTCCCAGCAGCTTCACGAGTGGTACGCTCAGAGTAGAGGGTCTTTGAGTACCGTTCGCTGCCCGTACGTCATTCGCACAGGTGATCGGATCGGTCAGGCTTGCGGGACACTTGGTCACACACAGTCCCGCTGCTTTGCCCGTCTGAGCGACGCCTGGCGTACCGAGTTTGGCGACGAGGCTGAGCTCCCCTCCTGGCTGGAGCTGCTTGGATAGAGGGTAGATATCTTTGCTCTTGACTATGATGCTATTCTCACTGCCATTTATGCATTGCCTACTAGTGCTGACCGTGCCTGTTCCCTGTGCGTACCGCCTGACCCAGGTATAGAGCCTGCTGCTCTAGGTGCTGGTGAGGCTGCTGCTCTAGGTGCGAGTGCGTCTCCTGCTCTTGGTACTGGTGAGGCTACTGCTCCAGGTGCTGGTGAGTCTGCTCTCTCTGGTACTGCGCCTGCTGAGGCCGTGTACACCTTCACACTTGACTCAGGTGCTTCCCGCTCCTTCTTTCGCGACAGCACCACAATCACGCCGCTCCGTCGGCCGGTTGCAGTCTCCCTGGCAGACCCCTCTGGGGGTCCAGTCCTTGCGCACTCCTCCACGGTCCTGCCGTGTCCGGCGGTCCCGTCTGGCTCCCTGTCAGGTCTTCACCTCCCCTCGTTCTCTACGAACTTGGTGAGTGGAGCTGACCTACAGGATGTGTGGGTTGACCAGTTCACCCCTGGAGGTCAGCGTGTGACACACTGTACGTGTTCCCGGACTGGTCGGCACCTGGCCACGTTCACCCGAGAGCCTGGCTCGAGTCTGTACACACTCACCACTGTGTCCCCTCAGGTAGCTGCGTCTGCGTCTGCGTTTGCGTCAGGTCAGCTAGCGGCCCCCTGCTCGTGTCGCGCTCTGTCGCACCAGACCCTCCTTTGGCACCACCGCCTTGGTCACCCCTCGGTGCAGCGCCTTCGTAGCATGCACAGCCGTTTCCTTGTCTCTGGACTTCCAGAGACTCTGCCTCCTCTACCACCCTCGCCTGCTCCTCCCTGTCTTCCCTGTGTCGAGGGGCGGCAGCGCGCCGCTCCTCACTCCTCCTCGTTCCCTCCCACAGAGGCTCCCCTGCAGACTCTCCACCTGGACGTGTGGGGCCCAGCCCGCGTCCGTGGACAGGGCCACGAGCGGTTCTTCCTGCTGGTCGTCGACGACTACACGCGTTACACCACGGTCTTCCCCTTGCGCAGCAAGGGGGAGGTCCCTGATGTTTTGATCCCCTGGATCCGCGCTACTCGTCTCCAGCTCCGCGAGCGGTTCCAGTCGGACTTTCCTGTCCTACGTCTGCACTCTGACAGAGGTGGTGAGTTCTCCTCAGACCTCTTGGCAGCCTACTGTGCGGAGCACGGCATCTGCCAGTCGTTCACGCTTCTGGCCTCTCCGCAGCAGAATGGGGTTGCTGAGCGCCGCATTGGCTTAGTCATGGAGGTCGCTCGTACCTCCATGATCCATGCGGCTGCCCCCCATTTTCTGTGGCCGTTTGCGGTCCGGTACGCCGCGCATCAGCTCAACCTTTGGCCCCGTGTCTCCTTGCCGGAGACCTCGCCCACACTGCTGTGGACGGGGAAGGTTGGCGATGCGTCGCGTTTCCGGGTCTGGGGTGCTCGTGCCTTTGTCCGCGATACCACCGCGGACAAGCTCTCCACCCGCGCTGTTCCCTGTGTCTTCCTTGGCTTTGTCCCTGACGCGCCTGGTTGGCAGTTTTACCACCCCACCTCGCGTCGTGTCTTCCCCTCTCAGGACGTCACGTTCGACGAGTCGGTTCCCTTTTACCGTCTCTTCCCCTACCGCACTGCCCCTCTCCCCCCCCCGCCGCTCTTTCTCGCTCCAGGTGCTCCCCAGGTAGACCCCCTCCCCGCTCCCGGTCCTGCTCCTTCAGGTGTGTCTCAGGTAGACCCTCCTCCCTTGACTGAGCCGGTTGAGGTCATTGGTGACTCAGGTCCTGCTGAGGGTGGTCCTGCTCGGGTTGCTGCTTCTGGGGGTGCTGAGCCTGGGGGTTCGGAGCCTGGGGGTGCTGAGCCTGGGGTGCGGAGCCTGGGGGTGCTGAGCCTGGGGGTGAGGAGCCTGGAGGTGCGGAGCCTGGGGGTGCGGAAACTGGAGGTGCTGAGCCTGGGTGTGAGGAGTCTGGGGGTGCTGAGCCTGGGGGCGCTGAGGCGTCAGGTGAGCAGTCTCCCTGGGGCGACCGTCTCCGTAGTCGCTCCGCTGGTGCCTCGCCGCTGCACTCTCGTCGTCGACTCCCTCTCTCCCCACAGCAGCTGCTTGAGTGGTACGCTGGCCGTCAGGGTCGCGCTGCTGGAGCTAGGGGCCCTGCTGCGGGAGGCGCTGGAGCTGGTGACTATGCCACTGGAGTTGTTTCTGCTGGAGGTGCTGGAGCTGCTGAGGGCGCTGGAGCTGGAGGTTCTGGAGCTGCTGAGGGTGCTGGCGCTGGAGGTTCTGGAGCTGCTGGAGGTACTGGCGCTGGTGGCGCTGGAGCTGGAGGTTCTGGAGCTGCTGAGGTGCTGGCGCTGGAGGTTCTGGAGCTGCTGCGGGTACTGGCGCTGAGGGTTCTGAGTCTGCTGTTGCGCGGTTTCCTTGGAGTAGCCGCCTTCGTCCGCGTGTGCCTCTCACCTCACAGCAGCTGCACGACTGGTACGGTCGCCGTCAGGGTCGCGCTTCTGGAGCTCGGGGCTCTGCCGCTGGAGGTACTTCTGCTGACGTCACTGGAGCTGGGAGTGGTGCTGGTCCCGGAGGTGCTCGTACTGGAGGTACTGGAGCTGCTGGGGCTGGAGGTGCTGAGCCTGAGGGTGCTGCTGCTGGAGGCACTGAGGCTGGAGACCCTGGGACTGGAGGTGCCGGTTCTGGGGGTGCTGCTGTTGGTGGAGCTGGTCCTGGAGGAGCTGGCGCTGAGGGTTCTGGAGCTGCTGGAGGTGCTGGCGCTGGTGGCGCTGGAGCTGGAGGTTCTGGAGCTGCTGAGGGTGCTGGTGCTGGAGGTTCTGGAGCTGCTGGAGGTACTGGCGCTGGTGGCGCTGGAGCAGGAGGTTCTGGAGCTGCTGAGGGTGCTGGTGCTGGAGGTTCTGGAGCTGCTGGAGGTACTGGCGCTGGTGGCGCTGGAGCTGGAGGTTCTGGAGCTGCTGAGGGTGCTCGCGCTGGAGGTTCTGGAGCTGCTAGAGGTGCTGGAGCTGCTGGGGGAACTGGAGCTGCTGGTGCTGGTGTCACTGCACAGCCGCGCCTGTTCTTCGCTCCACCGTCTCCGTCGTCTCAGCCACCGCCTGACTCTGTGCTTCACCAGGTTCTTAGTCTCCCTTCGTCTATTGGTCTTCCGTTACAGCCTGGCTCACCGCTGCCTGCTCCTTCTCCTTACACTGAGCAGCTAGGGGGTCTTACTGAGCGTCGTGAGCCTGCGTCGCGTCCTGTCTCGCCTGTCTGTTCTGGTCGTTCCGGTCGTCGTGTTCCTCGTCCGCGTCTGCCGGCTGTCCACGACACCCACCTCGTAGTCCGTCGTCCTTCCTCTCCTCCGCAGCGTGTTCCTCTGCCGTCCCCTCCTGCGTCTTCTCTGCCTGTCGTTGCGGACCCCGAGTCTGACCGGTTTCGTGCTGAGCACCCTACTGTCACGCGTCTGCTAGCCACTGTTGTCACTGACCCGTCGTTTGAGTCTGCTGCTACGTCTGCCTTAGTTGCTGAGCTTGTTGACTTTGCTGCTGCCTATCGTCTAGACTACGCCGCTAGTCTTGTTGCTGAGTCTGAGTCTGTCTGTCCTCCGTCCGTCGGGGGTGAGTGTGCTCTTGGCATGGACGTCCTTGAGGACAGGCAGGAGGACCTTGAGTGTCTTGCAGCCGCTGCGCCTCATCTCGTGTCCATGCTGCTTGCCCCTGAGGGAGACCCGGATGCTCCAGTCATCCCGACCCCGCGCTCTTACGCTGAGGCGATCGCGGGTGAGTACTCCTCTCAGTGGCAGACAGCCATGGACGCAGAGATGGCATCCTGGAAGTCCACAGGCACCTACGTCGACGAGGTTCCCCCCACCTGGGGCGAACATCGTCAGTGGCATGTGGATTTTCAGGGTGAAGCGGCCACCAGGTTCTCCGCCTGCCTTCAAGGCGCGTTACGTTGCACGAGGTTTCAGTCAGCGAGAGGGAGTAGACTTCTTCCAGACCTTCTCCCCCACCCCGAAGATGACCACTCTTCGGGTGCTGCTGCACGTTGCCGCTCAGCGTGACTACGAGCTTCACTCTCTTGAGTTCAGCACAGCCTTCTTACAGGGCAGCCTGCACGAGGAGATCTGGCTGCGCCGCCCACCTGGCTTCACTGGGTCGTTCCCTCCTGGTACCCAGTGGAGCCTCAGGCGGCCGGTCTACGGTCTCCGCCAGGCGCCACCTGAGTGGCACGACACACTGAGGACGACACTTGCGGCTCTTGGGTTTGCTCCGTCGACTGCTGACCCGTCGCTGTTTCTGCGCACCGACACTTCGCTGCCGCCGTTCTACATCCTCGTGTACGTCGACGACTTGGTCTTTGCCACTGCTTCACTTGGTCCTTGGCACAGCACACTCCTCTGGGTACAGGTCACTCGCTCTCAGCTCCACCTTCGGACGAGTCCGTAGAGCCGAGTGGTCCTTACCCAGAGCTAGTGGGCTGCCTCATGTACCTGATGACCTGCACTCGTCCTGACCTTGCGTACCCTCTTGGCCTTCTGGCTCGCTACGTGGCTCCTGGTCGGCACTGAAAGGTGCACATGGATGCTGCTAAGAGGGTACTACACTACTTGTGCAGTACATCGGGCATGGGGCTCGTGCTTGGAGGACGGAGCAACGTTGTTCTCACTGGGCACTCAGACTCTTCTTGGGTTGACGACCAGGCTACGCAGCGGTCGTCACAGGGTTACACCTTCAGCCTTGGCTCTGGTTCGGTTTCTTGGTATTCTACACGCTCGTCTTCAGTTCTCAGCTCCAGTTGTGAGGCTGAGATCTACGCCACAGCCATGGCTGCACAGGAGTTACGCTGGCTCACCTACCTGCTGACCGACTTGGGAGAGTGGCCTCGTTCTCCTCCAGTGCTGTACGTCGACAACAAGGCCGCCATTGCCTTGTGTCAGGAGCACAGACTGGAGCACAGAACGAAGCACATTGCTCTGCGTTACTTCCTGGCTCGAGAGTTGCAGCAGCGTGGTCAGCTTCGTCTTGCTCACGTGGCCACTCGGGCCAACACTGCTGATATGTTCACCAAGGCGCTTCTGTCTGGTGATCATCAGCGTTTCTGCACTCTGTTAGGCCTTGTGCCCACGTTTCCTCACTTGCTGTAGACTTTGCTTGTACTGTGATCTATATATATCTGCATGCTTGCTCTGCTAAGTAGAGACCACTGTGCTGTTGTTGTTGCATATATACCCCTGCATGTGAACTGGCCTTGTGGCCCTTTGCTTGTGCTCAGTGTGTGTGGTGACTTTGTGATCCACCCTGAGCTTGCTTTGCTTCTCTTGACTGGTCTTGTGACCCCTTGCTCTCCCCCACTTTGCCTATGGGGGTGTGTCAAAGTATATGCATGTTCTATATGTGTAGGCTGTAGTGGGGTAGCCAATGTGGGGTACAGCCCCTTTTAGGGTTTCATACTTGTACCCAACTCTTTCATAGTTCATTCATTCCTGCTGCTTGATTCTGACAATGGTTGCAGGTGATGTCGATGCGCCCTGCGAGGTTTTTCTCGAATTGCTCAAGCAGCTCGTTGCTTGACCCTGTGTAGAGGAGGTCGTCGACGTAGACCGTGAGTAGGATGTATTCGCTGCGGAAATCGCGGCGATACATCCCAGGATCGTGAGGCAGCTGCTTGAACCCGATTTCAAGCAGTATGTTGTGCAGGTACTGCTGCCAGAGTCTCGGCGCCTGTTTGATCTCGTAAAGGGACTTCCGCAGCTGGCAGACCCGAGAATCTCCTTCGCCGTATGTGCGTGGCTGCTCCACGTAGATCACAGCATCTACGAGCGCGTACAAAAATGCGTTCTTGACATCGATCTGTCGGAGCGGCAGATGTCGTGCGGCTGCGATGGCGAGGAGTATCCTGACGGACGTGTGACGGCTAACCGGCGCAAACGTTTGATCGAAGTCAATCCCGTGCCTCTGGTCGTAGCCGCGCACTACCCAGCGCGCCTTGAAGCGCTCGATCGTCCCGTCAGCTCCGGTCTTCACGCGGAATACCCACTTGCCGGAAAGAATCCTTCTCCCCTTCACTGCTGCACGGTCGACGAGTACCCCTGACTCGAGTGCCCTGATCTCCGCATCCATTGCCTCGCGCCATTCCTTGCTGTGAGGTCCTGTGAGTGCTTGCCGTGGGTTCTTAGGCTCGATGACACGTGGCGCCGTTGAGATGGCGGCATGGAGCCCGAGGAGTTGCATTCCGGTAACGGTGCTGTCGTGGCGATGCTGCGGGATGACCTCCTGCACATCGTCGTCGTCGCTTTCTGGTTCTGGTGGGGCTGATGGTGCTGCTCCTCCGCCGTTTCCGCTCCCGCTTCCTCCTGTTGCGCCTCCTGCTGCGCCCGCTCCTCCTTCTCCTGTATCATCGTCGTCGTCGTCGTCGTCGTCGTCGCCTTGATCGCCTCTCGTGAACTCGCCTCTGGGGTCCTGCTCCAGAATTGCTGCTGCGGCTTCGTCCTCAGGTGAGGCGTAGCTGTGGCCGTCATTGGCGTAGACGCGGTTCGCGTTCGTCTGCTCATCTTCGCGGAACTGCTGGAGGAAGAGGCGCTCGTAGAAGATGACGTCGCGTGCGTTCTTAACTTTCTGGCTCAGAAGGTCCAGAATGATCCACGCCTTGTGTTCGTGGCTGATGCCGAGGTGGATTCCCCAGCGCGCGCGGCTCTTGAATTTCCCGATGGTTGATGTCGGCGGGCGATATTGGACCATGCACCCCCACACGCGGAGCATGGATGTGTCACCCTTCCTCCCCGTCCACTTCACGTGCGGTGAGGAGTTGCCGGTGATCGCGGTGGTTGACAGCAGGTTGTGCACCCGTACGGCGTGATGCATTGCGTAGGTCCAGTAGATCGGCGGAAGCTTCGACTGCCTCATTAGCGCCCGCACCTTCGTCATGAGAGTGCGATTCGTGCGCTCTGCTACGCCCTGCTGTTGGTGCGCGTAGGGGAGAGAGATGTGGTGTTCGATTCCTTTCTGCGCGAGGTAATCCTGCAGCTCCTTGCTCCTGAACTCCGCTGCGCCGTCGGACTGCCAGATCTTCAATCTCTCCCTAGATTGCCGCTGCGCGTGCGCCAGCCACAAGCGGAATGCCTCGTATGCCCTGCTGCGTGCTTCCACGTTTACGACCCACACGTGGCGTGTTCCAGCATCGACGAAGGTGAGCGTGTAGAGCTCGTCGTTGATGCCGCAATGTCCTACGTTGAGAAAGTCACTGTAAACTTTCTCCAACTTGGCGTAGCGATTGGTTCCTGACTCGAGCAAGGGGAAGGGCTGGTGACTCAGCGCGCCCTCGGGGCAGATGGTGCAGGTGCGCGGGTGAGTTCCGCCTCTTAATTCGGAGCCGTCAGGGCGCAGCAGTGCGCCAGGTGCGAAGACGCCGGCGTCGATGCAGTTCTTCAGGGTCACGCGCAAGGGGTGACCTAAGCGCTGGTGCCAGATGGCGTCGTCAGCGCGGAATCCGGAGGTGCGCATGTGTTAGAACTAGCAGTAGAAAGTAAGAATGAAGAAAGGAGGAGGTTCACTAGCAAGCAGTTGAGTACATATAGGAAACCCTAGATTGGGCTGTACTCGCTATAGAGTACCCCACTGCAGGCTAGACAAATACAACATTCTGACACACCCCCATAGCCAAAGTGGGGTGTAATCAGCACAATGAGCAGGTATAGCAGGAGTTCACAATAAGAAGCAAAGCTAGAGGTAATCACAGCGGGCAAGTGAGGAGGAGGAGGGACTGTGAGAGGAGAGAAGATGAGAGACGGCGGCTGAAGCTGCAGACACACGGGCAACAGGAGCTGCTGGCACAGTGGCTACCGGGACAGTGCGCCCCGGACTACTGGAGTAACTGGCTCACGGGCTACGACGAGCTACAGGAGCAACGGACCCTCGGGCGACAGGCGCAGCAGACTCTCTGGGCTACCAGGACAGTGCGCCCCGGACTACAGGTGCTGCGGACGACAAGACAGCAGCCTCCGCTCAACCTCCTCCAACTGTCCCACACACCCCCCACACACCCACTGCTTCACTCCTAACTCCACTTGCACGTCACCCCCCTAGTACCACTCCTTCGGCTCCCACACACCCACCCCCCTCAGCGGCAGCTGCAGCACTGGGAGACGGAGGAGGAGGAGGAGTAGGGGACGACGCACAGAAACTGCACCCCCATACCCCCCACCCCCAAACCCTAATTCAGGAGAACGGGCAGCAGCAGGGGTGGGGCGCCGTCAGAAGCACGGGGGACAGCGGGCAGCGCAGGGGCAGAGAAAACAGGGCGCCCACGGGCCTGGCGCAGCCCGTACGAATGGGTTTTTCAATGGTGTCCCAGGGGTCACTTTCTGAAGGGATGTCATGTGGCGGTGGTGCTAGTGCAGGGCGGCGCGGAGGGCGTCCAAGAGGAACAACAGGAGGTTCGACCTCAACTTGCGCTGTTTGTTCTTCCTCTTCCCCCCTTTGATCCTCGCGGAAGGCTCCCCAGCCGCTCGTCTCTCCGCCAGATGCTGCGCCCCATCCGCCAGTAATGCCGCCGGTTGCGGCTCCCCAGCCGCCTGTGTCACCGCCGGTTGCGGCTCCCCAGCCGCCTGTGTCACTTGTTCCCCACCCGCCAGCGCTCCCCCACCCCCCTTCATTGGAGGCGCTCTCTTCGTCGCCCCATCCGCTCCAGGCGAATGTTCCGCGTGACTCTGCAAGGCTTCGTCGGCGAAGTTCTTCCGCTTCGCGGCGCGCCAGATCCTCCTCTTGTGCGACGGTGAGTTTCGTCGCATTGCGCTGATGAGAGTAGACCTCCATGAATTTCTCCTGTGTGTAGGGCCGCGGATTTCCTTCCGCGTCGAAGGTTCCGACGCCAACGCCGCGCAGCATTCCGCGCAGGTGTTGAGTTGCAGGTCCTGGGAGGGGAGCTTCCTCCGTTCTGAAGACGATGCGCGTGGCCGTCTCGAGCTCCAGGTGAGACAGCCCTTCTTCAGGCGGCGCTTCCCGCTCTGCTTCGGCAATGGCGGCAAGGCCACGGCCGGCGATCGCGCTCGTCGAGGCTATGGGCGTATGACAATCTCTGCAGATGCCGTCGGTGTCTGGGTCATGCAGCGCTGTTTCGCGCGGGTGTGGGTGGTGCGGCACCCATGGGCGCCCATCAGGGTGCTTCCAGTCACGGTGGTGCATGTGTTCGAAACGCAGAGGAACAAGGCCGATGAGTTCCTGCGAGTCACCGCTGCAGTCGGGAATATCGAAGTCGAGAACGTACACTCCGTTCTCGGCGTGTGCTCGTCCGACCTGCTTGCGCGTTTTGTTCGGCATCGTGAAGTGGAGCAGGATGTCGCGCGTCTCGGGGTCGGTGCTGAGGACGACTCCGCAATCCAGGAGTTGCGCCGCCGAGAGCAGGTTGAAGCGCAGGTTCTGCACAATCAGCACGTCATTCAAGGTGATGTGCGTCCTGCTTCCATGTGCCTTGAGCACGACGATGCCTTGCGCGTTTGCGCGCAGCCGCGTGTTGTTTGCCACGGTGACGTAGGTGACGGCGGGGGTGGCGACGGCGTTGGATATGTAACGCTCGTAGCCCACCATGTGCTGCCCACAGCAGCTATCCAGGTACCACGTGTTGTAGTACCTGTTGTCGTTACGCGCGAGTAGTGCCAGTCGCGGAGTAACGATGTGCGGTGTGTCGACCTTGAGAAATTGTTCGCGCGCGATCCAATCGATCGGTGCCGGCCGCGTGTCTGGTACGTGCGGGGGGCTCTCAAGCAGCGGGACTGGGAGATTCCAGTCCTGTTTGTCATCGTCGCTGAAGTCGTGACGCGTGCTGAACGGATTGTTGTTCGAGAACGCTCCGATTGGGTTAGGCGCTGGCTCGGGTGATGGTGAGCGTGCGCGCGGGCGACGAGATCCGCTCGTCATGGTCATGTTTCCCATGACATTGCGGACGGGGGCAGCCTGTGATGGCTGCTGCTGCTGCTGCTGAACTGTCTGGTTCAGGTTGCGCGATGGGGGTTGATACCCCTGGGAGGGACGCGTGTCGTTCCTCGCGTCTTGTCGGCCGGACCAGTTGCTCGGATTGGTCTGACGAGGGCGAGATCGATGCTTGCATCGGTCCGCCAGGTGCCCGAAATTCCTGCAGATTTTGCAGTAGAGGCGCCGTGGCCGTCGCTCTTCTGTGTTCTCGGCGTAGAAGGCGAGGCGTTCCCTATCTCGTCGTGGCGCTGGTCGCTGCTGATCCATATCCCGTTGTTCGACGAGGAGGGCGGCGCAAAGGGCGGCCTCCGAGATGACCCCCTGTTGTCGGAGAAGCGCCTTGCAGGGCCGCCACTCGGGGCCGAGCCCTTGGAGCACGATATTTACGAAGATTTCCTCAGAAATCGTGCTCCCCAGTTTCGCGATTTGGACGCGTAGGCTCCGACAGCGATTCAGGTAACTGTTGACCTTCTCTCCTGGTGACATTTTGGTCTCCAGTAGCTGCTGGAGTAGACGGCTCGACGACACCGAGTCCTTCGGTTGATACACACCATTCAGGTGGCGCCATGCGTTGAGGGCTGGAGAAGGCGAGGTTTTGTATGAGCGAATGCTCAATTGCTCCGTCGGCGACATATTTCGAAGAAGAACCCCGTACGCCATCAGAGACTCGTTGTAGTACTTGATTTTTGCGTCGTCAGTTTCCTCCGTGGGTCCCGAGTAGCTCCCGTCAAAGTAGTGGAAAATCTGCGCGTTTTGCAGCAGCAGCTCCAGCTCGAAGCTCCAGGTATAGAAGTCTCTGCCGTCAAAGCACACACTTGTCTTTATTTTTGATATGCTCAAAAACCTTGATTGCGCAGAGAGAATTGCTTCATCGCTGGGACAGGGAGTCTTGGGTGTTGAGCCGTTTGTGTCAAGAGAGAAGCCTCGCGGGGCGGAGTTCTGGCCGTTCGAGGCCGGTTGGGTGGGTTGGGAAGATGTTCCCGCATCGCCATTCCGCAATGTTTGGAGCCCTTGCTCCAGGCTCGTGAGTCGCTGAAGCAGTTGTGCGAGGACGACGGAAGGGATTGTCGTCGTTTCCTCGTTTGTCGCAGCTGGATTAGTCTGCGCTTCAGCCGTCAGATTCGTCTGACCTCCAGATCCTCCGGCCATTCTCACACGTGAGCGTGTGCCGGACGCCACTTTCCGTTCGCCGAAGATTTCGGTGGTGGCAGTGCGAAGGATTCCTGAGTCGCTCTCATACCATGTTGCGATCAGAAGTTGATCAACCTCAGGATCACCTTAGGAAGGTTCGCACAGTCCTAATCTAGTGGTGGTGGGCCCTTGACCTCAATAGCAGAGTGAATGTAAATGCTTGAGATAATAAAAACATGCAGTACAAGGGATATAAATAAGACTACAAGGGGATACCAATCGACCTAGCTAGCCATGTACTCTAAGGGGTACATTCCCTTATTGCAGCGAAATCCAACCGTGCGACTCCTGACAGTTACGAAACTGTTCGGGCAGAATCCTCGCCACTGCTGCTGCCTGATGCTGTCTGCCCGACGGTCCAGATCCTTTCGTAACCGTGTGACTCTTCCTGTCACTTCCGCCTGTTCGTCTTCGTTCTCTGTAATACGTGCTTCGATTGATGCGGTGAGGAGTGTACAATAGTGTTTCAATAGTCACTATTCGTAACAGTAACCCTGAAAATTCAGGCTTATTTTCCTACGAAGGCTGTCAATCAGCCTTTTTTCTCACATGGACACTGATGGGTCAGGGTACTTAAAATTGAATCTGAGGCCCTCGTGTCAGGACTCAGTGGAGACGTCACGAAGCTGCATTGATTCAATTACTTTCAGAATAGCTTGTTTGTCTTCCTCGAACGAGGAAATTTCTGCAAATGGAAAATGAGAAACGGGACTTGAGAAACGAGCGGGAAAAGAGCTCCTGTGCAGCGCATGCGTTGTGGACGGAAAATCCCAAAGATATACCTGCTTCTGTTCCTTTCTCAAGTGTCAGGGCTGGCAGGAAACGAAGCAGCTTATCTTTGTTCTTAAGAAGGATCAGCTGAACATCTTGTGGCTGCTTCAGGTTGGCCACAATCACCTAAAAAAGCAAAGTGGGTGGATGAGTGTTACAATCAAGGTATCGAGATTGAAATAGCACCTCTTTGGTATGACATTTGACACTACACACCTTGAAGATGTGAAACGCATCAACTTGAATCACTTTACTTGTATCCTGGAATAAAAAAGAGGGAAAAGCTTCATACATCAAATAAATGGCCGCAATGGAAAAAGATGCAAGCCAATCGAGCCACCGATTACCCTCAGGAGGTTCATGGATACAATCAGGTTGTTGACATCACTCGCAAATCTCAAGGTCACCATGACATAGGCACGATCCAGAAGCATGTCTGCCAAAAGCTGTAAAACAGACGAATAGTAGGAATAAGTTGGCTCCAAAAGAATTACCAGGTTGTAGTGAAGAAAGGGATAGACAGCAACAGGCACAAGAGAGACAGGAAGAGTTGCAGAGGATAAAATGACATCAAACGAGGTGAAAGACGAGACGAAATTAACCTTGGTTGCAACACGCCTCGTAATGTAGGAAGATGACTGCAACAACTTGGTGTACGCTTCAAAAAACTGCAACAGGAAAGCATGAGATGGCTTTAGTCCAAGTCATTAAGGCATAACGTAGAGCAGGCTTGATTCCAGCATTCAATCATTTGCCTTGGCATAATTCCTCAATACAAAATCAGCTGCTGTGGCCTTGTGTCGCATCAAGAGCTCCTGCGAACACAAAATACTCAAGATGCTCAGTCAGTCAGAGGTGCGTGAGAAAAGGAGAGAATAACCAGTGATAAACAAGGATGTACCCTAAATGTTGCAGCAGCATCAGAAGAAACTTCAAAACTTGGTAGTTCGACATGGTGGAAGAACTTGAAAAAGTCTTTGCTCTCCAAGACGTACCTGCAACGAAAAAACTCAGTCACTATCAAGCAGAGGCAATGCCACTAACGGAACAACCGCACGCTTCAACCTGATGCATACTTTGCAACCGATTGGTGGCGAATGCATTCCCGAAGTATCAAGCCGTAGTAGAGTGCCAGAACTGGATCCTCGTATCTGCATCAAAATGAGTACATTATGTGAGCCCTCCACCAGCACTGTCTTGATGCCGATTCGACCATACCCTTTTATGAGAAGGTCCACAAGGTCCGTGTGTTGCATAAGGTACTCGCCCGCAACCATGCGATTTTGAATTTGCCTCTTTTGCAGGCTCGCATTGATATGCACCGCATACCGTTTTGACTGCACACAATAAATGCCAACTATCAATACAACTCTCAGCACCTCATATTCACAGGACAGGCGAATAAGCACACCAACGGCAACACTTACATCAAGAGACAGGGAACCAATGTTCCTAATGAGAAGTTCCAAGAAATTCCCCTTAAACACCTCTGCTCCCACGAGAGTCACAGCGTCTGCGTTCGGGAACGTCTCAGTATCCCCGTACAACACTATACGAATATCATACAAATGCTTCTCCAGGTCTTCGACGATCTGAAATTTCAAGAAAGCAAAGAATCTAAGATGGCAATCGTAATGACATTCACAAGCTCATGAGAGCTCTGCATACCTTCGCAGTTTTTTTGGCATCTTCGGAGCTTCGCAGTAACGTCAGCAGCTCAACGGTCGACTTCACAAGATCGGCAGGCGACTTCGGCTTGCTCGACTTAAAAATGTTCCTCATACTCGGTGTTGCTAGAAATTTCGACATCTTCAGACAGATTCGCTTCTCAAGGTCAAATCACTAACGCCAGTCAAATGGGCTTTCGCAGATAAATGACTTGTCGGCGGAACGCACGGTCCAGGCCAATGCAGCCTAAACGCATTCTATATGTCAGGAGAAAACACAGTGGTCCATGAGACTAAGCGCAGACAGCTCCATTGACAACCTAAAGAGCTGGCCACCAAGAGGAAAGCACATCAGATATGGGCTAAGTCCCTCTTCACATTGAACACATCTCTTTAGAATACCTTTGAAACATCCATTGAAGAGACCCCAATTGCCTACACCCATCCTCACGATGGGGGTTTCTGGTTACAGGGGGGTTTACTGTTCATTCTGAACAGTACTTCCCAACCTTATCATCACCTTATCTTCACAGAATTCCTAGTGCAACGTAGCACTCTAGTTTCCTTGCCTTCTACTTTCTAGTCCCACGAGTACTTTCAACCTATCATACTTTCCAACTATCCCTCTTGCATGCTATGTAATGCTTGTTTGCTTGTTTGCAAATAATTCTTTCACCAAAGTCTTCCGCCACGTTTTATCCTCGATTTAGTCGACCCCGCTATTCTTTAGCGGATTTAGGCCAAGGGGCCTAACACTTGGTATCAAGAGCCTTCGCGGGGAGCGACTTCCAACGAGCGACCGTCGACGACGAGACTACTACGCTGTCATCGCCCTGCGGTGCCGACTTGCAGACTTGAAGTCATGGAGCCGACATGGATGAAACCATTCTCAGAATATGAGCACAACGGAATGCAATGGTTTGGATACAAATATGAACCTTAACTGAGTTGTACTTTTTAGGGAGTACCCTACTGCAGCCTATAAGAAATATAGCATTGACACACCCCCATAAGCTAAGTGAAGGGGCATCTAGAGACTAGCATGGGAAAAAACGGTCATAAGACCAGTCAAGAGCAAGCAACAAAAAAAGCTCAAGGTGTCGCTCAGAGTCACCACACACTCCGAGCATAAACAAGAAGCCGCAAGGCCAGTTCAAGAGTTCACTAGGATATATAGATGCAAAACAAGCAGAGCAAACAACAAGGCTACAGCAACCGAGGGCCTCAACAAGCCTTAGCTGCACACAGAACCTGTGGTGGTCACCAGGTGCCAAGGCCTTGGTGAAGACGTCGGCGGTGTTGGCCTCTGAGGCCACAAAGTCCAAGCGTGCCTGGCCGCGTCGCTTCAACTTTCGCAGGAGAAAGTACCTCGTGTTAATGTGCTTCACTATGCTCTCTAGTCGAGGCTCTCGACACAGAAAGATCATGACCTTATTGTCAGCTAACAAGATCGCTGCGGAGCGAGGCCGCTCACCAAGGTCGGTGAGCAAGAAGGTCAACCAGCGAAACTCCTGCGCAGCCATAACAACAGCGTA
The DNA here is from genome assembly GCA_947471745.1 of Closterium sp. Naga37s-1. NCBI lineage: Eukaryota > Viridiplantae > Streptophyta > Zygnematophyceae > Desmidiales > Closteriaceae > Closterium > Closterium sp. Naga37s-1. The sequence continues at coordinate 608,896 of CANJKZ010000008.1, forward strand.
GATCTCTGCCTCTGCACTGGACGAAGCCACAGACGACGACTGTGTAGACCTCCACGACACAGCACTTGCACAAAAAATGAAGCAGTAACCCTGAGTCAAGCGCTAAGTCTCCACGTCGTCGGCGTAGGAGGAGTCGCAGTGACCAGTCAACAGAACTGGTTGAGTCCCTCCAAGTACAAGCCCCATGCCTGATGTAATCGCCAGGTACTTCGCCACCCTCACGGCAGCCGTCCAGTGAACTAGACGGTATCACCGAGTCGCAACAAAGCGAGAGAGGACGCTGAGGGGAAAGGCGAGGTCCGGTCGAGTGCGAGTCATCAGGTACATGAGGCAGCCCACAAGCTCTGAGTAGGGACCACTGGACTCAAAGGCTCGTCGGAAAAAGGGCCAGTGAGTCGGTGGTCAACGGCAAGAGGAGTGGGCTGTGTGGTGGAGAACTGAAACTCGAACCGTCGAAGGACCTGCTGCACCATGTTTAACTGAGTCAGTGTGATGGTGCGAGCCGCTCTGTCCCTGGTGATCTGCAGGCCAAGGTAGTGCTGAAGTTCACCGAGATCAGTGCACGTGTGTCTCTTTTGCAGTTCGGATTTCACCTCAGCCAGAGCTGCCCTGTCTGCTGTAGCAAACACCAGGTCATTAACGTAGACCAGTATAAAGAACGGAGTGGAGCCAGCGCGAACAAACAGCAACGGATCAGCAGAGGAGGGACGAAAACCAAGGTCACGAAGCATGGAGCGATGAGTGTCGTGCTACTCACGGGGCGACTGGCGGAGACCGTAGAGTGGTCGCCTCAGGCTCCACTAGGTCCCAGGTGGGAAGGTGTTAGTGAAGCCAGGAGGACGTCACAGACAGATCTCCTCGTGTAGGCGGCCCTGGAGGAACGCAGTGGAGAGTCGAGAGAGTGCAGCTGTGCTGCTACGTGCAGTAACACCCGAAGAGTCGTCATCTTCGGGGTCGGGGCGAAGGTCTGGAAGAAGTCAACTCCCTTACGCTGAATGAAGCCCCTAGCCATATAGCGCGCCTTGAACACAGGTGGTGATCCAGGCGGCCGCTTCACCTTGAAGAGCCACATGCCATCGACAACGTTCGCCCTGGGAGAAGGAACTGTGTCGACGTAGGTGCCTGTGGATCTCCAAGAAGCCAACTCTGAGTCCATGGCCGCTTTCTACTGAGAGGGCCACTCCCCTGACACTGCCTCACAGTACGTGCGAGGAGTCGGTATGTCAAGGGCGTCGGGGTCTCCCTCAGGGGAAAGCAGCATGGCACAGAGAGAGGGAGAAGCGGCTGCCATGAACTTCAGCTCAGATTGCCTGTCCTCAAAGACGTCACAACCAAGGGCAAACTCATTTCCGGCGGACAGAGGATGGGCAGGCGGGGCAGCCACGACACGCGTGGTGAAGTCAAGGCGGCGAGTGGAAGCAAAGTCAGCGACAGCGGCAATAAGAGCCGAAACGGACGACGAAGTGGCACGAGGGTCGATGATAAGAGAGGCGAGAACACGCGAGACAACAGGACGAGCAATACGGTAGTAGTCAGTGATAGGGTGAGAGGAGACAGTGAGAGACGATGCAGGAGGTGACGGGAGAACAGTCACAGGCGGAGCACGACGATGACTAGAACGAAACAAGACAGTGCGGAGGTCGGGAGAAGGAGACAAGGGACGAGAACACGGAGGACAACGAGCGGTCCAGTCGTGCGGGAGAACAGGATGAGGCGACTGTAACTGAGGAGGAGGGAAGACAGCCGAAGCCGAGTCCGGAGGAGGAAACGTAGGACTGTACGCGGTAGGAGACTGTGAGCGGACAGGAGGAGAGGAGGGAAGACCAAGGGCCCGAAGGCCACTCACTGGTGGGAACAAGGGCTGCTGCGGCTGCTGCTGCTGAAGCTGCTGCTCCTGCTGGTCCAACTTCCTCAGCTCCTGCCTCTCCTGCTCCAACCGCTCCTGCTCCTCGCGCTCAAGTCGGCGAAGAGCTTGGAGACGTGTGTCGTAGCGGTGGGGAGGCGCAGTGGGCGACACATTAGTCATGCCGCCAGCTCCAGTTTCCTCAGTACTAGCACCTCCAACGCCAGCACCTCCGGCTCCAGCACCCCCAGAACTAGCACCTCCAGTGCCAGCACCTCCAGCTCCAACACCCCGAGAACTAGCACCTCCAGTGCCAGCACCTCCATCTCCAGCACCTCTCGAACGAGCGCCCCCAGACCAAGTACCTCCAGTGGCAACACCTCCAGCTCCAACACCACCTGAGTCCACAGTAACCTGTTGCGGAAGTGCCGAAGGCTGGTGAGGGGAATGTGAGGAGGACTGCGGGGAGGGAGACGCTACCTGACGCGCGACCGAGGGTGGAGGGGTGGCGTGAGACACACCTGACGGGGCAGGACCAGGGGGGGACGGGGGTACCGGAGGAGCGGGAGCAGGAGGAGGAGAGGGTGCGAGGAAAAGAGGAGGAGGGGGGACCGGGAGACCTCGACAGGGGTACCGGGTGTAGTAGGACATACACTCGTCAAACCGGACATCACGGGAGTCGAGGAAACGGTGGAGGGGCGAAACGAAAACTCAGGAGAGTCCACTAGGAAACCAAGGAAGACATAGGGGATGGCGCGAGCCGAGAGCTTATCCGCAGAGGTGTCGCGGACAAGCGCAAGGCAGCCCCAGATGTGAAACTCCGACGCAACACCAGGGGACTTGGTCCAAAGACTGGTCGGTGAATCCCCTGGTCGTGAGACACGAGGCCAGAGGTTCAGCTGGTGGGCGGCGTAGCGAACCGAGTAGGGTTACAGAAAATGGGGCGCACGGGCATGGATCATGGAGGTGCGGGCGATCTCCATGACCAGGCCAATGCGGCGCTCAGCAACTTCATCCTGCTGTGGGGACACCGGAAGCGTCCAGGACTGGGTGATGCCCTGCTCGCCACAGAACCCGGCAAGTGTGCCGGAGCGGAAATTGCGGAGATAACTCTAGCAACGGGAGCTGGTCTACGGGCTAGGCACGGGGTGGGAGTGATCTCTGCGTTCGTTCCTTAGTCGTTTTCCTTGTGTGCTCACTACTAGCTAGTTCACGGGGAAGATTGGCAAGAGTTTCACTTGGAAAGGTTGACAACAATGGTAGCAACAACATTGGCAAGGCAGACTACATCAGAGCTAGCAAGCAAGCTGGTCGACTGCCAGCGCAGCACGGTCGACCACGTTCCAGCACGACCTGGTCGACCGCGCTCCAGCAGAGCAAAGTCGCGGTCTGCCAATGCTGCATGTCGACGGTGTGCCAACGCTGCAACGTTGCAACGCTTCGCAGGTGCTCGCAGTTGATTGGCGTCCCGTGCCCTGTCACGTGCACATCGCAGACGCCAAGCCGACCACCTGCACCTGATCCTCCACGTCGACCTCGAGATACCACGCCAAGGTCGGCCTCGCCATAACCACCTGGGCGACCGTCGCATTCCTCCGCAGAACTTCGTCGCCCGGGTAACTTGGTCGACCTGGAAACCACCAGGTCGGCGTCGACTTCCTCGGGGAAAGGCGACCGAATGTTGTACGTGCTCGTCGACTTCCCAACTCGACGACCACAAGCCGACTTCACCAAGTCGGCCACTCCCCAGGTCGGCGTCACCAAGTCGACGCCCTCCCAGGTCGATCCCAAGTCGACCTCCTGAACTCAACGTCCTTCAGCTCGGCGCCCCCTAGCTCCCCTGTCTAAGTCGACGTCGTCGCCTCCCAAGGTCGGCGTCCTCCCTCGTCGACCACCACGTCTGTTCGACCGCCGGCTCCCCATCGTTGGCGGTGTGGCAGTGGCCTCGAGCAGGTCGACCAGCTCGTCGACCTGCGCACCCAAATCGGCGTCGCCCACTGCAGCTGATCGGCTGCGCTCCCCGCACACCCGACTACGAAGTCGGCTCCGCCCCAGCGAGGACGGGGGCAACAACAACTCCCGTTGTCAGAACACACCCTCACGGTCGGAGTGGAGGCAACGAACACGACTACCACGAGTGCCCTTAGTGGCCAGGAGCCATCGGATCAGCGTAGAAGTCACCTCGGACTTCTTCGCGAGAGTAAAAACCGTGGTGTACCTGGAGTAGTCGTCAACGACCATTAGAAAATAGCGTCCCCGCTCGGGCCCGGCACAAGGGGCTGGACCCCAGACGTCCAAGTGGAGGGTCTGGAAGGGAGCGGTGGCCGGACGAAGGGAGGAGGAATGAGGAGTGGCACGCAGCCGACCCTCGACGCAAGGAGTGCAAGGCGGCGCAGGCGAACGAGGGAGCGACTCAAAGACACGCGGGAGACCTTAGACAAGACGTTGGCTAGCCATGCTGCGGAGGTGTGGGAGGGACGGGTGACCAAGACGGTGGCGCCACAAGACTGTCGGGTGAGAGAGTGAACGGCAAGAGCAAGACGCAGCAACCAGACCGGACACAGCCACCTGACCGGGCGCCGCAACCTTACTGGACATAGCAACCTGAGGGGACGCAGGGACCTGTGAGCGCTCAGTGTGCAGAACGTAGAGACCGGAGCGAGGCTCCCAGGTGAACGTAGCAAGAACGACACCGGTGGCAGCGCCCGTGCAGACTGCAGTCCTCCCGCCCCCGAGAATTGTTACTGTGATCCCTCTATCCTGGAGGTATCCAACACCCACCAAGTTCCGAGTGAACGAGGGGATGTGGAGACCTTTAAGGACACCAAAAGGGGCCACAGGGCACGGGAGGGTGGTGGAGCTGTGCGCAACGGCTGGTCCCGAGGTACGATCAGCCATAGCTACCAGAAGAGGAGTAAGGAGTGGTGTGGGAGTCGTGTGGTCGCGGAAGAAGCACTGGGACGCGCCAGAGTTCAGCGTGAAGGACAGGGACGCCTCAGCAGGAGGTGCGCCTGGTCTGGTAGCTACACAAGCACCTAGACTAGAGACAAATCTACGCTAGCAACAGGCAAGGATCCCAGTCTAGAAACACGCGAGCACATTGATTCATCGGCACTATAGTCAACATCAGCATACAAAGCATACTGACAAGCCTCATCCATAGACATATCAAATACAAGAATTTAACAAGCTAGCGGCTGTGCCCAGCGCGGGGGGCGTCCCGCGTGACCGTGGCGCGCACGGTAGAGGTCGTCGAGGCGGCGGAAGCACCGCGCTGCAGAGTGGTCGTCGCGCCCGTGGACACAAGGACTGCCCGGTCCCATGAGGATCCAGTAGTCGCAGGGGCCGGAGTTGCGCCTAGGGGGGCGGGGGCCCAGCTGGCAGTGCTGCCGCTGCGGCCACCCTGGGCCTCCAGGTCCCTACTGCTGCGGGGGGCCCCAGTGCTGCTGCGGAGCCCACTGCTGCGGGGGCCCCCACTGTGAAACCTGCGGCGGTCCCTGCCGCTGCTGCTGTCCCTGCTGTGGCGGCTGCTGCTGGGCTCCCGGATGACCGCTCGCGGCAACAACTCCACCTGCCGGGCCCGCCTGTCCAGGTCCGCCTCCAGGGTCTCCTCCTCCAGGTGCACCAGTACCGCCTCCGCCGCCACCACTGCCACCCCCAGCTCCACCTCCGCCACCCCCACTGCCACCACCCCCCTTCCCCCCCTTCTTGCCACCCTTGCCCCGTTTCTGCCAACCAGCGGCAGTGACAGCTGCAGTCTCCTCAGTGACAGACACCACACGAGTAGCAGTGAAGGTGGGAAGCTGAGCGACAGCACACCCCTCAAAGAGACGGGGAGATACTGTGTCAATGGCAGAGGCAACAGAGATGAGGTTACTTTCGATCTTCGAGATAGTGCGCTCAAGAAGATTGATCGTAAGCTCATAAGGGTGCTGCTGAAAAAGTGCGTCACGGGCAGAGGAAAGGCGGTCAGGGAGGCGAGTGACTAACCAGTGCACGGTGAGCCACATAGGAGGGGGGGCAAGGAGAAGCTGAGCCTCAGTGCAGGCCGTATGGTAGCTAGCCTCGAGGGAACGCAAGTGAGTGGTGAGGTCGGAGACAGTGGCAAACGAGCCAAGGTCGGGAAACACAAACGATATGAGGAGGCAGCTGAGGGAGGCAGAGGAAGGGGTGGAATGACGCGCAAAAATAGCATATTAACACCCCTCGCAGTCTCAAGCTGGGAGAAGTGAACGGCCTCAATCCGTGGGAGAAGGCCTGTCAACGCGAGAGCAGTTGCAGCGTCACAAGAGTCCCAAACGTCCCGCGCCAAGAAAGACCTCTCGTAGTCCGCCTGCTCGTCGGCAGTGGGAGCGGGCTCAGCAGGCAGGGGGTCAGAATGCCAGGGGACCTGGAGGGCGTCGGACTTGTGAGCGTATAGGGTGGCACCGTCCTGCCGCTGACTGGTGAGGTGGTGCTGAGCCTGGCAGAGCCAGGTACTAAACTCGATGGGGCGGCACTCAACATCGAAACGAAGGCGGCGGGAGGACTCCATAGTGGAGGCTAGGACAGGAGCGGCTGGAGAACGGAGCAAACGAAGCTAGGAGCAAGGAGCGAGAACAGCGAGGAGCGCCAGGTGGAACTAGGTGAGGTACCGTTGGAGCACGAAGAAAACAGAGCTAATAGCGAGCAGCGAGGACAACCAGGAGCGCCAGGTGGAAGCACAACGCAAACGGAGCTAGGAGCGAGGAGCGAGGACAACCAGGAGCGCCAGGTGGAACTAGGCGAGGTACGGCCGGAGTACGGAGGAAACCGAGCTAGGAGCAAGGTGCGAAAACAGCTAGGAGTGCCCATCTAGGAACAACGGCCGGCTAGGAGCTAGTGTGAAACCCTAATCGGAGCTAGCGAGTGTTGATGCGGCTTCCAGCCGCCGCCGGGAGGGCCGCCAATGGCAGTAACAATTTACAGTGACAGAGACTCGCGGGGAGGCATGATGGGCGCACAGTAACGGGAAGGAGAGACACTAGAGGGTGGTAGTGCACTACAATGCGCGCTGCATTGGCTTGTGCGTGCGTGTGTGGTGCTGGCTGACTGCGCTAGCGTGCTAAGCTGGCTTGCATGCTGGCGGGCTGCGCTAGCACGTGCGCTGGCGGGATGTGCTGGCTTGCGCGCTGGCGGGCTACGGTGGCACACGCGTTGGCGTGCGCGCTGGCGGGCTGCGCTGGCGGGCCGCGCTGGCGAGCTGCGCTGGCGGGCTGCGCTGGCGCGCGCGCTTGCGGGCCACGCTGGCGGGTTGCGCTGGTGTGCGTGCTGGCGGGCCGCGCTGGCGGGCTGCGCTGGCGTGCGCGCTGGCGGGCCGCACTGGCGGGCTGCGCTAGCGTGCGCCCTGGCGGGCTGCGCTGGCGTGAGTGCTTACGGGCCGCGTTGGCGGGCTGTGCTGGCGTTTGCGCTAGAGGGAGGCGGAACCTAGGGCGAGAGGCGCCACGGAGGAGCGGACAGAGCATGCTACGCTAGGCAAGGCGAAGGTAGTCTAAGGGTCGAACTTACTGATACCATCTCAGAATGTGAACACAACGGAATGAAATGACTAGCAAGGGTTTGGATACAAATATGAACCCTAACTGAGTTGTACTCTCTAGGGAGTACCTCACTGCAGCCTATAACAATTATAGCATTTGACAACCATGAACACTCTCCCCAACGAAATCGGCAATGCGCTTGCCCAGCTCATGTGCCAACTCGAAGCGTTGACGCTAAAAAATCGTCCGGTACGAGCTGAAATGCAACAGCTTTGTAAGAGGCGGACGCGAAGCAGCGGATCGAATACGCCATAACGCTGCTGAGAGGCCCGGCCTTGGAGTGGTGGCGCCAACTCACGCTGGCTGCTTTTAGAAGGGCTCATTTAGACGGGCATCAACAGGGCGAGGGGCATGCAGCTGCAACTTCGAGCTTAGAGAGTTTAGCTTTGGGTGTTACACGGTTCCAACGACATGGGAAGGATTTCGGTGATGAAAAGTAGGTTCGACTTGGTAAACGCCTCCGAAGCTGCTAGGAAGCGTCTGCGTCATTTCCGATAGATAGGAAACGTCCAGGAGTACACACGATGATACTTAAGCATCTGCAACGAGATAGGCGACATCATGGAAGCAGAGATGCGCGATCGCTACCTCGAAGGGTTGAAGCCGGATTTAGCGGAGATCATAGCGATTCACGGGTTGTCCACCTTCGAGTCGGTAGTCGCAGCAGCAGAACGCGTCGACGCAGTAAGAAGCCGACGGGGTCGTGACGATCGTGATAGGGGATACAATAAACCGATCAATGATACTCGCTCGAGGGACGGACCGTCGCCCATGGAGATTGGTGCAGTTAACAGTGACGGCTCACAGCGAACGGGTTTTAGGGGGAAATATCACTACTACAAAAAGCCGGGACACATGAAGCGCGACTGCCCATAGCTTAAGGAGCGGCGGCAGGGAGTAGGAAACCGCCAGTAGATAGTGGGTGGCTAGCTGGTGTGGACGCTTCCAATCCCGCCACGTCTACGCCGAATGAGGTAGATGCTGTTGATCAACCAGTCGTGCTTCTAGGAAAACTTCGTGGAGTTCCAGTCATTCTCGTAGATAGCGGAGCTAGCCACTCTTTTGTCTCTTCATCGCTAGTTAGTCGTCTCCATCTCGAAGTAGATTCGGCAGTCAATTTCAAGGACGCTCGCATGGTAGATGGGACGCCTCTCCACATAGGACCAGCCATTCGCAAGTAGTGCTAGGAACCATCACGGTTAGGTGTGACTTTGACTCTGCGACGCTGGACGGTTACGATTTCATCTTCGGGAGGGATTGGCTACGGGCGGTTAGTACTCAGTTCGATTGGGCTCAGGGAAGCTGCAGCGTCAAGGTAGACGGGGAGTTCCGGGAGCTGCCACAGTGGAGCGATGGGGCCACATCCTCCAGAGCTATCATTAATGATGTTCGTGTGTGGCAACTGGCAAAGCGTGCGGCACGGATCTTCGCGGTTTTCTTTGAGGAGGTGGAAGCTGAGGAGGGAAAAGGAGGGAGTGCAGCAGTTGGTGAGAAGGCGACTCTTCCTGCTGAGGTGAATGCACTGTTAGCAGAGTTCGCAGACGGGTTGCCCCAGGGGTTGCCTCCTAGCCGAGCAGTCGACCATCGAATAGAGTTGGAGCCAGGGAGCAGGCCAGTAGCGAAGCCGCAGTGGAGGTTGAGTACAGCAGAGACATAAGAGATGACGCAGCATGTCAGGCATTTCCTAGCACATGGGTTCATACGGCCATCTAGATCACCTTGGGCAGCACCGATCCTTTTCGCCCCTAAGAAAGACGGAGGGTTACGGATGTGCATAGATTTCTGCGCACTGAATGCCGCCATGGTTAAGAACAGATTGCCGCGAGTAGAGGATCCTTTAGATGCAGTGCAGGGCGCTAGAATTTTCTCCAAGATCGATCTTCGTTCAGGATATCATCGGATTCGCGTAGTTCCAGAGGACCAGCGCATGACGGCGTTTCGTACGAAGCAGGGGTTGTACGAGTTCAGGGTTCTACCGTTCTGATTGACCAACGCCCCAGCAACGTTTCAGACGCTCATGAACACTGTCCTCTTCGAGTTCCTAGGATCGTTCGTCGTAATTTACCTAGACGACATCCTCATCTTCTCCAAGACAAAAGAGGAGCACGTGTAGCACGTGCAGAAGGTATTCGAGGTCTTGAGGAGGGAGCAGCTGTACGCTAAGCAGTCGAAGGAGGAAGGCTTCCAGACACCTCTGGGAAGGTCAGAACGGGTGCAGCAGCTGCAATTTTCACTCTCCGTCATGGACTGAGGAATTCCAGGAAAACATCTCTCCTCAGAGCCAGGGCAACAAACCAATCTTACCAGACTCGGCAAGGCAGGTTCGGAGGAGCCAAGCAACCAAAGATGATGAAGCGACAGAACCAATATGAGGGGTGTATGCTAGTGCTGAAGTGTGACAACGACATAGGACTTTGTGGCGGGCAAGCTGAAAATTTTAGGCGTTTGGTCTATAAGCCTCCGTAGAAATCTGCGAGGGTACGGTACTATACACTACCTAGGCCCTCTAGCTCCGGTTACGACCGCGGTGTTTTTGCATTGTACGTGTATAGTGCATATTTCACCTACCAAAAAAAAAAAAAAAAAAAAAAAAAAAAAAAAAAAAGCTAAGCAGTCGAAGTGCGAGTTCTTTCTCCCAGAGGTCGAGTTTCTAGGTCACGTGGTATCCGCTAGTGGCAATAAGACCGACAGGAAAAAGATCGCAGCAGTACAAGATTGGGTAGCTTCGACCTCAGTCAAGGAACTGCAGAGCTTCCTCGGTTTCGCCAACTACTACCATCGTTTCGTTCAGGGATACACATCGATCGCTAGTCCACTCACCGACCTACTTCGGAAGGGCGTAGAGTTTCTTTGGGGTCCAGCGCAGCAGCAGGCGTTCGAGCAGATGAAACAGTCGCTCACGTCTTCACCGACACTGTCGTACCCCGATCTCACTCGCCCGTACGTTGTAGTGACCGACGTTTCAGATCAGGCCATAGAAGCTGTGATTCTTCAGGACCAGGGCCGCGGGTTGCAGCCGATCGCGTACGAGTCACATAAGCTGAGGGGAGCGGAGCTGAACTATCCGATTCACGACAAGAAGGCGCTCGCAATCATCCATGCATATAATGTGTGGAGGTGCCACCTAGAAAGGGCAGATAGTGTTATACGCACGGACCACTGCTCGCTTCGCTTTCTCAAGTCACAGCCGCAGCTAAGTCGTCGCCAGGCTAGATGGATGGAGTTCATGAAGGGGAGTTTTCACTCAAGCATAGAGTACAAGCCAGGCGTGCGCAACCCAGCAGATCCGCTCACTCGCCCTAGTTGCCAGCTCGCTAGTCTCACAGTCACTGCCGGACATCCACTTCTCATAGCACTCTTCGAGCATGGATACACAATAGTTCACGACTTCACACCGCAACCGCCCGCAGGAGCAGAGGTGCAGGGTAGTGTCTACATACAGAAGGGTACCACACGGATTTGGGTTCCAGCCTACCGCCCTCTTCGACAGCTCCTTTCCGAGGCACACGATGTCGCTAGTGCATGTCACTTCGGAGCAGACAAGACGGCTAAGACGCGTAGTCGCACGCACTTTTGGTCAGGGCTTGCAGCAGACATAGAAGATTATATTCGCTCGTGCGACACGTGTCAGCGTACGAAGTCATCTCGCCAGCGCAAAGCGGTACTTTTGCAGTCGATTCCACCGCCCGACCGCCCTTGGCAGGTAGTTACCATGGATTTAATCAAGTCCGCCCGACCGCCCTTACCAGGTAGTTACCGCGCACTGTTAGGGGTCACGACGCCATCTTCGTGGTAGTGGATAAGTTTTCTCGAGCAGTGCACTTCATCCCCACGCACGGCAAGGTCACAACAGAGGAAGTCGCGACGCTGTTCGTAGATAACGTAGTCCGACTGCACGGGGTTCCGGATTCCATCATCTCACACCGCGACCCTCGTTTCACTTCGAAGTTTTGGAAGCCGCTTTTTGCACTGTTTGGGACTCTTTTAGCCATGTCGTTTACGTACCATCCAAAGACAGAGGGGCAGACTGAGCGCGTGAACCAGACATTGGAGCAGTTTTTTCACAACATCACGATGCACGACGCAGCTGTATGGGACAAGAAGCTGAGCATGGCTGAGTTCGCCTACAACAACACGCACCACTGGTCCACAAGCATGTCACCGTTTTTTGCACTGTACGGTTAGCACCCCATGTCAAACTTATATGCTATAGTCTGTGTAGGCTGTAGTGGGGTAGTCCATATAGGGTACAACACTTTTAGGTTTCCTACTTGTACCCACCTGCTTTCTAGTTCAGTCATTCCTTCCTTCACTATTCGGACATGGTATTCTGAGCAGGTTCCCTCGTGGGAACGTTTTTTTTAGGGCCCACCACGATTAACATTTTTTTTTCTGCCCTGCCCAAAGCGCGCCTCGCGCCTGCCTCACCTGTGCCGTCGCGCGCCCTGCCCTAGTGCCGCCCGTCGCGGCCCTGCCTTCTCGGTCCGTCGCGGCCCTGCCTTCTCGGTCCGTCGCGGCCCTGCCCTAACGGCCCGTCGCGGCCCTGACCTAGCCGCCCGTCGCGGCCTTGCCCTGTCGCCGCCTCGTCGCGGCCCCGACCTCGCTGCCTCGTCGCGGCCCTGCCCTGCCGCCACCCGCGGCCCTGCCTTGCCGCCCGTCGCGGCCTACCCTAGCCGCCCGTCGCGGCCCTACCCTGCCGCCCCTCGTCGCGGCCCCGACCTCGCCGCCCGCTGCGGCCTCTGCCCTGCCGCTGCTCGTCGCGGCCCTGCTCTACCGCCGCCCAGCCGCGGCCCTGCCCTACTGCCGCCGTGTTGCGGCCCTGCTCTGCCGCCGACTACTCGCGGCCCTGCTCTGCCGCCGACTCGTCGCGGCCCTGCCCTTCAGCCGCCCCAGTCGCGGCCCTGCTCTACCGCCGCCAAGTCGCGGCCCTGCCCTGCTGCCGCCCCAGTCGCGGCCCTGCCCTTCACCCGCCCCTGTTAAGCACCCGCGCCGCCCAGCCGAGCCGCGCCGCCCAACCTAGCCGCGCTGCCCAGCCGAGCCGCGTCGCCTAGCCGAGCCGCGCCGCCCTGCCGAGCCGCGCCGCACTGCCGAGCCGTGCCGCTCTGCCCGCACTGCTCCTGCTACTACTGCTGCTACTGCTGCTACTGCTGCTACTGCTGCTACTGCTACTACTGCTGCTGCCGCCATGGCTAGCCCTAATGTTCTTACATTTGATGCTGAGGGGCGTGCGGTTGACTTTGACGTGTGGGTTGACGACCTGCAGCTCTTTCTTCAGTGTGACTCTAAGGACGGAGTATCCCTTTTCGATCACACGTCCGGTGTCTCTCCTGCACCTGCTGCCAGTGCTGACAGTACGGTTCGCTCGCAGAGGACCACTCGTGACGCTGTTGCTCGCCTTGCTGTTCGTAGTCACCTTCCGTCTGCTGAGCGCGCGCACTTTGGCCAGTACAAGACTGCTAAGTCTTTGTATGACGCTGTAGTTGCGCGCTACTCCTCCCTTGCCACTACTGCCCTCAGCCGCCTCATGCTGCCGTACCTGTTCCCTGACCTTGCCGCCTTTGCCACAGTCGCTGACCTCATTACTTACCTCCGCACTAGTGACGCCTGCTACCGCGCTGCGCTTCCCACTGAGTTCTGCGCCAAGAACCCCCCCCCCATGTACATCACCCTCTACTACCTAGTCACCCGTCTCCCTGACTCCCTCTCTTCAGTCAGGGACCACTTTCTCTCCCTTTGCCCCACCGAGCTCACCGTCGACCTGCTAGAGGAGCGCCTCACTGCAGCTGAGAAGAGTATCGTTGCTGTAGGTGCTTCTCGCGGCGACCCTCGCGCCCCTTTCTTTGAGGGGTTTTCCCCTGTCCCACTTCTCCCCTCTGTTGCTTCTGCTGCTGCTGTCGACCTCGTTGGCACTGAGGAGGTCGGGGCTGCGTCTGCTCCTAGTGGGAGGCGCCGCAACAGCAAGGGCAAGGGGGGCAAGGGTGGTGGAGGGGACGGTGGGGGTGGCGGTGGAGGCGGTGGAGGAGGCGGAGGGGGTGGTGGTGGAGGTGGGGGTGGTGGCGGGAGTGGGGGCGTTGGTGGCGGCGGTGGGGGTGGTGGAGGCAGCGACAGCGGCGGTGGAGGCAGCGGCAGCGGTGGTGGAGGTGGCGGCGGCGGTGGTGCTGGTCGAGGTGGAGCCGCGCAGCGTGGAGGCTTTGGTGGTAGCCAGCGCCAGCAGCAGCCGCGTTCCCGTGAGACCCCGTCGCCCCAGCAGCTTCGTAAGTGGTACGCTGGGCGTGGGAGGTCTGGGGGTGCTGGTCCCTGCACTTACGTTCTTCGCACCGGCGGGCGCCGTGGGGAGACGTGCGGACTGCCACACACTACGCAGCGCTGCTTCGGTCGCCTGACTGACGTCTGGCGCGCCCAGTTTCCTGACGCTGTTGAGCTCCCTCACTGGGGTGATCAGCTTAAGCAGAATGTTGCTATCTTTGATCTTGATTTCGATGCTATCCTTGCTGCCATGTATGCTGTGACTGATAGTGCTGAGGGTGACTGTTACCTGTGTGTTCCGCCTGACCCGGGCATTGAGGCTGCTGCTCTAGGTGCTAGTGAGTCTGCTGCTCTAGGTACAAGTGAGCCTGCTGCTCCAGGTGCTGGTGAGTCTGCTCTCTCTGGTACTGCACCTACTGAGGCCTTGCACACTTTCACACTTGACTCCGGTGCTTCGCGCTCCTTCTTTCGCGACAGCACCACACTCACGCCGCTCAGTCGGCCGGTCGCAGTCTCCCTGGCTGACCCCTCTGGGGGCCCAGTCCTTGCGCACTCCTCCACGGTTTTACAGTGTCCTGCGGCCCCGTCGGGCTTGCTGTCGGGACTCCACCTCCCCTCGTTCTCTACGAACCTGGTGAGTGGAGCTGACCTCCAGGACGTGTGGGTTGACCAGTTCACCCCTGGAGGTCAGCGTGTGACCCACTGCACTTGCTCTCGGACAGGCCGCCACCTGGCCACGTTCACCCGTCGGCCTGGGTCGAGTCTGTACACACTGACTACTGCGTCTCCTCCGGTTACTGCGTCTGGTCAGGTAGCCGCGTCTGGTCAGGTGTTTGCTGCCGTGTCCAGGTCTAGTCCGGCGTCTGCCCCCTGCTCGTGTCGTCCTCTGTCACACGAGACTCTCCTTTGGCACCACCGCCTTGGTCACCCCTCCCTGCCTCGTCTTCGAGGTATGGCCTCCCGTACCCTTGTCTCTGGTCTCCCCCGGTCCCTCCCTCCCCTTCCTCCGGGGCCGGCCCCTACCTGTGTTCCTTGTGTTGAGGGCCGGCAGCGCGCCGCTCCTCACTCCTCCGAGTTCCCTCCGACAGAGGCTCCCCTGCAGAATCTCCACATGGACGTGTGGGGCCCAGCCCGCGTCCGTGGACAGGGTCACGAGCGTTACTTCCTGCTGGTCGTTGACGACTACTCGCGTTACACCACAGTCTTCCCCTTGCGCCGCAAGGGTGAGGTCACTGAGGTGTTGATCGGCTGGATCTACGGTGCCCGTCGCCAGCTCAGCGAGAGTTTCGGCTCGGACCTTCCTGTTCTGCGTCTGCACTCAGACAGGGGTGGTGAGTTTTCCTCCGACCTTCTGAGGGCTTTCTGTCGTGCGGAGGGCATCCGCCAGACGTTCACGCTTCCGGCCTCCCCACAGCAAAATGGGATCGCTGAGCGCCGCATTGGCATGGTCATGGACGTCGCTCGTACGTCCATGATCCATGCGGCTGCTCCCCATTTTCTGTGACCGTTCGCGGTTCAGTACGCTGCGCATCAGATCAACCTTCAGCCTCGTGTCTCCTTGCCGGAGACCACACCTACTCTGCGGTGGACGGGGAAGGTTGGCGATGTGTCTGTGTTCCGTGTCAGGGGATCTCGAGCCTTTGTCCGCGATTCTTCCGCGGACAAGCTGTCCTCCCGTGCTGTTCCCTGCGTCTTCCTTGGCTTCCCCCCTGACGCGCCTGGGTGGCAGTTTTACCACCCCACCTCGCGTCGTGTTCTGTCCTCTCAGGACGTCACGTTTGACGAGTCGGTATCTTACTACCGTCTCTTTCCCTACCGCACTGCCCCTCTCCCCCCCCCCGCCGCTCTTCCTAGCACCAGGTGCTCCTCCGGTAGACCCCCTCCCCCCTCAGGGTCCTGCCCCCTCAGGTGTGTCCCAGGTAGACCCTGTCGAGCCTGTCGAGGTAGCTGTCGACTCTGGTGCTGCTAGGGGTGCTGAGCCTGCGGGTGCGGGGCCTGGGGGTGCTGAGCCTGGGGTTGCTGAGACTGAGGGTACGGAGCCTGGGGGTGCTGAGCCTGAGCGTGTGGAGCCTGGGGGTGTTGAGCCTGGGGGTGCTGAGTCTGGGGGTGCTGAGCCTGAGCGTGCTGAGTCTGGAGGTCCTCCTGGTGTCCCGTCACGGCGGGAGCCCCTCTCTCCACAGCGGCTGCGTGAGTGGTACGCTCGGCGCTGTAGCCATGCTGCTGGAGCTACGGGGCCTGCTGCTGGAGGTGCTTCTGGAGCTAGAGCTGCTAGAGGTGCTGCTGGTGCTGGAGCTGCTGGAGTCGCTGGTCCTGGAGGTGCTAGTGCTGGAGGACGTGGCCCTGCTGGAGGTCCTGCTAGTGTTGGAGCTGCTGGAGGTGCTGGAGCCGCTGGTCCCGGAGGTGCTCGTACTGGAGGTACTGGCACTGCTGGTGGTCCTGCTGGTGTTGGAGCTACTGGAGGTGCTGGAGCCGCTGGTCCCGGAGGTGCTCGTACTGGAGGTACTGGAGCTGCTGGGGCTGGTGGTGCTGCAGGAGTTGGAGCTGGAGGTGCTGGAGCTGTTGCTGCTGGAGGTGCTGTTGGAGCTGGTGCTGCTGGAGGTGCTACACCTGGTGGTCCTGCGGGAGTTGTAGCTGGAGACCCTGGAGCTGAGGGTACTGGTGCTGTCTCTGCTGTTTCTGGAGGCGCTACGCGGCCGCGGCCGTACTACGTTCCGCTCCTTCAGTAGGTTCTTGGCCTCCCGCCTTCTACTAGTCCTACTCCTCCCTTACTGAGTCCACCGCCTGTCCAGTCGCAGTCGCAGTTACCGCCAGCCTCTCCACTGCCTGGTCCTTCTCCTTACTCTGGACCGACTAGAGGTCTTACGGAGCGTCGTGCGCCTGAGTCTCATCCTGCGTCGCCTGAGTCTCGTCCTGAGTCGCCTATTCGCGCTGTTCGCACTGGTCGTGTTCCGCGTCAGCGTCCTCCTCCTGTCCCTGGCACTCACTATATGACTCTGCGCCCTTCTACTGCTCCACAGCGTGTCCCTCTGCTGTCTCCTCCTGCGTCCTCTCTTCCTGACGGTCCGGACCCGGAGTCTGACTCCCTTCGTGCTGCTAGTCCTAATGTCACGCGTTTCCTGGCCACTGTTGTCACTGACCCTTCGTTTGAGTCCACTGCTGCGTCTGCTCTAGTTGCTGAGCTTGTTGACTTTGCTGCCGCCTGTCGTCTAGACTACGCCGCTAGTCTTGTTGCTGAGTCTGAGTTTGAGTCTGTCTCTCCTCCGTCCGTCGGGGGTGAGTGTGCTCTTGGCATGGACGTCCTTGAGGACAGACAGGAGGAGTTTGAGTGCTTTGCCGCTGCTTTACCTCATCTCGTGTCCATGCTGATTGCACCTGAGGGAGACCCGGATGCACCAGACATCCCGACCCCGCGCTCTTACACAGAGGCGATAGAGGGTCCCTACTCCTCTCAGTGGCAGACAGCCATGGACACAGAGATGGCTTCCTGGAAGTCCACAGGCACCTACATCGATGAGGTTCCCCCGCATGGGGCGAACATCGTCAGTGGCATGTGGATTTTCAGGGTGAAGCGGCCGCCGGGTTCTCCGCCTGTCTTCAAGGCGCGTTACGTTGCACGAGGCTTCAGTCAGCGAGAGGGAGTTGACTTCTTCCAGACCTTCTCCCCTACCCCAAAGATGACCACTCTTCGGGTTCTGCTGCACGTCGCCGCTCAGCGTGACTACGAGCTTCACTCTCTTGACTTCAGCACTGCTTTCCTACAGGGCAGCCTGCACGAGGAGATCTGGCTGCGCCGCCCACCTGGCTTCACTGGGTCGTTTCCTGCTGGTACCTAGTGGAGCCTCCGGCGGCCAGTCTACGGTCTCCGCCAGGCACCCCGTGAGTGGCACGACACACTGAGGACGACTCTTGCTGCTCTTGGGTTTGCTCCTTCTACTGCTGACCCGTCGCTGTTTCTACGCACCGACACCACTCTGCCGCCGTTCTACGTTCTCGTGTACGTAGATGACTTGGTCTTTGCTACTTCTGACACTGAGCGACTCGCCCACGTGAAGTCGGAGCTGCAGAAGAGACACACGTGCACAGACCTGGGTGAGCTGACAAGCTATCTTGGCTTGCGGATCACCCGGGACAGAGCACAGCGCACCATTACCTTGACTCAGTCACACATGGTGCAGCAGGTCCTTCGGCGCTTCCGCTTCACGTACTCCTCGCCACAGTCCACTCCTCTGCCTACCGGTCACTCGCTCTCAGCTCCACCTTCGGACGAGTCCGTAGAGCCGAGTGGCCCATATCCAGAGCTTGTGGGCTGCCTCATGTACCTGATGACCTGCACTCGACCTGACCTTGCCTACCCTCTTAGCATTCTAGCACGCTATGTCGCTCCTGGCAGACATAGGAAGGAGCACATGGATGCCGCTAAGAGGGTGTTGCGCTACTTGTGCAGCACGTCGGGCATGGGGCTCGTGCTTGGAGGACGGGCTCGAGTTGTCCTCACTGGTCACGCAGACGCTTCCTGGGCTGACGACTTGGCTACGCAGCGGTCGTCACAGGGTTACACCTTCAGTCTTGGCTCCGGCTCTGTTTCTTGGCGGTCTACCCGCTCTTCTCCTGTTCTCAGCTCCAGTTGTGAGGCTGAGATCTACGCAGGGGCCATGGCTGCACAGGAGTTACGCTGGCTCACCTACCTGCTGACCGACCTGGGAGAGCCACCTCGTTCTCCTCCAGTTCTGTATGTCGACAACAAGGCCATGATTGCCTTGTGTCAGGAGCACAGACTGGAGCACAGAACGAAGCACATCGCTCTGCGCTACTTCTTTGCTCGAGAGTCGCAGCAGCGTGGTCAGCTTCGTCTTGCTTACGTGGCCACTCGGGCCAACACTGCTGATGTCTTCACCAAGGCACTTCAGCCTTGTGATCATCAGCGTTTCTGTACTGTTCTTGGCCTTGTGCCTTCTGTGCCTCACTTGCTTACTTCTTGACTCTGCTTGTACTGTGATCTCTATACATATACCTGCATGCTTACACTTGCTAGGTTGTGATAATTGTATTGCTTGTTCTCCTTTATATAACTCTGCATGTGTTGGCCTTGTGGCCATTTGCTTGTGCTCAGAATGCGTGGTGACGTCGTGATCCACCCTGAGCTTGCTTTGCCTTTCTTGACCTGTCTTGTGACCTCTTGTTCTCCCCCACTTTGCCTATGGGGGTGTGTCAAACTTATATGCTATAGTCTGTGTAGGCTGTAGTGGGGTAGTCCATATAGGGTACAACACTTTTAGGTTTCCTACTTGTACCCACCTGCTTTCTAGTTCAGTCATTCCTTCCTTCACTATTCTGACACCCCAATGTCCCCACTCGTGTCGATCTCACACCCGCTATCCCTCGTGCGGACAACTTCCATCAGCATATCACCTTCATTCATGATCATGTGAGGAAGCACCTTGAGCTCGCAAATGCACGCATGGTAGGCACCATCAACCGTGGTCGTTGTGAGGTGCCGTTGCAGTCGGCGACCGTGTTCTTTTGGATAGCCGCAACCTCAGTCTACCGCAGGACAGCAAACTTCGACCACGCTTCATTGGTCCATTTGTCATTGAGCGCGCACTTGGTTCAGTCTCATACCGCTCCGCCTTCCCGCTCATTTCTGCATGAACCCGTCATTCCACGTGTCTCTCCTTCATCCATACACCGATCCCAACGCCACCTTCACGAACCGTGATCGCACTCCACTGCCGGTAGCTGTTGACACCGACGAGCCCGACTATCAGATCCAGTGCATCCTCAGGCACCGTTGTCGTCTCCAGGGGGGTGTCTCTTTCATCAACTTCTTGGTTCGTTGGCGTGGTTATGACGCAGCAGACGAAAACTAGGTTCCTTCGTTCTTGCCGTCTCCTGACAACGCTTGCCTCCAAGCGTACCTTCAATCTGCAGGCGCCGCGGACGTGGCCTCCTTGGGAGGGGGGGTAGTGTTACAGGGGATTTTACCGTTCATTATAAACAGTACTTCGCAACCTTATCATCACCTTATCTTCACAGATTTCTTAGTGCCACGTGGCACTCTAGTTTCCTTGCCTTCTACTTTCTAGTCCCGCGAAGTACTTTCCAACTGCTTACTTTCACCAAAATCTGTTGGAATAATGATTAATTCGGGTTGCTCCAATAAACCTATATGTAGTGCTGGATCTACCCTATGGTAGTGTAAAATACATTGTTGGGTTGGGAGAACTTGTGGTGTACACTCTTTGGAGTGGACTACCCCCCAAACACTATAGGTTGGGGTTCTCTCTTCTTGGAACTCACTTCTTGAAAACCCCTTTGGTTCTAGCATGGTTCATGCCCAAGTTGGCTCCTAAGATTCCTAGGCTTTAGGAGAGGGTTCAAAGCTACTATAGCTTCCGCTAGTAACTTAGACCATTCTGACATGGTATCAGAGTAAGGAAGGCCTAGCAATCTGTTGGAATTGGGAGCCCGGCAAAAGATTGGACTATAATATACTGGTGGAGGCTAAATAACTTCCATCCCTCCCGAAGGGCTGCCGAAATTGCATCGTGGCGGACTCTGGACGTGGGAGGGGAGGAGGATAGAAGAAACCAGTTGGAAATCGTGTGAATCCATTCTTGAAGACAAGAGGAGCGACATCCATTCACGGAGAGGCTCAGTAAACGTTGGCCGATCAAGACATGCAGCACATTGTTGGAAAGATCTCATCATGATCTTCAACAATTGCCTCGGGGTCGTCACAAGTCGACGAGCGGATCGGACGCAATTCACGAAATACAGCCGGCTGACGAACCGGAATATCGCGAATCGGGAAATGTTTAAGGCGCGGAAAAAGGGATTAAAGGGCACACGCCAAGAGAGGAGGTCAGGGCGCATCCAATAAGCCAAACATTGGGAGAAACTGTTGAGTTTTTGTCGACGGAAAATCGGCCAACTTCGGCGAGTTTAAGCGGACAGCTCGCACGGGGGATTGTGGCTGAATCAAACGGCTTGTCATTCGGAGGTTCGGGCGCGGAGTTACGTTCTAAAAACCAAGAAGGGGTGAATCTGCCCACGTCGTCTTCACCGCCACCGTTGCCTCCACCACCACCTCAACTTCAATCGTCGGTGTCGCTACCACAAATGGATCATGACTCGGGCGATGGAAAGCTGGAGAGTGCAGCAAAGTTCGACGGGAGCGACTATTTGACTTGGAGCTTCCGGTTCGAACAATGGGCAGAGGCGAACGATATGTAGGGGTACTTTGATGGGTCGGAGGAGCGACCTGCATCGGGTGATGCACGATTGAAGTGGGAGAAGAGGAATCGGAAGGCATTTGCCCAATTCTGCAATGCCTTGGTAGCGGATGAGTTGACTCACCTTGTTCGGGAGTTTGGCGGCAAGACCGAGCTGGGCGGTGCACCTGCAGATGGTGGAGCAAGAGCAGTCACTCGTGTTCTTGCAAGTACAGCAGCGTCATACACACGTGTGAGGGAGTTCTACTTTCAGCGTGGCTTGTGCAACCGGATGGCACTTTCTGAAAAGCTCTCTTCCTTGAAGATGAAAGAGGGAGAGGGAGTGGCTGCGTACTGGGCGCGTGCTGAGAACTTGAGGTCCAAGTACTTGACCGCAGGGGGGAAGGAGGGGGTTGAGAAGTGGATAATGAGGGTGCTCAACGGACTACCTCCTCACTTTAAAATGCTGAAGGTGGTGCTAAACAACCAGTCATTGTTGTTTACCAAGGACGAGCTGCTTACCTCTTTGAGGAGCGATGAGATGCGGATTGGTGTCGCACCAAGATCGGATGGTGTAGCCACTTTTGGAGCGGGTACGAAAGTTGACAGCAGCGGAAGGGGAAATTGGGACAAGGGAGGAAAGCATGGAGACAGCGGTAGCAGCAGCGGCACCAACTCGGGCAGATGGGGTCAGGGGAAAGGCAAAGCAGGAGTGCTTGATTTCCCTTGGGGGTCCAACGGCATGGCTTCTAGGGGGTAGTGTCATGGCTGTTGGGATGAGGGACATGCGTGGCAGCGATGTCCTCACCGACCTAAGGGAGGAATCCCGGCATTCCTACAGTGGGGGAGTCGTGGATCCAACGGCAAGGCTCTGGTGGCGGATGATGAGGAGCAGGATGACAAGGCAGAGGTACCGATTGGTGGGGCAGTTGCAGCAGTAGAAGGGGAGAAGCCGCGAGAGGGGTGGTGGGTTGACAGTGAGGCCAGGCATCTGACTTGAGCTTGAGCCAGCTGAGATTCGAGGTGTTAGATTGGGAGACGGACAGGTGGTGAAAGCGGTTGGCATGGGTGAGGTGCTAGTGGTTGGAGATTGGCCAGGAGAAGTATGTCCGTTGTCTTCAGGGAAGATTTGGTGACCTGCTGAGAGACACACATAGGGTGCATACTCCCAAGTCACCCAATGATCTCTCTAAGTTCAGGAAAGGTACTTGGTCATGCGGAGATAACTACTACAACGGGAGCTAGAATACGGGCTAGGCACGGGTGCTCGTGTGATCTCTGCGTTCGTTGGTCCTTAGTCGTTTTCCTAGTGCACACACTGCTTGCTAGTTCACGGGGCAATTTGGCAAGAGTTTCACTAAGAAAGGTTGACAACAATGGTACAAAGAAGTTGGCATGGCAAGACTACATCAGAGCTAGCATTCAGGTTGGTCGACTGCCAGCGCAGCATGGTCGACCGCGTTCCAGCACGACTTGGTCGACCGCGCTCCAGCAGTGCAAAGTCGACGGCGTGCCAACGCAGCAGGTCGATGGCGTGCCAGCGTTGCTCCCGCAGTACAGCATCGCACCAGCTTCGCAGGTGCTCGCAGATGATTGGCGTGCTGAGCCTCGTCACCTGCACAGCGCACACACCAAGTCAACCTGGCGCTGACGACTGCATCTGATCAGCCACGTCGACCTCGGGATACCACCACCGAGATCGGACTTGCCAACTTCGCCTGGGCGACCGTCGCACTCCTCCGCAGAACCTCGTCACCCAGGTAACCTGGTCGACCGGACAACCACGTCGACCAGCTGCTCCGGTTTGTGCCCGTCGACCTCCCAAGTCGACGACCACCCCAAGTCAACCTCACCAGGTCGACCACCCTTGGTCGACCAGCTCCAGGTCGACGTCACTCCTGGTCGACCAGCTCAGTTGTGAGCCGACCACCCAAGTCGGCTACCCGAAGTCGGCATCACCAAGTTGACGCCGTGCTACTCGACGCCCAGCTGCTCGGCGTCCTGAGTCGTGGTCGACGTCGGCCCCTCCTCCGTCGACCACCAGGTCAGGTCGACCACCAGGTCGACATCACGCCTGGTCGACCAACCACCAAGTCGACCAGCAGGCCTGTCAGCCGACCACCAAGTCGGCTGCCCCAAGTTGGCGTCACCAAGTCGACGCCCTCCGCAGGTCGACTTCCCAGGTCGACCTCCCTGTAGTCGGCGCCACCCTGAAGTCGGCGCCCTTGCAGTGGCCCCCGTGCAGGTCGACCTCCTCATCAACCAGCTCGCCCAATGCTGCAGGTCGGCTGCTCCCTTCACACCCGACCACGAAGTCGGCTCCGCCCAAGCGAGGACGGGGCCAACACACAACTCCCGTTGACACTCCCCTGCCGCGTTCACGCTTGGGCCCCCTTGCCCACACGGCAGTACTCCTCAGAGAATAGCTCATCGACGTGCACCCACCACACAGCACGTCGTCCACCGCACCAGCCATGCAAGAGGGCATGGCACCTACTGCTGCACGTCGTCATCTTCGTCGCCCATGCCAGCCAAGCGCACCTGGCCGATGGAGACGGAGCACCGGTTGAAGGCCGGATAGTGCACCGCCTTCGTCAGGAAGTCGGCCGGCTGCTCGGTGGTCGGGATGTACCTCAGCGAGAACTTCCCACTCCTCACCATGTGCTGCAGCCAGGCCTGTCGCCGCTCCATGTGCTTGAGGTTGCCCGTCAACCCCATGCCCTCGGCGACCGTGATGGCCGACTTGTTGTCCACCCGGAGGACGGTTGGCTTCCCGGCATCCAGCTGCCGGAACTCTGCGAGGAGGAAGCGAAGACGACGTCCCTCCTTGCCGGCTTCCGTGGCCGCCACGTACTCCGACTCGGTCGACGACAACGTCGCGCACTTGATGCGCTGGCTCGACCAGGAGACTGCGGCCCCTCCGTAGACGAACACATAGCCGCCCGTGCTCGTCCGGCTCTGCTTGTCACCAGCGTCGTCGGCGTCCACGTAGTCGACCAGCTCCAGCGACTCAGGTCCACCGCCGAACTCCAGGGCGGTGTCACGCATGTTAGCAAGGTAGGCGAGGCAGCGGTCGACCTCGCGCCATTGCTGGTCGCTCCTCACCGTGAGGCTGCTCCCCAACTTATTGCAGGCGAAGGCGATGTCCGGCCTCGTCGTCGTCGCCGCGAACTGCAGCGAGCCGACCTTCTGCCGGTACTCCTCCTCCTGTCGCTCCTGTGCCTCCTCGTCGTCGAAGGTGAGCTCGGCGTAGGCGTCGACCGAGACCGGCATCTTCAGGGTGCGCCCAGTCTGCTCCTCGTCGATGAAGCGCCTACGCAGCTTGTCGGCGTAGCCCTGCTGGTGCAGCCACAGCTTCCCCGCCGACCTGACGCGGACGATCTCCAGCCCGAGGTACTTCTGCACCGGCGAGATCTCACGCAGCTCGAAGGCGGACTCCCGCAGCCCCTTCAGCTCCTTCAGCATCTCGGTGCTGCTGCTCGCTGCGAGCAGGTCGTCGACGTAGACCAGCACCCAGCAGGCCACTCCGTCGTCGCCGACCTTGAAGTACAGAGCCTCGTCGACCTGGCTCTTCTTCCACCCGGCGCCGACCAGCACGTCGTTGAGCGCCAAGTACCACAGCAGCGGCGACTGCTTCAGGCCGTACAGGCTCTTCAGCAGCTTGCACACCCGGCCGGTTCCATCGTTGAAGTAGTCCGGCTGAGACATGTAGAGCACCCGGTCGAGCTTGCTCAGCAGGAAGGCGTTCTTCATGCCGAGCTGCATCAGGTTGAGGTTGAGGACAGCGACGATGCTGAGGAAGATCCTCAGCGTGACGTAGCTGCCCACCGGCGCGAACGTCTCGTCGTAGTCGGCGCCATACACCTGGGTGAAGCCCTTCACGACCAGCCTCGCCTTCTCGCGCTCGACCGTGTCGTCGACGTGGTACTTCGTCGTCAACACCCACCGGTTCTTCATGATGTTCACCCCCGGCGGGCGTTCGACCAGCTCCCAAGTGCCCATGTTGATGAGGCTGCGGATCTCCTCCTCCATGGCGGGCTTCACCGCCGGGCCCTTCCAGCTCGCCAACGCCTCCTTCACCGTCATCGTCGAGATGTCCCAACGGTGCTCGGGGTCGGCGTGCATGTCGGGGTCGAGCTCCGGAAACTCCTCATCCTCCTCGGCGTCGTCATACGCCAGGTCGTCGTCGTCCACGTCGTACACCGTGGTGAAGGCAGCGGGGACGAAGAAGTCGGGCGGCCTCCGAAGTCGGCCTGACTTCCGGGGTTCAGGCCGAACCTCCACCACGTCACTCTTGGTGGATTCCTCGGCGTCCCCTCCTTCATCACCGTCTTCACTGCCCTCGTCGTCCTGCTGCACCTCGGTCGACTTCCTGGCCGACTTCTCCCCTGCGGTCGGCCTCACTGCTGCCTGCTCCCCTGTCGGCTGCTGCCCTGCTTGTGCTCTCTTCGCCGGCTTCACCAAAGTCGGCTGCACCCCCTCGACATGGTCCTCCCCTATCAACGTCGACTTCACTCCCACGTCGGCTTGCTGCTCGTCTCGTCGGCCACCAGCGATACTCTTGGCCGGCGCCAAAGGCGATGTCCCACCGCTCCCCTCATCGCCGGAGGCCGACAACAAGGTCAGCCTGTCCAGGTCGGCCAGGGGTGGAGGGGCAGGGGTCGTAGAGGGAGGGGAAGGAGGACGGACGACCTCGGCGTCCTCAGCAGCAAGCTCACCGACCTCGTCGAGCAGAGGCAGCGTCGCCGTCGAGGTGTCGGTCGGCGGGGTGGTCGGTGTCCGTCCTAACACCGGCCCGTGCTCCGACTTCCACACCTCCAGCGACATATCCTCGTAGAACACCACGTCCGACGTGGTGACCACCCGGTTGTCGGCGATGTCGAGAAGCTCCCAGCCCTTGCTCTCCTCTGACACGCCGAGGTGGAGGCCCCACTTGGCCTTCGGCTTCAGCTTCCCACCACGCTGCTGCTTGGGGACCAAGAACTGCGCCATGCAGCCCCACACCCGGGCCAGCGACAAGTCGGGCTTCGTCCCGGTGAGCAGCTGGTACGGCGTCGTCCCCGGCGGCAGCGTCGACCTCTCAAGGCAGTTGCGGACCCAGACGGCCTGCCGCAGAGCGAGGTGCCACCAGTGGTGCTGCACGCCCATGTGCAGCAGCATCGTCCACACCGACTCCACCACTGTCCTCATCTCCCGCTCCGCCATGCCGTTCTGCTGCGGGGTGTACGGGCAGATGAGGTCGTGGACGATCCCCTTGCCGTCCACAAAGTCGGTGAACTTCTTCCCGAGGAACTCCTCTCCTCGGTATGAGCGCAGCATCAGCACCGACTTCTTCGCCTGCCTCTCCACCAACACCAGCCACTTCTGGAACTCCAGCAGCACATCCGACTTCTTGGCGACCGGCCTCACCCACACGAAGCGGGTCTTCCGGTCCTTCAGCAGCAGGAAGTACAAGCCGCCGTCCTTGGCAGCCACGCGGAACGGCCCGCACAGGTCGATGTGCACGACTGCCAGCACGTCGTCGGCGTCGGCGCCTTGGTCGGGGAAGGTGTGCCGCGCCAGCTTCCCGCCGACGCACGAGACACACGGTGAGTCAGCGCCCGACGCCGACTTGATGTCCAGCCCAGTGGCGACCTCGTGCTTCGCCGAGCTCCGGATGGTGTCCATGCCGACGTGTGCAAGCCGTGCATGCAGCCTGTTCGGCATCGACTTCGTCGCCGAGACAATTGCCCGCAGGGCCACGACCTCCGTCGTGGGCGACGTCGACCTCGTTGAGCAGGGACGCAGGTCGGTGAAGAGGACACGCCCGGTGTACGTCGCCCGACCGAGCACCTCTCCCGCTGCCGAGACGAGCAGCATCCCATCGCCGTCTTCCTGCAGCTTCACGCCGTGCTCCTTCAGCTGGCCTGCCGACAGCAGGTTCGCCCGCACGCCCGGAACGTAGAGCACGTCGGGGATGAGCACCTGCTTCCTGGCCTCCCCTTGCAGAGCGACAGTGCCGCGGCCCTGGACGTCCTGCAGTGCCCCATTGAAGCTGCGCACGTGCTTGATGGAGCCGCTCGGCTGCAGGTCGACGAAGACTTCCTTCGTCCCCATCAGATGGTGGGAGCAGCCACTGTCGAGCAGGACCACCGCCGGGTTCGCTTGCACAGCTGCCGCCACCGCCTGGAAGTCCTCCCCGGCCTCCGGCGCCAGCGAGACAGTTGGCTCCATGACGCCGACCAGCGAGCACGACGCCGTCTTGTCGTCCCGCCCCTTGCCGCCAGCAGAGGAGTCGGCGTCCTTTGCCGAGGTCGACTTCGTCGACTGCTTCTCTTTGCGCGGGTGGTTTCCTCCTCGACGTGGACGACGGCTCCCAGACCTGCCGCGGCCTCCCTTGGCGTCGTCGTCGTCGGAGTCACTGCGGTCGGGGCACTCGAAGGAGAGGTGGTCGGGGTCGCCGCACAGCCAGCACTCCCGACGTCGACCTCCTCCTCCTCGACCACTGTCCTTGGTCGACTTCTTCTTGTCGACTTCCTTGGCCGGCTTCCAGCCACTGCTACCACCGCCGCCAGACTGTCCGCGCTGCCCCGGTCGACCTCCCTGTTTCGCCGAGGCGACGAAGTGCGCCTGCGCCAAGAGCTCCTGGGACCGCTCAGCCTCCTGCATCGCCTCGTCCTGCTGGATGTACGAGGTCAAGTTGTCCTCGTTGAGCGTCGTCCTCGTGCGTGGCGCCATTGACAGTCGCTTCAGGAGGTTGTAGCTGCTCGAGAGTCCCTGCATGACGTGGGTGACGTACGACGCCGTCGAGTACTGCGCACCGGCCATCCTGATGGTGGCGAGGATCCGCCGAGCTCGGTTGCAGTAGTCGGTCGGCGTCTCCTCGTCGCCCATACGCAAGTGCGTCAGCTGGCCCTCAAGCTGGGCGATGAACAAGTCGTCGGTGACTTGGTAGGTCGACTCGATGAAGTGCCACGCCCGGTGGCCGGCGTCGAGGTACTCTCGGCACCACTTCAAGGCGATCTGCACGCCCTTTGTGAGCAGCACCGCGAGATGACAGTGAAGGTCAACAGCTGCACGGCGCGAAACTCCGCCCGCAGGTCGGGGTGGTGCTCATCCGGCGTCGCCACGGTCCCTCAGGCGAAGCTGATCAGCCCGGCCATCTCCAGCTGGGGCTCGATGGCTTCCTTCCAGGTGAGTATGTCGGGTCGACCAACGAGCGGCGGGGTGACCAAGATCCTGTCCGGCGTAAACTTGAAGTAGCCGTAGCTCGGTGCTATTCCGCCCGCCGTCACCTGGGTCGCCGACATCGGCGACAATCCGCTTCGTCGACCTCCGACGTCACCCTGCGAGGAGCCTGCAGCCGCCGACGACTGCACCCCTCGCGCCTGAACGCCGCCGGTTTCACCGGCGTGTATCACACCTCGCTGCCTCGACGTGCCTCCCGCACTGCTGCCGACTTGACCACCACCAGCGTTGACGCCCACGTCGACGCCGCCTTCGTCGTGTACCGGTCGAGGAGAGGCAGGTCGAGAAGGGTGCTCCGTCGCCCACATGGTGCGGAGTCCAGCCTCGACGACCGCCCAAGGCAGGTCGCCATACTCGTTGGCCTCGTGCCTTCTCCTCGCGTTCTCCAGCCGTGCCTCCAGGGTGTCCACCACCCCTGCGTCACCTACGGCTCCTACCATAGTGACTACCGCACAGCTGCCGGCCTGCAACTACGAATTAGGTAAGTGGTGTCTACGTCGACCTGACTGAAAGGTAAGTCGTGTGCCGTCCACGCTCACCGCACCATGCGGAGATAACTACTACAACGGGAGCTAGACTACGGGCTAGGCACGGGTGCTCGTGTGATCTCTGCGTTCGTTGGTCCTTAGTCGTTTTCCTAGTGCACACACTGCTTGCTAGTTCATGGGGCAATTTGGCAAGAGTTTCACTAAGAAAGGTTGACAACAATGGTACAAAGAAGTTGGCATGGCAAGACTACATCAGAGCTAGCATTCAGGTCGGTCGACTGCTAGCGCAGCATGGTCGACCGCGTTCCAGCACGACTTGGTCGACCGCGCTCCAGCAGTGCAAAGTCAACGGCGTGCCAACGCAGCAGGTCGACGGCGTGCCAGCGTTGCTTCCGCAGTACAGCATCGCACCAGCTTCGCAGGTGCTCGCAGATGATTGGCGTGCTGAGCCTCGTCACCTGCACAGCGCACACACCAAGTCAACCTGGCGCTGACGACTGCATCTTATCAGCCACGTCGACCTCGGGATACCACCACCGAGGTCGGACTCGCCAACTTCGCCTGGGCGACCGTCGCACTCCTCCACAGAACCTCGTCACCCAGGTAACCTGGTCGACCAGGCAACCACGTCGACCAGCTGCTCCTGTTTGTGCTTGTCGACCTCCCAATTCGACGACCACCCCAAGTCAACCTCACCAGGTCGACTACCCCTTGGTCGACCAGCTCCAGGTCGACGTCACTCCTGGTCGACCAGCTCAGTTGTGAGCCGACCACCCAAGTCGGCTACCCGAAGTCGGCGTCACCAAGTTGACGCCGTGCTACTCGACGCCCAGCTGCTCGGCGTCCTGAGTCGTGGTCGACGTCGGCCCCTCCTCCGTCGACCACCAGGTCAGGTCGACCACCAGGTCGACATCACGCCTGGTCGACCAACCACCAAGTCGACCAGCAGGCCTGTCAGCCGACCACCAAGTCGGCTGCCCCAAGTTGGCGTCACCAAGTCGACACCCTCCGCAGGTCGACTTCCCAGGTCGACCTCCCTGTAGTCGGCGCCACCCTGAAGTCGGCGCCCTTGCAGTGGCCCCCGTGCAGGTCGAACTCCTCGTCAACCAGCTCGCCCACTGCTGCAGGTCGGCTGCTCCCTTCATACCCGACCACGAAGTCGGCTCCACCCAAGCGAGGACGGGGCCAACACACAACTCCCGTTGACAGGTCAAGTGAGGAAGGTGCTGCAGCTGATGTCAATGTGTACGAAAGACTCATTGGCAGCTTGATGTATGCTGCTGTGATTACCCGTCCTGACATGTCCTTCAGTGTCAACACCCTTGCTCAGTCCTGCGTGGCACCAAGGTACATTCACATGCGCGCTGCACTGAGAACACTTAGGTACTTGGTCGACACAGCTGACCGTGTCATCAGGTATGAGCGCCAAGGTGGTGAGGAGGTTGTGGGGTACACTGACTCGGATTGGGGATGTGAGGCTGATGGCAAGAGTCGTTGTGCCTACATCTTTAAGTTGAGAGGAGGAGCTATCAGCAGGTATAGCAAAAGGCAAGACAGTGTTGCTTGCAGCACTACTGAAGCTGACTATAAGGCTCTATCGGAGGAGGCCAAAGAAGCCATTTGGTTGAGGAGTTTGTTGGCTGAGATGCATCTGGGTGATGGGGGGGCTATTCCATTGTTATGTGATAACGAGTCTGCTGTTTCCCTTGTCCACAATCTCGTTCTCCATCAGCGCACCAAGCACATTAAGGTGGCTTGGCACTTTGTACGAGATGCGGTGCGCCAGCAGGAGGTCGAGGTGCACTTAGTACGCTCACACCTCCAGGATGCCGACATGCTCACCAAAGCTCTTCCAAGCTTGCAGCAGCGTGAGAATCTTGAGCGCATCGGCATGCGGGTGATGGCTTCAAAGGCCAAGGCTTCATTCGATAGAGGGGTTCTATTTTATTTGATGGGTGAATTCTAATGCTTATTGGAGCAAGGGGGGGTGTTGGAATTATGGTTAATTCGGGTTGCTCCAATAAACATATACGTAGTGCTGGATCTACACTATGGTAGTGTAAAATACATTGGTTGGGTTGGGAGAACTTGTGGTGTACACTCTTTGGAGTGGACCACCTCCCAAAACCTATACCGTAGTACCCCAGATAAAAGACTTGGGGGTATTGTAAGAATCCCACCCCAAAAATGGAAGGGGGGGGAGGGGGGGGGGGTCTTAACAGTTTGCAGTATTTTATAAGACCCGGGTCTTATCACAAGGTCATATAATTATTTGTGTTTTGGAAGTCAGACATGTCAACAGCATGTGCCTCGTTTATAACATTCAAAAGGAATACGCACAATGAACCCCACGACCGTCGAAGGCACGTCACCCAGCAATCACGCTGATTGCCTTCTCCCATTGGTCCCAAAACGTGGTTACCACATCACAATCTTGCTATTACCCCTCCGTAATGAACATTTTGTGGGATTTGTTGCGTAAAGCGGTAGCATTGTTTTTCAGAAATTCATTCCTTGGCTATAAAATGACTCGGCCTATCGGGGGAGGGGGGGTCTTATAATGTTAGCCCCCATTTAGGGGGGTATTGTTGTTCAAGATCCGTAACTTTGAGAACTTACGACGAACTCATTACTCAACTAAACGCAAATCTGCTCGGTAGGATGTTGCGCCTTAGGCTTAGCTACCATCTTCAACTTGAATCACTTAAAAAGATGGTCTAGAGAGTGAACACCAAGTAAACAACGTCCAGCAGCCGCATCACTAGAATGGTGGAGGAAGTACAAGCATGAAGGCATAAGAAGTTGGAGTTGGGGACTCCAAGAGAACCATGAGAGGGAAGGGGTTCTCCAAGAGCTAGGGAAGGATTGTAGGAACCTTCCTAGCAGCAAGGATGCAACTCTCATCATGAGGTCCTTGAGGTGTCACATGCAAAATCCAATCTAGTTGGATTTTGCCTAGGTGTTGCAACATTTGCAACACATGCTAGAAACTTCTAGCCACCCCAATCCAAAAGTCAAAGTTGCCTTCCCTAACCACCCAACCAAAGATCCCCTTTATAGTCATGTCCAAGTAATCACCCAAATTAGATATAACCCCAAAAGGTAATAAGAAATCCAAGTCTTGGAAATCTTGTAACTTGGGCGATCTTGGTCGGAATAAGGCGATCTTGGTATCGTTGGAAAGCTCTGGATTTCTCCTCCATGATCAAGCATTTAAACTTGGAGAAAAACACAGAGATTATAATATCCAACAGCCATGCACAATGACATATGCTCATGCAAACAATGCTCGCATGAATAGCACGAACACTTGGCAGGACGTTAGGATGACATGCACTCAGAATGACGTGCATCCAACAGGTATAACTGCAAACGACCTATTTAGCGTACCCCCCTCCATATTATAGACCCGGGGCTCTACATCTGGAGGGGGTCTTATATCTGGGGTATTACGATAGGTTGGGGTTCTCTCTTGTTGGAACTCACTTCTTGGAAACGGTTACGAGTGCAATTGAGCGAGCGAGCGAGAATTGCACGATTGAAGCAAAACAATACATCGAGCGAATGCAAGAGCGAAGAATATATAGTGAAGCTAGGGTGGTAACGGTAATGTGCGAAAATTGGGTGCGCTACTGGCCTAGCGCTGAGGTTGGGAATTGTCGAGGCGGAGTTCCTGAGCGCGGTTACCAACCGAACTGTGAGGTTGGGTCACGTCGTGAATAGTGGCGGGAACAGTGCTCGAGGCGAGTGTCGCGAATGGTAACGGTGCACTGTTGAGAGTTGTTGGCGGGAACAGTGCTCGAGGCGAGTGTCGCGAATGGTAACGGTGCACCGTTGAGAGTTGTTGGCGGGAACGGTGGTGTACGCGCTGAGCAGGGACGCGAAGTAAGGAAAATGAATTTTCCTTACACTACCCCCCCCCCCCCCCCCCCCCCCCCCCCCCCTCCTCCCCCCCTCTAAGGAGGTCCTCCTTTCGTGAGCGCGTGTACGTCCCGAAAATTTTGGCTGCGCAGGTACTCGGTGAGGACAGGGTGATTCTCGATTCTATCCAGGGGAACCCAGTTGTCTTCGGTGGCCCTGCGGTCTTTCCAGCGGATAAGAAATTCGATTCTGCGGGCTCCACGTGGGTCACGAACTCGGTGGCTCAGTACTTTTTTCAGGCATGACAATTGGCTCTGTTGGCGGTCGTGTCATGCTGTTTGGGCGGTTGCGAGGTAGTTGGCTGGTGGATGGAACGTATGGGCGGAGGAGGCTGACGAGGAATGACGGGCTGACGTACCAGTCAGCAGGGAGGAGGAGGTGGGCGGTGACGGGGGTGATCATGTGGCTGATGCGAAATGGCCCACAATATCGTGGGCGGAGTTTTGGGGTGATGGGTAGGCGGAGGTTCTGGGTGTCGAGTAAGACGAGGTTGTCAGGCTGGTAAGTGACTGGTCGGCGGTGGCGGTCGGCGTTGCGTTTAGCGATGATGTTTGATTTTTTTATTGCGTCTGCTGCTCGGGTCCGTGCTGCCTGTAAAATCTCTACAAATTGTTGCGCGCATGGCACCGGGTTCTCGGGGTTCGGGGTCATGGGTACTGTTGGGTCTTGTCCGTAGTTCAGGTAAAACAGTGACTGCTGGGTCGTGGCGGATTTTTTTTTTTTTTTTTTTTTTTTTTGGAAGTATACTATATAAGCATACAACCACACTCGTAACTGTTTCCATGGAGGACCTAACTACTAACAAGTCTAGCAGTTATTCCCCCATCTCAACCTTAATGGAGGTTTGAAACGTGACCGCGGATCTTCCCAGATCGAACGGAAGTCCTCCTTCCACGTCAACTCCTTCTCCCCGACAAAGACGTTGCTGAGGGCGCTTGCCTCGTCCAGTGCCAGGTGCCCCCAATCTCCACCACTCGCCACGTTTGTCCTGTGCCGCTACTTGTTCCTCCACTTGCTGTAGATTCTCACGTGCCGGACAAAGTTCGCGATTACTTTCCTGATCACCCTTTTGTACTGAAACCTTTCTTGCCTGAAAACCGCCCCACATCTCTCCAGCCATAGCTGGTGAACAGTTATTGCAACCAGCGTTAACTTTGGAAAGCTCGATTTCGTGCTGGTGTTACGGAAAAGTAGGTCCCCCACGCTTTCCGCTTCCTCCTTTGCCCCAAAAAAAATTATCGCCGCCTGAAGCTTCCCGACAACTCCTCCCACCTCCTGACACCTCATCGGGCAGTGGTCCACTGTCTCGTCAGCTCCACAGTGTGGGCAACGCGCCAAGTCACCCAGGAAGGGAAGTCTTGCCCCCACCTGCAGATTCCCGCTGTGGAGGCGAAGAAGCACCCCTCTTGCCCTGGAGGGAACCACCATCGAGTCCCTTGCCGCGATGACTCTCGCCCAATTGACTGTCCCTCCGTATTCCTCCTCCCAGCTACTCTGCTGCTTTGGTTTCTCGCCTGGCACCCCAATCGCTTTCCTTAGGGTTTTCAGTGACAGCAAATCTCCCCCTTTGCAAAGCGCCGACTCCCACAGTCTTGTGAGATGGTGTCCAAGCAGCCCTAGCACCTTCCCGCCCGCCTCTTTGATCAGCGTAACCCATGCCGCGCTGACGGCAAAAGGACTGGCATATGGCGTCGGAGTAATCTGCCCTCGGACCACATCCACCCGTTTCACCACCAGTCTCTCCCCATCTGTCTTCAAAATTCTCCAGTAGTTCCTCTGCTTCGCTCTGTCCGTACCGATGCATATCAGGTTCGTTGCTTCGGCTATTTCCTCCGCAGTCCGCCTGGCCAGCAGTTTGTTACGCCACTCCACCGGTGCAGCCTTAAAGGCTTTGAGCGCCCACCAAGCCAGAGTTTTACCCCCCATCTCTCTGCTGAGCCTCTGAAGGTCCTTCACCACAATCGTCCAGTCTGGATTTGTGATGAGCAGGTCTCCAAGCCACATCCCCTTTAGACACTCCGACCCACGTTGCGCGCCGAACGGACTTTTCTCTCTGAACAGGATTCGGTTGTTGAACCACAAATGCTCCTGCTCCACCTCCCATCTGGATTCCGGTTCCCCGAACAGCGGGATCTTCCTTTTCCAAAGGATTTGCAGAAACGCCTTCCACCTTTCCCCACCTCCTTTCCATTGCTTGGCTATGTCTTTATGTGCCCACAGTGTCGCCCAGCCCAGCGGCATCGACGCTGCTTGCTCCATCATCCAAGGTTTTATATCACTTGATTCCGCGATGGCTTTGCTTAAGCACTGCAAAGCCATACTGTCAATTCTGTCTCTCAGGTTAATCACCCCCAGTCCTCCGTCCCTCCTTCTCCTGCATGTCAGGTCGTAGCTCCAGAGGACGAACCGGCGATCCAGTGACGCCTTCCCCCCCGAGTCGAAGTTGTGACAAATCCTCCGAATCCTCGTCCAGAAGTCAATCGGCGGCGGATATATCTGCGCTTGGAACAACAGCACCGGCATCACATACGAATTGATCACCGCTACTCTAGCCGATGTCGTGATGTGCTGTGCAGCCCACCTGCCGAGCGTCCCAGGATGGTCCCGCCTCTACGTTCGGGGTAATCCATACCCCCAGCAGCCTCTCAGGAAGCCCCAGTTCTGCTACCTTGAACTGCGTCATTCCTTGGTATTTCCTTCTCCGATTTCTCCCCAGCGGCATTAACACTGCTTTTTCCTTGTTGATGCGCAGACCTGACACCTTCCTGAAGTCACTCAGCACCTCATCCGCTTTCGCCACCTGCACAGGGCCCTTCAACACCAGTGTAGTGTCGTCCGCGTACCCCAAGTACGCCAGCTCTCCTTTCCCGCGCTTTCTGATGCCCAACATCCTTTTTTTTAATCTCCTGACAAAGTGGCTCCACTGCACATATGAACAGATACGGCGCCAGCGGGCCGCCTTGCTTCACCCCGACTTCAACACCCAACCGCTTGCCAAGCCATCCGTTGATTAGCAGTCTGGTTCCGGCATCATTGTGGAGTCCTTCCGCCCATCCGACAAAAACATCAGGGAAGCCCATACCCCTCAACGTGCTGAAAATATCTCCGTGACACTGAATCATACGCTGCTGCGTCAATAACATCTGCTACCGCCGTTGCGTCAATAACATCTGCTACCGCCGCTGCGTCAATAACATCTGCTACCGCCGCCACCGCATCCGACAGCTTCCGTCCCGGTACGAACCCGTGTTGATCCTCTGAAATCACCTTCGGCAACACCTTTTTCATCATGTTAGCCAGTACCTTCGCAACAATCTTGTACACCGTGTTTAACAATGTGATTGGCCTGTAGTTCCCAAGCACCTCCTTCTCTCCTTTTTTATGAAGCAGGATGGTTACTGCCGTCGTAAGACTCTCCGGGAGCACCCCCGACTGCTCAAAGGAGCGGACAAACTGCATCAAGCCTGATCCGAGCAGGTCCCAGTTCTCCTCAAAGAGTTCCCATGGTAGTCTGTCTTGTCCAGGTGTTTTCCCCTTGGGTAATTCCTTGCCTGCAGTGTTTCGCGGTCACTCTCGTCCAGTCTCTTGCTTTTGTCGGTCAACCAATCTTCCCCTGACACCTCTTCGGCCCTTGCAAATAAATCCCTGAAGAAATCCGATGCTGCAGCCAAAATCCCATTTGCCTCCTTAACTTCCTTGCCTCCCACCAGCAGAGCTAAGATTTCTATTCTTGCCTTATGCGTCGCTATCATCCCTGAGAGAAGCGTTGACGCCGTTTCTCCCTCCAATTCCCCTTGTAACCCTGTCAATGTCTGCAGCCAGTCGCGTTTCCCGTCCCAGTACGACTTCAGCTGCGCTTCACACTTAGCCAGCTCCTCTTGCAGCTGCGTATCACCCGCGTCACTCACGAAGGCCTGCTTCAGCACTGCAGCCTTCTCCTCCAGGTGTGCAACCGTGCGAGCAACTCTCTTCCGCTCTCCTTTTGCATACTCCTTCAGCCCTGTCTGTAGCTTCCTAAGCGTCTTAACAAACTCCGCGCCAGTTCCCCCCTACTGCTGCTGCGTAATCACTTGTGTAATTTTCCTCACTCCTTGACTGCTCGCCATCGTTGCAGGCAACCTCCATAGGCCAGGACCCCTCGCTTTGTCTGCGAACAACGTCAGCTTCACCGAAACGGCAAGGGGTCGTGGCGGATGGCGAGTTGTTGTATGCGAATTCGATGAGTGGTAGTTGTTGTTCCCACGTGGTCGGGTCGTCGCACGTGGCTCGGATTAACTGTTCCATGGTCTGGTTTTTCCTTTCTGTCTGTTCGTCAGTTTCGGGGTGGTACGATGAACTGAACTGTAGACACGTGCCGAACTGCTGCCACAGGTTCCGCCAGAATTTGCTGGTGAATTTCGTGTCGCGGTCGCTGATGATCGCCGCTGGTATCCCGTGAAGGCGAACGACGGTGGCAATGAAGAGGCAGCTGTTTCTTCGGCTGTGATTGATTTTTTTGCAGGCTGCGAAGTGTGCCATCTTCGTCAGCCGATCGACGATGAACAGGATCGCGGCGTTCCCACTTGCCCCAGCCGGTAACCCCGTGACGAAGTCCATCGTCACATGCTGCCAAGCACGCTCTGGGGGTGGTATCGGCTGCAACTGTCCTGCAGGCCGCTTCCGTGATGTTTTCATGAGTTGGCAGGTGGGACACGATGCCACGTGTCGTTGCACGTCGGTCAGCATCTCGGGCCAGTAATAATACCGCTGCAGCTGCTGCGTATTTTTTCCACTCCGAATTGGCCTGAGGTAACCCCGTCGTGTGCCTCCTGTAGTAACAGCTCCCTTAGCAAAGTGTATCCCGGTACCCAGATGCGATCGGTGCCGGATTTTACGTAATAAACCCCCTTTGCTGCTGCGAACTGCTGCGATTTTCCTCTGGTGAAGAATGGGTCTGTTTGGTAGCCGTGGGTAAATAGCCCTGTGAGTAGTGGGCTGGTCTGGGTGAGTACTATGGCGTTGATTTGGGCAGTGGGGCGGGTCAGTGCGTCGGCGATGTTTGATGCCCCTTTTTTGTAGGTGACCGTGTAATGGAAATTTGACTCGAGGAAATCGAGCCAGCGAACTTGTCGTGGGTTGAGGTGGGGCTATGCGCGGAGGTACTGTAGTGATTTGTGGTCTGTCCGTACTGTCACGTCTTCGCCGGTCAAGTAACAGTGCCAGACCTTAAATGCATGAACGATCGCGAGCATTTCGCGGTCGTGTATCGGGTAATTTTTCTCGGGCGGATGCAGTTTTCATGACTCGTATGCGATGGGCTGTAAGCCGTTTCCGAAATCCTGTAGCAGTACGGCTCTGATGGCGATGTCACTTGCATCTGTAACTACTTCGTAGAGGTGGTGTGGGTCGGCGATGCGCAGGACGGGTGGTGAACAGAGAACATTTTTCAGGGCAGAGAAGGCAGCATGCTCTTTCCCCCCCCCCCCATGTAAAAGTAACCCCCTTCCGCAGCAAATATGTCAGTGGAGTAGTTAACCGTGCCATGTCGGGGACGAACCGACACACATAATTAACGAACCCTAAATAACTTTGCAGCTTCGTGATATTTGTCGGGGGGTGCCATGCTTTTACCGTGTCCAGCATCTTTGGGTCGATCTCAACTCCAGCCTTCGAAATAACGTGCCCCAAAAATTCTAGCCTATCCTGGATGAACTCGCACTTGGAACCCTTGGTCAGTAGTCTGTGCTCGTCCAAAATTTTACACACTGCTTCCAGATCTGCAAAGTGCTGCTGCTTATCGCGACTGTGTACTAGGATGTCCTCGAGGAAAACTATAACGCATTTATCTAAGAGCGGTCTAAACGCCTCGTTCATGGTCATTTGAAATTTCGTCGGTGCGTTGGTCAGCCCAAATGGCATCACGGTGTACTCGAATGACCCGTATCTAGTCCGGAATGATGTCTTGACACAGCCCGATGGTTCGACCCTAATCTGATGGTAACCTCCCCGTAAGTCAATTTTCAGAAAAAACTTGTGCTGTTCGCAGTTGATCTATCAGTTCGTCGGCGCGAGGGATGGGATATTGCGACTTGACTATTACCCTGTTCAGTGCACGGTAGTCGATACACATGCGAAATCCTTCGTATTTTTTCGGTGTGAACAGTATCGGTGTGGCGAACGGTGATGAGCATGTCAAACATATATGTTATAGCCTGTTTAGGCTGTAGTGGGTTAGACCTTAGGGGGTACAGTTTCCTAGGGTTTCATATTTGTACCCATCTCATTTCCTAGTCAATCATTCCTCGTACTTCTCTCACATGGTATAGAGCGGGTTCCCTAGTGGGACCGTTTTTTTTTTGCCCACCCCTACGATTTTTTTTTTTTTTTTTTTCCCTTACCTGCCCGAAGCGCGCTTCGCGCCTGCCTTAGTTGCGCCCCGTGCGCCTGCCCTCCCGTCGCGTGCCCTGCCCTTAGCGGCCCGTCGCGCCCCTTACGGCCCCTTCGCGACTCCTTCTCGACCCTTCGCGGCCCCTCTTGCGGCCCTTCGCGGCCCCTTCGCGGCCCTTCGCGGCCCCCTCACGGCCCTTCGCGGCCCCTTCGCGGCCCTTCGCGGCCCCCTCACGGCCCTTCGCGGCCCCTTCGCGGCTCTTCGCGGCCTCCTCACGGCCCTTCACGGCCCCTTCGCGGCCCTTCGCGGCCCCCCCCTTCGCGGCTCTTCGCGGCTCTGCCGCCTCGTCGTCGCCGCCCCTGCAGCAGCTGCCTTTGCCCCTGCTGCCGCCGTAGCGACTCTGCCGCCCCGTCGACGCCGTCCCTGCAGCAGCTGCCGTCCCTGCAGCAGCTGTCGTCGCCGTCCCTACTGAAGCCGCCCTGCCGACGCGCCTGTTCCGGCCCTGCCCTGCCGCCTCGCCGCGGCCCCTCCTTCTGGCGCCCCCCCCCCCCCCCCTGCTCTGTCGACGCGTCCCGGCCCAGCCCCACCAGTAGCGGCCCACCACTTCCGCCACTGGTAAGTGCACCGCCGCACCCGCGCCGCCCTGCCTAGCCGAGCCGCCCTACCGAACCGCGCCGTCTTGCCGAGTCGCGCTGCTACTGCTACTGCTGCCGCTAGGCCACTGCTGCTGCTCCTGCTGCTATGGCAAACCCTAATGTACTCACCTTCGATGCTGAGGGTCGAGCAGTCGATTTTGAGGTCTGGGTAGATGATTTGCAGCTGTTCCTGCAGTGCGATAGCAAGGATGGAGTCTCACTGTTTGATCTCACCTCTGGCGCCTCTGTTGCACCTGCTGCTGATGCTGCCAGTACTGTTCGCTCACAGTGGATCACGCGAGATGCTGCTGCCCGTCTTGCTGTTCGTAGTCACCTGCCTTCTGCTGAGCGCGCACACTTTAGCCAGTACAAGACTGCTAGCACTCTGTACACTGCTGTTGTTGCGCGCTACTCCTCCGCTGCCACTGCTGCCCTTAGCCGCCTCATGCTGCCGTACTTGTTCCCTGACCTAGCCGCTTTTGCCACAGTCGCTGACCTCATTACGCACCTTCGCACTAGTGACACCCGCTACCGCGCTGCGCTTCCTACCGAGTTCTGCGCCAAGAACCCCCCCCCTATGTACATCACTCTCTACTACCTCGTTACCCGGCTCCCTGACTCCCTTTGCTCGGTCAGGGACCACTTCCTCTCCTCTTTGCCCCACCACGCTCACCGTTGACCTCCTCGAGGAGCGCCTCCTTGCAGCTGAGAAGAGTATAGTCGCTGTAGGAGCCTCTCGTGGTGACCCCCGTGCCCCTTTCTTTGAGGGGTGCTCCCCCGTCCCTCTTTTGCCCTCTGTTGCCTCTGCTGCTGCTGTCGACCTCGTTGGCACCGAGTCGGTCGGCACTGCGTCTGCTCCTAGTGGCAGGCGCCGCAACAGCAAGGGCAAGTGGGGCAAGGGGGGTGGAGGGGGCAGCGGGGGCGGCGGTAGTGGCGGTGGAGGAGGAGGAGGGGGTGGGGGTGGAGGTGGGAGTGGTGGCGGGACTGGGGGCTTAGGTGGCGGCGGTGGAGGTGGAGGCGGCGGAGGCAGCGGGAGTGGGGGTGGAGGTGGCGGCGGCGGCGGAGGAGGTGGGAGTGGCGGGGGTGGTGGTGGGCAGCGGGGAGGATCTAGCGGTGGCCAGCGCCAGCAGCAGCAGCGCTCCCGTGAGACCCCGTCGCCTCAGCAGCTTCGTGAGTGGTACGCTGGGCGTGGGAGGTCTGGGGGTGCTGGTCCCTGCACCTACGTTCTTCGCACCGGCGACCGCAGTGGAGAGACGTGCGGAGGCCCGCACACCACACCACGCTGCTTCGGCCGCCTGACTGACGCCTGGCGCACTCAGTTCCCTGGCTCCTCGGAGATCCCTCGCTGGGATATTCTGCTTAAGTCGGGGGTTGCTATCTTTGATCTTGATTATGATGCTATCCTTGCTGCTATGTATGCTGTGTCTATTAGTGATGAGGGTGACTGTTACCTGTGTGTTCCGCCCGACCCGGGCATTGCGGCTGCTGCTCTAGGTGCTAGTGAGTCTGCTGCTCCAGGTGCTGGTGAGACTGCTCCAGGTGCTGGTGAGGCTGCTGCTCTAGGTTCTAGTGAGTCTGCTGCTCCAGGTGCTGGTGAGGCTGCTCTCTCAGGTACCGAGTCGGCTCAGGACTTGCACACTTTCACCCTTGACTCGGGTGCTTCCCGCTCCTTCTTTCGCGACTGCACCACCCTCTCGCCGCTCAGTCGGCCGGTGGCAGTCTCTCTGGCTGACCCCTCTGGGGGACCAGTTGTGGCCCGTTCCTCCACTGTCCTCCCGTGTCCTGCTGTTCCGTCCGGCTCGCTGACTGGTCTTCACCTCCCCTCGTTCTCTACGAAATTGGTGGCGGGTGCTGATCTTCAGGATGGGGGTGTCCACCAGTTCACCCCTGCCCACCAGCGTGTGACGCACTGCACGTGTGCTCGGACGGGTCGTCACCTGGCCACGTTCACCCGTAGGCCAGGGTCCAGCCTGTACACCCTTACCACTGTGTCTCCTCCTCGTCAGGTAGCCGCGTCGGGTCAGGTGTTTGCTGCAGCGTCCCGGTCTGGCCCTGAGTCTGCCCCCTGCTAGTGTCGCCTCCTGGCACACGAGACTCTTCTTTGGCACCACCGCCTTGGTCACCCCTCCCTGCCTCGTCTTCGAGGCATGGCCTCCCGTGTCCTGGTCTCAGGTCTTCCTGAGTCCCTCCCTCCCCTTCCTCCGGGGCCTGCCCCTACCTGCGTTCCCTGCGTCGAGGGTCGGCAGCGCGCCGCTCCTCACTCCTCCGAGTTTCCTCCGACAGAGGCCCCACTGCAAACTCTTCACATGGACGTGTGGGGCCCAGCCCGCGTCCGTGGACAGGTTCACGAGCGTTACTTCCTGCTGGTCGTTGACGACTACTCGCGTTACACCACGGTCTTCCCCTTGCGCCGCAAGGGTGAGGTCACTGAGGTGTTGATCGACTGGATCCGCGCTGCTCGTCTCCAGCTCAGGAAGAGCTTTGGCTCGGACTTTCCTGTTGTGCGTCTGCACTCAGACAGAGGTGGTGAGTTTTCCTCTAACCTTCTGCGGGCCTTCTGTCGGGCGGAGGGCATCCGCCAGACGTTCACGCTTCCGGCCTCTCCACAGCAAAATGGGATTGCTGAGCGCCGCATTGGCATGGTCATGGATGTCGCTCGTACGTCCATGATCCATGCGGCTGCTCCCCATTTTCTGTGGCCGTTCGCGGTTCAGTACGCGGCGCATCAGATCAACCTCCAGCCCCAGGTCTCCATGCCGGAGACCACCCCCACTCTGCGGTGGACGGGGAAGGTTGGCGATGCGTCTGTGTTCCGTGTCTGGGGATCTCGAGCTTTCGTCCGCGACTTGTCTGCGGACAAGCTGTCCTCCCGTGCCGTTCCCTGCGTCTTCCTTGGCTTCCCCCATGACGCGCCTGGTTGGCAGTTCTACCACCCCACCTCGCGCCGTGTTCTGTCCTCTCAGGACGTCACGTTTGACGAGTCGGTTCCCTACTACCGTCTCTTCCCCTACCGCACTGCCCCCCTCCCCCCCCCGCCGCTCGTCCTCGCGCCAGGTACTCCTCCGGTAGACCCCCTACCCCCTCAGGGTCCTGCCCCCTCAGATGTGTCTCAGGTAGACACAGTCGAGCTTTTGAGGTAGCTGTTGACTCAGGTGCTGCTAGGGGTGCTGAGCCTGAGGGTGCTGGGTCTGGGGGTGCTGAGCCTGGGGGTGCTGAGCCTGGGGGTGCTGAGCCTGGGGTTGCTGAGCCTGGGGTTGCTGAGTCTGGGGGTGCTGAGACTGGAGGTCCTCCGAGTGTCCCGTTGCGGCGGGAGCCCCTCTCTCCACGGCAGCTTCGTGAGTGGTACGCTCGGCGCTGTAGCCGTGCTGCTGGAGCTGGGGGGCCTAATATTGGAGGTGGTGCTGGTACTGGAGGTGCTGGTGGTGCTGCTGGAGGTGCTGCTGGTGCTGGTGCTGCTGGAGGTGCTGCTGGTGCTGGTGCTGCTGGAGGTGCTGCTGGTGCTGGAGCCACTGGAGGTGCTGCTGGTGCTGGTGCTGCAGGAGGTGCTGCTGGTGGTGGTGCTGCTGGAGGTGCTGCTGGTGCTGGAGCCACTGGAGGTGCTGCTGGTGCTGGTGCTGCTGGAGGTGCTGCTGGTGCTGGTGCTGCTGGAGGTGCTGCTGGTGCTGGAGCTGCTGGAGCCGCTGGTCCTGGAGGTGCTCGTACTGGTGCTGCTGAGGGAGTTGGAGCTGGAGGTGCTGGAGCTACTGGAGCTGCTGGTGGTGCTGCGGGAGTTGTAGCTGGAGACCCTGGAGCTGAGGGGGCTGGTGCTGTCTTTGCTGGTTCAGGAGGCGCTGCGCGGCCGCGGCCGTACTACGTTCCGCTTCTTCAACAGGTTCTTGGCCTCCCGCGTTCTACTAGTCCTACTCCTCCCCTGTTGAGTCCACCGCCTGTCCAGTCGCAGTCACAGTTACAGCCAGCCTCTCCACTGCCTAGTCCTTCTCCTTACTCTGGGCCGACTAGAGGTCTTACGGAGCGTCGTGAGCCTGAGTCTCGTCCTGTGTCGCCTGAGTCTCGTCCAGAGTCGCCTGTCCGCGCTGTCCGCACTGGTCGTCGTGTTCCGCGTGAGCGTCCTCCTCATGTCCCTGGCACTCACTATATGGTTCTGCGTCCTTCCACTGCTCC
This sequence comes from Closterium sp. Naga37s-1, assembly GCA_947471745.1. NCBI lineage: Eukaryota > Viridiplantae > Streptophyta > Zygnematophyceae > Desmidiales > Closteriaceae > Closterium > Closterium sp. Naga37s-1. The sequence goes on from CANJKZ010000008.1 coordinate 652,553, forward strand.
ACAGCGTGTCCCTCTGCCGTCTCCTCCTGCGTCCTCTCTTCCTGACGTTGTTGACCCGCCGTCAGACCTTGCGCGTGCTGCCAGTCCTACTGTCACGGGTCTTCTCGCGACTGTTGTCACTGACCCTTCCTTTGAGTCCACTGCTGCGTCTGCTCTAGTTGCTGAGCTTGTTGACTTTGCTGCCGCCTGTCGTCTAGACTACGCCGCTAGCCTTGTTGCTGAGTCTGAGTCTGTCTGTCCTCCGTCCGTCGGGGGTGAGTGTGCTCTCGGCACGGACGTCCTTGAGGACAGACAGGAGGAGTTTGAGTGCTTTGCCGCTGCTTTACCTCATCTCGTGTCCATGCTGATTGCCCCTGAGGGAGACCCGGATGCACCAGACATCCCGATCCCGCGCTCTTACGCAGAGGCGATAGAGGGTCCCTACTCCTCTCAGTGGCAGTCAGCCATGGACGCAGAGATGGCTTCGTGGAAGTCCACAGGCACCTACGTCGACGAGGTTCCCCCACCTGGGGCGAACATCGTCAGTGGCATGTGGATTTTCAGGGTGAAGCGGCCGCCGGGTTCTCCGCCTGTCTTCAAGGCGCGTTACGTTGCACGAGGCTTCAGTCAGCGAGAGGGAGTTGACTTCTTCCAGACCTTCTCCCCTACCCCGAAGATGACCACTCTTCGGGTTCTGCTGCACGTCGCCGCTCAGCGTGACTACGAGCTCCACTCTCTTGACTTCAGCACTGCTTTCCTACAGGGCAGCCTGCACGAGGAGATCTGGCTGCGCCGCCCACCTGGCTTCACTGGGTCGTTTCCTCCTGGTACCCAGTGGGGCCTCCGGCGGCCAGTCTACGGTCTCCGCCAGGCACCCCGTGAGTGGCACGACACACTGAGGACGACTCTTGCTGCTCTTGGGTTTGCTCCTTCTACTGCTGACCCGTCGCTGTTTCTACGCACCGACACCACTCTGCCGCCGTTCTACGTTCTCGTGTACGTAGACGACCTGGTCTTTGCTACTGCTGACACTGAGGCACTCGCCCACGTGAAGTCGGAGCTGCAGAAGAGACACACGTGCACAGACCTGGGTGAACTGACAAGCTATCTTGGCTTGCGGATCACCCGGGACAAAGCACAGCGCACCATTACCTTGACTCAGTCACACATGGTGCAGCAGGTCCTTCAGCGCTTCCGCTTCACGTACTCCTCGCCACAGTCCACTCCTCTGCCTACCGGTCACTCGCTCTCAGCTCCACCTTCGGACGAGTCCGTAGAGCCGAGTGGCCCGTATCCAGAGCTTGTGGGCTGCCTCATGTACCTGATGACCTGCACTCGACCTGACCTAGCCTACCCTCTTAGCATTCTAGCACGCTATGTCGCTCCTGGCCGTCACCGGAAGGAGCACATGGATGCTGCTAAGAGGGTGTTGCGCTACTTGTGCAGTACGTCGGGCATGGGGCTCGTGCTTGGAGGACGGGCTAGAGTTGTCCTCACTGGTCACGCTGACGCTTCTTGGGCTGACGACTTGACTACGCAGCGGTCGTCACAGGGTTACACCTTCAGCCTTGGCTCCGGCTCTGTTTCGTGGCGGTCTACCCGCTCGTCTTCTGTTCTCAGCTCCAGTTGTGAGGCTGAGATCTACACAGGAGCCATGGCTGCACAGGAGTTACGCTGGCTCACCTACCTGCTGACCGACCTTGGAGAGCCGCCTCGTTCTCCTCCAGTGCTGTACGTCGACAACAAGGCCATGATTGCCTTGTGTCAGGAGCACAGACTGGAGCACAGAACGAAGCACATCGCTCTGCGCTACTTCCTTGCTCGAGAGTTGCAGCAGCGTGGTCAGCTTCGTCTTGCTTACGTGGCCACTCGGGCCAACACTGCTGATGTCTTCACCAAGGCTCTTCAGCCTTGTGATCATCAGCGTTTCTGTACTGTTCTAGGCCTTGTGCCTACTGTGCCTCACTTGCTTACTTCTTGACTCTGCTTGTACTGTGATCCTTATATATTTCTACCTGCATGTTTACACTTGCTAGGTTGTGATCACTGTACTTCTTGTTGCATTATCAAACTGCATGTGTACTGGTCTTGTGACCACTTGCTTGTGCTCGGAATTTGTGTGGTATCCTTGAGATCCACCCTCAGCTTGCTTTGCTTCTCTTGACTGGTCTTGTGACCTCTTGTTCTCCCCCACTTTGCCTATGGGGGTGTGTCAAACATATATGTTATAGCCTGTTTAGGCTGTAGTGGGTTAGACCTTAGGGGGTACAGTTTCCTAGGGTTTCATATTTGTACCCATCTCATTTCCTAGTCAATCATTCCTCGTACTTCTCTCACAGAGCACGGCCGGACGAACCGCTTCGCTAACAGGTAATCTAACTGCTTCCTTAGTTCGTCAGTCTTAACTGTCGCTGTACGGTTGGCTGTGCCCTCGGCTCTAATTCTTTGCGGTGATCGTGTGCCCGCTGAGGTGGCAGCCCCTCTGGTAAATCGTCCGAAAAAATCCCAGGATACCGTTTCAGTAGTTCCTGTAGTTCGGGCGGTACGGCTGCCAACAGTTTCTGAAAATCGCTCGGCTGCTCTGCTTCTCCCATCAATGCGATATCCACCGCGTATACGTCAGCTCCAGCGGCGACAGCCCGTTTCATCGTGATGGCGTTGACGTGGACCGTTGATGACTCGGGTGACTGCCAGCGAGGTAATTCTATCCAGTTACCACTACTTCGCACAGTGCAGCTACCCGTCGTCCAGTCAATTCACGGGTTGTAGCGTCGCAGCCAATCACGTCCTAGTAAAATGTCGTGCCCATCCAGTGTCGTAGCGAGCATTTCCTGTGTAAACCCAAATTTCCCCCCGCAGCGAATTTTCACCCTCTCCACTTTCTCCCGTATGGCCAGTGGCGTGCCGTCAAATAAACGTGCGTCAATCTCCGGTAAGCAACGGCTAAGCGTCAGTTGCAGCTTCTGTGAGGATCTAGGATCGAGCTCAGAAAAGTGGGTTTGAATTGAATGCTCCACCTGGGTACAACACGAGGCTATATATAGGATCGACACAAGGCAGGTACCCCAGGTGTTACGCGAATGTTCCGAGGGTCGCGAAGCATCCCGAACAGAACCTTCCCGAACTCAGTAGAAAGCAATTCGGTGGCAACCTAAAAGGCTTGAGTTCGGTACACGTAACCTGGTTCGGTGCTATAACCATAATAACATATAGGAATGCACCTAACCTAGGAAATCAAGCATATCTATGCATGATAAAATAAACCCAAGCTAGAAATAGCGTAATAAAGTCCAGGCAAGCTAGCAAAGCCAGCATAAGCCGTCGTACTCTCACACGTCCCCCCCTCAAAGCTGGGTGGCGTGAGATACACCCTGCTTGACAAGATAGTCCTTGAGAGCACGGCGTGCGTTGCCCATATCAGCTTCTGCAACCCAACTGTCCTCAGTGGGGTCATATCCCTTCCAGCGTATCAGGAACTCGAGGGTCTTGCCGCCGCGGCGCCGATGAGTAAGAACGCGCTCCACTTCATTATCTGGTTCATCCTATATGAGAACAAGTGGTGGCGGCGGTAGCTGCCATCCCTGGAACTGTTGGTTGGGGTCCTTGTAGGGCTTCAGGAGCTAATAATGGAAAGCGTTGTGAAGCTTCCATGTAGGAGGTAAGTGCAAGCGGAATGTTACTGGTGTCACCTGTGTCTCAACGAGAAAAGGACCACAGAAGCGAGGCCGGAGCTTGGATGGTAGGTGAGACAGGTTCAAGTTGCGCGTGTCGAGAAGCACCTGATCTCCGACTGCTACTGAGTGATCACGTCGCTGGCGATCGGCATACTGCTTCTGGGAGGTCTGCATCGTGATGAGACGTCGATGGGTCTTCTCCCATAGCTGCTGCATGGTGGTGACGAAGTCATGTGCGGCTTGGACGTGTGCCGGTATGGTTGGCTGTTGTGGTGTAAGTGGTTCCCGTCCGTAGCACAGGAAGAAAGGAGATTTCCCTGTGGCCGCATGTGACGCGTTGTTGTAAGCGAACTCTAGGGTCGGTAACTGTGTGTCCCAGTGGCTGATATCGTCTTTGCAAGCTGTGCGCAGTAACTGTTCAACCACCTGGTTGAGTCGCTCTGTCTGTCCGTCAGTCTGTGGGTGGTATGCTGAGGACATCGCAAGTTTAGTCCCCAATAATCCCATGAGCTCCTTCCAGAACTTACTCGTGAATTTGGGGTCTCTGTCTGAGATGAGTGTAGCGGGGTTGCCGTGGATGGTGATGATGCGGTCGAAGAAGAGGCGAGCAGTTGCTTCAGCTGTAGCCGTGGTGTTGGTCGGGATGAAGTGACCCATTTTGGAGAACTTGTCGATAACCACGAGTATGGCGTCATGCCCTCGTGAGGTCGAAGGAAGTCCCGTGATGAAGTCGAGGCTAACGACTTGCCATGGCTGCTCCGGTATGGGTAGAGGCTGAAGTAACCCTGCTTTTTTCTGCTTGCTACTCTTCATCCGTTGGCACGTGTCGCATGAGGTGATGAACTGCTGCACGGCTGCTGCCATCCCGGGCCAGTAGTAATACTTCGCTATCCCTGTTAACGTCTTGTTGCTCCCGAAATGTCCCGCGTATGGTACGTCGTGAAACTTCTCCAGTAGGATCTGCCGTAGCGGGGCATAGTTTGGTACCAAAGTCTTTCCTGAACCCTTCCTTACAGTTAAGTCTTTCTCCCACTGTAACAGATACTGTTTCCATGCTGTAGCGATCTCTGCGTCCACGGAGTACCCATGTTGGAATAGACCCTTGAGCAGAGGGTTCATCCAATAGAGCTGGATGCCTGCTACATGGCCGGGGCGGCTCAACGTGTCTGCTTTGTTGTGTAGCCCGGGCATGTAGATGATGTCGTAGTGGAAGTGAGTTTCCAGGAAGTCCACCCACCTCACCTGTCGTTGAGAGAGCGTCGGCTGCGACTTCATGTATTTGAGACTGCAGTGGTCAGTATAGACTGTAGTCTTGGCTCCCTCTAGGTAACACCTCCACGCATTGAAGGCTATGACTATCGCTAAGGCTTCCTTGTCATGGATGGGGTAGTTCAGTTCTTCTCCGTGTAAATTCTTACTGAGGTAGGCGATGGGCTGCAAACCGTGTCCGTGATCCTGCATCAGTACTGCTCTGACTACTTGGTCACTAGCGTCTGCTTCCACCACGTAGTCCTTGTTTGGATCCGATAGGATGAGTACTGGTGCTGTAGTCAGTGCTGTCTGTAGCTGCTCCATGGCTTGCTGATGAGGAGTATCCCATTTGTAGGGCATGTCCTTTTTCAGTAGGTCGGTCAGTGGTGCTGCTATCTTAGCGTAATGTGGCACGAACCTGTTGTAGTAGTTGGCGAAGCCTAGGAACTGCTGCAACTCCTTCACGTTCTCCGGTACTTTCCACTTCTCGACGGCTTCGATCTTCCGCGGGTCCATGTGTACGCCCTCGGCACTCACCATGTGCCCGAGAAACTGTACCTTCTTCAGGGCGAAGTCGCACTTCGACAGCTTCACGTAGAAGTTATTTTTCCGCAGGATCTCGAACACTTTCCGCAGATGCTCCACGCGCTCCTTCATGTTCTTGGAGTAGATTATAATGTCGTCCAGGTACACTACTACGCACTCGTCCAGCAGGGGCCGTGGGATATGGTTCATCTCCGCCTGGAACGTCGCTGGTGCATTGCAGAGTCCGAACGGCATCACCAAATATTCATAGGAGCCGTATCTGGTACGGAACGCCGTCTTGTTGATCGAGTTGTCCGCCATCTTGATCTGCCAGTAACCCGACCGTAGCTCCAGCTTCGAAAAGACTGTTGCACCACGCAGTTGGTCCAATAGGTCGTCTTTGCGCGGTATGGGATATTTATTTTTTTCTGTCTGTTTGTTCAGTGCGCGGTAGTCGATGCACATCCGTAAACTGTCGTCTGGTTTTGGAGTGAAGAGAACTGGTGCACCGTAGGGAGAGGTGGATGGGCGGATCAGTTGTCTGTCCAGTAGATACTCTATCTGCTTCTTCATGTCTGTTAGTTTGGTCGGACTGAGTCGGTATGGTGCACGTGAGACGGGTTTTGCACCTGGTTCCTCCACAATCTCGTGCTCGTGGGTGCGTGCTGGAGGTACGCCTGCGGGTAGGTCGTCGGGCATTATATATTTGTACCGCTCCAAGACCTCCTTCACTGCTGCAGGTAGCTCTGTTTTTGGCTTCTCCTCCTCTGCTGCTGCCATAACCAGTGCTAAGTAACCCGTGTTACTCTCATTCACCGTCTGTTCAAATCATGTCAGTGTCGTTTCAGGAACGCTCCCTGCATCCGTCCAGCTTCGCAGCTCCACTCGATTCCCGTTGTTGTAGATGCACGCCTTCCTGTTGACCCAGTCGATCTCGGGGTTGAACCGTTTTTTTAATCTCGCACGAAGATGAAATCTAAACCCTTGATGTTCGTGATCGGCAACGTCGGCTTCCACCTCAGCGCCCCTATGTGTAGCTGCAGTGATGCTTCGCCGTGGATGGGAAGTGTCGTACCGTCCACCATCGTTGCCGTGAACTTGGTCTCCTCCGAAGGTTCTCCAATTTTCTCCAACGTCCCGCGGTCGCACACCGAGTGAGATGCACCGCTATCCACCAGTGCCTGGAGGCGTCGCCCTTTGCATAACACCTCGAGGAGTAGTGGTTTCTGCTGCGTCGAGTAGCCAAAGAGGGTCTCATTAATAGGATCATAGGGTACATCAAAATGAACACCATCCCTATTCCCTATACCTGACTCAGCACTTTTTACTTCCAACTTCACCTGGTAGGTAGGAGGAATTTTCCGAGGCTTGTACAACTTCTCCTGTGCCTGGAATTTTCCTCTAAGCCTTTGCAGGTGTGTAGACTTCACCTGTGGGCAACGGGGAGCCTTAACACTGTGCTGCTGGGAGAGAATATTATCTCCACGGAACGCACGACCCTTTTCTACGCTCCGCAATACTTTGCCCAACTTCTCAGTATCTTTGTAGGATAACTTTAACGAATTCTAACTTTCGCGGGTGTTCGGCTGAAGTTTCCCGGTCGGTGCAGAGTCTTTTTTCGCGGAGCCTCCGTTCGCCTCGGTGATTTCCCCTGATGCCGGTCGGTCGTGACGTTTTATATTCGCGCCATAATTTTCTCCTTTTTTTCGCTCGCTCCGAAGTCGCCACGTCATCGCCCTTTTTCCCTTTTCAGATCTTTACGCGATCGCTAGGTCGATCCGCGGCTACTGGCGATTCCCGTTTTTTTACTTCGGGGGTGCTGTACTGTTGCCGCCCAGCATTGCCGCACGTCCTTTCATTTTGTAGCACGACAATATTTGATGTCCCGCTGCGCCGCAAAATTCGCATTTTGTCGGCTGCTGCTTCGCTTCAAATTTGTCGATTTCCATCGGTTCAGCGAACGTGGGGGGTGCCGATCCCTCCGTGCCAAATGTACGGTTCGGCCCGTAGCGTCGTGTTTCGGGTTGACCACAAGTCAATGCGTCGTATCGCTCGGCTGCACGTACGAGGTCGCGGTAGTTACTGTAGTTCGCTGCAATGACCTGTCGACGAATCTCCATTTTTAACCCTTCCGTATACGCTTGGATTTTTTCGCCCTCGGTCAGGTCGACGATGCGGTTAAACAGCTACTCCATCAGCTGCGTGTACTGTGCTACACTCCCGTACTGTTTGTTTCGGTGTATCTGCTGCCGCGCCATGTACGTTGAATTTATCAGTTCGAAACGTTCAATGAGGCTGCCCGAAACTGCGCCCACGTTTTCTCCCCGCGGGCCACGTCACTGTAGTAAATTCACTCGAGTGCTGGTCCTCGCAACAGTGTCGCTGCGAGCCGAATCCTTGCTGCATCGTGTGTCGGGGTCGAACAGCCAATGGCCTCGAAGTTAATTTCGAGGGTCGCCACAAATCGTCGAACGTCCGATCCCTTCGCGCTTGGATCGAACGCTTTGGGGAGCCTCGGGCGAGCTGCTTCGAGGTTCGGCGAGGGTGGCACCACTGGTCCGTGAATTGTCGGTGTCGCCGCTGTTGCTGCTGCCGTCGCTGCTACGTTCGCTGCTGCATTGACTGCTGTTGTGGCAGCTACGGATTGGTTTGTCAGGAGGGCTTCGATTCGCCTGATCGCCGCCTGCGTCTGCTCCACGTCGGTGCAAAGGCTGGCGATGTCGTGGGTGGTCGCGTAATTGTCGCATTGACCCTCCATCCATGACATTGCGCGTATGAAAACCGAAAACGAGGGGGAGTGAAAAACACGGAACCGGTTTTACGTACCCGAAATCGGTGTTTAACAGTCGTCGCCCCCGCGGTTTTTGAAGACTCGGTTTTAGTGGTCGAAAAAACTTCGCGTGTAAACGGCTCTGATTACCAAGTGTGAGGATCTAGGACTGAGCTCAGAAAAGTGGGTTTGAATTGAATGCTCCACCTGGGTACAACACGAGGCTATATATAGGCTCGACACAAGGCAGGTAACCCAGGTGTTACGCGAATGTTCTGAGGGTCGCGAAGCGTCCCTAACAGAACCTTCCCGAACTCAGTAGTTAGCAATTCGGTGGCAACCAAAAAGGCTTGAGTTCGGTACACGTAACCTGGTTCGGTGCTATAACTTAACATATAGGAATGCACCTAACCTAGGAAATCATGCATATCTATGCATGATATAATAAACCCAAGCTAGAAATAGCATAATAAAGTCCAGGCAAGCTAGCAAAGCCAGCATAAGCCGTCGTACTCTCACAGCTTCCGTGCAGTTGCGATATTAACTAAGTTGTGGCTTGCTCCTCCGTCTATAAAGATCTTCACTGCTGTCCCCTTTGTATTTTCCCGTAAAATAGTATTGGGCAATCCGTCGCTGTACCCTCGTTATTCATCTGAGCCCGATCGATGGCGTGAATCGGTTCTGTGACTCGGTGAGGGTCGGTGAGGTTGGACGAGCAGGTTGTCTCGTCAGTAGTTGGCCCGTTTTCTACTGACTGCTGGCATTTCCCTGCCTCTGAGACTCCCTCCCCTGCTCCGCTCCGCGGCGCCTCAGCTCCTCTGGGCATTCGCTTTTGCGATGGCCCGACCTATTGCAAGCAAAGCAGCGCCCTTTGAACGTCGCAGCAGCTGCGTTTGCCGCAATGGCGTGTACGGTGGCGTGCTTGATCGGTCCCCAAGGGCGATGTCCGTAGTAGGACCCCGGTCTTGGTCGGCGTAGGATATCGATTTTCTCCGCGAGCGCGAGGATTTCGTTGAAGTTCGATAGCCCGCGTAGCATAATCTAGTGCGAGGTGTCTGGCTTCAATCCGCCGACATAACGGTCCACCCGCTCCGCCTCGTGCATGTAGCCGACTTGCTCGCACAGAGCGAGAAAACCGCTGGTGTAGTCTTGAACCGACCCGAGCTTTTGCCAAGTGCGCAGTCTCTGTCGCGCCGAAATTGAAGCCGCAATCGGCTCGAAGCGCGCCCGAAGCCCTGCGCACCACGCGTCTCACGTGCTGTACTGGGCGGTTTCGCAGAATGAACTCCAGGTGACGGCTGGACCCGCGGGCCCGTCCTCTTGCGACGGTGGCTCGTAGGCGCGTGGCGAAGTCACAATGACTCGCCACGAGTCCATGGCAAGGCCCCGTAACTGCGAAACCGCGTATCTGATCTTCGCTGTATCCGACGTGACGTAATTAGCGTAAAAAAACACGTTCGTCGTGAAGACCCACGATTGAACCGTCGGACCTCCGCGTTGGCTAGGATCGAAGCAGGGCGGGCGTTGCGCCTTGAGTGGCATTGGTGTGCCGATGTCGTCGTTGCCGACCGTCGCTGCAAATTCGACGTGACGACGGGCTTGGTGCAGCCCTGTTTCTCTCCGTGCTAGGCATTGATTGGGCGGTGCCATCACTGGCTGCGCCTGAGCTCTGTCCCACGCTGTCGTGATGTGACGGTGTGCCGGATGAAATGACAATCGGCTCATCCGATTGCGCAGGTGCATTTTGTCAGAGTTATATGACATAGCTACTGTAGGCTATAGTGGGGTAGCACATATGGGGTACAGTTGCCTAGGGTTTGCCTTTTGTACCCAACTTTCACTTAGTCATTTCATTCCTGTTTTCTTGATTCACATGGTATAGAGCGGGTTCCTACATGGGACCGTTCCTTCCTAAGGGCCCACCATAAGAAAAATTTTTTAGCTGCCCGCGCACATTGCGCCCTGCCCTAAAATATTTTTTTTAGCGGCCCCTACGCTGCCCCTACGCGGCCCCTACGCCGCCTCCCACGCGCCCCCTATGCGGCCCCTGGCGGCGCCCTGACGAGGCCCCTGCCGGCGCCCTATCGCGGCCCCTGACGCGCCCCCTGGTGGCGCCCTGACGCGGCCCTGACGCGGCCTGACGCGGCCCCTGGCGGCGCCCTGACGCGGCCCTGCCGTGGCCCCTGACGCGGCCCTGACGCGGCCTGCCGCGGCCCCTGCCGCGGCCCTGAAGCGGCCCCTGACGCGGCCCTGACACGGCTCTGCCGCGGCCCTGACGCGGCCCTGACGCGGCCCTGCCGCGGCCCCTGGCGGCGCCCTGACGCGGCCCCTGACGCGGCGCCCTGACGCGGCCCCTGCCGCGGCCCTGACGCGGCCCTGCCGCGGCCCCTGACGCGGCCCTGACGCGGCCTGCTGCGGCCCTTGCCGCGGCCCTGAAGCGGCCCCTGACGCGGCCCTGACGCGGCTCTGCCGCGGCCCTGACGCGGCCCTGACGCGGCCCCTACCGCGGCCCCTGGCGGCGCCCTGACGCGGCCCCTGACGCGGCGCCCTGACGCGGCCCTGCCGCGGCCCCTGACGTGGCCCCTGCCGCGGCCCCTGACGCGGCCCCTGACGCGGCCCCTGTCGCGGCCCCTGTCGCGGCCCCTGTCGCGGCCCCTGACGCGGCCCCGCCACCTACCTTTCCGGCCACGCCGCCTCCTCTCAGCGGCCCCGCCGCCTCCTCCCAGCGGCCCCGGACGCCGCCCTCTCAGCGGCCCCGCCGAGCCGCCCAGCAGCCTAGCCGCCCAGCAGCTGAGCCACCGAGCCGCCCAGCAGCCGAGCCGCCGAGCCGCCCAGCAGCCGAGCCGCCCAGCAGCAGAACCGCCGAGCCGCCCAGCAGCCGAGTCGCCGAGCCGCCCTGCAACCGAGCCGCCCGAGCCGCCCTGTCCGGTAAGAGCAGCGCCTCTCTCACAGCACTGCCCTCACCCCACTGTTTGCGCTGCTAGTCTACTGCTGTCATGGCTACCCCTAGTGTCCTCGCTTTTGACGCTGAGGGTCGGGCCATTGACTTTGACGTCTGGATAGATGACCTGCAGCTTTTCTTACAGTGCGATAGGGCAGACGGCCTCTCCCTCTTTGACCTCACTTCTGGTGCCTCTCCTGCCCCCGCCACTGATGCTGACGCCACTGTTCGCTCCCAGTGGGCCACGCGCGATGCTGCTGCACGTCTTGCTGTGCGTCGCCACCTGCCTACCTCTGAGCGTGCGCACTTTAGCCAGTACAAGAGTGCTCAGACCTTGTACGACGCTGTAGTTGCACGCTACTCCTCCCCTGCCACTGCTGCACTGAGTCGCCTCATGCTACCGTACCTCTTCCCTGACCTTGCTGCCTTTCCCACAGTCGCTGACCTCATTACGCACCTACGCACTAGTGACACTCGCTACCGCGCTGCGCTTCCTGCTGAGTTCTGCGCCAAGAACCCCCCCCCCATGTACATCACCCTCTACTACATAGTCACCCGGCTCCCTGACTCCCTTCGCGTAGTCAGGGACCACTTCCTCTCAGTTTGCCCCACCACTCTCACCGTTGACCTCCTCGAGAAGTCCCTCCTAGCAGCAGAGAAGAGCATAGTAGCTGTAGGAGCCTCTCGTGGTGACCCTCGCACCCCCATCTTTGAGGGGTGTCCCCCCTCCCCCCTTTTGCCCTCTGTTGCCTCTGCTGCTGCGGCCGACCTCGTTGGGCTTGAGTCGGTCGGTGCGGCGTCTACCCCTAGCGGGAGACGCCGCCCTGGCAAGGGCAAGGGGGGCAGGGGCGCTGGAGGAGCTAGCGGGGGCGGTGGAGGCGGCAGTGGAGGCGGTGGAGGAGGTGGGGGTGGCGGTGGGGGTGGTGGCGGGGGTGGAGGTGTCGGTGGCGGCAGTGGAGGCGGAGGCGGCAGCGGCAGTGGCGGAGGGAGCGGAGGTGGCGGCGGTGGAGGAGGAGGCGGCGGAGGAGGTGGAGCTGGTCGGGGTGGCGCTGCGCAGAGGGTCGGCTCCGGTGGTGGTCAGCGCCAGCAGCAGCAGCAGCACCAGCAGCGCACTCGTGACATCCCCTCCCCTCAGCAGCTCCGTGAGTGGTACACTGCACGCCAGAGGGGTGGGGGTACTGGTCCGTGCACCTACGTCCTCCGCACCGGCGACCGCGCGGGTGAGCAGTGCGGGGGTGCGCACTCCACCCAGCGCTGCTTTGGCCGCCTCACGGACGCTTGGCGTCACCAGTTCCCTGAGGCCACTGAGATCCCCCGCTGGGGTGAGCTGTCTAGGGCGGGTGTGGCTGTCTTTGACCTTGACTTTGATGCTATTCTTGCTGCCATGTATACTGTGACTATTAGTGATGAGGGTGACTGTTACCGGTGTTTTCCGCCCGACCCGGGCATTGAGACTGCTGCTCTAGGTACTGGTGAGGCTGCTGCTCTAGGTGCTAGCGAGGCTGCTGCTCTAGGTGCGTCTGCTCCCTCAGGTGCTGGTGAGTCTGCTCTCTCAGGTTCTGCGTCGGCTTCGGCCTCCCACACCTTCACCCTTGACTCGGGGGCTTCTCGCTCCTTCTTTCGAGACCGCACCACACTCACGCCACTTAGCCGGCCAGTTGCAGTCTCTCTGGCAGACCCCTCTGGGGGTCCTGTCCTTGCTCACTTCTCCACTGTCCTCCCGTGTCCGGCGGCCCCCTCTGGCACCCTGTCTGGTCTTTACCTTCCCTCGTTCTCTACGAACTTGGTGAGTGGTGCTGACCTACAGGATGCGGGGGTTCACCAGTTCACTCCCGCGAGTCGGCGGGTGACCCACTGCACGGACGCTCGGACAGGCCGACACCTGGCCACGTTTACCCGTCGGCCGGGGTCGAGCCTGTACACCCTGACCACTGCGTCTCCTCCAGTCACTGCGTCTGGTCAGGTAGCTGCGTCGGGTCAGGTGTCTGCTGCAGCGTCCAGGTCTGGTCCTGAGTCTGCCCCCTGTTCGTGTCGCCTCCTGTCTCACGAGACTCTCCTCTGGCACCACCGCCTTGGTCACCCCTCCCTGCTTCGTCTCCGAAGCATGGCCTCCCGTGTCCTTGTCTCTGGTCTTCCCCGGTCCCTCCCTCCCCTTCCTCCGGGGCCTGGCCCTACCTGCGTCCCCTGTGTCGAGGGGCGGCAGCGGGCTGCCCCTCACTCCTCCCAGTTTCCTCCGACAGAGGCCACGCTGCAGACGCTTCACATGGACGTGTGGGGCCCGGCCCGCGTCCGTGGACAGGGTCACGAGCGCTACTTCCTGCTGGTGGTTGACGACTACTCGCGTTACACCACAGTCTTCCCCTTGCGCAGCAAGGGTGATGTCACTGAGGTGTTGATCGACTGGATCCGCGCAGCTCGTCTCCAGCTCAGGCAGAGCTTCGGCTCGGACTTTCCTGTTCAGCGTCTGCACTCTGACAGAGGTGGAGAGTTCTCCTCTGGCCTTCTGCGAGCCTACTGTCGTGCACGAGGCATCCGCCAGACCTTCACGCTTCCGGACTCTCCACAGCAAAATGGGATTGCTGAGCGCCGCATTGGCATGGTCATGGACGTCGCCCGTACGTCCATGATGCATGCGGCTGCCCCCCATTTTCTGTGGCCGTTTGCGGTTCGGTACGCGGCGCATCAGATCAACCTTCACCCCAGGGTCTCCATGCCGGAGACCTCCCCAGCTTTGCTGTGGACGGGGAAGGTTGGCGATGCGTCTGCGTTCCGTGTCTGGGGATCTCGGGCGTTTGTCCGCGACTTGTCTGCGGACAAGCTGTCCCCTCGTGCTGCTCCTTGCGTCCTCCTTGGCTTCCCCCCTGACGCGCCAGGGTGGCAGTTCTACCACCCCACCTCTCGCCGTGTCCTGTCCTCCCAGGACGTCACGTTTGACGAGTCGGTCCCCTACTACCGCCTCTTCCCCTACCGCACTCCGTCCCTCCCCCCGCCACCGCTCTTCCTTGTCCCAGGTCCCCCCCCGGTAGACCCCCTCCCCCCTCAGGGTCCTGCCCCTTCAGGTGTGTCCCAGGTAGACGCAGTCGAGCCTGTCGAGGTTACTGGTGACTCTGGTGCTGCTGAGGGTGCTGAGCCTGGGGGTGCTGACTCTGGGGGTGCTGAGCGTGTGGGTGCTACGCCTGGGGGTGCTGAGCCTGAGGGTGCTACTACTGGGGGTGCTGAGCCTGAGGGTGCTGAGCCTGGGGGTGCTACTACTGGGGGTGCTGAGCCTGGGGGTGCTGAGCCTGGGAGTGCTACGCCTGGGGGTGCTACGCCTGGAGGTGCTGAGCCTGGGGGTGCGGAGCCTGAGGGAGCTGGGCCTGCTCGTGTGGCGTCTGGCGGTGCTGAGCCTGGAGGTTCTCCGGGTGCTTCGTCTCGGCGGGAGCCACTCTCTCCACAGGAGCTGCGCGAGTGGTTTGCCCGGCGCTGGAGGCGTGCTGCTGGAGCTGGAGGTTCTTCGGCTGCTGAGGGTGCTGGTGCCGCGGGTCCCGGAGGTGCTCGTACTGGGAGTACTGGAGCTGCTGGGCCTGCGGGTACGACTGGAGCTGGAGCTGCTGAGGGTGTTGGCGCTGAGGCTACTGCTGTCGGTCCTGGAGGCGGTCCTGCTGGGGGTGCTACTGGTGCTGCTGGAGGTACTGGAGCTGGAGGTGCTGCTTGCGCTGGTGCTGCCGCTGGGGGTACTGGTGCTGTCCCTGCTGTGTCTGGAGTTGCCGCGCGGCCTCGGCCGTACTTCGTTCCGCTCCTTCAGCAGGTTCTTGGTCTCCCGCCTTCTACTGGTCCTCCTCCTCCCTTAGCGTGTCCACAGCCTCTCCCGTCACAGTTACAGTTACAGCCGGCCTCCCCACTGCCCGCTCCTTCTCCCTACACTGGTCCTACTGGAGGTCTTGCTGAGCGTCGTGAGCCTGCGTCTCGCCCTGCGTCGCCTGTCCGTGCTGCTCGCACTAGTGCTCGTGGTTCGCGTCAGCGTCCTCCTCCTGTCCCTGGCACGCACCGGATGTCTCTACGTCCGTCCACTGCTCCTCTGCGTGCCCCTTTGCCTTCTCCTCCTGAGTCCTCTCTTCCTGCTCTTCCTGACCCGGAGTCGGACTCTCTTCGTGCTGCCAGTCCTACTGTCACGCGTCTCCTTGCTACTGTTGTCACTGACCCTTCCTTTGAGTCCACTGCTGCGTCTGCCCTAGTTACTGAGCTCGTCGACTTTGCTGCTCGCTGTCGTCTAGACTACGCTGCTAGTCTTGTTGCTGAGTCTGAGTCTGTCTGTCCTCCGTCCGTCGGGGGTGAGTGTGCCCTTGGCACGGACGTCCTTGAGGACAGGCAGGAGGAGTTCCAGTGTTTGGCTGCTGCTTCACCTCATCTCGTGTCCGTACTGCTTACCCCTGAGGGAGACCCGGATGCACTTGACATCCCGACTCCGCGCTCTTACGCGGAGGCGATAGAGGGTCCCTACTCCTCTCAGTGGCAGGCAGCTATGGACGCAGAGATGGCTTCCTGGAAGTCCACAGGCACCTACGTTGACGAGGTTCCCCCGCCTGGGGCGAACATCGTCAGTGGCATGTGGATTTTCAGGGTGAAGCGGCCGCCGGGTTCTCCGCCTGTCTTCAAGGCGCGTTACGTGGCTCGTGGCTTCAGTCAGCGGCAGGGAGTTGACTACTTTCAGACCTTCTCTCCCACCCCGAAGATGACCACTCTTCGGGTACTGCTGCACATAGCTGCTCACCGCGACTACGAGCTGCACTCTCTTGACTTCAGCACTGCTTTCTTGCAGGGCAGCCTGCACGAGGAGATCTGGCTGCGTCGCCCACCTGGCTTCACTGGGTCTTTTCCTCCTGGCACCCAGTGGAGCCTCCGGCGGCCAGTCTACGGTCTCCGCCAGGCACCGCGTGAGTGGCACGACACACTGAGGACTACACTTGCGGCTCTTGGGTTTGCTCCCTCTACTGCCGACCCGTCGCTGTTTCTGCGCACCGACACTTCTTTGCAGCCGTTCTACATCCTCGTGTACGTCGACGACTTGGTCTTTGCCACAGCTGACACTGCTGGACTCGCCCACGTGAAGTCCGAGCTGCAGAAGAGACACACGTGCACAGACCTGGGTGAACTGCGCAGCTACCTTGGCTTGCAGATCACCCGGGACAGAGCACGCCGCACCATTACCCTGACTCAGTCACACATGGTGCAGCAGGTCCTTCAGCGCTTCGGCTTCACGTACTCCTCGCCTCAGGCCACTCCTCTGCCTACTCGCCACTCGCTCTCAGCTCTGCCTTCGGATGAGTCCGTAGAGTCGAGTGGCCCGTACCCAGAGCTTGTTGGCTGCCTCATGTACCTGATGACCTGCACACGACCTGACCTTGCATACTCTCTTAGCATTCTTGCACGCTATGTTGCTCCTGGGAGACACAGACCGGAGCACATGGCTGCAGCGAAGAGGGTGTTGCGCTACTTGTGCAGTACGTCGGGCATGGGGCTTGTGCTTGGAGGGCAGAGTCCAGTGGTCCTCACTGGACACGCAGACGCTTCTTGGGCTGACGACCAGGCTACGCAGCGGTCGTCACAGGGTTACACCTTCAGCCTTGGTTCCGGCTCTGTTTCGTGGCGGGCTACTCGCTCGTCTTCTGTTCTCGGCTCCAGTTGTGAGGCTGAGATCTACGCCGGGGCCATGGCTGCACAGGAGCTTCGCTGGCTCACCTACCTGCTGACTGACCTCGGAGAGCCGCCTCGTTCTCCTCCAGTGCTCTACGTAGACAACAAGGCCATGCTGGCCTTGTGTCGAGAGCAGAGACTGGAGCACAGAACGAAGCACATTGCTCTTCGCTACTTCCTTGCTCGTGAGCTACAGCAGCGTGGTCAGCTGCGACTTGCGTACGTGGCCTCTGAGGCCAACACTGCTGATATCTTCACCAAGGCACTTGCGCCTTGTGATCATCAGCGCTTCTGTACTCAGCTGGGTCTTGTACCTACCTTGCCTCACTTGCTCACCTCTTGAACTTGTTTGTACTGTTGCATATATATATACTCCTGCTCTTGCTTGTCTAGCCTTATATTAATATGTAATCCTGCATGTGAACTGGCCTTGTGGCCTTGAACTTGTGCTCGGAATGTGTGGTGACTTTGTGATCCACCCTGAGCTTGCTTTGCTTTGCTTGACTGGTCTTGTGACCCCTTGTTCTCCCCCACTTTGCCTATGGGGGTGTGTCAGAGTTATATGATATAGCTACTGTAGGCTATAGTGGGGTAGCACATATGGGGTACAGTTGCCTAGGGTTTGCCTTTTGTACCCAACTTTCACTTAGTCATTTCATTCCTGTTTTCTTGATTCACACATTTGCGGGTGTCGGTGCTGGTGTCGGTGCTGGTGCAGGTGCATTCGCTGTTGATTGCTGGCGGGCGGAGTCGCGTTCGACCGTGAGCGCCGCAATTTCGAGCGTCGAATCTTCAAGTTGGCGCACGAGCCGATCGAGCTGCTCTTGCGTCAACGTCGCGATGTTGAATTCGGCCATGGCGGGGGTGTCGGGCAAGCTCAGCGAGAGCCTCGGTCGTGGCCGTGCGTGCTTTCAAGAGAGCACTTCGAGCGGCGGTGCTTGTTCGCTGAGAGATGTCTACCCCCTCCAAAAATTGAGATAGTGGGGGAGCGAAGGTGTGGGTGCGGTCCGAGAAGAGATCGTAGGCTCTGAATACCTAGTGTTACGAGTGCAATTGAGCGAGCGAGCGAGAATTGCACTATCGAAGCAAAACAGTACATCGAGCGAAGGCATGAGCGAAGAATATATAGTGAAACTAGGGTGGTAACGGTAATGTGTGAAAATGGGGTGCGCTACTGGCCTAGCGCTGAGGTTGGGAATTGTCGAGGCGGAGGTCCGGAGCGCGGGTTACCAACCGAACCATGAGGTTGGGTCACGTCGTGAACAGTGGCGGGAACAGTGCTCGAGGCAGGGCCCTAGGTATCAGACTTTTTCGTCTGATTCAGAGTCTGTTCAGCCTTTTTTTTTTTACCTAGTCTGAACTCAAAGTTTTTCTGTATGTACCTTCTCTGATTTCAGAGTTTTTTTTCATGTATTGGCTGAAATTTCAGACGATTTTTATGATTGTAGGCTGAGTCTCAGACTTGTATCGGGGGTGCACTCTGAAACGTGTATTGCAGGGGATTCCGCCAGCCTGGCGGCGTGTTGCACTAACACCGTCAATTCCGGGCGGGGAACGAAAAATTCCCCAGCGCGGCACCGGACATTCGCGTTGGTACAGGAATGCTGTAATCTGGTTCAATTCCAGCCAATCGCGGCTGCGCAGCAGGCAGTGTTGGCAAGATTCCTTGCCAACGCATAGCTCGCAGCGCGCTGCACCCGGACGACACCACATCCATCCACCCCACCCCACCGTCCTCCTTGCCAACGTATAGCTCGCAGCGCGCTGCTATCATCACGTCACCACAGCCATCCGCCCCTCTCACCCCACCTTCCCTGCATACACGACCAGGTGCCGTGCATGCAGTGACCACCAGGGAGATGAGCGGTCCAAATAGGAGGACCCCTCATCTTCCTCATCGTCGCCTTTCTTGGGGGTCACTCTGTGCCCTGTCTCTCTAGCTTCATTTCATTTGCCTCGCCGAAAACTAGTGCCGAAACCCTTGTTTCACGCTCCAACTCCTCGACCTCGCAAATCCAATGATTGGCAGACTCAATGGCAGCCACAGACGCTGCCGCCGAAGGGCCCGACGATGACGAGGATGCAGATAGTCGCCCTGTTCCAGTCGCTGTGACCTGCCTAGACTTTCTTAGATCTGTTTTACCGACGCATATTCCACCGCCAGCGCCACCTTCGCAACCTAGTTGTAGCCGCCCTCCGGTTTCCGTACACTCTGAACCTCTGCCTGAGTCCGTCACTGAGCCAGTGATCGATGCGCCAGAGTCGTTGCCCAATGAAGCGTCTGTTGAACCGCCGTCCCGTCCCGCGCCACCGACGAAGCTGCGGTACCGACAGACCACGTTTCCGTGGGCAACGCCACCTCTTCCATCGACCGTTGAAGCTCCAGCGAGTGACGAATCTCCCATGCAGGACAGCTCAAAGCCCACCGACAAAACCCCGTCCGACAAGTTGGAGCTGAAATACGATGAAGCACACTTGCGTTGTAAGTCAAAGTGGTCTACCGATTTCATGTGGTTGATTCTAACTAAAACCGCTTCTGGTGCCCCTGGTTTGAAGTGCAGTATATGCTTGGAGTTCGCGGGAATTACGGGCAAGTGTGGACGGCATGGTGATGGCGCTACCGACGTGCAGACGCAGTCCTTCAAGAAACATGAAGGCACGGTGAAGCATCGATTTGCGCTTCAGTGGCAGGAGGACCTCTTGCAGAAGTATGGGCAACAGCAGCGCATCGACCTACACCCGAAAGCGCAGGACAAGGAGATGCTGCAGGTTTCGGCGCTCGTGGACTCGTTGTACTTCATGAGCAAGTGCAACGAGCCCATGGACTCGTGGATTCGGCTAGTGCGTAACTCGGCGAAGAAGAAGGTGCCCGGATTTCCAGAGCAAGGGTACGGCACTTACTACAACACGTAAGTACTGGTTGTTGTAAAAACCGAATTGTTGGTTTTTCAGCTTTCCCAGTTGCTAACTGCCTCGGTTTTTGTTCTGTACAGGTACGGCTTCGGAGAATCAACACAGGCAATTGTGACGTGGCTCCAAACAACGCAACTGGAACACCTTCTATCGAGCCCCTTCATCGGGATCACTCTGGACGAGAGCACCGACCGGCGTCGAGGCAAACACATGATTGTGTTTGCCACCTTTCTTCGCGAAGGCCAAATCGTCACAGAGATGCTCGCTCACCTTACTGTTGAGAAAGCTGACGCTGCATCCCTGTGTAGTTTGCTTCTTTCCCACCTCAGGGCCGTCGGCGTTGATCTCCGCCGTATTTCTGGAGTGAGCACGGACGTCCCCATGGTGATGGTGGGGGCCCACAACTGTGTCGTTGCTTGACTGCGGATGCTCATCCCCAACCTGGTGTCGTTCCACTGTATTGCACACCGGTTCGTTTTAGTTTATGGCTTTTGTTTCAACGTTGTTGTTGTTTTATACAATCTGCTAATGCCGTTTGAACTTATCATGTGCAGAGAGGCCTTGGCTGCCAAAGCTGCTGCAGAGGCTATAACCACCTTCAACATGGTTGACGACGTCATCCGCGCCGTCGCTGAGTACCTGGGGCGATCATCACCGTGGCATCAACGCTTCATGGAGCTGCAGGAGGTCTTCACTTCCACCAACCTCGAGGTGCAGGGGATACACGAGGTGCGGTGGCTTTCAAGGGGTGCAGCAGTCGCCCGCTTCGTCGAAGTCCCTGCCATCGTGGTGATGCTGTCGGAGTGGAAGGATCAGACGATGTACGAGCTCGTCACGTCCTACCGCTTGTAATTCCTGCTACAGTTCCTCGCCAACGTTTTGGAGCTCCTCAACATCCTCTCGAGGGTTTTCCAGCAGCGAGAGGTAAGAAGCTTTCATGAGTAGTTGCGTTGTCTACAAATGTACCCTTGTACTAACATATTCTTTACATTTATGTTTATTGTTTACTACTGTGTGGCAGCTCGACTACCCCTTGGTGCATACGCAGATTGTGCGCACAACCTCTCTCTTGGAGAGCCGCTACATCGACTGCGGAGACGACTTCGGCGGCGGCACCAACGAGCGGCTATACCGCTTCTTCGAGAAGCATGGTCCGAAGGGGTCACCGGAGATGGTGGTGGAAGGCGCGTCGTCGGATGGCAGCCTCAACCGCTTCAAGGTCACCCTACACGAGCGCAGAGTGGCGAGCTATCTTGGGGCAGGGCATCACGACGCGTGTGTGGCGCTCTGCGCCGACATGGCCGAGCTCCTGGTCCAACAGCTCCAGTCAAAGCTCGGCGACCTCGACTCTCTTTCCGGCGTGCGGCTTTTCATTCCTGACTTGTGGCAACCGAATTGGGAGAGGAGCGCACGGCAGGCACAGTGCCTTGAGTGGCTGTTGTCGCTAGTCACTCTGTTTCGCGCCGACGACTCCGACGAGATTCTACCAGGTTAGTTTATGATTGGTTACTCGTTCAACCGTTGAATCCATGTCATTTACTAATCCCATGCCTTGTCTTGCCTTGCTTGCAGGCATTGAGAAGAAGCGTGCCGTGAAGGAGCTGCGGACTCTGTGCCCAGTCCTGGCCAGAGCTCCTAAGAGCGGGCGAAAGTTCCACACAGGACTGACTGCAATTCTCAAGACACCTGACTGGCAGCAAGCGTACCCCAACTGTTAATTGATATTGCATATCTTATAACTGCCTATAGCTTGCTAGTGTATTAGTTTAGTTATTAGCATCAACTGCTGGTGGTGTACCCTCTTCTTCTCCCTTCCTCTGTCCTATATCTTGTATGCTTTGCCTTTATTGAACCCCTCTTTGGCCAACCCAAACTCCCTCGATATCCATCTCGCTATGCTACTCTCTCCCTCCAAGCTCCTAATCTCCTAAGTACTATTTGACATGGTATCAGAGCGGTTACATTCCTAGGCCGTTCATAAGTCATGGGCCCACCCACTTCCTGCTTAGGTATGGCGTGTGGATCGTGCCCCTCTCGTCCCCCCCTGTTACGCGTCCGTCGCTGGATTCGTAGCGACGGTCGCGGAGGCGAGCTGGGCGCGACCCCCCCCCGTCGCCAGACCCGTCGCGCTCCCCGTCACTGCTGCCTCGTCACGCTCTCCCAGCCAGCAGCAGCACGTGCGCCCGCCAGAAGCAGCGCGCGCACACGCCAGAGGCGCACGCACGTCAGCGCACGCGCGCCTGCTGCAGAATGCAGCGCTCGGCCACGTTTCGTTTCCCCCTCCCCCTCTCCCCCCGTCGCGCCCACTACAGCGCTTGTCGCGGCGCCGATCGCGGCCCCCTTTTTCCCCCGTCGCCGCCCATTTCGCACCCCCCCCGTCTCCCCACCCGCGCCTACCGCTGCGTTTCTGCGTGTGGGGGACGTGATGGGTGGGGGGTGGTGGTGGGATTTGGCGGGCTGCAGGGGGGGCGCTGTGGGGGTGGCGCTCTCGGGCCTGCACCGCCAGCTCGCCCTGCCGTGCTTCCTGATGTGGGGAGGAGGGTGAGGGGCGTGAGGGGGTGGCGTGAGGGTCCAGACGGCAACAGCCGTCGCCTTCTCCTCCCTCTCCCTGCTACTCCTGCAGCGGGTGGGGGGGGGGAGGGAGGATGAGGGGGTGGTGGGAGCCTCCAGCCATCTTTCCTCCTACCCTCTCCTCTCCTCCAGCCGCTTCTCCTCCTCCTATCTCCTCTCCTCTCCTCTCCTCTCCTCTCCTCCTCTCCTCTCCTCTTCTCCTCTCCTCTCCTCCTCTCCTCTCCTCTTCTCCTCTTCTCTCCCCTCCTCTCTCCTCTCCTCTCCTCTCTCCTCTCCTCCAGCCGCCTCCTCCTCCGCTTGTGTGCTCCTCCAGCCGCTTCTCCTCGGCTCTCCGCCTGTGCGCCACCAGCTTCCTCCTCCTATCCAACGGTTGGTGTTAATCACCAGCATCCTACGCCCTCCGGTTATCCCAGCCCTCCTCCGCGCCCTCCGCGCCCTCCTCCGTTATGGCGTTCACAGGTGCTGCCGGCAAGCAACCGCTGTTTCTGTGCATATCCCAGCTACAAGCAACCGCTCTCCAGGCGACCTGGTGCCAGACACCACTAGCTATAGCCATAGGCAGTTACGGGGGTGTGTTAATTGATATTGCATATCTTATAACTGCCTATAGCTTGCTAGTGTATTAGTTTAGTTATTAGCATCAACTGCTGGTGGTGTACCCTCTTCTTCTCCCTTCCTCTTTCCTATATCTTGTATGCTTTGCCTTTATTGAACCCCTCTTTGGCCAACCCAAACTCCCTCGATATCCATCTCGCTATGCTACTCTCTCCCTCCAAGCTCCTAATCTCCTAAGTACTATTTGACACCAACCTCGTCAAACTCTCGGTGGCGATTGCAGTGCTGCCTCTCAGCACCGTCGAGTGTGAGAGAGGATTCTCTCGACAGGATCTCATCAAGACGTGGCAGAGGGTGTAGGCTCAGTGATCTGCTGTGTATGTCATTGCTAGACTATGAGCTAGATGTGCCTGGGGTAGTAGAAATTTGGCGCAGCTACAAGAAGCGCCGGCCAGTCACAGCACCTGCTGCAAGACACAGGGAGGAGCCCCCAAGGGCTGGGAAGGAGCCTGTAGAGGAGCCTGTAGTTGTGCGGGCAGCTTTTGATAGTTATCTGTCAGAATCTGAGTCAGATAGTTGAACTGTTTGTGCCGGTGAAGTATAAATGTCATCAGCCTTTAGTTTGAGTGTAACTCTGAATGTTCAGCCTAGAAAACATAGTGTTGTCTGAATTTACAGACTTAAAATTGGAGGCAACTCTGACTGACAGAGTTCAGAGAAGGGTGCACTCTGACCCATCAGAGTGTCCAAAAACGAATCTAGGGGCCTGTCTCGAGGCGAGTGTCGCGAATGGTAACGGTGCACTGTTGAGAGTTGTTGGCGGGAACAGTGGTGTACGTGCTGAGCAGGGACGCGGAGTAAGGAAAGGGAATTTTCCTTATAGAAACCCTTTTTGTTCTAGCATGGTTCATGCCCAAGTTGGCTCCTAAGATTTCTAGGCTTTAGGAGGGGGTTCTAAGACTACTATATAGCTTCCGCTAGTAGCTTAGACCATTCTGACAATATCAACCAAATCTCATTCAACTCTTTACTCAGTACCGGTACATGGATTCAAGGCTTTCCCTTTTCACAATCTTCATCAAGTCTCTGAACGATCCTAAGGGCTTCATGTCGGCCCAAGAAACAAAAATTATATCAATAGGAGAACTTTAAGAGTTTACATACGGTAAGTGTAATCTGCATCAGAGCTGCTGAGTCAAGCCTAGAATCATGAGGTTCCAGCTCTACTGGCAGCAGTACGGTAATAGGCGGAGCCTTAGATGACATCAGGGCAGAGCTCTACTGGTCGTTGACCAACACAATCGCTTCTACTGCTATCAGCCATGGCGAATTATTCCCGTCCCTTTCTGGCGCACCGACCAGGTCAGTTGTGCCACAGGCCTGTGAGTGAAAGAGGGGAAATGAAAATTGTTGAATGAGCTCATGCACTGCATATCATATCACATGCTCTTCAGCAACGGTCCACTATGCACTGCTTTTCCAACTCTGCACTCTGATGATTTCCCCCCTCATGCCTCTCCGCTGCCTCATGCACAGCGATGCCAGCAACAGTCATCCACTCTCACTCCGTCACTCCCCCCCTCACCAATTTCCCACTCCACTCTTCGTAAAAGAACCTCACTTCATTCCCACTCCACCACTCTCACTCCACCAATCCCACACCAGCAACCTTAATCCATCACTCCCGTGCCACCACACGCACCTGCGAGCAAGTGAAGCCAGCAACAGTCATCCACTCCCACTCCGCCACCTCCCCATACCCCACCTCCCTCCTTCCCCCGTCACCCTGCCCACTGCCCTCACCCTCCCCTTCCTGCCGCTCCCGCAGAGCCTCCAGCAGGAAGAAGAGCAGCGGCGGCATGAGCTGTAACTCAAACACACGGGGGGCGTGGCAGAGAGGGCAGGCATGGGATGCGTCTGGGAGGAGGGGTGGCGGGGCGCAGGGCCAGATCGGCTGGCCGTTGAGTCGGTACCTGATGAGAGGGAATGGAGGAAGAGGCACCAGAATAGCAGCGGCGGCATGAGCTGCAGCGCAAACACCGGGGGGGGGGGTTGCAGAGAGGGCAGGTTCTAGATGCGCCTGGGAGGAGGAAAGGCAGGGCGCAGGGCCAGATGGGGTGGGCGTTGAAGCGGTAGCTGGTTAGGCGGGAACATGGAGGCATGCAGAAGATGAAACATGGAGGCATGCAGAAGATGAACATGGAGGCATGCAGAAGATGAACCGTGGCGGAAGGAGCTGCAGCTCAGAGACCTCACCTGGCACTCGCACCAGCACCATGCCTAACCCATGCACCAACCAAGCCACACCTCACCCGCACACCGCACCACACCACATGCACCGCACCACACCGCACTGCACCACACCTGACACACTGCTGGGGCTGCTTGTCGAGGCGCTTCTTAAAGCGCAGGTACGGGCGCCCCACGGTGCGCGCCTGGTCATACTCATACCCCTCGCCCTCCCACTTCTCACCCTCCAACGCACCCCCCTCCACCTGCATCGCTGCCACCCCATCTCCCCCATCTCTCAACCCAGGCACCGCTGTCGCTGATGCTGCTGCCCTGCTCTTTCCTCTGCCTGTCGCCTCGTCTTCCTCCGAAAACACATAGAAGCACGGGAGCACCCGCAGAGCACGCATGTCTGCTTTTCTTGTGTTGCTTGCATTTCCTTGTGCCGCCTGTGCTGCTGGTGATGCTCCTGCCGATGCTTCCCCGCCTGCAGCTGCCCTTTTCTCCTTCCTTCCTGCTGCATTCGCCTCCCCAGCAGTGCCAGCAGCGGCCTTGGCAGCAGCAGCACTGAGAGACGCAGAGAGAGCGTCAAGAGATGCAAGTGGGGGGGTTACCACAGTGGAACCGAACTCGTTACTGTCACATGTGCCTGTGCCCCACCCTCCCCCTCCTGCTGCTTCTCCACCCCACTCCGACCCTGCTGTGGGAGCGACACCTGAAAAGGCACTTGAATGTGCACCTGAAGCACCTGAGGGTGGGTGTGTGAGCCCCCAGCCATCTCCTGTTGCTGTGCTGCATGCATCCCAGGAACTCGCATCTCCCCATGATGATCCACCCACTTCTGCCGTTGCTGCTGCTGCTGCTGTCACAGCCGCTGCTGCTGGTGCTGCTGTCTGTTCCGGTGGCGGCTGCTTGGAGGGAAGGTGCTGCAGGCGGATGATGCGCCACCTGCAGCAACCAGGGCGATAGTGGGGAGGGGGGGGAGGAGATGAAGCATGTAAGCAGAGCACAGGGAGCAGGGAAGAGAGGGCACAGGATGGGGCGATGGGGGCAGAAAGAGGTCCGGGGTGTGAGTGCAAAGGATGGAGGAAGAGAGAGGGCTGGCCAGGGAAGGCTCAGCGCAGGCCCCTGCTTGTAAACAAACGGCTCCCCCTGCTCCCCCTGCCCTCATCGCTCCGCCCTGCTCACCCACCTGTCTCTCCCCCCCCCATGCCCACTTCCCCCCCCATGCTCCCCCCGTCATGCTCCCCCCGCCATGCTCCCCCCGCCATGCTCCCCCGGCCATGCTCCCCCCACCATGCTCCCCCCCCCCATGTTCCCCCCGCCATGCTCCCCCCCCATGCTCCCCCCACCATGCTCTCCCCCCCAAGCTCTCCCCCCCATGCGCCCCCTGCTATGCCCTCACCCCGCCCACAGTGCCTCACCCTTGAGCCTGAGCAGCACACGGCCCTCGCCTTCCCCCTCCTCCCCACTTCCCACTCCACACATCTCCCCCGCGTCTCCCTGCCCCGTCCCCCCACCTCGCACCTCTTTCTTCCCTGTCTCCCCCCTTTCCTCCTGCCCCTCCCCTTGTCCCCCTCGCTCTCCGCCTTCCTCCCCCAGCTCCATCTCCCCCAGTTCCTCCGCCACCTCCCCCACCTCCCCCTCTCCCCCTGCGCCCGCGCTTCCCCCCACCACCACATCTCCAAACACAGACGAAAGGTCCCCAAAGGGGGGAACGGCGGAAGGAGCCTCCCCCCCCGTTCTCCCCTTTTCCCCGTTTTCTCCCTCCTTTCCCCCATTGGCGCAGGCGAACATGTACAGCACCCGCTCTTCCACTTGCAAGCTGCCACGTGTCACCCCTGCTGCTGCACCGTCTGCTGCTGCGGGAAGGGAGAGCGGGGCATATGCCTGACGATGGGGGAAGGGGGAGGGGAACGGGAAAGGGAACGAAAGGGGGAGAGGGCGGGGAAAGGGAACATGAACGGGGAGGAAGACGAGAACGGGAATGAGCGGATTGTGGTAGAAACGAAGTGCGTTAAAACGGTGAAAGGGAGCAACAAATGGCAGACGGCGGAAAATGATACATGGGCCATGGCAATACAGGCGACAAAAGGAAGTCGCAGAACTAGACGAGTGGGTGGAGTGAGTGGACGCCAAATGCACAGGGAAGGAGGGGAGAGGGGGTGGGTAGGGGGGGGGGGGGGGGGGGGGAAGAGTGGTGGGGGAGGGGGGGAGAGGGGGGATAGGGAGCAGAGGCAAAACGACAAAGTGCATATGGCAGAGTGGCTGGCACCCACCTGCAGCACGAGGGAGAGCGGCCCTTGGCAGAGAGCGCAGTGCAGCAGATGCGGTGGCGGGTGATCTGCCCACGGGGGCCAGTCCTGAAGGACACGCGCGGCGGAACAGGGAATCGCGGGGGCGGGGGCACGAGGAGGTAAGCCCGGGTTCAGGGTTTGGGCATTTGGGTTCGGGTTTCACGCAGGATACGGGATGGGCAATGGGAGACGGGGGCCGTGAAGAGCCTGGGATCGGCGCCAGAGGCGGGCGTGGAAACAAATTCCGTCAAATGACGCGTGCAGGCACTAGGATTGCTTACAGGTAAGCCCCCGATCTTGGTCGTGTAGTGATCGGACGGCTCACGATCGTCCTTGGCCCATGGGCCAGGCAAGCCCAAGAGCACGCTCGGAGCCATGCAGGGAGGACTTGACAGTAAGGGGGGATGCGCGTCTAACGATCGGGTGGTGGTGTGACTGTAACGGAACTCGCAGCCTAGGCACAATGCACTGTCGGCTCCCTGGTGCCGTGTGGTCAACCAAGTCAACGCCTCTGCGCGTGATGAAGCCAGGGCGCGGGAGGAGAGGACCCGCTGTGCTGGGATTGGCAGGTTACTTGGTCAAGAGAAAGAAGATGCGGTCACCGCCATGGTCGCCGACAACCGGAACCACCTGTGAATCCTAGAATGACCCTTCCCTCCAGTGCTTTTCCCCCCTCTTCCATCGCTCGGATTCTCAGCGTGGCGAACCCTCGACAAGCGTACTCGACTGCCGTATTGCGTTGGTGCCGAACAACTGTTAGATACCCAGAAAAAAATAATTACAGAAAATTATCCTAATCTGAAGATATGGTATGCAATCTACACCGCACACCGTACTCTAGAAGAACCTCAATAATGGATACTTCCTGCTGATTCAGAATTGTCTGCCATCGTGTCACAGCTGACGTGGTCTTGTTCCACTCGAAGATCTTTCTCTCCAGCTACCACGGAAATCTGTGCCAGCTGTTTGTGCCGAATCCCTGGGAAGGGAAGACATGTTGACGCCAAACCACTTTCATCCGAACCACCACGTTTGGAAACCGCCCTGACTAGGACCTTTCGCCCTTCCTGCGCAACGAAGTCACTCTGAGGGCGGGTCCAACTTTGCACACTCCCGTTTTTTTCGTTATTTTTACGTCAATGCACTAGTCAAACTTGACTGTACCCCAGTGCGAACTCCAAACATTTCCTGTCCAGTTCCGAGTGCACAATTCGGACTTTTGACAAGGTACAGTAACGCTGCGGGGTCCAGTACCTGGAATGAGGGGTTACCCAATTATGGGGGATGAGAGGTTTTTTGCACCTGTGACAGAGGGGGGATTCATTGGCGAAAACAAATTAGCGAAACAAGGTGTTACCTTCTGGCGTGTTTGACGCGAAACGAGTTTGACGTGAACCTTCGGACGTGTTCTGCACGTCCCCGGGCACGTTTTCGAAATGTCATCATATATGTACAGTCTCGCGTCAAATGGATTCTGGTACGTTTGTATTTCTGTTACATGCCGAAATGTGGTAACTGAGCTGAAAATATAGTGTACATATGCAAAGTTGGACCCGCCCTGAACCTAACATCTTGCCCAAGGCCTTGCTGCCTTACTTGTTTGAACCGCTCAAGAGACGAACCAATGTCGTTCGTATCTCGGATGTGTCACTCAAGTGAAACTCAAAATGCTACCAGTGTGACTCGGGAAGCGACTCTACAGCTAGTATATACGCTCTACCTGCTCAGTCATACTCTTCGTCACCATACCTACTTTCCAGCTTCCCAGCCTAGGCCACATTACCAAGCTTTTGTGACACGCTTCAAGCAACAAGCTTGTTCTGTGTATTTTACGTCAGAAAACGTCACAACACAAGAGCAGTTGTCGGATTCAAGCTTGAGGCTCCCATTTCAGGTGAACACTGCTCGCTCTCCTTTCACGACCTTCTATATCTCGCTGTTATTCCACAGGTAATCAGGTGACCAGCAGTTTACCAGGTTCTTAAAGTTATATACGGCAGTTACCCCTCATGGCGTGCACAGTAGCAGCACTAACGCAGAGCGCGCTCAGCGCTCCCGTGGTGGTTGCGAAGGCGGAAAGCTCATCCGCGTCGCAACGATTAACGGCATCTCCGCCGTCTCGTTCCATCAGCGGCGGCGATGCTTCTGCTACACACCGGCCAAGGTCGACGGGAATCGCGAGGGGCAAGCCCTTTGGAGTTGAACCGCATGTTAACCTTGTACGTCCTCCCTTGCTGCCCTTCGCTCTCTCATTTATTCAGGAGGAAAACGTTATCTTCACTATATTCAAGAGATAAGTCATGGTACCGTTTTTCATTCTCCGGCGTGTCTGTTTCTTGATTTCGTTTCTTTACCAAACGCTCCCTTTCGTTCGGCCATTTGCGGCTCGGTTCGGCGGGGTGGGCGCAGAACGAGATAAGCGAGGAGGAGAAGGCGCGGCTGGTGGCGGCGGCGCAGAAGAAGATCGCGGCGGAGCTGAAGGAGCGCGAGGAGAAGCTCAAGCAGGACGCCGCAAGAGCGCACCTGGACCACGAGCTCAAGTTCGGCAAGATGATGTTCGACCAGGTGCGCCCGCGCTAGTATTGGCTGTTTCGAGACGTCTTAAAGCTTTGAAATCCGAAGTTCGGCAAGGGTTACGACCAGGTGCGTACGCGCTATAGGTGGTTTTGAGACGTATTCAGGATGCGCAGAGAGCGCATCTGGACCACGACGACCTCACTTTCGGCAAGATGATGATCGAGCGGGTGCGGCCGCGTTGTGATTGATGACGCCACGCACGACCGCTCTTTGCTACCGGAAATGTGTTTTTATTTCAAATGGCCATACAACGAATGAACAACACAACGATCAAGTAATCTACAAGCATGCATGGTTGTTTTTCTCACCCCTCCATTCTCCGCTCATTTCACAACCTCCCCCCCTCCACTCACTCCCCCCCACCCCACTCTCTCCCCGCGTGCAAAGCGAATGAATGTGGAGCGAGAATGCAAGCAGAACGTATTCCACCCCCACGGTTTTTATGTGGGGAGAATTATGAGGCGCCCACAAATATTACCCCTTGGATGACAGCGCTCGTCGAGCATGCGCCAGGATTGATGCTTCGCGTTCCGTTCATTCCCAGCATTGATGGGTTGGTGCTAGCATAGATTTAATGCCCTGGCATATCACAACAAGGTGCTGAAGCAGCTTGTGGATCCTAACTCCTGCCACGTTCCTTCCCACCCATCTTTTTCTCCTCCAGGGCAATTTCGAGACAGCAATGGCGCATTTCAACAAGGTGTTGAAGCAAGCAGGCGAGCAATCATACCACCACGGCGAGGCCACCCTGCAAAAGGCCGCCTGCCTGGAGAAGCTCGGGCGCGAGGCAGAGGCGAAGAGCCTGTACGAGTCGCTCATCCAGTTCCGCGCGCCCTACCCCAACATCAAGCGCCGCGCCGCACAGGCTCTCTTCGGCACGGAGGGGGAGGAGGCGAAAGAGACGTCGCTGTTTGATGATTACATGTACCGGATGTTCCTGTCGGGGTTTGGGCGGTATATGCCCAAGACTAAGTATGTGGAGACGAAGCAGGAGAAGATGCTGATTCAGCTGCTGCCGTGGACGATTCTGGCCATGGCTCCGCTGCTGTTTGTGTGGCTCATGATCCGAGGCAACTAGTTGTTGCTGCGAGCCACTCAGGAGTGTGCTGCTGTCTAGTTGTATGGAATGTATTTGGCCTGCACCTTGCAGGCCACATCTTTTTTGTTTTTATTGGTGGATTGTCGTGCTTGTTTCGACCCCTTGCTGGTGTTATTATGAGTCACTTTGTACAGATATCCCTTTTCAACATCATTTTTTTTTTCCAGTACCTCCCATGGATAGGAATCGTAGGTACCTTAGATTTGTCAAATTATAGTTGCATGCTAGTTTGTTGAGCTATAGTGATGTGCACATTAGAGAATACAATTGTTCAACCCTTTTAAGAGTTGGCTATTTGTATCTGTAAGGAAAATTCCTTCTCCTTACTTCGCGTCCCTGCTCAGCGCGTACACCACTGTTCCCGCCCACAGCACCCAACAGTAATCCGTTACCACTCGCGACACTCGCTTCGACACCATTCCCGCCACCATTCACGACGCGACCCAACCTCACGGTTCGGTTGGTAACCCGCGCTCCGGACCTCCGCCTCGACATCTCCCAACCTCGGCGCTAGGCCCGTCGCGCAACCCATTTTTCACACATAGCCGTTACCACTGTAGTTCCGCTATATATTCTTCGCTCATGCCTTCGCCCATTTGTACTTTTGCTTCGATATGTCAAATGTTATTATAGGTTCTTAGGCTACAGTGAGTAGCACTATAGGGAGTACAACACTTTTAGGGTTGCTATTTGTATCCCTTGTTTCCCTAGTTCACACATTCCGTTGTTCGCTAACTTTGAGATGGTATCAGAGGGTAGGTGTCGATCCTCTCGCCTAGCCTAGCCTAGCTCGCGCCCTAGCGCCCTCCGCACCCTTGCGCTCTCCGCGCCCTCCGCGCCCTCCGCGCCTTAGCGCCCTCCTCCTCCGCGCGTTAGCGCCCTCGGCGCCCCTAGCCTGCGCCCCTAGCCCGTCGCCCAGGCGCCCGCCCTAGCCCGTCGCCCAGGCGCCCGCCCTAGCCCGTCGCCCAGGCGCCCGCACCAGCCCGTCGCCCAGGCGCCCGCCCCAGCCCGTCGCCCAGGCGCCCGCCCCAGCCCGTCGCCCAGGCGCCCGCCCCAGCCCGTCGCCCAGGCGCCCGCCCTAGCCCGTCGCCCAGGCGCCCGCCCTAGCCCGTCGCCCAGGCCCACGCACTAGCCCGTCGCCCAGGCCCGCGCCCTAGCCCGTCGCCTAGGCGCCCGCCCTAGCCCGTCGCCCAGGCGCCCGCCTTAGCCCGTCGCCCCAGCCCGCGCCCTGGCCCGTCGCCCCAGCCCCACAGGCAGCGCGCCGCGCGGGTAGCGCGCCCCGCGGGTAGCGCGCCCCGCAGGCGGCGCGCCCCGCGGGTAGCGCGCCCCGCAGGCAGCGCACCCTGCCGGCAGCGCGCCCCGAAGCGCTTTAGCGCCAGAAAAGAAATAAATAAAAAATAAACCCTAAAAAAAAAAAAAAGGGGTTTCGGGTGGGGGCCTGCAACTGTCGCCCGCGTTCCTGCTTGCCGGACGACCTGCACAGTTGCCAGCATCCCGCAACCGTCAGTACTGCAGCCCCTACTGTCGCACGTACGTTCCACTGCCAGTGGCTCTACTAGCGGCAGCCGACAGCCGCACTTACGGTCTCTAGCTCCGGGGGTTCCTACCTCCAGCCAGCCCTAGCTCGCCGTTTCTAGCTCCAGCCAGTTGTGCTCCAGCCGTTCTCGCTCCTCGCTCGTAGCTCAGTTCGCTCCGTGCTCCAGCAGTTACTCGCCTAGTTTCACCTGGCGCTCCTAGTTGTTCTCGTTTTTTTTTTTTTTTTTTTTTTTCCACTGCAGCCGTCCCTTAGCTCCTATCGCTCCTAGCCTGCCGCTCCTGCACCCCGCTAGCTTTTATCATGGAGTCCACTAGGGTTCTCCAGCAGCAGGGACAGCAGCAGCGGCCGTTTCAGCTGTGGCTTCCGCAGCAGCAGGGGCGCCCTCAGCAGCTGTGGCGCCCTCAGCAGCCGTGGGGGCCTGGTGGTTCGGGTCGCGTTGGCTGCAGCAGCGGCCCAGCCAGCTGGGGGGCTCGTCGCGGTGGCCGCGACGTCGGCCCCTGCCAGTACCGGATCCTGACCGGCCCTGGTGCTGGCACTACCTGCTGGCGTCCTGACCACTCTGCACAGCGCAGCTACAGCCGCCTCGACGACCATTACCGTGAGCGTTTTGGGCCTGAGTCGGCTCCCCCGATCTGGCCCGGTCTGTTTCGTAGTGGTTACCCTGTGTTTGATATGTCTATGGATGCTGTTTATTCTGTCACGTACGGATCTCTTGGCTTACGTGTACCTAGCTTAGGACCTTTGCCTGTTGCTAGTGACGGTACTTGTGCTTTTAGTGTAGGTGCTTGTGTAGTCACTAGCCCGGCCGTGACGACTGCTGTTGCGTCGCTCTCCTTCACGCTGGACTCCGGCGCGTCTCAGTGCTTCTTCCGCGACCACACCACTGTCACACCTCTTTCGGCTCCAGTCCCAGTTGCCCTGGCTGATCCTACTTCAGGACCAGCAGTTGCTCGCAGCTCGACCACCCTCCCGTGCCCAGCTGTCCCCTCTGGTTTCCTCACTGGTCTCTACATCCCCTCGTTCTCTCGGAACTTGGTGGGTGTTGGATACCTTCAGGACCGGGGGATAACAGTCACTTTTCCTGCGCACGGGAGGACTGCGATCTGTACGGACTCTTCCACCGGGGCAGTTCTTGCCACGTTCACCAGAGAGCCCCACTCAGGTCTCTTCGTCCTGCACACTCCGCCCCCGCAGGTAGCTGCGTCTGGTCAGGTTGCTTCGTCCCCCCCGGTAGCAGAGTCCGGTCAGGTTACTGCGTCCCCACCGGTTGCTGTGTCCGGTCAGGTTGCTGTGTCTGGTCAGGTTGCTGTGTCCGGTCTAGTTGCTGCGTCTTGCTCGTGTCGGTCTTTCACCCACCGGACCGTCTTGTGGCACCACCGTCTTGGCCACGCGTCGATCCCCCGCCTCCGCACTATGGCTAGTCACCGTCTTGACTCAGGTCTCCCTCGCGTCTTCCCGTCGCTCCCTCCCTCGCCTGCGCCGCCGTGCACTCCTTGCGTCGCCGGCCGTCTTCGTGCCACTCCGCACTCCTCCTCGCTTCGTCCGGCCACTGCTCCCTTCCAGACACTCCACTTGGATGTCTGGGGCCCTGCACCTACGCAGGGACCTGAGAGGGAGCGCTACTTTTTGGTGGTTGTCGACGACTTCTCCAGGTACACCACGGTGTTTCCTCTCGCGAAGAAGTCCGAGGTGACTTCTACGCTGATCCGGTGGCTTCTAGCCACTGAGGGCACTCGTGGCCGTCGTGTCTCCTGTCTCCACTCTGACCGTGGGGGTGAGTTTCGCTCAGGCATTCTTGCCGGATTCTGCGGCGAGCAGGGCATCGTACAGTCCTGGACGCTGCCGGAGTCCCCACAGCAGAATGGGGTTGCTGAGCGCCGCATTGGCTTGGTCATGGACATCGCCCGCACGTCCATGATTCATGCCCGTGCGCCCCATTTTCTGTGGCCCTACGCGGTTCGCTACGCCGCTCACCAGCTGAACCTCCAGCCGCGCGTCTCGCGGCCAGAGGCTTCACCGACCAGTCTTTGGACCGGGTCCCCTGGTGTTGGGTCAGATTTTCGTGTCTGGGGCTGCCTTGCGCTTGTCCGCGACACCTCTGCGGACAAGCTCTCGGCTCGCGCCGTCCCCTGTGTCTTCCTTGGTTTCCCGGTAGCCTCGGCCGACTGGTCCTTTTACCACCCGCCCCTCCACCAGTTCCTAGACTCCCGTGACGTCCGGTTCGACGAGTCAGTGTCCTACTACACCCTGTACCCCTGTCGAGGTCTCCCGGTTCCCCTTCCCCCCCTTTTCCTCGCACCCTCTCTTCCTCCTGCTCCCGCTCCTCCGGTACCCCCACCCCCCCCTGGTCCTGCCCCGTCAGGTGTGTCTCACGCTACCCCTCTACCCTCGGTCGCGCGTCAGGTAGCGGCTCCCTCCCCGCAGTCCTCCGCGACAGGCTACTGTGGACTCGGTTGGTTTTGGAGCTAGAGGTGCAGCCACTGGCGGTACTCGGTCCGGGGGTGCTCGTTTGAGGGGTGCTGGAGTTGGAGGTGCTGGCGCAGGTGGCGCTAGCCCTGGGGGTGCTGGAGCTGGAGGTCCTGGCACTGGAGGTGCTAGTCCTAGGGGTGCTGGAGTTGGAGGTGCTGGCGCAGGTGGCGCTAGCTCTGGGGGTGCTGGAGCTGGAGGTACTGGCACTGGAGGTGCTAGTTCTGGGGGTGCTGGAGTTGGAGGTCCTGGCACTGGCGGTACTAGTTCTGGGGGTGCTGGAGCTGGAGATGCTGGCACAGGAGGTGCTGGTTCTGGGGGTGTTGGTCCTGGGGGTGCTGGTTCTGGGGGTGCTGGTGCTGGAGGCGCTGGCACTGGAGGTGCTGGTTCTGAGGAGACTGGAGCTGGAGACACTGGTTCTGCGGAGTCCACTCCGCCTCCCCACCGCCACGACACACGTCTCCAGGCGGCCTGTCGGCGTGAGCGTGAGGAGCAGGTGCTGTTGGAGAGGGAGCGGCAGGAGTTGCGGCAGTTGGACCTGCTGGAGCAGCGGCAGCAGCAGCAGCAGCAGCAGTAGCAGCCGCAGCAGGAGCAGCAGCAGCAGCAGCAGCAGCAGCAGCAGCAGCAGCAGCAGCAGCAGCAGCAGCAGCAGCAGCAGCAGCAGCAGCAGCAGCAGCAGCAGCAGCAGCCGCAGCCGCAGCAGCAGCAGCAGCAGCCGCAGCAGCAGCAGACACCGCCGCCGCCGCCGCTGCGACCACAGCAGCTCCCTCTGGAGCGGCAGTTGTTCCCACCCGTGAGTGGCCTTCGGGCCCTTGGTCTTCCCTCCTCTCCTCCTGTTCACACTCTGTCCCCTCCAGCGTTTGGTCCCACGTTTTCTCCTCCTGACGCCAGTCCGGCGGTCTGGTCTTCTCCTCCACCGCAGTCTCCTCCACCTGGTGTCCCGCACTCTCGTGTCCGTCCCTGTCCTCCGCGTGCTCGTCACTCGTCTCCCGTTACCGACCTCCGCACTGCCCTCCTTTGTTCGTCTCTTCGTCGTCCTCCTCCTGAGTCCGTTCTCCCGTGTCCACCTCCGTCCTCTCTCCCTTTCCCCCCTACTCCTGTCACTGACTACTACCGCGCTGTTCGTCCTGTTGTCTCTCGTGTCCTCGCCACTCTTGTCACCGACTCTCGTTTCCCTCCGTCGTCTGTCTCGGCTCTCACTGCCGCTGTCGCTGAGTTTGCTGCCGCCAGTCGCCTTGACTACACCACCCGTGTGGTGCCAGCTCCTCCCTCCCGTCCTCTGTCCGTCGGGGGTGGGTTTGCCCTTGGCTGTAACGTCCTAGAGGACAGAGAGTCTGAGCTGGAGTACTGGGCAGCCGCTTCTCCCTCTGTCTGTGCCATGCTGCTATCCCCTGAGGGAGACCCCGACGCCCTTGACATACCGACTCCTCGCACTTACCGCGGGGCAGTGTCAGGGGCGTGGGCCTCACAGTGGAAAGCGGCTATGGCCTCGGAGATAGCGTCTTGGAGATCCACAGGCACCTACGTCGACGCAGTTCCCCCTCCCAGGGCGAACGTAGTCGATGGCATGTGGCTCTTCAAGGTGAAGCGGCCGCCTGGTTCACCGCCTGTGTTCAAGGCGCGCTACGTGGCTAGGGGTTTCAGTCAGCGTGAGGGAGTTGACTTCTTCCAGACCTTCGCCCCGACCCCGAAGATGACTACTCTTCGGGTGTTACTGCACGTAGCAGCACAGCGAGACTACGAGCTGCACTCCCTTGACTTCTCTACTGCGTTTCTCCAGGGCCGAATACACGAGGAGATCTGGCTGCGCCGCCCTCCTGGCTTCACTGACACCTTCCCACCTGGGACCCAGTGGAGCCTGAGACGGCTAGTCTACGGTCTCCGCCAGTCGCTCCGTGAGTGGCACGACACTCTTCGCTCCACGCTTCGTGACCTTGGGTTTTGTCCTTCCTCTGCCGACCCGTCGCTGTTTGTTCGCACTGGTTCCACTCCTTTCCTTATACTAGTGTACGTCGACGACTTGGTCTTTGCCACAACAGACAGGGCAGCTCTGGCTCAGGTGAAGTCCGAACTGCAGAAGAGACACACGTGCACTGACCTAGGTGAACTGCAGCGCTACCTTGGCCTGCAGATCACCAGGGACAGAGCCGCTCGCACCATCACACTGACTCAGTCACACATGGTGCAGCAGGTCCTTCGGCGGTTCGACTTCCAGTTCTCCACCACACAGCCCACACCTCTTGCTGTTGACCACAGACTCACTGGCCCCTTTCCCGACGAGCCTTTTGAGTCCAGTGGTCCCTACGCAGAGCTGGTGGGCTGCCTCATGTACCTGATGACTTGTACTCGGCCGGACCTCGCCTTTCCCCTCAGCGTCCTCTCTCGCTTTGTTGCGACTGGGAGACACCGTCCTGTCCACTGGACAGCTGCTGTGAGGGTGGCGAAGTACCTGGCGACTACATCAGACATGGGGCTGGTGCTTGGAGGGACTCAGCCAGTGGCGTTGACTGGTCACTGCGACTCTTCCTACGCTGACGACGTGGAGACTCAGGGCTTGACTCAGGGTTACTGCTTCAGTCTGGGTGCTGGTGCTGTGTCGTGGGTGTCTACACGGTCGTCGTCTGTGGCTACTTCCAGTGCAGATGCAGAGATCTACGCTGGTGCCATGGCGGCACAGGAGCTTCGCTGGTTGACCTTCTTGCTCGCCGACCTTGGTGAGCGGCCTCGCTCTGCACCGACCTTGTACGCTGACAACAAGGCCATGATCCTCCTCTGTCGAGAGCCTCGACTGGAGAGCAGAGTGAAGCATATTGACGTGAGGTACTTCCTTCTGCGAGAGCTGCAGCGACGCGGCCAGGCACGCCTGGACTTTGTGGCCTCAGAGGCCAACACTGCAGACGTCTTCACCAAGGCCTTGGCGCTTGGTGACCACCACAGGTTCTGTGTGCAGTTGGGGCTTGTTGAGGTAGGCCCTCGGTTGCTGTAGACTTGCTGTTTTCTCTGCTTGTTGTGCTTTGCTATATATATCCTAGTGAACTCTTGAACTGGCCTTGTGGCCGCTTGCTTGTGCTCGGAATTTGTGTGGTGTCCTTGAGATCCACCCTGAGCTTGCTTTGCTTCCTGCAGTGACTGGTCTTGTGACAGTTTGTTCACCCTGCTTGCTTTGATGCCCCTCACTTAGCCTATGGGGGTGTGTCAAATGTTATTATAGGTTC
The DNA here is from genome assembly GCA_947471745.1 of Closterium sp. Naga37s-1. Lineage (NCBI taxonomy): Eukaryota > Viridiplantae > Streptophyta > Zygnematophyceae > Desmidiales > Closteriaceae > Closterium > Closterium sp. Naga37s-1. Next base: position 690,825 of record CANJKZ010000008.1, read on the forward strand.
TTAGGCTACAGTGAGTACAACACTATAGGGAGTACAACACTTTTAGGGTTGCTATTTGTATCCCTTGTTTCCCTAGTTCACACATTCCGTTGTTCGCTAACTTTGAGACGATAGTGCAATTCTCGCTCACTCACTCAATTGCACTCGTAACACTTGGTTATCAGAGCCTACGATCTCCTCTCGAACCGCACCCACACCTTCGCTTCCCCACTATCTCAATTTTTGGGGGGGGTAGACGTCTCTCAGCGAACAAGCACCGCCGCTCGAAGTGCTCTCTCGTAAGCACGCACGGCCACGACAGAGGCTCCCGCTGAGTTTGCCCGACACCCCCGCCATGGCCGAAATTAATCTTGCGACACTGACGCAGGAACAGCTCGACCGTCTCGTGCGTCAACTCGAAGATTCGGCACTCGAAATCGCGACACTCACGGCGGAACGTGATTCCGCCCGCCAGCAATCAACGGTGAATGCACCAGCTCCATCACAAGCACCTGCAAGTGCACCTGCACAATCAGAAGAACCGATCGTCATCTCATCAGGCACACCGACGCAAAACGACAGCGTGGGACAGCGCTCAGGCGCAGCCAGTGATGGCGCCGCTCAATCGATGCCTGGCATGGAGAGAAATCGGGCCGCGCCAAGCCCGCGTGGGCCTCGCGAAGCTCGTCGGCACGTGGAGTTTGCAGCAACAAGTGGCAACCACGACAACATGGCACCAATGCCACTCAAGCCGCAGCGCCCGCCCTGTTTCGATCCGAGCCAACGTGGAGGTCCGACGGTTCAGTCGTGGGTCTTCACGATGAACGTTTTCTTCGACGCGAATTACGTCGAGTCGGACGCAGCGAAGATTCGCTACGCTGTTTCGCTGCTGAGGGGCCCCGCCATGGACTGGTGGCGAGTCATTGTGACGTCGCCACGCGCCTACGAGCCACCGTCGCAAGAGGAAGGGCCCACGGGTCCAGCCGTCACCTGGAGTTCATTCTGCGAAACATCCCAATACAGCACGTGGGATGCGTGGTGCGCAGGGCTTCGGGCGCGCTTCGAGCCGATCGCGGCTTCTATTTCGGCGCGTCAGAAACTGCGTACTTGGCGGCAACTCGGGTCGGTTCAAGACTACACGAGTGGTTTTCTCGCACTATGCGAGCAAGTCGGCTACATGCACGAAGCGGAGCGGGTGGACCGTTACGTTGGAGGGCTGAAGCCGGACATCTCGCACGAAATCATGCTACGCGGACTCTCGAATTTCAACGAGATTCTCGCGCTCGCCGAGAAGATCGATATCTTACGCCGTCCGAGACCGGGGTCCTATTACGGACATCGCCCTCGAGGACCGATTAAGCACGCCACTGTACATGCCGTTGCGACAAATGCAGCTGCCGCGCCATTTAAGGGGCGCTGCTTTGCTTGCAATAGGCCGGGCCATCGCAAGAGTGAGTGCCCAGAGGAGCTGAGGCGCCGCGGAGCAGAGCAGGGGAGGGAGTCTCCAAGGCAGGGAAACGCCAGCAGTCAGTAGGAATCGGGCCAACTACTGACGAGACTGCCTGCTCGCCCAACCTCACCGACCCTCACCGAGTCACAGTACCGATTCACGCTATCGATCGGGCTCGGATGAATAAGGAGGGTACAGCGACGGATTGCCCAGTACTGATTCACGGGAAAATACAGGGAGCAGCAGTGAAGATCTTTATAGACGGAGGAGCAAGCCACAGCTTAGTTAATACCGCAACCGCACGGAAGCTGCAACTGACACTTAGTCGGTGCTTACCGGAAATAGATGCACGCTTAGTGGACGGAACGCCGCTGGCCATACGGGAGAGGGGGAGAAAGTAAAGGTCCGCTGCGGGGGGAACTTTGGGTTTACACAGGAAATGCTCGCGATGACATTGGATGGGCACGACATTTTACTGGGACGTGATTGGCTGCGACGGTATAACCCGGGAATCGACTGGACGACGGGTAGCTGTACCGTGCGAAGAAGCGGTAACTGGGTCGTGCTACCTCGCTGGCAGTCGCCCGAGTCTTCAACGGTCCACGTCAACGCCATCACGATGAAACGGGCTGTCGCCGCTGGAGCTGACGTGTACGCAGTGGATATAGCATTGATAGGAGAAGCAGAGCAGCCGAGCGATTTTCAGAAACTGTTGGCAGCGGTACCGCCCGAACTACAGGAACTGTTGAAACGGTACCCGGGGATTTTTCCCAACGACTTACCGGAGGGACTGCCACCTCAGCGAGCACACGACCACCGCATAGAGTTAGAACCCAGGGCACAGCCAACCGTACAGCGACAGTTTCGACTGACACAGCCCGAGCTCGATGAGCTGAGGAAGCAGTTAGACTACTTGTTCGAGAAAAAAATCATCCGACCGAGCTCGTCACCGTTCGCCGCACCGATACTGTTCACACCGAAAAAAGACGGGGGGTTTCGCATGTGCATCGATTACAGAGCACTGAACCGGGTAACAGTCAAGTCGCGATACCCCATTCCCCGCGCTGACGAACTGATCGACCAGCTGCGAACAGCACGGGTTTTTTCGAAAATAGATTTACGGGGAGGTTACCACCAGATTCGGGTCGAACCATCGGACTGCGTGAAAACAGCATTTAGAACTAGGTATGGGTCATTCGAGTACACCGTGATGCCATTCGGGCTGACCAACGCACCGGCGACTTTTCAGATGACCATGAACGAGGCGTTTAGGCCGCTCTTAGATAAATGCGTGATAGTTTACCTCGACGACATCCTAGTTTACAGTCGGGATAGGCAGCAGCACTTAGCAGATCTGGAAGCAGTATTTAAGGTTTTAAACGAGCACAGATTACTGACCAAGGGTTCCAAGTGCGAGTTCTTCCAGGATAGGTTAGAATTTTTGGGGCACGTTATTTCGGAGGCTGGAGTTGAAATCGACCCCAAGAAGTTGGACACGGTAAAAGCATGGCACCCCCCGACGAACATCACGGAGCTGCAGAGCTTTTTAGGGTTCGTTAATTATGTGCGTCGGTTATTCCCCGATATGGCACGGTTAACTGCCCCACTGACGGATTTACTGCGGAAGGGGGTCACTTTTACGTGGGGGGAGAAAGAGCATGCTGCCTTCTCTGCCCTGAAACATGTTCTCTGCTCACCGCCCGTACTGCGCATCGCTGACCCACACCGCCCATTCGAAGTAGTTACAGACGCAAGCGACATCGCCATTGGAGCTGTACTGCTACAGGATTTCGGCAACGGTTTACAGCCCATCGCATACGAGTCACGAAAACTGCATCCGCCCGAGAAGAATTACCCGATACACGACCGCGAAATGCTCGCGATCGTGCATGCATTCAAGGTTTGGCGCTGTTACTTGACCGGCGCAGACGTGACAGTACGGACAGATCATAAATCACTACAGTATCTCCGCGCACAGCCCCACCTCAACCCACGACAGATTCGCTCGCTCGATTTCCTCGAGTCAAAATTCCATCATACAGTCACCTACAAAAAAGGGGCATCGAACATCGCCGACGCATTGAACCGCCCCACTGCCCAGATCCATGCAATACTACTCGCCCAGACCAGCCCACTACTGACAGGCCTATTTACCCACGGGTACCAAACGGATCCATTCTTCACAGGAGGAAATTCGCAACAGTTCGCAGCAGCAAAGGGAGTCTATTACGTAAAAGCCGGGACCGACCGCATCTGGGTACCAGGGTACACACTGCTACGGGAATTACTGTTACAGGAGGCACACGACGGAGTTACCTCGGGACATTTCGGGGTAGAAAAAACACGGCAGCAGCTGCAGCGGTATTATTACTGGCCCGAAATGTTGACCGACGTTCAACGACACGTGGCATCGTGTCCCACTTGCCAGATCATGAAGTCATCACGGAAGCGGCCGGCAGGACAGTTGCAGCCGATACCACCCCCAGAGCGTGCTTGGCAGCAGGTGACGATGGACTTCGTCACGGGGTTACCGGCCGGAGCGAGTGGGAATGACGCGATCCTGGTCGTCGTCGATCGACTGACGAAAATGGCACACTTCGCAGCCTGCAAAAAATCAATCACAGCTGAAGAAACAGCCCGCCTCTTCATCTCCACCGTCGTTCGACTGCACGGGATACCAGCATCGATCATCAGCGACAGAGACACGAAATTCACCAGCAACTTCTGGCGGAACCTGTGGCAGCAGTTCGGCACGCGACCACAGTTTAGTTCATCATACCACCCCGAAACCGACGGACAGACAGAACGGACAAATCAGACCATGGAACAGATCATCCGGGCCACGTGCGACGACCCGACCACGTGGGAACAGCAACTGCCACTCATCGAATTCGCGTACAACAACTCGCCATCTGCCACGACCCAGCAGTCACCATTTTACCTGAACTACGGACAAGACCCCACAGTACCCATGACCCCGAATCCCGACAACCCAGTCCCACGCGCGCAACAGTTTGCAGAAATACTACAAGCAGCACGGACCCGAGCAGCAGAAGCAATAAAAAAATCAAACATCATCGCTAAACGCAACGCTGACCGCCACCGCCGACCTGTCACTTACCAGCCAGACGACCTAGTTTTACTCGACACTCAAAACCTCCGCCTGCCCATCACCCCAAAACTCCGCCCCCGATATTGCGGGCCATTTCGCATCAGCCACATGATCACACCCGTCACCGCCCATCTCCTCCTCCCTGCTGACTGGTACGTCAGCCCGTCATTCCACGTCAGCTTGCTTCGCCCATACGTGCCATCCACCAGCCAACTGCCTCGCAACCGCCCCGCCAGCATGACACGACCACCGACTGAGCCAATCATCACGCCTGAGAAAATACTGAGCCATCGAGTACGTGACCCACGGGGAGCCCGCAGAATCGAATTCCTGATCCGCTGGAAGGACCGCACGCCCACCGAAGACAACTGGTTCCCCCTGGATAGAATTGAGAATCACCCTGTCCTCACTGAGTATCTGCGAAGCCGAAACTTCCGAGATGTACACGCGCTCTCGTAAGAGGGGTCTCCTTGGGGAGGGGGGTAGTGTAAGGAAAATTCCTTTTCCTTACTTCGCGTCCCTGCTCAGCGCGTACACCACTGTTCCCGCCCACAGCACCCAACAGTAATCCGTTACCACTCGCGACACTCGCTTCGACACCATTCCCGCCACCGTTCACGACGCGACCCAACCTCACGGTTCGGTTGGTAACCCGCGCTCCGGACCTCCGCCTCGACATCTCCCAACCTCGGCGCTAGGCCCGTCGCGCAACCCATTTTTCACACATAGTCGTTACCACTGTAGTTCCGCTATATATTCTTCGCTCATGCCTTCGCCCATTTGTACTTTTGCTTCGATAGTGCAATTCTCGCTCACTCACTCAATTGCACTCGTAACAGTATCCCACTCCTGCTAGTCACATTCATTCCTCTATGCTATGCTGACATGGTATCATCTTAGATTGTTCCTAAGATCCTTGCCCGCCTACCTCCCTAGTCTCAAAGTAGCACATAGCGGAATGGTGAAACTAGGAAGGAGGGGAGATACAAATACAACCCTAAACATGTTACCGTATACTCCATACTATGTACCTCACTATAGCATAGCATGCATATATATAGTTTGACACACCCCCATAGGCTAAATGAGGGACAACAAAACAGGCAAGAGAGACAAGCGTTCACAAGACCAGTCAAGGAACTCAACAAGGCAAAGCAAGCAACTCAGGGCGGTACGACTAGCCAGCCTCTGAGACAAACGGCCGCAAGGCCAGTTCTATAGTTCACACACACACACACACACACACACACACACACGCACACACACACACACACACACATACACACACACACACACACACACACACATACACACACACACATACACACATAGCAAAACAAAAATAGAAAGAGACAAGGCCACAACACACGAGGGCCTGTTTGAACAAGGCCAAGCTGCGTACAGAACCTGTGGTGGTCACCATGCGGAAGGGCCTTGGTGAAGATGTCTGTAGTGTTGGTCGTTGAGGCCACAAATGTCAGGCGTGCCTGGCCACGTCGCTACAGCTCTCGAAGCGGGAAGTACCGCAAGTCGAAATGCTTCACTCTGCCCTCCAGTCGAGGCTGTCGACACAAGAGGATCATAACCTTGTTGTCAGCGAACAAGGTCAGTACAAAGCTAGGCCACTCACATAGGTCAGTGAGCAAGTACCAGCGAAGCTCCTGAGCAGCCATGGCACCGGCGTAGATCTCGGCCTCAGCATTGGACGAAACCATAGACGACGACCGAGTAGACCTCCACGATACAGCTCCGGAGCCCAAGCTGAAGTAGTGTCCCTGAGTAGACCTGCAAGTCTCCAAGTCGTCGGTGTAGGACGAGTCGTAGTGCCCGGTCAACACTAATGTCTCTCTCCCTCCAAGCACAAGCCCCATGCCTGATGTAGTCGCCGGGTACTTCGCTACCCATACAGCAGCCGCCCAGTGAACAGGACGGTGTCTCCTAGTCACAACAAAGCGAGCCGGGACGCTGTGAGGATAAACGAGGCGCGAACGAGTACACGTCACCAGGTAATGAGGCAACCCACAAGCTCTGCGTAGCGACCACTAGACTCAAACGACTCGTGTGGAAGAGGAGCGGTGATTCCGTGGTCAACTGCAAGAGGAGTGGGTTGTGTGGTGGAAAACTGAAGCTCGAACCGCTGAAGGACATGCTGCACCATGTGTGACTGAGTCAGTGTGATGGTGCGAGCGGCTTGGTCCCTGGTAATTTGCAAGCCAAGGTAGCGTTGCAATTCACCAAAGTCAGTGCACTTGTGTCTCTTCTGCAGTTCGGACGGACTTCACAAACGCCAGAGCAGCTCTGTCTGCGGTAGAGAAGAAAAGGTCGTCGACGTAGACGAGGACAAAGAAGGGAGTGGGACCAAAACGCACGAACAGTGAAGGGTCGGCGTGCGACAGTTTGAACCCAAGGCCTGCAGGAGGTGAGCAAAGAGTGTCGTGCCACTTACGAGGCGCCTGGCGGAGACCATATACTGGTCATCTCAGGATCCACTGGGTCCCAGGTGGGAAAGTGCTAGTAAATCTAGGAGGACGGCGCAGCCAGATCTCCACGTGCAGACTTCTCTGTAAGAAGGCAGTGGAGAAGTCCAGTGAGTGCAGCTCGTAGTTTCGCTGTGCTGCAACGTGTTGTAACACCCAAAGAGTAGTCATATTTGGGGTGGGGGCGCACGCCAAACCCGCGCCAGCGCACGCTAGCGGGCAGCTCGCCAATGCACGCCAGAACGAACAGCAGAGCGCGCAAGCGCGCGCCCGCGCAAACTCAAGGAGGCAGCCCGCCAGCGCGCGACAGAACGCACACCAGCGCGCCAGCAGCTGCCGCCAGCGCACGCACCTGCAGCGCGCGTACCAGGAGTGCGTAGGCCGCCACCGGGGTTGGCCACCGTGAGCTGCCTGCAACGCCGCCTGCCTACTCCTCCCTCTCCCTGCTGCGCCTGCAACAGTGGGAGGGGAGAGGGTATGGGGATGGCGGGTATCCAGACAGCTGCCCCTCTGATGCGCTCCCTTTGTTCATCACCAGCTTCCTTCTCCTCAGTGCACTCCCTGCTCTCTGCCAGTTGAGTTTGCTCGTTTGCCGTAAGACAGCCGACGAGCTACCGCTGTTCCTCTACCTGTGGCAGCCACCGGACCGCTCTCAAGGCGACCTGCCGTCAGACTGCACTAACTATACTCGTAGGCAGTTAAGGGAGTGTGTTGAATTGTTATTTGCATATCTTATAAATGCATACCGTTATAAGACATGAAAATAACAGTTCTCACGGCACCAGCAGCGCGTATGCCCCGCCAGGGCACCGCACCAACAGCGCGCGCGCGCCCCGTCAGCAGGATACACGCGCAGCACTCGCGCGCCCTGTTAGCCAGCACACGACCTGCTAGCACGCCTCTTGCCCAGTAACAGCAGGTCCCGCTAGCCACCCAGTCTAGGGCTTATGGTTTACCACTCTTCCACCTGTGCCTACCGTCCCACACCTTCCACTCCGCCAACGACACTCCCAACAGTGGCTAGCAGCCGCATTACCTTCCCCTGGCATCGTTTCGTGTTCCTAGCCGTTCCTACCAGATCCTAGCCGCTCCTAGCTGTACCTAGCCAGCCATTCCTAGTCTCAGCTCGCTTTTGCCATGGCATCCGCTAGAGTTCCGCAGAGCAGCAGCAGCAGCAATCCCAACAATGGGGACCTTAGCAGCAGTGGGGGCTTGGTGGTTCACTCCGCCAGTGCCACTCTGAGTGGCCCTCGGAAGGTTTACTCTGAACTAGGGCCGTTTCGGGCCCCTAAAATAAATATTGCTCTCCCAATGCTAAAGCGGCCACACATGTGATTCAACATATCTTTTCTTTCTTCTGAATGGAGAGTAACCTTGCGGTGGGCAAATGGTTGGTCTTTTGTAGGTTAGTCTGGTACAGTACCAAAAATCCCATCGAAAAGCATACGAAATCGTCATGGCAACACTCACAAACTAAGGGCGCGTCACCATTTTAAACCCTAAAACCAGCAGGCAAAATAATGACCCCCCCCCTTTTAGTTGGGTCCAGCTTGAACCCGTGAGCCAGTACAAGGTCACAAGAAAATACCAAGGGACCTAGCAGGCGAGCAGGACAGGTGTACCAGTTTGCCCCAAACTGCAATGACCAATCAGCAAGCAGCCTTGCGGTAATGTTAAAAGCACAACGTTTTCGCACAGAACAAGTCGCATAGTTCGCGGGTGTTGGCCCAGACAAATTTATCAGTGGGGCACCCACAATCAAGAAACTGACCCCGGCAGTCAAACGAACAAAGAAAACTTACGATGAGTGTGTGGTTACCAGCATTTTTTCACAACGATCCCAAACAGCCACATACGCCTTTTCACTTCCGAAATATTCCCAACCAAGCCTAGGTTGAGGCTGGGCCATTTCAACCAGGGACAGGGGTAACTATTTTGCCTACCGGCTTTAACGAACCGTCCAAGCGATTTTGACGTTACAGCAATCGTTGAGATTCGCAACCCTGTTCGCGAATAGCCGTACGGCGTCGCACATGAAACGGAGCCGGATGAAACATTTTTAATACGAGGTTCGTCAGGAAACGCAGGCGATATGAAATTGTTAGATTAACGTTCGTTTCCTGTCCGTTCGAAAAACCAGAACTAAAGGGCATGTCAAATCACCAAACATTTGCGAAATTGTGTTTTGGCTGTTATTTTGTCGACCACATGGTCGGCATTTTTTCTTTTTTTGCGAAAACTGGCGGATTGGTCGACACCATGTCGATAGATTTACGGCCCACCTTTGGTGTTTTGCAAATTTGACAGTTTTGGTGGTCGTTTTGCAGGCCGCTGTTTCGAACATGTACAATTTGCAGTTGCCCAAATGGCCGGAACTGTGCGACGGTGTCTCACAATTGAAGGCGATATTGTCACAATGGTGTGCGACACACGTTCCGTCGCCTGGAGTAGTGCATGACAACGAATGTCTCTGTCGCAACAAGTCGGCTACGGGGCCGGATTGGAGTCGACTACGCGTCTAATTGGTGTCGACACTTCTTAACGCCCACCTAATTCGCAAATAAATGCCGTAATTATCGAGGTCAGTTATTTTATCCCTGAACGTCGTTAGCTGGTTACCTTCGCAAAAAAAAGGCCGGACGGATTTTGCAAATTTCATATGTTTGGCAATTGTCACGCCCTTAGGCCAGAAGCAAAATGGTTACGCGCCCTGAACCCGAAAATTTGTTTCAGTGTGAGTGCGATTTGTCAGATTTATATGACATAGCTACTGTAGGCTATAGTGGGGTAGCACATATGGGGTACAGTTTTCTAGGGTTTGCATTTGTACCCAACTTTCCCTTAGTCAATTCATTCTCGTTCAGTTTCTCATGGTATCGAGCAGGTTCCCCTGTGGGAACTGTTCCTAGGGCCCACCACCTTTTTTTTCCTGCCCGGAGCGCGCTCTACACTGCCCGAGTCGCGCTCCCCTCTCTCGACCCTGTCGCGCCGCCTTAGCGGCCCCGTCGCGTCGCGCTTGCGGCCCCGTCGCGTCGCCCTCGCGGCCCCTTCACATCGCGCCGCCCTAGCGGCCGCGTCGCGCCGCCCTCGCGGCCCCGATCCGCCGCCCTCGCGGCTCCTTCGCGTCGCGCCGCCCTCGCGGCCCTTTCACGCCGCCCTCGCGGCCCTTTCTAGCCGCCCTCGCGGCCTCTTCAAGCCGTCCTCGCGACCCCCCCCTCCTAGCCGCCCTAGCGGCCCCGTCGCCTACCCCTGCGGCCCCGGCGCCGCCCTTCCCTGCCTCGGCGCCGCCTCTGCTGGCCCCGTCGCCTACCCCTGCGGCCCCGGAGCTGCCCTTTCCCGGCCCCGGCGCCGCCTCTACTTGCCCCGACGCCGCTCCACCCGGCCCCGACGCCGCTCCACCCGGCCCCGACGCCGCTCCACCCGGCCCCGCCGCCGCTCCACCCGGCCCCGCCGCCGTCCCCACGCGGCCCCGCCGTCACCACCGAGCCGCCGGCGCCGCCGAGCTACTGCCGAGCCGCCGCGCCACCTGAGCCGCCCGAGCCGCCGGGTCGCCGAGCCGCCGAGCTGCAGTTGCTGCCGAGCCGCCGTACCGCCGAGCCGCCCGAGCCGCCCGAGCCGCCGAGTCGCCGAGCCTCAGTTGCTGCCGAGCCGCCGTACCGCCGAGCCGCCCGAGCCGCCCGAGCCGCCGAGTTGCCGAGCCGCCGAGCCGCCCGAGCCGCCCTGTCCGGTAAGAGCAGCGCCTCTGTCACTGCACTGCCCTTACCCTACTGTTCGCGCTGCTAGTCTACTGCTGTCATGGCTACCCCTAGTGTCCTCGCTTTTGACGCTGAGGGTCGGGCCATTGACTTTGACGTCTGGGTAGATGACCTGCAGCTTTTCCTACAGTGCGATAGGGCAGACGGTCTCTCCCTCTTTGACCTCACCTCTGGTGCCTCTCCTGCCCCTGCTGCTGATGCCGACGCCACTGTTTGCTCACAGTGGGCCACACGCGATGCTGCTGCACGTCTTGCTGTGCGTCGCCACCTGCCTACCTCTGAGCGTGCGCACTTTAGCCAGTACAAGAGTGCTCACACCTTGTACGACGCTGTAGTTGCGCGCTACTCCTCCCCTGCCACTGCTGCACTGAGCCGCCTCATGCTACCGTACCTCTTCCCTGACCTTGCTGCCTTTCCCACAGTCGCTGACCTCATTACGCACCTCCGCACTAGTGACACTCGCTACCGCGCTGCGCTTCCTGCTGAATTCTGCGCCAAGAACCCCCCCCCCCATGTACATCAGCCTCTACTACATAGTCACCCGGCTCCCTGACTCCCTTCGCGTAGTCAGGGACCACTTCCTCTCAGTTTGCCCCACCACTCTCACCGTTGACCTCCTCGAGAAGGCCCTCCTAGCAGCAGAGAAGAGCATAGTCGCTGTAGGAGCCTCTCGTGGTGACCATCGCACCCCCGTCTTTGAGGGGTGTTCCCCCTCCCCCCTTTTGCCCTCTGTTGCCTCTGCTGCTGCGGCCGACCTCGTTGGTTTTGAGTCGGTCGGCGCTGCGTCTGCCCCGAGCGGGAGACGCCGCACCGGCAAGGGCAAGGGGGGCAAGGGTGCTGGAGGGGCTGGCGGGGGTGGCGGAGGTGGCGGTGGAGGCAGTGGAGGGGGTGGGGGTGGTGGTGGGAGTAGTGGCAGGGGTGGAGGTGTCGGTGGCGGCAGTGGAGGCGGAGGCGGCGGCGGCGGTGGCGGTGGGAGCGGAGGTGGCGGAGGAGGCGGCGGTGGAGGAGGCGGCGGCGGAGGAGGTGGAGCTGGTCGGGGTGGCACTGCGCAGAGGGTCGGCTCCGGTGGTGGTCAGCGCCAGCAGCAGCAGCAGCAGCGGCAGCAGCGCACTCGTGACATCCCCCCCCCTCAGCAGCTCCGTGAGTGGTACGCTGCACGCCAGCGGGGTGGGGGTACTGGTCCGTGCACCTACGTCCTACGCACCGGCGACCGCACGGGTGAGCAGTGCGGGGGTGCGCACTCCACCCAGCGCTGCTTTGGCCGCCTGACGGACGCTTGGTGTCACCAGTTCCCTGAGGCCACTGAGATCCCCCGCTGGGGCGAGCTGTCTAGGGCGGGTGTAGCTGTCTTTGACCTTGACTTTGATGCTATTCTTGCTGCCATGTATGCTGTGACTATTAGTGATGAGGGTGACTGTTACCGGTGTTTTCCGCCCGACCCGGGCATTGAGACTGCTGCTCCAGGTATTGGTGAGGCTGCTGCTCTAGGTGCTAGCGAGGCTGCTGCTCTAGGTGCTCGTGCGTCTGCTCCCTCAGGTGCTGGTGAGTCTGCTCTCTCAGGTACTGCGTCGGCTTCGGCCTCTCACACCTTCACCCTTGACTCGGGGGCTTCTCGCTCCTTCTTTCGAGACCACACCACACTCACGCCGCTTGGCCGGCCAGTTGCAGTCTCTCTGGCAGACCCCTCTGGGGGTCCTGTCCTTGCTCACTTCTCCACTGTCCTCCCGTGTCCGACGGCCCCCTCTGGCACCCTGTCTGGTCTTTACCTCCCCTCGTTCTCTACGAACTTGGTGAGTGGTGCTGACCTACAGGATGCGGGGGTTCACCAGTTCACTCCTGCGAGTCAGCGGGTGACCCACTGCACGGACGCTCGGACAGGCCGACACCTGGCCACGTTTACACGTCGGCCGGGGTCGAGCCTGTACACACTGACCACTGCGTCTCCTCCAGTCACTGCGTCTGGTCAGGTAGCTGCGTCGGGTCAGGTGTTTGCTGCAGCGTCCAGGTCTGGTCCTGAGTCTGCCCCCTGTCCGTGTCGCCTCCTGTCTCACGAGACTCTCCTCTGGCACCACCGCCTTGGTCACCCCTCCCTGCTTCGTCTCCGAGGCATGGCCTCCTGTGTCCTTGTCTCTGGTCTTCCCCGGTCCCTCCCTCCCCTTCCTCCGGGGCCCGGCCCTACCTGCGTCCCTTGTGTCGAGGGGCGGCAGCGGGCTGCCCCTCACTCCTCCCAGTTTCCTCCGACAGAGGCCCTGCTGCAGACGCTTCACATGGACGTGTGGGGCCCGGCCCGCGTCCGTGGACAGGTTCACGAGCGCTACTTCCTGCTGGTGGTTGACGACTACTCGCGTTACACCACAGTCTTCCCCTTGCGCAGCAAGGGTGATGTCACTGAGGTGTTGATCGACTGGATCCGCGCAGCTCGTCTCCAGCTCAGGCAGAGCTTCGGCTCGGACTTTCCTGTTCTGCGTCTGCATTCTGACAGAGGTGGAGAGTTCTCCTCTGGCCTTCTGCGAGCCTACTGTCGTGCACGAGGCATCCGCCAGACCTTCACGCTTCCGGACTCTCCACAGCAAAATGGGATTGCTGAGCGCCGCATTGGCATGGTCATGGACGTCGCCCGTACGTCCATGATGCATGCGGCTGCCCCCCATTTTCTGTGGCCGTTTGCGGTTCGGTACGCGGCGCATCAGATCAACCTTCACCCCAGGGTCTCCATGCCGGAGACCTCCCCAGCTTTGCTGTGGACGGGGAAGGTTGGCGATGCGTCTGCGTTCCGTGTCTGGGGATCTCGGGCGTTTGTCCGCGACTTGTCTGCGGACAAGCTGTCCCCTCGTGCTGCTCCTTGCGTCTTCCTTGGCTTCCCCCCTGACGCACCAGGGTGGCAGTTCTACCACCCCACCTCTCGCCGTGTTCTGTCCTCCCAGGACGTCACGTTTGACGAGTCGGTCCCCTACTACCGCCTCTTCCCCTACCGCACTCCGTCCCTCCCCCCGCCACCGCTCTTCCTTGTGCCAGGTCCCCCCCCGGTAGACCCCCTCCCCCCTCAGGGTCCTGCCCCTTCAGGTGTGTCCCAGGTAGACGCAATCGAGCCTGTCGAGGTTACTGGTGACTCTGGTGCTGCTGAGGGTGCTGAGCCTGGGGGTGCTGCCTCTGGGGGTGCTGAGCGTGTGGGTGCTACGCCTGGGGGTGCTGAGCCTGAGGGTGCTACTACTGGGGGTGCTGAGCCTGGGGGTGCTGAGCCTGGGGGTGCTACTACTGGGGGTGCTGAGCCTGGGGGTGCTGAGCCTGGGGGTGCTACTACTGGGGGTGCTGAGCCTGGGGGTGCTGAGCCTGGGGGTGCTGAGCCTGGGGGTGCTACGCCTGGAGGTGCTGAGCCTGGGGGTGCGGAGCCTGAGGGAGCTGGGCCTGCTCGTGTGGCGTCTGGCGGTGCTGAGCCTGGAGGTTCTCCGGGTGCTTCGTCTCGGCGGGAGCCACTCTCTCCACAGGAGCTGCGCGAGTGGTTTGCCCGGCGCTGGAGGCGTGCTGCTGGAGCTGGAGGTTCTTCGGCTGCTGAGGGTGCTGGTGCCGCGGGTCCCGGAGGTGCTCGTACTGGGAGTACTGGAGCTGCTGGGCCTGCGGGTACGACTGGAGCTGGAGCTGCTGAGGGTGTTGACGCTGAGGCTACTGCTGTCGGTCCTGGAGGCGGTCCTGCTGGGGGTGCTACTGGTGCTGCTGGAGGTACTGGAGCTGGAGGTGCTGCTGGCGCTGGTGCTGCCGCTGGGGGTACTGGTGCTGTCCCTGCTGTGTCTGGAGTCGCCGCGCGGCCTCGGCCGTACTTCGTTCCGCTCCTTCAGCAGGTTCTTGGTCTCCCGCCTTCTACTGGTCCTCCTCCTCCCTTAGAGTGTCCACAGCCTGTCCCGTCACAGTTACAGCTACAGCCGGCCTCCCCACTGCCCGCTCCTTCTCCCTACACTGGTCCTACTGGAGGTCTTGCTGAGCGTCGTGAGCCTGCGTCTCGCCCTGCGTCGCCTGTCCGTCCTGCTCGCACTAGTGGTCGTGGTTCGCGTCAGCGTCCTCCTCCTGTCCCTGGCACGCACCGGATGTCTCTGCGTCCGTCCACTGCTCCTCTGCGTGCCCCTTTGCCTTCTCCTCCTGAGTCCTCTCTTCCTGCTCTTCCCGACCCGGAGTCGGACTCTCTTCGTGCTGCCAGTCCTACTGTCACGCGTCTCCTTGCTACTGTCGTCACTGACCCTTCCTTTGAGTCCACTGCTGCGTCTGCCCTAGTTGCTGAGCTCGTCGACTTTGCTGCTCGCTGTCGTCTAGACTACGCTGCTAGTCTTGTCGATGAGTCTGAGTCTGTCTGTCCTCCGTCCGTCGGGGGTGAGTGTGCCCTTGGCACGGACGTCCTTGAGGACAGGCAGGAGGAGTTCTAGTGTTTGGCTGCTGCTTCACCTCATCTCGTGTCCGTACTGCTTACCCCTGAGGGAGACCCGGATGCACTTGACATCCCGACTCCGCGCTCTTACGCGGAGGCGATAGAGGGTCCCTACTCCTCTCAGTGGCAGGCAGCTATGGACACAGAGATGGCTTCCTGGAAGTCCACAGGCACCTACGTTGTCGAGGTTCCCCCGCCTGGGGCGAACATCGTCAGTGGCATGTGGATTTTCAGGGTGAAGCGACCGCCGGGTTCTCCGCCTGTCTTCAAGGCGCTTTACGTGGCTCGTGGCTTCAGTCAGCGGCAGGGAGTTGACTACTTCCAGACCTTCTCTCCCACCCCGAAGATGACCACTCTTCGGGTACTGCTGCACATAGCTGCTCACCGCGACTACGAGCTGCACTCTCTTGACTTCAGCACTGCTTTCTTGCAGGGCAGCCTGCACGAGGAGATCTGGCTGCGTCGCCCACCTGGCTTCACTGGGTCTTTTCCTCCTGGCACCCAGTGGAGCCTCCGGCTGCCAGTCTACGGTCTCCGCCAGGCACCGCGTGAGTGGCACGACACACTGAGGACTACACTTGCGGCCCTTGGGTTTGCTCCCTCTACTGCCGACCCGTCGCTGTTTCTGCGCACCGACACTTCTTTGCCGCCGTTCTACATCCTCGTGTACGTCGACGACTTGGTCTTTGCCACAGCTGACACTGCTGGACTCGCCCACGTGAAGTCCGAGCTGCAGAAGAGACACACGTGCACAGACCTGGGTGAACTGCGCAGCTACCTTGGCTTGCAGATCACCTGGGACAGAGCACGCCGCACCATTACCCTGACTCAGTCACACATGGTGCAGCAGGTCCTTCAGCGCTTCGGCTTCACGTACTCCTCGCCTCAGGCCACTCCTCTGCCTACTCGCCACTCGCTCTCAGCTCTGCCTTCGGATGAGTCCGTAGAGTCGAGTGGCCCGTACCCAGAGCTTGTTGGCTGCCTCATGTACCTGATGACCTGCACACGACCTGACCTTGCATACCCTCTTAGCATTCTCGCACGCTATGTTGCTCCTGGGAGACACAGACCGGAGCACATGGCTGCAGCGAAGAGGGTGTTGCGCTACTTGTGCAGTACGTCGGGCATGGGGCTTGTGCTTGGAGGGCAGAGTCCAGTGGTCCTCACTGGGCACGCAGACGCTTCTTGGGCTGACGACCAGGCTACGCAGCGGTCGTCACAGGGTTACACCTTCAGCCTTGGTTCCGGCTCTGTTTCGTGGCGGGCTACCCGCTCGTCTTCTGTTCTCGGCTCCAGTTGTGAGGCTGAGATCTACGCCGGGGCCATGGCTGCACAGGAGCTTCGCTGGCTCACCTACCTGCTGACTGACCTCGGAGAGCCGCCTCGTTCTCCTCCAGTGCTGTACGTAGACAACAAGGCCATGCTGGCCTTGTGTCGAGAGCAGAGACTGGAGCACAGAACGAAGCACATTGCTCTCCGCTACTTCCTTGCTCGTGAGCTACAGCAGCGTGGTCAGCTGCGGCTTGCGTACGTGGCCTCTCAGGCCAACACTGCTGATATCTTCACCAAGGCACTTGCGCCTTGTGATCATCAGCGCTTCTGTACTCAGCTGGGCCTTGTGCCTACCTTGCCTCACTTGCTCACCCCTTGACCTTGTTTGTACTGTTGCATATATATATACACCTGCTCTTGCTTGTCTAGCCTTATATATATATGTAATCCTGCATGTGAACTGGCCTTGTGGCCTTGAACTTGTGCTCGGAATGTGTGGTGACTTTGTGATCCACCCTGAGCTTGCTTTGCTTTGCTTGACTGGTCTTGTGACCCCTTGTTCTCCCCCACTTTGCCTATGGGGGTGTGTCAGATTTATATGACATAGCTACTGTAGGCTATAGTGGGGTAGCACATATGGGGTACAGTTTTCTAGGGTTTGCATTTGTACCAAACTTTCCCTTAGTCAATTCATTCTCGTTCAGTTTCTCACGATTTGGCCAAGTGCGAGTGGTGGGCTACCGAACAGGGGTGGTGTTCGACAGGCAGCTACCTCCTTGCACGGGTAGTGTTAGGCTAGTGTTGAGCGGAATTTTCGGAGCAAGTTCCCCTGGGCTAACCCCTCCCAACGAAAACGGAAGCAGCGTCTCCCGAGATCGGAAGGAGGGGGTCGTCATGGCGGTGTTTAACCCCTCCTTCCACCATCTTCATCGTGGGCAGGGTGCAAAAGTTTGTAGCGCATGCCATGGGAACCCGTGTTAAAATCTGGAAAAAAAATTAAAATAAAATAAAAAAAAACGCGACCCACACAGCCCCCACGCGTCAAGGGTTGCAGAGGCACGGGAGGAGTGGGATTTGTTTAGGGCAGAGATGGGAATGGTTGGAGTATGGGTACGGGTGGAAAAACTTAAGTGGGGTATTTGGTGGGTATCCCCTCCCATATGGAACCCTAGCCTATCCCTTGGCCAACCTCCATATTGGGGATGCGAGGGCTGGGCTGGAGCTAGGCTCATCTCTACGCGTGTGAGAAGGGCGTTGGAGGTTTCGGTGGGGTTAAACTTGAAGGATAAGGTAGCGTTCGACAGGCATTGAAGTGTTTGGCTGGTTCGGGAGTATTTGCGAGGTTAGACGATAATTTCTGGGCTGACCAGCCAAAAAAATCCAATTACGAAACATTGTTCCGATGAAGGGCTTGCCTGCCTGTCGAACAGGGTCAGGGGCTCCGATTTGTGCTAGCGAGTGGAAGTAGAGACCCCTGGCTGTCGGGGGGGGATTTGCCATGGAGGAAATGTCCTCTCGGCTTCTTCACTCCGAGTTGCTTCCAGTTCGAGTTGCAGATTGGTCCGTTCGATGTTCCGATGAGTGGTTCAGGGATTTTAAATCTGCTCACATTCGGTCTAGAGAAGCTGCCCGGACAGCTCAATCACCTCTGCGTTAGGACAAGGTCGTGCATCCTAAACGCTTCCGCCATTTTTAGCTCTCCACATTAGGCGGCGTAATCGAGCACAGTACGCATAACATCGTGGGTATTGGACCACGTTTCTGGGTCGTGGGGCTTAATCGAGCATATGGGCCCTTGATTGGCTGTATCCACGCCGTCGACAGGACAGTACCGTAGACATCCCGTCGCGCTTGGCGCGAGGGAAATCGCGGAGACAGTCCAACCCGAAAGGGTATTGAGAGAGACGCCTATCGCGACGCGCAGGTGAAGTCCTATTTCCAGTTTAGAATGCGAGCTTTGGATTGATCCCGCCCATTTCGCGAAACTTGATCAAAAGGGAAGGAATTTGAAATGACATGCAGCCCGCATTCGGCTCGTTGGGCGAACACGCCTTGCCGTCCGCAACGCGTTCGCTCCCTTATCTCCTCGTCTCTTATTTTCACATTCCTCCCTAAGTCGCATTCACGAAATTCCTGGCGCGACTCCATTCCCACCGTCCTCCCCTCGTGTACCACCCCGTCCTCCCCTCGTGTACCACCCGTCCTTTCCCTCCTCTCTCCCCATCCGCGCCATTCCGTCGGCGACTCCCAATCCCACCGTCCTACGGTCGTCTCCCACCCCCGCCTTGTTCTCCTACTTTCCCGGGCCCCTCCTTTCCGTCCGCGTTCACCCATGCGCACGCGCCCTCCCGCCTTCTCCCATCCGTATGCGCATCCGTATTTCCTACCTCACCCGCCCCTTTCATTCTCCCTTCCTCCTGCTGCCCCTGTCAGTCGCCGTGCCGGTGGTTCTTCTTGGTGCTCGTTTTGAGTAGGCAACGGTAGCTGATGACATGGCGACCTTCGGCATCGAGGCGCAAGAGTAAGTTGCCATGTCGAGTAAGTTGCTTGTGCGCCCTTCCCCGCCCTTGCGCCCCTACGCATGCTTGTTCACCCTTCCGCATGCTTGTGCGCCCAAATTCGCAAGCTGCGCGTCACACCCCCCCCCCCCCCCGCCCCACCATAACATCCCTTTCATCCCCGTTACAGTGTAGTGCGAATTATCCTACAGTTCTGCAAGGAGAACGCGCTGCAGCAGACGCTACAGGCTCTGCAGGACGAGTGCCAGGTGCCGCTCAACACTGTCGACTCCCTTGAGACCTTCGCCGCTGACGTCAGCAACGGCCGGTGGGACGCCGTGCTCCCGCAAGTGGCCCAGCTGAAGCTTCCGAGAAAGAAGCTGGAGGACCTGTACGAGCAGGTGGGACCTGTACGAGCAGGTGGACCTGTACGAGCAGGTGGGACCTGTACGAGCAGGTGAGTGAGGCTGGTCTGCTCTTGATGTGCTGCGCTGTCCGAGAAGGCGGGTGGGTGAGGATGAGTAAGTGAGAGAGGTGTGTGTCTGGCTGCCAGGTACTGGGATTGCGGGAAGTGCAGTGCACAGGGACAGTGCTTGATCACCGGGTGCAATCCATTTCCATCGTTGCGTTTCGTTCCACCAAATGCCACCTCTCTCCACCTCACTCCACTCCACCTTACTTCACTGCACTCCACCGCATTCCACCTGGACCATGACCCTCTGGGCGGCAGATCATTCGGGACCTGGCGGGGCTGAGGAAGACAGAGACGGCCAAGTCTATCGTCAGACAGACGCCCACCATGCCCCACCTTGTCCCACCTCTCTCCACCGCATTGCACCGCACTCCACCTGCCTCATGCAGATTATTTTGGAGCTGGCGGAGCTGAGGGAGACGGAGACGGCCAAGTCCATCCTCAGACAGACGCCCACCATGCTCGCCATGCGCCAGGTGCGCCTTGCTGTGTGTGTGCTGCGTGATGCCATGCCATGCCATGCTGGTGTGTGTGTGTGTGTGTGTATGTATGTATGTATGTATGTATGTATGTATGTATGTATGTATGTATGTATGTATGTATGTATGTATGTATGTATGTATGTATGTATGTATGTATGTATGTATGTATTTATGTATGTATGTATGCATGTGCTAGACAGACACCCTCTTTCTGCTGGCTCGGGCATACTATCCCGTGTGACTGCTCTTCTGTTTTTTCTCCCAGTTCCTACCACGTAACCACGGTACCCCCCCTCCCCCTCTCCGCCGGCCCACCAGGACCAACCGGACCGCTATCTGAAGCTGGACCATCTGCTGGCGCGGGCATACTTCGACCCCCGCGAGGTGACCTCGTGCCTCCGGCCTCTTGTTTCTCGCCTCTCGCCTCTCGCCTCTTGCCTCTCGCCTCTCGCCTCTTGCCTCTTGCTTCTCCGCTCATTCCTTGCTCACATCACATCACATGTCAACGAGGTGTATGTAAGTCGAGTGTTGCTGTTGCCGTGGTGGTGATTGCATTGCAGGCATACGGGGATTCAACCAAGGAGAGGAGACGAGCAGAGATCGCACATGGTGAGAGGGGCATGACATGGAATGGGTGACATGTGCACGCATGGTGGCAATAATGGCATGGTATGCATGATAGGTAGGAGCTTGTGGAATGCGAGGAAGGGGCGATGAGAGGAAGTCAGCCTATGGCTCCAGTGCATCGCATTACACCGGGCTCAAGTGCATCGCATCGCATTGCACCGGGTTTCTGCTGCTGGTTTCCCCCCGACCCTTCCCTGTATCCTCCTTATTGCTGTCATGGCGTCTGTCTGTCCCTTGGCACCCTTTCCTCTCCTCTCCACCGCACTCGTTTCAGCGGAGTTCATTCGGTGGCCCTCTCCTCTCCTCCCATGCTCTCTGCTTCCCTCCTCTCCTCTCCTCCCATGCTCTCTGCTTCCCTCCTCTCCTCTCCTCTTATCCTCTCTGCTCCCCTCCTCTCCTCTCCTCTTATCCTCTCTGCTCCCCTCCTCTCCTCTCCTCTTATCCTCTCTGCCCCCCTCCTCTCCCTCTCCTCTCCTCTCCTCTCCTGTCATGCTCTCTTCTCCCCTTCGCTTCTCTCCTCTCATGCTCTCCCCTCCTCTCCTCTCCCCTCCCTCATGCTCTCCACGCCCCTCCTCCCATCACATCTACCCTGCTCTTCCTTCAATGTGTTTTCATTCCGTGGTCACCCCACTTCCCCACTTCCGACTTCCCTACCTCCCCACCTCCACACCTCCCCACCTCCCACCTCCTCACACTCTCACCTCCCCACCTTCAATTCAAACTTCTCCACCTCTCCGCCTCCCCACCTCCCCATCTCCCTTTCTCCCTGTGTGCCCCCATGCCTTACCAGGCTGTCACACGAGACAACAGTGGTCCCGCCCTCTCCACTCATGCCCTCCTCTCATCTTCTACCCTCTTCTTCCTTCTCCACTGTTTTATTCTTCCTCCTTCGCACCACCTCTCCACCTTCTCACCTTCCCACCTCCCCTCTTTTCACCTGCCCACCTGCCCATCTCCCCATCTATCTACCCATGCGCCACCAGGCCTATCGCAGGAGGTGACAGTGGTGCCCCCCTCGCGTCTCATGGTGCTGCTAGGCCAGGCTCTCAAGTGGCAGCAGCACCAAGGTCAGCCGTCTGCTAGTTTGTGCAGGGAGTTTTGGAAATTCTCATGAATTTCAGGGTGTCTCAGGAGGTGAAGGTGGTCATCTCATGGTGCTGCTAGGACAGGCGCTCAAGTGGCAGCAGCACCAAGGTGAACCGCCTCCGTGATTGTGCCATGCCCCCCCTCTCTCCATCCTTATACCATGTTCCTGCTGTCACTCTCACACTGGTGCCCCCCTCGCGTCTCATGCTGCTGCTAGGCCAGGCGGGCGCTAAGTGGCAGCAGCACCAAGGTCCGCTGTCTCTCTCCGTCCTTGTGTGCCATGCTTCTTGTGTGACCATGCTTCTTGTGTGACCATGCTTCTTGTGTGACCATGCTTCTTGTGTGACCATGCTTCTTGTGTGACCATGCCTACGACATGCTCCTGCTCTTACCATCTGCCTTGTACCATGCACATGACGCCATGCCGCGGCTTTCATGCCATGCCATGCCATCACATGTGCACTGCATGTGCCATCCCACCCTGCTGTTCCCTTGCCTCTCACACGCCTCACTACTGCATGTGTACTCCTGTGACCCACTCATCTTCACATATCCTTCCGAATCTCAGCTTCTTTCCGTTACCAAGACACCATGCTCCCATCCCATGCAGGTCTGCTCCCCCCCGGCAGGCACTTTGATCTCTTCCGAGGGACAGCAGCAGTGAAGGCAGACGTGGACCAATTCTGAGACGTCTTAAGAGTCAACTTTCCTGTCTTTCTCCCCACGCAGGTCTGCTATCCCCTGGCACGCAGTTTGATCTCTTCCGAGGAGAGGGACAGCAGCAGTGAAGGCAGATGAGGATTACTTGTGAGACGTCTGAAGAGACAATGTCTCTGTTCCCGTGCGTGCATGCATGCAGGTCTGCTTCCCCCCGGCACGCAGTTTGATCTCTTCCGAGGAACAGCAGCAGTGAAGGCGGATGAGGATGAGGCATACCCCACACAGCTCCTGCATACCATCAAGGTGAGAAGAAACTCGTTTTAACCCGGGCCGAGCGACAAGAGCTCCAAAAGTTTTTTGAAGGACTCCTAAAAACGAGGCGTACCCCACCCACACAACTCTTGCATACCATCAAGGTGAGAAGAAACGGGTTTGACCTGCAGCAGGAGTTGACCTGCAGCAGGAGTCGTGCCAAGGTTATTCCGCCCTCCCACATGTTCCGCTCGTGTTTCTTCACGAGTCCGCTTGTTTGGTTCTCATCCAATCCAACCACTCTAATCTCAGTTTGAAAGAAGAACCGCCGTGAATGACCTCGCTTGCTTCTACCTACGTTTCCCCCTCGTTTTGCTGGCCCATCCCACCCACCCACCCACCACCGCACCCTCCCCCCTGCATTTCGTTTCCTTTTCTTTGCCTGTATCACCCTCCCTCTCCCTTTCTTCTCTCATCTCACTCAGTTTGGAAAGAAGAGTCACCCTGAATCGGCTCGCTTTGCTCCTGACGGCCAGTGCCTTGCGTCCTCCTCCATCGATGGATTTATAGAGGTGTGCGTGGTTGCAATGCAGTTAGAGTGGGTGCAGTGCGGTGAGAACGGGCGCTGAGCTTGCAGTTGCCATGATTCATTGGTGTCATGCAATTCAGTGAAGTGCATCGCGGGCCACTAGGCCCTCCCCAGCTAATGCTCATTGCATCCAGGTCCTCCCCCGATCCCCGCTAATGCTCTGGCACATTTCATTTGTTTTAGGCACCTAAGAACTGTTTCATTGCGTCCAGGCCCTCACCGCCAGTGCTCTGTTCTCTACTGATCTCCTTTCCCAACCCATGACCTGCTTTATCTTCTCCTCTTTCCATGAAGCTTCATTTAGATCCGTGAACCTCCATGGACCTTCATGAACCTCCTTGAACCTCCTTGAACCTCCTTGAACCTCCATGAACCTCCATGAACCTCCATGAACCTCCATGAAACTCCTGTCTCAACCCCCTAATTGCCTTGGTGCCTGCCTTCTCCCCCCCCTGCTCCCGCACTATCCGCACGCATGCATGCAAGGGCAGGTATGGGACTTCCTGTCAGGCAAGCTCAAGAAGGACCTGCAGTACCAAGCCGAGGTGGGTGGCTGTGTGGGCATGTGCGTGCTACCATGGCGTGAAGGCGGGAAACACCTGTAGCGTCAAGTTATCGAGTTTTGAGACGTCTCAGAAGCAGGTATGGGACTTCCTCTCAGGCAAGCTCAAGAAGGACCTGCAGTACCAAGTAGAGGTGGGTGGGTGCTGAATCTGTTTTTTGAGAATTCTAAAAAAACAGATGCAGTACCAAGCATAGGTTGGGGGGTGTGTGGCCATGTGCGTGCTAGCATGGCGTGAAGGCTGGAAACACCTGTAGCGTAGCGTCAAGTAGTGGTGGTTGGTTGCATGGGTGGTTGAATGGGTGATGGCATGGGTGTGGCCAGTGCTGTGTGCATCAGCACTCTGGCTCTTGCTTACAATCAACCACCCCACCCCGCCCTACCCCGTCCCACCCCTAGGCACCGTTCATGATGCACGAGGAGGCAGTGCTGTGTGCGGGGTGGAATGGTATAGCAAGTCATCCTAATATGTTCCTGGCCACCCCCCCCGCCACCCCACCCCCAGGCACTGTTCATGATACACGAAGAGGCGGTGCTGTGTGCATCAACAGCCTACCTGCCAGTAGCCATCCATTCCCACCACATCCCACCCCACGCCACCGCACCCCACCCTCCAGGCGACGTTCATGATGCATGAGGAGGCGGTGCTGTGTGCCAGAGTGCGCTCTGTGTGTGCATCAACCAACCTTCCACATCCCGCCCCACCTTACCCCACCCCACCCCACGCCACCGCACCCCACCCTCCAGGCGACGTTCATGATGCATGAGGAGGCGGTGCTGTGTGTGGGGTGGAGCCGAGACTCGGAGATGCTGGCTTCGGGGTCGCAGGATGGCAAGATCAAGGTGACTGTGACTAGCGTGCGGGGGTTGGGTTGGGAAAATGGAGCATGTTCGTTGTTCCATGTTGCATTGCTTTGCTGCTTGCCTTGAGGTCACATGATGGCAAGATCAAGGTGACTGGGCTGGGTGCATGGCGCATGGTGCATGGTGCGTGGTGCATGGTCCATGTTCCTTGCTGCATGTGCCATGGTGGCAGGCATCCCGATGCCATCATGGTAATGCACGGCCCGTCACAGCTTCTTGTGCCCTTCACAGCTTCTTGTGCCCCTCACAGCCTCTTGTGCCCGTCACAGCTTCTTGTGCCCCTCACAGCTTCTTGTGCCCGTCACAGCTTCTTGTGCCTTGCAACATGCATCCCGCACGCCCTCCTCTCTCCACCCCCTCCTCCCCACCTCTCACAGGTGTGGCGGGTGCGCACAGGGCAATGTCTGAGGCGCTTTGACAAGGCGCACTCACAGGGAGTCACCTCAGTGGCTTTCTCTCGGGATGGCAGTCACCTGCTCAGCGCCTCCTTTGATGGCACTGCCAGGTATGGCGCTCCTTTGATGGCACCGCCAGGTATGGCGCCCCGTATTGCTGTCTCTTCTGGTAACTTCAATTGTGCCATCATGCATATTTCACGCTCTCTCCCTCTGGCTCACTTCCCCAGGGTGCACGGGCTCAAGTCAGGGAAGACACTCAAGGAGTTTCGAGGCCACACCTCTTTTGTCAACGATGCTCTCTATTCTGCTGATGGTGGTCGTGTTATCACTGCCTCCTCCGATGGCTCTGTCAAGGTGATGTGCTGTGCAGTGCGGTGAATTGAGGTGCAGTGCCGAGTTTGTTTCACGTGTGAGGGAAAATGGTGCTGAGCGTGAGGATGGATGCATTTAGGTGCTAAGACTTTGGAGAATTCTCAAAAGTAACACCAGGATGGATGCATTCAGGCGCTAAGACTTTGAATCCTCAACTACACTAACCTCGATACTCAATCAAACACTCATCCGTCCCAATCCCTCCCCACCCCTCCTCCTCACACGATCGTCCCTCCCCACCTCTTCCCACCCATCCTCACCCCCAACCCAACCAGGTGTGGGACGTCAAGTCACTCGAGTGCTTGCACACGTTCAAGCCGCCACCACCCCTCCGAGTGAGTCGCCTCCCATGCGGCCCTGCCTATCCCTGTCACGCCCTCTCAGCCCTGCCTGTCCCTGTCCTGTTCCCCCCGGTCAGCCTTATCTAGCCCTGACCCTCAATCCTGCCCTTCACTCATTCTCCTTCCCCATGGTTCAGCTGCACTCCACTCCCTCTGAGCCCACCTTCCTGACTTGACTCATAAGTCAACTAAAAAATCGACTCAAAGAATCGACTCAATTCTCTCCTTCACTCATTCTCGTTCCCCATCGTTGATCTGCTCTCCAGTCACTCTTGCCCACCCTTTGTTCCCCTAGAGGCTGCACACTTATCACTCGTCTATGTCCTCCCCTCTAGACCCCATATCTACTGCTCTGTCTCTCTGTCTCTCGCATGTGCTGCCCCGTTTCTGTCCTCTGCACGGCTGAGACGCGTCAGTCATCACAGTGTTTCCTCTCTCCCCCCCCCCGCCCCGCAACGTGGGCCATGTGGTTGTGTGCAACCGCCCCTCCTCCATCTTCCATCTTCCCTTCTTCCGCGTTCTTTCCCCTGCAGGGCGGAGACGCGTCAGTGAACTCGGTGCTCCTCTCGCCGCGCAACGTGGACCATGTGTTTGTGTGCAACCGCTCCTCCTCCGTATTTCTCATGACGCTGCAGGGCCAGGTGGGTGTGAGGGAGGTGGAATGTGGGGGAGGTGGGTGCGGTGGGTGTGGGGAATGGGTCAGTGTGATGTGGGTGCGGCCAGTGCAAGCTGATACACAGTGCGGCCAGTGCAAGCTGATACACAGTGCGGCCAGTGCAAGCTGATACACAGCTTCACATTGGGGGGAAGAGTGAGGGCGGCGGTGGCTTAACTTGTTTGCCATGTGTCGATGCTGTGCCTCATGCATCCGTACCCATGCAGCCACACACCCATCGGCCTGTATTAATCCACCCACCCGTGCGCCACTGCACCCATTCACCTATTCCATGCACCCATGCATGTATCAGGTGGTGCGCAGTTTCACATCAGGCAAGAGGGAGGGCGGTGACTTTGATTCTCGGCCGTGTGACAGAGGGTCATTCCCCATCCTACCCCGTACCTCCCATGCTACCATTCATGCACCCATGTACCCATGCACCCATGCACCCATGCACCCATGCACCCATGCACCCATGCACCCATGCACCCATGCACCCATGCACCCATGCACCCATGCCGTCACCAGGTGGTGCGCAGCTTCACATCAGGCAAGAGGGAGGGCGGTGACTTTGTGGCGGCGTGCCTGTCCCCCAAGGGCGAGTGGATCTATTGCATGGGCGAGGATGCGTGAGTGCCTTGGTCACTGCACTGCACACGAGTGTTGCCTTGATTTGACTGCACACGAGTGCTGCCTTGATTTGACTGCACACGAGTGTTGCCTTGACTGCACACGAGTGCTGCCTTGATTTGACTGCACACGAGTGTTGCCTTGACTGCACACGAGTGCTGCCTTGATTTGACTGCACACGAGTGTTGCCTTGACTGCACACGAGTGCTGCCTTGATTTGACTGCACACGAGTGTTGCCTTGACTGCACACGAGTGCTGCCTTGATTTGACTGCACACGAGTGTTGCCTTGATTTGACTGCACACGAGTGCTGCCTTGATTTGACTGCACACGAGTGTTGCCTTGATTTGACTGCACACGAGTGCTGCCTTGATTTGACTGCACACGAGTGTTGCCTTGACTGCACACGAGTGCTGCCTTGATTTGACTGCACACGAGTGTTGCCTTGACTGCACACGAGTGCTGCCTTGATTTGACTGCACACGAGTGTTGCCTTGACTGCACACGAGTGCTGCCTTGATTTGACTGCACACGAGTGTTGCCTTGACTGCACACGAGTGCTGCCTTGATTTGACTGCACACGAGTGTTGCCTTGATTTGACTGCACACGAGTGCTGCCTTGATTTGACTGCACACGAGTGTTGCCTTGACTGCACACGAGTGCTGCCTTGATTTGACTGCACACGAGTGTTGCCTTGACTGCACACGAGTGCTGCCTTGATTTGACTGCACACGAGTGTTGCCTTGACTGCACACGAGTGCTGCCTTGATTTGACTGCACACGAGTGTTGCCTTGACTGCACACGAGTGCTGCCTTGATTTGACTGCACACGAGTGTTGCCTTGACTGCACACGAGTGCTGCCTTGATTTGACTGCACACGAGTGTTGCCTTGACTGCACACGAGTGCTGCCTTGATTTGACTGCACACGAGTGTTGCCTTGATTTGACTGCACACGAGTGCTGCCTTGATTTGACTGCACACGAGTGTTGCCTTGACTGCACACGAGTGCTGCCTTGATTTGACTGCACACGAGTGTTGCCTTGACTGCACACGAGTGCTGCCTTGATTTGACTGCACACGAGTGTTGCCTTGACTGCACACGAGTGCTGCCTTGATTTGACTGCACACGAGTGTTGCCTTGACTGCACACGAGTGCTGCCTTGATTTGACTGCACACGAGTGTTGCCTTGACTGCACACGAGTGCTGCCTTGATTTGACTGCACACGAGTGTTGCCTTGACTGCACACGAGTGCTGCCTTGATTTGACTGCACACGAGTGTTGCCTTGACTGCACACGAGTGCTGCCTTGATTTGACTGCACACGAGTGTTGCCTTGACTGCACACGAGTGCTGCCTTGATTTGACTGCACACGAGTGTTGCCTTGATTTGACTGCACACGAGTGCTGCCTTGATTTGACTGCACACGAGTGTTGCCTTGACTGCACACGAGTGCTGCCTTGATTTGACTGCACACGAGTGTTGCCTTGACTGCACACGAGTGCTGCCTTGATTTGACTGCACACGAGTGTTGCCTTGACTGCACACGAGTGCTGCCTTGATTTGACTGCACACGAGTGTTGCCTTGACTGCACACGAGTGCTGCCTTGATTTGACTGCACACGAGTGTTGCCTTGATTTGACTGCACACGAGTGCTGCCTTGATTTGACTGCACACGAGTGTTGCCTTGATTTGACTGCACACGAGTGCTGCCTTGATTTGACTGCACACGAGTGTTGCCTTGACTGCACACGAGTGCTGCCTTGATTTGACTGCACACGAGTGTTGCCTTGACTGCACACGAGTGCTGCCTTGATTTGACTGCACACGAGTGTTGCCTTGACTGCACACGAGTGCTGCCTTGATTTGACTGCACACGAGTGTTGCCTTGACTGCACACGAGTGCTGCCTTGATTTGACTGCACACGAGTGTTGCCTTGATTTGACTGCACACGAGTGCTGCCTTGATTTGACTGCACACGAGTGTTGCCTTGACTGCACACGAGTGCTGCCTTGATTTGACTGCACACGAGTGTTGCCTTGACTGCACACGAGTGCTGCCTTGATTTGACTGCACACGAGTGTTGCCTTGACTGCACACGAGTGCTGCCTTGATTTGACTGCACACGAGTGTTGCCTTGACTGCACACGAGTGCTGCCTTGATTTGACTGCACACGAGTGTTGCCTTGACTGCACACGAGTGCTGCCTTGATTTGACTGCACACGAGTGTTGCCTTGACTGCACACGAGTGCTGCCTTGATTTGACTGCACACGAGTGTTGCCTTGACTGCACACGAGTGCTGCCTTGATTTGACTGCACACGAGTGTTGCCTTGACTGCACACGAGTGCTGCCTTGATTTGACTGCACACGAGTGTTGCCTTGACTGCACACGAGTGCTGCCTTGATTTGACTGCACACGAGTGTTGCCTTGACTGCACACGAGTGCTGCCTTGATTTGACTGCACACGAGTGTTGCCTTGACTGCACACGAGTGCTGCCTTGATTTGACTGCACACGAGTGTTGCCTTGACTGCACACGAGTGCTGCCTTGATTTGACTGCACACGAGTGTTGCCTTGACTGCACACGAGTGCTGCCTTGATTTGACTGCACACGAGTGTTGCCTTGACTGCACACGAGTGCTGCCTTGATTTGACTGCACACGAGTGTTGCCTTGACTGCACACGAGTGCTGCCTTGATTTGACTGCACACGAGTGTTGCCTTGACTGCACACGAGTGCTGCCTTGATTTGACTGCACACGAGTGTTGCCTTGACTGCACACGAGTGCTGCCTTGATTTGACTGCACACGAGTGTTGCCTTGACTGCACACGAGTGCTGCCTTGATTTGACTGCACACGAGTGTTGCCTTGACTGCACACGAGTGCTGCCTTGATTTGACTGCACACGAGTGTTGCCTTGACTGCACACGAGTGCTGCCTTGATTTGACTGCACACGAGTGTTGCCTTGACTGCACACGAGTGCTGCCTTGATTTGACTGCACACGAGTGTTGCCTTGACTGCACACGAGTGCTGCCTTGATTTGACTGCACACGAGTGTTGCCTTGACTGCACACGAGTGCTGCCTTGATTTGACTGCACACGAGTGTTGCCTTGACTGCACACGAGTGCTGCCTTGATTTGACTGCACACGAGTGTTGCCTTGACTGCACACGAGTGCTGCCTTGATTTGACTGCACACGAGTGTTGCCTTGACTGCACACGAGTGCTGCCTTGATTTGACTGCACACGAGTGTTGCCTTGACTGCACACGAGTGCTGCCTTGATTTGACTGCACACGAGTGTTGCCTTGACTGCACACGAGTGCTGCCTTGATTTGACTGCACACGAGTGTTGCCTTGACTGCACACGAGTGCTGCCTTGATTTGACTGCACACGAGTGTTGCCTTGACTGCACACGAGTGCTGCCTTGATTTGACTGCACACGAGTGTTGCCTTGACTGCACACGAGTGCTGCCTTGATTTGACTGCACACGAGTGTTGCCTTGACTGCACACGAGTGCTGCCTTGATTTGACTGCACACGAGTGTTGCCTTGACTGCACACGAGTGCTGCCTTGACTGCACATGAGTGCACTGTGTGTGGTGGGTGTGAGTGCTGCTGCTTCCCCCCGTGCCTGTCCCCCAAGGGCGAGTGGATCTATTGCATGGGCGAGGATGCGTGAGTGGTGGCATGGTGTGTGCACCCATGTGCACCCATGTGCACCCATGTGCACCGGTGCCCATGGTGTGGAGTGCACTGGCTGGTGGGTGTGTGCACTGCTGCCTCTCCCCGTGCCTCCCTCCCAAGGGCTAGTGTGTATCTCTACTGTATGGGCGAGGATGTGTGGGTGCTTGAGTCGAACCGGATTCACATAACGCTTTCACTGCATGGGCGAGAGTGTGTGCGTGCTGGCTGAGGTTCATCAGACAATGACAAGCCACCGAGGAGCACAGTGACTGCTTGCTGGGGTGTGGTGGACACGGCAACTCGCACCAATCCTTTATCACTTCACTCTCCTCACCCTCTCTCCCTTCTGCACAAAACTCCCGCTCTGCACAGCACTCCCACTTTGCACTTAATCCCCCCGCCATTGCCACTCCCGCATTGTCCTATTTCACCTTCCCTCCCTTTTTCCCCCCTCGCATGCTCTCCACTCCCCCCTGCAGCAACATGTACTGCTTCAGCTTTCAGAGTGGCAAGCTAGAGCATCTCATGAAGGTGTGGTTCTCTGTGTGTGTGTGCAAAACATTGTGTGGCACCCATAGCATCGAAAAGCATTCACCTCTGCCAATTCATGCGATGCATATGTTGTTGAGACTTATCACTAACTTCACTTCGTACCCATGTGTGTGCATGTGTGTGCATGTGCATGTGCATGTGCATGTGCATGTGCATGTGTGTGCATGCGTCAATCATGTGTGCGCATGTGAGCAGGTGCATGACAAGGATGTCATAGGCATCACCCACCATCCCCATCGCAACCTCATTGCAACCTACAGTGAAGATTGCACCCTCAAGCTATGGCAGCCTTAGTCCTGTCTGTCTTAGAGCCACCTCAAAATAATCCAGTCCACCACTTCAATTCCACCCTAGTCTCACATACTGTATTCCACCAAATAAAACACCCTAGGGTGCTTCTGTTTTTTTTTTTTTATCTCTAGAGAAATGAGGGAATGTTCTCAAAAGGGAAAGAAAAAATAGCACCCGCTAGCTGCGCACTGCTACAAATGCGAATGAACTTGCATGATCTCGAAATACTTTCGCCTCATGAACACACTTCAGTCAGATCAGATGCCAACAGATGCCATTCAAGAACTGTGACGTTCGGCACAATGCGTGTGATGGTTGGGCTGTGACCAGGGCTCAGGTTTGCAGTGTAATTTACCCATCTGTACTGATTACAAGGGTGAAATTTTGGGTCTACACTGATGTGCTGGGGTAATTTTTTTATGAGTTAGTGTTACACTGATCTGTAAGTGTATCGACGTAGGCCACACTGATGCCTTGGGGTAAATTCTCCCTTAGCGAAGATTACACTGAAAAGCGTACAGGGACCCCCCCCTACCCCCCCCTCCCCCTCTTCCCCGAAATTTGTCAGATCGTGAATTCCGATAATCATGCAAGTACCGAGGATTTTTTCCGTGCAGTACGAACATTGGCCGCAGTGACGTGTCCGATTGGTCTGTTAGGGCGTGTGCACTAGGGGTTCGAACTTGTGTCTAAGGGTACCTTCCGCTGTGGACCATGTCCCAATCGATGTGTCCCAATCGAGTGTACCGCTCCGAACCGAACTAAACCAGAGACGCAGTGCAACAATGTTTGAAACTAGGGTGTAATTTGATGTAATACGATGCAGTGCGGTAGAATCGATTCAGACACTTTCGATTGGGACATGTCCAAAACAAAATGCACCCTAAGTTCGAACATTTAGAGAGGTACTACCCGTTACGATACTATTGAGAGATGTTTCGTCACGGTGCAAAGCGGTTGATGTTCGAACTTTGACACATTTCGCCAAAAGACACACGCCCTCAGGAATGATTCCCTTGCCAGCACGCCACGAAACTGAACCTAGGTGTTACCTGTAATACTTAAGGACTTTGCGAACATCTGTCAGTGTTTGAAAAAAACCACACTGATGATGCAGGGATATTTTTTTCAAAACCTGATGTTACACTGCTCTATCAGTGTAACGAAAAAGTACACACTGCCCATAAGGGTTTTTGAAAAAGCTACACTGCCAATTGTGAGTAGGCCAAATCCAAACCTGAGCCCTGGCTGTGACAGACCAGATAATAAATGTTTGTTTGCTCGTTTTTTACCGGAAACGACCAAATTGGGGCCGAAGAACAGCAGAGAAGTGGCCAAATTAGGGCCGGGTGAGTCGCTTCGCACCCCCTCGAAGCAGTGCTGAACCAGCGCCGCAACTAGCCCGAACAATTTTTAAACCTTAACACCCAACAAGCTGACAAAATGTTGTTTAGAAACAGGTGAACCCTAAACACCTTGTCGCAGAGTGTTTAGGGTTGATTATCCCTAAAAGCATGCCATCCAATAGGGGTTTATATTTGTTATGGCTCAGAAAATAAAAATTTAGGCTCGTACGCAGGTTCGGACCTTCGTACTAGGGGTGCGACTCACGCAGCCCTAATTTGGCCACCTCTCTGCTAATGTTCGGCCCCTCGACAAATCAGGCTATCAGAATTTTTACCCTAGACAAATCAGTCTATGCTGTAAACAACACTGATTGAAATTTCATTTACCCGGACTGTATCAGGGTACGGAGCCAACTACACTGATACCGGAACTTTTTTTGCCGCGGATTCCACTACACTTCACGTGTGGACAAGATTCACCTCGTTCGACCACAGCGCACCACCGTAAAATCAATGCGGCAGCCCGCCGACTCGTCCGATTGGTCCTTAGAGCCAATTTTGTGCCAACGCAGCCGGGTTTGTGGCCACACGTAGCCACGCCCAATGCCAACGATTTCGGC
This sequence comes from Closterium sp. Naga37s-1, assembly GCA_947471745.1. Lineage (NCBI taxonomy): Eukaryota > Viridiplantae > Streptophyta > Zygnematophyceae > Desmidiales > Closteriaceae > Closterium > Closterium sp. Naga37s-1. The sequence continues at coordinate 724,281 of CANJKZ010000008.1, forward strand.
GGTACCGTATGTTAGAATCTTAGGCAAGGATGATTGAACTATCGAGAGAGTTTGGTACAAAAGTAAACCTAAGGGGTTGTACCCCACAGTGAGTACCCCACTAAGCCTACCCAAACTATAACATATAAATATATGTTTGACACACCCCCATAGGCAAAGTGGGGGAGAACAGAGAGTCACAAGACCAGTCAGGAAGTGTAAAGCAAGCTCAGGGTGGATCACAACGTCACCACGCAGTCTGAGCACAAGCAAAAGGCCACAAGGCCAGTTCACATGCAGAGATATATACGTAACAACAACAGCACAGTGATCTCTACCTACCAGAGCAAGCATGCAGGTATACATATAGATCACAGTACAAACAAAGCCTACAGCAAGTGTGGAAACGTAGGCACAAGGCCCAACTGTCAAGAATAGAACTGGGAATGATGGATTGGACTAGGCAAGAGGTGAGTACAAGTAGGGGAAACCTAACCCTAAAGTGTTGTACTCACTAAGGAGTGACCCTACTGTAGCCTAGAGATACAATTGGAATCTGACACACCCCCATAGGCAAAGTAGGGGACAGCAAACACAACAAGCGGTCACAAGACCAGTCTGCAGAAGAGAACACAGCTCAGGGTGGATCACAAAGTCACCACGCATTCTGAGCACAAGCAAGTGGCCACAAGGCCAGTTCACATGCAGAGGTATATAATAGCAAGGCAGTACAGTGATCACAACCTAGCAAGAGAAAACATGCAGGTATAAAGATATATAGCAGTGTACAACAAGAGCAAGTCAAGCAACCAACAGGTGAGGCAGAGTGGGCACAAGCCCAAGAGCAGTGCAGAAACGGTGATGATCACCAGCCCCAAGGGCCTTGGTGAAGACATCAACAGTGTTGGCCCGAGAGGCCACGTAAGCAAGGCGCAGCTGACCACGCTGCTGCAGCTCACGCGCAAGGAAGTAGCGAAGAGCAATGTGCTTCGTTCTGTGCTCCAGTCTCTGCTCGCGACACAAGGAAAGCATTGCCTTGTTGTCGACGTACAGAACTGGAGGAGAACGAGGCCGCTCCCCCAAGCCGGTCAGCAGGTAGGTCAGCCAGCGTAGCTCCTGTGCAGCCATGGCCCCAGCGTAGATCTCGGCCTCACAGCTGGAACCAAGCACAGAAGAAGAACGAGTGGACCTCCACGAGACAGAACCAGCGCCAAGACTGAAGGTGTAACCCTGTGACGAACGCTGAGTCGTCTGGTCGTCGGCCCAAGAAGCGTCAGAGTGTCCTGTGAGGACCACCGAACCCCGTCCTCCAAGCATGAGCCCCATGCCCGATGTGCTGCACAAGTAACGCAGTACCCTCTTCGCAGCATCAAAGTGCACCTTTCGGTGTCGACCAGGTGCCACGTAGCGAGCCAGGAGGCTGAGAGGGTACGCGAGGTCAGGTCGTGTGCACGTCATCAGGTACATGAGGCAACCCACAAGCTCTGGGTACGGACCACTCGGCTCTACGGACTCGTCCGAAGGTGGAGCTGAGAGCGAGTGGCCGGTAGACAGAGGAGTGGGCTGTGGCGAGGACCAAGTGAAGCGGAAGCGCTGAAGGACCTGGTGCACCATGTGTGACTGAGTGAGGGTGATGGTGCGCCGTGGTCTGTCCCGGGTGATCTGCAAGCCAAGATAGCTCCTCAGCTCACCCAAGTCAGTGCAGGTGTGTCTCTCCTGCAGCTCCGCCTTCACTAGGGCCAGTGCCTTAGTGTCAGCAGTAGCAAAAACCAAGTCGTCGACGTACACGAGGATGTAGAACGGCGGCAGAGTAGTGTCGGTGCGTAGAAACAGCGACGGGTCAGCAGTCGAAGGAGCAAACCCAAGAGCCGCAAGTGTCGTCCTCAGTGTGTCGTGCCACTCACGGGGCGCCTAACGCAGGCCGTACACTGGTCGCCGTAGGCTCCACTGGGTACCCTCAGGAAACGACCCAGTGAAGCCCTGTGGACGGCGCAACCAGATGGCCTCGTGAAGGCTACCCTGCAAGAAAGCTGTCGAGAAGTCGAGGGAGTGCAGCTCGTAGTCACGCTGAGCTGCAACGTGTAGCAACACCCGAAGAGTGGTCATCTTCGGGGTGGGGGAGAAGGTCTGAAAGAAGTCGACCCTCTCACGCTGACTGAAGCCTCGAGCAACGTAACGTGCCTTGAAGGCAGGCGGAGAACCCGGCGGCCGCTTCACCCTGAAAATCCACATGCCACTGACGATGTTCGCCCCAGGTGGGGGAACCTCGTCGACGTAGGTGCCTGTGGACTTCCAGGAAGCCATCTCTGCGTCCATGGCTGTCTGCCACTGAGAGGAGTACACACCCGAAATCGCCTCCCTGTAGGAGCGCGGGGTGGGGATGTCAAGTGCATCCGGGTCTCCCTCAGGGGCAAGCAGCATGGTCGCGTGATGGGGTGAAGCGGCAGCAAGGCACTCCAGCTCCTCCTGTCTGTCCTCAAGAACGTCACAGCCAAGGGCAGTACAGCCAAGAGCAGTCTCACCCCCGACGGACGGAGGACAGGCAGGGAAAGGGTCAGAGACAAGACTCGCAAGGTAGTCTAGGCGGTACACAGCAGCAAAGTCAACAAGCTCAGCTACTAGGGCAGACGCAGCAGGAGACGAGAACGTAGGGTCCGTCACAACCGTAGCAAGAAGGCGAGTAACAGTCAGACTGGACGCACGAGCAAGGTCAGACGGAGGGTCAGCAACGTCAGGCAGAGAGGACGCAGGAGGTAACGGTAGTACAACACGCTGAGGAACAGAGGAAGGACGGAGTGTCATATCGTGATTGCCGGGGACAGCCGAAGCACGCGGACGACGAACACGAGGAACACGAGCACGGACAGCAGCTCTAGGCTCAGGCTCAAGGTCAAAGCTAGACTCAGGCTCTCGACGCTCAGTCAGGGACTCTGACACCGCAGTGTAAGGAGCAGGAGCAGGCAGTGGGGAGTGTGGTAGCAGCGGTGGCTGTAACTGGTCCGCTGGCGGACACAGCAACGGAGGAGTAGTACCTGCCACAGGGAAGCCAGTAGCACCTGGCGGAAGACTGAGAAGGTGGCGAAGAGCACCAGTAGCTCCCGTACCTCCAGCACGAGCAGCTCCTCCAGTACCCCCAGCAAGACCTCCAGCACCAGTAGCACCAGCACCTCCAGCACCACGAGCTCCGACAGCGCCAGCACCTCGAGCACCAGTAGTACCTCCAGCACCTCCAGTGCCTCCAGCTCCAGCTCCAGCGCCTCCAGCACCAGTAGTACCTCCAGTACCTCCTGTGCCAGCAGCTCCAGTAGCACCTCCTGCACCTCCAGCACCAGCAGTACCACCTGCTCCGGCAGCTCCAGCACCTCCAGTACGAGCACCTCCGGGACCAGTAGCTCCAGCACCTCCAGGGTCAGCAGCTCCCGCAGCTCCAGCACCAGGAGCACCAGCACCTCCAGTGCCACCAGCTCCAGTACCTCCAGCACCGGCAGCAGCTCCATTACCCCCAGCACTAGCAGCTCCAGTACCTCCTGCAACAGCAGCACCTCTAGTACCTCCAGTAGTACCTCCAGCACCTCCAGCAGTACCTCCAGCACCTCCAGCACCAGCAGCACCTCCTGGACTAGTAGCTCCAGCACCAGCAGGAGCGTACCCTCCACCACCAGGACTGCCTCGCAGAACGACCCACGCACGAATCGCCTGCGGCGAGAGCGTCTCAAGTAGAGCAGGCTGCGGTGGCTGTCCAGCTCCAGTACCTCCAGTAGTGGTAGCTCTAGCACCTCCAGCACCAGAAGCACCTCTAGTACCTCCAGCTCCAGCACCTCCAGCACCAGCAGCAGCTCCAGTACCTCCAGCACCAGTAGTACCTCTAGTACCTCCAGTAGGACCTCCAGGCCTAGTAGCTCCAGTACCTCCAGCTCCAGGACCTCCAGAAGGACTCGCAGCACCCCCAGAGTCAGCAGTCGAAGTCTCAGCACCCCCAGAGTCAGCACCCAAAGTCTCAGTACCCTCAGTCCCAGCACCCTCAGTCTCTGCTCCAGTGTCCACAGCAGTAGGCTGCAGAGGCGGCGAAGACGGCAGAGGTGGGAACCCGGGGGGGGTAGCCAGACGAGGAGAGCGGGCACCCCCAGACTCACCACCCCCAGCCCCAGCTCCAGTAGTCTCAGCTCCAGAGTCCACAGCAGCAGGCTGCGGAGGCGGCGAAGACGGCCGTGGCGGGAAACCCGGGGGGGTCGCCAAGCGAGGAGTGTGGCGAGTGGTCGCCGTGTCGTCGGCGACGGCGTCACCCCCCTCAGGTGAGTCAGAGGAGTCAGAAGAGATCTCAACTGGCTCATCCAAGGGGGGTGGGTCTACCTGGGACACACCTGAGGGAGCAGGACCCTGTGGGGGGAGGGGGTCTACCGGGGGGGGGACTGGTACCAGGAAGAGGGGTGCAAGGGGGACCGGGTGGGACGCGTGCGGGTGAAGTCGGTAGTAACAGACCGACTCGTCGAAGGTGACGTCCTGAGAGGACAGAATACGACGCGAGGCAGGGTGGTAGAACTGCCAGGGTGGAGCGTCGGTGGGGAAGCGCAGGAAGACACAGCGGAGAGTGCGAGGAGAGAGCTTGCTCGCTTTGGTATCGCGAACAAGGGAGAGCGCGCCCTAGACCCGAAACGACGACACATCACCAGGCTGTCCCGTCCAACGAAGTGTGGGCGAGGTCTCTGGAGCAGAGACACGGGGCCAGAGGTTGAGCTGATGCGCGGCGTATCGGACCGCAAACGCCCACAGGAAATGGGGAGCAGCCGCATGGATCATGGAGGTACGAGCAACCTCCATGATCAGGCCAATGCGACGCTCAGCGATCCCATTTTGCTGCGGAGAGGCCGGAAGCGTGAACGACTGGGCGATGCCCTCATCCTGGCAGAACGTCTCAAGGACGCCAGAAGAGAACTCACCACCCCTGTCAGAGTGCAGACGCAGGACTGGGAAGTCCTGATGAAAGCGCTCGTGTAGCTGGAGACGAGTAGCACGGATCCAAGGGATCAAAACACCGCTGACGTCCGCCTTGCGACGCAAGGGGAAGACTGTGGTGTAGCGTGTGTAGTCGTCAACAACCAGCAGGAAGTAGCGCTCCTGGTCCGTCCCACCGACGGGGGCCGGGCCCCACACGTCCAGGTGGAGAGTCTGCAGAGGAGCAGTGGTCGGAGGAAACTCGGAGGAGTGAGGAGCAGCGCGCTGCCGCCCCTCGACGCAAGGAAGGCACGGCGGCGCAAGTGAGCGCGGGAGGGGGGGCAGGGTCTCAGGGAGGCCAGAGACCAGGAGCCGGGAGTGCATGCCGCGCAGACGCTGCAGGGAGGGGTGACCAAGACGGTGGTGCCAGCGCTGAGTCTCGTGCATGAGTACTCTGCACGAGCAAGACGCAGCTAACTGCCCTGACGCAGACGCTCGACTCGATGCAGCTACCTGACCTGACTCAGCCACCTGTGCAGACGCAGTGGTCAGTGTGTACAGACTAGACCCAGGCTGACGAGTGAACGTAGCCAGGTGACGGCCAGTCCGGGAGCACGTACAGATCGCCACACGCTGCCCTCCAGGAATAAAGGTATCAACCCAGACATCCTGAATGGCAGCGTTGCTCACCAAGTTCGTCGAGAACGTGGGGAGGTGGAGACATGACAAAGAACCAGAGGGGACTGCTGGACAAGGGAGGACCGTGGAGGCTCTCGCAACCACTGGGCCCCCAGAGGGGTCAGCCAGTGAGACTGGGACAGGTGCTGTGAGTGGTGTGACTGTGGTGCAATCACGGAAGAAGCAACGTGACGCGCCTGAGTCAAGCGTGAAAGTGTGCAAGACCTCAGCTGAGGCAGGACCTGTGGTAGTAGACGCACTAGCACCTAGAGCGTCGGTAGACTCACGGGCACCTAGAGCTGCAGCAGACTCACTAGCACCTGGAGCGGCAGCAGACTCACTAACACCAAGAGCAGCAGTCCTAACAAAACGATAACCTCCACCACCAGGACGACCTCGCTGAATAACCCACTCACGAAGCTGCTGAGGGGTGGGGTCGTCCGGGAGAAGCAGTGCCCGCTGCTGTCCACCCCTGGCCGCAGCAACTGCCGTGGAAGTGGCCATGACAGACAGTGACGGTCAGGAGTAGGTCCAGCACCTCCAGCTCCTACAGCGCCAGCAGCACCTCCTGCACTCCCAGCAGCACCTCCTCCACTCCCAGTAGCACGAGTAGGAGCAGCAGCAGTAGTAACAGCAGCAGGGCGGCGCGCGGCCAGAGCAGGGCGGCGCGCGGCCACAGCAGGGCAGTAGTAGGCAGTAGCTCCTAGGGCAGAAGCACCTAGGGTCCTCTTTTTTTTTTTTTTTTTTTTTTTTTTTTAAACAATTTAATGATATTTAGGGTATAGCAGGGCGCTGGCGCAGGGCAGGGCGCTGGCGCAGGTTGCAGGGGCAGGACGCGCGGACGGGCTGCAGAGGCGGCGCGCGGGCTCCAGGGGCGACGCGCGGGCTGCAGGGTCCGCGAGGACGGGCCGCAGAGGCGGCGCGCGGGCTCCGGGGGCGACGCGCGGGCTGCAGGGTCCGCGAGGACGGGCCGCAGAGGCGGCGCGCGGGCTCCGGGGGCGACGCGCGGGCTGCAGGGTCCGCGAGGACGGGCCGCAGAGGCGGCGCGCGGGCTCCGGGGGCGACGCGCGGGCTGCAGGGTCCGCGAGGACGGGCCGCAGAGGCGGCGCGCGGGCTCCGGGGGCGACGCGCGGGCTGCAGGGTCCGCGAGGACGGGCTGCAGAGGCGGCGCGCGGGCTCCAGGGGCGACGCGCGGGCTGCAGGGTCCGCGAGGACGGGCTGCAGAGGCGGCGCGCGGGCTCCAGGGGCGACGCGCGGGCTGGCTGCAGAGGCGACGCGCGGCTGCAGGGGCAGCGTGAACGGGCTGCAGGGGCAGCGTACAGGCTGGAGGAGCAGCGCGCGGGCCACAGGGGCAGGCGCGGCTGCAGGGGCAGCACGGTAGCAGGGGCGAGCACGGCTGCAAGGGGCAGCACGGTCGTAGGGGCGAGCACGGCTGCAGGGGCAGCGCGGTCGCAGGGGCAGCGCACGGGCTGCAAGGGTCACGACAGTGAGAGCTAGGGGCGCCAGCGCGCTGGCTACTGTGTAGGGCGTGGCGCTACCACTAGGCGGAACGGTGGGCCCATGTAGGAACGGTTCCTACTCTGATAACATGTCAAGAATAGAACTGGGAATGATGGATTGGACTAGGCAAGAGGTGAGTACAAGTAGGGGAAACCTAACCCTAAAGTGTTGTACTCACTAAGGAGTGACCCTACTGTAGCCTAGAGATACAATTGGAATCTGACACCAACAAAGTACAGAAACGTTGATGATCACCAGGCGGAAGCGCCTTGATACCATGTTAGAATCTTAGGCAAGGATGATTGAACTATCGAGAGAGTTTGGTACAAAAGTAAACCTAAGGGGTTGTACCCCACAGTGAGTACCCCACTAAGCCTACCCAAACTATAACATATAAATATATGTTTGACACCGTAGTAAGCCTAGCCAGTCACAGTTTGCAGATGAAGTAGTTGACAGTGCGCCAGGCACTGAGGAGTCGTAATTGCATAGCGTTTTGATGTGTAAGGACTGTGATATGTTAAAGTTAAAGTTTTAGTACTTTTGCAATAGAATCAGGCTACTCACAATTTTACCCTGGTAAAAACAGTGTACCAAAATTATTAGGCTGCTGGAAACAGGGTACGCAAATTTTTACCCTAACAGTCAGGGTACGGGGACCCTCACACCCTGATTTGAAAGAGTGGACCAAAACATATTTTGGGCCCTGCTACACAGGCGCTTATGGTACGAATAGATTCAAACCTGACGATTGTGTGTCATTTCGTGTTCAGGCTGCATGATGATGATTGTGATGGTGATGGAGCTGGGCGACCGAATACGAGCCCATGGCATCTCCACGCCCATCCCCGTGGGGAGACGGCACTCTAGCCAGAGCGGTCCATGCCACGTCAGCATCCTCGTCGCCCTCCAGCAGCGCAAGGGCGGACGCCACTGACGCACGCAGCTCATCTAACCGCGACTGTGATGCTGAGAGGCGCATGTGCTCTAGTAGTACTGACCCTGAAGAAGGTGGTTGTGACATTGCAAACTGTGACTCTTCATCTGATTTCATTGCTGCTGCTGCTGCTACTGCTGCTGCTGCTGCTGCTGGTTCAGGTATGTGTGGGAATGCTATTGTTGCTGCTGCTGCTGCTGGTGCTGTGCCAGTTGTTGCTGACGTGTCTGGGATAGTGAGGGTGTCAAGAATGGGCCAAGCGGCAGAGAGGGCCTCGGCCACTCGTATTCTGACATTTGGCACGTTGTCCTGTGGGGAGACAGCGGGATGGGTAGGCACAAGAGGAGGGGGGTAGAACGAAGATGGATGGCAGGTAAAGAAGTGTAAGGGCAGAGACACAGAATGACAGTGTACGGGAAAAGAGAGTTAATAAAAAAAGTATAGATTGTGAAGGGTACAGTCACAAACAGATGGAAAATGGAATGTACAATGTAGTAGCAAAGCAATCACGAATTGGAGACGACTGGGTTCACACTTTCCGTTTAAGCTGTGGATTTTCCAGCACTAAGAGCAAGGCAAGGTGGGTTTGAGACGGGAGCAGGCTTACATAGACGAGGGGGAGCAGGAGAGGGAGGACGGCGGTGAGGAGGAAAGCAGATGCGTGGAGATGCGCGTTGGGCTGACAGGGGAGGGCTACGGACGGAGAGGAGGGCGTGTGTGTGGAGGGGGGTGTGTGTGTGGTGGCAGGAGGGAAGGAGTGCGATGGCGAGGCAAGGAGAGGCGCTGCCAGGGTTGGCCCGATGCAGTCCAGCAGCTCCGTACAAGCTATGCCGAACCTGCGAATAGGTATGACAGGAAGAGATTTGGAAAGGGAGGGAGGAATATTAGAATACACCTATACCACAAATGCACGGCATCTAGAACAGCTCGTAGCCTTGATGGGAAAAAGAAGTTATACCATATATTCATATGTATACATAAGCATACCTAACCATAAAGGCAAAGCAAAAAAAATGGGGAGATCAACAAGATTGATGGAAAGAAGGGACGAGCCGAAACAAGGGGGGACAAAGAAAGATGAGGGGAAATAAGGGAGATGATGGGAGAGAGGGGAGGGGAGGGGAGGCGAGGGGAAAGGAGGACGAGGTGGGGAGATGAGGGGAGATGAGAGAGATGAGGGGAGAGAGGGAAGAGGAGGGGGGGCGAGGGGAAAGGAGGACGAGGAGGGGAGATGAGGGGAGATGAGAGAGATGAGGGGAGAGAGGGGAGAGGAGGAGAGGCAAGAGGAAAGGAGGACGAGGAGGGGAGATGAGGGGAGAGATGGGGAGAGAAGAAAGTACGTTTGTCGGTCGCGGAAGTTGCGACTTGAGGCCAGGTGGGCCAAGGCAGCGAGGAGAGCCTCGGAGGCAGATGCATCCGAGTCAAGGGGAGGAGGAGGAGCGGATGGATGGGCATCTGGGTGAGAGGCAGGGTGGGGATGGACGCCCTTCACAGCCGCATCATGGGGTTTCACAGCAGCCGAATTGCCAGCAGAGGCATGCAGGTGCTTGCAATTATGATGGTGCCTGTTGCCAGTGGCCACTCCGCGTTCATGCACCCCATCCTCCGCACCCCCCTGCGCACTTCTGCCCTTGCTCTCCCTGCTATTGTTGCCCCCATCCCCGCTTCTGGCTTCACCCCCTCCATGCACTGTGCTGCTGCCCGGACCACCGTGAGGCTCGGAAACATACAAGTCAGTTGCACGAGGCTCGGCACAAGTGGATTCTACAGAAACATGAGGCTCGGCAGAAGTGGAGTGAGCAAGCTGATGCGTGGTTGATGCAGAGGGACCGAGATGCTCTGCAGCATGCTCTCTCAAGCCTTGTCGCGCTGACGTGGCGAAAAGTGTTGGTTCGCATGTCAGTGATGAGTGGCATGCTGACGTGGCAGGTGCTGATGACGCTGATGTGGCAGTTTGCAGTGATGCTGATGTGGCAGCAGACAAGGTAGTGAGGGTCAGCAGCTTGGCAGCCTGATGGGAGCAGGACGAGTGAACGGAGGAGTTGAGAGGAGAGGGGAGAGATGAGATGAGAGGGGAGAGGTGAGAGGAGAGGGGAGAGGTGAGAGGAGAGGGAAGAGGTGAGAGGAGAGGGGCGAGATGAAAAGGTAAGGGAGAGATGAGGGGTACGGGTGAGAAGTGAGGGGAGCGGCGAGGAATGTGGGTGAGGGGAGACAAGAGGAGGTTGGGTAGAGGGTGGGAGGAAGGTGGGTGGAGGGTGGGGAGAAAGCGAGGTTGAATAAGAGGAAGAAAGTGAAAGGAAAGCAACAAGGTGATAAAAGGGGAGGAAAGCAAGGGGTAGGCGGGGGGAGGAAGGAGTGGTGGGCAGAACAAGGGAGCTGCGCTGAGAGATGCCCCACGTGTGCACTCATGCAGAGCTGCCAGCTGTAACTGTAACCATAACCGTATTCCCATACTTCTACCTCTACATAGTAACATCATTTCTAGGTGAGTATAAAACGCCGTCCCCATCCTGAAACTTCCCCTGGCCCCCCTCACCTGTGTGGCTGCCTCCTCCCGCACCGTGGCGATTCTATCCCTGCATGGAGGGGTGCGGGTGGTGAGCGGGCGTGTGGACGGGAGGGAGGAAATGAGAAGAGTAGCAGGGATGAGAGGGATGAGGAGGAGCGACAGGGGTGAAGGGAAGCGGAGAAGAGGCAAGAGGAGTAGCGATGAAGAAGAAGTGAAGTAAGGGCAAGAGGCAGTGCTTGTTACATGAACTGGTTGCCACCTGCACTTATAATGCACACTGACTTACTACTTGTCCTGCATTCCACCAGCAGCAGATGTGACCTGAACCAGATACCACCTGCACCAGTATGCACCTGCAGAGGGAGAGAGCGAGGTCGATGAGGAGAGGCAGGGCGGCACTGTTGGGCGGCAACAGCTGCGCCACTCCTGACGCTTGGCTGGAAAGGGGGGTGGGTAGGGAAGAGGACGAGGGAAGGCACGGAGTGAGGGGGGGAGAAGAAGACAGGAGATAAAGAATGAGAATCTAGGGAGGATAGGATTTACGGGAAGACCAGTCAACAGGGAGCGTGGCGATGGGTCCTAGCATGTCACAAGCAGCATGTCACAAGCAGCATGTCACAAGCAGCATGTCGGTTTTCGAGAAATCTAGAATTCTACAAGAACACCTCCTATCCATGTCAAAAATGAAAGGAGCGAGAACTCGGGGTTCGCAGCAGGCGAGGGACATGCCCGGCAGCGGCTACGGGGTCCCCGCGGGCCTGGCTGTATGGCCGGGCGCTCACATGAGTGCAGGCAGGCAGAGGAGCCCGCTGCTGCCAACACAGGCTGCAGCACCTCACCTCACTTTCACCGCCCCCCTGAGCACAGCTGCCAACATACATACAGCCGCCCACCTGAGAGCAGCGAGGCGCAGGTGCCAGGAGCTCTCTCTGCCGGCCACCCTCATCTGCGGGCGCACGCGGTTGCGGCTGGGGAGCGGCCTCAGCTGCACCTGCACACTCGGGTTGCTGCCGCCCAGCACCAGCGGCCTCGGCGAATCCGCTGCCGCCACGTGGATGCGCACTGTGTTGGGCGCCGGCGTGCCCACCTGCACCTGCAGACGATACTCGCCGCCCTGCTGGCCGCTGCTGGTGGGGTGCTGCTGCAGCTGCTGTTGATCGCTGCTGCTGCTAAGGTGCTGTTCCAACGGCTGCTGACTGCTGCTGCTGGCGGGTTGCTGGTGCAGCTGCTGTTGATCGCTGCTGCTGCTAAGGTGCTGTTCCAACGGCTGCTGACTGCTGCTGCTGGCGGGTTGCTGCTGCAACAGCTGCTGGAAGTTACCGGTAGACTGGTTAGACTCCTCCTCGAGCTTCCTCATGGGACTATCATGATTTGGTCCCTCCTCCACATCCTTCCCTTCTCCTCCTCCTCCTCCTCCTCCTCCTCCTCCTCCTCCTCCTCCTCCTCCATTCCCCCCTTCTCTGTTGCCTTGTTCCTGCTCCCTTCTCTGCGTTCCTTCCTCTCCCATAGATCTGTCGTCCGCCCTGCATTCGTCTTCCTCAAGCTCCCCCTGGTCCCCTCTCAACTCAGCCTGCGACCCCTGCACTTTCCTCTCCGTTTCTTCTGCTGCCTCTGCCCCCTCTGCCCCATTTGCCCTTTCTGTCCCCACTGCTCCTTCTTCTCCCTCTGCCCCGTTCCCCTCGTTCCCTCTCCCACTCCCCTCGCTCAACCTATCCCCATTACTCTCACTACCCGCTATCACACCATTACCACTAGTACTACTGCTCTCACTCCCTTCATTCAAACTATCATCACCACGCCCCTCACCCCCCTCCACACTCCGCCTTGCAGACTCACGCCCCACCTCCCCTCCACCACCATCCACTCCCGCTTCAGATGCCACCTCCCCGCCACCACCATCCACACCACCCCCCAATGACACCTCCCCACCCTTAACCTCCACGCCTCCCCCAAATGCCACCTCCCCCAGCCAACCGCCTGTGCCAAGGCCACCCAGCCCACTCACTATCTTCGCCCACAGCCCACCGCTCTCCTCCCTCGCCTCCTCCCGCGCCTCCTCCCTCGCCTCCTCCCTCACTTCCTCCCTCGCCTCCTCCCTCACTTCCTCCCTCGTCTCCTCTCTCACTTCCTCCCTCGCCTCCTCCCTCGCCTCCTTTCCCTCACCACCCTGCCCAGCTTCCAGCCGCTCCCCCTCGTTAATGTCACATGGATTTACCTCTCTCTCGCCACTGTCACACGTGTTACTCCCACCCTCAACAGCCCCATCCGCAGCACCACCCACGAGGCTCCTTGGCGGCGGTGGGTACCGAGGGCTATCCACATACTCCTCACCATCTCCACTTGCCTCCTGGATCACACCACTACTTATAACGAGTCCCTCTTCAGAGGGGCGTGGTGCCACAGGACTCTCTGCAAGGCAGCTTCCCACATGCGCACTCGGGTCCAAGGGAGCAATCACGAGTCCCTCTGGTCTCCTCCCCGCTCCCTCTGCGCCTCCAGCAGCACAAGGCACTGCTTCTGACGCACAACCCTCTTCCCCCTCACTTCCCCCCCCTCCTCCCTCTCCTCCCTCAATCCCCTCTCCTTCACTTCTCTCTCCTCCCTCCCTTCGTTCTCCGCCCTCGGCTGATGCAGCTGCCGCTGCTAATGCTGCAGCCTCTGCAGCCTCTGCAGCCTCTGCAGCGCGCTGAGCTGCCATCTCCTGAGCGTGGACCTCCTGGGGCGTGAGCCCCTGGCGCCACAGCAGGCGTGGCAGCAGGCGCGCGCAGTGAGGGCGGTGGGAGGCGGGCAGACACGCCATGAAGGCCGTGAATGTGGGCACCAGAGCCATGCGCACCTGATGAGAGCCACGGGGGGAGGAGTGGAGGGGAGGCAGAGAGTGATGGATAGGAGAGGGTGCAGTGCGGGCAGGGAGGCGAGCAGGCAGCAGGCGGCAGGCAGGGCAGCGGGCAGCAGGCAGCGGGCAGCAGGTGCGGGCAGCATTCAGCAGGCAGGGGGAAGCAGGCAGTGCACACATCAGGGACAGGCACAACCACACAACCCCGCCCCTCCCTCTCCCCTCCTCCCCCCTAACACCCACCTCTTCCTCGTCGAACACCAGTGCCTCCAGCGCGGGCAGCACGCAGCGCACGCACGGTGATTGCTGGGCCCAGCAGCCCCACACCCCACGCCCCTACTCTCCTTCTCCACTCCTTCCTCCCTCACCCGCCCACCTCGTCCTCATCACACACGAGCGCCTCGAGGGCACGCAGCAGAGCTGGCAGCGCACCCATCACACACAGGCACTCGCACACCCCCCTTCCCCCCTTCTCTTCCAAACGCCCTCTCACCTCATCCTCGTCACGCACGAGGGCCGGCAGCAGGCAGAGCACGCATCCGACATAGGAACCCCCTTACACCCCTGCCCACCCTCTCCTCTCCCGCCTTCCCCCCACCAACCCACGTCGTCCTCGTCGCACACGAGCGCCTGGAGGGCCGGCAGCAGGCAGCGCACGGTGATAGCTGGCCCCAGCAGCCCCGCACACCCCTGCCCTCCCTCTCCCATCCTTCCTCCCAAACCCACGCACCTCGTCTTCGTCGCAAACCATCGCCTCCAGAGCCGGAAGCAGGCAGCGCACGGTGATGGCTGGCCCCAGCAGCCCCGCCAGCTCATGCACGTGACACGCCAGTGTGCGCCGCACCGCCAGCTGTCACGCCGCGATTGGCGGAGAGGAGAGGAGGCAGGGGTTCGAGCGAGGAGGAATGGGTGCGGGAAAAGATGGAGACGGAGAGAGATGAAAAGAGAGAGTGAGGGTGGAGGAGGGAGGGAAGAGTGGTTGACAGCATGCTCTCAGATGGGGTGATGGGGGCAGCATGCACTCACATGGGGTGATGGGGGGGGGGCCCTAGGCTTACGGGGTCAGCAGTGCACGCATGGGGGCACTGTTCACATGGCAGGCGCTACTTGGTTCACATGGGGATGGGGGGGAGGCAGCAGGTGGGCGGACTGTGTGACCTGCGGACTGTGTGACCTGCGGACTGTGTGACCTGCGGACTGTGTGACCTGACTCACTCTCACTGGCATGGGGCGATGGGGGCAGCATCGCAGCTACTCGCATGAGGGTGCTGCGGTGGCGGGCGCACTCACATGGGGCGAGGCGAGCAGGTGGGCGTATGCTGCCTCCAGCTCCCACCAGCGCGATGGGCCCAGCCCCACCACCACCGCTGGCACATGCATGCGGGGAATGGGGGGGAGGAGCGGGGAAAGGCAAGGTGGAAGGTGAAGAGGGAAGGGGGAAAGAGGAAAGGGGGAAGGTTGAAGGCGGGAGGGAGAAGGCGAAGGGGGAAAGCGGAAAGAGGAGGGGCAAGGGGAAAAAAAACAAGGGAGAAGAAAGCGGATGGAAGGGGGGCCCACGGGGTTGCATTTCATGAAAGCATGTGTGGGAGGGAGGTGAGTCACAGGTTGGGCACTGGCCGTTTATATTCCCCATTCCGGAGCACTGATTCCGGAGCACTGATTCCGGAGTACTGTCATCCAAACAGTGTACAAGGGCAGTGCCTCGTTGCCTAGAAGAGCAAGGTAACTGAGCAACCCTAACCCTGTCTCAATACTCGAAAAGTAGGATAAGTGAGCCTGATGTCAAACCCTAACCCTAACTTGCGACTGTGGGAGACACATGCCAGCAAAGGACCCCACCTGGGAAGTTGAAGGCGCAGTAGAGCGGCAGGCGGTCGTCGTCAGCATCAGCATCAGCATCAGCATCAGCATCGCCATCATCGCCCATGGGCACTGGCTGTGCCATGCTCGTAAACATGTGCACCAGGTCCTGCATGAGAGCGGCGGGGAGGGGTGTGGAGAAGCGCGGAGGGGTGTGGAGGGGTGTCGAAGGGTGTGGAGGGGTGTGAGGGTAGTGAGAGGGAGATGAGGAAGAACGGCAGTGCACACAGTGGACGGTGGGGAGGGGCGAGGAGGGAAGCAGATAGGGTGGAAGAGAAGGGCTAGTGAGAATGGGCATCAGCATTGACAATCAATGCATGCATGCGAGAAGAGCTGAAACTTGGTTCAACTGAAAATTCAAGATTGGCAACATCCATTGAATCTTGAAATGAAAGCATGCAAGAAGATGAGCCTGTTTGTGAGTCGACTAACAAAAAGTGAAGATTGACAACCAATGAATATTGAATGCATGCAGGACGATGAGAGAGACGAGAAGAGGGGACCGAGAGGAAGGGAAATGTCATGAACAGTAGAGGAGGGGCACGAGGAGGAGGTTAAGTGGTAGAGGTTCAGCAAGCAAACACTCTGTCTCTCCCTATTTACTATCCATATGTTACAGCCCCCTGCTCTCACCCGCATGTCAGCGCCCCTGCTCTCACCCGCATGTCCGCGCCCCTGCTCTCACCCGCATGTCCGCGCCCCTGCTCTCACCCGCATGTCCGCGCCCCTGCTCTCACCCGCATGTCAGCGCCCCTGCTCTCACCCGCATGTCCGCGCCCCTGCTCTCACCCGCATGTCAGCGCCCCTGCTCTCACCCGCATGTCAGCGCCCCTGCTCTCCACCCGCATGTCAGCGCCGCGCAGCACGGAGAGCAGCGGCCCCAGCATTTGAAGGGCTGCCTCCCGCACCCACGCTGATGGCTGCACGCGGGGGGTCGGGGGTGGGGGGTGCGGTGTTGTGGTGCATGGTGGGCACAGGGAAATAGTACCCCAATTCCAGGTGAAAAGATACATCATTCCACACCACACAACACCGCACCACACCACACCGCACTGCACTGCACCACACACCACACCACACCGCACCGCACCGCACCGCACCGCACAGCACCGCACCGCACCGCACCACACCACACCACACCACACCACACCGCGCTTACATCATTCGCCAGTCGGCCCATGAGCTCCCCAATGAGCTGAGTCCGCCGCCTCACTCGTGACACCTCCTCCTCCTCCACACCCTTGCCCCCCTCCTCTCCACCCCCCTCCTCCTCCCGCCCAATCACCCCACTTCCCTCCTCCCCATTTTCCTCCTCTACTCCACACTCCCTCACAGCTGCAAGCGAGCTCACTTCAAGCTTACCCGCTTCCTCCCTAGTCTCCCGCACTTCTTCAATCTCCCCCCAACTCTCAGACCCCATTCCACCGTGCCGCACCGCTCCAGACACCATCCCACCACCCTGCACCCTTGTCTCTCCTGCGAGCCCCACATCCCCCATACTGACTTCCTCAGTAGCAGGTGCAGCTTCTCTTGACAAATCACTTGCAGCTTCAAGCCCCTGTGCTGCAGCGTTTGCACTCTCCATCTCACCTGCAGCAGCTGCCACAGCCCCTGTTCCTTCACCTCCTCCTGCTAATCCCACTCCCTCTGCTGCTGCCGCTGCTCCTCCCAGACCTGCTGCTGCCTGTGCGTCCCTCTCCTCTCCCAACTGCAATTCTTCCATACGCACGCCTCTCAGACTCTCACTCCCACTATCCCCACTGCTCCCGCTGCTGCCACTACTCCCACTGCTCCTGCTGCTCCCGCTGCTGCCACCGCTGCTGCTACTGCTGCTGCTTCCCTGGCTGCCCACGCTCCCATCGCTGCCGATGCTGCCGTTGCTGCTGGCAACGCTGCTCCCACCACTGCCAGTGCCACGGCTGTCTGTACCAGCAGCGGCTGCCTTGGGCGTGAGAGCAACAGCCGCCTCTGCCACTGCCACTATGCCCTCTGCACACGCCACTCGCACGGCCCAGGATGTGTCGGAACAGAGCGAGGCGAACAGGGGTAGCTGGGGATTGAAAGGGTGGGACGGAACGGGAGAGACAACACACAAGTCAGCTCAGACACTGTTCAAGTCTAACTCTCAGAAAAGCAGCCTCTGCCACTGCCGCTATGCCCTCTGCACACGCCACTCGCACTGCCCACGATGTGTCGGAACAGAGCGAGGCGAACAGGGGGAGCTGAGGAACAACGGGTGGGAGGGAAGGTGGCAATGAGAAAAAGAAAAAGAGCACACAAGTCAGCTCAGACACTGTTAGAAGATAACCCTCAGAACCAGCAGCCTTTGCCTCTGCCTCTGCCACTATGCCCTCTGCACACGCCACTCGCACGGCCCACGAGGAGTCGGAACAAAGCGAGGCGAACAGGGGGTGGTCGGGAACACAAGTGTGGGAGGGAGGATGGGAAGGTGGGAACGAGAAAAGGAAATACGAAACAAATGTCAGATGAGACACTGGTAGTGGTCTAAGTTTCAGGAAAAGCCTCTGCCACTACCGATATGCCTTGTGCTCATGCCACTTGCCCTGCTCAGGACGGGTGAGAGAAGGAGGGGAAGAGAGGAAACTGGGGAAGGAGGAAGAGAATGAAGGTAGAAAATGTGAGGAAGCAAATGCAGTAGGGAAGAGGAGGCAGGAACAAAGCAATTGGACCAAGTGTCTCTACTGCCGCTGCCACTTGCTCAGTTACCTTGCAATAGTAGCTTAATCTGATTCCCTTCCCTCTCCGATCTAGTAGTTGGATCTGCACTCACCAGAGAGCCGTCCAGGCATGCAGCATTGGCCCCCATGGCCCTGCAGCACTGCGCCAAGCCCTCTGCTACAGCCTGCACAGGGGAGGGCGTGGATGGAGGAAAGAGGTGTAAGAGTGAGGGGAGAGTGAGCAATGGAAGCATGCAGCATCACTCCACCAGTCTAAGGTCTAAGTGCTGTCAGAATCAAGAGAGGCGTGAGCCTGAAGCCAGACGATGCAAGGACGGAGGTGGGAGAGAGTGAAGTGGCATGGGTAGATAGAAAGCAACGATGGTATGAGCCCTTCTTCTCCTCTCAACGACCACTTCTTGCAAGGCTAAGAAAAAAATAAGTTCCTGTGAGGTGAAGGTGGATAGAGGGCTGGAGAACGAGGGGGGGCAAGTTGTGCTGAGCAGAAGGGGTCTGCTTTTCAGGCGCCTCCAGAAGAAGCGATATGGTGAGAAGCAGGAGTGGGACTAACATTATGCCTGACCAAGTTGAAAGGGAAAATCAGCATCATACGTTATTTAACCCGAAGGTGAGTCAGTATTGTGACATTCCTTCTCGGAAGTGAGTCAGCAGCGCACCTTTCTGACTTGGAAGTGCACGTCAGCAGCACACCTTTCTGACTTGGAAGTGCACGTCAGCAGCGAGCGCAAGCAGGTGCGGCACGGCTCGGTGCTCAAAGAGGGGGCGACTCATCACCGCTGCACAGCGCACCAGTACCTGAGAAGTCGGGTGGCAGGGGGGAAAAGTTTCTTTTGCCATTCGACTGTAAAGCAGCTCGGTGCACAAAGAGGGAATGGCTCATCCACTGCCCCACAGCGCACCGGCATTGAGAAGGCATCAAGCAGCAGGGGAGAGACTGGATATGCACACAGAGAGACACAGAGGAGGAGCGGGGATGCTGATGCTGATGCTGACGCTGATGCTGATGCTGATGCTGATGCTGATGCTGATGCTGACGCTGATGCTGATGCTGATGCTGATGCTGATGCTGATGCTGATGCTGACGCTGATGCTGATGCTGATGCTGATGCTCATGCTGATGCTGATGCTCATGCTGACGCTGACACTACTGCAGACGGAGCAATGCCCAAAAAAGGGTCCACTCCATCGACTCACAGAGGCAGCGCAGACGCGAGCAGGTTGGGAGTGCGGCAGCAGCGCGAGGCGCAGGAGGGCATCAAGCAGCATCGCCTCCACCGCTGCGTCCTCCTCTACACCGTACGCCATCATTGCCACATAGCCACCCTCCATCGCCACTTGCACCTGCAGGGGGGGGTAGCAGGCAAAGCAGACAGCGCAGCGGCGCAACACAGGGTGAGCAAAGCAGCATCGCCTTCACTTCACCGCTGCGTCCTCCTCTGCGCCATACGCAGCCATTGCCACATAGCCACCCTCCATTGCGACTTGCACCTGTCAGGCGGGGAGGAAAGAGGGGCAGGAGCAGAGGAAGGGACGGGCGAGGAAAAAAGCGTGAGCACAGCACCACGACGTGTACTGCTGTGTCCTTCTCTGCGCCATACGCAGCCATTGCCACATACCCGCCCTCCATCGCGACTTGCACCAGTGGGGCGGAGCTCGTACTCCAGGCAGGGAAGTACGAGACAGCTAGGGCAGCAGCTCAGCTCATACCCGCCTAGGAACCAGCAAGCAACCCCCACGCCATTGTTCCCCCAGGCCTGTCAGCATCGGCTCCATCAGTGCCCCGCGCGGCCATCCAGAGCCCGCGCGGCCATCCAGAGCCCGCGCGGCCATCCAGTACCCACGCGGCCATCCATCCCCGCGCGCAAGGGAGAGCGAGGAAGGGAGGGCCACCCGGGCCATCGAGTAGGGACCTCCGTTCCTCGCCCTCCGATCCTTCATGCCCTCCCTTTGCCTCACCTACTCAGCCTCATCTAGCAGCAGCTGGCTCGCCACGTCCATCACCCACGTCAATGCCTCCATCACTGCCCCGCGCCCCCATCCACTGCCCTCTGCCCCCTTTTCTTCCTTCCCTTGCTTGCCCTCCTGCCCTTCTCCGCCCTGCCTCACCTCTTCAGCCTCGTCCAGCAGAAGCTAGTTCGCCACGTCCATGAGCATCAGCTCCATCAGTGCCCCCATCCACTACCCCTCTCCTCCCTCCCTACATCCAATTCCCTGTCCATACACTGTCCTGCATACCTCCTGTCCTTCCCTTCCCGCCCCCCACCTCACCTCCTCAGCCTCGTCCAGCAGCAGCAGGTTCGCCACGTCCATGAGCTCCATCAGTGCCCCGCGCGCCCTGCTGCCCGCCTGACATGGGGGGGAGGGCAGGCGGTGGAGGAGTGTATCCCATGGGTGGGCGAGTGGACAGGTGAAGGGATGGATGGGTGTGCAAATTGAGAGGTGCGTGGGCGGGCCCAGATGCATGCAGGAGCGAGAGAATGATGGCTTAGAAGCTTCTCATCCACAGGACAGGCTGTTCCGCTCCTTCCTCAAGCACCACCGCCACCAGCACAGCAACAAGCAGCACTGCAGCACAGCAACCAACAGCACTGCAGCACAGCAACCAACAGCACTGCAGCACAGCAACCAACAGCACTGCAGCACAGCAACCAACAGCACTGCAGCACAGCAACCAACAGCACTGCAGCACAGCAACCAACAGCACTGCAGCACAGCAACCAACAGCACTGCAGCACAGCAACCAACAGCACTGCAGCACAGCAACCAGTGCAGGCAGGGCATACCGGGGCATATGCGCGCAGCAGCTGTGGGATCTGCTCAGCGAGCGTCTGGCGGATCTCAGGCTCGCTGTCATTGGCCAGCTCCCTGCACAACGGGACAAACGCCGCCGCCGACCCGTCCAAGCCCAGCTTCCTGGCAGCTTCCGCCATGTAGCATATGTGGTAGAGCCTGGTGGGGGGAGTTGTTGACGAGGGGGAGGGGGGAAAGGTGGGGAAAGAACAGGCATAGGATTTTTACATAGCAAACGCGGTAGCTACTGTTGGGAGAAGCGGCTGAGCTGAGGAGAAAGGGGAGAGGCAAACGAGGAGGAAGAGAAGGGGGTTGGATGGCGGGAAACAGTGCCACGCTTCTTGGCAAGGGGGAAAGGTGAAAAGAGGACACGATTGGCAGCTGTAACGGAGTGTGCACGTGGCTCGCTCCCTGGATCCAAGACATATGAAGGGAGGCCGCATGAGACACGACTTGGGAGGCGGTTTGAGAGGCGACTTGAGACGTGCAGTAACATATGCTCCGGGAGGTGGCTTGCAAGGAGGTATAAGAGGTGGCTTAGGAAGTGGTTTAGGAGGGCCAAACTTGCCTTTGTACAAAAACGTCGCTGTGCACGAGCGTGCATATCGTGTCCACGTCAGATAGGCTACTGTCTTCGTCAGCACTGTCCTCGTCCTCGTCACTGCCACTATCCGTATCATCTTCATCAACGGTGCTATAAGCAGCAGCACCACCTACAGCAGCAGCAACTGCAGCAACTCCAGCATCAGCAGCAGCAGTCGTAACAGCACTAGCGGGAGAAGCCGCAGCAACAACACCAGCAGAAGCACCATCACCACTAGCATCAGCATCATCAGCAGCAGCACCACTACCAGCAACATCACAGTGATCCGTTTCCGTCTCCACGCCCTGCCCATCACAATGTGGCACGTGTGCGAACAGCCTAAGGCGCTCTATGGCTCTCGCTCTTTCTTGCTCCAATACCGCTACATTCCCCTCTTTCTGTTGCTCCGCACGGCCGACCATCCCGTCGCCTCCCACCCCGTCTGCCCCAGCCCTTTCTTGCTCCAGGTTTCGCGAATTCTCGTCTTCTCCTTTCTTCTTCTCAGTTCCATCGTCCTCCTCTCGTGTCCTCTCCTCTTCGTTTCGCTCCTCCTCACTTCTTTGCTTCTCCTCCGTTTCTCTTCTTTCCTCCGCTCCTCCTTCCCCCAGTCCCGCCCCACTCCGCTCCGCCCTTCCGCGAACCCGACTCCTTCCGCCGTAGCCCCTTCCACGTCCCCTTCGTCGCTCAGGAAATGCGATCTCCTGCGCAATGGCCCTTACTCGCATCGTCGCCTCCTCGATGGTCAGCAAATGCGGCTCCGAACTGTCTCCTCTCGCCCCGTCTCCTCTCACCCCGCCTCTGTCCTCCTCCTGATTTTCCTGTCCGTCCCTCTGCGTCTCTTGCTCTCCACCTTCGCTTCCACTCGTCTCGCTCTGCTTGGCTTCACCGTTACGCGTTTCGTCGCTTCCTGCGTCCGACAATACCGAAGCCTCCATGGCTGTTCTTTGCGCGTCTACGACTCGTCACGTACCCCCACTACTCTGTCGCCGAAACTTCTCTCTATTTCTTCGTCTGCGCAGTATTAGTCAGTGGTGACTCGGATCTAGATTCACCGGATCTGCCACGTGGACAGCATTCGTTGCCGCTTTGTCCTCGTTAGAGTTTCGCTGTGCCGAGCGCATGCGTCAGGTAGTAAGTGAAGACGAGAGGCAAATAAATAACAGGCGCGTGGCTAGGTTCTGAGGCTGACAGGAGATGCTCCAGGTGAGGAGGTACTTTCGATGGGCTAGTGGGTTCCGCGCAGAAATACGCACCAGGATATCTTCAGATTTTTGCGAAAGCAGCAGGTTCTTCGTACGACGTCAAAGCACTTAAAAAAACGAAGCTTACTAGATAACATATTGATAACATTTTAGCTAGGAGTGCAAATCTAAAAATTCCTATATTGGAGCACCCACAATCCTGCAATGGCACCAATGCATGCTTATCCTTCATAACAGACTACCCATGCTAACATGATAGGGCCGCCATGGTTTACGGTATGTTGTATATGTGTGTCAAATGTTGATATGTGTGATAGGCTCTAGTGAGTTGCACCTTAGAGAGTATAACACAGTTAGGGTTGCCTATTTGTACTGCCTTGTTTCCTAAACTCATCATTCCGTTGCATTCTACTCTTGAGATGGTATCATAGTAGGTTCGAGATCCCTAGCCCTAGCCTAGCCCTAGCGCCCTCCGCGTCTTAGAGCCCTCTGCGCCTTAGCGCCCTCCGCGCCTTAGCGCCCTCCGCGCCCTCCGTGCCATCCGCGCCCTCCGCACGTTCGTGCCCTCCGCGCCCTCTGCACGTTAGTGCCCTCCGCGCCAGGGCCTCAGATTCGTTTTGGCCTAGGCTGAAAAATCAGAGTTGGTACAAAACGTTTTCCTGAAAATCAGACAAATCAGCCATTTTATGCCATTTTACACTACAAATCTATTAAAATTTCCTGTTTCTTTTCAACAAATTGCTGAAAAATCAGCCTCAGTTCTAAAAAAGGTCTGAAATCTCAGCCTTTTTTACCTAAATCAGCCTGTTTTCGCTGACTTCTGAGGCCCTGCTCCGCGCCCTCCGCACGTTAGTGCCCTCCGCGCCCTCCACGCCCTCACCGCGCGCCTAGCCCGGCCCCTCCCACTGTCGCGCCCTCCCCCTGCCCGTCGCGCCCTCCCCCTGCCCGTCGCGCCCTCCCCCCTGCCCGTCGCGCCCTCCCCCTGCCCGTCGCGCCCTCCCCCCTGCCCGTCGCGCCCTCCCCCTGCCCGTCGCGTCGCCTCCCCTCCCCTTCCCCTGCCTGTCGCGTCGCCTCCTCTCCCCCTGCCCGTCGCGTCGCCTCCCCTCCTCCTGCCCGTCGCGTTCGCCTCCCCTCCTCCTGCCCGTCGCGTCGCCTCCCCTCCTCCTGCCCGTCGCGTTCGCCTCCCCTTCCCCTGCACGTCGCGTCGCCTCCCTTCCCCCTGCCCATCGCGTCGCCCCCCCCTCCCAATCCCGTCGCCCTCCCCTGCCCGCCGCGTCAACCTCCCCTCCCCGCCCCTTTCCTACCGTCGCGCCCTCCTCCCCGCCCCTTCTCACCGCCGCGCCCTCCTCCCCACCCCTTCCTACCGTCACGCACCCTCCTCCCCGCCCTCTCCTACCGTCGTGCGCCCTCTCCCCGAGCCCACCGTGCCCTCGCCCTCACCTAGGCTCGCGCCTCCGCGTTAGCCCGTTCCCACCCGCGATTGGCACGCGACCGAACCCCACTACCGCCCTGCGCGCGGGGCCCTAGACAACTCTTTTGCCACTGGTCTCGCCCTCAGCGGCTGGCAACCGCTTTCTTTCGCCGGCCACCTAGGTTAGACCAGTGTTCCTGCTAGTTCCTCGCCCCTAATGCATGTAGCTGGAGCTCTGCCGTTTCACGCCTAGACTAGGTCCCTCCGTGCTCCTAGCCTCTAGCTCCGCCGGTCTCACACCGCGCCACACCTGGCGTTCCTAGGCTCCCCTCCTCGTTCTTAGCTCTGCCTCCGCCGAGCTCCGGCCGCATCTAGCATGGCCTCCGTTATGGAGTCCCGTCGCCTTCGTTTCGATGCGGAGGGACACCCAATAGAGTTCGGTACCTGGCAGCGCCAGACCACGCGTTTCCTTACCAGCCAGCGTCAGGACGGCGCCACTCTGTGGGCCCACGCGTCTGGTGCCCTCAAGGCCCCCCCGTCCCCCGCCGCCCTGCCGACCGCCTCGGAGCCGACTCCTACGGCCTAGGCGGACTACGAGCGTCGGGTCCTGGCACGGGACGTGTGGCTCTCTCGTGACGCTGCCGCCGCTCTCACGCTGTCGGGGCTTCTCCACCCGACTGAGGCCGCCCACTTTGACAAGGTGGAGACAGCACAGGGGGTTTGGGATGCTCTTGTTGCCTGCTATTCCACCCCTTCCTCTGCCTCCCTCAGTCGCCTCCTCATGCCGTTCGTGTTTCCCGACCTAGGCTCGTTTGCGACTGTGTCCGACCTAGTGACTCACCTCCGCTCACTTGACGCCGGTTTCCGTGCGGCCTGTACCGACGCCCAGCTTCTTGCTGCTCCCCCCCCCATGTGGCTCACTGTGCACTGGTTAGTCACCCGCCTCCCTGACCGCCTTAGCACTGCACGCGACTCACTTCTCCAGAAGCACCCCACTGAGCTCACCATCGATCTCCTTGAGACCGCTCTCGGGACGATCGAAAGTAGTCTCCTCACCGTTGCCTCCGCCACTGACGCAGTGGCCCCCCGTCTCTTTGCGGGGTGTGCCGCCCCTCAGCTTCCCACTTTCACTGCTACCCGCGCTTCTGCTGCTGTGTCGGTTTCTGGGGACACTGCTGCCGTTTCCGCCGCTGACTGGCAGAAACGAGGCAAGGGTGGCAAGAAGGGCGGGAAGGGGGGAGGTGGCGGCGGTGGAGGCGGCGGCGGAGGTGGCGGTGGCGGTGGGAGCGGCGGTGGTGGAGGCGGCAGCGGCGGCGGCGGCGGCGGCGGTGCACCAGGAGGAGGGGGCCTTGGCGGAGGTGCAGGACAGACAGGCCCACCCACTGGTGGTGGCCCGACCGGCGGGGGTGTTGGCCCCCTGCAGCAGCAGCCACAGCAGCACCAGTCACAGCAGGGACAGCAGCAGCAGCAGGGACCGCAGCAGCAGCAGGCACCGCAGCAGTTCCAGCAGTGGGGGCCCCCACTGCAGTGGGGTCCGCAGCAGCACTGGGGTCCCCCGCCGCAGTGGGGTCCGGGAGGACCAGGGAGCACCGGCCGCAGCGGCAGCACTTCCAGCTGGGCCCCTCGCCCCCCTCGCCGTGACACTGGCCCCTGCACCCACTGGTGCCTCACCGGACCTAGCAGCCTCTGTCTCTGCGGTCGTGACGACCACTCTGCCGCGCGGTGCTTCCGCCGCCTCGACGACCTCTACCGTGCTCGTTGGGGCCCTACGGCGACCACGCCTCGTTGGGCTCGTCTGTTAGCCCGTAAGTTGATGTGTTTGATCTGTCCATGGACGATGCTCGTCAGCATGCTTTGTATGCTGATGTTGACTATAGTGCTGATGGATCTGTGTGCTCGCGTGTTCGTAGATTAGCTTGCTTGCCTCCTGCTAGTGTAGACTTGTGCCTTTCTAGTCTAGGTGCTTGTGTTGCTGCTCTAGGTGCTTGTGTAGCCATTAGGACAGGTGACCCTCCGGCTGAGGCGTCCCTGTCCTTCACGATGGACTCTGGTGCGTCTCGGTGCTTCTTCCGCGACCACACGACCCTCACGCCACTCCTCACTCCTGTTTCGGTGGCTCTGGCTGATCCTACCTCAGGACCAGCCGTTGCGCGTAGCTCCGCCACCCTCCCGTGCCCTGTGGTCCCCTCTGGTGTCCTACGCGGCCTCCACATCCCCTCGTTCACTCGGAACTTGGTGGGTGTTGGTTACCTCCAGGACAGGGGGATCACGGTTACCTTTGTGGGGGGTGGGAGGACTGCGGTCTGTACAGACGCTGCCACAGGTGCTGTTCTGGCCACGTTCACCAGGGAGCCCCGCTCCGGTCTTTACGTTCTCCACACCGAGCGCTCCCCGGTTGCGTCATCCGCTCAGGTCGTTGCGTCCCCTCCAGTCCAGGTGTCCAGTACGGTTGCTGTGTCTAGCCAGGTGGTCGTGTCTTGTCCAGTTGCAGTGTCTAGTCAGGTCACGCTGTCTAGTCCAGTCGCTGCGTCCTGCTCTTGTCGGTCCCTCACCCACCGGACCGTCTTGTGGCACCACCGCCTTGGCCACCCGTCGATCCCCCGCCTCCGCGGGATGACCACTCACGGGCTGGTCACCGGTCTCCCACGCACCTTTCCGTCGCTCCCCACCTCCCCTGCTCCCCCTTGCACTCCTTGCGTCGCCGGTCGCTTACGCGCCACTCCCCACTCCTCCTCCCTTCGTCCAGCCACTGCTCCCTTCGAGACCCTCCACTTGGACGTCTGGGGCCCTGCCCCGACGCAGGGTTCTGGGAGGGAGCGTTACTTTCTGGTGGTTGTCGACGACTTCTCCAGGTACACTACAGTGTTCCCTCTCGCGAAGAAGTCCGAGGTGACCTCTACGCTGATCCGGTGGCTTCTGGCTACTGAGGGCACTCGTGGTCGTCGTGTCAGTTGTCTACACTCCGACCGTGGGGGCGAGTTTCGCTCCGGCATTCTTGGCGGATTCTGCGGCGAACAGGGCATCGTACAGTCCTGGACGCTTCCAGAGTCCCCACAGCAGAATGGGGTTGCTGAGCGCCGCATTGGCTTGGTCATGGACATTGCTCGCACGTCCATGATCCATGCCCGTGCGCCCCATTTTCTGTGGCCCTACGCGGTTCGCTACGCCGCACACCAGCTGAACCTCCAGCCGCGTGTCTCGCGGCCCGAGGCTTCACCGACCAGTCTTTGGACCGGTTCCCCTGGTGTTGGGTCGGCCTTTCGTGTCTGGGGCTGCCTTGCGCTTGTTCGCGACACCTCCGCGGACAAGCTCTCGGCACGCGCCGTCCCCTGTGTCTTCCTTGGTTTCCCAGTGGACTCTGCCGACTGGTCCTTTTACCACCCGCCCCTCCACCAGTTCCTAGACTCCCGTGACGTCCGGTTTGACGAGTCTGTGTCCTACTACACCCGGTACCCCTGTCGAGGTCTCCCGGTACCCCCTCCCCCCCTTTTCCTAGAACCCTCTCCTCCTCCTGCTCCTGCTCCTCCGGTACCCCCGCCCCCCCCTGGTCCTTCCCCGTCTGGTGTGTCCCACGCTACCCCTCTACCCTCGGTCGCGCGTCAGGTAGCGTCTCCCTCCCCGCAGTCCTCCTCACAGTCCCCTCAGCAGCCTTCGGCACTTCCGCGACAGGTTACTGTGGACTCGGTTGGTGTTGGAGCTGGAGGTGCAGCCGCTAGCGGTGCTCGGTCTGGGGGTGCTCGTTCGCGGGGTGCTGGAGCTGGAGGTGCTGGCACTGGAGGTGCTAAATCTGGGGGTGCTGGAGTTGGAGGTGCTGGCACTGGAGGTGCTGGTTCTGGGGGTGCCGGTGCTGGAGGCGCTAACACTGGAGGTGCTGGTTCTGGGGGTGCTGGTGCTGGAGGCGCTGGCACTAGAGGTGCTGGTTCTGAGGAGACTGTAGCTGGAGACACTGGTTCTGCGGAGTCCACTCCGCCTCCCCACCGCCACGGCACGCATCTCCAGGCGGCCCGTTGGCGTGAGCGTGAGGAGCAGGTGCTGTTGGAGAGGGAGCGGCAGGAGTTGCGGCAGTTAGACCTGCTGGAGCAGCAGCAGCAGCAGCTGCAGCTGCTGCAGCAGCAGCAGCAGCAGCAGCAGCAGTAGCAGCAGCAGCGGCAGCGACCGCAGCAGCAGCCGCCTCCGCAGCAGCAGCAGCAGCAGCAGCCGCCGCCGCAGCAGCAGACACCACCGCCGCCGCCGCGACCACCGCAGCTCCCTCTGGAGCGGCAGTTGTTCCCACCCGTGAGTGGCCTTCGGGCCCTTGGTCTTCCCTCCTCTCCTCCTGTTCACACTCCGTCCCCTCCAGCGTTTGGTCCCACGTTTCCTCCTCCTGACGCCAGTCCAGCGGTCTGGTCTTCTCCTCCACCGCAGTCTCCTCCACCTGGTGTCCTGCACTCTCGTGTCCGTCCCTGTCCTCCGCGTGCTCGTCACTCGTCTCCCGTTACCGACCTCCGCACTGCCCTCCTTTGTTCGTCTCTTCGTCGTCCTCCTCCTGAGTCCGTTCTCCCGTCTCCTCCTCCGTCCTCTCTCCCTTTCCCCCCTACTCCTGTCACTGACTACTACCGCGCTGTTCGTCCTGTTGTCTCTCGTGTCCTCGCCACTCTTGTCACCGCCTCTCGTTTCCCTCCGTCGTCTGTCTCGGCTCTCACTGCCGCTGTCGCTGAGTTTGCTGCCGCCAGTTGCCTTGACTACACCACCCGTGTGGTGCCAGCTCCTCCCTCCCGTCCTCTGTCCGTCGGGGGTGAGTTTGCCCTTAGCTGTGACGTCCTAGAGGACAGAGAGTCTGAGCTGGAGTACTGGGCAGCTGCTTCTCCCTCTGTCTGTGCCATGCTGCTATCCCCCGAGGGAGACCCCGACGCCCTTGACATACCGACTCCTCGTACTTACCGCGAGGCAGTGTCAGGGGCGTGGGCCTCACAGTGGAAAGCGGCTATGGCCTCGGAGTTAGCGTCTTGGAGATCCACAGGCACCTACGTCGACGCAGTTCCCCCTCCCAGGGCGAACGTAGTCGATGGCATGTGGCTCTTCAAGGTGAAGCGGCCGCCTGGTTCACCGCCTGTGTTCAAGGCGCGCTACGTTGCTAGGGGTTTCAGTCAGCGTGAGGGAGTTGACTTCTTCCAGACCTTCGCCCCGACCCCGAAGATGACTACTCTTCGGGTGTTACTGCACGTAGCAGCACAGCGAGACTACGAGCTGCACTCCCTTGACTTCTCTACTGCGTTTCTCCAGGGCAGGCTACACGAGGAGATCTGGCTGCGCCGCCCTCCTGGCTTCACTGACACCTTCCCACCTGGGACCCAGTGGAGCCTGAGACGGCTAGTCTACGGTCTCCGCCAGTCGCTCCGTGAGTGGCACGACACTCTTCGCTCCACGCTTCGTGACCTTGGGTTTTGTCCTTCCTCTGCCGACCCGTCGCTCTTTGTTCGCACTGGTTCCACTCTTTTCTTTATACTAGCGTACGTCGACGACTTGGTCTTTGCCACAGCAGACAGGGCAGCTCTGGCTCAGGTGAAGTCCGAACTGCAGAAGAGACACAAGTGCACTGACCTAGGTGAACTGCAGCGCTACCTTGGCCTGCAGATCACTAGGGACAGAGCCGCTCGCACCATCACACTGACTCAGTCACACATGGTGCAGCAGGTCCTTCGGCGGTTCGACTTCCAGTTCTCCACCACACAGCCCACACCTCTTGCTGTTGACCACAGACTCACTGGCCCCTTTCCCGACGAGCCATTTGAGTCCACTGGTCCCTACGCAGTGCTGGTGGGCTGCCTCATGTACCTGATGACTTGTACTCGGCCGGACCTCGCCTTTCCCCTCAGCATACTTTCTCGCTTTGTTGCGACTGGGAGACACTGTCCAGTTCACTGGACAGCTGCTGTGAGGGTGGCGAAGTACCTGGCGACTACAGCAGGCATGGGGCTTGTGCTTGGAGGGACACAGCCAGTTGTGTTGACCGGTCACTGCGACTCTTCCTACGCTGACGACATGGAGACTCAGCGCTCGACTCAGGGTTACTGCTTCAGTCTGGGTGCTGGTGCTGTGTCGTGGAGGTCTACACGGTCGTCGTCTGTGGCTTCGTCCAGTGCAGAGGCAGAGATCTACGCTGCTGCCATGGCGGCACAGGAGCTTCGCTGGTTGACCTACTTGCTCGCCGACCTTGGTGAGCGGCCTCGCTCTGCACCGACCTTGTACGCTGACAACAAGGCCATGATCCTCCTCGGTCGAGAGCCTCGACTGGAGAGCAGGGTGAAGCATATTGACGTGAGGTACTTCCTCCTGCGAGAGCTGCAGCGACGTGGCCAGGCACGCCTGGACTTTGTGGCTTCAGAGGCCAACACTGCAGACGTCTTCACCAAGGCCCTAGCGCTTGGTGACCACCACAGGTTCTGTGTGCAGTTGGGGCTTGTTGAGGTAGGCCCTCGGTTGCTGTAGTCTTGTTGCTTGCTCTGCTTGTTGTGCTTTCCTATATATATCCTAGTGAACTCTTGAACTGGCCTTGTGGCCGCTTGCTTGCGCTCGGAATTTGTGTGGTGTCCTTGAGATCCACCCTGAGCTTGTTTTGCTTCTTGCTGACTGGTCTTGTGACCATTTGTTCACCCTGCTTGTTCTGGTGCGCCTCACTTAGCCTATGGGGGTGTGTCAAATGTTGATATGTGTGATAGGCTCTAGTGAGTTGCACCTTAGAGAGTATAACACAGTTAGGGTTGCCTATTTGTACTGCCTTGTTTCCTAAACTCATCATTCCGTTGCATTCTACTCTTGAGAATGTGTTAGGTCCCATAGGCTACAATGAGTTACATTATATAGGGTACAACACTTTCTAGGCTATTATAAATATGTATCGACTTGTTACGTACCGTAACCCCCGTATATAAGACCCGGGGGTATTATGATAATTGCACCTAAAAAAACGGGGGGTTATAAATAAATGGCATATATTGTATAAGACCTGGGTCTTAACACATGGTATTTGTTTTTAATATTTATAGAATGAATTCATGTTTGTTGTGTATATTTGTGTCAGTTGTACTTCGCAGCTTGGCATTGAATGTGCATGAAGGCGCGAATGTCACCACCCTCAGGTTTTTGCCAGGTGGCATCACTCTTGCCACTGGACAGATTAGAAATCACCACATTGGCAGTGTGCCAGTGGCGAAAAGAACAACATTTGACCACGATGACTGCGCGATACCCACGCGCAGTCATTGGAATGGGAGAAAATTTGTTTTCTCTCTGAAATCCGCAAATGCTACATTCTTCCTAAGGAGGGGGGGGTCTTATAATGATTGCACTAGAAAACTCATAATTATAAACACACATTGTGTTTTTTAAAATTGTGTATTGTGAAAGCGAAACTGCTTGTACTGCACAATTGGCATCGTCGAAGGGCGCTAAACGCCCTTCTCCAACTACAAAAACTGTGGGTTGGAGTTCATTTCCCTCCACCCACGTTTCTCAATTTTCAAACGGCTCACTCAACATTTCCGCTCATGTAGTTTATCCCTCCGTCCAAGCTGGCTAGAACAAAACCGCTTCCTAGAGGCGAGTCACCCTCGACTTTACTCAGCGACAGTTTTAACTTCAATCGCTCAACGATGGCCCCGACGCCGACACTTAACAACGGGAACTCGTCCAACCCCGCCTCGGACTCCGACCGTAACACCCGCGATTTGGCGGGCGAACGCCGTAACAAGCGACGGGCAGAAGATGGACCGCCCGCCCCGACAGCAGTGGATGTGCTGCTGGGTGGGCTCGAGGTCAACAAAGCGGCCGACGCCCAGCAGCACCCTTCGGCGCCTGTGGCGCCAGTGGCGCCAGTGGCGCCTGTGGCGCCAGTGGCACCTGCGGCGCAAGTGGCGACGGCTGCTGGCGCGGCACACGCCACTAACGCCGAGCACACGCCAGCACCCGCGGCTGGACCGTCGCGTCAGCGCCAGAGGAGGCGGACGGCGGTCTCCTCGTCTGACGCGATGACCGCCCCAGCGTTGACGCAGGCGTTGACCCCGGACCAGGTCAACGCGCTGCTGTCCCTTCTACAGCAGCAGCTCGTCAGCGTTACAGTATGAATAATTTAGAAATAAATTTCTAAATTTAATGATAGTGACAAGATTTGGAAAGGGGGAAATGCAATAAGGAGTCATTCCCCTCTTATCCTTCGGTAGGTCAACAGACCTGCCACCTAGTCTCATTTCATCCATCTCTGTTTGAGTTGGCACACATTCTCTTTTATGCCTAGATCTCAACCCTCAACCCTGCTTAAAGACGTTTTAACTGCAAGACTTAAAGCAAGGGTGCACATTCCTAGGGGTGGGTTTCGAGTGTATTTGTTTGGTACACCCCTTGGGGTGCTGTGAATGGTTGGCGAAGAGTCCAACCATATGAAACACTAGAGAGAGGGTTGGAGAATGTGCTGGCGAACACAAAAATAATTCGTCCGCGAGTTGGGTTGGGGGAACAGACGACGGAAGGTGAGGCAAGTGATAAACCTTTGCCTCCACCCCCCCCAAAGTGCACCCTTGCTTTAACAACATGGCTAGCGGATTTGTTTCCGCAATAAACGGTCGTCCCCCTCCTGCTCGCATTAACACCCGGAGCTCGTCAAGGCGTGGGTCACCAAGGCGAGACGATGACCGAATTTCTACTTCCGGGAGGGATCGTTCCCGCTCGCCCAGAAACGAGTCTCGTGGAGGAGTCACGGCTCTCGATTTAATTGGTGCAGCGAATCGTGGGACCAATCGTCGAAACGAGGATCGCGCGCCCACTTCTCCGACGGGCGCCCGTAACAATCTCCCGCGCGAACCTGCAAGCGACACCGACGCAGGAGCAGGAACGCGCAATGACGGCACCCCTGCACCTCGCGGCAACCGTAATGAGGAGGGACCGCCTGGATTTTTCAACTAGGTCAACCCCCCTCTCGCCACTGTATCAGCCCAGGGGCGCGTGCCAGGCCAGCAGGAGAGGCACGCGCAAGTGGAGCAAGGACCCGCGCCTCAGGCCCCTCAGGGACGCGCGTCAGTCCGAGACAGACACGCGCCTGAGGAGCACACGCCTCGCGCGCCTGCTGCACCAGCGCGCGTGGCGAATCTTTCGCCTGGCGAGAATTCACGGCGTCCGGCGCAGCAGAATCTCGACGAAATCGGGACGGCGCGAGCTGCTGCTCGTCCGGATTTCGCGGCGATGCTGGGAAATCTTGACCACACTACCCAGGTGAATCTTCTCCAGATTCTGGCGCAACTTTCGGGAGATCCTACAAGACGCGCAATGGAGCGCCCCGTTTCGCCAGCGCCGGCGAACATTCGGGCTACACCTTCGCGGAGCGACCATATGGAGTATCGGAATATTAACAACGCGCCGCACAACATCGACGCGCTTCACCAAATGTCGGAGCTTCTTGCGCTGCTCCAGCGCAATCACGCCAGCGGCCGGCCTGCCCCTGCGGAGAACCATCGCCCAGCAACTCGCCACGTCGAAGCCCCCGAGGCGGCCGAGGAAGAGGAGGACGGCGAATACGGCATTTTCGAGGAGATGAACGAAGGTAATGGCCCTCGCTCCCTCCCGCACGCTCATCCTCCACACTCCTCATCGGCGCTCATCCCAATCCCCCCCATCACGTCCCCAACTACGATCGGCACTCGTTAAGAGCGAAGGAGTTCGCACTCAAATGTTTGGTTTTGAAAGGATTCAAATTATTGCTCGTCACGCGTTGAGCGTTTTGCCCTCCGAGGGAAGTGAGCAAGCAGCTCTCTATATAAAAGAGATTGAGCAAGAGGCCGAGGAAAATATTATGTTTTTATTCACTGCCGACCAACGCGGGTTTGACGTGGCAAATGTGGCTTTAAAGATTAAGTTGGGGAGGTAGTTGAGGATAAGACGGTGAAATCCGCCGCTCAGATCGTGGCTGCAATGAAAAAGAGTCGCCCCAACCGTAACTCCTCCTTTCCCCAGCGGTTCAACCAGAATAACCGCGGCAGGGGTAACGGTGATCGTTCTTGGAACAAGTGGCGCCGCGACGGGGATGGACGTTGCTTCCTATGCCGTGAGCCCGGCCACGGTATTGCTCAATGCCCCCAGCGCGAGCAAGGGGCGAACCAGCTTGCACGCATAGTCTAATTGGCTATTTGCATATCGTCAGTGAAATGTCTTGTATGGCGGATGTGAAAAATGTTTTTAATGACATAAGCTTTCAAGATTAGAACATCATTTACAATTCTTTCACGAGCTTGGTAGGCTCACCTCTCCCACTCCCAGGGTCAGCCTTTGAAAAAAAAAAAAAAAAAAAAAAACTAAGCTAAACTAAACCAAACTCTCTTGCATTTAATTGCTGCCACCCACCCTCCAGGCACACCAATGCGCCTCGTGCTTTCACATCCAATACACGCTCACATGCGCGGTCGGTTACGCGAATGCGTTACGTGGTGGTCCACATGGTGTGACAGCAGTTTCATACTTTCTATCATCTCACGTGGTTATCAGTTACCATGGGCAAACACCAAGCCCACACCTCGCCGTGCACCTAACCACCCGGGTGCGACACAGCATAGCGACTTCACCACAGAGGCAATTGCCGAGCTCGTAGCCACTGGCGCGGCTCGTGTTCTCCCGTCCCGAGCCAAGAATATATGTTCCAGTCCGCTGAACGTAGTCGTACAACCGACCAAGAAGCGACTCATCCTTGACTTGAGGCACGTCAACAGTTTCTTGCGCACGTCTAAATTTCGCTACGAGGGATTGAACCGCATTCCCGATCTCGTTCAGGAGGGTGATTGGTTATTCACAATTGACCTCAAATCCGGATACCATCATGTCGATATTCACCCTCGTTACTGGCATTTTCTTGGATTCTCTTTCCACGGCGTGGAATATCTGTTTTGCTCGCTCCCCTTTGGACTCGCGACTGCACCTTTCGTATTCACTCAACTGATCAAGCAGCTTGCCAAGCGGTGGCGAAGCCAGGGCATTCGAGTTGTCCCTCACGTCGATGATATCCTCTTTATTAGCGCGAGCCATACCAGCGCGCTGCGTTCTCAAAGAGTCATTCTCGAAGACCTTCGATCCGCTGGCTTCCTTTTGAACACGAAAAAATCACAGCTCGAGCCAGTGCAGCGCCTCAAGTTTCTTGGCCTACTCCTGGACACCAGGGACCTGTCTTTTTCGGTCGACCCGGAGCGACGCACTCGCCTTCTTGAAGAGATGCGTCTCACTTGCGTGGAGGGCACTAACAGACGTCTCATCCCAGTTCGTCGCCTCGCGCGCATCACCGGCATGCTGGCATCCATGTCGCTCGCGCTCGGCACTGTGGCCCGCGCATTCTCTCATAATCTGCTCACACAGATAGCAGAATGCCCGTCTTGGGGTCATCGAGTTCTCCTTTCCAATAGCTCAGTCGACGAGCTCAAGTTCTGGATGGCGCGCTTCGACGAGTTTAACGGCTCTCGATTTCATAACCCGCACACATACGAAGCGGTCATCTACGTCGACGCGAGTGACATTTCTTGGGGAGCAATAATTTCTGATCTCAAAACTAAGTTACAACCGCTCTCTGCTCCCATGCCCCACTCCTTGTCCGCTACCTCTAGCACACTCCGTGAAATTACCGGTATTCTCTGGGCACTCACCTCCTTTGCCCCGGGCATACGCGACCAACATGTCCTACTGCGCAGCGACAGCCAAGCTGCCTACTACATCATGCGGAAGGGAGGTTCTCGACGTCTGGAGATTACCCTTGTCTGCCGCGCGATCATCCAGCTCTGCGTCAGCTACCGCATCCGTTTGACGGTTCAATGGATTCCTCGCGAGCTCAATACGGAGGCTGACGACCTGTCCAAGGTCATCCACTACGATGACTATTCGCTTCGTTCTCCTTGGTTTCGCCTTGTCGATCGACGATGGGGACCCCACACTATCGACCTCTTCGCGACATCCACCAACCACCAACTGCCCCGCTTTTGCACGCTCGTCTTCCACCCCCGTGCAGTGACGCAAGATGCCTTCTCCATCAGTTGGCATGCGGAGAATGCGTACGCATTTCCGCCACCATCATTGATCCCAGCGGTTATCGCACATGCACGACGCTCGCTCGCTAGGCTAACGCTCCTTGTCCCTCGTGTCAGATTATAATGCTTGTCTAGCCTGCAGTGGGGTACTCTATAGTGAGTACGGCCCCTTAGGGTTTCCTATTTGTATCCCAACTGTTGCTAGTCCAACCCTCCTTTGCTCATTTCTCTCTTGCCTAGCTAGGTAAGCCCTAGCTATGGCTCCTTCTTCTCGCTACGATTCTGACATGGTAACAGAGCATTTACGCTCTTGGCCTGTGGGCCCACCTACCTGCTTCCGCTGCTACTCGGTCTGTCGCGCGCCCCGTGGCGTGCGACGTAATTTTTATCCCGCCGCGCGCTGGACGCGCGCGGCGGTTTTCTCTCTGGCGCGCGCCCCGGGGCGCGCGGCCTCTTTCCTTCCTGGCGCGCCGCCCCCGCTGTTCCGTCGCGGCGCCCTGGGGAGCCGCGCGCGCCACCCGCCCGTCCGTCGCGACGCCCTGGGGTGTCGCGCGCGGCCCCTGTCGTCCTGTCGTGGTGCCCTGGCAAGGCGCGCGCGGCCCCTGCCGTCCCGTCGCGGCGCTCTGGCAAGGCGCGCGCGGCCCCCTGCCGTCCTGTCGCGGCGCCCTGGCAAGGCGCGCGCGGCCCCTGCTGGTCCGTCGCGGCGCCCTGGCGAGGCGCGCGCGGCCCCTGCTGATCCGTCGCGGCGCCCTGGCGAGGCGCGCGCGGCCCCTGCACTTCCGTCGCGGCGCCCTGGCATGGCGCTCGCGGCCCCGGCTGTACCGTCGACCCCCCCCCCCCCCCCCTCCCCCGTGCCGCCCATTGCTCCCGTGCCGCCGTGCGTTCCGCGGCTGTGGGGGGTGTGGGGTGGCGGGCATGGGGGTGATTTGTGTGGGTGCTACCCGTCCCCTGCTCCTCCTCCTCCTCCGTCTCCCACTGCTGCAGCTGCCGCTGAGGGGGGTGGGTGTGTGGGAGCCGAGGGAGTGGTGCTAAGGGGGTGACGTGGGAGTGGAGCTAGGGGTGCAGCAAGGGGTGTGTGCAAGGGGGGTGGGACAGTTGGGGGAGGTTGAGCGGAGGCTGCCGTCTTGTCGTCCGCAGCACCTGTAGTCTGGGGCGCTGCTCCGGTAGCCCAGAGAGTCTGCTGCGCCTGTCGCCCGTGGGTCCGTTGCTCCTGCCGCTCCTCGTAGCCGCCGAGCCAGTTACTCCAGTAGTCCGGGGCGCTGTCCCGGTAGCCACTGTTCCAACTGCTCCTGTCGCCCGTGTGTCTGCAGCTTCAGTCGTCGCCTCCTATCTCCTCTCCCCTTACAGTCCCGCCTCCTCCTCCTCAATTGCCCTTTGTGAATGCCTCTAGCTTTGCTTGTCCTTGTGAACCTGCTCTATGCCTGCTTGCTGGGCTGATTATACCCCACTTTGACTATGGGGGTGTGTCAGATTATAATGCTTGTCTAGCCTGCAGTGGGGTACTCTATAGTGAGTACGGCCCCTTAGGGTTTCCTATTTGTATCCCAACTGTTGCTAGTCCAACCCTCCTTTGCTCATTTCTCTCTTGCCTAGCTAGGTAAACCCTAGCTATGGTTCCTTCTTCTCGCTACTATTCTGACACCTCGCTGGCCTAGTGCCTTCTGGTGGCCCATTATATACCCGGACGGTACTTCATGTGCCCCCTTCATACTAGACTATCTGGTGCTTCCCCTAGGTGCTTCTTGTCTCGCACTAGGTAGTGATATTCGTGCGTTTAGTGGAACCGGGCTACCTAACTCGCCCCTCATTGTTCTTCGTATGGATTTTTCTCTATAATAAATCGTTCATGCGTGGCAGGATCGGATATTTGTAGGCTTCTTCTGGACCTGCTGACACTCACGGTGGATCTTTGTGCCCAATCCACCATTCGCACGTACGAGCCATACTGGCGACAGTACCGTGCTTTTTGCTCAAAGCACTCACTCCAATCGCTTCTGGCCAATGATCTCACCACAGCCCTCTTCCTCTTGCAATCAATCCGATTGGGTGCGACGCTATCAGCCATTCGTTCCATCTGTTCCGCCATCTCCTGCGCTCACTGGCTCCTAGGCGCGCCATCCCCTATCAAGGGACCACTTTCCTCGCACGTCAAGAATTACGCCCAATGCACGTGTGCCCGCCCCCACCGGGCAAAGGATCCTGTGCCCCCCTCCAAGATCTACGACATGTGCGATGTCTACTTCTCCTCGCGCGACCTTGCCACCTTTCAAAAAGGGCTCATTCCACTCCTCATGTTCTCTGCCTTCTTGCGCTTCTCCGAACTCGTCGCCCTTCAGTGGCATCACATCGAATATGACGCTGACTACATGTGGCTCTTCGTTCCCTGATCCAAGACTGATCAAAGTGGTGTCGGAGCTTGGGTTCCCGTTGCGACGTCGGATGCTCGCCACTGTCCCGTTGCTCGCGTTAATGAATTTCTCTTCTTGGCGGGATTCTCTCACGCGTCCACGGGCTCCCTCATTCGCGTCTTTCGGCCCGGTTCCGACGCGTCACCGTCAGACTCATCCCCGCCTTACACTACTGTGCGGAACTGGTGCCGCGAGGCCTTTATTCGCGTCGGTTTGGATCCTACCACCCTCGGGACGCACTCTTTTTGCAAGACGGCGGCCACCCTCGCTGTTGATGCTGGTGTTCCCGACCGCCTTTTCAAGGCGCTCGGGCGGTGGCGCAGCGATGGTGTATATTGTGTGCCATGTACAAATTGATGACTATTACGACTGCATTGCAGACTCCTTGTAGAGTCTTGTCACAATCGCGGAAACTGCACTACCTGCTGCGTCTGCGTCGGCTAAAAAGGAAAATGCGAAAAAGGAAAAAGGCACGCGAGGAGCAAGGACGAATCGGCACGACAACGACGCAGCGACAGCAGCACCCCCTGCTCCAGCGGTCGACAATGACACCGACGACTCTGAAGATGAAGCCGGTGAGGCTCCAGTCAACAATGTTAATTTTAATGGCACGGAACACCTTCCCCCCCTCCCTTCTTCTAACCTCACATTTTCGGCGGCGACATTCGTCAACGACTCCGTGCGAGAGCAAGCGGAGCTGCTGGAGGACTTGCGCGCGTACTTGCTGCATGCGGAATACAAGGCGCAGCGCGGGGACCCGGCGGGCGGACTCGAACTCATCTCGCACGCTCTCAACCTCATCTCGGGGCGTTTCGAGGTGCTTCAAGTGGAGGACGCCTCCGACTTCCGCACGGCGAAGCGCTTCAAGTTGTACCAGAAGAAGAGCCTGCTGACTTCTCGACCCTTCAAGCAGGCGGTCGCGGACATGGCGGCGATGGACCCGGATATGCTCGTGTCAACCGCGGCGGAAACAACGCGCCGTTGCCGTTCTTACCCAAGCGGGGCCCCCCGCCCACGGCCAATTGCCGCGGGTTTCAGGGCTCGTGCTTCCGCTGCGGCCAGCCGGGCCACGTGGCAAGTGCCTGCCCTAGGAACGGGCATGGCGGCCAAGGACCCGCTCCGGTGGTGTAGGAGCGGGCCATGGGACTAGGCGCTTGGGCGCTAGGCACGGTGCACTCTTGAGTGCGAAAACCGTGGGCAACCCTAGGGGTTTGCGATGGCAAGAGGCCAGCCCTAGTGAAGGGTAGGAATAGGCTTTGGGCCTAGGATAGGGAAGGGGAACAACAACCCCCTCGGTCCCATGTAGTTGGCCACTCGGTGGCGTGAGGCATGCTAGGAAAGCATTGCTATGTGTGTTGGTTGATTTAATAAAAACTACTCTCTTAAAAGCATATTGTTTTTGGCAAAGAGACTCTAAACAATCAAGTGAAGCAGAGAGAGAGAGAGAGAGAGAGAGAGAGAGAGAGAGAGAGAGAGAGAGAGAGAGAGAGAGAGAGAGAGAGAGAGAGAGTTCAGTTCACTCTCTCTGGTGAGTTCAGTTCACTCTCCAAAACCGGCGGCCCGCTCGAGAGAGAGCGAGAGAGAGAGAGATGGCCTAGGACTGGTCCTTAGCCGTTTTTAGCCCTCTCTAGTGTAGGATCCAGTCCTTAGCCGTTTTTCAGTCTAGTCTCCTAGTATATAGTCCTTAGATGCACCCTTTTGAGCTCATTCTTCACTGGTGAGTTCAGTTCACTCTCCAAAACCGGCGGCTCGCGCCGGCCGCCTTCGGCGGCCGCCGCTCGTCAGCGCGGCCTTCGGCCGCGCGTGAGGTGTGGCAAGGTTAAAGGGAACAAGGACTATAGCTTGGAACATTACAACATGCAGTACTAGACATCACAACACAACAACAACACCCCCAGGCGTGCCTACACCGCCATGGGGAAGCCCAAGGCCAGGCCAGCTACTAAGGGGGCCGGCAAGGGGAAGGCAAGCGCTACTCAACAAGGATCCAACACAGCCTCCCGTCCAGCCAGCGTAGGACGGACGCGACTGCTGCCACAAGGTCGAGCGGGTCCTCCTGTGCAGACTCTGCAAGCCGCGCCAAAGCTCCAGGGCCGGGCCCGAGGGCAGCCCCAGGGGAGCCGGGCACAAAGCCAATCAGGGGGAGGTAATGCTGCAACTCCTCCGCTGCCGACACCGCCACCGACTGCTCCGCTGGCTGCATCGCCTCGATCTGCACCTCCTGCTGCACCAGGGTCACGTGAAGCTGGTCGAGCACATACGACAGGAGCGTCAAGCAAGTCCCCACGTGCATCACGCGCTGCTCGACGAGAGTTGGAGGCTCACCAGGAACCACGGCAGGAGGAGAGGGCGGGGGGGGAGGCGTCACCGGCCCCCATGGATGCTGCACAGGGGGGCCGCCATATGAGTACCGATGGAACGACAGCGGGGCCGGTGCTGCCTGAGGGCTTCGAGCGTGCAGGAGAGGAGACGGAGGAGCATGGGACACTGAGGGGCGAGGCTGCTGCGGGCGGAGGGGCAGGGGAAAACGACGGAGCGGAGATTGAGCCGGCAGCTGCGGCGCTACCCAGGATGGCGGCTGCGGGGAATCCTGTGGTCGCTGATGCTGACGTGCCTGCAGCGGAGACCGCGACAGTCCCGGTGCCTGCTGGCGTTTCTGCCGCTGCCTTTGACGGCGGCTCAGCTTCACCCTCTGCCACCCCTCGGGTTGCACGGGCGGACTGAGGAGATGAGGCTGGGGGCGGATCCAGAGTCGACCGCCGAGGTGGCGTTGTCCGCGTCGCCTGCACCGGTAACGCCGGCGGTGCTGGCGGCGGTGGTGTCTGCTGCGACTGGGGAGCAGGGCGACGCCCCGACGGCGAAAGGCGCGACGACTGCCGCTGCGTGCGCCGAAACGCCTGCTGTTGCCGCGGCCACAAGCAGGCAGGAGCTCGGCCAGGCGGAGGGTGAGATTCCGGGACCCGCGATCGGCGTTTCGTATGGCGTTGCTCGAGGGAAGTCGAAGAAGAAGCTGCGGGCCCAGCCAGCGCCGAGACGGCCCGGAGCAGGGCTGGGACCTGGCTCCCCGGGACCCCTCCTGGGCTGGCTTCTGCAAGGGCAACCGCCATCAGAGCGAGCGCATCGGTCGTCATCTGCGCACACGCACGAGGCAAGAGGGGTTTCCGGACTGAATGAGGCAGCAACTGAGACGACTGCAACCCGTCAAGCAAAGCAGCCGGTTTCAACTCATGAAAATGAAACGCGTGTGCACTTACCGCCAAGCCCTGTCGCTCCAGTTGCGGAAACCGTTGCCACTCGCCGCTCGGCTCGGTTGGGCACTGTCACGTGGGGCCCACCAAGGGGAGGCCGCACGCCGTGGATGCCGGCGGGGAGAGCGGGACTAGAGGCCACGGCGCGGGCGGCGCCGGCAGCAGGCCGGGGTTTCCGCGGTATGGGCCGCGGAAGGCGAGGGGGAGGGCGCGGGGGTGTCGCTCGCCTGGGGGGAGCCGAGATCCAAGCACGAACTGGCCCTTGGCGGGAACGTTACGACCGCCCGGAGTGTGTGGAGGCTGCTACCAATAGGGACGAAGCTGGCTCTGCTGAGGACACCGGAGATCCTGAGTTTATGTGTGGAGAGGAAGCGGGCCCAGAGTCCGAAGAGGTTTCTCTGGATAACGAGGAGGAAGCGGGAAGAGGCCGGAATCGAGTGAGAGGGGCAGGAGAGGGAGTGGACGGGGTGACATCCCATGCTGAAGGAGTGCCTGTACCAGCTGCTGCAGTCACCAACGAAGTGAAGTCGTCGGCCACCCTGGCAGAGGACGACGCCATCTGGCAGGAGGCGGGCACGTGGAGCTTGGATCTCCTTCAACGAATGGACCAACCATTCCTAGTCAGACGACTGCCGCCCCAAGTGTTGGACAAATACTGCCTGTGTCTCCTCGCACCTCTCCTGCGGCTGTCAACAAACCCAGAATGCCCAGGTGCATGGGCGATACTACTGTACCTCCCGAGGCTGACACTGCGCCCGCCACCAGAGCCAGTTGCTGGCAGTCGATGGGCAGCAATTGAGGCTCGGCTGCATCAGTTCCAACTGGGAGTTTGGGATGGGTTGTTCGAGGCTGCTTGCACCATCCCCGACAC
This sequence comes from Closterium sp. Naga37s-1, assembly GCA_947471745.1. Classification (NCBI taxonomy): domain Eukaryota; kingdom Viridiplantae; phylum Streptophyta; class Zygnematophyceae; order Desmidiales; family Closteriaceae; genus Closterium; species Closterium sp. Naga37s-1. Next base: position 766,753 of record CANJKZ010000008.1, read on the forward strand.
GGGTGCCTCGCTAAGGCACCAGGATGATGACGAGGGGGTTTGTGCGAGAACGGAGGGTTTGGTTAAAAAAGGTAACATTTCGAAGGCGGTTGCGGCGTTACGCACGAGCCCCCTCGCCGGACCAAACTCTGCGACGCTATCTGCCCTGCGAGCGAAACACCCGTCATCTAGCGCTCCAACACCAGCCTGGGTTACCGGGATAACTGACTCCGAGCTCAGTATCCCACTCGAAGCCCTACGCGAAATCCTTGCGAAATGCCCGAATGGGGTAGGAGCAGGGCCCTCAGGCTGCTGTTTCGAACACCTGAGAGACCCAGCCTTGGCGAACGAGGAGATCCTGGTGCTGCTGGCAAACGTGGTCAATCGCCTTGCCAGCTCTTTCCAGAGCCAACCTGTCTGCGACCTTCTACTACCTTCTCGGCTCATAGCATTAGAGAAGCCTGGGGGAGGAGTTAGACCGATCGCAATAGGCGAGGCATTACTCCGCGTGGTGGCGAAAGCGGCGCTACACAGTTTAGGCCCAAAAATCCGGGAGTTCTTCCTCCCCGTTCAGTTCGGCGTAGCGGTCCCTGGAGGTGCGGAGTGTATTATCCACACGGTTCGCACCCTCCTTAGAGATGACGAGACCCGCATAGCTCTACAGCTGGATGTAGAGAATGCCTTCAACAGTGTTGAACGCGCATCCTTTCTCTCTGCCCTCCAGTGGTCAACTCTCAACCCGCTGCTCCCGCTCGTCCGGAACCTCTACGATGGCCCCTCGCGGCTTTTAGTCGACCCCCGTCTGGAAGTGGGGCATATCCATAGCTCCAGAGGTTTTCGCCAAGGGGACCCGCTGGGACCTCTTTCCTTTGCAGCGGCGATTCAGCCAATACTGCTCAGCGTGGCCACGAGCGTCCCGGAGGTGGCAATAATGGCATATGCTGACGACATCACCATCGTCGGGCCTCGCGAGGCAGCGTGCGTCGCTTTCAACACGGTCGTTGCGGAGCTGGCTTCATGCGGGTTACGGTGCAACCTTGCCAAGTCGGCGGCATGGTGCGCAGTGCGGGAGGAAGAGGGAGACAACCTGCCACACGGCCTTCCCATCCACCCAGGTGGTTTAAAGGTCTTGGGCAGCCCGGTTGGCAGCGATGCTTTCTGCACCGACCAGGTCCGGGCGGCGCTTGCGGAGGCAGCTACGCCGCTACCCCTCGTCTCCCAACTCAACCCGCAGCACGCCCTACTCATGCTATCTCGGAGCATCTCCCGCCGCATCTCGTACTTACTTCGCACAACACCGGCAGACGCGCTGGCACGTACGGAATGGCGGGAGTGGAGCGAGGCTTTGGTGGGAGCAGGGCTCGCGGCATCAAAGCTACAGATCCCGCCGAGCGAGCTAGAGCAGAGCTTGCTGTGGCGCCAGGCAACGCTCCCGGTCCAGCTAGGAGGCCTAGGAATCATTGATCCCATTTCCGAAGCCCCAGCAGCATACCTAGCCTCAACTGCAGCGGCGCACCTTCTCCTGCAGCAGCTGAACCTGCCACCTGACTATCTTCTTCACAGGACCGGGGATCTCCTCTCCCCGACATGGGCCCCACCTCCCCCCCGGGTGAACCCGCTGTCACCGCTCGAGGCGAGGCTCCCAGCACAAGCTGCAGCGGTCCTACGCAGCTATAGGGAGAACCCCAAGGGCATGGGCAACCTGCAGCTGGGGCTCTCCAAGGCCATTAACCACACGCGGGCGGAAGAACTGCTGGCGGATACGGTCAGTGATAGGCCGGGGGTGGACCGGGGCCATGCAATTCGGCTCATTAGCCTGAAAGGAGTGGGAGCAAGCGACCCGGGGCCATGCAATTCGGCTCATTAGCCTGAAAGGAGTGGGAGCAGGCGACTGGCTCCATGCAGTGCCCACGAGGGCTGACCTCTCAATCTCCCCTAGTCAGTTCTCCATGGCACTAGGCTTGCGCCTCGGCATGGAACTACCGGTGGCAGAGGTTTGCCCCTGCAAGAGATCTAACTCCACTATTGCTGACAAGAGCCTGCCGAACCACCTGCTTCGTTGTGCTGACGGCGGGGATGCTGTGCGGACCCACAACGCCCTTGTCTATGCGGCCCTTCGCATGGCACAGGAGGCAGGGTACAAGACTTTTCACGAGATGACCGCCTTCTCTCCCCCTGTCCTGAGCAAGCGAGCTGACCTTGCCGTTCGGGACCAGGAATCGGGGGAGACCTGGGCGACAGACGTGACAGTCACGGACCCGGTCCTGCAGAGGAGGGATGTGAGGGCACGGAAGCCGCCGGGGTGGGCAGCTGAGGAGGCGTCGCAGACAAAACACCGGCTCTACGAGGGCCGTCCTGGATACGTCGGCTTCTTCGGCCTGGCGGTTGAGACATATGGGGCCTTGGCGGCCGACACCCAGCAGTTCCTCCGTATGCTAGCTAACTATGCGGCACGGAAGAAATACCGCCAGGGGCGCCTCACCACCACCGCAGCCCGCCTTAACGCACACTACCGGCAGCGGTGGTCGGTGATGCTTCAACGCAGCCAGGCAACTTCGCTCCTCTCTAAGTCAAACCGGGCAGCAGAGGCGGCATTCCCACAGGCGCCGGCAGACCCCTGGGCTCCCCGGCTGGGGGACCTCTGGCAGATGCAGGAGGATGAGTACGAGGAGCGTCAAGCTCCTGCCAGAGCGGCTTAGAGGGGCTAGAGGGAAAAGAGGCTAGGGGAAAGCAGATGGGCGGAAGCTGCAGGGAGGAGATGGGGAAGGGGATGGGGAGTGCAGGGCAGGGACTAAGGCAGGGGGAGAGCTACAGGACAGGAGGAGACGGAGGTCTTTTGGGACAGGAGTTGTTGCTGCTGCTGGCCGGTTAGGGGAATAGCGCGCACACACACACACGACATATCTTGCAGATTCTGTTTTGCTGGCTTGTTTGTTTGTTTGTTTGTTTGTTTGTTTGCTAGTTGCTAGTTTCCAGTACTTAGACAGACTAGCTACAACCACTCCCTGCCATGCCTGTACCTCTTGAACACTATCAATACATGCCTGCTTGAGAGAGAGAGAGAGAGAGAGAGAGAGAGAGAGAGAGAGAGAGAGAGAGAGAGAGAGAGAGAGAGAGAGAGAACGAGAGAGAATGAGAGAAAGCACAATGGACAAGTGTGTCCATGGCCCTAGGCATCAGCCCCCATGCACTAAGGGCAGGCACAACCACGGCCTACCGGGTGCACGACGGGGCGAGTGAAAAAAAAAAAAAAAAAAAAAAAAAACAAAAAAAAAAAAAAAAAAAAACGAAGCGCCGTTTCGCGCCCGACACATTCGTTGACATTTCATTCTATAGTTAATTCTCTTCACACATTCGATCAATGTTTGCCCGTACATGTACATGCACACGCATGCTTTAACATGGAATACTCAACTCGTATACCACTTGGCCTCAAATGTACAGGAGCACGACGGTGCGAGGCGGCATGCTACGACGACCCGTACGAATTTGCCGTTACAGACAGAACTATTACACAGATGCGCGGTCGTCTTCGCGTGACCTTTGCGTGGTGGAGCTCATGGTGCCCTAGCAGCCTCGTCCTCTCCGTCATCGCCAAGGGTTATTGGTTGCCATGGAGCCACGGCCCACCACAACCTTTCCACGATCGCAATCATGTCGGGGCAAACACGCATGCCACGTTCACACGTACCGCCATCCAAGAACTCATAGAGACGGGAGCAGCAGTTCCGATGGCTGCAACGGAGCTTAAGTGTATAAGTCCACTCAACATGGTCGAGCAAAAAGACAAATGCAGGCTCATTCTTGATCTGAGGAAAGTCAACGCCAACTTGATTGTCCCCAAGTTCAAGTACGAGGGGCTCAGCCGTGTCGCCGACCTGGCGCGCGTTGGCGACTGGATGTTCTCCATTGACCTCAAATCTGGTTACCATCACATCGACATCCACCCATCGTGCTGGAAGTTCCTTGGCTTTGAATTTGATAGGGGCACATACGCATTTCGTTCACTACCATTCGGCCTCGCGACGGCTCCATTCGTCTTCACGCAGCTCATCAAGCAACTAGCTCGGCGTTGGCGAGAACAAGGCATCCGAGTCGTACCATACGTGGACGACATCTTATTTCTCTGCCAGTCGAAAGCCGATTCGCAAGAAATTTGCCAGCGGGTGATATTGGACCTTAAAGAGGCAGGCCTTGTGATAAACGCGAAGAAATCACAACTGTTACCGTCGCAACATCTCCGATTCCTGGGCGTAGAACTGGAGACCGACACCGGCCGATTCTCCATCGGTCCCGACCGACGAGCCTCACTACATGCAACCATCCGGAACCTCCTGAGCGCAAGCAAGGCATGCCGACCAGTCCCGGTCCGCCACGTGGCCAGAATCACTGGCATGCTCGCATCGATGGGTGTCGCACTTGGCGCGACCGCTCGTGCATTCAGCCATGCTATGTTACAAGTGATCAACGACGCACCGTCATTTAAAAGCAGCGTGGTCATCCCCCCATCTGCAGCGGAGGAGCTCCATTTTTGGCTCGAGGAGTTTGACCGTTTCAACGGCGCACCTTTTCACGTCAGGAACAGCTACGACGCGGTAATCCATGTGGATGCCAGCTCTCATGGTTTGGGCGCCACTCTGACCACATTTTCGGGCGGCCCCGAAGAAGCTAGCGCAACCATGTCAGAGCCGCTACGAGGAACGTCCAGCACACGACGGGAGATCGAAGGCGTCCTTTGGGCGCTCCAAACATACGCGAACAAGATCAGGCAAAAACACGTTCTCGTGCGGGTGGACAACAAGGGGGTATTCTTCATCCTTCGCAAAGGCGGCTCTCACAGCCCCGACCTCACAACGGCATGCAAGAGCATCATCCGAACATGCATGGAGCTCGGCACGCGCTTGATCATTGAATGGATTCCGCGCGAGCTCAACACACACGCCGACGAGCTTTCAAAAATGATCGACCACAACGATTACGTGCTGAAAACGCCGTGGTTCCGCATCTTGGAACGTCGTTGGGGGCCCACTCCATCGACCTCTTCGCAAACTCCCGCAACACCCAACTGCCGCGCTTCTGCACAACGATTCCCCACCCGGAAGCCATCGCAGTTGATGCGTTCTCGATCGCGTGGACACCCGAAAACAACTTTGCCTTCCCCCCGCCCCAATTGGTCCCAGCCGTCCTCCATCACGCACAACTCACCCATGCATCACTCACACTGATAGTCCCGCACTGGCCAGGCGCAAGCTGGTGGCCACTTTTGCAACCATCCCCATGCACTTGGGCTCCACTCATCCACGCGCACATCCCTCTGACACACGGAAGCCAATGCCTAGACGCAGGGTCCCATTCCACTGCTTTTTCGGGCATGGGTCTACCGCACAACCCAATTATTGCACTGAGAGTGGCATTTGACTAATTCAAAATGTCTACGCCTTGTGTTCAGATTTGCTCCCAAAGTTACACGACCAACTGATTAACATGCTCGCGTAGTCCCGCGCCGATTCTACGATCCGGACATACGAACCATACTGGGCCAAGTTTCGAGCCTTCTGCACAAAAGTGAACCTCCCATTTCTTCCGGCATCTGACATGACCCTCGCGCTCTACCTGGTACACGCAATCCGGCGCAAAGCCACCCTGTCCGTAGTGCAGCTGACGTGCTCGGCGGTCAGCTTTGCTCATCGCATGACTGGGAGCAAATGCCCGACAACCGGACCGTTCACCACCCAAGTCCGTGACTGTGCAAAACGACACTGCCCTCGCCCTACTCGTCTGAAGGAACCCGTATCGATCCAACAAGTCCGGGACATGGCCGCGAGTTACTTGCAGTCCGATGATCCTGCGAAGTTTCAGAAAGGGTTGATCCCCATCCTCATGTACTCAGGATTCCTGCGATACTCTGACCTAGTAGCCATAAAATGGCAAGACATCCAATTCGACGACGACGTCATGTGGATTCTCATACCACACTCCAAGACCGATCAAGCTGGTCATGGAACTTGGATACCCATTGCAGCAACGGCGGACCCCTGTTGCCCAGTGCGCTGCACCCGGCGCTTCATCCAACTTGCCGGCTATGGCCCACGGTCAGAGGGACCATTGATTCGGGTCTTCGGCCACGATTCGACCAGCGAGGGCCAGGCGAGGCCACCTTCATACACTACGATCCGGAACTGGTGCAAGGAAGACTTCGCAAAGGTTGGCCTTGGAGAGCTGCAGCTAGGCGCCCATTCTTTCCGAAAAGGTGCAGCCACAGTAGCAGCCAACACGGGAGTGCCAGACAGAGTCTTCAAACGGCTGGGCAGATGGCGAAGTGACTCAGCAAAGGAAATGTATGTTACGCCATACGTCGCGCCTCTTATCGAAGCCTCTCGTAACCTACAAGATCCGACGCATGCCGTGTCATCGGCACAACACACAGAGGCACTCGTACGCAACCGAAGGCCCCCGCTGCCCATGTCTCAGGGACCCCATTTGTAATGAGAACGATGCCAATTGAGAAGAATAAGAAAGCAAGCTTTCTCAATATTATAATTTAAAACACACATTGTGTGTATTGTGAAAGCGAAGCTGCTTGTACTGCACAATTGGCATCGTCGAAGCGCGCTAAACGCCCTTCTCCAACTACAAAAACCGTGGGTTGGAGTTCATTTCCCTCCACCCACGTTTCTTGATTTTCAAACGGCTCACTCAACATTCCCACCACCCACCCCAGAGTAAACCGCCTTACTATTGCCACTTGGATAGGGTACATCTTAGCTAGTGTTATTGGATTGCACTAGCTTGTGTTCAACGTTGATGCAAATGTTGTAATAAGCCATTTGTAATGAGAACGATGCCAATTGAGAAGAATAAGAAAGCAAGATTTCTCAATGGGGGGTATAACTAAAACGGATCAAATAGAGTACCCCCCCTCCCCCTCCCCCTGTATTATAGACCCGGGGGTCTACAACTGGAGGGGGTCTTGTATCCCGGGGTTTACGGTAGTACACATACGGTAACTCTTCACAACAGAAAACATTATGCTAGGCACAAAATGACCTGTGCTGGACAAGGCAAAAACACGAGGTCTTACAGCGTTGTAGCCAAGTGACGAACTCATTGGCCAGTTTTTTCTGCTTCCATCAACTTAGTAAATGCTCGTACCGGTGCCAGTCCATTCCGTCACATGGCGAATGCTTGTACCAGTCCCTGCCTCGAAGAAAGCCTTTGAGGCAAGCAGGGTGGGTGGGCTTGGACCCACCGCTCGTGACTTTCAAGTGGCGCAGCGACGAGAAGGAGGAGAGGAAGGGCGGGAGAGAGTGCAGGCGGCGCCAGTGCAGCAGGTCCAGGCGAGTGAGGCGGGAGAAGTGAGCGAGTGAGGGGGAGAGGCGGGGCAGGTCGGAGAAGCAGATCTGAAGTGTGGAGAGGAGAGGCGGGCAGGAGAAGTAGGGCTCAGAGCAGCCTCGGGTGATGTTGGAGAGGCGGAGGGTGCGCAGGGAGGAGAAGCAGGAGAGGGCAGCAAGGAAATCCCGGTAATCAGCTTCGTCCACAATGAGAGTGGTGAGTGCCGTAAGCTGCATCAGCTCATGCTCTCGGTCACCGAGGTCTTTAGGCAGACAAACAGCAGCGCCCAATTGCAGGAAGCGGAGGTTAGACGAGAAACCGCTCTCCATCTCCCAGATCACATTGTACTTGTCTGTCAGTACCATGTGTTCTAGGACAGGGAAGAGTGCCATGTCCACCCGAGAATCGGGCTTTAAGTGCTCCAGATAAAGCACCTTGAGCTTCCGGAATCTCAACGCGGTGTTGCTTCCTGTCCTGCGCAGACTGGCGCCAGATACATGCAGCTGCTCCAAAGAGTGCGCCACAGCAGCCATCAGGCGGGTCATCTCAATGTTGCAGGTTTGCACGTGGAAACGGCGGAGGCGAGGCAAGCGGGGAAGGCGCTCTTGGGAGTAGCTATCGAAGTAGAGGGAGAGCTCGCGCAAACGAGTGAGGTAAGAGAGACCGTGGTGCAGTGAGCAGGATCGGGTGGTGGAGTCAATCCCATAGTCATATAAGGCTCCGAGGGAGAGGGAGGTGAGGCGAGTGAGATGGCGAACAAGCGGGGGGAAAGAGCGGCAGCATAAGAGAGTGAGGGAAGTAAGGTTGCGGAGAGGCCGCAGTGTGTTGTGGTGAATGCTTGAAGCACCGGGTGAGTTGTGGAGTTCATTGGGGCAGGGATCAGCATCGTCATGATCATCACACCAACCATCCTCATCTCCCTCGCCCATTCCACTCTCCTCATCTGCCTCATCCTCCCATCTCTCCCCCTCCCACTCCTCCTCTCCCACCCCTCCGTCTCCCTCGTCCTCCTCCCCATCCAGCCCCGGAATCCAGAGGTTGGAGGCAAGGAGCGTGAGGGCAGTGAGCGTGGAGAAGGAGGCGGGCATGGTGTCGGTAGGGAGGAGCAGGGAGAGGGAGGAGAGGCACGGCGGCAGGCCCAGCAGCAGCTCCTCTGACAGCCCACTCCAGCTGTCGTCTTCCTCAGATATGCCCGTGCTGTCATGCGGATGCATACAGACGTGCAGTGAGAGGGAGCGGAGGGAGGAGAGGCGGGCGAAGGGAGAGGAGTGGGCGAACTGGGGAGGCATGTGGCCCACAGGGAGGGCGAGGGAGAGGGAGGTGAGGCGAGAGAGGAGGAGGAGGGAGGAGGGGAAGCGGTAGAGAGGGAGGGAGAGTGTGGTGAGACGCGTGCAGCGGAGGAAGAGAGAGGGAGGGAGTTTGAGGCGGTGGGCTACGTCCTCCCCCTGAATGCGTAGCTCTCTGAGTCCGCTGCACCCCTTCAGCACCGCAAGCAGCCCCCTCTCCATTTCCCTGTTCGTCTCCCTCCACCATCGCCGCATCTCCCTCTTCCTCTCGTCCTCAGGCATCTGCCACAGCTCTTCCCGCCCGTACCCCCAGTCGTAGTATTCCCCTCTGAAGCCTGGCTCTAGGAGAAAGGAGAAGGAGGTGAGGGCGGGGAGGGCGGCGGCAGCAGAGAGGAGGGAGCGCACATGGGAGGGTTGGAGGGGGTGAGGTGCGGTGGAGACTATTGGGAGGAGGAGTGCAGAGAGGTTGGGGTAGAGCGTTAGGGTGTGGGCGAGGGAGGAGGGGGAGGGGAGAGAGGCTAGCCAGATGGGGGGGAATTCTGAGTTCCAGTCGGTTTGATAGTGGCGGGTGAAGCAGGAGGAGAGGGAGGAGGGGGTGATGGGATGGGGGAAGGTGAGGGGAGGCGGGCAGGAGGGGAGCAGAGAGACGGTGCGGGAGGTGGGGGAGGAGAGGAGGACGCAGAAGGGAGAGAAGGCGGGGTGCCAAGAGAGGGACGAAAGAGGGGAGCTTGTGGCAGCTTCTGACGAAAAGGAGCTGGCCTGAGATGCCATCTCATGGCCGCTTCTCCTGCTGCAGCGTCTGCAGTCGGGGTTGAGAGTGGGAGGGGGGGGAGGGGAGTGGAGCAGGGCGAGGGGGAGGCAGGAGAGCAGGAGGGGATGGAAGGCGAGGGCGAAGAAGGAGGTGTGCAGGCGGCACCACTGGCGCCACTCACGGCACACTCCTCTCACGCTCGCCTCGTCCCCATGCAGCTGAATCCGCTGGAACACGCATTCTAGCACCTCCGCTGGTACCGCCTCTGCTGGTAACGCCTCTGCTGGTAACGCCTCTGCTGGTACCGCCTCTGCTGGTAACGCCTCTGCTGGTAACGCCTCTGCTGGTAACGCCTCTGCTGGTAATGCCTCTGCTGGTAACGCCTCTGCTGGTAACGCCTCTGCTGGTAACTGCGACTGGTTGTGCGAATGAGGATTCGTGGCACTCACCTCCACCTCCTGCCCCGCATGCATCTCCTCCCCCTCCCCCTCCCTCTTCCCCTTCCCCTCACCCTCCCTCTTCCCCTCCCCCTCCCCCTCGCCCCCACCATCCCCCCGCCCCTCCCCCCCCTCCTCCTCCCCCTCTCCCTCTCCGTCTCCCTTCCCTTCCCTTTCTCCTTCCCCTTCCGCTCCCCCCTCCCCTGCCCCCTCCTGCTCCCAGGTTTTCCCCCGGAGGTACTCTTGGAGGCGGCAGGGCTGCACAGGGTGGTACCCGCGACCAAGGGACACGTGGGCGAGGGAGGAGAAGGCGGAGAGGCAGGCGGGCAGGGCGAGGGGCTTGGAACACTGGAATAGGTCGAGGCGAGTGAGGGAGGAGAAGAGGCGGAGGGAGTCGGGGAGGAGAGGAAGGTGGGAGAGGCAGATTTGGAGGGATTTGAGTGAGGGAGGGCAGGAGAGGGCGGAGTGGTAGTTGTGCATGGAGAGGTTGAAGATGCGGAGGGCCGTGAGGGAGGCGAAGAGGGAGAGCGAGGAGAGGAAGCGGGAGGAGTGAGGGTAGGACCCCAGTATCAGCGTGCGCAGGTGGGGCAGCACGGGGAGGGGGGCGGGTGGGGGGGAGTGGATGCGGAGGAAGGTGAGGTTGGGGAGGAGGGGCGGGAGGATGGTGGGGGCGTGTGGGGGGGTGGGGGGGTTGTGAAAGCGAGTGGGTGTGGTCGATTGCCAGGTGGGTGAGGCGGGGCAGCAGACCCATGAATGCCAGAGTGCGCCCCTGCTGCTGCTGTGGGCCTGTCTGGTCTATGCCTGTGTGCTGCGAGCAGGTGCGGGTGGGCGCATGGGTGGTCACGTTGCGCAGCACAAGCTCCTCGAGGGAAGGGAAGAAGCACGCAGCTGCCTCCTCTGCTGCTCCCCATGCGCCCTCCCCCTCACCACATGCGCCCTCCCCCTCTCCACATGCGCCATCCCACTCACCACATGCGCCCTCCCCCTCACCACATGAGCCCTCCCCCTCACCACATGTGCCCTCCCCCTCACCACATGCGCCCTCCCCCTCACCACGTGCGCCATGCCCCCCGTCGCCCTTCCCAGAACCCTCCGCCAGTTGCTCCCCCCACCCCCGCACAGCCACGTGGGGCGAGCCCTGGATCTTGAGCGAGAGCAGCTGCGGGCACAGGCGCCCCCACACAGCCAATGGGATGACGCCAGCTGTCCCCATGAGAGTGAGGTGGCGGAGGGAGCTGGAGGAAGGAGTTGCTTCGGGGTAAGAGGGAGGTTCGGTGAGACCAGTTGCAGGTTCGGTGGAACTAGGTTCGGTGGAACTAGGTTTGGTGCGGCAGAAGGTTGGTTCGGCCGGCCCCTCACCATTCACGTGCAGATGGGACAAGCGGGGCCAGTGGGAGAAGAGAGTGAGCGAAGCGGCGGAGAGGAGAGGGGAGGCGAGAGGGATGGAGAGGAGAGTGAGCGAGGAGAGGGAGGAGAGGCAGGGAGGGAAGGTGCGGTGCGAGAGGAGGGAGAGCGAGGTGAGGTTAGGGAGGGAGGAGAAGCACTGATGGTGGTGGCGCTCTTGCTGGTGTGAGGAAGGTTCAGGGTCGTAGGAGGAGGAGGAGGAGGAGGAGCAGCAGCAGCAGCAGCGGCAGGAGCAGGAAGAGGAGGGGGGGATGGAGTACGAGGCGTGGGGTGGGAAGAGGGGGTTGAGGCCAGTGCAGTCCCAGGCGCCCCCCACGTTGGTGGTGAGATGCTGCAGGCGTGTGAGCGACCACAGCGACGCAGGCAGCCACCCCACCACCTCGTCCTCCCTCGCCCACTCATCCCCCACCCACCCGCCCCCCTCCTCCTCCCCACTCCTCCCCTTCCCCCCTTCCCCTCCATCCTCTCCCTCACCCGCCCCCTTCTGCTTCGCATGCACCAGGAAAGTCAAGGATTGCAGGCTCGGTCCGAGCCCCGCAAACAGGTCCGGTGAAAGAGGCTTGGAAAGGTCTGAGGTGGGAGAGACGAGAGAGAGGTGGAGGAGGGAGAGGAGGGGGAGAGAGTGGAAGGGCCGACCGAAGAGGAGGAGTGGGTGCTGGGGTGCGGAGAGGGAGAGACGGAGGGAGCGGAGGGAGGAGAGGTGGGGAAGGAGGTTAGGTGGGAGGTCGGCGAGAGGGAGGGAGAGGTGGGCGAGACGGGAGAAGAGGGGAAAGACCTCTTCCCTTATAGTGAGGTATTCGTTGGTATTGAGGTGGAAGTGTAGTGAGCGGAGGTGTGGGCAACCCGTTATAAGCTGATTCATCTGTTCCACCTGAGCACCCTCCGTCCACGCCATTCCCTGGGCTGCTCCAAGATCTCGTGATACAAACAGCAGTCGCCAAGGAAGCCCCATTCTGGCAGCGCGACAACAGAAAGCGACTGCAGATTCACGCACGAACGTCCCACTTCCAGCAGCGTCCAAAGGTCCCACTCGCACTCTCTGCACGCGAGCATGCGAAGGGCCGTCACGCGCGTCGGGTCCTGCGACAGTAGCGGCTCTAAACACGTATCGAGCGCAGGCGGGGTGTCCCAGAGGGCTCTGACCTCCATGTCCTCCTCTCGGACCGGGAAGGGGAACGAGTCGTACTGTTGTCGTACATCATGGCAGTCGGGGTATGGAGGAGACGGGAAGCATGTGTCATGCGGTATGGTGCCCCGCAGCGCGTCCGCCAGCTGCTCCGCGCCCAGTAGCTCGTCGTGCAGAAACGGACCCGCACGTTGCCGCCCCTCTCGAGGTGACTTTTGAGTAGTAACCTTTTGAGTAACCTTCTGAGTAACCTTTTGAGTAACCTTTTGAGTCGACTCAAGAGTCTCCAGCAGCGCGTCCGCCAGCTGCTCCGCGCCTGGTAGCTCGTCGCGCAGAAACGGACCCGCCGCACGCCGCCGCTGCCCCTCTCTTTCTCCGAGTCCGCCGCACAGCAGCTCGTCCGTCGCAGGGCCGCACAGCAGCTCGTCCGTCGCAGGGCCGCACAGCAGCTCGTCCGTCGCAGGGCCGCACAGCAGCTCGTCCGTCGCAGGGCCGCACAGCAGCTCGTCCGCGGACCGCAGTCGCGCGCGCGACGGGAAGCACGGCTCGATCCACCGGCGGATGCGGCGGGTGGCGGCGTCCGAGTCGGCCACGTGGCTGGCAGGGCCTCCCAGGGCGACCTTCAAGTGCCGCCAGCGAAGCGAATGCGCGTCGAACACGCACGCGAGCCCGGTTGACTTTTGAGTCGACTCAAAAGTCAACTGGCTGGACCTCCCAGGGCGACCTTCAACTGCCGCAATCGAATTTTGAGTCGAATGCGCGTCCAACACGCACGCGAGCCCGGTACTTGGAATCGGCGCGCCGCTAGTTTCCGTGGTAACCATCGCCGCACGGCGCCGTTCGCGAGGAGCCGCGGCGAGAGAAATGCGACAGTCGCAAGGTTTCGCCTATGAAAGGATCGCAGGGAGCACTGTGGATGGCTCTTAAACCGAGCAGTGGAGCCGGCGACAGGGAGTGGCGAAAGAATTGAGCGTCCTAGGCGTTGCTAAGGCGGTAACGCAAGGGCCGGGATCAGAGCTAGCTAATGCAGAAGTTGGTTGGTGCATTAGCCAACGGTCAACCCAAGATGTGTGCATTGCTCGTCTCTTTGCTGCGAGTGCGGTGTAACAAAGCAGGTGCAGTATATCTGTTTCGCCTGCTGCTTTCGCTCGCGGATAGGCGCGGCGAAACTCGACGCGAATCAAGATTCGCGAAGCTCGTGCAGTCCCAAGCCGAGCTGTCCGAGCGACAGAAAGCGTGCGACCGTAAGGGAATCGCGCTCGCTGGCAACCTCGGTTGACCAGTGAGAATTCCCGTACCGCGTACAAAGCGTGAGAGAAGGACGCCATGTTTAGGGTTTTAACTCGTTATAGAGTACAAAGCAGCATATAAGGAAGCCACTCTCATCCTGCAGATCATCAATGCGATACACGTAACTGTGATGCAATGGATCTGGATTCGAGAAAACTGCCATGGAAATGGCTGCCGCCATTGCTGAGTCAAAGTGCAGTTTATCTATCAGAACCGTGACTTTCTTTTCCGTGCAGTATACCTAGTGTCTCTGGGAACATCCATGTCTCCTCGCTGCCGCCGGTGCTCCTTTTTCTTCAACACCCAATTCCTTCCCTTAGCCCCTTTCCCATTCAGCTTCTGCTTCTTCCCAGGTCGTTGCCTCTGCCGCTGCTCATAACCCACAGTCCTCCCTTCCCCATCACTCTCATCGCTTCCGTCCTCATCCTCGCTCTCCTCACTCTCCCCATCGCCCCCTTTAGCCTTGGGCATGGGGCGGCTACCAGCAGGGCCAGCTACGAGACAAAGAAAGTATTTCTTGGCTCGCGTGCTGCCCACAGTCATCCCGAGCAAGAGAACACCACACAGGTGAGGGAGGGGGGAGAGCGGGATCGGGAAAACCGGGAAGGACAGACAGGTAAGTATGGGGTTTTGGGGAAAGGGGCAGGAGGGGTGGGGACAGAGGGGGGGTTGGGGGGGGTGTGGGGGAGTGGAGAAATAGTGCTACAAGGGCGAGAACAAGCCCAAACATCAGCATCTCACAACCAAATAGTTTCACGCCGGATACAGTCAACTGTATGGGTACCCCACTACAAGCTCACCTGTACAAGCCACCTTTGCGGTAGTCATTCAGTCTCAAGCTCTGCTGTAATCACCTGTGGGAATTCACTCAGTCCTACTTTCTGTTGAAATCACCTGTGGCGGTAGCAGCCCACCACGAGCCCGCGTGAGAAGCCTCATGAACCAATTCAGGAATCACCTGGCTCTGTTGAAATCACCTGAGGGGGTAGTCCACCACAAGCCCCCCTGAGAAGCCAGCCTGCATGGCGGCCTTGGAAATCATCTCCAGCTGCGTCTGTGCACTCATCTCAGCTCACTTAACCCCCACATCTTGTTACAATCACCTGTGAGGGTAGTCCACAACGAGCCCCCCTGAGAACCCGGCCTGCATGGCGGCTTTGGAAATCATCTCCAGCTGCGGCGCCCCGTTGGGGTAGATCTGCAGCGCTGCCCTGCCGCCTCTGGCAAGTGAGCGGTACAGCGACTGGAAGAACGCCCTGGGAGAAGGGGGGTGTAGGGGGTGGGGGTTGGGGAGTGGGGAGGGAGGGACGGGTAATCTGGTGAGCGATCAGGTAGATCTGCAGCGCTGCCCTGCCGCCTTTGGCAAGTGAGCGGTACAGCGACTGGAAGAACGCCCTGGGAGAAGGGGGGTGTAGGGGGTTGGGGTTGGGGAGTGGGGAGGGAGGGACGGGTAATCTGGTGAGCGATCAGGTAGATCTGCAGCGCTGCCCTGCCGCCTCTGGCAAGTGAGCGGTACAGCGACTGGAAGAACGCCCTGGGAGAAGGGGGGTGTAGGGGGTGGGGGTTGGGGAGTGGGGAGGGAGGGACGGGTAATCTGGTGAGCGATCAGGTAGATCTGCAGCGCTGCCCTGCCGCCTCTGGCAAGTGAGCGGTACAGCGACTGGAAGAACGCCCTGGGAGAAGGGGGGTGTAGGGGGTGGGGGTTGGGGAGTGGGGAGGGAGGGACGGGTAATCTGGTGAGCGATCAGGTAGATCTGCAGCGCTGCCCTGCCGCCACTGGCAAGTGAGCGGTACAGCGACTGGAAGAACGCCCTGGGAGGGAGGGAGAGTGGGGAGAACGAGGGGAGGGAAGGGGAGTAGTGGGGGGGAGAGGAATTGGGATACAAGTTGGTGAGCGGCGGTTGAACCGTGTGTAGGGTGACTTCAAGGGAGGTGGGTGGGAGAATCCAGCCTGCATGGCGGCCTTGGACATCATCTCCAGTTGCGGCGCCCACTTGGGTGCAGCGCCGCCCTGCCTCCCTTGCCAGAGAGCGGTACAGCGACTGGAAGAACGCCCTGGGCAAGTGGGGGGGCAGGGGTGGCGGTGGAAGTGGGGGTAGGGTAAGGGAGTAGTGGGGAGGGGGAAAAGTACATCTGCAACGCGGCCCTGCCTCCCCTAGCGTGGCCCTGCCTCCCCTAGCATGGCCCTCCCGAAGCCAGCGAGCGGCACAGGGACTGGAAGAACGGCTTGGGAAAGGGAAAGAGGTGGGGAGGAGGGTTGAGAGGGAGGAACGGTGGTTTGGTGAGGGTGGTGGGCATTGGGGTGGATCTGCAGCACCGCCCTGCCTCCCCTCCAGTGAGCGGTACAGGGACTGTAAGAACGGCTTGGGAGAGGGAAAGAGGTGGGGAGGAGGGGATTGAGAGGGAGGATCGGTGGGTTAGTGAGGGTGGTGAGCATTGGGGTAGACTTGCAGCGCTGCCATCCCTCCCCTAGCCAGCGAGCGGTACAGCGACTGGAAGAAGTCCCTGGGAGAGGGGGGAAGGAGGGGAGGAGTGGTGGGGGGGAGGAAAAAGGGGCAGTTTTCAAGGGAGGTGAGGCTAGTGAGGAATTGGGTAGGTCTGCGCTGCCGTCCTCCTTGGGCAAGCAAAGGTAGAGTGAGGGTAATGGGGGAGGGAGTAGGGGGAAAGGACGGCGGTAAGTGAAACAAGGGAGGTGAGGTTGGTGAACAGTCAGGTGGTGCTGTTGAGAAGCAGCCACCCGAGTGGCGCTCCCTTTCAGTAAGCAATGAAAGCAGGGAGCAGGGAGCAGGGAGCAGGGAGCAGAGGGAGCAGTGAGCAGGAAGCAGAGGGAGCAGTGAGCAGGGAGTAGGGAGCAGGGAGTAAGGAGCAGGGAGCAGGGAGTAGGGAGCAGGGAGCAGGGAGCAGGGAGCAGGGAGCAGGGGCACTCACTTGAGGCGCAGGCGCGGATTGTGTGAAGACTTGTCGGCATTGCACAGCCACTGGGGCACAGGGGGACAGGGAAGAGGTGGGAGGTGGGGAGAGGGGAGAGATGCTGCTGACGTCATCCGAGCAGAGCTGAAATGCTGATGACGTGATACCAGCATTGCTGACGTGATGATGATCGTCATACCTGCACTCTTGACATGCCTGTGACGTGATACCTCAATGCTGACATGCTAATGACGTCATACATGCTTTGCTGAAATGCTGATGACGTCATACTTGCACTGCTGAGATGCTGATGACGTCATACCTGCACTGCTGAAATGCTGATGGCCCCGTCAAAAACAGCGTTGCGCAACGGAAGGCCCTGCAGGGGGGGGGATGGGGAAGGGGAAAAGGGGGAGATGGGGAAGGGGAAGGGGGGAGATGGGGAAGGGGAAAGGGGGAGATGGGGAAGGGGTAAGGGAGAGAGCAGTTGGGAGGAGAGACAGAGGGGAGTCCATATTATCGTTTCAGTGGGGAAGGGTAGGGACAAGGGAAAGGGGAAGAGGGAGAAGGGTGGGGAGGAGAGACAGTGGAGAGTCAATATCATAGGTTACATGGGAGAGGGTAGGGACAAGGGACGGGGAAATGGGGGAAGGGTGGAGAGGAAAGTCTGAGGGGATTGAAGGTTAAAGATTCACGTTGAAAGGGCGGAGACAAACAGGCGAGGAGAGGAAGATAGTGGGAGAGAAAGAGGGGGTGGGGAGAAGAGGGATAAGGCATTGGTGAGAACAAGAACTTGTTATTCGGCAGAGAAGGTTAAAGCTGGAATGAGTAAGGCTGGCAAGATAGGCAGCCCTGAGAGAGGACTCATGTGTTGGTGGGGATGCTAGCACGATGATCCCCACTCATGTGTTGGTGGGGATGCTAGCACGATGATCCCCACTCATGTGTTGGTGGGGATGCTAGCACGATGATCCCCACTCATTCCTGCCCCGTGCCCCACATGCCCCACACTCCGCCTGCCCCAAATAACACCTTCCCCGCATCTCACCTGCCCCACATCTCACCTGCCCGACATCTCACCTGCCCCATATCTTACCTGCCCCACATCTCACCTGCCCCACATCTCACCTGCCCCACATCTCACCTGCCCCATATCTCACCTGCCCCACAGCTCACCTGCCCCACATCCCACCTGCCCCACATCTCACCTGCCCCACATCTCACCTATGTTAGGAATAGTCAGTCAACACTTTGTACTATATTCTATATCGGTTAGGTTACTCTGTAGGCTGGGTGTAGATTTGTAATCCCAACCCTATCTGGTTGGGATTCCCTCGTAATCCTGCAATCTGCCAACTCACCAATTGGAGATTTGCTAGGATTCCCATCGCATTCTTTCCCTAGCTTTGCTCAACCCAACCGTGTTTGTACTTAAGGCCTAGTGCCTTCCTTATCAATCAATCAGTTCAGTTCCAATTCTATCATGGTATCGAGGTAGTAAACTCCGCTCACGCGGAATCCGATCCTTGGCGTCCCGATGGTTCTCTCCTTCTAGGCTATGCCTATTTCGGTTCCCGGCTCCTACGCTTAGCGTTTTTCAGAAACTTCACATCGTCGCTCCGGTCAAGCGCGCATTCGGCTTCCTTCATCGCTCATCTCGTTTTTCAACGGCGACATTCTCAGCTTTCGACTTCCTTCATCGTAAGCTTCTGGTTTTTAAATCTCCGTGGCAATTTTCGCATCTTCAAAACTTCGAACAGGTTTTCAGCGGCGCAGCAGAACAGGTTTTCAGCGGCGCAACGGAACAGGTCCAGCGGCGCAGCGGAACAGGTTTTCAGCGGCGCAGCAGAACAGGTCCAGCGGCGCAGCAGAACAGGTCAGCGGCGCAGCAGAGAAGCGGAACAGGGGCAGCAGCGAAGCAGAACAGGGGGCATCGGCGAAGCAGTATAGACGGGTATATTATGGGCATTCTATTGCCAAAATCACGTTTCGGACTTCCTCAATTTCCAAAATCGCCGCAGCGGCGAAGCAGATCGCATGTTCCAAATCCGCCTTGAGGAATGCCCGGGCATGGCAGACTACATCTCTGAAATCCGCAACATCCATGAGGAGCTCAAGGACATTGGGATCACCTTCCCCGAACAGGCACCTGCTGCTGGGCTTCTCGTTGGACTCACCCCGGCCTACAACGTCACCAGTTCCATGCTCAAGCAGCTCCCCACCAAGGAACTCACCTTCGAGAAAGTCGCTTCGGCCCTTCTCTCTGCCGAAAAGGACCTTGCAGCCCAGGCATCCGTCAATGCTGTGCGCTACTCCCCTGGCATCCCATTTCGTTCCCAGCAGGGCCAGAGGCGCAACTCCTTTCCCCCATGCCAGTACCTCATTAGGAAGGGTCCACGTGCGGGTCAGAAATGCAACGGCACCAACCACCCTGAGGCCACTTGCTTCAAGAAGCGAGATGACGAGTGGCATGACGTCCATGGTGTCTCCAAGGACAAGCGCCCTCCCAACTGGGCACCACCCCGTCGCGTGAACCAGGTCGAGGCAGTGGAGGAACCTGCTCAGGCATTTGCTAGCGCCCCATCTGATGTTCGCCTTAACCTGTTGTTCTCTGGTGCTGGTCTTATTAATGAGAAGGGGTCGCAGCACATCGGTGTTTCGACCACACAGGGAATCGAGTTTATACTAGACAGTGGTGTCACCCACACAGTGCTTAAAGACCAAACCGCCTTCGTCCCCTACCAGGCTCCCACCTCACTCCTTGGAGCCAATTCTAGCTTCTCCATCCAATGCCATGGGTCCTCCACAGTTTCCTGTCCAGCTTTCCCATCCGGCACAGTCACTGGCATCTGTGCCCCAACCCTCCGCTACAACCTTCTTGCACAGCGGGAAATCCAACACGCAGGCGTGATCACCATCTTTCCCAATGATGTTGACTACTGTGACATGTTTGACGCCAGAACCGGACTCCATCTTGCCCACTTCACCCTCAACTCCAACAACCTGTACACACTAGTTGTACCTCCCGTTCAAACATGCTCCCTCACCAACCTTCCGCTTCCATCCTCAGACTCCCCCTCATGTCACTGCCGCCTCCTCACTGACAAGACTATGCTATTTCATAACCGCCTCGGCCACATCAACTTCCGCGCACTTTCAGACCTTGCCACCAAACAAATCCTTCATGGGCTGCCCGCCTCACTTCCACAACCCCCCTCTCTTTCTGGACCGCCTTGCCTTGACTGTGCACAGAGCAAGCTTCGGGAACAGCCCCATCCTCCCACTGAGTCCATCTCTACCGCACCTCTCGATCGCGTACACATGGACCTTTGGGGTCCGGCTCCTGTTCGTTCCCGTGGCGGACACTTCTACTTCCTTGTCATCATTGATGACTATTCCCGTTATGTGTCCGTTCACCTTCTCACCGCCAAGTCTGAAGCCCCAGCCATCATCATGGAATGGGCAAGGCAGGCTCATTCACACTTCAAAACCAAAATCAAGTTTCTTCACTCTGACGGTGGCGGTGAATTCCGCAACAACACTCTCAAAGCTTTCTGCTCTACTGAGGGTATTCGTCAGACCTTCACTCTCCCAGACAGCCCTCAACAGAACGGTGTCGCTGAAAACCGCAACCGCATCCTGGTGCAGATTGCTCGCTGCCTCCTCACTCATGCTTCCGCCCCTCCCTCTCTTTGGGGATACGCCATGCTCCATGCTGCCGCCCTCCACAATCTCCATCCTCATCCTCACCACACCCACACCACCCCCGCAGAGCTGTGGACGGGTCAAAAGCCATCCGTCCGCCCTCTTCGTGTATGGGGGTGCACTTCCTATGTCCTCCTCAACTCCCAAGCCCGTCGTGCAGCTGGCGGCAAGCTTGCTCCAAAAACAATCACGTGCGTGTACCTCGGGCACAACTCGGACTCGCCAGACTACCTCTTCCTCCATCCTACCACCAACAAACTCTATCGCAGCCGAGATGTTTTCTTCGATGAATCCCACCCATTCTACCCCTCCTCCACAGTTTCTCCTTCTCCTCCGCCTCTTTCTCTTACTTGGGCTGACTTTGACAGCCTTCCTCCTGCCACCACTCCATCTCCTCCTCTTCCCGCTCCCTCCACAGTTTCCGACCCCCCGTCACCCGCTTCCCCATCCAGCACCACGCAGTCTCCCCCGCCCCTTCCTCTCAAAACCTACCAACGCCGTCCTCCTGCTGCTGCTCCTGCTCCTGATCCAGCTCCTGCTCCTGATCTGGCTCCTGCTCCTGATCCAGCTACTGTTCCTGATGCTGCCACTACACCTGCTGCTTCTCCTCCTCCAGCTCCGCCTCCCTCCCCCATCGCTGATCGCACCCGCTCACACTCCCAAGCCTCTTTCCCTTTCCATTCGTGTCTCTCTCAATCCTCCTCCTGTCGGGGGTGATTATTCGCTCATGCCCTCCCTTCTTGAGGATAGACATGAGGAGTTGATTGACATTGACTCAGCCATACACGCGCTCTGCTCCCTCTTTCCAGATATCGCAAAATCTCCCACCCTCAACTTCTCGGACAACCCCTCCATCCCCACACCTCTCACCTATGCTGAAGCAGTTTCTGGTCCTCACGTCGCTCAGTGGCTAGGGACCATTGTCGCAGAGTGTGAGGCCTTCATTCACACAGGAACTTTCACAGATGTCTCTCCTCCCTCCGGCGTCAACATTGTGAAGGGAAAATGGGTTTTCCGGGTGAAACAACTTCCAGGCGAATTTCCTGTCTTCAAAGCCCGGTACTGTGCTAAGGGATTTACCCAAAAGCATGGACAGGACTTCTTTGAGGCATTCTCTCCCACCGCCAAACCTCCCACACTGCGCACCCTTCTCGATGTTGCCGCTCGAGATGACATGGAGGTTGACTGCATGGATGTGTCTTCTGCGTTTCTGCAAGGGATCCTTCGAGAGGAAATCTACATGGAGCGGCCCGAAGGATTTCCAGCTCCTTTTCCACCAGACACTGTATGGAAGCTGAATCGACCAGTCTATGGCCTCAAGCAAGCACCCCGGGAATGGCACAACAAGCTCAAGAGCACCTTAGGGTCCCTCGACTTTCACCCATCCACCTCTGACCCTAGCCTCTTCATCCGAGCAACACCATCCCGCTTCTTCATCTTGGTTTATGTCGATGACATGATCCTTGTCACCAAGGATCAGACTGAGCTGGCAGCAGTCAAAACCGCACTTGGTGAGATGCTGGCCATGAAGGATCTTGGGAAGCTGACGAACTATCTGGGCATGGAAATCACACGTGATCGCACGGCCCGCACCATCACCCTCTCGCAGAAGTTCTACATCAACAACGTTCTGACCAGGTTCAAGATGCAGGAAGCAGCTTCAATGCCCACCCTACTCTCTCTGCAGCACCAACTCACTGCACCCTCTGTTCCCTCACCTGAGCCCTGTGATGAGGCTTACCCCGAGCTCGTTGGTTCCCTCATGTACGCGATGATGTGCACTCGACCATACTTGGCCTATCCAGTCAGTGTCTTGTCTCGCTACGTTGCACCTGGTCGCTTCACGAGCCACCACTGGTCTGCCGCCAAGCGGGTCCTCCGCTATCTCAAAGGCACACAGGACTATGTGCTCACTCTTGGCGGCTCTTCTCCTGTTCGCCTTGACGGGTACAGTGACTCGTCCTATGCTGATGACCAGAGTGATCGGCGCTCTTCCCAGGGGTATTGCTTTACCCTTGGCAGTGGGGTTGTCAGTTGGCGCTCCACTCGGTCGTCTTCCGTCTCACTGTCGACCTGTGAGGCAGAGCTGTATGCCGGGACCATGGCTGCCCAGGAGGCCCGTTGGCTCTCCTTCTTGCTGGCAGAACTTGGGTATCCTCAACCAGCCCCAACGCTTTGGTGTGACAACGAGAGCACCATTCAACTCACAAAGGACCCCGTCTTCCACGGCCGCACCAAGCACATTGAGGTCCGTCACTACTTTCTTCGTGAGCTGGTGCAACGCGAGCAGCTGAAGGCTGAACACATTGCCTCCGACTGCAACCTTGCTGACTTGTTTACCAAGTCTCTTGTTCGCCAAGACCACTACCGCCTCCTCTCGTCCATGGGTGTTGGGCCGCCATGTGGCTGAAGTGTTGTCAGCCTAGGGGGTGTGTTAGAAATAGTCAGTCAACACTTTGTACTATATTCTATATCGGTTAGGTTACTTTGTAGGCTGGGTGTAGATTTGTAATCCCAACCCTATCTGGTTGGGATTCCTTCGTAATCCTGCAAATCAGCCAACTCACCAATTGGAGATTTGCTAGGATTCCCAGCCCATTCTTTCCCTAGTTTTGCTCAACCCAACCGTGTTTGTACTTAAGACCTAGTGCCTTCCTTATCAATCAATCAGTTCAGTTCCAATTCTATCAACCTGCCCCACATCTCACCTGCCCTATATCTCACCTGCCCCACATCCCACCTGCCCCACATCTCACCTGCCCCACATGCCACCTGCCCCACATCTCACCTGCCCCACATCTCACCTGCCCCACATCTCACCTGCCCCACATCCCACCTACCCCACATCTCACCTGCCCCACATCTCACCTGCCCCACATCTCACCTGCCCCACATCTCACCTGCCCCACATCTCACCTGCCCCACATCTCACCTGCCCCACATCTCACCTGCCCCACATCTCACCTGCCCCACATCTCACCTGCCCCACATCTCACCTGCCCCACATCTCACCTGCCCCACATCTCACCTGCCCCACATCCCACCTGCCCCACATCTCACCTGCCCCACATCTCACCTGCCCCACATCTCACCTGCCCCACATCTCACCTGCCCCACATCTCACCTGCCCCACATCTCACCTGCCCCACATCTCACCTGCCCCACATCTCACCTGCCCCATGTCAGAGAGCATGAGATCACCGTCCACTGCCCGCTCTGCTGCCACGTCTGCACGCGCATTGGCCATGGACGCATGGGTTTTGGGCCAGGGGTGATGGATGCATAAGTTCAGGGACATAAATATAAATGCATATAGGGACATAAGTTTGAATGCATGGACTAAGTTAGGGATATAAGTTTCGATGCACGGGTTTAGGAACATGGGTTAATGGACGCCCAGTTGAGCCCAACCCACCCCAGCAGCAACGGCCTCCCTCAATGATAGCACCCAGTTTTTCCCATCTCCTGCCAGTCTATCTGCCCATCCTCACTCCACCTCCTCCTGCCTAATCTCCCCCTTCTCCCCTCCCGCCAAGCCCCCATGCCCATGCCCCCCGCGCACCCAGCATGGACGGCCAGATGGCCAGCCCCTAGCAGCTTCAACGTTTCCTCCCCTCCTCCTCCCCCCCGCACCCCACCCCTCCCCCCGCCCTTTCCCCCCTCACCGCGTACCCAGCATGGAGGGCCAGATGTCCACACCCAGCTTTAGGGTTTTGGCCCCCACCACACCTCCCCGCGCCTCCCCTCCTTCCTCCCCTTCCCCCCCTTTCCCCCGCGCAACCAGCATGGAGGACGATATGCCCACACCCAGCTTTAGGGCTTTATCCCCCCTTTTTCCTCCCCCCCCTTCTCCTTCAACCCCGATTCCTTCCCCCATCCCCCCACTCCCCCCGAGTTCCCAGCATGGAGGACGATATGCATATGCCCACACCCAGCTTTAGGGCTTAGCGACCCACCCCTCATAAACCCTCTCCCCCACTCCCCCCTCCCCCCTCCCCATCTCCCTCATCCCCCCACGCACCCAGCATGGCGGGCGAGATGTCCAGCCCCACCCAGTGGTGCCCTGCCTCAGATAACGCCTCCCCGCTCAGCCCCGAGCCGCAACCTGGGGGGGCGGGGAAGCGAGCAGGGGATGGGGGAAAGCGAGCAGGGGATGGGGGAAAGCGAGCAGGGGATGGGGGAAAGCGAGCAGGGGATGGGGGAAAGCGAGCAGGGGATGGGGGAAAGCGAGCAGGGGATGGGGGAAAGTGAGCAGGGGATGGGGGAAAGCGAGCAGGGGATGGGGGAAAGCGAGCAGGGGATGGGGGAAAGCGAGCAGGGGATGGGGGAAAGTGAGCAGGGGATGGGGGAAAGAGAGCAGGGGATGGGGGGAAAGCGAGCAGGGGATGGGGGAAAGTGAGCAGGGGATGGGGAATGGGGGAATAAGCCCCACCCAGTTGTTCCCTTCCTCAGATAACGCCTCCCCGCTCACCCGCGAGCCACAACCTAGAGGGGGGGAGGGATACGGGAAGAAAGTATGGGGGGATTGGGGGTTGGTGGGTGGAGTGGAGGTATGGGGGAACGCGAGCGGAGGACGGGGGAGATTAATTGGGACAGCAAGGGGACCACAGAGCGAGTGGAACTAACCGCGACTCGCGATGGCGACAAAATGCCCTTGCCGAGTATCGTTTCGTTCCCCTGCCTAACCCCTGTCAAAACCCCTCGCCACCCGCCCCTCGAAACCCTGCCCTTTCCTATCCCCCCCAAATCCCGCGTTGGCACTTCTCCCCCTTTTCTTCCTCCTCCCACGCCCCTTTTCCCTTTTCCCTCCTTCCCCTCTTCCCCCTTGTCCCCCGCTGCCCTCCTCTTCCTCCTCCCCGCTTCCCCCTTCCCTCCCCCTTTTCGACGCACCAATTGTCCACCAGGAGCGGCGGAGTGGTGGAAAACCCCAACGTTCAAACGCTTTCCCCACCCTCTCCAACCCCCCCACCCCCCTCCCCCCTTCTTCCCCCCACCCCCTTCCCCCCCTCTTCGGCGCACCAATGTCCAGCAGGAGCCGCGGAGTGCCGTCATCGGGAAGCGCGAGTAGCTCGACTGCTCGCTCCGTGAGTTTCGCCTGTCACATTCGCGCGCGGAATTCGTGGGGAACGGCGAAACAGGGTGCATGGGGTGAATGGGGGTTACGGGCTTTGGAGAGGGTTTTGCTACCATCGTCATGGGACTGTCCGTAACTAGCACGAGGCTTTATGTGAGGGGTGTAAGTTGTGAGTGTAACGAAAATGATGCGATCTAAAGCGCAGCAAAGGCGGCTGCTGACTCTTCCCAAAAACTAACGTTATAACGCGTATACGACGCGACTTCGACGGAGCAGGCCAATCGTGAGACCTATGCAACAAAAAACGCGACAGGCTGTCTGTCTACGTGGCTAAACGTTATTCGCCTGCCCTGTCCCATGCCGTAACTCGGACCCCAACGAGTCATGACGTGGATTCCCGCCGATGCAAAAGACGCTAGATAGGGACCGCACATGCCTGAATCTCGATCATGCGCGACGACGTGGTGTACTTGCGCGCCTCGGCGTCATTGTAGAACACCTCGGGGGGAGCTAGCTGTTCCGGTCGACTCGCCATCTTGCAAATGTGCAAAACTGTGACGAAGATGGCTTGGGACAGATTATATTAAATCAATAAAATTTATTATGTCGCCATTCAACGGGGGTGTAGCTCACATGGTAGAGCGATCGCTTCGCATGCGATAGGTAAGGGGATCGATACCCCTCACCTCCACGGAAACTCCGAGGGCCCGATTCTTTTAGCGCGGCTCTTTATTGATCAGAGCTAGCTGATCAAGTTGGACAAGATGGGCGTGTGTCACGGTAAAATACAATTGAGAGACGTGTCGCCCCGGTGCAAAGTGGTTGAAGGACTATTTTCACCAAAGGACGCACACTCCAAGGGTGCGGAAAATTGCTGGATCTTTGCCACATGGCCGCTACGAGTCGCGACCTAATGTTCACCGCATTCGCAAGTTTCGGCCGTGGAAGATGTGTCTGGGGGCCGAATGGCACGAACGACACCAGAGGCTATGAAGCAAGTCTATTTAGGATGAACCAACTTAGACCAACCAGTTTTCCTTAGTGACCTGGCTCGGGATGGAATCCTGGTAGTAGAAGGTACACACAGCGGGTCGCGTATCGCTTTTACTTCCCTCATCCTCGTCATGCCTCGATTTCGTCCCGTCCTCTTCTCCCTCGCACTGCTGCTCATCTCCGTCTCCGTCACCCTCCCCTTCCTCACCTTCCGCCTGCCGCCTCTCCATCTCCCCGCCCTCGCTCGCCGCGACCTTCGCCGCTTCTTCCGCTCGCCTTTTATTTCCCACCAGCAGCAGCAGCAGCAGCCTTTCGATTCTCGTTCACCCGAGCGTGTCGAACTTGAGAAGCCGTTTGAGGCTCGGCAAACCGAGCCTGTTAGAACCGAGCCGCCTTCGCACAGAGCCGTCGATCTGCTGGGAGAGCCGGGATGTGCGAAGCTTCGGAGAAGGTTCCAGGAATTGCAAGAGGCGATGAGCAACCTTCAGGTCCGAGCGTTACTGCCGGAGGGCTTGGTCTCTTAGCAACATTCTGTGCATTAAAACGTTTCCGTTTCTCGCGGCTCGTAGCATTGCTCGTCTCGTGTCGTGTCGTCGGTCAACAGAGCATGGAGCGTTCGCTCGTCCCTTTCCGTTCGCTCGTCCCTTTCCGTTCGCTCGTCCCTTTCCGTTCGCTCGTCCCTTTCCGTTCGCTCGTCCCTTTCCGTTCGCTCGTCCCTTTCCGTTCGCTCGTCCCTTTCCGTTCGCTCGTCCCTTTCCGTTCGCTCGTCCCTTTCCGTTCGCTCGTCCCTTTCCGTTCGCTCGTCCCTTTCCGTTCGCTCGTCCCTTTCCGTTCGCTCGTCCCTTTCCGTTCGCTCGTCCCTTTCCGTTCGCTCGTCCCTTTCCGTTCGCTCGTCCCTTTCCGCTCGCTCGTCCCTTTCCGTTCGCTCGTCCCTTTCCGCTCGCTCGTCCCTTTCCGTTCGCTCGTCCCTTTCCGTTCGCTCGTCCCTTTCCGTTCGCTCGTCCCTTTCCGTTCGCTCGTCCCTTTCCGTTCGCTCGTCCCTTTCCGTTCGCTCGTCCCTTTCCGTTCGCTCGTCCCTTTCCGTTCGCTCGTCCCTTTCCGTTCGCTCGTCCCTTTCCGCTCGCTCGTCCCTTTCCGTTCGCTCGTCCCTTTCCGTTCGCTCGTCCCTTTCCGTTCGCTCGTCCCTTTCCGTTCGCTCGTCCCTTTCCGTTCGCTCGTCCCTTTCCGTTCGCTCGTCCCTTTCCGTTCGCTCGTCCCTTTCCGTTCGCTCGTCCCTTTCCGTTCGCTCGTCCCTTTCCGTTCGCTCGTCCCTTTCCGTTCGCTCGTCCCTTTCCGCTCGCTCGTCCCTTTCCGTTCGCTCGTCCCTTTCCGCTCGCTCGTCCCTTTCCGTTCGCTCGTCCCTTTCCGCTCGCTCGTCCCTTTCCGCTCGCTCGTCCCTTTCCGTTCGCTCGTCCCTTTCCGTTCGCTCGTCCCTTTCCGTTCGCTCGTCCCTTTCCGTTCGCTCGTCCCTTTCCGTTCGCTCGTCCCTTTCCGTTCGCTCGTCCCTTTCCGTTCGCTCGTCCCTTTCCGTTCGCTCGTCCCTTTCCGTTCGCTCGTCCCTTTCCGTTCGCTCGTCCCTTTCCGTTCGCTCGTCCCTTTCCGTTCGCTCGTCCCTTTCCGTTCGCTCGTCCCTTTCCGTTCGCTCGTCCCTTTCCGTTCGCTCGTCCCTTTCCGTTCGCTCGTCCCTTTCCGCTCGCTCGTCCCTTTCCGCTCGCTCGTCCCTTTCCGTTCGCTCGTCCCTTTCCGTTCGCTCGTCCCTTTCCGTTCGCTCGTCCCTTTCCGTTCGCTCGTCCCTTTCCGTTCGCTCGTCCCTTTCCGTTCGCTCGTCCCTTTCCGTTCGCTCGTCCCTTTCCGTTCGCTCGTCCCTTTCCGTTCGCTCGTCCCTTTCCGTTCGCTCGTCCCTTTCCGTTCGCTCGTCCCTTTCCGTTCGCTCGTCCCTTTCCGTTCGCTCGTCCCTTTCCGTTCGCTCGTCCCTTTCCGTTCGCTCGTCCCTTTCCGTTCGCTCGTCCCTTTCCGTTCGCTCGTCCCTTTCCGTTCGCTCGTCCCTTTCCGTTCGCTCGTCCCTTTCCGTTCGCTCGTCCCTTTCCGTTCGCTCGTCCCTTTCCGTTCGCTCGTCCCTTTCCGTTCGCTCGTCCCTTTCCGTTCGCTCGTCCCTTTCCGTTCGCTCGTCCCTTTCCGTTCGCTCGTCCCTTTCCGTTCGCTCGTCCCTTTCCGTTCGCTCGTCCCTTTCCGTTCGCTCGTCCCTTTCCGTTCGCTCGTCCCTTTCCGTTCGCTCGTCCCTTTCCGCTCGCTCGTCCCTTTCCGTTCATGCCGCTATAGCCGTTATACACCCAGTCAAGAGGTTGCACGTCTCACGAGTTTGCTGCTCTATCCCGTCTCACGCGTTCCCTTCCATTCCATGCTTTCCTTTCTTTTTCCGCATGTTCCCTCTTCACAAGTCAGGCGAAATATTCGCAGCTGGTTCGGCAGCATACAGCCCTCACATTGGCCCATTCAGCCCTCCTGTTCCAAGCCGAGCAGCAGCAACGCACCATTGGTTCACTGCAAACCCAATCAGAAAATGCCAGCTTGGCGATCAACCCTGTGATTTCCAACGGATCACCTCAAAGAGCACATGATATGCATGAAGCAACGCCGAGCCGTGCGAGTGCTTCTGAGGCACACTCTAATAACGAACGTTCTACTAACGGGTCTGCCGAAGGCCCTGAAGCTGCCAGGGGAGTTTCCAGCACAGATGCAAGCAGCGCAGTCTCAGGGGCGCCAGAGTTGCCTGCCGAACCAAAATCTGACGATTCCGAAGCTGCGAGTTCAGGCTCGGTTGCAGGTGCGGAGGGTGAGTGCGAGAGTGCGCTGATGGCGTGCCAGCAGCAGCAGGAGCTGATGAAACTGGCCGGGGGAGGTGGGGAGGGAGGCGAGGGCGGCGAGGGGGGAGTGGGAGACATGGTGCAGGAGCTGGCAGCCGGCATGAAGAGCCTCGACGCGTCCTTCCGCCTCGCGCTCGTGAGTGCAAGGGGGGGGGCAGTGTGATGGGGGCGGTGTGATGGGGGCAGTGTGATGGGGGCGGTGTGATGGGGGCAGTGTGATAGGGGCAGTGTGATGGGGGCGGTGGGATGGCGGGTGGCAGCAACAGATATAGGCAGCCACGGGTTGAGGTTGATTGAAGGCAGTGAGGGGGCAGCATGCATGACGGGCCTGGAGCCATCGTTCCGTCTGCCTGCCTGGCAAGCAATAGTTAGTGGACAGACGGGGACAGTGGCACGCGTGCAGGTGCACACTTTGAAGCCTGGGGTGTAGAATGCTAAGGAACGGTTGAGTGGGGTGGAGAGGAGCGGGGTTGGAACGGGTGCAGTGCACAGTGAGCAGGGAGCCTGCAGCAGCCGCACCGGCTGGTGGCTGTGAAGGGAATCGGGAGAAAGGGTGGGGGGAGGATGCGCAGTGCTTTAGTAGTCACTATAGACGTGGGTGAAGGGCTGGAGTTGACCGCGGGCGTGGCCTCCCTCTTCTTGAACCCAGACGGAGAACTATTGTTGAGTCCAGACGGAGAACTATTGTTGAGTCCAGACGGAGAACTATTGTTGAGTCCAGACGGAGAACTATTGTTGAGTCCAGACGGAGAACTATTGTTGAGTCCAGACGGAGAACTATTGTTGAGTCCAGACGGAGAACTATTGTTGAGTCCAGACGGAGAACTATTGTTGGGTTCAGACGGAGAACCGCTCACCCTCTTTTTGCATCCCTCTGTGCTGTGATGTTGTCACCTTCGTTCGCGCATCTGTGTGTGTGTAAGCTCAGGTGATTATATGTGTGTGCGCTCATGTGAATGTATGCATGTGAATGAACAGTGGAAGGAGGAGCATTGTCAGGCCAATTAGAGCGCGCTGAGGTGGACCAATCAGATGCTCCGGCATGACGTCACGCACCTGAAGGCACAGCTGGCTGCGCGTGACAAGAGTGGGAGTTTGCACCTGAAGAAACACCTGAGAAAGCACCTGAAGCAGCATTCAGGCGTTCTTGTAAACAATTCTGAAGCGCTAGACAGGAGAGTGGTGATGGGAAGCAGTGAGGAAGAGGAGGGAGGAAGCAGAAGCACAGGCTGGGGGGCAAGGCGGGATGAGAGAAGGGACGAAATTGGGAGTGCGGGCTACCGAGGGGGAGTGGATGGCAGGCAGAGTAAGGGGTTGGAGGGGGAAAGGAAGGATGGCGTGAGTGAGGATGCGGAGGATTATGTTTATGGGGGCAGGAGAGGAGGTGAGGATGAAGGGTGGGGAGGTGGTGAAGGTGAAGAGGGAAGTGGCGGTGAGGATGATGAGGGGAGGAGGAGTGGTGGCATGGGTGAGAGCGCGCGTGCGCTGATGGCGCTGTGGGAGGCCGCCCCCTCCCTGGGGCTCAGGGATGTGCGCAGTGCCGCCGTGCAGCGTGCTCTCACACTGCTCAGACGCGCTGTGGGGGAACAGGGGGGAGAACAGGTGGGGGGAGTGGGGACAGCAGAAGGGGAGGGTAAGGAGACGAATGAGGGAGTGCAGCAAGCGAGGAGACAAGCAGATGATTTGAGTGGGGCAGGAGGGAGTGTGGGAGGGGCAGGGGAGGAGGCGTGGTTGAGTGAGGAGGAGGAGCAGCAGCTGGTGCCAGCAGCACCCCATGTGGACGACTGTGCCTCTCTCGCTACGGACATCAGGTGATTATATGCGAGTGGATGGGCGTGTGTGATTGTATGCGTGTGGGTGTGTGAATGTGCATGTATCCATGGGTGTGCACATGGCATCATGACATGCTTGGGGAGAGCCGTCATTTCCCACCCGCCGCCTTTTTCTTCTTCTTTGCGCTTCTTGTTTTCCAAGGGCTTGGAAGGCACTACGCTCAGCAGATTGAGCCATGGCACCTTACCTCGCCCGCTGCACCTTGCTTCTCTCTCTGCCTCCACCGCTTGTTTTACCAACTGGTCG
Source organism: Closterium sp. Naga37s-1 (assembly GCA_947471745.1). Taxonomy (NCBI): domain Eukaryota; kingdom Viridiplantae; phylum Streptophyta; class Zygnematophyceae; order Desmidiales; family Closteriaceae; genus Closterium; species Closterium sp. Naga37s-1. The sequence continues at coordinate 798,022 of CANJKZ010000008.1, forward strand.
CCATTCGTCTCTCTCCCTTCTTTTCAGCCGCTTCACAACTTGAGAACTAAAGTGTGCTCCTTTCTCTCTTCTTCTCCAACTCCCCTCTGCAGCATTCTGGATTCCCGGTCTGCTGACGGGGCGCTTCCGGATTGGTCGCTTTGGGGCGGCAGGTTGGGACTGGTGGCACGGCGGTTGGAGGAGCGGGAGAGGGAGAAGGTGAGGAGGGAGAGAGAAAGGGAACGAGAGGGGCGTGCAGGCAAGGAAACAGAGGAAGCGGGAGGCGGAGAGCGGAGGGGAGAAGTAAACGGAGAGGAAGAGGAAGAGGGAAGCAAGGCGGAAGGTGCGGCAGTTGTAGCGGAGGCGGAGAGGCAGTTGGAGCAGGAGGAGCAGGCACGTGCACTGCAGCACGAGGCAATGCGGTTACAGGCACAGGAGAGGATGCAGGAGAGGCAAGGGGCGAGTGAGGAGCAGGCGGAGGTGGCGGCGTGGATGGCAGCAGCACGGGACGAGCAGCTCATGGGGGACCACACAGGGGCTGTCCTGGGGCCGTACCCCCCCTGGGTGAGTGCTGTGGCACGTGCCATGTGTAGGTGAGGTTTTTGTGTAGCTGATATTGGTGAATAGAATCCTCAAGCACCAGCTACAGCAAAGTCGACTCAGAGTGCAGCACAGGCTTGGAAGAGTGAATGGTTCCTGCAAGGCAAGGTCGCCCTGCCATTCCAAGAGAATGCTAGCTGCACCTGCACAGCAACCCAAGGACAGCAGATCTAGCCCTCATCCTCTTCCATGCTCGCCCCCTCCCTCCCTCCCTCCACCCCCCAGGTATCAGGTGGGGGCGAGTACAATCTGCCCATGTAACGAGGCGAGTGCAGAGAGACATGTGGTTGCGCCAGCACCCCAAGAAACGCCTCGATTCCTCTCCCTCTGCTATGCATGGCACGCCCCTCCACAACCCAGGTATCAGGAGCAGACGAGGACAACCTGCCCATGACGAGGCGCGCTCAGAGGGACGTGTGGGTGCACCAGCACCCTCGCAACTGCTCGCACCCCTCTGTCAAGTTCCTCGTCGTGGACGTGCTCAGGAAGGTCCGCGGAAGCTTCCTGGGCGTGGGGGCGCAGGTGAACTGGCTGGCGGGCGTGCTGGGCACGGCTGTGATGGAGGGGCGTGTGCTGGTGGTGCGGCACTACCATAGGGCGGCGCACGATGGGTGCCATGGTGGGTGACTGACAGAGTTGAAAGGGCGGGTAGGAGTGTAGTGAAGGAAGGGATGGGTGGTGGAGGGGCGCGTGCTGGTGATCCGACACCACCATAGGGCGGCGCACGATGGGTGCCATGGTGGGTGGGTGGCGCACAGTGGTAGAAGGGAGGGTGAGAGTGGTGGGAGGGAGTGATGAATGGTGGAGGGGCGCGTGCTGGTGGTCAGACACGACCACCGGGCGGCGCACGATGGGTGCCATGGTGGGTTGGTGACAGGGTTGAAAGGGCAGGTAGGAGTGTAGTGAAGGAAGGGATGGGTGGTGGAGGGGCGCGTGCTGGTGATCCGACACCACCATAGGGCGGCGCACGATGGGTGCCATGGTGGGTTGCAGTAACCAAGGGAGGGAGGAGACTGTAAGGGCCAGTGGGTGGTGGAGGGGCGCGTGCTCGTGGTGCGCCACTACCATAGGGCGGCGCACAACGGGTGCCATGGTTGCAGTGGTGGAAGGGAGGGTGAGAGTGGTGACGTGAGAGGTGAGAGAGGTGGGGGTGAGGGTTGTGTGGTAGAGGTCAGGGTGCTGGTGGTGTGGCATTGTTACACAGGGGAGGCAGAGATGTGTAAAGGTGGGTGCAGATAGGGAATGGAGCTTTGTGAATGAGGTTCACTAGCCCATACTAGGGTGAAACGCGTGTAGAGGGGATGAAAGTAGGGAAGGGAGGATGACACTATCAAGAGATGCCATGGAGATACACGCTCTCATGTGACAATATCAGAGGGAGGGTTTCTGTTTGTTACCATACTCTCTCTTCAACTCCTCATGTGGCTCCCTCCCTCACATTCTCACTGTGCTTCGTCCCCCATCCGTGCGCCCCGCTTTCTCCCCCATCCCCATCGCTCAATAGCGTGTCGACAGGTGTGCATCGAGGCCGGTGGTCATGCTACTTCGTGCCCGAGACCTCCCCTGAGTGCCGCCAGCAGGCCCTGCACCTGCTGCACTTCTCCCGCCAGCAGGCCCTGCACCTGCTGCACTCCTCCCGCCCTACCCACGCAACCCCCAGCAATCGTAGTGACGGTGGTACTGCTGGGGATGCTGGGGGTGACAACAATGGGAGCGAGAGTAGGGGGGATGAGAGCAGCAGCGGGGAGGAGTGGAGCAGGAGGAGGGTGACGGTATGGGAGGAGTATCTGGATCGCAACGTCACCAATTTCTTCACCATTCACTATCCCACGTGAGTGCCCTCTTGCTGCTGTGCTTCTTGAGACGTCTGGAAATCGGTAGCTGGGCCGCAATGTCACGTGAGCGCAACTTCTTCACCATCGATTATCCCACGTGAGCACCCTCTTGCTGCTCATGTGGTGACTCGTGTGCCACTCACCATGCACACCACTATCCTGCTTCTGACTCACCGTGCACGCAACTTCCGTTGTGCACTTTTCATCCACGTTTCGTCCACGAAAACTGCACTTTTCCGGCACTGTTTCATTCACGACGTTTTGCGGTCACGATGCGGTTCATCCACACGACAGCTGAGCAGGAGTGTGTTGCATGCACTGGCACTAGGTAGGAATAGGAATTCCATTGCCATGTGTGTTGGCAGCCAATATTCTCAAACACCAAGTTGATCTTTCTGCTTGGCTTTGCAGCATCTGGGGCCGGCCTTGGAAGCACATGCATCCGACGGTAGACGTGCATGGAAGGCTCATTCGATGGACAGCATTCAATCGCCACCGCTGGTGGTTCGCTCAGGTGCACTTTCTGTTTCTGTTCGGCTTTTTGTGTGTGCGAAACTGATTCCTCTTGGGCTCATTATCACATGCTGTAAAGCTGTCCAAAAGTTCTTTTGGTGTGTGCATGTGCTGTTTTCTGTACTTGCCATCTCTGTCCTTCCACTTCGCTTTTCTTGCTGAAGCTTTGTGCGTTTCGGCTACACTTCCCCCACTTGCACAAAGTGCCACTTCTCTGTTCCCCCCTTCTCCTGATATCCTCCTCTCCTCCTCTCCTCATCTCCTCGCCTCTGCCTGTCCTCTCATCCATCTCGGAGTCTCCTCTCCTCTCCTCGTTTCTCCTCCCCTCACCCCACCAGGCCGCCTCCTACCTCATGCGCTACCCCTCCCCTCGTCTCTGCATGCTCCTCAATCGCGCCCGCCACCGCGCCTTCGGCCCAGCCCTCGCCGCCCGGGCAGCCCGCTTCCTGCCCTCCAATTGGCCAAAAACCCTCGAGCAGCTGCCCGATCTTACCTCTCGAAACGCCCTGGGCAGCGAGGGAAAAATCGAGGAGATATGGCAGGCAGCAAGTGGAGGTGCTATAGGCGGCACAGGGGCACTGTCAGGAAACGGAGCGTACCGAGCAGCAGGGGGGTATTTGCCAGAGGGGCTGGTGGCGGTGCATGTGCGGCAGGGCGACAAGGCGGGCGAGATGGCGATGGCAGGGCTGGAGGTGTATGTGGCATTGCTGGGCCGCGTGAGACGCCGGTTTCCCTACGCGGACGCGGTGTGGCTCAGCACTGAGATGCAGGTGATTGAATGAGTGGGTGATTGAATGAGTGGGTGATTGAATGAGTGGGTGATTGAATGAGTGGGTGATTGAATGAGTGGGTGATTGAATGAGTGGGTGATTGAATGAGTGGGTGATTGAATTAGTGACTGAGTGTGAGAGTGGGTGAGGCAGGGCGACAAGACAGGCGAGATGGCGATGGCGGGGGTGGACGTGTATCTGGCGCTGCTGGGCCGCGTGAGACGCCAGTTCCCCCATGCCGACTTTGTGTGGCTCAGCACTGAGATGCAGGTGCGTGTGTGAGAGGGAGAGGAACGTGTGAGTGGGTGATTGTGAGTGGGTGAGTGCGAGGGTAGAGTGGATGCGTGGGTGAATGTGTGTGTGATTGGGCGAGTGGGTGTGTGTGTGCAAGCATATGAGCACGGGTGAGCACAGTGATGCACATAATCGAAGAATCGCCACCCCCCAACCCGACCCCCCCTCACCCCACCCTAATGCACCTCTCTCCCTCCCCTGTGCACTTCATGCTCTCATGCCGGCGCACAAATCACTCCCCCAATCACTCCACTACACATTCGTCCTGCTGCTGGCTTACCAGTCAGCACCCTATCCCACAAACTCACTCTCCACTATAAGAATCCCTTCCCCGCTCCCGTCGGCAATGCCGATCAAAAAGTCGACCAAAAACCCTTCGCCTGCTCCATCTCCATGAACCCCTCTTCCTTCCTCCTTCCCGGCCTCTTTCTCCGCCCTTCAGAGGCACTGGTGGATGCCGCCAAGCACTACACGCAGTGGCGCTTCCACACCACTGACTTCCCCTGGCAGGCTCTACCTCCCCCTCCTCCTCCCCTCCCCCGTGCCTTCCTCCGCCCCACACAGGCAGTGGTGGACGCCGCCAGGCACTACACGCGCTGGCGCTTCCACGCCACCGACTTCCCCCGCCAGGCGGCAGGCGAGAGCATGGATGCGTACGACGCGCGCGTGGGGGAGCAGCGCGCCACCGACAACATCTTCGTGAACCTCCTCGTCTCCGCGGATGCGCCTTTCTTCGTGGGCACCATGGGGTCCACGTGGTCCGTGCTCATTGATAACTCTCAACAGCCAACTCGTCTCAACCCCTGCCTCTACCTCCCCTTCCGCCTCCCCTGCCTCCTCCGCCCCACACAGGCTGTAGTCGACGCCGCCAAGCACTACACGCGTTGGCGCTTCCATGTCACCGACTTCCCCCGGCAAGCAGTGGGCGAGAGCATGGACGCGTACGACGCGCGCGTGGGGGAGCAGCGCGCCACCGACAACGCGTTTGTAAACCTCCTCGTCTCCGCCGACGCGCCCTTCTTCGTGGGCACCATGGGGTCCACGTGGTCCGTGCTCATCGATAACCTCCGGGTGGCGGGGCGGGGCAAGGCGCGGGTGGGCATGCTGAGTGTGAACCGGGACCGGTACTGGTTCGGGGAGACGTGGGAGGTGTGGAGGGACCTGTACAGGAATATCACCATGTAGGACGAAGGTTTGCATGCACGGTTTTGCTTTGCAAGTGATGAGACGCTTTCAGTTTTTTTTTTAGTGAGCCGCACTTCCAGAATGGTGTGCTGGGATGGGAACGCGAAGACTGTAACAGAATTTTGGGCATTCAAATTTTTTTATGATCGCCTTCATAACGAGAAAATAACATGTATTTTAAAGAGTGAAACGAATCTCCCTTCCAAGTAAACAGAGACAAGCGGCAAGGAGAGTGCGGTAAAATTGGGGCAGTTCGTCCACCATTCTGCAGCCAGCCGTCCGCCTGCATCATATTTCACTCGTGTGGTTCTGATAGGGCGCCCCCCCCTCCTCCCTCTTCCCCCCTCGCCCCTTATTCGATCCCTCGACTGCCCTAAAAAAACACTCGCAAGGTTATCCAGAAGGAGTCGTAGTACTACGCACCCATGTCGCGCGTCCGCCTACTCAGCTATTTCACCCAACCCACCCCGCCCAACCGCACTCCACCTACCCCCCCACACGCCATGTAACACCTCGCTACCCACTGGGTCAAAACGAGGGTGTTAGTTGGCGCAGCGGAGTGCCCTTAACACAGCCCACAGGCGTTACACTCGTCCCCCCCTGGTGCCAACGTCCCCGTTGGCCTGAAGTTCAGGGAGTCGGCCCCCTGCTGCTGGGACCTAGATTTCAGGATCGTTCACTGGGTTCGAGCTGGTAACCACACTTCAATTCTCGCCATAGGCGGAAAGTGTGAACCAGCCGGGACTCGAACCCTAGGCTCTGAAACCAAATGTAACACCTCGCTACCCACTGGGTCAAAACGAGGGTGTTAGTTGGCGCAGCGGAGTGCCCTTAACACAGCCCACAGGCGTTACACGCCAGGCCGCCTCCGTTTCCATGGCCGCAGCCGGCCAAGCTCTGAGAGCGCACGAACCGGCGCGGCGCGTCACGCTCATCGTCATGCGCCTCCACGTCACGTTCCTCCTCGTCGCCGCGATACTCGCTGGCAGCGCCGCCGGCGTTCAGTCAACACCGTTCGCCCGGAGATCCCACACGTTCAGTCCACCCGTGGCGCGTGAAGACCTTGGGCAATATTCTTCCAGCTGGCGCTGCTGGGGCCGCAAGCGGGGCCGCCATTACTTCAGCCAGCGGAAAAGCACCCGTAGCGGCGAAACCACTGGCGACACCCGGCGCGACGCCAGCCGCGACGTGTGAGGCATCGAGTCTCACGGGGTTCACGAGCTCCGTGGACCTTTCAGGCAGCGGGTGAGTACGAACTTCACAAGTAACGACCTTCTTAGCCAGGATTCTTACACGCAATACCCTTTGACCGCTTTCTAGGCTCATCCTCCACCCTAAAACGTGAAACGCCGGGTGATTCCCTCATCGAGTCAAGGGACAAGATCCCAGATATGATATACTGTATCAATCATAGAAACGCTGCGAGCGTGTCTCTGAGAGCTTCGTCATGCCCTGCATTTCACGTCAGGTGACGTTTATAAATATGGCTTATTTAGCCCAATCTTCGGAAGCGTTTCCCTTCCCCAGGCTCATCCTGCACTGGAAGACGTCAACGGGGTCAACGATCGACCTGGCGCTGGAGGCCACGTCAGCGAGCGGCGCGGCGGATGGCTGGTTCGCAGTGGCGTGGACCAATGGCGGCATGGTCAACTCCGACGCCGTCATCGGGAACCTCGCCACGCCCGCCAGCGGCGTGGACACGTACGCGATCTCGAGCTACTCGGGCCCGGTTGCCACCACGCGCTTTGCCGTCAGCGGCGCGAGCGTGGCTTCGGAAGGCGAAAGCACGATCGTGAGGTTCACGCGGGAGACGGGAGACGGGTTTGTGGCGATGAACGTGGCGGGGAGCAACAAGCTCGCGTGGGCTCACTCGTCCAGCGCCTCGCAGACAGTTGCCAACCATGGCGGCTCGAACAGGTGCCGCTGCATGCTTTCTCAAGGGTACCCCTCCCTTCCCTTCTCCTCCCCTCCCCCTTCCGGCTCGTTAAATTCCACCTGAGAGTGGTTTGATTGCATGGTGAGCTCTTCTTTCTACTGCCAACTGTTATAGCTTCTCTCCCCTTTCTCTCCTCCTCATGTGGTAAAGGACTTCTTTTCCTTCCCCTTCTCCCTGCCTATTTCCTCACCACCAGAGGAACCACTACTGTTGATTTCTCTTGCGACGACACAGCCGGCTCTGGATCAGGCTCCGGGTCAGGCTCGGGATCAGGCTCGAGATCAGGCTCGGGCAGTGGTGTTGGCACGTGCACGGACAACACGGGCGTGAGCGGCACGGCATGCCCTGCGTCCACCCTGTGCGGCTACTCCTACCAGGCGCAGATTAAATCGGGGTATGCGCGCATTCGGAGGCGATCAAATCCGGCTGTTAACCATTTGTTGCCACAACAGCTGCTGCTGCTGCTGCTGTTGCTGCTGCTGCATGCGTTACTTCTTCCGCAGCTTGTTTTCATCCCCTTCCCGTTCCTCCCTCCCTCTCCTCTGTTCCATCCCAGCGTGCACTGGAAGCGCGCCTACGCTTCCAGGACGGGGTTCCTCTGTTCCGCTAAGCTTTCTTCTTCTGCATTGGAAGCGTGCCGCCGCCTTGCAGCTGGGCATGGCCGTGCAGCTCAAGCCACATCTCTCGTTCTCCATTTCCCCCCTACCATTGCCACCCGAACCGCGTACCGCTGCCGTGTCCGCCCCTCTTCCCAGCGTGCTGCTGCACTGAAAGCGGGCCTGCGCCATGGAGCTGGACATGGCTGTGGAGCTCAAGACAAACGATTCATTCCTTCTTTTCCTCCCAATTTCTTCCCTTCTTCTCTCCTTGTCCCCAGCGTGCTGCCGCATTGGAAGCGTGCCTCCACCACACAGCTGGACATGGCCGTGGAGCTCAAGAGCAGCAGCGGCGTCAGCAACAGCTGGTTCGCCCTCGGCTGGTCCAGCGCGGGACGCATGGCTCCCTCCGACGCAGTCATTGGCAACATGGACGGGGGGGTCGTCACCCCTTACCACATCACTGGCCACACCATATCCTCCTTACAAGATGCCTCGTTCAGCATTGGTAGCAGTGCTGGGACCGTGACATCGGCTTCAGGGTCCACAGTGATCCAGTGAGTGAGGGGCGATTGGCTCGTGGCATCAGCTGCCTTCTCTTTCCACCCACAGTGATCCAGTGAGTAGCAAGCTTGTGTGGTGTGCACTTGTGCCTTTCTATTCTGCCACCCCTCTCACCCGCTCTCTCACCCTCTCTCTCTCTCACGCGATCTCTCCCGCTCTCTCACCCGCTCTCTCCTGCTCTCTCACCTGCTCTCTGTTTCCCTAATGCGTCACACTTTAAACTTAATCAGCCAACTGTGTGTCTTATCCTTGGCCGTGCACCAATCAGGTTCTCCCGCACGGCCAGCACGGGGTTTATTCCCGTGAAGATGACCGGAGTCAGCCGCCTCATATGGGCGCACTCCGACTCAAACTCCAAGACCCTTGCCTTCCACGGCGGCACCAAGTGAGTGCCCCTGTCTCAACCTCTACCTCTTTGTTTCCTATCCAATGTTCACATCCCTGTTGTCTCCTCTGTTGGCCTCTCTTCTTGTGGACTTGCAACTGAGCCACTGCTTCCCAATCTGCACATAGCTGCTACGGGGAGACAAGCCCCCTTCCATTCTTGTTTCAACGTCCTCCCCTTCATCCACCACCCTCTCTCTGTTTCTCTCTAATGGTCCGTGCATTGATATAGCAAAACGGTACAAACATGCAAAGCATAGATACTAGGGTTGTAATACCAAACAAACAACTAACTAACTAAAAACATCTGCCTCTCTACAGCTCCATAAGGGGCTCAATCATAGCACAACAGTCCCCAAGGTGGAGCTCGGACTGTACCCCCCCCACGGGGGGATTTTCAGCTACTGCCGCCTGACTGGACTTAATCAAATAACCCACTGACTGTGCTCTCTGGAGAGCCACTGACCACCGCTGCCTGAAGAGATGGAGGAATCTGGCTGCATGAAATGAGTGAGGTTGGGCGTTGAAGTGACGCCTAGCAGCTGTGTCCGCCAATAGCTTCAGAAACTGTGGGACCTCGGCACAGGGGCACCCGTATGTCTCAACTGCCAAGGGGAAGAAGCCTACAGTGTCAGGGCGGCTAGCATAGCGGCTGATCTTCTTGTCAGCCTGCTCTCTCGCCGCCCACCCCCTCCCCTTGGTAGCAGTTGGATCCCGGGTGCTGATTGGGTGTGTGATGGTGACATCACAGATATAAACGGCGCCCGAAATCCTGTCCCGCATGGTCAGATCTTCCGTTTGTTCCTCAACTGGGGTGTAGGCCGCAGATTCTCCATGAACGATAAAACTGGCGTCCTCTGCCATCGTGATGCACGCGTCACGGAGCTCGTTGTGGGTATTGATCCTGTGCTTGCCTGTTCCGCAGCGGAAGAGATGGTTCGGCAGGCGTGGGTCCGGTATTGCTACGTGCCTGGAGCAGTCACACTTAGCGGGCGTAGAGAAGGGGAGCCCAAGCCTGAAGCGAACGGCGTTGGCAAAGTGCTCAGGGCCCATACGGCGGGTTGACTCTATTGGGATAGCAGTTAACCAGTCCCCAGCCCCGTAGCCAGTCAGTGAGAATAGCCGTTGCGTGTGTCCTGACAGCGGGTTCAGACTCATGTGCCGCGTTGTTTGCACTTGCGTGGCATATCTGCGTCCCTGCACTCTCACCCCGAGCTCGTGCTGCAGCTTCACTCCTTTTGGTTCTAGTTTCTCCTTGTCCAGTATCTCCCTGGCCTCGAACGGTAGCGCCGTTTCGCATTCGGTCAGCCATTGGTGCAGAGCAGTGCCGGTGTCTCGCGGCAGTAGCATGTGGTTTCTCGCCGCCGTCAAGGCTTCTTCTGTCTCCAGCGGTAGGGAACTAATGAGGAGTGCCGCCTGTGTGAAACTAGCCAGGAAGTCAAACATTCCTTCCACCGTGGGGTCTGTGAGTCCAATACCGCCCAGCGACGGCGGAAGTGATGACTGCTCCCAGACCCGGGTCTGTTCTATGCTATCCGTCGGAAAGCGAATGCCGCACGTTGTTAGAAGAGTGGCCAGTAGGTCCCTGCCCCATTGTGACCAGGTGTCGCGGTCTAGGAGATTCAGTGGGGTTGTTCGTGTGAGATACGCCACTCGGCGTGAGATGCAACGCGTGAGCAGGAGAGATGCTACCTGTGGGTCCGTTCGTTCTATCAGGGGCAGCCGCTTGGACATAGCCTGTAGCTGGGCGGTTAAGAAGGCGGCGGCGCCATCTGGTGTTCCTAGAAAACTGCCGAGGAGTCTGACGCCTCTGTCACTTGTCGGCACCCCTGGTGGCACCTGCACCGTACTTTCTATCGGTTCCCTGCTCCATGCGACGCATTTCCCTGGATTGTGAGATAGGCCTACTTGGGCTAACAGGCTTGTGAAGAGGGCAAAGGCAGCGGCGGTCTCACGTGGGTCACCTAAAAAACTGACGTCGTCGGCGTATGCAAGGCATAGCACGCCAGGGTGTGCCGTTGATGTTGCTCGTAAGGCAGGGTGAATCCCTGCCGCAAAGAGGAGCGGGCCCAAGGGATCTCCTTGCCGGACCCCTCGTTCACTTGTTAGTGGTGGGCTATCGAAACTAGCGTCTAGGAACAGTAGTGACGGCTGGCCGTAGGTCAGTTTCACTAGGGGTAGCAGTGGTGAAAGAGCCGGTTCCTGTAACGATGTCGCTATGGCTTGTCTCGATATGCTGTTGAAGGCGTTGGAAATATCGGTTTGCAAAATGAGGCAGTTGGGATGTGCGTCAGTGTATGCTCGCGCACTGTGAATGATGGCCTCTGCTCCGCCAGGCACAGCCACGCCGAACTGCAGCGGAAGGAAATGACCCCGCGCCGCTTCTCCCAGGGTAGTTAGAGCCGCCTTTGCTGCTAGGCGGGTCAGACATTCACCAATCGCAATCGGGCGGGCCCCCCCTTCAGGTTTGGTCAACGCTATCAGGCGCGATGATGTGAGCAGTTGCGCCACGGGCGGTGGCAGATTTCCTCTCAGAATTGTGTTCACTAAGGCGTGTAGATGGGTGGTGACGGATGCGTTTGTTACTGCTGCGTCGCGTAGGTGTTCGAAAGTCGTTCCGCTCGGGCCGGCCCCCACGCCATTCTCGCATCGGCTGAGCAGATTCGTAAAACCCGCGTACGGAATTTCCAGGTTTGTTGGTTCGGTAATGGGTGGCCAGGTCAGAGGGTCTGGGTCGGCTGGTGGGTGTTTGCGGCGAAGTTCGTCCAGGATCTGCGGGCTAGGTGTGCAGACTGGCGTTGACTCCAGCGCCAGCACAGCCCGGCGCAGACTCCCTTTTTTTGCCAACCCTTCTGCCATGCTGATGATGCCTGTGTCGTCAGGCTGATGACGTGGCGGGGGTGGTGTTCTGACTGCTTCCACCGCGTCCAGGTATAGCTGTTGCCACTCGCCTCGTTGGAATGCGCGGAGCCGGCTTTTGATTTTGGGCCAATCGGGGCGTTTCGGCGATCCCTGGCGAAGTGTGAGGCGGGGGAGGAAGAGTAGTAACCGCCAACCTGCGACGGACTCTGGGCTTCGTGAGAGGTGTAAAAGTGGTGTCAGCAGTGCCAGCGAAAAAAGCTGGCACAAATTTGGCGGTAGTCTTTGTAGCAGGGGGGGTTGGCGACTGTCGCAGAGTGCCCCAACATCCCACATCGCCACTTCCGCGAATTTATCTGCCTGCCTCGCCAGCTCTTCTGGCGAGAAGTAGCACGCATTTTCTATCTGCTGGGCAGCAATCTGCTGCCCTCTTGCGGCTCGATTTGCACGACCGCGGCTCGGGAGTTGGATGGGTGGTAGGGTTGGAAATGTGGCCGTACGATCCTCATCCTGCGGCTCCTGTCTGTTCCTCGTCTCCACCGCCGGGTTCCTCCGATTTTCACCGCTTCGTCTCCCAGTTTGATCTCTCTCCCCTTCCTCGTTTTCCTCTTCACTACTGCTGCTCGGCGCTTGTGCTTCCTCCCTATAAGAAGGGTCTGCTCGTTCTTCCGGATCAGTATCGAGAGTGGTTAAAGCCCTTCGCCTCGCTGCTTGGAACGCGTTTTCCGGTCCTCCGCCTACGCCGCTTACAGCCCGTCTCCCGCGGCCTCGTCCTCTTCCGCTGCGCGATGGTGATTGCCGGATGTCATGAGCTGTCGCCAGTGCGCGCTGCCGTTGCGTCAGTGGTGATCGAAAAATCACAGCCGGTATCTGCCTCGGCGACGGCTGCGATGAAACCGCCATTGCCGCCTGCCCCGAAGCCCGCGTCGTCAACACCTGCGGTCCCTGTTCTCCCGAACCCGGCTCCCCCTGCTGCTGATTCGCCCCCAGCTGCCGCTGCGACTCTGTCTGGTCCCGCTGCCCCTGTGGTTGCCCCTCACGCTCTCCCGCGTCAAGAGCCTGAGCACGTGGCCTCTGCTGCTGTCGTTGCGCCACCAGCTGCCGCCGTCCCTGCTGCCCTTGCTGCTCTGGGCACCGACCTGGCGCTGACGGCGGTGTCCGCCACCACTGGCGGCCTTGCCCCGGCGGTGAGTCTGTTGGGGCTGTTCAGTCGGCGCCTGCTGCGCCGCTGGGGGTTCAGTCCGGGCAGCCGTCACGCCCACAATCTCCCGATCGCCGCCCGTCACGTCCCCACTCGCCCTCCCCGCGAGACGAGCGTGAGACCTCAAGGCGTCGTCAGGAGTCTCCTCGTCGCCGCCAATCCGGCGGGAACTGGCATTCGTACCGGGGTGGGCGGGGGGGGGGCTGGCGAGGAGGTCACGGTCGTGGACGTGGCGGGGCGTTTGACGCGCCGGTGACGATGGCGGACTTGCAACGGGTCGTAAGTGCTGCGATGCGCGAGGAGAGGGCATCGCAGGCGAGCCAGCAGGTCCCGCGTGCAGCTGCCGCTCCTCCTCCTCTTGCACCTCTTGTGGCTGCACCGCCGGCAGTTGCCCCTCGTCCTCCTGCTCTCCCCGCTCCTTATCCATCCCTTCTGCCCGTTGATCCCGCTCCCCATGCTGCTTGTGCTGCGCAGCCGTTCCATCCTCGGACGGCGCAGGTTCCGGAGGCGACCCTGGGGCAGCTGTGGTGCCTATCTGAGGGCTTGCGGGTTGTCCATCTGATCCAATTTTATGGACACGCGGCTCTTTCCCGCGGTGTTGCTCTGGAAGGCGGCCCTCGGGACGAGTGCCTAGATGCCGCTGATCGGCTTGCCGAGCTCCTGACGCCCGTGTTGGCTGCGCTCGCGAGGGGTGGAGTTGCGGGCGTTGGACAGATTGGGTCGGCTGTCCGTGGTCTGCGGCGGTTTCTGCGCGCAGGGACTGCAGTCGACTTGATCGGCGCAACCACAGTGGTGGTGCGCGAGCTTCATCGCTCGTTGACGGGCTTGCTTGCCGTCCTTGATGCGGAATTGTGTGGTCGCATCCGACACAATGCAATAGATGGTTGTGATGGCTTGCCCTGCTTTTTATAGTGCTTTGCCGAGTGTATGACTGCTGCTGGCCATGATGCCCCATTCATTTAAATGCAAGCTTTTGTCTAATTTATCCTTACGGCATGGGACACGAAACCAGGAAGTGAAACTACCAGTACCAAGGGACATTTTGCAAGTTTCACATTAGGAACACCAACTCTTGAATCACTCATGGTGAAATCACGTCAACCACAAAATAGCTACCCAGCGTTCGAACATTCTAATTGTAAACCTCAGTGTGTTCCAGGTGTACCAATTCCTATCCTAGAGTTATAAAGAGTTCGTGCTATCGGGTTCGAGCGTGGGACCTCGAGTCTGGACCGCACGGAGGGTGCACATCCCCAGCAAGCTGGCTCTGAGCGGCTCCATGAGTGGTGTGAGGCTGCAAGCCATTCCAAAACCAGCCATAAATCTGGACTGAGCCCATCAGAACCCTCTCATGCTCGCGTGGAGACTCAGCCTCAGTTTCAGCCTCAGCCGAGTTCTCTCAAGAGGCTCTCCTCGCCTCCCTTCCTCTTCCAGCTACCGTCCGCGCAGGAGAGTCGCCATGGCGGAAGCCACGGTGAGTGGCGATCCGATGTCTGCTGAACGAACGGCATAGGATGGCTGCATTGCTTCATGTAGTTGCGGAGCCTCGGCATCCTGTCTTCCCGTGTAGCCAGTTTCGTCATGATTATGTTCTCCGACCTCACGTTCTTAACGCCCTTACCTTTCCGTGTACTGGCGTGGCAGGGCGGCAAGTACGTGGGGGAGGCGCAGGGCACGGCGCGCGCCAACATGGACACGGTCATGAAGGGATGGTTCTCGGAAGTCAGCCCCATGTGGCCAGGTGCGCGCCGCTCACGTCATTCCGTCGCAATGAGGACGCCAATCACGCGGGCTCTCGCACCAATGTGGGCGATGCGTTATCGCCAACCCGGAAACGCGTTGATTTGAGCGACGCGCGGCTGAGATCCTCCTCTGGCCACTTCACGTCCGTCCATCCTACCGCGTGCTCTCCGCGTCATTAGTCGTCACACTATCACACCTTCTTACCAGGGTTTTAGTCTCCGCGATGAACCTTCACTTCTGGCTGCAGTAGCGGCATCGTTCGTTCGTAGCGGTCCCAGCGTCCATTCGACATGCACTAGCTCATTCGTTAAACCCGAAGCACTTTCCGTGTGTCTCGGTGTGTCTCGGTGCGTGTCGGTGCGCGCAGGAGAGGCGCATTCGTTAAAGATCGAGAAGGTGGTGTTCGAGGGCAAATCCGACTTCCAAGACGTCGCCATCTTCCAGGTCCGCGCTTCCTCAAGTCCATTGCCCGTCGTGCTCGCACCGTGTCATTCTCCCTCCTAGCTATCCTTCATCCGTTACGGTGTAACCATTTTGATGTAGCCGTTACGCTCCAAGTTGTAACCAGTTATTCCGAGCGGGGTTTCTGCGATTGCGCGCGAAAGGATGGAGATCGAGAGCGAGGATGCCCCTGTGGGGACATTTAATTGTTAATCGCGGGCTTGGTGGTTCAAACCCGCTATAAAATATCGCGGGTTTAGTATTGGATCGGAGCGTGTTACCAGTATTGGTGGTGTTTGGTCTTTATTTTTACGACGCCGTTGGACAAGGCAACCGGCTTCATATCCGCTTGTTTTTCTCCCTCATCTCGTCCTCCTTTTCCTCTCCGCAACTCCCACCTCCCCCGAATGGCACCTCCCCCAGTCGGAGACGTACGGCAAGGTGTTGGTGCTGGACGGCGTGATCCAGCTGACGGAGCGCGACGAGTGCGCGTATCAGGAGATGATCACGCACGTGCCGCTCTGCTCCATCCCCAACCCTAAGAAGGTGCCTTCCCCGTGCCTTCCATGCCTGCGATGCGATCAATGCCGTTTGTGCAATTCCACTCCTGCTTATAGCCTTACACCAATCGATGCGTGATGTGTAGGTCATTAATGATAGAATTTAGAACTAATCCAATTTCCTGATTCATTTCTGCTTGATTTTCTTCCGCGGTTTGCGCGCGGAGCAGGTGCTGGTGGTGGGCGGCGGCGACGGCGGCGTGTTGAGGGAGGTGTCGCGGCACGTGGGGGTGGAGCAGATCGACATCGTCGAGATCGACGGCATGGTCATCGATGTGAGTTGAGATCGACGGTTGAGATCGACGGCATGGTCATCGACCCCCGTTTCTTGAGAGCCGGAGGGAGGGACTGTCCTCGGCTCCACACATGGGCAGCTGATGATTTGACGAATATAACTATGCATGCAGGATCAACCGCCTGATTCCAGCTGATGATCACACCCAATCTGATGCCCATGCTCCCCGTTTCCTGTGCTCACATTCTTTACTCTCAACGCCCATGCCCTGCCCGTGCTTCATGGGCAAATCCCTGTGCACCTGCTCTCTGCACCTCTTTGCTGTGTGATTCTGTCAAACCGAGAAATAGTTTCTTTTCATGGGCAGCTGATGATCTTAATAATTAACTATGCATGCAGGATCAACCGCCTGATTCCAGCTGATGATCACACCCGATCTGATGCCCATGCTCCATTCCATATGGCCCATCTGTATTCTTCTTCATGCGTGGTTCTCTCTAATCTCTTCTTTGCTGCGTGATCCTACGAGTTGACATGAGCATATTTTAATTCGTCCCGGGCAGCTGACGAATTCAATACAGTAATGCATGCAGGATCAACCGCCTGACTCCAGCTGATGACCAAACCTTCACTGATGCCCAGTGACCCAGTCTCCCAAGGCTTTCCCTCCTGTGTTTCCTTTCCTAACTTCCACTCCCCATGCTCTACATGTCACCCATACGATCACAGTCAACACCCTTTGCGTCAGTCCTTTCTCTCGTGCTTTCTGCGTGTCTTGGGAGGCAGACGAGTTCCCCGTTCCTTTCCACACACGCACATGGGCAGCTGATGATCTTACGAATATAACTATGCATGCAGGATCAACCGCCTGACTCCAGCTGATGATCACACCCGATCTGATGCCCTTTCTCTCTTTCCTAAGATCCATACCCCCCCATGTTCATTCCCTAGGCTCCCCTTCACATGATCCGTCCGTCCTTGTTTGCACCGCTTTGCCTTGTAAGGCTATCAAGCAGAGGGCTTGCTTCTTGCCATGGGCAGCTGATGACCTTACGAATATAACTATGCATGCAGGATCAACCGCCTGATTCCAGCTGATGATAATACCTTCTCTGATGCCCGTGAAAACATTCCCTATGCCTACATGCTCTTTGCCCCTTTCCCCATGTTCCATGCGCATGCTCCGTGCACAATGCTCTGAGCTGCGTCGTTTTCCTTTGCACCTCATTGCTTCGTAATCTTGTTGAATGTAGTGATTATTCTCTTGGCATGGGCAGCTGATGATCTTACGAATAACTATGCATGCAGGATCAACCACCTGATTCCAGCTGATGATCTCACTCGACCTGATGCCCATGCTCGTGCTCGATGCCTCATGCCATGTGCCATCAGACCTGCAATCCACAACCCATTCCCACTGCATTGTGATCCATCATCCCACTTGTACTGCACGTCACTCACATGCCCCCACGCCACACGCCGTCTCTACCCACCCCCCTCGTCTTCCCCAGCCTCCTTTCCAATTCCATTCCCATCACCCATTGCCTGACTGCCCTGCCACTCGAGCCGCTGTTGTTCCCATCACTGCCTATTGTCTCCCACAATCGCCCCTGTGCGTCCCCCAGGTGTCCAAGGAGCACTTCCCTGCGGTGGCCATTGGCTACAAGGACCCGCGCGTCAACGTCACTGTGGGCGACGGTGAGCGAGCGCTGGTGGTGACGGCAGAGTGCGTGCATGCTGCAGCAGTGTGCGCGTGCGTATGTGTGGGCATGCTGTGTAGAACCAGTGTGGCCATGGCTACAAAGACCTGGGCATGAACGTCACTGTGGGTGCTGTGAGTGAGCCTCCATCACACCTGCATGCACGCATGCTCAAGTGTGAGCATTGTGCAGAGCATTGGTGCCCACAGTGTTTGTGTGTGTGTGTGTGTGTGTGTGTGTGTCGATGCCTGTGTCAGCGCGCGCATCAAAGTGAGCATCAGTGTGTATATATCATCTCCTCTCCACACACTTCGCCTCCTCACCCACACAACGAATCGACCCAATCGCATCTGACCCTCGCTTGCTGCCACACCTCTCATCTGCAACCCCTAATGCTCCCTTTGCCTCCCTCTCCCCTTGCCACCATTTCTCCCCAACCCACGCCCACAACATCCTGTCCGTCCAGTGTCTTCCTCTTCTCCACTCTCATGTCTTTCTTTCCTCTCCCCACCCTCTCTCCCTCCGCTCGTGCAATCCAGGAGTGGCGTTCCTCAAGGCGGTGCCAAAGGGCACGTATGATGCCATCATCGTCGACTCCTCCGATCCCATCGGTACGCCGCTGCCTTCTCCTGCTCTCACTCACTCACTCCCCTGGTGTGCTTCCACTCGTTCTGGGTCGACTCAAAACACATCATCCTCGACTCCTCTGATCCACGCTCCTATCCCTCCTCCCCCAACGCCCCTCCCCTTTCCCTCTCCCCTGCCCCCTTAATCAATCCCACAGGCCCCGCGCAGCAGCTGTTTGAGCGGCCCTTCTTCGAGTCGATGGCGCGTGCTCTGCGGCCGGGCGGTGTGGTGTGCACGCAGGCGGAGTCGCTGTGGCTGCATCTGCCCATCATCAAGGACATTGCCCTCGCCTGCCACCACGCCTTCAAGGGCTCCGTCAACTACGCCTGGACCAGCGTCCCCACCTACCCCAGGTGGGACAGGGTTGTGTGTCTTGTGCTTCTCAGTTGGGTGGGCTTAGGATGGGCTTGGGGACAGAAAGGATTTGTTGTTAAATGGGGGTTCATTCGACCCGTTCTTGATTTATATTATTCGTCGAAATTCTTTTATGTTTTGTTTGTTTTGTTTGTCACTAGTTCTTCAATCTATCCTTCCGTTTTGGCTATTTGCAGTGGCACGATCGGCTTCATGGTGTGCTCGACCCCGGGGCCAGAGGTAAACTTCAAGGTCCCCTGCAACAAGATTGAGGACCAGCCTGAACGACCTGACAACCTGCCCAAGTTGCCGCCTCTAAAGTACTACAACTCTCAAGTAAGTGTTCTCGTTATGGGATACAGCCCATTGAGTTTTCTTGCTCTGTTGCTTTAGCTCCGTCAGCATGCTTGCAATCGTTTTCATGCTTGCACTCGTTTTCATGCTTGCACCCATTTGATCGCACACTTGCAGGTCCATTCTGCTGCCTTTGTTCTCCCGCAATTCGCCAAGGAAGCTCTTGAGCCCCACCTCACTAAGTAATGGTAGAAAGATGGCCAAAGAACTCATTTAGCTGTGAAATAGTTCAAAACCACTTTATTGAATAAATCCTGTTGAAGTATGTTAGGCTTAACACATTTAAGCACACAAAACATACCGTACCCGTTCCTGGCTTATGTACTGCTTACTGTACAGCTCGAGCAAGCATCAACTGTCCGTCTTCGTTTGCGTCTCGTCTTCGTCTTCATCGTGTTCTTCGACGGACGGCCTTGTTGAGCTACGGTCACAATTTGACTGACTGACGGCAAGCGTGGAAAAAAATATCCAATGATCAAGGACACACCAGCAAGGACGACAACATGCACCGCACTCCACCGTGGCATCAACACGAGCCTCGGGAACTCCGAGCGCGCAGCAAAAGCGACGGAGGGAGGGAGAGGACGCGCGCCAGCCGTGCCTGCGAAAAAGCTGACTGAAAACAGAACCCGAGAACGCGAGACCGACAGAAAGCTTCATGCACAAACGAAACCAGAAAAGCAGTTAGTTGCAGGCTAAAGCAGCACGGAGCTGCGCCAGCATGCGGCAGACAGCAGCAAGAGCATCTTACCCAGTACCCAAATCTCCGCCAGAATTCCCGCAGCCATTCTGCGCCAACCAATCTCCAACCCACTTGTAGTCTGTGAGAGGTAGATATCTCAGCACAACCTCGCCTCAACCCTTCAGATTTAACTCTCTATTCCCCTGTCCTCCGCCATGGTTATGTTTTGAGCAAGATATGGAAAATGGAGCGACAGATGGTCCCGACGACGACCCCTCAGGGCACATACATGTCTATAGTAGCGCTCAGCAGCAGCGAGGAGCGTCGTTCAACGCTGCTGCTCTCGACGGTTCCGCCACGCTTGCGTCTTTTCCCGCCGTCGTCGGCGCAACACCCGTCTCCGGTGCGTCGTCAGAGCGGCGTAACGCGCGTCACAGGCCGTCGTTTGAGTCCGCTAGAAAATAAGGCTTTAACTGGAATGGGGCTGGCAGTAATCGTGTCTGGGTAACAGAGTTGCTTGGTCTGCGCAGCACTGGCAAGTCCACTCCAGCGACGTGGCGCGGCCTCGCCGGTGCAGCGTTCTCGGCAGCACTGGACTCGTTTCCTGACGTCTTGTCGTCGTGTCCGCGTCTGAGTCGTTCCGTCGACCCTGTTAGGGCGGGACGACGTTCCCTTCTCATCGTTTCGCCGTGTTGTCGTCGCGTCGTCCGACCCTCAATACCGCCGCGCCTGGAATTGAAGAGAACTCTCTACGAAGCCTGTCGAGATTTTGAGACGCGCTGCGCGCACCTTAGCAAGCGACGTGCTCAGGAGAAATGCGAAATCGCGGCATGTCGACAGAAGGGATCTCGTTGCGCGCCAATGCGTCACATTCTCTAGAATCTGCTCCAATGCGCTCACCATCACGTAGCTCGATTGGCCATGAGCCACAATGCCGTGGTTACGTGGTAACTCTCTTTTAGCCACGTGTCAGCGAGTCCGCGAGTGAGCCAGGCGCGATTGCTGTCTCGAATCCGCGCTGTCCTTCCCTTGCTGCTGCTGCAGGATTGTTAGTTGCCGTTTGATCTGCGCTCTGCCAAAGCTAACCATCTGGATCCGCGTGTTCTGCTGTTATTCGATGCTGTTGCGCATTCATGCGATCTCTCTTCCCTCGTGTCGTCTGTCTCCTTCTTCTCTCTTCTTTCGGCGCCTGCTCTTGTCCCCTTCGTCCCTGTTCTCGTCTCCTTTCTATTGTGTGCAGTCGAAGTAAATGAGAGCACCTTCCATGCTCACACGCCAGCTCACACGCAGGACTAAGGAAACCCTCTTGTCACCTTTCTCTCTCCTCTTGTCACCTTTCTCTCTCCTCTCGTCTCGTTTCTCTCTCTTCTCGTCACCTGTCTCTTGTGTGCAGGCGCAGTAAGTGAGGGCACCTTCCACGCTCACACGCAGGAGCTGTCGTCCCTTGCTCTCCAACAGCTGCAGCAACAGCTGTACCAGCAGCAGCAGGATCAGCAGCAGCAGCAACAGCATCAGCAGCAACAACAGCAGCAAGCACCGCAACATCAGCCGCAGCTGCAGCAGCAGCAACAACTACAGCAGCAACAACTACAGCAGCAACAACTACAGCAACAGCAGCTGCAGCTGCAGCAACAACAGCATCAGCAGCAGCAACAGCATCAGCAACAGCAGCAACATTTACAGCAACAGCAGCTGCAGCTGCAGTGGCAACGACAACAACAGAAGCAACAACAGCAACAGCAACAACGAGTGCATGCACAGGATCCAGTCGCATTACAAGCAGATGACTTCAGATCGGCACGCCCACACAATGTAGGCCCTGTAGGCACCTTCTCTTCACCGCAAGCCTCGGCGGAGGGGGAGCGTCTGGGGACAGAATACCCCAATAGGGAGAGTTTGGATCCATCGCCTGCATCTGCTGCTCGCGAGGCATCGTCCCCAGCCACACCACCACCACCTGGCATCGCAGCACCAGCTCCTGCTGCTTCTCCTCTTGCCGCCTCTCCTGCCAACACGGCCCCTCCTGCAACTCCTGCTGTGGTGGCGGCCGGTGGAGCTGCAGCTGCTGCTGTTGCTGCTGGGGTTGGCAGTGGTGGGTGGGGAGTGCCACCCAGCATCGGTGCTCATCAGCACATACTGGCACAAGGAACGGTGCAGCAAGGCGCAGTGCTGCACCAAGCGGTGCAATGCGGTTCCCCTCGAAACCCTTCTTGTAGGGAACCGTCTGCAGATCCTTCCTCTGTGTCGCTTGCTGCTGCTCCGTCTGCCACCTGCGTTTCTCCTCCCCCGGATTCCTCTGCGACCCTCTCACCTCGTCCACTTGCCTCTCCTCACCAGTCCTGCTTCACACAATCTCAGATCCCAGCACCTGCTGCCACGTCAGCAGATGCGGGCGCAGCAAGTGCGCATGCTGCTGCCACGTGTGCAGTGGGCTACAGTGGCTTGTCTGGTGCTATTGCTCCAGCAGGGCCTGTCGTTGCTTCTGCTCTGTATGCCACTCAGCTGACTAGTCTGCCTGCCGCTTGCTCACCTGTCACCAGTCCTGCTGCAAAACCTGCTACTTGTCCTGTTACGAGTCCAGTTACGAGTCCAGTTACGAGTCCAGTATCAAATCCTGTTACAAGCCCCGTTTCAATTCACGTTACAAGTCCTGTTTCAAATCCTGCAACGAATCATGTCACAGGTAGGGTCCTGGCAGGCCGTGTGGGAAGTAGCACAGGCCAGCAGCAGGGTACACTGACCGGGGGTGCTGCCTCCTCCCAGCTCATGGCCTCTCTCACTGCAGCGCCAGCGGTGGGGACAGGAGCTGTGGCGAGTGCAGGAACAAAATCGTCTCCAGCAAGAGCAGCAGGCAGCAGCGCACAGCACCCTGCAGCTGCAGCAGCAGGCGCAGGAGGAGGAGGGGGGGGCGGAGGAGGTGCAGCAGAGAGTGCGTCACAGTTGTCAGAAGCGCTGGCAGCCGCGGCAGCAGGGGGTGCCGCGGGGACAGGGGGAGCAGCGGGGGCGCAGCTGTCAGCAGCGCTGGCGGCAGCGGGGGGCAGCAGTGCGCAGCTGTCGGCTGCACTGGCGGGCCTCACGGGGAGCAGCAGAGGCACCGCCTCCAATGAACCCCGCCTCAGAGACGTGCTCAGTGACCCCCTCACGTGAGTGCAGTGACCCCCTCACGTGAGTGCAGTGACCCCCTCACGTGAGTGCTCACTGCTGCTGTTGCATGTGAGCGAGTGCAGAGCAGATGTCGTAGGCATCCACCCACAGTGTGCCTCACTTACTCCTTTACGTGGCGTGACCGTTTTTGCCTTTGCCAGCAGCATGCACATCCGTGTGGCTGCTGGACGGTCCGTGCGGCTTGGGAGCACTAATTGCTGTGCTTTAGTGGCTGGAAGCTGGCTGTCTCTGTCTCATTTCTTCCAAAATGTTGCAGCGTAATCGTTGCATGCGTTGCGACCTTTATCTGACTGCAGCAATTGTTGGACATGTTGTGTGTGTGTGTGCTTTTTTTTGTGTGTATGCATTCGTGTGCATGCGTACATGCATGCATACATGCTATGCGTGTGTGTGCGTGTGTAACCATGCGTGCGTGTGCGCGCGTGGATGTCATGTGTGCACACATCCATGTGCTTGTGTATCCGTGGTTGCACACAGGGGTCGCCTGCTTGATGACGCCGTGGTGGGGTGCTGCGGCCATTCCTTCGGAGGGGCAACGCTGGCCGTTGTGCGCGAATCAGTGAGCACCCACTTCCCTTCCACCTCCCACCTCCCACCTTCTCACTCCGCTCCGCCCTGCAATCACTTTCAAACCGCACTGTACCACTCGCCATCATGTCACGCCTCAGGTGTAGCTGCACCCAATGCACCGCCTTGCTGCTGAACCCTTCACTACCTCCTCCTCCTCGCCAGCTCCTCATGTCCTACCATTCTGCATCCGCTTCCATCACCGTGTGTATCATCACCTCTCTTTTCTTTCTGCCATGCTTTCCCAACCTCTCCTGCCTTCTCTCCCTTGCTCCCCATTCTCCCACCTTGTGACTCGTTCCCCGAGAGCACATCAACCCTGCTGTGTTTCGAGTCGACTCAAAACTCACATTCTCCCCCATTCCCCCTCGTCTCTTCAGAATACCTCGAGTGCGGGGCGCACATCGACGCCGCTGTCTTCTGAAAACAATTCCTCCCCTCTCCCCCCTCGCCCCTCCAGAGCACGTGCCCCGAGTGTGGTGCGCACATTGACGCCGCCACGCTCACCCCCAACCTCACTCTGCGTGCCGCCGTCGCCGCCTTCCGCCGCGAGTCCAGCTCCCTCGCTGCCGCCGCCATGGCTGCTGCTGCTGCCGCCGCTGCCCAGGTGCGTTGTTCACTTTACTGAGGTGAATGGGTGGGTTTGATGTGAGCAAGGGCAGTAAGCTTGGGCCGACTCAACGAGTCCAGCTCCCTTGCTGCCGCCGCCATGGCTGCTGCTGCTGCCGCCGCTGCCCAGGTGCGTTGTTCACTTTACTGAGGTGAATGGGTGGGTTTGATGTGAGCAAGGGCAGTAAGCTTGGGCCGACTCAACGAGTCCAGCTCCCTTGCTGCCGCCGCCATGGCTGCTGCTGCTGCTGCCGCCGCCCAGGTAAGTTGCCTAGTGAAGCTAGATGGGTAGTTTTGTTGTGAGGTATGTCCGGGAGTGTGGGATGGCAGTGAGCTTGTTCCCTCACCGTTCCCTCTACTCTCTCTCACGCCTCCCTGCTTTCCCCCCCGTTCCTCCTCCCCTCTTCCCCCCCGCCGATTCAACCTGCCCCCCAGCTATCCGCGGACACGCCCACCCACGCGCACCACCACGCCTCCTCAGCCTCACAGCACTCCCCGTCACTCTCCTTCGCTGTCGCTGCTGCCGCCGCTGCGGCCACAGCAGCCGGGTCCCCACCAGCAGCGCCCATGGGGGGCCGAGGAGGGGCATCCCTCCTCTCCTCCTTCACCGCTTCCGCCTCTCCTTCTGCCTCGAAGCCCGCCGCCCCGCTCCAAACCCTCCCTGGTCCGGCCCGAACCAGCTACACACCTCCAGGCTCGGTCACCGCAGCCAGCCTCCGAGCCTCAACCGAGGCTCCCCAGGCGGGCACACAACAACCCGCCCATCCCGCACCAGTCCGGCCCGTTCGATCCTCCAGCACAGCCCAGTTCCCGTTCCGAGTGAACGACGTGGTGCTGATCAAGGGCAACAAGCGCACGCCGGAGCACTTCATAGGGCGCAAGGCCATCATCACCACGCAGTGCCTGAACGGGTGGTACATGGTGCGCACGCTCGATGGCGCCGCTGATGAGGTGCGCCTGCAGTACCGGTCGCTGGAGAAGATCCATGCTGCTGGTGGTGTTGGGGGAGGAGGGGCAGGGGGGAGTGGCGGGGGAGGAGGAACGGATGGGGTTGGTGCTGGCGGGGTTGGCGGGGGAAGTGTGGTGACAGGGAGTGGGGGAGGGGGGAGAGGAGGGGCGGGTGGAGGCGAGGGGGAGAGTCATCGGCTGCTGCCGCCAGCAGGGGTGCCGCGGGGGCGAGGGGCGGGGCATGGTGGAGCACGCAGAGAGACCAAAGCCAGTGAGTGCTGCTCCTTGTGTGGCTTGGAGGGTTGATGCGCGTGCTGCTGCTGGTATGGCTGAGTGCGGCCATGCTTGTGAATCTCGTGAATCCATCTGCACTCAACTCAATCCTTACTCTAGTAGCTTCGTTCCCAAAATATTGTGCCAGCACTAAATGCATTCGTTCAGCCGTCTTCGCTGCTTGCTTCATCTGCAAATACCCTCCCCCACATCCCTTCCTCCCCCCCACCTCTCCCCAATGTCATCCCCCCTTCTTCCCCCAATCCCGCCACCTGTGGTAAAGAACCTGTTATCCCAAACTCACCTTCCCCTCTCCACTATCCCCGTCCCCTTTTCAAAATATTATCTCCTTATCCCTATATCCATTTCCCTGCGTGCCCACTCTCCACCCGGTCTTCCCTTTTCCCTGCAGTGGGGCGGGGCAGGGGGGGACGGGGAGCGGGGAGGGCGGCAACGAATGCGTCGCCCATCAGCACGCCCGCCTCGCTCTGCGGCAGTCTCTCCACGCCCAACGCCTCCCTCTGGACCGGTGCGTCGCTTCCCCACCCTCCCCCCTGCCTCGTACCTCCTGTGTTGCTCATCTCTCTGCCTCTGCCTCTTGCTCGCTCCTCTCAGCCTCGCACCTGTTTTCTTCCCCTGGTGGCCTTTCCGTGAACTTTGAACAAGCACCGTTCTCCCTATCGATCGTGCAACCTATGCGTTGTGAATGAATGGATAGCTTTCCTCCTCTTCCCGGTACCTTCGCAGCCAACTCTCCTCACAAACTTTCCTAATGGGCAATTTGCTTCTGCTTTGTTGTGTTCCAAGGGCTCAAATGTCTCTTTCCCCAATCTTCCTCAACATTCCTCACACCACCCTCCTCCTGCACACCCCAACCCCTCCCGCACCGCCCCAACACACAGGTTCGGTGGCAGGTTCGGCAGCAGCGTCGGATGCAGCGGGGGGGGCATCGCGGTCAGTGTCGGTGTCTGGTGACTTTGGCATGTGCAGCGGGCCGGCAGGGGAGGTGGAGCAGGGCGCCATGTCCACCACTCCCAGAAGCGGCACCTCCCATGTCACCCGCATGTCCCATGCCGCCCCCATGCCCCACATGCCCCATGTTCCCCACATGCATGGTGGTCGTGCTATGGCTGCGACTACACCGCACACTAGCATGTCAACGCCTCATCACGCCATGCCGTCTGCCCACCACAGCTCATCAACGGCTCCACAGAGCACGGTGGTTTATCCAACGGCCAGCAGCGCGCCCACCACGCCTGCTTCCATTGGCCACGCTGCCATGCCCATGCCTGCAAGCCCAGGCTTGGCCGTGCCTGCCAGTCCAGGCCCGGCCGTAGCAGCAAGCCCAGGCTCGGTGGGGCGAGTGCAGCGAGGGCTGGGTGTGCAGGCGAGCCCAGGCTCGGCAACGTTCCGTCCCTTGTTCCAGACAGGCCGGGGGTATGCTGCGCAGAGAACCGATCCTGGAGGAGGTTCGGTAGTGGACGGGGCGGCAGGTGCATCAGGGGTGGCAGGAGGCAGAGCTGAGGGGTGTGCTGCGATGGGTGAGGGGACAGGGCTGACGGGCTCAGTGCAAGCAACCAGATTCGGTGCCCCACAAGCGGTGAGCTTCGCAGCAGCTGAGTTGTCGACAGCGGGAGCAGCAGCAGGTGGTGCTGTAGCAGCAGGGACGGATGGGACAGCAGGGCAGGGGCATTCCCTAGTAATGGGCGGTCAGAGGCCACCTGAAGGGGTGCTGAGGGGTGAAGGGTTCGGGCAGCAAGTGGGTGTGCAGACTACAGGGCAGTGTATGGTGCAGCAGCCCCTAGGTCAGCAGGGTCAGATGGGGCAGCAGGGTCAAATGGGGCAGCAGGGTCAGATGGGGCAGCAGGGTCAAATGGGGCAGCAGGGTCAAATGGGGCAGCAGGGTCAAATGGGGCAGCAGGGTCAAATGGGGCAGCAGGGTCAAATGGGGCAGCAGGGTCAAATGGGGCAGCAGGGTCAAATGGGGCAGCAGGGTCAAATGGGGCAGCAGGGTCAAATGGGGCAGCAGGGTCAAATGGGTCAGATGGGTCAAATGAGTCAGCTTGTCCTTCAGGAGCAGAGCCAACCATTCAATCAGCCCGGTCAACCAAGTCAGCAAGGCCAAGCGAGTCAAGGCTATGCACCGCCAGGTCAGCAGCAGTGGAGCACATCACAGGGGCCAGGGCCGCGGCCAGGAGGTGCAGAGACAGCGCAGGGGTGGCAAGCAGCAGTGCAGGGGCAGGGGGCTACTGCCGTGCAAGGGGCAGGGGGCGTGATTCTGAGTCCGATGAGCGTGGGTGGAGGGCAAGGCGGTGCAGTGGTTGGTCAGGCAGGGATGATGCCCAGCCAGGGCGGCATGGCAGAGAGTGAGGGGCGTGGGATGGCAGGGCAGGGGGGAGCAGTGCAGCAGGCGATGGGGAGGCAGCAGCAGCACAGCTGCGCACCAGGAGGCTTCCTCCCTGGCGCTGTTGACATGCTGCCTGCAGCCTCCAGCTATGTAAGCTGCCATGCTGTGAGCTGCCATGCTGTGAGCTGCCATGCTGTGAGCTGCCATGCTGTGAGCTGCCATGCTGTGAGCTGCCATGCTGTGAGCTGCCATGCTGTGAGCTGCCATGCTGTGAGCTGCCATGCTGTAAGCTGCCATGCTGTGAGCTGCCATGCTGTGAGCTGCCATGCTGTGAGCTGCCATGCTGTGAGCTGCCATGCTGTGAGCTGCCATGCTGTGAGCTGCCATGCTGTGAGCTGCCATGCTGTAAGCTGCCATGTTGTGAACCCAGCTCAGCTGCTCCTTCTCCAGCTTCTTTGGCACCTCTCCCATGTGCTGCTCTCTCCGCTCTCTCCCTGTGTTGGAATATACGTCTGGCGTATCAGACGCGTACCGACTATACGGTGACGTACGTACGCTATTCGCTTCGATTCCAGCCTCAGAAAGCGCTCTGAATACGCACTGTCAGGCAGGGAAAAAAACCTTTCGGGCAGGGAAAAAAAAGGATTTCCCGCGCGGTTCTGGCGGCGGAATGCCAGACCTGCGCTCCTCTGGCTACTAGCGTTCAGCTGCTTGTGAGATTGTGGTTGCTAAATTTGAGTTCGAAATGGTTACATCGACATCTGAGTTCGAAATGGTTGAATTCGACATTTGCGAGATTTTTGTTTGTTTGTTTGTTTGTTTTTTTTTTCCAACGGGCTGCCCGACCCCGCGTATCTCGTATTATGGGCCGTATCACGTTTTTCCGTATATACGATCACGTACAAACGTGATACGCCTCCCCCCCCCGAGCGTTTTTTCCAATATAGCTCTCTCCCACGTGCTGCTCTCTTAAGGTGCCGCCCTCTGCCTCCTGCTACCGTTTCTCGTCCTATTCTTTCACTCCCTTGCTTCCTTCTCCCCTCATCTACCTCTTCGCTCCTCGTCCTTTACGCCTTGTCTTGCGAATCTGCCCTCTCCCCACCCCTCTCCCCCCACCGCTCTCCCCATCCCTCTCCTTGCTCTCGGATCTCCCCTGCAGGGCGGTGGGTTCACAAGCAGCAGCGGAGCACACCTCCTTCCTTTGCCCGCCACTCAGAGCCTTGCCGCCCAGCAGATCATGGCAGCCACGCAGCAGCAGCAGCAGCAGCAAAGTGTGATGTCTTCTCAGCACAATCTGTTGCAACAGCAGCATCAGCAGCAGCATCAGCAGCAGCAGCAGCAGCAGCAGCAGCAACAGCAGCAGCAGCAGCAGCTACAGCAGCAGCAGCAGCAGCAGCAGCAGCAGCAGCAGCAGCAGCAGCAGCAGCAGCAGCAGCAGCAGCAGCAGCAGCAGCAGCAGCAGCAGCAGCAGCAGCAGCAGCAGCAGCAGCAGCAGCAGCAGCAGCAGCAGCAGCAGCAGCAGCAGCAGCAGCAGCAGCAGCAGCAGCAGCAGCAGCAGCAGCAGCAGCAGCAGCAGCAGCAGCAGCAGCAGCAGCAGCAGCAGCAGCAGCAGCAGCAGCAGCAGCAGCAGCAGCAGCAGCAGCAGCAGCAACAAGGTGTGTTTGGCAGCGAGCATATGCTGGAGGCGCAGCAGCAGAGGCAGCGGGTGCAGTGGCGGGCGGCAGCAGAGGCGGAGGTGGAGAGGAGCTCTGGGGTGCGCCGTGCCCTCCACTCCTCCTGCACTCCACCAGCCCAGGACTCGCACGGGCAAGGGCAGGTTTACGGGCAGGTTCAGGGGCAGGCTGAGCGTGAAGCACAGGCGCAGGCACAGGGGCAGCAGGTGCGATCTCAGGTGGTGAGTCCCCCGCCTGGTGTAGTGAGTCCCCCAGGCAGCATGGTGATGGGGGGTGCGTTCCTGGATGCTGTGAGCCCCCCGTTTGGGTTTGTGAAGCGTGAGGAGCAGCAGCTGGAAGGATTCTCCCTGGGGCAGCAGCAACTAGCGCAGCAGCAAGCGCACCAGCAACAGCAAATAGAGCAGCAGCTGCAGCAGCAGCCACAGCAACAACTACAATTTGCAGTACAGGATTTCAAGCAGCCTTCCATGTATGCACCTAATGTTGCAACCAAGGAAGAGAGGTGCGGTATGAACAGCAACAAGGGCCCAGACACTGTGGTCTGCTTTGACTCCCAGAACGGCGCAGAGAACAACAAGAGGTCGGGAAACGGCTGTGCCCCCCCTACAGTAGCAGCACCGGTATCACCACCACAGGCACCACAGGCATCGTCGGTAGCAACAACAATCCTTCTTCCCTCCCACGCGAGCAGCTTGCAATCACAGAAGCAACTGCAGCAGGAGATGCAATCTGCATTGCAGGGGGCGGAGAGGGTGACTACAACGAGGCCTTTGCCTGTGACTATGGTGAGATCGGGCTCGAGGATTTGTCACGTGGGGGGGGCGAGCTTGACACCGGCGGACTGGACTGGTTCGACCAGTTTTGAGAAAGAAGGGAGGAGCGGTGGGCTGTCGGCTGCAGCTGTGCTGCATGCATGCCCGTTGAATGTGGTGGCAGGTGGTGCTCCAAAGGATATGCAGCTTCTTGATCATTCTCAAAGATCTTGCACAATTACTGCAGCCATGCCGTACTCATACCCATTGGATGTGGCAGGAGGTGCTGCTTTAGAAGACAAGCAGCTTGGGCTTTTGGGACTGAAGCCTGTGAATGGAAGCCAGCAGTGCAACCGGTGCAGCTTGCCACGTGGCAGCATCTCGCTGGATGAAGCATGGGAGGCTTCCTCTATTGGATCAGTTAGAGAAGGAGCAGCATCAGTAGCAGTGCCTGCAGCAGCGGCAGAAGTAGCAGCAGTAGCAGCAGCAGCACCAGCAATAGCACCAGCACCAGCAATAGCCGGAGCAGCAGCAGCAGGGTGTGTGCTGCCGCAGCAGTTCCCAGGTCGCCGTGTGCCCTCCTCCACAGCCAGAGCGCTTTTCACAGACTCGCCTTCCTCCCCGCATGCCCCCTCACCAGCCCCTGCCGCATGCCTTGCCCGTCCCAATAGGCCCACCGTTGCTGCCAGTGGTGCTGCCAGTGTTGCGTCTGCCACCGTTGCATCTGCCAACATTGCAAGCGCCGTGGAGGCTGCTTCTGCAGCTTGCTCAGGGCCTTGGGTGAAGGCCAGTGCTTGGGATGCTGCTTGGGGTGCTGTGGCTGCCAGTGGTGCTGCTGGCAAGGATGCAGTGACAGGAGCTAGTGTTGTGGAGGAGAATGGTGGTGATGCTCCTGATACGTACGCCAATGGGGTCGATGCTGATGCTCCTGATGCTGCTCCTGATGCGCATGCATCGGTGCATGCTGCGAGTTTCAACACACAGTCGCCATCTAACCCTCTGGTGAGTGTGACAGCAGATGATGCAGGGGCAGGTTCGATGGAAGAGAGGGAAGAGGAGGGAGAAAAAGAAGTGGCAAGGGCAGGTGCAATGGAAGAGAGGGAAGGAAAGGAAGTGGCAGGGACAGGTGCAATGGAAGAGAGGGAAGAAAAGGAAGTGGCAGGGACAGGTGCAATGGAAGAGAGGGAAGAAAAGGAAGTGGCAGGGACAGGTGCAATGGAAGAGAGGGAAGCGATGGGAGAAAAAGAAGTGGCAGGGTCAGGTGCAATGGGAAAGAGGAAAGATGGAGAAGAGGAAGTGGGAGGGGAAGGGGAAGAAGGGGGGAACGGAGAATTGGGAGGAGAAGGGGAAGATGGAGAAGAAGAGGATGTGGGAGGGGAAGGGGAAGAAGGGGGGGAAGGGGAGAGTAAGGAGAAACAGGGGGCGCAGGAAGGGGGATCAGATGCGGGCAAGGGGGATAGGGGAAGGGGAGAGGAGGGACGTAATGAGAATGGGGGGAGGGGCGAGGAGGGAGAGGGGGGCGGTGAGTGGGGTGGAGGAGGTGGCGCGGGGGGAGGCGAGGATGGGGAGGAAGGAGGAGATAACAGGGGAGATGGTGATAGGGGAGATGGTGATAGGGGAGATGAGGGAGAGGATGATGAGGGAGAGGATGATGAGGGAGAGGAGAAGAAAGCAGAAGGGGACGAGGAAGGGGAAGGGGAAGAGGAAGAAGCAGGAAGAGAAGAGGAGGGTGGGGCTGAAGGGGCGGCAGCGGTGGGCGCTGGGGCAGAGAGGAGCGGGACAGCCGGGGAGTGCAGTGAGGGAGGGGAGGTGAACGTGAGGCGGCTTGGAGCTGGCTCTATCAGCCATGCGGGCCGTGTGGGCTCAACCCTCTGTTCTGACACACAGGCCGTGGCGGTGTCATCACAAGGGGCGGCGCCATCACAGGGGGCGATGATGCTATTATCAGGGGCGACCCCATGGCAGGGCGGCAGGGCAGGGGAGGGCAAGGACAGCACCACCACTGCCTCCGCCTCTCCCAAAGTGAGTCATCTCACCAATGTGTGCCGCTTGCAATGCAAATTGCTGCACCCTGCCCTCGTTCCCCCACCCCCTTGGTTAGGTTCGTTGGCCATCAATCACAACCGGTTCGCCAGTCATCCCTGCTTTCGTCATGCCAACCCCACCCGTTCTCTTACTGCGCCAACCCTTGCCCTTTGAATCAACTCTGAACTGAATTCGTGTAATTCCCCAACCCAACCAACCCGTGCCTCCTCAGATGACGGCTCTGGACCTTCTGAGGAGAAAGAGCCCAGCGCCCCCATCCATCTTCCGCCCACCCATGCCAACTCCACTGCCCGCACCCCCACCACCTGCACCCCCACCACCTGCACCCCCACCACCTGCACCCGCACCGGTTGCACATTCAGCACTGGCAGCAGCAGCAGCAGCAGCAGCGGCGGCTCTTTCAGCAACTCCTCTGTCGCCAGCCACACTCGCATCGGCACCGCCAGCTGCACCCGCAGTGCGAGGTGCACCCACAGTGCCAGCTGCACCCACAGTGCGAGGTGCAGCAGGTGCAGCTGCAGTTGCAGTGCAGTCCGCACCAGCAGCAGTGTCCCCAGCAGTGCGTGGTGCAGGTGCTGCAGGAGTGGGTGGGGGACAGGATGGTGCGTTGTTGGCAGGCGAAGATGAGGAGGCGTTGGTGGGGGAGGGGCGTGAGGAGGAACGAATGGTGGTTGAAACCGAGCAGGGGAATGAAGGGAGGGAGGAGGGAAATGAGGAGGGCAATGAAGAGGGATACGATGAGGGTGTGAGACAAGGGGAAACAGGCGAGGGGGGGAGTGAGGAAGAGGAGGAAGAGGGCTTGCTAGGGATGGAGAGTGCAAATGAGTGTGTGGGTAGCACACAAGTGGTCCGGCCTGGAAGCATGGCTGCGAGTGCAGGTGGTGGGGGTGGTGGTGGGGATGGTGATGGTGATGGTGATGGTGATGGTGATGGTGATGGTGATGGTGATAGTGATGGTGATAGTGACGCTGGTGGTGATGGTGATAGTGTTAGTGATGGGGATAAAGGAAAGGAGATGGACGTGAGTGTGCTGGCACCCCAGGCGGAAGGGAGTGCTGCTGGTGTGGCAGGTGGGGTCACTATGGCTGACACAGGCACTGCTGCTACTGGCGTCAATGCTGCTACTGGCGTCACTGCTGCTACTGGCGGCACTGCTGCTACTGGCGGCACTGCTGCTACTGGCGTCACTGCTGCTACTGGCGGCACTGCTGCTACTGGCGTCACTGCTGCTACTGGCGGCACTGCTGCTACTGGCGTCACTGCTGCTACTGGCGGCACTGCTGCTACTGGCGGCACTGCTGCTACTGGCGTCACTGCTGCTACTGGCGGCACTGCTGCTACTGGCGTCACTGCTGCTACTGGCGGCACTGCTGCTACTGGCGGCACTGGTTGTGACACGCATGAAGGGGACTTGGTGCTCAAAGAGAGTGATTCGGGAAGAGAGTGGTGGCGAGGCGGAGAGGGAGGGGTGGTGGGGCGGGGAGGGCCAAGCTTGTCTTTGGAGGGGCGTCCAGAGGAGACAGACGAGCAGGAGGGCGAGCAGGAGGGCGAGCAGTTGCAGCAGGAAGCAGAAGAGGACCAGATGCAGAGGCAGGAGCAGGAGCGGCAAAGGGTGAGTACGCTTGCCGTCTCCAATATGAACGCTGGTGCTGATTATGATGGTAGGGGCGCTGGCTTTGCTGCCAGGCGTGGCGGTGAGAGTGGCAGCACAGCTGCCCGTGCTGCCATGGCTGTAGGGGCTGCGCTCGCAGGGCAGTGCAAGGAGGCACGTGGGGTGTTGAGCGAGGAAGGGATGAGCAGGGAGGGTGGTGAGGGCAGTGCGGGTGGCGCGGGTGGGCAGGATGAGCAGGAGAAGGGGGGCGGGACGGGCGGGGCGTGTGAGCAGGGAAGCGCGGGTGAGAGGGAAGGGGGCGCAGAACAAGAGGTGGGAGCCAAAGCGGAGGGCAAGAGGTGTGTTGAGGAACCGGCGGTGGTGGTGGAGGGGGACGTGGAGGAGGGGTCGGACGAGGGGGTTGGAGGTGATGCGGTGGTGTTTGTAGGGGTAGGAGGGGTGGGAGGGGGAGGGGGAGGGGGTGTGGAGGCAGGGGCAGGAAAAGGGGAGGCAGTGGAGGAAGTGGGGAGGGGGAGGAGGGGGAGGAGGAGGGGAGGCGGGGTGAGGGTGGGAGGGCGAGGAGGGAGGCAGAGGGGGCTCGTTGTGCCGAGGGCAGGTGGACGCCACATGGTGCGTTGAATGTGTGGGCACTGGAGGGGCCAGTGGGTGAACGGGTAGTGTGGGGATATATGTGTTCGCTTGGGTGTGAGTGTGTGTAGAGGGGTGCGTGGGTGTGTGTGCACGTGTGCGTGTGTGTGTGCATGTGTGTTTGTGCGTGTGTGTATGTGGGTGTGTGGGGGGGACTGGTGTTAGAAATGTATGTATAGCATGCTAAGTATAAAAGGGGATGGTGCTACACCCAACTTTGGGTGTAGCTTGCTTTGTAGGTCTACACCAAACTTTGTGGTGTAGACTTGCAAGTTGGGGTGCCAATCCAACCCACAAGTGTCGGAGCCCCCAAGTGCAAGTTGGGTACCCCCTCTTTGCAACCCACAAGTTGGGTGCCCCCTCCTTGCAACCCATATGGTCCTTGTTGCAAGTTGGGTGCCCCCTCCTTGCAAGTTGCCATAGGGACTGCCCAACCACCCAACTTACTCCCTTCCCTTCCAAGCTCCTCTTGCATCCTATGTATTCTCCCTTCTTCCCTAATCAACGAATTCATTCACTTCACAATTTTCACATGGTATAGAGCTAATTTTTCCTAGGCCTTACCTCTCCCCTCCCTCCAGTTTTTTTTTTTCTTTCATGGGCCCACCCTTTCCCACTTAGACGCCGTGGCCTAGACCGCCGCCGTCGCCCCCAATCGCCCGCCATTTCTTCTCCCGCGGGCATTTCGCCCGTCAGTTCTGCTCCCGAGGGCATTTCGCCCGTCAGTTCTGCTCCCACAGGCATTTCGCCCGTCGGTTCTGCTCCCGCGGGCATTTCGCCCGTCAGTTCTGCTCCCGCGGGCATTTCGCCCGTCAGTTCTGCTCCCGCGGGCATTTCGCCCGTCAGTTCTGCTCCCGCGGGCATTTCGCCCGTCAGTTCTGCTCCCGCGGGCATTTCGCCCGTCAGTTCTGCTCCCGCGGGCATTTCGCCCGTCAGTTCTGCTCCCGCGGGCATTTCGCCCGTCACTTCTGCTCCCGCGGGCATTTCGCCCGTCACTTCTGCTCCCGCGGGCATTTCGCCCGTCACTTCTGCTCCCGCGGGCATTTCGCCCGTCAGTTCTGCTCCCGCGGGCATTTCGCTCGTCAGTTCTGCTCCCGCGGGCATTTCGCTCGTCAGTTCTGCTCCCGCGGGCATTTCGCCCGTCAGTTCTGCTCCCACGGGCATTTCGCCCGTCACTTCTGCTCCCGCGGGCATTTCGCCCGTCAGTTCTGCTCCCGCGGGCATTTCGCCCGTCCGTTCTGCACCCGCGGGAAATTCGCCCGTCCGTTCTGCTCCCACGGGCGTTTCGCATCTTCCCCACGCTTCTGCCGCCCCCCCCTCCCCCCCTTTCCTCCCCCTTCCCCCTCGCTTCCTCCTCCTACGGGCCATCCAGCCCTCCTCCCCCTTCCCCCCTCGCGTCCTCCTCCTACGGGCCATTCAGCCCTCCTCCCCCTCCCCCCCCCTTCCCCCTCTCCCTCCTCCTCTCCCTCTCCCCCCCCCCCTCAGCAGCAGCAGCAGCCGAACCAGCAGCAGCAGCGGCAGCAGCGGCAGCACCAGCCGCAGCAGCAGCAGCAGCAGCAGCTGCATCCTCCCTTCCCCCTCTCCCTCCTCCTCTCCCTCTCCCCCACCCCCCGGCAGCAGCAGCTGCACCCTCCCTTCCCCCTCCCCCTCCTCCTCTCCCTCTCCCCCCCCCCCCCCCCCAGCAGCAGCAGCGGCAGCAGCGGCAGCAGCAGCTGCACCCTCCCTTCCCCCTCTCCCTCCTCCTCTCCCTCTCCCCCCCCCCTCCTCAGCAGCAGCAGCAGCAGCGTGAGGTGCGCAGCGGCAGCAGCGGCAGCGGCAGAAGGAGTGCAGCGGCAGCAGCAGCATCAGTAGCAGCAGCAGGAGGAGGAGTGCAGCAGCAGTAGCAGCAGCAACCCCCCCCCCTCCTTTGGCCGCCGCAGGTCCACCCGCCGTCGCCCATCATGGCTGCTACCCCCTCTGCCCCTCCCCCCCTCCTCGCTGGACTGGTGTTACCCCTCGCCCCTCCCTCATGCACATTTCGACCCTCCCCTCCTTCCTCCCTGCTCACCTCCGCCTACTCACCCCTTCCCCCCCTCCCCAGCTGCAACGTTTTCGGCAGCTTCAACAGCAGCAGCCACAGTTTCTCCGGCCACAGCCGCCATTGATTCTCCAGTCGCAGCAACCACAGCGGCAGCAATGCTACCAGCAGCAGCAGCAGCCACAGCTGCAGTGGTGCTTCCAGCAGCAGCAGCAACCACAATTTCCCCAGCAGCAGCCGCAGCGGCAGCAGTGCCTCCAGCAACAGCAGCGGCCACAGTTTCTCCAACCGCAGCAGCCACAGCAGCAACAGTCCTTCCAACAGCCGCGGCAGCCACAGTTTCTCCAGCAGCAGCCGCAGCGACAGCAGTGCTTCCAGCAGCAGCATCTGCCGTTGTATCCCCCTTCTCTCCATGAGACGTATCTCCAGTACTCTGCGTCACCCCCTTCTCCTTCCTCCCGCACCCTGGACTTCGTCCTTGACAGTGGAGCCACCGAAACTGCATTGAAAGACGCTGGCACCCTCACCCCCCTTCCACTTCCCACCCAGGTTCATGGTGCCGACTCTAGTTTTTCCATCCCCTGCACTCACCTCTCCACCCTTCCTTGCACCGCTTTCCCGTCTGGTACAGTCACAGGTCTCCACATCCCCACCCTTCGCAATAACCTCCTCTCCCACCGTGAGCTCCAAGGCGTTGGTATTACCGCCATTTACCCTGGATTTGCTTCCTCCTGCGCATTCCCCTTTGCCCTCGCACTCGAATTTATACGCTCCGCACACCCCGTCCCTCGTTCTGTCACGTCACCACCCGTGCCGGTACTTCCACCGGTCCCCTTCCCCCTCTCCCTCCCCCTCCCCCTCCCCCCCCTGTATCCTCCTCCTCTACCCCATCCCCCTCCTCCTCCCCCCCCACCTCTTCCCCCACCCCTACCCCCTCCTCCTCTACTACCCTCTCCCACCCTGCAGTGCTCTTGCATCACAGACTCGGCCATCCCAACTTCGCTGCACTTCGCTCCTCCGTTACCTCTCGCCTCCTTAACAGCCTTCCTCCCACATTACCTCCCCTCCCCTCCTCCCCTGCTCCTCCATGCCCATCCTGCATTCATGGCAAGCTCAAACAGTCCCCCCATCACAATCATCCCACATTCGCTGCCGCCCCCATTGACCTTGTTCACATGGATCTCTGGGGCCCTTATCCTATCCGCTCCCGTCAGGGGCATCGGTACATGCTCGTGCTCGTCGACGACCACAGTCGTTACTCCACCGTCTTCTTTCTTCACACGAAAGACCAGGTGCCGGCTGTGGTCATCATCTGGGCTGAGCAGTGTCGCACTCACTTCAAACGCCCCATCGGCCGCCTTCACTCTGACGGTGGGGGTGAGTTCATCAATCATAACCTTTCCACTTACTGCAACACATACGGCATTCAGCAGACCTCCACCCTCCCCCACTCCCCTCAGCAAAACGGCATCGCTGAGAGTCGCATCCGTGAGATCACCAAGATTGCTCGCTGCCTTCTTGCTCACGCCTCCACCCCTCCCTCCCTCTGGAGCTATGCCCTCCTGCATGCCGCCCTCCTCCTCAATCTCCGCTCCCACCCTCAGCATCCCTCCTCCTCCCCCACAGAACTCTGGTCCCAGGCCAAGCCCGACGCTGCCGGCCTTCGTGTTTGGGGGTGCAAGGCGTTCTTCCTCATTCCACCGGCCGATTGCTCCCGCGCGGCTGGAAAGCTCGCCCCTCGTGCCCTGGAGTGCGTCTACCTCGGGCACAATCGCGATTCCCCAGGCTACCTGTTCCTCCACCCTCCCACTAATCGCCTCATCCGCAGCATTGACGTCGTCTTCGACGAGTCCATTCCCTACTACTCCTCTCCTCCTCCTGTCCCTCTCCCTCCTCCCACTCGCCCCCTCGCTTGGACCGACACCGTCCTCCCGCCTCTTCTCCCTCCAGCGCCTCTCCTCCCGCCTGTCGCCGCTCCGCTCCCGCCTTCCTCCTCTGCCGACGTCTATGACCCTGCCGCACCGGCCTCCCCGGCCCACTCAGCTGCACCCGCTCCCTCCTCTCCCTCCTCCTCTCATTCTCCCCCTTTTCCGCAGCAGTTGCAACAGCAGCCGGATCAGCAGCACCAGCAGCAGCAGGGGCAGCAGCATCCGCAGCGGCCGGGGCAGCAGCAGCAGCAACGGCCGGGTCAGAACCAGCAGCAGCAGCAGCCGGGTCAGCACCAGCAGCAGCAGCAGCAGCAGCAGCAGCAGCAGCAGCAGCAGCAGCAGCAGGGGCAGCAGCAGGGGCAGCAGCAGCAGGGGCAGCAGCATCAGCAGCAGCCGGGTCAGCAGCAGCAGGTGCAGCAGCCGCAGCAGCAGCCGGGGCAGCAGCATCAGCATCGGCCGGGGCAGCAGCAACAGCAGCAGCCGCAGCAGGGACTGCAGCAGCAGCAAGGGCAGCAATTACAGCAGCACCAGCAGCAGCAGCAGCGACGTGCAACTTCTCGCTCCTCCCCTTTCCTCCTCCCTCGCATGCATACGCGCTCCGTGGACAAAATCCTTGGTGCCCCTCCCCTCGCCTCCATTCAACTCCTCGAGGACTCCCATGAGGAGTTCCTCAACATTCGGCAACACACATCTTTCCTTGCCTCCCTCTACCTTGACTTCCTCGGCTTTCCCGTCCTTGGCGCCACCTCCACCCCCACCATCTTCACTCCCACCACCTTCCAAGAGGCCATCACCTGCCCTGGCGCGGACAAATGGATCGCGGCGATATTTCTGGAGTGCGAGGCATTCATTCGCAACGACTCCTTCATCGATGTCCCCCTCCCAGCCGACGCCAACCTCGTTGAGGGCAAGTGGATCTTTCGGGTGAAGCAGCTTCCGGGTGAGGAGCCGGTCTACAAGGCACGCTACTGCGCCAAGGGTTTCACGCAGACTTGGGCTGAGGATTACTGGTTTACCTTCGCCCCCACCGCCAAGCCGCCCACCCTTCGCACCGTCCTCGACATTGGTGCGCGCGACAACATGGAGATCTGCTCCATGGACGTCTCCAACGCGTTCCTGCAGGGTGACCTGCACGAGCGCATTTTTCTCCGGCGGCCCCCTGGGTTCCACGCAGCCTTTCCTGAAAACACAGTGTGGCAGCTGCGTCGCCCTGTCTATGGTTTGAAGCAGGCGCCAAGGGAGTGGCATGCGAAGCTGTCTGCCACCTTGGGGTCCCTCGGCTTCTCTGCTTCGCACTCTGACGCCAGCCTCTTCATTCGCTCCTCCCCTCGCCGCTTTTTCATTTTGGTGTACGTGGACGACATGATCTGCTTTCTGACTCCAAGGCTGACATGGAGCAGATGAAGCTGTCCCTGCAGCAGCGTCTCAAATGCAAGGACCTCGGCGACCTTACGCACTACCTGGGCATGACCATCACGCGCAACCGCCTTGCTCGCACCATCACCCTCTCCTAGTCCCATTACATCGGCCAGGTCTTGGAGAAGTTCGAGATGGCACAGGCCAGTCCCACGGCCACCCCCCTCCCTTTTGGCCACCAACTTGCCCCACCCACCTCTCCCTCCTCCTCCTCTCGCCCTTATGCTGAGCTCGTTGGGTCGCTGATGTACGCAATGATGTGCACCCGCCCCGACCTCGCCTACCCCATCAGCGTGCTCGCTCGCTTTGTTGGCACTGGTCGCCACACGGAGGTGCACTGGAAAGCTGCCAAGAGGGTCCTCCGCTACCTTCGCGGCACCAAGGACCACGCCCTCACTCTTGGTGGCCCCTCCCCTCCCCTGCTTTCGGGCTTCAGCGACTCCTCCTGGGCTGACTCGCAGCCGGACCGCCGCTCCTCTCAGGGCTACGGCTTCACCCTCGGCAGCGGCCTTGTCAGCTGGCGCTCCACGCGCTCCTCCTCCGTCTCTCTCTCCACCTGCGAGGCCGAGCTCTACGCTGGCACCATGGCCGCTCAGGAATCCCGCTGGCTCTGCTTTCTTCTTGCTGAGCTTGGCGCCCCTCAGCCCTGCCCCACCCTCTGGTGTGACAACGCCAGCACCATCCATCTCACTCAGGACCCCGTCTACCACGCCCGCTCCAAGCACATCGAGCTGCGCTATTTCTTCATCCGCGAGCTCGTCAAGCGCGGCCTTCTTGCAGTACGCAAGATTGCTGCCGAGGCCAACTTGGCCGACCTCTTCACCAAGGCCCTCCTTCGCCCTGCGCACTCTGCTCTCCTCCGCCTCATCGGCCTTGCTCCACCGGGCGCCCCTTGATTCAGGGGTTGTCCCTTTCTTGTCTTAGCATGCTAAGGGGTTGTGTTAGAAATGTATGTATAGCATGCTAAGTATAAAAGGGGATGGTGCTACACCCAACTTTGGGTGTAGCTTGCTTTGTAGGTCTACACCAAACTTTGTGGTGTAGACTTGCAAGTTGGGGTGCCAATCCAACCCACAAGTGTTGGAGCCCCCAAGTGCAAGTTGGGTACCCCCTCTTTGCAACCCACAAGTTGGGTGCCCCCTCCTTGCAACCCATATGGTCCTTGTTGCAAGTTGGGTGCCCCCTCCTTGCAAGTTGCCATAGGGACTGCCCAACCACCCAACTTACTCCCTTCCCTTCCAAGCTCCTCTTGCATCCTATGTATTCTCCCTTCTTCCCTAATCAACGAATTCATTCACTTCACAATTTTCACAACTGGGTGTGTGTGGGTCGTAAGGTGAATGTGTGTTTGTGTGTGTGTGCTTGAGGGGAGGGGGGTAGGTGGGTGTGTGGGTGGGTGTGTGTGTGTGTGTGTGTGTGTGGGTGTGTGGGTGTGTGTGTGTGTGTGGGTGTGTGTGTGTGTGTGTGGGTGTGTGGGTGTGTGGGTGTGTGTGTGTGTGTGGGTGTGTGTGTGTGTGTGGGTGTGTGTGTGGGTGTGTGTGTGTGTGTGGGTGTGTGTGTGGGTGTGTGTGTGTGTGCGCGCGCCCGTGCTTCACTCATGCACTTGATCACCATCTTGCCTACACCCACCCCTTGCTGCTGCTTCCACCTCTGTCACCTCTGCAGGGGCAGCAGCAGGAGGAGCAGGAAGTGGGCCAGGGAATGCACGGCTCAGCACCTGCCGGTGCCGCCCCAGAAGCAGCAGCACACAGCAGCCTGCGAGGTGAAGCCATGGAGGTGGATGGGCTGGTGCTAGCCGGTAGCAGCGCAGGGAGGGGGCGGGGTCGCAGGGCGTGGGGCGAGGGGGTGGAGGAGGTGGGGGCAGATGAGGACTGCGTGGGTAGAGCAGGGCTGCTGGGAGGGGAGGGAGGTGCTGTGGGGAGCGAGGAGAGGGGTGTGGGAAGGAGGAGGGGGAGACGGAGGAAGAGCGAGAGGGTGGAGGATGAAGAATATATGTGGGGCACAGATCATGCTTCAGAGGGGGGTGAGCTAGTGGGGGACGATGAGGAGGAGGAGGCGGAGGCGGAGGAAGAGGAAGAGGAGTATGAAGAGGAGGAGGAAGAGGAGGAGGAAGAGGAGGAGGAGGAAGAGGAGGAGTATGTGGAAAAGGAGGAAATAGATGACGAGGAAGAGTTGCTAGCTTCGAAAGACGCTGAGGATAATGGCACGTATGAGCGGCACGGGCAGTACGGAGAAGAAAGGGAGATGGCACGTGCTGAGAAGGGTGCGAACGAGGTGGACGAGGGGAGAGAGGGGGGCGTGCAGCACAACCCCAGGCACAGTGAACCGGGGCAGCGGAGGAGAGGGTATGGCGGTCAGGAGCTGGGGCATGAGGGTGGAGTGAGAGGCGGCCTTGGTGCTGCAGGTGTGGCTGTAGAGAGTGGTAGAGGGCAAGAGGGGGGAGGAGGTGGAGAGAGGGAACGAGAGAGGGATGTGGTTCGGCAGGTTCGGCGTGACATGGCTCGGTTGGAGGCTCGGATTCCGTGGCTCGGGGTCCGGTCCGGATGGAGGAACCGAAGGTCGGCGTGGCGGAGGGCGGTTAGAGACAGCTGTAGCGCTCTGGTTGGTTCCTCCTCCTCTCCCTCTGTTGTTCCTATGTTCAATTTTCCCTTGTTCCGTGTTTTCCTCGTCTGTTGCTCGTTTGCATGGGATTTAGGGTTTCACCTCACTGCACCTCACCTCACGTTATTTCACCTCATTTCACCTCACCTCACCGCACTCCTCCATGTGCCCCCAACCGCATGGAGCAGGAGTTGGTGCATCGGCTGGACGAATTTCGCTCGCACCTGCTGCTGCACCATGCTGCTCTCCTCTCCGACCACCACTGGGCCCTCCGCGTTGCTGCCGCCTCTGCTGCCGCTGTCTCTGCCTCTGCTGCACCTGCTGCTGCCGCTCTTGCCCCTGCTGCCCCTACTGCTTCCCCTACCTCTGCCACTGCTGCTGCTGCTGCTGCCTCTGCTGCGCCTGCTACAGCTGCCGCTGCCGCTGCCGCTGCCACTTCTGCTGCCGCTGCTCCTGCGTCTGCTCCTGGTGAAAATGACATTCGTGATGCCAGCTTTGGTGCCACCTCTGCTGCT
Source organism: Closterium sp. Naga37s-1 (assembly GCA_947471745.1). Taxonomy (NCBI): domain Eukaryota; kingdom Viridiplantae; phylum Streptophyta; class Zygnematophyceae; order Desmidiales; family Closteriaceae; genus Closterium; species Closterium sp. Naga37s-1. Next base: position 840,530 of record CANJKZ010000008.1, read on the forward strand.
GCCGAGGACACCAAATGTGCTGGTGCTGACGTGGCAGGGTGGCGTGCTGCCACCTGTCATGGCATGCTGTTGGAGCTCTGGACACGTCTGCATGATGATGTCAGCAAGTGGCTTGAGGCTCGGCCCAAAGAGGCTGTTGGGAATGTGTGAGTTGCTGACATGGTGGAATGGCATGGTGGCATGGTGTGAACACAAATGTCGGCAATTTTTTCTGCACGCTTCTGAACGTTTTTTCCTACTTCTTTGCCCTGTTGCCATTCCCCAAAGTCACACCTTCCCCTTCTCCCTTCGTCCACCTCTCTCCTCACCCCTTCTCATCCACCTCAGTGTGTCAGCAGTGGCAGCACTGGCACGCCACACATCAGCCTCCCCAGCACACGCCACCCTACCATCACCACCACCCTCCTCCTCTCACATCCTGCCTCCCACCGCGCCACCTGTGGAGGCACTCTTCCCCTGGGCGGCGCACTTGAAGCCGCTGCTGCCTGCGCCCGCCCTCACTGCTGCGGTGGCCGTGGCGGCATCAGAGGCAGCAGCTGCTGTGAAGGGCGATGTGAGGAAACTAGAGGTCTGTGCTTCTTCCCCTACCCTTGCCCTCTCAAGCATCCCACTCTCTCCCCGCCCTCGGCTGGTCAGCATTCGCCGTGTCTTGTCGATACATCTGCTCATCTTCCCAGTTTCAAGGCACCTCATAACTCCCTGTGTCGTGTCATGTCATCTCCACATCCCCCCCTTCCTGCCCTGTTTTTCCTGTTCCTTTTCTCTCGTTCTCTTTCTCCTGCGTCTGCACCTGCAGGTCTTGCAGGGTGTTACGCTGCGACTCGTTCTCTCTCACAGCCCTGCTGAGCTGGCAACAATTCGTGCAGCACTGGAGAGGGAACGGCGCCACATCAGCGCTCTGCTTGCTGACATGGACCAACCAGCCAATCCGACTTCTGCTGCTAGCAATGCAGCTGCCAGTGCTGCTGCCGGTGCTGCTGCTGGTGCTGCCACTGCTTCAACTGTTGCTGCTGCTGCCAGTACTGCCGCTCCCCCTGCCTCTACTCCTCCTGCTGATTCAGCTCCTCCTGCTGCCGCCGTCACCCCTCACCCTGCATTGACCACACACCTCCCAGTTCGCCCCCCAGCCCCTCCCACCCCTCCCCACCCGAGACAGCCAGGTATGATCAGGGGAGGCAGGCGGACAGTGGTCAGGGCTGTTGCTGCTGCTGCTGCTGCTGCTGCTGGTGATGGTGCTGCTGCTATTGGCACCGCTGCTACTGCTGGTGCCGCTGCTGGTGGTACTGGTGGAGTTGATGGAGGTGATGGTGTAACAGGTGTCGTTTCAGAGACAGGAGGTGACGAGACACGGATTGCAGCAGCAATGCCTCCAGCAGCAGCAATGGTAGCAGCCACACCGACACCAGCAGCACCACCAGCAGCACGAGCAGCAACAGCAGCAGTAGCAGCAGCAGGTGGAAATGGTGAGCGAGTGAGAAAGAGGTCACACGCATCTCGGACTGCAGAGGAGCTCGTGGATGTACCGGTGCAGCAGCAGCAGCAGGTGGGGGGCGAGGGGCACAGCGCGCGTGCAAAACGGCGAAGGGGAGCGTCCATGCACTCTCGCGGAGAGGAGCTGGGTGGGGGGCATGCAGATGGCGCTTTGGAAGCGGCAGGTGAGGCGGGTGGGACAGGTGGGACAGGTGGTGTAGATGAGGCAGAGGGTCGCAGGCAGGCAGAGGTGGAGGAGGAAGCACGTGGAGCAGTCACAGAGCGTGGTGCCCGCGTGGGGACTGCTGCTGCTGCTGCTGCTGCTGCTGCTGGTGCAGAGACAGGGAGGGCAGCTGTGGGAAGGAGGTCGGTTGCAAGAGCAGGGAGTGGAGGAGTAGGAAAGGGTGAAGCGGCAGGGAGGGCATCAGCAGAGACAGCAGGAGTGCCGACAACAGGTTCGGCAGGAGTTGTAGCAGCATCGGGGGCATCTGGTTTGGGCAGACGGGTGCGGTACAGCACAGGTGCAGCGAGAGCGCCTGCATCAGCAGCAGCAGCAGTGATTGCCCGGAGGCGAGGGCTAAGAGGGATGGGGGGGATGGGGCAGAGGCAGGGAGGTGCCGTTTGGGGCAGCAGGGGAAGGAGGTTGGTGAGTGGTGTGGCTGTGGGAGTGGGCCGAGGTGGGAGGGGTGGGAGGGGAAGAGGTAGAGCAGGGCACGGTGGTGCTTTGGGTGAGAGAGGAGAGGCAGAGGGAATAGGTGGCAGGGGAGCAGGAAAAGCAGGGCTGGTAGGAAGTGAAGGGGGTGATGGGGAGAGAGAGGGGCAGTGGGGAGTGAGTGCGGGAGGAGAGGGTGAGGCGGGCAGAGCGAGGGTGGGACGGAAGAGGAGGCGAGGGGTGCTGATCGGCGCTAAGGGAAGGACAGCAACAGCGGCAGCAGCGGGAGCAGCAGGAGCAGCAACAGGAGCAGGTGCAGTTGGGGGGAAAAGCCTACCACGGCAATTACAAGCAACTTCAGCAGATTCTCTCACTGACCCTTCCACAGCTCCCTACAGTCACCAAGGCAGCACCTCCTTACAAGCACAGCCTCGCCCCCTCTCCACACGCACGCTCCGCTGTCCCTATCCTGCGCCAACTGAGCCAGGTTCGGATGACGAGTCTAGAGGCTCGGAAGACCTTGGGGATCCGAGCCTGGGCTCTCCAGGCGGCTCGGGGGAACTGCCTCGGGTGCTGTCTCTGGGGGGACTGGGGGGACTAGAGGGGATGGAGGGGATGGGGTTTGAGGGGTTTGATGGGGCCATTGATCTGGAGGACATGGCTGAGCTGGATGATGCTGCTGGGCTGGGGTTTGAGTGATGCTGTTGGAGTGATGATGTTGGGGTGATGATACAGCACTTGGATGTGAATGTGACGATGTGGACTCGGGGGTGAATGGTCACCTTGGGCTGTGCTTGGAGTGATCATGGGGGTTATGTTATGGGGTTCTTCACAGCAGTGTGGAGCTAAGAGTACATACATACATACATACCTAGTACCGTACTCCAGTGTAGCTGTTCTTGCCGGATAGTGATTAGCCTTTACGGTATTCGTACCGTAGTAGGTATATCAGAGAGCCATTTGAAGGTAAGAGTAAAATAATGCTCAGTCCATTCATTTTGTTCATTTTGCTTGCTTTCTGTGTTTCTCATTGCACGGCTTCATTTAGATATCCATTGGCTGCCCAAATCTACAGTGTATCTGCTCTTTTATTATTGCGTGTCGTAGAAAGAAAGCTCTCTAAAATGTGATATTTTATATGCAATGCAATGGCATGCTAGTACGTAAGGAACACCCCATCATTGTGGCAAACCATTGTTATACCTTAAACGATAAGCAACTCCTACATAAACAATATAGCCGATGATACAACAATTAGTGTGGACCATAATATGGCCGGTTGTATGTGCAGGCTCGAAGAATCATCTGCAAGAATACACGAGAGAAAATGCACAAGAAAATATTGAGAGCCAAGCGTCCTGGAATTAAAACAAGGGACAACGAAGGTTACGCGTGTTAACACATGCAAGACGGTGGGAGGAGGAAGCAAGCAACGAGCTGGACAAGTTCTACAAGTGCCACAAGTGCCACAAGTGCCACAAGCCCGATAGGTGCCACAGGTGCCACTAGCATCACCAGTGCTAATACCTAACGTCACACCTTTGCATAGCGATCGTACGTACCATAGCTGTAGTCGGGCGGGTTTTCAAAGATAGCGGGAGACGAGCGGATGATGGCACTCGTTGTGGTGTTGATGAGCTTGCCTGTGGTGCCTGTGATGATTGAGAGGGAGGGGAGAAGGGGGAATATGTGCACTGTATGTATGTGTGTGATAAGAAGAGCAAGGCAAAACGCGAGATTGACATTGGCGAGCTTGCCCGTGATGCCTGTGATGAGTGAGAGGGAGGGGATATGAGGGGTTGATGTGAGTGCGTGCGAGGAAAAGAAGGGCAGGGAGAGGGCTTGACCTTGGTGAGCTAGCTGGGGTGCTTTCGAGAGTGTGTGTTGGTTGGGTGAACGACGTGAAGACAGTATGAAGAGAAAAGACAATGGCGGCAGTGGAATATGAAATGGGCCGCACATCTCATAAAGGGACAGCAGCGACAGGCACAAGAGAAGCATTAACCAGACAAAGTGGCATTTAAATCCAATTGAAAACGAGTACGGTGTTATGAAAGCAGTGCATGTCAGTGGCGAGGGATGGTGAGGGATGGTGAGGGATGGTGAGCACGTACAATTCATCGGCACAAATCCGATTGTGTTGGTTTCATGATTGAAAAGAACGTCGTTGTTGCGAAGCCACGACCCTGCCAGCAGATTACCCGTTCAGTTCAAGGAAGTTGTTGCGACACAGTATTTCAAGCAGAGAAGTGAACGCATGCACGCACCAAGGAACACACCACGCTGTGGAAATGCACTGAGCACACACACACAAACGGAGAGCCACGTATGGTGCAGTGTACAATCCAGCCAGCATGCGCCACGCATCCACGCATCCGTCACCTCTACCTAAGTGGTGCTGCACTCCCCGTGCCCACCTACCTCCCATGTAGGATGAGATACACTGGGAAGCCAATGCACACAAGCACAGACGAAACTGGCCCACCTGGTGTTGGACTGCCCATCCCTCACCTCCTATGTATGTGGTGTTGGACTGCCCATCCCTCACCTCCTATGTATGTGGTGTTGGACTGCCCATCCCTCACCTCCTATGTATGTGGTGTTGGACTGCCCATCCCTCACCTCCTATGTATGTGGTGTTGGACTGCCCATCCATCACCTCCTATGTATGTGGTGTTGGACTGCCCATCCCTCACCTCCTATGTATGTGGTGTTGGACTGCCCATCCCTCACCTCCTATGTATGTGGTGTTGGACTGCCCATCCCTCACCTCCTATGTATGTGGTGTTGGACTGCCCATCCCTCACCTCCTATGTATGTGGTGTTGGACTGCCCATCCCTCACCTCCTATGTATGTGGTGTTGGACTGCCCATCCCTCACCTCCTATGTATGTGGTGTTGGACTGCCCATCCCTCACCTCCTATGTATGTGGTGTTGGACTGCCCATCCCTCACCTCCTATGTATGTGGTGTTGGACTGCCCATCCCTCACCTCCTATGTATGTGGTGTTGGACTGCCCATCCCTCACCTCCTATGTATGTGGTGTTGGACTGCCCATCCCTCACCTCCTATGTATGTGGTGTTGGACTGCCCATCCCTCACCTCCTATGTATGTGGTGTTGGACTGCCGGTATCCAATGGCTGCAATGCACAGCAGAGTGTCGCTCTGCAGCAGGCAACAGGAGGAACAGATGGCATGATCATGGGCACGTGCTGAGGCACACACGTGCATGTGTAAAAGACACACATGGTCTAAGGCACACACCATGGTAAGGCACACACACATGCACACATCACAAAAAAAAAAAAAAAAAAAAAAAAAAAAAAAAAAAAAACAAACAAACAAACAAACAAACAAACAAACAAACAACAACAACAACAACATTTGTAAGGCAATGAAGAAGGGCACTCCCCCTTGTGTAAGGTGCAGCTGTAGAAAGCGCACCTTGTGAAAGAGGTAGTTGTAGGCACACCTTGTGAAAGAGGTAGTTGTAGGCACACCTTGTGAAAGAGGTAGTTGTAGGCAGGGACGGTCCAGAGCAGGTTGGCAGAGAAGTCTAGGAGGAGAGGCGGATAGGTGGAGGCGAGCTCCGCACTGGACCTGGTGGGGGCAGGGCAGGGTCGGGGAACCGATCAAGGGGAAGAGCACAAGGGGACGACGCAAGTGATGGTGGGTAGGCAAGCATTTGTCTCATTGTGCTCCACTGGAGGATGCCTGCAGGGCAGCATGGTTTGTGAGCATGCCATGCCATGCCAGTGACTGACATAATAGTAAAATTGTTCTGAGACGTCTCAAAGCATTGAGCTCATGGTGCTCCACTGGAGGATGCGTGCAGGCAGCATGGGTTGTCTTGTGAGCACGACATGCCAGTGACCTTGACTGCATACCACACCCTTACAGTTGAAGGGAAATTGCAATAGCAGCACAAATACATGCAAGCACACATGGACTCCCATGCTCGAATAGGTGAAGGGAAGTTGTGGTACTGGGCAAGCTCACATGCGTTTCTTGGTGCGCAGACAGTGGAAGTACCCCGACCAGATCATGGTCTGGTTCACTGCTTGCTCCAACTGCAGGGAGTGGCGTGGATCGGCGTGGATGGGCGTGGATGGGTGTGGATGGGCGCGGATGGGCGTGTATGGGCGTGGATGGGCGTGAATGGGCGCATGGATGGGCGTGGGTGGTGAGGGATACGAGCAGGTTGTGGGAGGGAAGGGAAAGGAGAGGATAAAGGCCCGCGGAAGAAGCGGATAAAGGCCCGGGGAAGAAGCGCACATAGGTCAACGAAAAGATGAAAGAAACAGAGGACTGATGCTGACCAAGGTTTGCCTCACGTTGACTTATAATAACTCATGCTAAACAATGTTGACTCATCACATATGGAAAAACTGACGGCAATGCGGGCCAGGCCGCGATTCGCCAACAATGGGAAAGCAGAAGAAGAAAGAACCACACATACACACACACAAGGAAACTAAACGAACACGAACGAGCGGAAGCATAACTACTCAGCGCTTCACAGCACAAGCGAACGAGCGGCAGCGGGAGACTGACAGCAGAGGAGAGCGCGGTGAAGATGGGCGCAGGCAGGGCCGTGAAAGTAGACCCACTGTCAATCACCGCTCCCCCCGACACCGCCCCCGTGGGCAGCGACCCCCCCGCCGTCCCCCCGCTGCCATCACCATTACCACCCCCCTGGTTGCTGTCACCCCCGCCCCCACCATCCCCCCCCGTGTCTGTGACCCCATCGCCCCCTATTAAGGTGGTGTCTGAGGCAGGCGCGGACACGCCATGCGGGGGAGGGGCGACGGTGATGGTGGTGGTGCCGTTGGGAATGGGGATGGGCGACCGGTTGAGGTAGAGAGCGAGCAGGGGCAGGCGGTACACGGTGCTGGGGGGGGGGGGGGGGGGGGGGGGGGGTTTGGGGGCGCGGCAGAGATGGAAAGGAGCAGGAGGGAGAGTTGAGCAGGGAGTGAGAAGTGGCGGTGGCAATGGCTTTGGTGGTGGCAATGGCAATGGTGCCCCTGGGGTTAAGAACGAGAGGACCCCATCCAGGTCTAGGGCGAGCAGGCGCAGACAGACAGTAGGTGCTTGAGGAGGAAGGGGGAGAGGGCAGAACGAACTTGGGTTGGGGGTGTGGGACATATGCGATAGCATACCAGTACGTGATGTACTGGCAGGTTACATCATGCATCTCCACGACTAGATGGGGAGCGATATCCAGTCCAGAGTAGCAACCATCTCGCTCGCTCGCAGCGGGGGCAAGGGGTGCGTTGACATTTGGGCTGATCAAGCCATTTTCGATATGCTTGTACCCCGTGCAATGCAACAGTCATCAAAAGCCTCACAGGTCATCAGAGGGCGCGAGGGGCGCGGTGACGGTAGAATTGGTGTCGGGCAGGCGCCGCCTCCCCAGCACGAGGTGGCCGCCGCGCTGGCGGCCCTCGAGGCAGAGCGAGAAGGACTCGTGCAGCACTCCCTGCGCCGCCAGCTGCGTGACCACCGAGAGCGGCCCGCGGCCCAGCCCCATTACCCCGCTGAGGGACGCCGTGGAGGAGGGCGAGGCGAGACGGCCCGACTGGTGCACCCCGCAGCTGGGAGGGGGGAGGGAAGAGAGGGGAGGGAAGGGGAGGGCGTGGATTGGGAAAAGCGCATTGACTCGCACGGCACTTTCCATGAGAGCGGGCTGCGCCCAGCCCCATGACCCCGGTGAGGGATGCCGCGGAGGAGGCAGTGGCGAGACGAGACGGCCTCACAGGTGCACTCCACAGGTGGAGAGGGGCGGGGGGACGGAGGAGAGAGGCGCGGGAGGGGCGGGAGGGGGGGAGGGGGCTATGGGAGAGAAGGGAAGGGGGAGCGGGGAGGGAGGGACAAGAGATGGGGGGACAAGGGATGGGGAGGGGCGGAGAAGGGAGGGGGGGGAGTAGGAAAGGGCGGAGGGGGGAGGGGAGGATAGGGGAGGGGTAGAGGGGGGAGCGCGGAAGCGGGGAGGGGTGAGGCAAGAATGTAAATGTACACGCAATATGCAACTAGCAAAGAAGTGGAGCACAGGCTGGGCATGAAACGAGAGCATGCCAGCCAGACACACACACAGCAACAAGGGGCGTTCAGCAGTTCCTGATTGCATGTGTTACCCAAAGGCGATGGTGGCGTTGGCGGATTTCTTGGAGGTGGAGAGCAGCGCGAGCGAGTCAAAGAGGAGATCCCCTGCTGTGGTGCTGCCGTCACCGTACTCCAACATGTACTGGCAGCGCCGACTCGTGCGCACCCCGCCCACCTGATGAGAGGGGCAGGACAGGGTGGAGGGGGACTTCTGAGACCTCTGAGACATCTGAAATGCTGTTGCCGTTCTCCAGCATGTACTGGCACGGGCACCGCCGACTCGTGCGCACCCCGCCCACCTGATGAGAGGGGCAAGACGGAGAGCGGGTGAGAGGAGGGGAGGAGGAAAGGAACGAGGGACAAAGAGGCGGGAATGACAAGGACGAAGCCGGAACCCACCTGGGGGGAGGGAGCGAGGATGGAGGGGGAGAAAGGGGAAGGATGGATGGCACTTCCTCTCACAAGCATCTCCAGGGCGTGTTGCTGGGTAGGCGCACACACAGGCTCTCCCTCGTCCCCTCGACCTCTCCCCGTTCCCCCTTTTCTCCCATTCTCCCTCCCTCTCCCCGTCCCGCCCCTCCCCTTTCTCCTCACCCCCTCCCCCTACCGTTAACCCCCCCCTCTCCGCCTCGCCTTCCCCTTCTCCCACGCACCTGGCAGCCAACGGGCATCTCCAGCGCGTACTTCTGGGTGAGGGCAGTGCAGGGGGCGTCGGTGCACCCGCCACTGCCCAGGCTGCTCGAGTTGCTCGCCCAGTACACAAGCTGCTCGCCCGCCAGCTCCTGCACCTTGCTCCACACCCCTCCTGCCGCTCCTGCCGCTGCTGCTGCCTCTGATGCCGCTGGTGGTGACGGCGGTTGTGATGGTTGTGATGGTGCAGGTTCCGGTGTTGTTGTTGCTGCTTGTGCTTCGAATGGCGATGATGGCAATGATCCTGATGGTGATGATAACGATGATTCCAATGCGGCTGACCGCATCGCTTCCACCGCACCTACATCTCCCACAGCAGCAAGGCTGTGCCGCTGCCGCTGCCGCTGCTGCCCTGTCTGTGACTCAGAGGGCACGGGCCAGTCACCACCACCACTTTCTGCTGCGCCCCGCATGAGCGACCCTCGAGGCACTGCCAGCTGCCCAGCTTCTTCGTCCCACCGCTCCTCCTCTCTGCCTTCCCCAACTGCTGCAGTAACCACCGGCCTTGCTTCTCCCTCTCCTTTTGCTTGTGCCTGTGCCTGTGCACGTGACGCCTCACCACGCGCATGTGACTGTAACGAGGGCGCCCGTTGTGAGCCATCCACCTCCAGTGCCATCCCTGCTCCAGCAACCAACCCTTGCCCCGGACCTCCCTCTGAACCCCGACCTGCACTTGCACCTGCATCTGAGGCCGCTACTGCATGTGCATGTGCATGTGCAGCAGCAGGAGGTGTGTCTGTTGCCATGTTCCTGGCGTGGTTGAGAGATGCGGATGAGGGAGGGTCCACCGAGGGGGGCGAGGCGGGCGAGGAGGACGCGGAGGGGGAGGGGTCTGATGGTGGCGCTGGGGAAGGGGCGCTGGGAGATTGCTGTCCGCCTGCAGGCTGCTGCTGGGGGGGTTGTGTGAGATGGAGAAGGAAAAAATCAAAAAGGAAGGGTGCAAGGGTTTCTGTGCCACATGTATTCTAGTCAATACAGGGACTGGAAACGAGATGAAAAGAAAGAAAGAAAGAAAAAAAAGGTTTTGACGACAGTAGAGGACTTTTAAGAGCATGAAACACAAGTCATGCCACATCCTTGCTGTCATCAACACAGCAACGCAACACAGAAAGGCTACCACACTTATCCAGCATCTATCCACTACCATGCCCCGACGCAAAGGCCCACCTGCGTGTGGTTGGTTTTGGAGTGAGGTGGAGGGCAGGAGGGGCAGATGCAGCGCGTCCAGAGCAGGTCGCTGCCCGTGTCCACCTGCAGGTTCACCGGCTGCCTCTGCCACCCCAGCTGCACCTGCACGTAGTATAGGCTGCTCGCACAGGTGGGGAAGGAGAGGAGGGGAGAACGAGTTCACAAGTACCTCAAAGGTAAAAAGAGTGGTTGCGGCCGCATGCAGGTTCACTCACCCACAGCTCTATCACCCCACACTCCTCTCTCACGTCCCCTATAAGCCTCTCTCGCACCCCTCTCTCAACCCTCCATCACTCTTCCCTCACCCCCACTATCTCCCCCTCCCTCTTCCTCGCTCTCACCCCTCGCTCACCCTCTCTTACCACCCTTCGCTCACCCGAATCTGCTGAGGAAGTATCCATCCAGGGGGTACTGCACGTCGCCCAGACCCAGCAGCCTGCCAAGTGCCTTTGATTCCACTCAAAACTCACCGCGCCCCCCCGTCACCCTCTTTCACCATCCTCTCTCTCACCCTCTTTCACCACCCTCTCTCTCACCCTCTTTCACCACCCTCTCTCTCACCCACTTTCACGACCCTCGCGCACCCCGATTTGGTGAGGAAGTAGCCATCCAAAGGGTACTGCACGTCGCCCAGACCCAGCAGCCTGCGCCGCCCACCGGCTGGTGGGGCCCACGGCAGGCCGTGCAACAGCCGTGATTGGCCGTCCTCGTCAGCGCTGCGTCGGAGCAAGCTGGCGTGCCCCTCCTCGTTCTGGCGCGTGATCCCATCGCCCTGGTCGTGCATGCAGCATGGCACGAAGAAAACGTGTGAATGTGTGCTGTATGCAACTGTAACGAGGTGAATTCCGAGTCGACTCAAACGTCACCTCGTGGGCTCCTCGCCCTGGTCGCGCATGCAGCATGGCAGCGACGAGATCCGGTGAGTGTGTGGCTTGCGAGCGTGACACAGCTTCAGAGCGTGGAGCTGACAAATGAAACTGGCTTGAGAACCCAAAAGTGCAGCAACGTGGTAGGACATGTGAGAACATGGAACGCGGAACAGCAGACTTAGAGACAAAATGGAATGGCGAACGACGCCTGAGCATCGGACAGGCGAGGCGGTATACCACCCTGTGCAAGAAAGAAAGGTGGCGACCTGTTGCCTTGATGCCCCGACTTCGTTCCCCAATCCCTTCAAATGGGCCTCATCCTCATGACTCCACCCCACTTACATCTTCCTTATCAACACCCCTGCCTTGGAGATGCCTTGAATCATCTCTCTTATTAGCGTCCTCGTTTTCTTCTGGAATGGCCTGCTTGACGGGCAGGTACACGCCCTCAGGCGAGTGGCCCTGCGCCATCAGCTGGCGGAAGAACCGAGGCTGCGGCGAATCACACGACGCTGAAGGCAACGGTTGGGATCGCAACGAAGGCGTTCCTCTTGCTGCTGCTGCTGCTGTTGCGGTTGCTACTGCTGATGTTGGTGTGTCCGCTGCTGCTGCTGCTGCTAGTGCTACTCCCTTTGCTGCTGTTTCCGTTGTTGTCGGCTGTGCTGCAGCGAAAGTGAGTCGCACATGGCCCCATGCGCTCATCTGCTCCAACAGCCGCCGCTCATGCACCTGGAGGTGGGTGGAGACGCGCTGGGCTTAAGGAAAATGCGTCTACCTCGTCAGCATGTGACTGAATCCAACTAAATCACGACGGCACTTGACTGGAGCAAGTACAGCGAGTCAGCAGCACAGCACTTCTGCATGCATTGAAAACGGGTCTCAGAGAAGGGAACAGCAAGAAATACTGGCACGCAGAACAGCACAAAGCTTGAAATACGAGTTACAAACTCGAATGCGGGAACCAACCACAGCGAGTGTGTGTGTGTGTTAAAAGTAGCAGTGACCTTCCAGCAAAAGCTCCATAGGCATAGAATAACCGGCGTAATGGCCGCCTGCTATCTCGTCTCAATTAAGCAATCCTCTGGCCTGCTTCCTTTGTACTGTCAACGAATCAAATCATATTAAAACAGCCCCTAATGTGATTTCCTGCTTGATTGGGCCACAAGTACCGGTCTACCGCCGGCTGTATCATGCTCCTCCGCGAACCCACAGCTACCACCAATGTCACACTGCGAGACGCAGCGGCGCAGGCGAATCGTCATTTGATTGTGCGAAGGAGTGTGTGAGAGAGTGGTGTGTGTGAACGAGATGTGTGTGAGACAGAGGTGCTTGTGTGTGAGAGAGTGGTGTGTGTGAAAGAGATGTGTGTGAGACAAAGGTGTTTGTGTGGGAGATGCTACCTGCTGCGGATGCTTCCGCGATGCTGCTGAGCTATCGCTGTCGCACCGCGAGAGGGGAACGGGCCACGCGGAGAGCAGCAGCAGCGGCAGCACGAGCGGAAGAAGAGCTTGTTGGGACGCTGTGCGACGACGCGACTCCGACACCTTCGCCGACGAGGCAGCATTCGTCGTCGTGCGATAGGACGACGCCCCGTGCGACGTCCCTGTACGACGATTCGTCGCACTACTATTGGTGAGCATGGTGGCCCCTGGACTCAAGACCGAACATCGTAGGTGAATACGAAGAATGCCTACTCTAGGAAGGACGTTCGGAGCGATGATAAGACTAAGCAGGTTCGATATGTACCGAGACTAGACATGTTGTGCGCAGACCTAGGAGCGGAAACGCTGGTAACGGAATCCGTCAGCGAATAAAACCAAATATCTGGCTTATCACAGCCGCGACATCCGTAGGAACTCGAGAACAGGGGTTGGCGTTGGACTTGCACATTCCTGCGCTGAAACCCTAATTTACCGATATAGCTGCTCTCACTGTCGAGCTGTCGTGTGCAACCGTAAGAGCCTACTTTAGTGGTTTAACGAAGGCGATGTTTGACCTGTCGCTTGCAAGAAACCTAAATTCGGTTTCCGACGGAACAGTCTAGCCGAAATAGCCATTGAGCTCATCGTCACCATGTCATCAAGACTCGAACTACGGGCAAGGCCGACGCTGCACGGTGGCGAAGGGGAGTGGCGTGGATCGCACACCTCTCAGGCAAGTCAAGCATCATCACGGCGACATCGCAACTAATCTCTAACGACCCGTGGCGACCATTCTCAATCGTGTGTGGCTTCGCTCCACATATCTAGTACTAGGACAGGAATGGCTCCTCCCGTCAGGACTGGAATCTGGATCCAGCTCATCTTGCAAGTCATCCCCGTCTGCGTCAGGCAGTGACCCTTTCGCGCGACACACCCGATTTGGAGCGATGGTCGGGGGTCCCTCCCAGGGATGCAATGCGAACCCCAGAGACGGAAACGTTGACGGATTTCGGTCACCGTAACTGAGTCTGGCTTTGTTTGATAGTTCATGGCAAGATACGACATCACTGTACTGTACTGTACACTCCTTGATTGCTGGTGCAGATCGAATCGACGAGCTCGCGGCCCGAAACATCAAGGATTTCTGGGCAACTATTTGCACCAATCGTACCCGTCGCTCCGTCAACCTTTTCCCGTCAACTCCAGCAGCCTGGCGACGTCGCATAACGGGGAGGAGGCAAGATTCCCCCAAACTCGAGATTCCGTTTGCTCTCGCAAGTGTCCGTTGGCTTTGTGTCGTGCAGACCAGCCAAACTGCTTGACTTGGGCAGACCAGCCATTTCAAATCTGCAAACCACAGGGTCGCATAGTAGGCCTGGGCGGATCACGGTTTTACGTACCTGGTTCGTTTAAAGCGGTCCAATACGTTAGAAACGGGTTGAGGACGACTCTGAGTTTCCACCTACGCGAATCGTTTGTTTATAGCGGTTTAACGTTCTTGACCTCATTAAACGAACCAGGTACTTTGTAACGTGACCCGCCCTCCAGAACTTGTCAAACTTATATGTTGCATGTTGTGCAGGCTATAGTGGGGTAGCCCATATGGGGTACAACCCAATTAGGGTTTGCTACTTGTACTCCTGCATGCTGCTAGTTCATCGATTCTCGTTCATTATTCTGACATGGTTTCAGAGCAGGTACTGAGCTAGGACCGTTTTTTTAGGGCCCACCGAATAGTTCCCTGCGCGTAGCGCGTTACCCTGCCCGTAGCGCCCTACCGTGTCCGTCGCGTTGCCCCACCAGTCGCGTTACCCTGCCCACGCGCAGCCCTGCTGGCTGCCGCGCTGCCTTACCCTGCCCTGCGTTGCGCTGCCTAGCGCGCGCTCTGCCCTGCCTTGCATTGCGCCGCCCCGTGCACGCCCTGCCCTGCGTTGCGCTGCCCGCGCACGCCCTGCCCTGCCCCGCGTCGCGCCGCCCTGCGCACGCCCTGCCCTGCGTCGCGCTGCCCGCGCACGCCCTGCCATGCCCCGCGTCGCGCCGCCCTGCGCACGCCCTGCCCGTCGCGTCGCGCGCCCCTGCTGCCCGTCGCGCCGTGCGCCCCTGCTGCCAGTCGCGTCGCGCCGCCCGTGCGCCCTTGCTGCCCGTTGCGTCGCTCGTGCGGGCTGCCCCAGCCCGTCGCGTCGCCCGTCTGCCCTGCCTCTGCCCGTCGCGTCGCCCGTGCGAGCTGCCCCAGTCCGCCGCGTCGCCCGTCTGCCCTGCCTCTGCCCGTCGCGTCGCCCGTGCGGGCTGCCCCAGTCCGCCGCGTCGCCCGTCGCGTCGCCCGTCTGCCCCGCCCCTGCCTGTCCGCGCGCCGCCCCTGCCTGCCCGCGCGCCGCCCTCTGCAGCCCGCGCGCCGCCCTGCTGCCCGCGCTCCGCCCTGCCCCTGCCCGTCGCGTTCGCCTTGGCAGCCCGCGCGCCGCCCTCTGCAGCCCGCGCGCTGCCCTTGCCTGCCCGCGCGCCCTCCCCTGCCCGAGCGCCGCCCTACTTGCAGCGCGCCGCCCTGCTCTGGCCGCGTGCTGCCCTTCTCTGACCGTGCGCCGCCCCGACCTACCCTAGTGCCCGCTATGACGTCTCTTCGAGGTAGCGGTGGGAGCGGTGGCGGCGGTGGTGGCAGCAGTGGGAGTGGTGGCGGCGGCCGTAGTGGCAGTCTCGGTGGAGCTGTTCGGTGGGGAGTTTCTGGCGGTGGCCAGATGCAGCTCCAGCGGCGTCCGCGCGAGACCCTCACGCCCTAGCAGCTTCGTGAGTGGTATGCTAGTTGGAGTGGTGGCGGCGGCCGTAGTGGCAGTCACCGTGGAGCTGTTCAGTGGGGAGTTTCTGGCGGTGGCCAGACGCAGCTGCAGCGGCGTCCGCGCGAGACCCTTACGCCCCAGCAGCTTCGTGAGTGGTTCGCTCAGCGTGGGGCGTCTCGGAGTACTGCTCGCTGCCCGTACGTCATTCGCTCAGGTGATTAGGCTGGTCAGACTTGCGGGACAGCTGGTCACACACAGTCCCGCTGCTTCTCCTGTCTGAGCGACGCCTGGCGTGCAGAGTTTGGCGACGCGGCTGAGCTCCCCCGCTGGCTGGAGCTGCTTAGGCAGAGGGTGGATATCTTTGCTCTTGACTATGATGCTATCCTTACTGCCATGTATGCATTGACTGTTAGTGCTGAGGGTGACTGTTACCTGTGTGTGCCGCCAGACCCAGGTATAGAGGCTGCGCTCTAGGTGCTAATGAGTCTGCTCTCTCTGGTACTGCGCCTGCTGAGGCCTTGCACACCTTCACGATTGACTCAGGTGCTTCCCGCTGTTTCTTTCGTGACAATACCACAGTCACACCACTCCCTGCACCTGTTGCTGTCAGACTGACTGACCCCTCAGGGGGCCCAGTTCTTGCCCGTTCCTCCACTGTTCTCCCGTGTCTGGCGGTTCCGTCTGCCTCACTCTCAGGTCTACACCCCCCTCGTTCTCTACGAACTTGGTGAGCAACGCCGTCCTTCAGGATGAATGGGTTGATACCTTCATCCCTGGCGGATAGCGTGTGGCGATCTGTACGTGCTCCCGGACTAGTCGCCACCTAGCCACGTTCACCCGTTGGCCTGGGTCGAGTCTGTACACACTGACTACTGAGCCACCACAGGTAGCTGCGTCTGCGTCTGCGTCAGGTCAGCTA
Source organism: Closterium sp. Naga37s-1 (assembly GCA_947471745.1). Classification (NCBI taxonomy): domain Eukaryota; kingdom Viridiplantae; phylum Streptophyta; class Zygnematophyceae; order Desmidiales; family Closteriaceae; genus Closterium; species Closterium sp. Naga37s-1. The sequence goes on from CANJKZ010000008.1 coordinate 856,611, forward strand.
GCGGCCCCCTGCTCGTGTCGCGCCCTGTCGCACCAGACGCTACTTTGGCACTACCGCCTTGGTCACCCCTCCGTGCCACGCCTCCGTGGCATGCACTCCCGTTTCCTTGTCTCTGGTCTTCCCAGGTCTCTGCCTCCCCTCCCACCCTCGCCTGCCCCTCCCTGCCTTCCCTGTGTCGAGGGGCGGCAGCGCGCCGCTCCTCACTCCTCCTCGTTTCCCGCGACGACTGCTCCCCTGCAGACTCTCCATATGGACGTGTGGGGCCCAACCCGCGTCCGTGGACAGGGCCGCGAGCGCTACTTTCTGCTGGTTGTTGACGACTACTCGCGTTACACCACGGTCTTCCCCTTGCGCAGCAAGGGGGAGGTCCCTGATGTTTTGATCCCTTGGATCCGCGCTGTCCGTCTCCAGCTCTGCGAGCGGTTCCACGCGGACCTTCCAGTCCTGCGTCTGCACTTTGACAGGGGTGGTGAGTTTTCCTCCGACCTCTTGCGGGACTTTTGTCGTGGGGAGGGCATCTCCAGTCGTTCACGCTTCCGGCCTCTCCGCAGCATAATGGGGTTGCTGAACGCCGCATTGGCTTAGTCATGGAGGTTGCTCGTACCTCCATGATCCATGCGGCTGCCCCCCACTTTCTGTGGCCGTTTGCGGTCCAGTACGCTGCGCATCAGCTCAACCTCTGACCCCGTGTCTCCTTGCCGAAGACCTCGCCTACACTGCGTTGGACGGGGAAGGTTGGCGATGCGTCGGTGTTCCGGGTCTGGGGCTCTCGTGCCTTTGTCCGCGATACGTCCGCGGACAAGCTCTCCTCCCGCGCCATTCCCTGCGTCTTCCTTGGCTTTCCCCCTGACGCGCCTGGCTGGCAGTTTTACCACCCCACCTCGCGCCGTGTCCTGCCCTCTCAGGACGTCACGTTTGACGAGTCGGTTCCCTTTTACCGTCTCTTCCCCTCTCCCCCCCCCGCCGCTCTTCCTCGCACCAGGTCCTCCTCCGGTAGACCCCCTCCCCCCTCAGGGTCCTGCTCCCTCAGGTGTGTCTCAGGTAGACCCTGTCGAGCCTGTCGAGGTCGCTGTCGACTCTGGTGCTGCTAGGGGTGGGGCTGCTAGGGGTGCTGCGTCTGGGGGTGCTGAGCCTGAGCGTGCGGAGTCGGGGGGTGCTGAGCCTGAGCGTGCGGAGCCTGGGGGTGCTAGGCCTGGGGTTGCTGAGTCTGAGGGTGCGGAGCCTGGGGGTGCTGAGCCTGAGCGTGCGGAGCCTGGGGGTGCTGAGCTTGGGGGTGCTGAGCCTGAGCGTGCTGAGCCTGGAGGTACTTTGTCTGTTGGAGGTTCTCCGGGTGCCTCGTCACGGCGGGAGTCTCTCTCTCCACCGTAGCTGCGCGAGTGGTTTGCTCGGCGCTGGTGCCTTCGGAGTGGCGCTGCTGGAGCTGGGGGGGCTGCCGCTGGAGGCCCTGGAGCTGGAGGCACTGGAGCTGCTGGTCCCGGAGGTGCTCATACTGGAGGTACTGGAGCTGCTGGAGCCGGCGGTACTGCAGGCGCTGGAGCTGGAGACCCTGGAGCTGAAGGCGCTGGAGCTGGAGGTACCGGAGGTGCTGGGGCTGCTGGCCCTGGAGGTGTTGGAGGTGCTGGAGCTACTGGTCATGGAGGTGCTGGAGGTGCTGGAGGTTCTCCGGGTGCCTCGTCAGAGCGGGAGCCTCTCTCTCCACCGCAGCTGTGCGAGTGGTTTGCTCGGCGCTGGAGTCTTCAGAGTGGCGCTGCTGGAGCTGGGGGGGCTGCCGCTGGAGGCCCTGGAGCTGGAGGCACTAGAGCTGCTGGTCCAAGAGGTGCTGGAGCTGCTGGTCCCGGAGGTGCTCGTACTGGAGGTACTGGAGCTGCTGGAGCCGGTGGTACTGCAGGCGCTGGAGCTGGAGACCTTGGAGCTGGAGGCGCTGGCGCTGGAGGTAGCAGAGGTGCTGGAGCCGCTGGTCCTGGAGGTGCTGGAGGTGCTGGAGCCGCTGGTCCCGGAGGTGCTCGTACTGGAGGTACTGGAGGTACTGGAGCTGCTGGAGCTGGTGGTGCTGCAGGCGTTGGAGCCGGAGGTGCTGGAGCTGCTGGAGCTGGAGCTGCTGGAGGTACTGGAGCCGCTGGTCCCGGAGGTGCTCGTAATGGAGGTACTGGAGCTGCTGGAGCTGGTGGTGCTGCAGGCGTTGGAGCTGGAGACCATAGAGCTGGAGACCCCGGAGCTGGAGGTGCTGGCCCTGGGGGTGCTGGTGCTCTCGGTGCTGGTTCTGGAGGCACTGTGCGGCCGCGACCGTACTTCGTTCCACTGCTTCAGCAGGTTCTTGGTCTCCCTTCTTCTACTGGCCTTACTCCTCCCTTCCTGTGTCCACCGCCTGACCAGTCGCAGTTGCAGATACAGACAACCTCCCCACTGCCTGCTCCTTCTCCTTACACTGAGAAGACAGGAGGTCTTGCAGAGCGTCGTGAGCCTGCGTCTCGTCCTGCGTCACCTGTTCGCGCTGTTCGCACTGGTCGTCGTGTTCCGCGTCAGCGTCCTCCTCCTGTCCCCGGCACGCACCAGATGGCACTTCGTCCTTCCTCTGTTCCACAGCGTGTCCCACTGCCGTCTCCTCCTGCTTCCTCTCTTCCTGACGTTCCTGACCCGCCGTCAGACCTTGCTCGTGCTGCCAGTCCTACTGTCACGCGTCTTCTCGCTACTGTTGTCACTGACCCTTCCTTTGAGTCCACTGCTGCGTCTGCTCTAATTGCTGAGCTTGTTGACTTTGCTGCCGCCTGTCGTCTAGACTACGCCGCTAGCCTTGTTGCTGAGTCTGAGTCTGTCTGTCCTCCGTCCGTCGGGGGTGAGTGTGCTCTTGGCACGGACGTCCTTGAGGACAGACAGGAGGAGTTTGAGTGCTTTGCCGCTGCTTTACCTCATCTCGTGTCCACGCTGATTGCCCCTGAGGGAGACCCGGATGCACCAGACATCCCGACCCCGCGCTCTTACGCAGAGGCGATAGAGGGTCCCTACTCCTCTCAGTGGCAGACAGCCATGGACGCAGAGATGGCTTCTTGGAAGTCCACAAGCACCTACGTGGACGAGGTTCCCCCACCTGGGGCGAACATCGTCAGTGGCATGTGGATTTTCAGGGTGAAGCGGCCGCCGGGTTCTCCGCCTGTCTTCAAGGCGCGTTACGTTGCACGAGGCTTCAGTCAGCGACAGGGAGTTGACTTCTTCCATACCTTCTCCCCTACCCCGAAGATGACTACTCTTCGGGTGCTGCTGCACGTCGCTGCTCAGCGTGACTACGAGCTTCACTCTCTTGACTTCAGCACGGCCTTCTTACAGGGCAGTCTGCACGAGGAGATCTGGCTGCGCTGCCCACCTGGCTTCACTGGGTCGTTTCCTGCAGGTACCCAGTGGAGCCTCCGGCGGCCAGTCTACGGTCTCTGCCAGGCGCCTCGCGAGTGGCACGACACACTGAGGACAACGCTTGCGGCTCTTGGGTTTGCTCCTTCGACTGCTGACCCGTCGCTGTTTCTACGCACCGACACTTCGCTGCCGCCGTTCTACATCCTCGTGTACGTTGACGACTTGGTCTTTGCCACAGCTGACACTGCGGGACTGGCTCTAATGAAGTCGGAGTTGCAGAAGAGACACACGTGCACAGACTTGGGTGAGCTGCGCAGCTATCTTGGCTTGCAGATCACCCGGGACAGAGCACGGCGCACCATTACCTTGACTCAGTCTTACATGGTGCAACAGGTCCTTCAGCGCTTCCGCTTCCAGTACTCCTCGCCACAGTCCACTCTTGTGCCTACCGGTCACTCGCTCTCAGCTCCACCTTCGGACGAGTCCGTAGAGCCGAGTGGCCCGTATCCAGAGCTTGTGGGCTGCCTCATGTACCTGATGACCTGCACTCGACCTGACCTTGCCTACCCTCTTAGCGTCCTGGAACGATACGTTGCGCCCGGGAGACACCGACCATAGTACTGGGAGGCAGCTAAGAGGGTGTTGCGCTACTTGTGCAGTACGTCGGGCATGGGGCTCGTGCTTGGAGGACGGAGTCGAGTTGTCCTCACTGGACACGCAGACGCTTCTTGGGTTGACGACTTGGCTACGCAGCGGTCGTCACAGGGTTACACTTTCAGCCTTGGCTCTGGCTCTGTTTCTTGGTGGTCTACCCGCTCGTCTTCTGTTCTCAGTTCCAGTTGTGAGCTTGAGATCTACGCAGGGGTCATGGCTGCACAGGAGTTACGCTGGCTCACCTACTTGCTGACCAACTTGGGAGAGCCGCCTCATTCTCCTCCAGTTCTGTACGTCGACAACAAGGCCATGATTGCCTTGTGTCAGGAGCACAGACTGGAGCACAGAACGAAGCACATCGCTCTGTGCTACTTCCTTGCTCGAGAGTTGCAGCAGCGTGGTCAGCTTCGTCTTGCTTACGTGGCCTCTCGGGCCAACACCGCTGATATATTCACCAAGGCACTTCAGCCTTGTGATCATCAGCGTTTCTGTACTGTCTTAGGCCTTGTGCCTACTTGGTCTCACTTGCTCACTTCTTGACTTTGCTTGTACTGTGATCTATATACTTATACCTGCATGCTTGCACTTGCTAGGTTGTGATCACTGTACTGCTTGCTCTCCATTATATAACTCTGCATGTGAACTGGCCTTGTGGCCATTTGCTTGTGCTCAGAGTGTGTGGTGACTTCATGATCCACCCTGAGCTTGCTTTGCTTTTCTTGACTGGTCTTGTGACCTCTTGTTCTCCCCCACTTTACCTATGGGGGTGTGTCAAACTTATATGTTGCATGTTGTGTAGGCTATAGTGGGGTAGCCCATATGGGGTACAACCCAATTAGGGTTTGCTACTTGTAGTCCTGCATGCTGCTAGTTCATCGATTCTCGTTCATTATTCTGACAGAACTCACATGGTTAAAGTTATATATTGATCGTAATCAATAGGAATATCCATTTCCTAGATGAGCACGTGCGAACCCCCTTTCGGGGGGCTGTCAGAACACGCCTGCACGGGGGTGGGTTCGATCCCAGGACCTCATCCTTCGGAAGTGCCTTTTTCTACTGACTAGGCCACTTCTGGATCCCAGAACTCACATGGATAACAAAGGGTAAGAAAGGGTAAGAACGGTTATAAATGTTTTTTTTTTTTTTTTTTTTTTGGCCTGGGTGGGTTATACACAATGATGTGCGGTTTTCTTGAACGTCCAAGCCAACAGTATTTGAACTAAGATGTTACGTGCCCTTAGGGCTAGACATGGGCTATGTGTTGAACCAACCCGACCTAACCCAATACGACGATGCTCGACCCGAGCTGGGTAGAAGGGTTGTCCCGACCTCGAATCAGGACCCTGAGCGAGCCGACCCGGCCCGGGCTTATAAGGTCGGGTCGGCTGTGACCGAAGGGCAAGTCAAGCCGGCCCGATGGCTACTCCGGTCGAGTCGACCCAATGGCTACTCCGGTCGACCTACCCGCCAGTTTTACACAACATCTGTGATTTTACTCGCTGATTTGCGCGGTTCGGCAATTTGACCACCAGTCCATGCGGATCGACGATTTTGACCGCTGATCCATGCGGGTGATCATATTTCGCCCACAGATATAAGGGGATTGGCGGCATTGGTGACTGATCCGCGCAGACCTGAACAATTCGACGTCGATCTCCACGGATCGACCACCTTCAGTCGATCCGCTCGGCTAACTGGCCAGGTCGAAACTGCTCAATTCGAAACAGGTCGACAACGGGTCGAAAATACCCAAAGAATTTGCGTAAATTCGAGTCACTTGTCGACCCGACCGACCCGATCCGATCGAGCCGGATCGGGAACCACCATGAATCTGACCCGACCAGCATAAAGTTCGGATCGGGTCGACCTGACTCGTCCGGGTCAAATTCTCAACCCTAGTAAGGGCATGCAACACATGTGCGTTGATCGCTGTACAATAACATACTGCAACACAATAATACTCAAACATAATGTGTGCAATATCTCTTAAAAACCCAAACTTTAGTGAATGAATTTCATACGTTCCATGCCTGTAATGTACAAACAACCCACTTTCGAACCAGAAAACCCTGGTCAACTTTCTTCGACTTTTTAATGGAAACCTACAGCAAGTTGGAAAACTCACCACAAAATAATGGTGTGCTTGGCAGGTCGTTTGTAGGTGCGGCGCAAGGCGGCCTATCTTGGGGTAAGTACGAAGGAGGGGCATATTTATAGAGGTTTGAGGGTGTGGAGTGCATGCCTCCAACGAGACAATACAGGTACATGTTGCAGTCCATTCTAGATCCGGGTAGAGGAGGCCATGTAGTAAGGGAGTGGAGGTATGGACGGGGAACATGGCAGAGTAGAGTTGGAAGGGATTTTTTTCTCGATGTTGCAGAGTTGTGGGGACATAAACCTCAGTCCCTCCGAAGTTTCCCACAGGATAGCTGGTGCTCGATACGTGGTTACGTCTGGTAAAGCGAATGATTGGCGGGTTCGGGGGAGAAGCTTCCTCGATCGACTCTCAAACTTTAAACGGGCGAGGAGGGCCGCCATCTTAATTGTGGTTGGCTTTCAGGGGTGCTGGCTGTAGCGTGAGACCATGCTCAGTGGCATCATGATTTTATGGCAACTACACCATGCCATACAGAGGCAACATAATGTGAAAACATGACAATCCGGATCAAGATACTTCACTGACCAATCAGGTAATGGTAACTGCACGATCATTAGGTTCGTGATTATATTTTTTAACTATAATTACTACCTTATTTACCATTTGAACTTGTTATTGGCATAATGTCATTTTTGTTTTGCGCGTTTAACTGAATATGGATGAAATCATTCTTCTATATACCGTGATTTCTCATTTTGTCCACATTGTAGGTTCGTACATTGGTTGTACATTATCTTCATCTTGCGAGAGCACTAGAGGTTCATCTAGAATAAGAGGCATGCCAATTTCATCGGGTCCAGCTCTACGATGTGTAGAAAGAGGATCTCGCGGCATGAAGAGAGGCGTGGAGGCATATGATGAGAGTCCGGAGGAGGAGTGCGAGAGCGTGACTAGGAAACGGTTGTGCAATCGTTTAGTACACAAGATGCTCAACCCTTGCCCGCGAATCTGCTCTGCCCAATTCCGAAAGCCTGCACATTTACATTTGGGACCGGGCGGTTGCATGCTAGTAATAGACCCCAGAATCAAGTTGCCGAGAGGACGCAGTTCAAAAGATGCTGAACGTGAGGTACAAAACAGCCATTCTTGCCCCTGTGCAATTCTGTTTCAAGGCTAGAAACAAGCATCGCACAAGGGGCGGACGAAATGGGTTTGACGTCGCGCGGTTCTTCGCTGGTGACAATACGGCACATCGATCAGGGGAAAGTTCCGCCTAACGCGCAGGGGCCCGGTTCACTTCTCCACGTGGATGTTGCCTTTAATTCAATTGTACCCCCCCCTTTGCAAACTGGTTGTTTAGAACGTCCGACGTTGAATGTATAGAGAATGGTAACCACGACTGGGTCGGACTGGTATCCGTCCAGGTTCATGTCTGGTTTTAGAAACAACAATTCCAACTGCAGAAGCAAGCACGCACTGGCATCAGATGGGACCACAACCAAACCAGGGATAAAGGGCCACTCATTTCACTCAACAATCAGACTCTCACAATCTCACCGAGGCACAACATGCTTCGCCTTCTTCGCCGCTCGCAGCTACCTTTGGATATCAAGCGTGTCGGAAACTTTGTAGCTTGCCTGTTCCTTCTCCCTCTGACCCTTGCTCTTGTTGTCTCCTTACTGGTGCCTCCTCACCCCCTTTCCTTTAAGGCCCTTAGTTCTCTCTCCATCTTCCCCCTGTTTCTAGCAGCCCCATACACTATTAAAAGAGTGTCTCTCTAGCCTAGGGAAGGCCAGGATCTGGTTTAGATCGGCTGACTCAATGCAGAGAGAGGGGTTACCCAGTAGCTTGCGGGGTTGGCTTCGCCTGATTGCTGGTGATCTTTGGGAGACTTAGGAACATGATCCAAGCTTAGTTGCGAAAACAAACGCGCAAGCAGACAATGCTATGTCCTACTCACCCTTAAGTAATCTGCTGAGTTTACCGTTACTCAACGGGTGCCTTACTTTCGGTTCCCTCTCTTCTTCCTCGCGCTCGCCTGATTTTGACATCCTTCCTATTACATGCATCGCTATCCTCCTAGTCATGAATATATATATTGAGTTCATCTACTCCTACAATTATAATCATGACAAGCAGGCTATTTGAAGCCACCATGCTACCAACCAAATCCTGTGCCAGGAGGACTTGGCGCGCTGGTGCTTCACTCGCTTCGGTATCTGTCCTGACCGTTCTACAATCAGTCGCATTTTGAGGGCGGAAGAACGTTGGAGCGCCGCTTCCAGCAGTACCAACACCGTCCGCGTGCGGGGAGGAGCACACCCTGATCTTGAGCAAGCCATGCTCCGCTAAATCGCCAATGCCAGGCCCGCGAGTGCGCCGCTTACTTTGCATACCATACGCGACCACAAGGCCCTCATCGCGCGCGACATGGTAAAGCCCGTCTCATTCCGCTGCTCGGTCAGATGGGTGCGTCGTACCATGAAGTGCCATGCTATTCGTTGCATGAATACTTGTGGCGAGGTCGTCGACTAGGATCTGGAGAAATTGCTGCAGCTCCTCATGCACCTTTCCGTAACGCCGCGCGACGTGTACAACTTCGACAAGACGGCGCTCTTCCTGTCCTTCCTGCCGCAGAAAACGTACGGCTCTGCGCGGGTGGCCGGCCGTAAGGTTCCGAAGGAGCGCCTTACCGTCAAGTTCCTTGTGAACGCCGACGGGAGTCATGCGTGGCCGCCCCTTGCGATTTCCAAGGCGAAGTGCCCTCGAGAATTTCGCCCCAACTACGATCCCGAGTCCGTGTGCTATTGGAGGCACAACGCCAAGGGGTGGATAAGTATGCATGTTGTAGAGTATAACACTATGCTTTGTGAAACTCCTTACACCGTCTAATATTGGATTGGCACTACCGTTTCATACTTCCGGGCCAACATGTAGTCGTGCTTCGATTTTCTTTCCCAACCCCCATGCTACAGCTGTTCACTCATTTCATGGAGCAGCTAAACGCGGCTATGTTCGTAGAGGATCGGCAAATCATCATCCTGCTCGACAATACGAGCAGTTACGTGCTGCGTACTGAGACTGCAACGGTGGAGGACCTCTTCGGGCTTTGCAAGCGGTCCCTCAGCAACATTCGTCTGGTGTACCTCCCGCCAAACACCACCTGCTTCACGCAGCCGCTCGACCAAGGCCTTATCGCTATAGTCAAAGCGCGGTACCGCGCCCATTGGCCCAGGCGTTCACGGGGCAGTGGGTCGATGCTGGCGCAACTACCGTGATGGCACGCTTCCGCCCCAACCTCCCCAACGCACTCGACTGGCTGTTTGATTCGTGGATCAACATTAGCGCCCGAGCGATCCAGAGCTCGATGAGGAGATTTGCGATGTCGGCATCCTCATCGACCGTCTCGGACTCGCCCAGTGCCATGCCGGCAGCCGAGTTTGTCGCCATCGACGACATCCAGCCCACGTGCGAGGAGCCGGGCGAAGGCCCCCTCGCAACGGAGCCAACGGCGGAGTCGTCGAACGCCTCCTGGGACACACCTCCATTCATGATCGGTGTCTACGAGGACACCGACAAAGCGACCCGCGAAGCGAGGCGTAATGCACGACCGGCGTGCGAAATGCATATCGGTTAGTCCCGCGGAGTGGGCACCACCCCTCGTGACCTCCGCCACCTTTTCGACAGTTAGAACCCGATGGTTGTCGAGCGCCTGGAGAGGGCTAGTCCGCCCATCAACCTCAACGTGGCGCCCTCTGGCGCAACTCCTCGTGGCCGCGGCCGAGTGCTGCCACTGTGGATGACGTCGATTTCAACTTATTGACAAGGCATCACGGCCGTCATGGACGGCCTGACGAACTCAGCTGAGTGGGTGCCTCTGTGAGTGCTGGTTGGAAGCTCAGCAAGATATTTGAGCACCTCTTTAGCTCAAATGTGCCAAGTCAGTGGATGTACGGTTGTTAATTCATGATCCAAGTGTTGACCATGCATTGGCTTGTTGGATGTTGATGGTGATTGTGATAAATTGCATTGTTTGCTGAAACCTGTAAATCTTCTTGTTTTATAAGCCCAATCTGCCAGCGATGAGCTAAACGAACCTGGGCGAAGTGCAAGAACACTTATAAGCCCTAAAAGACGAGCAAGGTTGGGGGACTCTAATAGGCATTAGCTGTAGTCATTTTCACAATGTGGTGGCATTTTTGTGTAGCATGATCCAAAGAGCGGCGACCAATGGTCGAAGATGAGATTTGTGGAAATTTGGCTGGCAACTGAGGCTAGTGACCACACACCACTGACGATGTTTGGACACTCCTTCATATGTTGCTAGTGTCAACGGGAGTGTTGTGTGGCCTCGTCCACGCTTGGGCGGAGCCGACCTTGTGGTCGGATGTGCGTGGGATGCAGCCGACCAACAGCAGTGGGCACGGGGGCCACTGCAAGGGCGCCGAGCTGTAGGGCGCCTGGCTCGAGGGCGCCGAGCAGGAGGACGCCGTCCTGGATGCCTGGTCGACGTCCTGGATGCCTATACGGCGTCCCTGGAAGTTGGACGCCGACCTGGGCGTCTGCACGGCGTCCCAGGAGATTGGACGCCGACCTGGGCGCCTACACGGCGTCCTGTGGGCCCGGACGCCGACCTGGGGGTCTGGTCGGCGTCCTGGGAGGCTGGACGCCGCCCTGGACGTCTGCACGGCGTCCTGGGCGTCTGGGCGCCGACCTGGGGGTCCGGACGACGTCCTGGGCGCCTGGACGCCGAACTGGGGACGCCGGGCATGTATGGCCGGCTACGGAGTGAGCTGGTCGACCAGGCGTGGTTGCCCGGTCGACCGGGATACTCGGGCGATGTGGGCGAAGGTCGCTGGGGTGACGTCTGCGAGGCCGACCTCGGGGGTGGTATCCCGAGGTCGACGTGGCTGGTGGGCGCAGTCGCTGGCGTGGAGTTTGCCAGTCGTCTGCGCTGTGCTCGTGGCAAGGTGTGGAGCGCCAACCAGCTGCACGCACCTGCGAAGCAGGTGCACCGTTGTCCTGCGGGTGCAACGCTGTGTAGCCGACTTGCTGCAGCGTTGGCACACCATGGACTTGCAACGTTGGCGCACCGCTACTCTGCAACGCTGGAGCGGTGCGAGCGCTGCTGCGCTGGAGCGCGGTCGACCATGCTGCGCTGGAGGTCGACCAACAGCCTAGCGAGCTCTGATGTAGTCTGTGTTGCCAATGTTGTTACTAACCATTGTTGTCAACCTTTCTTAGTGAAACTCTTGCCAAATTGCCCCGTGAACTAGCAAGCAGTGTGTGCACTAGGAAAACGACTAAGGAACAACGAACGCAGAGATCACACGAGCACCTGTGCCTAGCCCGCATCCTAGCTCCCGTTGCTAAAGTTATCTCCGCATGGTGCGGTGAGCGTGGACGGCACCGCGACGTAGTTCAGTCTAGCCGACTTTGCACCAACCGTGTTCGTAGGCCGGCAGCCGTGCAGTCACTAGCGTGCGCGTAGGTGACGCCGAGGTGATGGACACCCTGGAGGCACAGCTGGAGGATGCGAGGAGACGTCATGAGGCCCAGGAGTACGGGGTGATACCCTGGGCAGTCGTCGAGGCAGGACTCCGCTCCGTGTGGGCAGCGGAGCACCCCCCTTGTCGACCAGCTTCTCCTCGACCGGTGAACAACGACGGCGGCGTCGACGTGGGCGTCAACGCCGGTGGAGGCCAAGTCGGCAGCAGTGCAGGAGGCACGTCGAGGCTGCGAGGTGTGATACACGCCGGTGAAGCCGGCGGCGTTCAGGCGCGAGGGATGCAATCGTCGGCGGCTGCAGGCTCCTCGCAGGGCGACGACGGAGGACGTCGAAGCGGATTGTCGCCGATGTCGGCGACCCAGGTGACGGCGGGCGGGATTGCACCGAGCTACGGCTACTTCAAGTTTACGCCGGATAGGATCTTGGTCACCCCGCCGCTCGTTGGTCGACCGGACATTCTCACCTGGAAGGAAGCCATCGAGCCCCAGCTAGAGATGGCCGAGCTGATTGGCTTCGCCCGAGGGACCGTGGCGACGCCGGAGGAGCACCACGCAGACTTACGAGCGGAGTTTCGCGCCGTGCAACTGTTGACCTTCACGGTCATCTCGCGGTGCTGCTCGCCGGGCATGCAGATCACCTTGAAGTGTTGCCGGGAGTACCTCGACGCCGGGCACCGGGCGTGGCACTTCATCGAGTCGACTTACCAGGTCACCGACGACTTGTTCATCGCCCAGCTTGAGGGGCAGCTGACGCACCTGCGTATGGGCGACGAGAAGACTGCTACCGACTACTGCAACCGAGCTCGGCGAATTCTCGCCACCATAAGGATGGCCGGCGCACAGTACTCGACGACGTCGTACATCACGCACGTCATGCAGGGACTCTTGAGCAGCTACAACCTCCTGAAGCGGCTGTCAATGGCGCCGAGCACGAGGGCGATGCTCAACGAGGACAACTTGACCTCGTACATCCTGCAGGAGGAGGCGATGCAGGAGGCTGAGCGGTCACAGGAGCTCTTGGCGCAGGCAAACTTCGTCGCCCCGGCGAGGCAAGGTGGCCGACCGGGGCAGCGTGGGCAGCCTGGCGGCGGTGGTAGCAGCGGGTGGAAGCCGGCGAAGGACGCGGACAAGCAGAAGTCGGCTACGAGTGGTAGTCGAGGAGGAAGAAGTGGGCTTCGGGAGTGCAGGATCTGCCACAGCCCCGATCATCTCTCCTTCGAGTGCCCCGACCGCAGCGATACCGACGATGACGACGCCAAGAGAGGCTGCGGGAGGTCGGCCAGCCGTCGTCCCCGTCGAGGAAACCAGCCGCGCAAGGAGCAGCAGTCGACCAAGTCGACCTCGGCGAAGGACGCCGACTCCTCTGCTGGTGGCAAGGGGCGAGACGACAAGGCAGCGTCGTGCTCGCTGGTCGGCGTCGTGGAGCCCACCGTCTCGCTGGCGCCAGAGGCCGGCGAGGACTTCCAGGCGGTGGCAGCAGCTGTGCAGGCAAACCCGGCGGTGGTCTTGCTCGACAGCGGCTGCTCACACCACCTGATGGGGACGAAGGAGGCCTTCGTCGACTTGGGGCCGAGCTGCGACGTGAAGCACGTGCGCGGCTTCAATGGGGCGCTACAGGACGTCCAAGGCTGCGGCACTGTCGCTCTGCAAGGGGAGGCCGGGAAGCGGATGCTCATCCCTGACGTGCTGTACGTCCCAGGCGTCCGGGCAAACCTGCTTTCGGCCGGCCAGCTGAGGAGACCGGCGTGAAGCTGCAGGAGGACGGCGACGGGATGTTGCTTGTCTCGGCGGCGGGAGAGGTTCTCGGTCGGGCAATGTATACCGGGCGTGTCCTCTGCACCGACCTGTGCCCCTGCTCGGCCAAGCAGACGCCGCCCACCACGGAGGTGGTGGCCCTGCGGGCGATCGTTCCAGCGACGAAGGCGACGCCGGACAGGCTGCACGCAAGGCTTGCGCACGTTGGCATGGACACCATACGGAGCTCGGCGAAGCAAGAGGTCGCCACCGGGCTGGATCTCAAGTCGGCGTCTGGCGCCGACTCACCGTGTGTTTCTTGCGTCACCGGGAAGCTGGCGCGGCACACCTTCCCCGACAAGGGCTCGGACGCTGACGACGTGCTGGCCGTCGTGCACATCGACCTGTGCGGGCCATTCCGGGTGGCTGCCAAGGATGGCAGCCTGTACTTCTTGCTGCTGAAGGACCGCAAGACCCGCTAAGTATGGGTGCGGCCGGTCGCCAAGAAGTCGGATGCGCTGCACGAGTTCGTGCAGTGGCTGGCGGTGGCTGAGCGGCAGACGAAGAAGTCGGTGTTGATGCTGCGCTCTGACCGGGGAGGGGAGTTCCTTGGGAAGCAGTTCACCGACTTTGTGGACGGCAAGGGAATTGTCCAAGATCTGACCTGCCCCTACACACCGCAGCAGAACGGCATGGCGGAGCGGGAGATGAGGACGGTGGTGGAGTCGGTGCGGACGATGCTGCTGCACATGGGCGTGTCAAACATTATATGTTCATATTGTGTAGGCTATAGTGGGTTTAGCCTTAGGGGGTACAGCTTTGTTAGGGTTTCCTACTTGTATCCCCCTCCTACCTAGTTTCATTCATTCTCGTTCTATTCTAGATTCTAACATGGTATCACGAGCCTAGGTTGCTACCTAGGACCGCTTTCTACTATGGGCCCACTATTCCGCTAGAAGCGCCCTCGTGCGCCCTACCTTACGTGCGCCCTCGTGCGCCTTTCTCTGCTAGTGCGCCTTCGTGCGCCTTCATGCGCCCTCGTGCGCCCTCGTGCGCCCTCGTGCGCCCTCGTGCGCCCTCGTGCGCCCTCGTGCGCCCTCGTGCGCCCTCGAGCGCCCTCGTGCGCCCTCGAGCCGCCCCTGCAGGTCCGTCAGGCCCCCGAGCCGCCTCTGCAGACCCGTCAGGCCCCCCCCGAGCCGCCTCTGCAGGCCCGTCAGGCCTGAGAGCCGCCCCTGCAGACTCGTCAGGCCCGCGCGCAGCCTCTGCCCGACCGCGCGCCGCCCCTGCAGGCTCTCGCCGCCCGCCGCGTCGCCCTGCCCGCGGCGTCGCCGCCTGCCCGCGGCGTCGTCACCTGCCCGCGACGTAGCCCCTGCCCGCGGCGTCGTCGCCTGCCCGCGGCGTCGTCGCCTGCCCGCGACGTCGTCGCCTGCCTGCGGCGTCGTCGCCTGCCCGCGACGTAGCCCCTGCCCGCGACGTCGTCGCCTGCCCGCGGCGTCGTCGCCTGCCCGCGGCGTCGTCGCCTGCCCGCGGCGTCGTCGCCTGCCCGCGGCGTCGTCACCTGCTCGCCGCGTCGCCCTGCCCGCGGCGTCGCCACCTGCTCGCGGCGTCGCCCTGCTCGTGGCGTCGTCACCTGCTCGCCGCGTCGCCCTGCCCGCCGCGTCGCCCTGCTCGCGGCGTCGTCACCTGCTCGCCGCGTCGCCCTGCCCGCGGCGTCGTCACCTTCCCGCCACGTCGCCCTGCCCGCGGCGTCGCCACCTGCCCGCCGCGTCGCCCTGCTCGCCGCGTCGCCCTGACCTAATCCGCGCCTGGCCTCTGGAGCAGCCGCCCCTGCAGCAGCCGCCCCTGGCCACTGGAGCAGCCGCCACTGCAGGAGCCGCCCCTCGCCCCTGGAGCAGCCGCCCCTGCAGCAGCCGCCCCTGGCCCCTGGAGCAACCACCGCTGCAGCAGCCGCCCCTGGCCCCTGGAGCAGCCGCCACTGCAGCGGCCGCCCCTGGCACCTGGAGCAGCTGCCGTCGCGGCCCGGCCTCGCCGTGCAGCAGCTGCCGCGGAGCTCCCTGCTGCGGCCCGGCCCCGCCCTGCAGTTGTAGCGGCCCCGCTGTCGCCACCGTCTTGCGCCTGCTGCTACTGCTGCTACTGCCTTTTCTACTCCCACTACTACTGCTCCTGCTATTACTGCTGTTACTGCCGCTACTGCTACTACTGCTGCTTCTGGCGTGGCCAGATGCAGCTCCAGGGCCGTGCGCGTGAGTCCCTCACGCCCCAGCAGCTTCGTGAGTGGTACGCTAGTTGGGGCTATCGGGGTGGCCGTAGTGGTAGTCGCTCTGGAGTGGGTCGGTCGGGAGCTTCTGGTAGTGGACAGGTGCAGCTGCCGTGTCCTCTTTCGCCCCAGCAGCTTCGTGCGTGGTACGCTAGTTGGGGCTGTCGGGGTGGCCGTAGTGGTAGTCGCTATGGAGTGGGTCGGTCGGGAGCTTCTGGTAGTGGACAGGTGCAGCTGCCGCGTCCTCTTTCGCCCCAGCAGCTTCGTGAGTGGTACGTCAGTTGGGGCTGTCGGGGTGGCCGTAGTGGTAGTCGCTCTGGAGTGCGTCGTTCGGGAGCTTCTGGTAGTGGACAGGTGCAGCTGCTGTGTCCTGTGAGTGAGGCTGCCGCTCTAGGTGCTAGTGTGTCTGCTACCCCCGGTGCTGGTGAGGCTGCTGCTCTAGGTGCTAGTGAGTCTGCGCCCCCTGGTACTGAGTCGACTGAGGCACTGCACACCTTCACTCTGGACTCAGGTGCTTCTCGCTGTTTCTTTCGTGACCGCACTGCCCTTGAGCCGCTTGCTCGGCCAGTTGCTGTCTCCCTCGCTGACCCCTCTGGGGGTCCGGTCATTGCGACCTCCTCCACTGTCCTTCCTTGTCCTGCGGTCCCGTCGGGCACACTGTCAGGTCTCCACCTCCCCTCGTTCTCTACGAACTTGGTGGCGGGTTGTGCGCTCCAGGACGGGGGTGTTCACCAGTTCACCCCTGCCTACGAGCGCGTGACACACTGCACGTGTGCTCGGACGGGCCGTCACCTGGCTACCTTCACTCGGTAGCCGGAGTCGGACCTGTACACACTGACCACTGAGTCCCCTCAGGTAGCTGCGTCTGCGTCTGCGTCAGGTCAGCTGTCGCCCCCCTGCTCGTGTCGCTCTCTGGCGCACGAGACCGTCCTCTGGCACCACCGACTTGGTCACCCGTCCGTGCAGCGCCTTCGTGCCATGCACAAACGGTACCTTGTCTCTGGTCTTCCCAGGGTTCTCCCTCCCCTCCCACCCTCGCCTGCTCCTCCCTGTCTTCCCTGTGTCGAGGGGCGGCAGCGCGCCGCTCCTCACTCCTCCTCGTTTCCCCCGACGACTGCTCCCTTGCAGACGCTCCACATGGACGTGTGGGGCCCAGCCCGCGTCCGTGGTCAGGGTCAGGAGAGGTACTTCCTGATAGTTGTTGACGACTACTCGCGCTACACCACGGTCTTCCCCTTGCGCACCAAGGGTGAGGTCCCTGATGTTTTGATCCCTTGGATCAGCGCTTCTCGTCTCCAGCTCAGCGAGCGTTTCCACTCGGACTTTCCTGTCCTGCGCTTGCACTCTGACAGAGGTGGTGAGTTCTCCTCCGACCTCTTGGCAGCCTACTGTGCGGAGCACGGCATCCGCCAGTCGTTCACGCTTCCGGCCTCTCCACAGCAGAATGGGGTTGCTGAGCGCCGCATTGGCTTGGTCATGGAGGTCGCTCGTACCTCCTTGATCCATGCGGCTGCCCCCCACTTTCTGTGGCCGTTTGCGGTCCGATACGCTGCGCATCAGCTCAACCTCTGGCCCCGTGTCTCCTTGCCGGAGACTTCCCCGACACTGCGTTGGACAGGAGAGGTTGGCGATGCGTCGGTGTTCCGGGTCTGGGGATCTCGTGCCTTTGTCCGCGATACGTCCACGGACAAGCTCTCCTCCCGCGCTGTTCCTTGTGTCTTCCTTGGCTTTGTCCCGGACGCGTCTGGTTGGCAGTTTTACCACGCCACCTCGCGCCGTGTCCTGCCCTCTCAGGACGTCACTTTTGACGAGTCGGTGCCCTACTACCGCCTCTTCCCCTACCGCACTGCCCCGCTCCCCCCCCCGCCTCTCTTCCTCGCGCCAGGTGCTGCTGTGGTAGACCCCCTCCCCCCTCAGGGTGCCGCTCCCTCAGGTGTGTCCCAGGTAGACCCGGTTGAGCCTGTCGAGGTAGCTGTCGACTCTCGTCCTGCTAGGGGTGCTGAGCCTGAGCGTGCTGAGCCTGAGCGTGCGGAGCCTGGGGGTGCGGAGCCTGGGGGTGCAGAGCCTGGGGTTGCGGAGTCTGGGGGTGCGGAGCCTGGGGTTGCGGAGTCTGGGGGTGCTGAGCCTGGGGGTGCGGAGCCTGCGGGTGCTGAGTCTGGGGGTGCTGAGTCTAGAGGTACTGAGCCTGGGAGTGCTACACCTGGAGGAGCTCTCTCCTCACAGCAGCTGCGTGAGTGGTACTTACAGTACTGCAGCCTCAGGAGAGGTGCTTCTGGAGCCAGGAGTATTGCTGGAGCTGGTGCTAGTGCTTCCCCTCCTAGGCGGGAGCTGCCCTCTCCCCAGCGGCTCCGAGAGTGGTACGCACGGCGCTGCAGTCTTCGGAGTGGCGCTCCTAGTGTCGCGGACCCAGCTGCTGGAGGTTCTGCTGCTGGCGGTGCTTCTGGCGCTGCTGGAGGTGCTTCTGGTGCTGGAGCTGCTGGTGCTGCTGACGCTGCTGGAGGGGCTGCTAGTGCTGGTGGTACTGCTGGTGCTGCTGGAGCTGCTGGAGGTGCTGCTGGTGCTGGGGCTGCTGGAGCTGCTGGAGGTGCTGCTTCTTCTGGAGGTGCTGCTGGTGCTGAGGACACGGGCGTTGGAGCTGCTGCTGGTGCTGCGGACCCGGGCGTTGGAGTTGCTGCTGGTGCTGCGGACCCTGGAGTCGGAGCTGCTGCTGGTGCTGAGGACCCTGGAGGTGGAGCTGCTGCTGGTGCTGAGGACCCTGACGCTGCGCGGCCGCGGCCGTACTTCGTTCCGCTCCTTCAGCAGGTTCTTGGTCAGCCTCCTCCTCCTTGTCCTCCTCCCTCCTTAGAGTGTCCTCCGTCTGTCCAGTCGCAGTCACAGTTACCGTCTGCCTCCCCTCTCCCTGGTCCTTCTCCTTACACTGGTCCGACTGGAGGTCTTACGGAGCGTCGTGAGCCTGAGTCTCGTCCTGCATCGCCTGAGTCTCATCGAGCGTCGCCTGTTCGTGCTGCTCACACTGGTCGTCGTGTCCCACGTCAGCGTCCTCCTGCTGTCCCAGGCACTCACCAGATGGCGCTTCGTCCTTCCACTGCTCCCCAGCGTGTCCCTCTCCCGGCTCCTCCTGCGTCCTCTCTTCCTGCTCTTGCTGACCCTGAGTCTGACTCTCTTCGTGCTGCCAGTCCTACTGTCACGCGTCTCCTGGCTACTGTTGTCACTGACCCTTCCTTTGAGTCCACTGCTGCGTCTACCTTAGTTGCCGAGCTTGTCGACTTTGCTGCCACTTGTCGTCTCGACTACG
Source organism: Closterium sp. Naga37s-1 (assembly GCA_947471745.1). Lineage (NCBI taxonomy): Eukaryota > Viridiplantae > Streptophyta > Zygnematophyceae > Desmidiales > Closteriaceae > Closterium > Closterium sp. Naga37s-1. The sequence goes on from CANJKZ010000008.1 coordinate 875,505, forward strand.
CCGCTAGCCTAGTTGCTGAGTCTGAGTCTGTCTGTCCTCCGTCCGTCGGGGGTGAGTGTGCTCTTGGCACGGACGTCCTTGAGGACAGGCAGGAGGAGTTTGAGTGCTTTGCCGCTGCTTTACCTCATCTCGTGTCCATGCTAGTTGCCCCTGAGGGAGACCCGGATGCACCAGACATCTCGACTCCGCGCTCTTACGCAGAGGCGATAGAGGGTCCCTACTCCTCTCAGTGGCAGACAGCCATGGACGCAGAGATGGCTTCCTGGAAGTCCACAGACACCTACGTCGACGAGGTTCCCCCACCTGGGGCGAACATCGTCAGTGGCATGTGGATTTTCAGGGTGAAGCGGCTGCCGGGTTCTCCGCCTGTCTTCAAGGCGCGTTACGTTGCACGAGGCTTCAGTCAGCGAGAGGGAGTTGACTTCTTCCAGACCTTCTCCCCGACCCCGAAGATGACCACTCTTCGGGTTCTGCTGCATGTCGCCGCTCAGCGTGACTACGAGCTCCACTCTCTTGACTTCAGCACTGCTTTCCTACAGGGCAGCCTGCACGAGGAGATCTGGCTGCGCCGCCCACCTGGCTTCACTGGGTCGTTCCCTCCTGGTACCCAGTGGAGCCTCCGGCGGCCAGTCTACGGTCTCCGACAGGCGCCACGTGAGTGGCACGACACACTGAGGACTGCACTTACGGCTCTTGGGTTCGCTCCTTCTACTGCTGACCCGTCGCTGTTTCTACGCACCGACACCTCGCTGCCGCCGTTCTACATCCTCGTGTACGTCGACGACTTGGTCTTTGCCACTGCAGACACTGCGGCACTCGCCCACGTGAAGTCGGAGCTGCAGAAGAGACACACGTGCACAGACCTGGGTGAACTGACAAGCTATCTTGGCTTGCGGATCACCCGGGACAGAGCACGGCGCACCATCACCTTGACTCAGTCACACATGGTGCAGCAGGTCCTTCAGCGCTTCCGCTTCACGTACTCCTCGCCTCAGCCCACTCCTCTGCCTACCTGTCACTCGCTCTCAGCTCCACCTTCGGATGAGTCCGTAGAGCCGAGTGGCCCGTATCCAGAGCTTGTGGGCTGCCTCATGTACCTGATGACCTGCACTCGACCTGACCTTGCATACCCTCTTAGCATCCTTGCACGCTATGTCGCTCCTGGCCGTCACCGGAAGGAGCACATGGATGCCGCTAAGAGGGTGTTGCGCTACTTGTGCAGTACGTCGGGCATGGGGCTAGTGCTTGGAGGACGAGACCGAGTTGTACTCACTGGGCACTCAGTCGCGTCTTGGGCTGACGACCAGGCTACTCAACGGTCGTCTCAGGGTTACACCTTCAGCCTTGGCTCTGGTTCAGTTTCTTGGCGTTCTACACGCTCGTCTTCTGTTCTCAGCTCCAGTTGTGAGGCTGAGATCTACGCCACAGCCATGGCTGCACAGGAGTTACGCTGGCTCACCTACCTGCTGACCGACTTGGGAGAGCGGCCTCGTTCTCCTCCAGTGCTGTACGTCGACAACAAGGCTGCCATTGCCTTGTGTGAGGAGCACAGACTGGAGCACAGAACGAAGCATATCGCTCTGCGCTACTTCCTTGCTCGAGAGCTGCAGCAGCGCGGTTAGCTTCGTCTGCGTTACGTGGCCACTCGGGCCAACACTGCTGATGTGTTCACCAAGGCGCTTCAGCCTTGTGACCATCAGCGCTTCTGTACTGTTCTAGGCCTCGTGCCTACTGGGCCTCACTTGCTTACTTCTTGACTCTGCTTGTACTGTGATCTCTATATATATACCTGCTTGTTTACTCTTGCTAGGTTGTGATCACTGTATCTCTTGTTATACTATCAACCTGCATGTGAACTGGTCTTGTGACCACTTGCTTGTGCTCAGAATTTGTGTGGTTTCCTTGAGATCCACCCTGAGCTTGCTTTGCTTTGCTTTGACTGGTCTTGTGACCATCTGGTTGTCTCCCACTTAGCCTATGGGGGTGTGTCAAACATTATATGTTCATATTGTGTAGGCTATAGTGGGTTTAGCCTTAGGGGGTACAGCTTTGTTAGGGTTTCCTACTTGTATCCCCCTCCTACCTAGTTTCATTCATTCTCGTTCTATTCTAGATTCTAACAGGGCGTGCAGCACCACTGGTGGCACCTTGCTCTGCGGCAGGCCGTCTGGGTCCGCAACTGCATTGAGAGGTCGGCGATGCCGCCGGGGACGACCCCGTACCAGCTGCTCACCGGGAAGAAGCCCGACTTGTCATTGGCGCAGGTGTGGGGCTGCATGGCGCAGTTCCTGGTTCCCGAGCAGCAGCGTGGTGGGAAGCTGCAGCCGAAGGCCAGGTGGGGCCTTCACCTCGGCGTGTCTGAGGAGAGCAAGGGTTGGGAACTCCTCGACATTGCCGACAACCGGGTGGTCACCACGTCGGACGTGGTGTTCTACGAGAGCATGTCGCTGGAGGTGTGGAGGTCGGCACACGGGCCGGCGTCCGGGCGGGTGCCGGTTCACCCGCCCACGGACACCTCGATGGCAACGCTGCCTCTGCTTGCCGAGGTCGGTGAGCTTGCTGGTGAGGACGCCGAGGACGTCCCCACTCCCTGCCCTTTATCTGCCCCTCTCCGTGTTGCTGACTTGCCTGGGCTGACCCCGACGTCGGCCACCGGCGATGAGGGGAGAAGTGGGGCGTCTCCTGTGGCGCCGGCACCAAGCATCGCCGATGACCGACGTGATGCTGCGCAAGTCGGCGTGGGAGCCAAGCAAACGCCGACTGGGAGGCAGCAGGTGATGCAGCCGACTTTGGTGAAGCCGGCGAAGGAGGCACCTGCAGAACAGCAGCCGACAGGGGAGCACGCAACGGCGACGCCGACCAAGGAGCAGTCGGCGACCGGGCAGTCGGCAGGGGAGCCGACTGCAGGGGCGAAGTCGGCTGGGACGCCGACCAAGGTGCAGCAGGACGACGAGGGCAGCGAAGCCGGTGACGAAGGAGGGGACGCCGAGGAGTCCCCCAAGAGCGACGTGGTGGAGGTTCGGCCTGAACCCCGGAAGTCAGGCCGACTTCGGAGGCCACCGGACTTCTTCGTCCCCGCTGCTTTCACCACGGTGTACGACGTGGACGACGACGACCTGGCGTATGACGACGCCGAGGAGGATGAGGAGTTTTCGGAGCTCGACCCCGACATACACGCCGACCCCGAGCACCGTTTGGACATCTCGACGATGACGGTGAAGGAGGCGTTGGCAAGCTGGAAGGGCGCGGCGGTGAAGGCCGCCATGGAGGAGGAGATCCGCAGCCTCATCCGCATGGGAACGTGGGAGCTGGTCGAGCGCCCGCCGGGAGTGAACATCATGAAGAACCGGTGGGTGCTGACGACGAAGTACCACATCGACGACACCGTTGAGCGCGAGAAGGCAAGGCTGGTCGTGAAAGGCTTCACCCAGGTGTATGGCGCCGACTACGATGAGACATTCGCGCCGGTGAAGGATCTTCCTCAGCATCGTCGCCGTCCTCAACCTCAACCTGATGCAGCTCGACATGAAGAATGCCTTCCTGCAGAGCAAGCTCGACCGGGTGCTGTACATGCACCAGCCGGACTACTTCAACGACGGGACCGGCCGGGTGTGCAAGCTGCTGAAGAGCCTGTACGGGCTGAAGCAGTCGCCGCTGCTGTGGTACTTGGCGCTCAATGATGTGCTGGTCGGCGCCGGGTGGAAGAAGAACCAGGTCGACAAGGCTCGGTACCTCAAGGTCGGCGACGACGGAGTGGCTTGCTGGGTACTGGTCTACGTCGACGACCTGCTCGCCGCCAGCAGCAGCACCGAGATGCTGAAGGAGCAGAAGGAGCTGCTGGAAGCCGCCTTCGAGCTGCGGGAGATCTCGCCGGTGCGGAAGTACCTCGGACTGGAGATTGTGCACGACAGGTCGGCGGGGAAGCTATGGCTGCATCAGCAGGTCTACGCCGACAAGTTGCGTAGGCGCTTCTTCGACGAGGAGCAGACCGGGCGCACTCCGAAGACGCCGGTCTCGGTCGACGCCTATGCCGAGCTCACCTTCGACGACGAGGAGGCACAGGAGCGACAGGAGGAGGAGTACCGGCAGAAGGTCGGCTCGCTGCAGTTCGCGGCGACGACGACGAGGCCGGACGTCGCCTTCGCCTGCAGCAAGCTGGGGAGCGGCCTCACTGTGAGGAGCGACCAGCACTGGCGCGAGGTCGACCGCTGCCTCGCCTACCTCGCCAACACGCGTGACACCGCCCTGGAGTTCGGCGGTGGGCCAGAGTCGCTGGAGCTGGTCGGCTACGTGGACGCCGACGACGCCGGTGACAAGCAGAGCCGGACGAGCACAGGCGGCTATGTGTTCGTCTACGGAGGGGCCGCAGTCTCCTGGTCGAGCCAGCGCATCAAGTGCGCGACGCTGTCGTCGACCGAGTCGGAGTATGTGGCGGCCACCGAAGCTGGCAAGGAGGGACGCCGCCTTCGCTTCCTCCTCGCAGAGTTCCGGCAGCTGGACGCCGGGAAGCCGACTGTCCTGCGAGTGGACAACAAGTCGGCCATCACGGTCGCCGAGGGCATGGGGTTGACGGGCAACCTCAAGCACATGGAGCGGCGACAGGCTTGGCTGCAACACATGGTGAAGCGCGGGAAGTTCTCGCAGAGGTACATCCCGACCGCTGAGCAGCCGGCCGACTTCCTCACGAAGGCGCTGCACTATCCGGCCTTCAACCGGTGCTCCGTTGCAATCGGCCAAGTGCGCCTGGCCAACGTGGGCGACGGCGACAACGACGTGCATCAGTAGGTGCCATGCCCTCTTGCATGGCTGGTGCGGTGATCGGCGTGCTGTGTGTTGTGTGCACGCCGCTGAGATTTTCTCCGAGCAGTGCTACCGTGTGGGATGGGGGAGCCCAAGCGTGAACGCGGCAGGGGAGTGTCAACAGGAGTGTTGTGTGGCCCCGTCCACGCTCGACCTTGTGGTCGGATGTGCGTGGGATGCAGCCGACCAACAGCAGTGGGCACGGGGGCCACTGCAAGGGCGCCGAGCTGTAGGGCGCCTGGCTCGAGGGCGCCGAGCAGGAGGACGCCGTCCTGGATGCCTGGTCGGCGTCCTGGACGCCTAGACGGCGTCCCAGGAGGTTGGACGCCGACCTGGGCGTCTGCACGGCGTCTCAGGAGATTGGACGCCGACCTGGGCGCCTACACGGCGTCCTGTGGGCCCGGACGCCGACCTGGGGGTCTGGTCGGCGTCCTGGGAGGCTGGACGCCGCCTTGGACGTCTGCACGGCGTCCTGGGCATATGGGCGCCGACCTGGGGGTTCGGACGACGTCCTGGGCGCCTGGACGCCGAACTGGGGACGCCGGGCATGTATGGCCGGCTACGGAGTGAGCTGGTCGACCAGGCGTGGTTGCCCGGTCGACCGGGATACTCGGGCGATGTGGGCGAAGGTCGATGGGGTGACGTCTGCGAGGCCGACCTCGGGGGTGGTATCCCGAGGTCGACGTGGCTGGTGGGCGCAGTTGCTGGCGTGGAGTTTGCCAGGCGTCTGCGCTGTGCTCGTGGCAAGGTGTGGAGCGCCAACCAGCTGCACGCACCTGCGAAGCAGGTGCACCGTTGTTTTGCGGGTGCAACGCTGTGCAGCCGACTTGCTGCAGCGTTGGCACACCATGAACTTGCAACGTTGGCGCACCGCTACTCTGCAACGCTGGAGCGGTACGAGCGCTGCTGCACTGGAGCGCGGTCGACCATGCTGCGCTGGAGGTCGACCAACAGCCTAGCGAGCTCTGATGTAGTCTGTGTTGCCAATGTTGTTACTAACCATTGTTGTCAACCTTTCTTAGTGAAACTCTTGCCAAATTGCCCCGTGAACTAGCAAGCAGTGTGTGCACTAGAAAAACGACTAAGGAACAACGAACGCAGAGATCACACGAGCACCCGTGCCTAGCCCGCAGCCTAGCTCCCGTTGCTAAAGTTATCTCCGCAGCTAGTGGTTAGGGTCTAGAGGGTGTAGTGGAGAAGCGGAGCTCGCGTACACACGTAGCCTTAAAAGAATGGTTGAATGAATTTTATGGTGCAGATGAGATGGCATTGTATCGATAGGGTTGGAAACTGAAAAAATGGCAATTCCATTCACGCATGTATGGGCTAAAATACATACAATACATTGAAAGTATGAGCGTTCATGTCGGACTGGCAATCTCGCATTGGAACAATTCACATGTTTGGGAGGTACTGCTATTTTTTTTGGTTTTGGCTTGCAACACATGTATATCGTGGGAAGAGCCACTAAGTTGTGGGCCCATGACCTAGTGCTTGTCTTTATGACATCATAAATTATCTTAACTGCATGATGCTAGACAGGTTCAAAGGGGACGTCGGAGCCAATGTCATGATTGCCTCCTTAAACATCCTCAAATGATCGTCCACATAGAGGTATTTAATGAAACACAATGTCCAGTGTGACAACATTCGCAATCGTAATTGGTTTGAAGGTGGGAAGATAGCCTAACAGCACTGTTCTTAGCCAAGGCTTCTCATGGTGACTGATGAAAGGTCATCGAATTGTGCCAGATAGGCATAAGGATGTCCTTCCAAGTATACATTGGGAAATTGACGAGTCGAGTTTGCTCGTCTCATCCTGAGTGCTACTCGTTCGAGTTTTGCCCCGTGTCGAGCAAAACTCGGACGAGTTTTTTTTTTTGGTTTTCGCATGCTCGCTACTCGTGATTTTAGGCAAGTATTATCAAACTCTGACGAGTTTTTTTGAATGCTCGTCCGAACTCGAGTAGTTCTCGCCCCACCTCCCTGTGCCTGCAAAATTTGCCCCAGCATAACAATAACAGGGAAGACCAGGGTAGGCCAGTAAATCCATGGGAATCCAGGGTTGCTCCAGGAAGTTCGGGGGAGTCAAGGGTAGCTCAGGGGAGCCCGCGGAACCAGGACGCCCAAGGAAGCCCAAGGAATCCTAGGGATACCCAGAGAATCTCAGGGAAGCCCAGGGGAGCCTAGGAAACCCCATGGTATAGGGTAGCCCTGCCCACAAAACAAAAGGGATCACCAGATTTGGGGCCGGGAGCACATGGAAGCCCAGGGCAGGTAGGGCAGGGAAGAACATGGAACGGAATGGAAGACATGTGCATCTAAACACCTAAGTAAAAAAAAAAATAGTCATTGCAAGGATTGGCGCCCTAGTGAGCGTATGGATGAGCTGAAACAACATGCAAATAAGTTCCTGTAATCTAACAGAAGCATGATGCAATAAATATAGTAACACGCCCAAGTATACCAAGTCTTCCTCCCCACCCCCTTGCCCCTCGCCTCATCATCCAAGCTCTTAGCACCCCATCATACACACACTTCCTCATCCATCTCCAAACCCATGACATCCTGCTCAGCCGCCTCCAGCAGGTACGTTGTCACCTTCCTCAGCTTGCACCCTGCATGGAAGTCGACCCACACGCTCACACGCGCTCGGGAACAAGCCTGTGCCGCTGCCACGTGATGAGATTGCAGCCCCTCTAGGTCGTTCCTACGGCGCCAGTACGCTAGCGTACAAACCCACAAGGGCTCCATCTGCTCGTCTATGTATGTCTGGACCTTGTCTTTTATGGTCGGCACCTGACGGTTGCGGAAAGCCGCCAGGCGCACCACCAAGCTCTACTTATCCCCCGGAGTATCACCGAAGGCATCGGTCACACTTTCCCTTCCACCCCTGCTGCCACCAACTCCTCCATCTTGGCCACTACTGTTTGTTGTGTGTTTTGTTTTGTTTTGTTTTTTTTTTGGTAGGTGAAAATGCATTATAAAACGCAAAAACACCGTCGGTCGTAACCGTAGCTAGAGGGCATAGGTAGTGTATACCGTACCCTCTCAGATATCTATGGAGGCTTATAGACTAAACGCCTAAACAATTTCATCTGCCCGCTATAGACTCCCATTATGCTGTTGGCACTCTTCAGCACTGCCACCTCTATCCAACTGCTGAGTGTGTAGCTTCAAAATTGAACAATTGGCTCCGAACCTGCCTTGTCTGGTATGGTGGGATTGGTTTGCAACAAAAACAGCTCTTCGTTGCTGTCGAACACGGCCTTGGTGACGAGTTTGTAACTTCAGCCTTGGTCGGTTGATCCTGCCTTGCCGAGATTGGTCGAGTTTGGTTACATCAGAAGTTGCCCTGCTTCGAAGTTGCTGCCTGGCAGGGCCTTGGGAACGAATGCTTCCATTCATTGCAGCCACTCGAGCCGATCGTGTGAGTGGTGTGATGGGAGCAGCATAGAGCAAAACACCTTCAGAGAGAAAAGCACCTCCTGCAGCTCGCACTGATTCATGGCGTCGAAACATTCTAACGACTTCGTCGGTATCCTCCAAATGGAAAAAAAACCTCTTGTAGCGTAGGGAAAATCTCAACGTCACAAACTTCGACATTTGACCTCCTTTTTTTCCAAATCATTAAGTCAGAGTAACCTTCCACTCTCTTCATCAGCAGCTCCCTTGATCTGGCTTTTGGTGTCATTGTGTCGACCAGGGTTGAATTACGAAGAGCATCTTCGACCTCGAAACCTTCAGTAGACAAGCTTAAGATAGGGAAATCGTGATGCACCTCCGACATGCTTTGCCATGACGAAAAACCTTCAGTCCTCTTGCGACTTGCGATGCTGCTGTCGTCTTGATTTATGTTGAATGGCAGAAAACGACGATAATCTGAAGACATTTCGGTGGGTAACAATCTTGCACTTGATCTTGCAGGCTTGCTTTGCTTGAGTGTCGATCACTTTTTGCTCCCTTGGAAATAGCGTTGGAACCGTCTTAACTTCGTGAGGACGAACAGAGCAATGTCTCGATAAGCACGTGCAGTTCATTGACTGAAGAACAGGATCACGCGGGAAAACACTCGACGACTCAATGCTCTCTGTGTGAGCACAATGTTGGTGTCTTGATAGAGTTCCCGTTGCGTAGATCCCAAAAATGGATTCAGATCCTGAAACTGACACTGTTGAGGCTGACATTATTAGCATTGAAAGTCCTTGACAAGAGTGACGGCGACTAGCCATGGCGGTATTGTGGCCACTACTGCTGTTACCTCCTGATCTCCTCTCCCCCCTTCGTCGGCCTGTCCCAGCCCCACCACTCCCCTCCTGCTTCTCCCTAGCTGCCACCTCCTTCTCCTTGTACGATCGCAACTTTGCCCATACCAACTCCAGCACCTGCGCAGCTGCCACATGTTGTGCTACCCGTGTGCCACTCCCCTCTTCCCTCGACCCCTCCCTCCCCATCTGGAAGTACCCGAACTTGAAGCTCGGGTCTAGGAACGAGGCCACCCACAGCTCATCCTAGCTGTTGGAGTAGTACTCATGCAACTTCCCCAGAGCGGCCTGAATGCACCCCTTCATGACGTCTGAGGGGGGTTGGAATCACGGTCCCTGAGCCTCTCCAGGTTGTCCAGCAGTCAGTTGAACTGTGTGACCACACTTGAGATGGTCAGGTATGTGGAACCCTCAGCCGCCAGCTTGACAGCATGGAAGGGTTAAAGGAAGTCACGGAGCTCCTCCAAGGCCAGCCACATCTCAGGGGAGATGGTGAAGTCCTACAGGCGGGTTGTATCTTTTGCGTTCATGCTCTGTTGGGGATTGTGGGTGGGAGGACGAGCATGACACTTTGGGGGAGGGGGGATGACAGTTGAGAGCGATGATGCAACTTGCATTCTATGTCATTGTGAAACAAGATGAGAGTGTAGAGGAGTCAATGCCCTAGATGCTCACCTCGACTCGATGAATGTGTAATTGTCGATGATGTGCCGAAGACGAATGGCGCGCTCGAGTATGAGGTACGTCGAGCCCCACCGCACCCCATTGTCCTGGCGAAGACGCAGCAAATTCACCTTCCCGTCCTCGACCCTCTGGGCCACCTCGAAGGACGTCGTCCTCTTGGTCGTGTACCCAATGAAGGGCGCCAGGTCCCGAAGAAAGCCTAGAGGCTCCTTATGTCCAGCACTTTCTTCAACGCTAGCTGGATGGCTAGGTTGCAGTTGTGTGCAGGGCACTTGGAGAGAGAATTGGTAGATACACACCAAACGATGAAGGGGCTTGGATATGTGGAAGCAAGAGACATGCTGCTGAACAGTGAAAAACATATTTGATTGGAGACGGTGTGACAGAAGCTACACGTGCTGAACAACGAAGACATCATAGGCTGGGTGGGTGCAGGCAGTCATCGTACCACACGTGCATGCCCGAAAAGAACAAGGGAGGCTGCCGATTGCTCGGCCCACCACGACACAGGTACTCCATCGCAACGACGTTCGACGAGGCGTTGTCCGACGTCACTGCAATGCAACAGTGCTCCAGACCCCACTCCTTCACCACCTGCTCCAACACCTCCGCAATCTTCCCGTTCGTATGATCGCCTAGAACAGCCCTGAAATCGAGGGTTACCTGCCTCAGCATAAAACTTGGCAATGAGGTAGTGGTGGTTCTTGCCTGTCCAAATGTCATGGGTCAGGGCGACAACCCCTGCCCCAGCAGCAGCGAGCTCCTCCTTGAGCTTGATAATTGCCAATCCAGCCAAGCAAATGACCAGACCGGCTAGGGTGGTGCGCTTAGGGATCACTCGATCAACACCACACTCGAGTTTGGCGTCGATCATGAGTTGACAAAACTGTGTGCGAAGGGGTAGGTAGACGAGGAACAAGAAAACACCAACCAAGACATGTTCTATGGTGATTTGGGATTGACATAGTCGACACTCAAACAATCTGGTCATAGCAATCGAGGTTGGGGGGTGTTGGGCCAAAGGTGTGGGCATGATAGGTAAAATATGTTGTTTTGCTGCAAATGGCAGAGCCCAAGGAATCTAACACTCCAATATCATCTACCAACGATTCAACGGATCCATCTCATATAGTAGATTTAGAAACGGTAGACCCTTCCCCTAAGCGTTTCACATGAACTATTGAATATAAAAGCGTACCCAGACAAGGAGAATCGGGAGAGACTCGGTAGCATCTTCGACAATGATCTCATTCTCATTCATCGAAGATGAATACTTTTGGCTCACCCCAAGGAAAGTATTCAGAGTTGTGTGACAATTACGAATAGCCTTCATAATAACTACAACACATGTGTGAATAAGATCGAGACAAGGTAAGGAGCAATGTTGTTTCAACAAGCCATATGAGCATACTTGGTGAAGGACGTGAATAAACATGTAAAGAGGGCACCTGTGGAGTGAAGAGTGGGATTGCCTTGATCGTCTTGAAAATCTTCATGAGTCATTCGCCGAAGTCCAAAACATGCTAGAGGGTGTCAAACTTATATGATGCTTATTGTATAGGCTATAGTGGGGTAGCCCATATGGGGTACAACCCAATTAGGGTTTCCTACTTGTACCCACATTGCTGCTAGTTCATCCCATTCTCGTTTATTATGCTAACATGGTTTCAGAGCAGGTCCTAGCCTAGGACCGGTTTTTTAGGGCCCACCGAGTAGCGCTACCGGACCCGTCGCACCGCTGCGATCGAGCCGCCCTGCCCTGCCCTTCCCTGCGTCGTGCTGCCTGCGCACGCCCTGCCCTACCGGCGCGCGGCCCGCCGCAGCGCGCTCTGCTTTGCCCGCGCGCCGCCTGCTGCAGCGCGCCCTGCTGACTCGCGCGCCGCCTGCTGCAGCGCGCCCTGCCCTACCCGTGCGCCGCCTGCTGCAGCGCGCCCTGCCCTACCCGCACGCCGCGCCGCCGCGCACGCCCTCCCCGCGCGCCGCGCCGCCGCGTCGCCCTGCCCGCATGCCGCCCGCGCCGCGCGCTCTGCCCTGCCCGCGCACCGCGCCGCCGCAGCGCGCGCTGCCCTGCCCGCGCGCCGCCCGCGTCGAGCGCCCTGCCCTGCCCACGCGCCGCGCCGCCGCGCGCCCTGCCCTGCCCGCGCGCCGCGCCGCCGCGCGCCCTGCCCTGCCCGCGCGCCGCGCCGCCACACCGTCCTGCCCTGCCCGCGAGCCGCGCCGCCACGCGCCCTGCCCTGCCGCGCGCCCTGCCCTGTCGTGCGCCCAGCCCTGCCGTGTGCCCTGCCGCGCGCCCTGCCCTGCCGCGCGCCGTTCGCTGCTGCGTGCCGCTAGCGCTCGCGCCTGCCTAGCCTTGCCTGCGTGCTGCTCTGCTGCTAGCGCGCCCGACTGCTCTGCCCACTATGGCCACTCTCAACGTTCTCACCTTTGATCCGGAGGGCCGCCCGATAGAGTTTAATGCGTGGCTAGACGACTTACAGCTGTACCTGCTGACTGACTCTAAGGACGGTATTTCGCTGTTTGACCTCACGTCTGGCGCCTCTCTCGCCCCTGCCGCCACAGCTGACAGTGCGACTCGTTCACAGTGGCTTACCCGTGACACTGCTGCTCGCCTAGCCGTTCGCAACCACCTGCCGTTAGCCGAACGCGCTCACTTTGGCCAGCACAAGACTGCTAGAACCATGTACGACGCTGTAGTCGCTCGTTACTCCTCCCCGGCCACTGCTGCTCTAGGCCGCCTTCTCCTGCCCTACTTGTTCCCAGAGCTGTCCGCCTTTGCCACAGTTGCCGACCTCGTCACTCACCTTCGCACTAGTGACACTCGCTACCGCGCTGCGCTCCCCGCCGAGTTTCTCGCCAAGAACCCTCCTCCCATGTACATCACGCTCTACTTCATAGTCATCCGCCTCCCTGACTCTCTTACTGCAGTCAGGGACCTCCTCTCGCCCTTGACCCCACCGACCTCACTGTCGACCTTCTCGAGAAGCACCTCCTAGCAGCTGAGACTAGCATAGTCGCTGTAGGCGCTTCTCGTGGCACTCCTCGCACTCCCTTCTTTGAGGGGTGTTCGCCCTCCCCCCTTCTCCCCTCAGTCACCTCTGATGCAGCTGTTGACTACCTTCGTGCTGAGGAGGTAGGAGCTGCGTCTGCCCATAGTGGGAGGCGCCGCAGCGGCAGGGGCAAGGGAGGCAGGGGCGGTGGGGGTGGCAGAGGTGGAGGCGGTGGTGGGGGCGGTGGAGGAGGTGGAGGGGGCGGCGGTGGAGGAGGTAGTGGTGGTGGGGGTGGAGGTGCAGGTGGCGGCGGTGGTGGCGGCAGTGGGAGTGGTGGAGGCGGCGGTGGTGGCGGCAGTGGGAGTGGAGGCGGCGGCAGTGGTGGCAGCCGGGGTGGTACCAGCCAGAGGGGAGGCCCTGATGGTGGTCAGAGGCAGCAGCAGCGTCAGCCCCTTTCGTCTCAGGAGCTACGTGAGTGGTTTGCTCAGCGTGGGGCGTCTGGGGGTGGAGGTCGCTGCCCGTATGTCATTAGGTGACCGCTCTGGTCAGACATGCGAGCAGCCTCACACACAGCACCGCTGCTTCTCCCGTCTTACCGACGCCTTTCGCGCAGAGTTTCCCGACGCGACTGAGCTCCCCCACTGGGCAGAGCTGCTTAGGCAGGGTGTGGATATCTTTGCTCTTGATTATGATGCTATTCTTTGTGCCATGTATGCATTGACTGTTAGTGCTGAGGGTGACTGTTACCTGTGTATGCCGCCCGACCCAGGTATAGAGTCTGCTGCCTCAGGTGCTGGTGAGTCTGCTGCTCTAGGTGCTAGTGAGACTGCTCTCTCTGGTACTGCGCCTGCTGAGGCCTTGCACGCCTTCACGCTTGACTCAGGTGCTTCCCGCTGTTTCTTTTGCGACAGTACCGCACTCACACCGCTCCCTGCACCTGTTGCTATCTCTCTGGCTGACCCCTCTGGGGGCCCAGTCATTGCACGTTCCTCCACTGTTCTCCCGTGTTCGGCGGTTCCGTCTGGCTCACTGTCAGGTCTTCACCTCCCCTCGTTCTCTACGAACTTGGTGAGCAACGCCGTCCTTCAGGATGTATGGGTTGACACATTTACTCCAGGAGGACAGCGTGTGGCGATCTGTACGTGCTCCTGGACTGGCCGGCACCTGACCACGTTCACCCGTGCGCCTGACTAATGTGTCTCCTCAGGTAGCTGCGTCTGCGTCTGCGTCAGGTCAGCTAGCGGCCCCCTGCGAGTGTCGCGCCCTGTCGCACCAGACGCTCCTTTGGCACCACCGCCTTGGTCACCCCTCCGTGCAGCGCCTCCGTGGCATGCACTCACGTGTCCTTGTCTCTGGTCTTCCCAGGGTTCTGCCTCCCCTCCCACCCTTGCCTGCCCCTCCCTGCCTTCCCTGTGTCGAGGGGCGGCAGCGCGCTGCTCCTCACTCCTCCTCGTTTCCCCCGACGACTGCTGCCCTGCAGACTCTGCACATGGGCGTGTGGGGCCCAGCCCGCGTCCGTGGACAGGGCCGCGAGCGCTACTTTCTGCTGGTTGTTGACGACTACTCGCGTTACACCACGGTCTTCCCCTTGCGCAGCAAGGGGGAGGTCCCTGATGTTTTGATCCCTTGGATCCGCGCTGTTCGTCTCCAGCTCCGCGAGCGGTTACAGACGGACGTTCCAGTCCTGCGTCTGCACTCTAACAGAGGTGGTGAGTTTTCCTCCGACCTCTTGCGGGACTTTTGTCGTGGGGAGGGCATTCGCCAGACGTTCACGCTTCCGGCCTCTCCGCAGCAGAATGGGGTTGCTGAGCGCCGCATTGGATTAGTCATGGAGGTCGCTCGTACCTCCATGATCCATGCGGCTGCCCCCCATTTTCTGTGGCCGTTTGCGGTCCGGTACGCTGCGCATCAGCTCAACCTCTGGCCCCGTGTCTCCTTGCCGGAGACCTCGCCGACACTGCGTTGGACGGGGGAGGTTGGCGATGCGTCGGTGTTCCGGGTCTGGGGCTCTTGTGCCTTCGTCCGAAATACGTCCGCGGACAAGCTCTCCGCCCGCGCCATTCCCTGCGTCTTCCTTGGCTTCCCCCCTGACGAAGTAGCGCAACACCCTCTTAGCGGCCTCCATGTGCTCTGGTCGGTGTCTCCCAAGAGCAACATAGCGAGCCAGGATGCTAAGAGGGTAGGCAAGGTCAGGTCGAGTGCAGGTCATCAGGTACATGAGGCAGCCCACAAGCTCTGGATACGGGCCACTCGGCTCTACGGACTCATCCGAAGGCAGAGCTGAGAGCGAGTGACGTGTAGGCAGAGGAGTGGACTGTGGCGAGGAGAACGTTAAGGCGAAGCGCTGAAGGACCTGCTGCACCATGTGTGACTGAGTCAAGGTAATGGTGCGCTGTGCTCTGTCCTGGGTGATCTGCAAGCCAAGATAGCTGCGCAGCTCACCCAGGTCTGTGCACCTGTGTCTCTTCTGCAGCTCCGACTTCACTAGGGCCAGTCCCTCAGTGTCAGCAGTGGCAAAGACCAAGTCGTCGACGTACACGAGGATGTAGAACGGCGGCAGAGAAGTCTCGGTGCGTAGAAACAGCGACGGGTCAGCAGTGGAAGGAGCAAACCCAAGAGCCGCAAGCGTCGTCCTCAGTGTGTCGTGCCACTCGCGAGGCGCCTGGCGGAGACCGTAGACTGGCCGCCGGAGGCTCCACTGGTTACCAGCAGGAAACGACCCAGTGAAGCCAGGTGGGCGGCGCAGCCAGATCTCCTCGTGCAAGCTGCCCTGTAGGAAGGCTGTGCTGAAGTCAAGAGAGTGAAGCTCGTAGTCATGCTGAGCGGTGACGTGCAGCAGCACCCGAAGAGTGGTCATCTTTGGGGTAGGGGAGAAGGTCTGGAAGAAGTCAACTCCCTGTCGCTGACTGAAGCCTCGTGCAACGTAACGCGCATTGAAGACAGGCGGTGAACCCGGCAGCCGCTTCACCCGGAAAATCCACATGCCACTGACGATGTTCACCCCAGGTGGGGGAACCTCGTCGACGTAGGTGCCTGTGGACTTCCAGGAAGCCATCTCTGCGTCCATGGCTGTCTGCCACTGAGAGGAGTAGGGACCCTCAATCGCCTCTGCGTAAGAGCGCGGGGTCGGGATGTCTGGTGCATCCGGGTCTCCCTCAGGTGAAAGCAGCATGGACACGAGATGAGGTACAGCAGCAGCAAAACACTCAAAGTCCTCCTGCCTGTCCTCAAGGACGTCCGTGCCAAAAGCACACTCACCCCCGACGGACGGAGGACAGACAGACTCAGACTCAGCAACAAGACTAGCGGCGTAGTCGAGGCGACAGGCGGCAGCAAAGTCAACAAGCTCAGCAACAAGGGCAGACGCAGCAGTGGACTCAAACGAAGGGTCAGTGACAACAGTGGCTAGAAGACGAGTGACAATAGGACTGGCAGCACGAGCAAGGTCTGACGGCGGGTCAGCAACGTCAGGAAGAGAGGACGCAGGAGGAGACCGCAGAGGGACACGCTGTGGAGCAGTGGAAGGACGAAGTGCCATCTGGTGCGTGCCGAGGACAGGAAGAGGACGCTGACGCGGAACACGACGACCAGTGCGAACAGCGCGAACAGGCGACGCAGGACGAGACGCAGGCTCACGACGCTCAGAAAGACTTCCTGTCAGCTCAGTGTAGGGAGAAGGAGCAGGCAGTGGGGAGGCTGGCTTTAACTGCGGCTGTGACTGGTCAGGCGGTGGACACGTTAGGGGAGGAGTAAGGTTAGTGGAAGGCGGGAGACCAAGAACCTGCTGAAGCAGTGGAACGAAGTACGGTCGGGGCCGTATAGTGCCTCCAGAACCAACACCAATAGCACCAGCACCCCCAGGGCCAGCACCTCCAGCTCCAGGGTCTCCAGCTCCAACACCAGCAGCACCACCAGCTGCAGCTCCAGCGCCCCCAGCTCCAACGTCTGCAGTACCACCAGCACCTGCGGCTCCAGCACCTCCAGTAGCTCCAGCTCCAGCTCCTGCAGCACCGCCAGCTCCAGCAGCTCCAGTACCTCCAGTACAAGCACCTCCGGGACCAGCAGCACCAGCACCTCCAGTAGCTCGAGCTCCAGCTCCTGCAGCACCGCCAGCCCCAGCAGCTCCAGTACCTCCAGTACGAGCACCTCCGGGACCAGCAGCACCAGCACCTCCAGTAGCTCCAGCTCCAGCTCCCGCAGCACCTTCAGCTCCAGCAGCTCCAGTACCTCCAGTACGAGCACCTTCGGGACCAGCAGCACCAGCACCTCCAGCAGCACCAGCACCTCCAGCTCCAGCAGCTACAGTACCTCCAGCGCCAAGGTCTCCAGCGGCAGGCCCCCCAGCTCTAGCAGCACCACTCCGAAGGCTCCAGCGCCGAGCAAACCACTTGCGCAGCTGCTGTGGAGAGAGAGGCTCCCGCCGAGACGAGGTACCTGTAGGACCTCCAGCAGACTCAGCACCCCCAGGCTCAGCACCCCCAATCTCAGCAACCGCAGGCTCAGCACCCCCAGGCTCAGCACCCCGAGGCTCAGTACCCTCAGACTCAGCAACCTCAGGCTCCTCACGCTCAGGCTCAGCACCCCCAGGCTCCGCACGCTCAGGCTCAGCACCCCCAGACTTCGCACGCTCAGGCTCAGCACCCCCAAGCTCCGCACGCTCAGGCTCAGCACCCCCAGGCTCCACACGCTCAGGCTCAGCACCCCAAGCAGCACCACCCCCAGTAGCACCACCAGGGTCGACCGCTACCTCGACAGGCTCGACAGGGTCTAACTGAGACACACCTGAGGGAGCAGGACCCTGAGGGGGGAGGGGGTCTACCAGAGGGGGACCTGGTGCGAGGAAGAGCGGCGGGGGGGGAGAGCTGGCTACGCAGCGGTCGTCACAGGGTTACACTTTCAGCCTTGGCTCCGGCTCTGTTTCGTGGCGGTCTACCCGCTCGTCTTCTGTTCTCAGTTCCAGTTGTGAGGCTGAGATCTACGCAGGGGCCATGGCTGCACAGGAGTTACGCTGGCTCACCTACCTGCTGACCGACTTGGGAGAGCCGCCTCGTTCTCCAGTTCTGTACGTCAACAACAAGGCCATGCTTGCCTTGTGTCACGAGCACAGACTGGAGCACAGAACGAAGCACATGGTCAGCTTCGTCTTGCTTACGTGGCCTCTCGGGCCAACACTGCTGATATCTTCACCAAGGCACTTCAGCCTTGTGATCATCAGCGTTTCTGTACTGTTCTAGGCCTTGTGCCTACTTGGCCTCACTTGCTCACTTCTTGACTTTGCTTGTACTGTGATCTCTATACATATACATGCATGCTTACACTTGCTAGGTTGTGATCACTGTATTGCTTGTTCTCCTTTATATGACTCTGCATGTGAACTGGCCTTGTGGCCATTTGTTTGTGCTCAGAATGCGTGGTGATCCACCCTGAGCTTGCTTTGCTTTTCTTGACCGGTCTTGTGACCTCTTGTTCTCCTCCACTTTGCCTATGGGGGTGTGTCAAACCTATATGCTGCTTATTGTATAGGCTTAGTGGGGTAGCCCATATGGGGTACAACCCAATTAGGGTTTCCTACTTGTACCTACATTGCTGCTAGTTCATCCCATTCTCGTTTATTCTGCTGACAGAGGGCTCGAGCTACCCAATATTATCATTGTGTGTACCATCAATCAATGATTTAATGCATCGTTTGGAGGGGATGGTGGAAGCGCAAGGGGAGTTTTTGAAGGCGTGCAAGCAAGGCATTGAGAAACTCAATGAATGTTATGACCGATCATCCGAGAAATACATCATCGCTACGGTCTTGGAACCAATGCTTAACATTGAGTAATATGCCGGTGGTGAGAGGTTGGGTGGTGATAATGAAACAACCAAAAGTGTTTGAGGTTACATCACCAATGCGTACAAGGGATACATAAAGAAAGCATTTTAAGAAAGAACAAAATTGCCGAGAGCAACCCGTCTGCCACGACTATTCAAGACCCCTCGTTGGAGCCAAAAGCGTCATTTAGTTTTTGAGCCATTTTCCATTGCCGCAAAAGTGGGGAGACGACGGGGCTAAGCTCGATTGGATCACTATCTTTGAAATAAAAGATTGTCCGTTGGACC
This sequence comes from Closterium sp. Naga37s-1, assembly GCA_947471745.1. Lineage (NCBI taxonomy): Eukaryota > Viridiplantae > Streptophyta > Zygnematophyceae > Desmidiales > Closteriaceae > Closterium > Closterium sp. Naga37s-1. The sequence goes on from CANJKZ010000008.1 coordinate 894,346, forward strand.
CGATGGAGTGCTTTCTTCGTTCAAGGATATGACAACTTTAAACACATAAAGTGTTTTTCAAATTTACGTATTTCGAAAGCGCAGCTTCTTGTAACGCTGATTTTGGCATTGTTGAACCGCGCTAAACGCCCTTCTCCAACTACAAATCGTGAGTTGGAGCTAATTTCCCTCCACCCACGTCTCTCATTTTTTTGACGGCTCATACAACTGATAAGAACAAGAAAACAATCATTCTAAATTGATGGAAGATGTATAAACCACTTATCCCATTGTCATGCACACGAAGCGCGCGACTATCTTGCCGTACCAGGAACTTTGGCGAATTCCGAGCTCTTGTCATAGTCTATATCCTTAAATGGTTCATGCATAACGTCGCTTCCGTTCATGGATGGTTTTGGATGGAATGCGTTAAGTGGTGGGAGATTGAATTTAGGTAGATAAGTCCAATCTTGTTCTAGAATTGTTTGGAGCTATGACTAGTGTGATAGATTAGTTCAATCTTGTTTGCAAGGGAGCTATGACTAGTGTGGTAGATTTGTTCACTCTTGTTTTAATATTGTTTAGAGCTGTGAGCTGTGGTCGATTTGTTCAATCTTGTTCTAGGAATGTTTAGAGCTATGAGCAGTGTGGTCGATTTTTTCACTCTTGTTCTAGGATTGTTTAGAGCTATGGCTAGTGTGGTAGATCAGTTCAATATTGTTCTACGATTGTTTAGAGCTATTGCTTGTATGATGTTTCTTTCATATATATTTTTCATGATTGATTATATTGTATCTACTTGTTAGTGCATTCTGCACTTTTCAAGTAAAGGGTAGAAAACTTCAAAATAGATGCAAAATATACGATTTAACGACAACTATACCAACAATTTTTTTGCAATTCTCGTACCAAGGATCTTGTGAAAGTAAGAATGAACCTTGGTGAAATTGCACAAGCAAAATGAGAGGAGTGCTTTCTACATCACACAATGCAGGGTTGCAAAAATATATACTCGAGTACATTTGTATTCAACTCATATTAGGAATTGATTTGCATTCACTATTTGAACACGTATTAGACTAACATTCAAATTCGTGTTCGTATTCGTATTTTCACCCCTATATCCGGACGTATGTACGAAAGCCAATAGCAATCTTGCGTGCCATTCGCCTCCTCTAAAAGTTTTGTCCCTGAATACTCCCTCATATGAAGTCAGTCACACCTAGTGCAGCACCGTCGTGGCCATCAACTTTGTTTTTGGAAAACCTATGTGCGTGCCCTCCCCTTGGAACAACACATCTCCCAACTTCTTTGATTGATGGTCCGGACTTACCAGCTCATGCGACCTCTGGAGTGCGCTAGTAATTGGTTGAATCTTTCGGCTGTAGGAGATGCAGTGAGAAGAAATTCTAGCATACATGAGCAATGGGGGCAGCGGGCCTTGTCTTGGAGGAATTCCAACCTTCTTTTCATCGGCATATTTGAGTTGTGGAGCCTAAGCAGGATCTCTCTTGCTCCTAGTAACATTTCGATCAAGTGTCGCAGCCCGGTTACCTTCTCCCAATCTATGCCCCCTGACACCTGTTGTCTTGGCTTAGCTGACGCCATGGTTATGGCGAGGCCCAGGCCTGTCGCTACAAGGGCATTTGCCCTTTTTACCCTTGAATTCAAGTGCTGGTTCGGGCCAAACTCAGAGAATTCAAGGGCTGGCTTTGAGGCCAGCCCTTTTTCCTTACCTGGATTCCACGTATACGCTCAGAGCCCTCACCTACCACCTACCCGCTCGTTTCCCTTGATATGTCTCCCCTGCTTACGTAGAACCTCCATACCTTTCACCCCCCTGTTGCAATGTAGATCGGCTTATAGATCTGCTATGTACCGCAGCCCTTTGAACATTATCTACTTGTTCACGCTCAAGTGCTGAAGGATGTGTAGCCTTGAATCTAAGTGTTGAAATCTGACTCAACCCGCATAAATAAGGACCGAATTCAGGGCACCTCAGCCCGCTAAGTTCTAGGCCCAGAGCAAGCGACAGCCTCGCCGAGGCCAATGGATTCCGTTTACGACGGGCCACCTCCTTCGCAGATCGCCGATGATTGCCGGAGTCTTGTCAATAGTAGATCGACTGTTCCGAGCACCCTCCTTTTCGAATGGTTACTGGTACTACTATACCGGCTTAAAGAATATTGTTCTGCGCCACGAAGCATCCCGTCCTTACCACCCACCAATAGTATGACGTTTTGCATTCCGCCCTCTGTCCCAGTTACTAACCAATGCAGTCCCGATTGCAACATATGTGACAGGACCCTAAAAGCGACATGAGCTCTTTCCAGAGCATATGAGATTTGCATGGATTCTATGCTGCAAGATGACGTGCGTGACAGACGCCTGTGCTGTTTCCTTCGTCCAAATTGTCGCATGTACATGGGGTCACAGCACGGAAACCTGGAAGATCTTGGACAAACAACCAGAAAGCTCCACCGATGGGGGCTTGACGAATTGATAGAAGCCACTAAGGCTTTAAGGATCTTATCAACCCAAAATTATCTCACCTACCGTCCAATAGCCTTCGTAGAGAAGAAAATAAATATCACATTCCTAAAGATTCCCGTGCCATAAAACTTGCCCACAAAGTACTTGATGCAAAAACAAGCGACGATCTTACCGGCCAAGAGCACACCGAAGAAGCAAAGTCAAAAGCTTATCGCATGATGATGTTTTGGTGTAGCCGGGGTGGGTTAGGAAGCTTGTTACGAGTGCAATGGAAGAAGTGAAGCAAGGATTGCAGTAAGGGGCCAAAAGATAACAAGTGTGAGCGAAGGCATGAGTGAGCACTTGATAGAGAAAAAAATGCAACGATAACTCGATGACGCGAGCTAGGCCATGCTTTGCTGGCAGCGAGGTTCGAGCTATTTCTGATGCATAGGCCGATGTCAAGATAATCGGTTAAGCTAATAAGCCATGGCTAGGGTGTGGGTATCGAGAGTAGCGTGAGTAAGGAAGGATTGGCCAAAGACGATTGCAGTATAGAATGAGAGGTACAAATAGAACAAGTTCAGCAAGAGAGGGTGCACCACCAAGAATGTAACTACACTACACATATGCAGCAAGCAGGGTCAATATAAAACGTAACTTAAACACACCCCCTTAACCTGCTTGCAGCAGGATCTAGTGCAGGCACATGTGGCGCATCAAAAGAGGGCAGAGAGGCAAGTGGGGAGGAGGAGGCAAGAGAGAGAAAGGAGAGAGGAGAGAGGAGAGGAGAGGAGAGGAGAGGAGAGGAGGTGGGGGGCGTGCATGAGCGTGACAGCTCACTGCCCGGAGTACCCTCTTAAAGATCCCCTTATACGAAGGGGGAGGTGAGAGAGGGAGGAGGAGAGGAGGTGGGGGGCTTGCATGAGCGTGACAGCTCACTGCTCGGAGTACCCTCTTAAGAACCTCCAAGTCCCCACCCCATTCAACCACCCCCCTTAACCTCACCCCCTTTTCAGCCGCCCCATTTAACCTCAACCCCTCCACCACCACCCTTCCTCCAGTCACTTCCCCACCCACGGTTGTCCCTGCAGATTCCCCACCGCAGCAGTGACGGTAGGGAGAGAAAGGAGGAGAGAGGGGAGGGACTATTGGAAATTGAAACAGTGGAATGATTGAAACCCTAAACTGTGTTGTACACCATATTGTGTGCCCCACTATAGCCTAGCATGCATATTTGCAATTTGACACACCCCCATAGGCTAAGTGGGGGACAACAAGACTGTCACAAAACCACTCAAGAGAAGCAACAAATCAAAGCTCAGGGTGGATCTCAAGATCACCACACAATCCGAGCACAAGCAAGCGGCCATAAGGCCATTTCACATGCAGTGTAATAACAACAAAAGCAGTACAATAATCACAACCTAGCAAGTGTTCGCATACAGGCATAGCTATATAGCAGAGTACAGCAAGTACAAAAACGATATCAAGAGCCTAGCAAGTGAGGCAGAGTAGGCACAAGGCCAGGAGCAATGCAGAAACGCTGATGATCACTACACCCAAGGGCCTTGGTGAAGATATCAGCAGTGTTGGCCTCAAAGGACACGTAAGCAAGGCGAAGCTGACCACGCTGCTGCAGCTCTCGCACGAGAAAATAACGAAGGGCAATGTGCTTCGTTTTGCTCTCGAGTCTCTGCTCCTGACACAAGGCAATCATGGCCTTCTTGTCAGCGTATAGAACCGGTGCGGAACGAGGCTGCTCTCCCAAGTCGGTGAGCAAGTAGGTCTCAGCCTCACAGCTGGGAGCTAAGCACAGAAGATGAGCGAGTGGACCTCCACGAGACAGAGCCAAGGCCCACGAAGCGTCGGAGTGCCTGTGATCCCGTCCCCCAAGCACAAGCCCCAAGCCTGATGTACTGGCCAAATAGCGTAGCACCCTCCCAGCAACCCGCCAGTGCTCAGGGCGGTGTCTCCCGGGCGCAACGTAGCGCGCCAGGATGCTGAGAGGGTACGCGAGGTCAGGCCTAGTGCACATCATCAAGTACATGAGCCAACCCACAAGCACAGGATACGGACCACTCGGCTCTGCGGACTCGTCCGAAGGTGGAGCTGAGAGCGAGTGGTCGGTAGGCAGAGGAGTAGGCTGTGCCGAGGAGAACTGAAAGCCGAAGCGCAGAAGGACCTGCTACACCATGTATGACTGAGTCAGAGTGATGGTGCGCGCTGCTCTATTCCGGGTGATCCGCAAGCCAAGATAGCTCCGCAGTTCACCCCGATCAGTGCAGGTGTGTCTCTTCTGCAGCTCGGCCTTCACAAAGGTCAGTGTCTCACTGTCAGCAGTCGCAAAGACCAAGTCGTCTACGTACACGAGGATGTAAAATGGCGGGTAAGCAGGCTCTGTGCATAGAAATAGGGACAGGTCAGCAGTCGAAGGAGCGAAGTCAAGAGCCGGAAGTATCGTCCCCAGTGTGTCGTGCCACTCGCGGGGTGCCTGACGAAGACCGTAGACTGGTCGCCAGAGACTCCACTAGGTAACCTCAGGAAGCGACCTAGTGAACAGGTGGGCGGCGCACCCAGATCTCCTCGTGGAGGCTGGCATGACAGAAAGCGGCAGAGAAGTCGAGCGAGTGCAGCTCGTAGTCACGATGTGCTGCAACGTGTAGTAACACCCGAAGAGTCATCATTTTCGGCGTTGGGGAGAAGGTCTGCAAGAAGTCGACCCCCTCACGCCGACTGAAACCACGTGCAGCATAACGCGCCTTGAAGGCAGGCGGCGAACCTGGCGGCCGCTTCACCCTGAAGATCTACATGCCACTGACGACGTTCACCCCAGATGGTGGGACGGAGTCGATGTAGGTGCCAGTGGACTTCCAGGAAGCCATCTCTGCGTCCATAATTGTCCGCCACTAAGAGGAGCAAGGACACGAGATCGCCTCTGCGTAAGAGCGAGGGATCAGGATGTCAAAGGCATCCGGGTCTTCCTCAGGGGCAAGCAGTATGACAGCGAGATGGGGAACAGCTCTAGCATCTCCAGCTCTAGCACTAGTATTGCCAGCACCCCCAGCGGTAGGACCTCCAAAAACAGCACACCCAAATCCTCCAGCAGTAGTACCAGCAGAACCGCCAGCACAAGCTCCCCCAGAACCTCCAGCAGCAGCATCACGAAGTGGCAGCGACGACGGCTGCTGCTCCCAGAACAACGGCCAACGCGGCAGTGGCTGCAACACACCCCTAGAACCTCCAGTAGCATTACCCTCGACCCCACCAATAAGAGGACCCTCAGCACCCCCAGAATCAGCACCCCCAGAGTCAGCACCCTCGGAATCGGCACCTCCAGAGCCAGTACCCCCAGCGGCACCAACCCCACCAGCACCAGGGCCCCCGGAGTCCACAGCGACAGGCTGCAGAGGAGGCGAAGACGGCCGAAGCGGAAAACCCGGAGGTGTCTCCAAGCGCGGCGAGCGACGAGAGGCCAATGTGTCGTCAGCAGCAGGGTCACCCCCCTCAGCCAGGCTAGAGTATGAGGAGAGCTCCAAAGGCACAACCGAGGGGGGTGGGGTGAGCAGGACCAGGGGGGGGGAGGGGGTCTACCTGGGGCGGATTGGGTACCAGGAAGAGAGGTGGGGGGGGCACGGGGCAACTGTGGTGGGGGTAGAGACGGTAGTAGCAGACCGACTCGTCAAAGGTGAAGTCTCGGGAGGACAAGACGCGGCGGGTGGCTGGGTGGTAAAACTGCCAGTCAGGGGCGTCGGTGGGAAAGCCAAGGAAGACACATCAAACAGCGTGGGGAGAGAGCTTGTCCGCGGTGGGATCGCGGACAAGGGCAAGCGAGGCGCGGCGTATCGGACCGCAAACGACCACGACCACAGCAGTTGGGGAGCACCCGCATGGATCATGGAGGTGCGAGCAACCTTCATGAGTGGGCCAATGCGACGTTCAGCGATCCCATTCTGTTGTGGAGAAGCCGGAAGCGTGAACGACTGGGTGATTACCTCCTCACGACAAAAGTCCTAAAGGACACCGGAGGAAAACTCACCTCCACGGTCAGAGTGCAGATGAAGCACCGGGAGGTTCTGCTGGAAACGTGCTTTCAGCTGGGGACGAACAGTGCGGATCCAAGGGATCAAAACACAACAAACATCACCCTTGCGCTGCAAGGGAAACACCGTGGTGTAGCGCGTGAAGTCGTGACAGCCAGAGAAAGTAACGCTCCCAGTGTGGTCCATGGACGGGGGCGGGGCCCCACACGTCCATGTGCAGCGTCTGCAGAGGAGCAGTGGTTGGAGGAAACAAGGAGGAGTGTGGAGCAGCGCTCTACCGCCCCTCGACGCAGGGAGTACACGGCGGCGCAAGCGAATGCGGGAGCGGGGGGAGGGTCTGTGGGAGGCCAGAGAAAAGGCGAGGCGCGTGCATGCTGCGGAGGCGGGGAAGGGAGGGGTGACCAAGACGTGGTGCCAGAGGAGAGACTGGTGCGTGAGCAACCGACACGAGAAAGATGCCGCTACATGACCTAACGCAGCCACCTGAGCAGACTCAGTGTGCAGTGTGTACAGCCCAGACGCTCACCTCCAGGAATCGTGGTGGTGACCATCAGATCATGGATGTGACCGGTACTCACCAAGTTCGTAGCAAACGAGGGGAGGTGGAGACCTATGAGGAAGCCAGAGGGGACTGCCGGACACGGGAGGACAGTGGAGCTGCGTGCAACGACCGGTCCATAGGTGGGGTCGACTAGAGTGACAGGAACATGTGAAGAGAGTGGTGGGACGGTGGTGGAGTTTCGGAAGAAGCACCAAGTCGCGACGGTGTCCAGCGTGAACGAGAACAACTGCCTCACAAGCACCTACACTAGCATCCTCTACACAGACTGATCTAGGGGGTGTCTCTCTAGCGCGCGATTCGACGGGGGGGAGTGGGGTGCTAAGGGGTGAGGGGGTACTAACGGGCGAGCGGGGACCGGTAGGCCCATGGGAATCGAACTGCTCTGTACCATGTTAACGTGGTAACGGAATAATGAATTGACTAGAAATGACAATGACAAGGAAGATATAGCAAACCCTAGCCAACCCTAGCCAGCCCTAAACATAAATGTATACCACCTAGACTAGCAAATACAAACTATAACAGTCACCCTCATCACTAGCACCAGCAGCATACATGGCATACATGCCTATAGAAATCTTGTCCCGATCTAGCGAAAAGATATCAACGCCCTTCTTGAGCAACCCTAACCAGTCAAGGACCCTGGCCTACTCAACGCACTCGCCACAGAAAGCGTCATCGAGGCGGCAGAAACAGCGAGCCTCACCGTGTCCCAGCTTGCCGTAGGCGTTGCCGGCCCGAGGGCCAGTGCGACACACGTACGGGCAAGGACCAGTAGCAGAGCCACCACGGCCGGTAGAGCCCCGTTGAGCAACCCACTCACGAAGCTGCTGCGGCAAGGGAGTCTCCTGCCCACGCGGCTGCTGCTTATGCTGCAGGCCACCCCCAGAACCGCCACCTCCACCTGCCAGTCCACCAGACGCAGCTCCACCAGACGCCGCACCAGTGCCACCACCCCCGCCAGCTCCACCACGACCACCACCCCCACCTCCTCTGCCATCCCCGCCACCCCCGCTACCCCCACCACCCCCGCCCCCTCCACCGTCTCCGCCACCTCCACCATCCCCAGCCTTCATGTGCGCACCCATATTGCGCCTCCCGCGAGGAGCGGACGCAACTCCGGCCTCCTCAGCACTGAGGAAGTCAACAGCAGCAGCAGAGGCAACAGAGGACGCCATAAGGGAGGGAGTGCACCCCTCAAAAAAGGAGGTGCTGGGGGTGCCACGGGGGGTAGCGACAGCGCGGGCACTGGTCTCGGCCTCGAGGAGACGAGTCTCAAACGAGTCAAGGGTGAGACTAGTGGGGTCTAGGGAGAGGAAGTGGTCTCGAACAGCACGAAGGGTGTCAGAGAGGCGAGTCACAAGGAAGTACAGAGTGAGGTACATGGAGGGCTAGTTTGTAGCCAGAATCTCTGACGGGAGAGCAGCACGGTAGTGAGTGTCAAGGAAGCGCATGTGGGTCACGAGGTCAGGTACAGTGGTGAAGTCTCACAGCTCAGGGACAAGAAACGGTAGCGCGAGACGGCCTAGGGCTGCAGAGGAGGGGGAGGAGTAGCGCTTGATTACAGCGTCATAGAAGGCCTTGGCCGACTTCACCTGGCGAAAGTGGGCCCTCTGGTCGGGCGAGAGGTGGTTGCGGACTGCAAGGGTGGCAGCAGCGTCACGCGCCTGACGCAACGCAGTCGGCCCTGTACTTCTTCTGCACATCCTCTGCAGCAGTTAGGGAAGGCTCAACTGGAGGCCTGGGGGCCTTGAGGGACATCGACGTGTGCTCGAACAGTGAGACATCATCCTTGGTAACACTCTGCAGGTACAGGTGCAGGTCCTCTAGCCAGGACCCAAACTCGATAGGGCGCCCCTCCGCGTCGAACGATAGGACAGTGATTGTCGCCATGACATAAACTAGGTCAGGCAGTAGCACTAAGAACTTGCTGCAGTTCTAGGTACGGGCGACGGCTCGGGGCGCAGTGGAAGAACGGACATCACGGCAGGAGGTGAGCGGCCCAGCTATAGCCAGAGTGGTAGTGTGGTGCAGCGCGTCAGTAGGTGTCAAATATACTAGGAAGACGGCCTAGGCTCAGTAGCCTAGGCCACAGTAGGACTACGAAAGGAGGCGCCAAGTACCAGCTAGGAATGTGTGCACGAAGAGAATTGAGAAGGAATGAGTTGAACTAGCAAGCAGCAGGATACAAATAGCAAACCCTAAGGGGTTGTACTCACTATTGAGGACCCCACTGCAGGCTACACAAATAACATATTCTGACACACCCCCATAGCCAAAGTGGGGTGTAATCAGCACAATGAGCAGGCAGTGCAATAGTTCACAATTATCAGCAAAGCTAGAGGCTATCACAGAGGGCAAGTGAGGAGGAGGAGGGACTGTGAGAGGAGAGAAGATGGGAGGCGACGACTGAAGCTGCAGACACACGGGCAACAGAAGCGGCTGACACAGTGGCGGCTGACACAGTGGCTACCGAGGCAAGGGCCCCGGACTACTGGAGTAACTGGCTCTGCGGCTACGACGAGCGGCAGAAGCAACGGACCCACGGGCGACTGGTGCAGCAGGCTCTCTGAGCTAATGGCGACAAGGGCCCCGGAATACAGGAGTAACAGGCTCTGCGGCTGCGACGAGCAGCAGGAGCAACGGACCCACGGGCAACAGGTGCAGCAGGCTCTCTGAGCTACCGGCGACAAGGGCCCCGGAATACAGGCGCTGCGGACGACACGACGGCTGCCTCCACTCAACCTCCCCCAACTGTCCCACACCCCCCTACACACACCCCCAGTTTCACCCCTAGCTCCACTCCCACATCACCCCCCTAGCTCCACTCCCCACGGCTCCCACACCTCCACCCCCCCGCAGCGGCAGCTGCAGCAGTGGGAGACGAAAGAGGAGGAGGGGAAAGGGAAGGGGAGAGCCCACACCTCTCACCCCCATGCTCGCCACCCCACCCCCCAACCACCGCGGAACGCACGGCAGAACGGGAGAATGGGCAGCACGGGAGGGGGGGGGGGGGGGGGGGGGGGGGGGGGGGGATGGGGTGCAGGGACGGCATCACGAGCAACTGCAGGGGCGGGCCATGGGCTGCTGCACGGGCGGCCCGCGCGGGCCCCGGGGCGGTGCCACGGGCTGCTGCAGGGGTCTTGGGGCGGCTGCTGTAAGCGCGGGCCGCTCCAGGGGCGGCTGCTGCAGTGGTGGGCGGCTCCAGGGGCTGCTGCTGCAGTGGCGGGCGGCTCCAGGGGCGGCCGCCGCAGTTGAGAGGCAGGAGGAGGGGGGGGGGGGGAAACGCACGGCCCCCAGGGCGCCCCGAGGGGCGACGAGAAGGGAGCCGCGCGGCCCCCCCCCGGGGCGCCGCGACGGGCACCAGGGAGGGCGCCGCGACGGGCCCCTAGAGCCGCCTCGACGGGCGACGGGGAGGGCGCCGCGCGGGCCCCCCGAAGTCGCCTCGACGGGCGACGGGGAGGGCTGCGCACGGCCCCCGAAGTCGCCTCGACGGGCGACGGGAGGGGACCGCGCGCGGCCCCCGTGGTCGCCTCGACGGGCGACGGGAGGGGAGGCCGCGCGGGTCCCCGAGGTCGCCTCGACGGGCGACGGGAGGGGAGGCCGCGCGGGTCCCCGAGGTCGCCTCGACGGGCGACGGGAGGGGAGGCCGCGCGGGTCCCCGAGAGCGCCTCGACGGGCGCTTCGACGGGAGGGGACCGCGGAGGCCCCCCCAAGGGCACCACGACGGGCGCCACGGAAGGGAAAACCGCCAGGCGCCCCGAGCGCGCGGCGGGCAGAAATTAGGGTTTCGCCACCGCGCACCACGGGGCGCGCGGCGGACAGTACGGCAGCGGAAGCGGGTGGTGGGCCCATACACAGGAAGGTGGCAGACATGCCGCCCTCTGATACCATGTCAAATATACTAGGAAGACGGCCTAGGCTCAGTAGCCTAGGCCACAGTAGGACTACGAAAGGAGGCGCCAAGTACCAGCTAGGAATGTGTGCACGAAGAGAATTGAGAAGGAATGAGTTGAACTAGCAAGCAGCAGGATACATATAGCAAACCCTAATTGGGCTGTACTCACTATTGAGGACCCCACTGCAGGCTACACAAATAACATATTCTGACAGTAGGCAGGGCGGCGCAGCGCGGTTTGTTAGGGCGGCGCAGCACGGGAGCGTGGCACGGCGCGGCACTATGCAAGGCGGCGTGGCGCGGCTCGGCAGGGCGGCGCGGCGCGGCAGGGGGCAGGGCGGCGCGGCGGCAGGCATGGCGGCCGCGGGCGGCAGCACAAGACAGTGCAGGCTGCAGCGCAGCAGCGCTGGCAGCAGCGCGGGGTGCAGCGCGGGTGGGGCAGCACAGTGGCAGCTCGGGCGGCAGCGCAGCAGCGCTGGCGACAGCACGGGGTGTAGCGTGGGCGGCCACGAAGGTGGGGCAGCGCAGCGGCAGTGCGGGGCAGCAGCGCGGGGCAGCGCGCGCGTGTGGCAGCGCGGCAGCGTGCGGGGCAGCGCGCGAGGGGGAGCGCGGCAGCGCGCGCGAGGCATAGCGAGGCAGTGCGTGCGGGGCAGCGCAGAGGAGCGCGCGCAGGGCAGCGGGCAGGAGTGGCAGTGTGCGGCGTGGCGATAGGCCAGCAGGCGGCATCGGGCAGTAGGATAGGTCGCGCGATAAGGCAGCTGCGCGTAGGGCAGTAGGGCAGGCAGAACGAACCGACTCGATGATACAATGTGAGAAACTGAAACAACGGAATGATTGACCAAGCAGGACGGGTAGTACAAGTACAAACCCTAAAATGTGTTGTACCCTATATTGTGTGCCCCAGTATTGCCTAGCATGCATACTTGCAATTTGACAGGGACGGTTGCTGCCTGTTCACCCCCGCCACCCCCTCATCTGCGCGTGCAGCTGCACGCGTGCGTATTTGTGCGCGGCCGCGAGCGTGCGGCTGCGCATGTGTTGTTGCGTGCAAGCTGCTCCTGCCGGCCGCGCGCTGGCATGCAGCGTGCGATGCTGCTGCTGGTCGACACGGGGCACAAATGGGGGGGCCTTCGGGGCGCGAAACGAGGGACCCGCGTGGTTCGTTTACGTGGCGACTCGGAGGACCCGCGGGGCGCATCACGGGCTGCACGACGGTGGGCCCATGATTCATGAAAAAAACAAAACAAAAAAAAAGAGGTTATAGGAAAGAATATGCTCCAATACCATGTCAAGATATAGACTGCTCTGAACCGGGTTACCGTGTTTCTGGGCGAATTCTAGTTCAAGAATCTTGAACTTGAAGCATACCATGCTAGAAAGGCATAGTGCCGACATAGCGGAAGCTTGATTGTAAAACAGAATAGCAAGAGAAACTTGCAACTGAATGGATTCAGAACAATGGAATGTATTGATTGCAATATCACACAGCAGGGTATTTATGCATTCAACTACCCTGCCTACAGTTCACCCATCCATACCAAATAATTGTACCACCAATAATGCCAACTCCAATAAAGGAGTGGCAATAATTCTACCCCCACAGCTCTAGATTCCAATAATGCAGCTCCTACAATAATTGTACAATTATTGTAGGGCTTTGGAGACTTAGAAGGGGGATTACACTAAAAAATAACAGCATATAACTTTCATATGCTTTATATTTCCAGCATACCATTCTAGACTCGGGCTTTAAGCTAATAAGCCATGGCTAGGGTTTGGGTATCGAGAGTAGCGTGAGTAAGGAAGGATTGGCCAAAGAGGATTGCAGTATACAATGAGAGGTACAAATAGAACAAGTTCAGCAAGAGAGGGTGCACCACCAAGAATGTAACTACATGTCAAACTATGTTATATAGTTTAGATAGGCTGTAGTGAGTTGCATTCTAGGGGGTACACAAACTCTCTCGATATTCTTCTTGTACCCCTCCCCCTTTGCCCTAATGCATCATTCTCTCGCTATCCCTACTAAGGTAGTTAGATTCTAAGATGGTATCAGCAGTAGGTTCATTCCTAGCCTACGAAAACGTGCCCCTCCCGCCCCGTAACGCGCCTCGCCCCTTTCGTAATGCGCCCCGTCCGTAACGCGCCTCGTCACGCCTCGTACCGCCCTGTCGCGCCTAATTACGCCCCGTTGCACGAGTCGCCCCAGCCAAACGCACGCGCGCGCGCATAGGCCGCCACGCGCTGCCCTCCTTGTTTTACGTCCCGTTGCTCTGCCGCGCGCACGCCACTGCACCACGCATAGCCGCGCGCGCAGCTAGCAGCACGCACAGCTGCGAGCAGGCAGCACACACAGCAGCAGCGGCCACGATCGTGCGCGCCAGGGCATGCACACGAGCAGCAGTCGCCGCCACGCCCGTAGCAGCCGCGAGCGCAGCAGTTGTAGTCGCCGTGAACGCCACGATCGCCACCACGCGCCACTGCAGCCCTTACCCGCGCCCTGCCCCGTTATGGCCTAAGCCCTGCCCTGCCGCCCATGTGCGCAGCCCCACGCACGCCGCCACGGACGAGCAGGCGCTCGCAGCAGCAACTGTACGCGCACCAGCAGCTTACCACGCACTAGGAGCCGCGATTAGCAGCAGCAACTACTCGTGCCTTCGCCACGCACTGCTGCCCGTGCTCCATGACACCCCACATGTTCCCCTCGCCACTAGACAGTTCCTAACTGCTACTGACCGCTCTCCGTTCCGTTAGACCGCACCCACCGCACTCAACCGCACTCAACCGCACTCAACCGCACTCAACCGCACTCGACCGCCCTCAACTGCATCGACCGCACCAGGCAGCTGCAGTTGCACACGTACCTGTTGTCTCTCTAATACGCTGCTACCATAGGCCTTTCTCATGGCGACTGGCAGCCGCAGTCACCTCTCCTGGCGAGTCTTACGCTTCTAACCTAGTTGTTCCTCGTATTCCTAGGCTTCGCATTCCTCTCGCCACCCTCTTCACCGGTTTCTAGACTAGCCCTCACACCACGTTTTGTGTCCGACTGTTTCTAGCTCCTGCCGCTCTCACGCTCCTCTGGCTTGTGCCATGGCGTCCGTTAGGGTTCTGCAGTAGCAGGGCCAGCCGCAGCGGCAACAGCAGCAGTACTCCCGGCGGTAGGGACCTGATTGTCCCAGCTACAGTACAGCCAGCTGGGCGCCTCGCCGCAGTGGTCGCGATGTCGGCCCCTGCCATTACCGGCTCCTGACTGGCCCTGGTGCTGACACTACCTGCTTGCGCCCTGACCACTCTTCGTTCCGCTGCTACCGCCACCTCGACGACCTCTACCGTGAGAGTTTTGGGCCTGACTCGCCTCTTCCGCACTGGCCTACTCTGACTCGCCGTGGTTACGTTATGTATTCTATGTCTATGTATGACGCTTATAATGCCATGTATGCTGATAACTTTAGTCCTGTCGGACCTGTTGATTTGCATATGCCTAGCTTAGGACCTCAGCCGGCTTCTAGTGTAGGTGCTTGTGTAGTTTGTAGCCCAGGTGTACCTGCGGTTGACGCGTTCCTCTCGTTTACACTGGATTCTGGCGCGTCTCAGTGCTTCTTCCGTGACCACACCACTATCACACATCTTTCTGCTCCAGTCACAATTGCCCTAGCTGATCCTACTTCTGGACCAGCAGTCGCTCGCAGTTCTACCACCCTCCCGTGCCCGGCTGTCCCCTCTGGTGTCCTCACAAGTCTGTACGTCCCCTTGTTCTCGCTGAACTTGGTGGTGTCAGAATAGAACGAACGAGAATGATGAAAGTAGAATGACAGAAAGAGTGGTTTCACTAGCAGCAGTTGGGATACATATAGCAAACCCTAATTGGGTTGTACTCGCTATAGAGCACCCCACTACAGGCTAGATAATAACATTCTGACACACCCCCATAGCCAAAGTGGGGTGTAATCAGTTCAATGAGCAGGCATAGCAGTAGTTCACAATTACAAGCAAAGCTAGAGGCTATCACAGAGGGCAAGTGAGGAGGAGGAGTGACTGTGAGAGGAGAGTAGACTGGAGGCGACGGCTGAAGCTGCAGTCACACGGGCAACAGAAGCGGCTGGCACAGTGGCTACCGGAGCAAGGGCCCCGGACTACTGGAGTAACAGACTCCGCGGCTACGACGAGCGGCAGGAGCAACGGACCCACGGGCGACTGGCGCAGCAGGCTCACTGGGCTACCGAGAGCAAGGGCTCCGGACTACTGGCGCTGCTGGCGACACGACGACGACCTCCGCGCAACCTCCCCCAACTGTCCCACACCCCGTTCACACACCCCCTGCAGAAACCCTAGCTCCACTTCCACGTCACCCCCCCAGCTCCACTCCCCGCGGCTCCCACACCTCCACCCCCCTCAGCAGCAGCTGCAGCAGTGGGAGACAAACAAGGAGGAGGCGAACACCCACACCGCGCACCCCCATGCTTGCCACCCCACACCCCCCACCACCGCGGAACGCACGGCGGCACGGGAGGAATGGGCAGCACGGGGGGGGGGGGGGAGGGGGGGGGGGGGGGGGGACGGGACAGGAGGGGCCGCGCGCTCCTCCCCAGGGCGCCAAGACGGACGGGCGGGGGGGCGCGCGCGGCTTCCCAAGGGCGCCGCGACGGACGGGCGGGGGGCGCGCGTGGCTCCCCAAGGCCGCGTGGCGGGCAGACGGGCCGCGCGCGGCCTGCAGACCCGCGCGCGACCTGCAGGGCGACGCGACGGGAAGGGCGGGGGCCGCGCGCTGCTCCCCAAGGCCGCGCGACGGGCAGACGGGCCGCACGCGCCCTGCAGACCCGCGCGCGGCCTGCAGGGCGACGCAACGGGAAGGGCGGGGTGGTGCGCGCGGGTCCCCCACGGCAGAAAACCGCCTCGCGCATCGAGGCGCACGGCGGGCAGAAACTCGCCGCGCGCCCCGAGCGCACGGCGGGATGAAAAACCCTAAAAATTGCGCACGGCAGGAGGAAGACGGCGCGCGCCCGAGGCGCGCGAGAAGCAGAACAGCAGCGGAAGCAGTTAGGTGGCGGGCCCACCCACAGCATCGACCCAAGGGGGTCGACCTGCTCTGATACCATGTCAGAATAGAACGAACGAGAATGATGAAAGTAGAATGACAGAAAGAGTGGTTTCACTAGCAGCAGTTGGGATACATATAGCAAACCCTAATTGGGTTGTACTCGCTATAGAGCACCCCACTACAGGCTAGATAATAACATTCTGACAGGTGGGTGTCGGATATCTTCAGGATCGAGGGATCCTCGTCACCTTTCCTGCGGGCGAGAGGATTGCTCTCTGTACGGACGCTTCCACAGGGGCCATTTTTGCCACGTTTGTCAGGGAGCCCCACTCGGATCTGTTCATTCTGTGCATTGCGGCCTGCCAGGTAGCTACGTCTAGTCAGGTAGCTGCGTCTGGTCAGGTTGCTGCGTCTAGTCAGGTCGTTGCGTCTAGTTAGGATGTTGCGTCTGGTTCGGTCGCTGCGTCATGCTCCTATTGGTCACTCTCCCACCCGACAGCCTTGTGGCACCACCGTCTTGGTCACCCGTCCCTCACACGCCTTCGCAGCATGTCTAGCCAGAGTCTTGTCTCAGGCCTCCCGCGCGTGTTTGCGTCGCTCCCTCCTTCGCCTGCACCGCCGTGCACTCCTTGTGTCAAGGGTCAGTTGCGAGCCACTCCCCACTCCTCCTCCCTTCGTCCGGCCATCTCTCCCTTCCAGACCCAAAACTTGGACGTCTGGGGCCCCGCCCCTCGCCCTGGACCCGAGAGGGAGAGCTTCTTTCTGGTGGTCGTTGACGACTACTCCAGGCACACCACGGTGTTCCCCCTGGCGAAGAAGTCCGACGTAACTTCTACGCTGATCAGGTGGTTGCTGGCCACTAAGACCATTCGTGGTCGTCGTGCCAGTTGCTTTCACTCCGACCGTGGGGGTAAGTTTGGCTCCGGCATTCTTGACGGTTTCTGTGCCGAGCAGGGCATCACCCAGTCCTGGACGCTTTCAGAGTCCCCACAGCAGAATGGGGTTGCTGAGCGACGCATAGGCTTTGTCATGGAGATCGCCCGCACCTCCATGATCCATGCCCGTGCGCCCCATTTTCTGTGGCCCCGTGTCTCACGGCCAGAGGCTTCACCTACCAGTCTTTGGACCGGGTCCCCTGGTGTTGCGTCAGAGTTTCGTGTCTGGAGCTGCCTTGCGCTTGTCCGCGACACCTCTGCGGACAAGCTCTCGGCTCGTGCCATCCCCTGTCTCTTCTTTTGTTTCCCGGTGGACTCTTCTGACTACACCTTTTACCACCCGCCCCTTCACCGGTTCTTTGACTCTCGTGACGTCCGGTTTAACGAGTCCGTGTCCTACTACACCCGGTACCCCTGTCGAGGTCTCATGGTTCCCCCCCTCCCCTTTTCCTCGCCCCCTCTCCTCCTCCTGCTCCCGCTCCTCCGGTACACCCGGCCCCCCCTGGTCCTGCCCCGTCTGGTGTGTCGCACGCTACCCCTCTCCCCTCGGTAGCACGCCAGGTAGCGTCTCCTTCCCCACAGTCGTCCTCACAGTCACCGCGGCAGCCTTTGGCACTACCGCGACAAGTTGCAGTCAACTCTGGGGGTGTTGGTGTTGGGGGCACGGGCACTGGAGGTGCTAGTTCTGAGGGTGCTGGCGCTGGAGGTGCTAGTTCTGAGGGTGCTGGGGCTGAGGGTGTTGGCGCTGGAGGTATTAGTTCTGAAGGTGCTGGAGCTGAGGGTACTGGCGCTGGAGGTGCTAGATCTGGAGGCACTCGCGCTATCGGTGCTGGCACTGGCGGTGCTAGTTCTGGGGGTGCTCGTGCTGGGGACACTAGTTCTGGGGGTGCTCGTGCTGGGGACACTAGTTCTGGGGGTGCTCGAGCTGGAGTTGCCAGTTCCGAGGAGACTGGAGCTGGAGGCACTGCTGCTGCGGCGCCTACCCACCTCCCCACCGCTACCCGACGAGTTTCCAGAGGCTTCGTTAGCTGGAGCGCGAGGAGCGGGAGCGGTTGGAGCAGGAGAGGCTGGGGCTGGAGCGGCAGTAGCAGGAGCTGCAGCAGCAGGAGGAGCAGCAGCAGCGGCAGCGGCAGCAGCAGCAGCAGCAGCACCAGCAGCAGCCGCCGCCTTTGCAGCCGTTGCCTCCACCTGTGAGTGGCCTTCGGGCCCTTGGTCTTCCTTCTCCTCCTCCAGACCGCTCACTGTCTCCTCCTGTTTATGGTCCTACGTTTCCCCCTACGGACTCGTCTCCGGCTGTTTTCTCTCCTCCTCGGTCACAGTCGTCTCCTCCTTTCGTCCCGTACGACTGGACAATTCGCTGTCCCGCTCGTGCACGTCCCTCGTCTCCTTTGGACGACCTCCGCACTGTCTTACTTCGTTCGAGTCCTCGTCGTTCTCCACCTCAGCCTGTTCTCCCGTCACCTCCCGAGTCGTCTCTTACAGCCTCCACATCTACCCCTATTACTGACTACTACCGTGCCACCCGTCCTGTTGTCACTCGTGTTCTCGCCTCTCTAGTCACGGACCCTCGTCCCTCTCCGTCGTCTTTCTCGGGCCTTACTGCTGCTGTCGCTGACTTTGCCGCCACCCGCCGCCTTGACTACGCTACCCGGGTGGTGCCTGCCCGTCCTTTGTCCGTTTGGGGTGAATGTGCCATTGACTGTGACGTCCTAGAGGACAGGCAGTTTGAGCTGGAGTTCTTGGCAGCCTCTTCTCCCCATCTCTGTGCCATGCTGTCAGCCCCTGAGGGAGACCCCGACGCCCTTGACATACCGACTCCTCGCACGTACCGTGAGGCAGTGTCAGGGCACTGGGCCTCTCAGTGGATAGCAGCCATGGACTCAGAGATGGAGTCTTGGAGATCCACAGGCACTTACGTCGACACAGTTCCCCCGCCTGGGGCGAACGTAGTAGATGGCATGTGGCTCTTCAAGGTGAAGCGGCCGCCGGGATCACCGCCTGTGTTCAAGGCGCGCTACGTGGCTAGAGGCTTCAGTCAGCGCGAGGGAGTTTTTTTCAGACCTTCGCACCGACCCCGAAGATGACTTCTCTTCAGGTGTTGCTCCACGTTGCAGCACAGCGAGACTACGAGCTGCACTCCCTCGACTTCTCCACCGCTTTTCTCTAGAGCAGCCTGCACGAGGAGATCTGGCTGCGCCGTCCTCCTGGCTTCACTAGCACTTTCACGCCTGGGACCCAGTGGAGCCTGAGGCAACCAGTCTACGGTCTCCGCAAGGCGCCTCGTGAGTGGCACGACACACTGCGCACCTCTCTTGCCGACCTCGGGTTTCGTCCTTCGGCCGCCGACCCGTCGCTGTTCGCTCGTTCTGGGCCCACACCTTACTTCGTTCTTGTGTACGTCGACGATTTTCTCTTCGCTATAGCAGATAGGACCGCTCTGGCTGAGGTGAAATCCGAACTGCAGAAGAGACACACGTGCACTAACCATGGTGAGCTGCGCCACTACCTTGGCTTGCAGATCACCAGGGACAGGGCTGCTCGCACCATCACTCTGACTCAGTCAACATGGTGGAGCAGGTCCTTCGGCGGTTCGGGTTTCAGTTCACTACCATACAGCCCACTCCTCTTGCCATTGACCACAGACTTACGGGCCATTTTTTCGACGAGCCCTTTGAGTCTAATGGTCCTTACGCAGAGCTTGTGGGCAGCCTCATGTACCTGATAACTTGTACTCGTCCGGACCTCGCCTTCCCCTCAGCATCCTCTCTCGTTTTGTTGCGACTGGGAGACACCGTTTTGTCCACTGGACAGCTGCTGTGAGGGTGGCGAAGTACCTGGCGACTACATCAGGCATGGGGCTTGTGCTTGGAGGGACACAACCAGTGGTGCTGACGAGTCACTGCGACTCTTCCTACGCCGACGACGTGGAGACTATGCGGTCTACTCAGGGTTACTGCTTCAGCTTGGGCGCTGGAGTTGTGTCTTGGAGGTCCACTCGGTCGTCGTCTGTGGCTTCGTCTAGTACTGAAGCAGAGATATACGCCGGTGCCATGGCTGCGCAGAAGCTTCGTTAGTTGACTTTCTTGCTCACCGACCTTGGTGAGCGGCCGAGCTCTGCACCGACCTTGTTCGCTGACAACAAGGCCATGATCCTCCTGTGTCGAGGGCCTCGACTGGAGAGCAGAGTGGAGCACATCGACGCCAGGTACTTTCTCCTGCGAGAGTTGCAGCGACTATGCCAGGCACGCTTGCGGCCTCAGAGGCCAATACTGCAGACAACTTCACCAAGGCTCTTCCGCCTGGTGACCACCACATGTTTTGTTTGCAGTTAGGCCTTGTTGACATAGGCCCTCGGTTACTCTGTTTGTCCTTGCATATATGTATACATACTTGCGTACTCTTGAACTGGCCTTGTGGCCGTTTGCTTGTGCTCAGACTGTGTGGTGACATTGTGATCCACCCTTAGCTTTGTCTTCTTGACCGGTCTTGTCCCCATTTGTTTTCTATGCTTGCTTTGATGCCCCTCACTAAGCCTATGGGGGTGTGTCAAACTATGTTATACGGTATAGTTTAGATAGGCTGTAGTGAGTTGCATTCTAGGGGGTACACAGACTCTCTCGATAGTCTTCTTTTACCCCTCCCCCTTTGCCCCAGTGCATCATTCTCTCGCTATCCCTACTAAGGTAGTTAGGTTGTAAGACTACACTACACATATGAAGCAAGCAGGGTAAATATAAATCATAACATCCGACTCGGCCTTGTACAGTAGCGTGTGGTTTGGAAAACTAGCGGGCGAGGTGGCGAACACCGTTCACCGGTAACGGGCAAAGGAACGGTCGAACCCGTGAACAGTTTTGTACGCGTTGAAGTCAGAAGCGAAGAAAGCAATTTTTAAAAAATCTTTACAACGCTTGAGAACTGTAAGGAAAATTCATTTTCCTTCCTTCGCGCCCCTGCTTACCGCGTACAAGACCATTCCCGCCATCGGCATCCAAACAGTGAAACGTTACCCGCTCCCGACACTCGCCTAGACTATGACTCCCGCCACCGTTCGCGATGCGACCCAACCTCACGGTTCGGTTGCTAACCCGCGCTCCGGACCTCCGCCTCGACATTTCCCAACCTCGGCGCTAGGCCCGTAGCGCACCCCATTATCTCGCGTTACCGTTACCACTCTAGTTCGCTATATATTCTTCGCGCATGCCTTCGCTCATTGTATTGTTTGCTTCGATAGTGCAATTCTTGCTCGCTCGCTCAATTGCACTCGTAACACTTGGTATCAGAGCCTACGATCTCCTCTCGGACCGCACCCACACCTTCGCTTCCCCACTATCTCAATTTTTGGGGGGGGGTAAGACGTCTCTTAGCGAACAAGCACCGCCGCTCGAAGTGCTCTCTCGTAAGCACGCACGGCCACGATGTCAGAATGTTATAATTGTCTAGCCTGCAGTGGGGTACTCCATAGTGAGTACAGCCCAATTAGGGTTTGCTATATGTATCCAACTGCTTGCTAGTGAAACCCCTCCTTTCTTCATTCTTGTTTCTACTGCTAGTTCTGACATGCTATCAGAGCAGGTCGACCCCCTTGGGTCGATCCTGTGGGTAGTCCCACCACCTAATGCTTCCGCTGCTTTACTTCCTGTCGTGCGCCTCGGGCGCGCGACGACTTCTTCCTGCCGTTTTTCATCCCGCCGTGCGCTCGGGGCGCGCGGCGGTTTTCTGCCCGCCGAGTGCCCCGTGGCGCGCGGCGGTTTTCTGCATGGCGCGCTCCCCGTCGGCCCTCGCGTCGCCTCAGGGGATCCGCGCGCGCCCCCCGTCGGCTCTCGCGCTGCCCCGCTGGACCCGCGCGCGGCACCCCGTCGACCCTCGTGTCGCCTCCGGGGACCCGCGCGCGCCCCCCGTCGGCTCTCGCGCTGCCCCGCTGGACCCGCGCGCGGCACTCCGTCGACCCTCGCGTCGCCTCCGGGGACCCGCACGCGACCCCCGTCGACCCTCGCGTCGCCCCCGGGGACCCGCGAGCCGCCCCTGGAGCCGTGCGCGACCCCCCCGCTGCCCCGTCGCGGCGCCCTGGGGGGCCGCGCGCGGCCCCTCGCTGCCCCATGGTGGCGCCCTGGGGGCCGCGCGCCTTCCCCCTCGCCGTCCCCCGCGCTCCTTCCCCGTGCCACCCGTTTTAGGGTTTGGGGGTGGGGAGTGTGGGGGTGGCGGTTGTGGGGGTGCCGGTTGTGTGCGCCGTCCCCTACTCCTCCTCCTCCTCCGTCTCCCGCTGCTGCAGCTGCCGCTCAGGGGGGTGGGTGTGTGGGGAGCCGAAGGCGTGGTGCTAGGGGGGTGACGGGGGAGTGGAGCTAGGGGTGCAGCAGGGGGTGTGTGTAAGGGGGCGTGGGACTGTTGGGGGAGGTTGCGCGGAGGTAGCCGTCGTGTCGCCAGCAGCGCCAGTAGTCCGGAGCCCTTGCTCTCGGTAGCCCAGCGAGCCTGCTGCGCCAGTCGCCCGTGGGTCCGTAGCTCCTGCCGCTCGTCGTAGCCGCGGAGTCTGTTACTCCAGTATTCCGGGGCCCTTGCTCCGGTAGCCACTGTGCCAGCCTGCGCCAGTCGCCTGTGGGTCCGTAGCTCCTGCCGCTCGTCGTAGCAGCGGAGTCTGTTACTCCAGTATTCCGGGGCCCTTGCTCCGGTAGCCACTGTGCCAGCCGCTCCTGTCGCCCGTGTGTCTGCAGCTTCAGCCGTCGCCTCCAATCTCCTCTCCTCTCACAGTCACTCCTCCTCCTCACTTGCCCTTTGTGAATGCCTCTAGTTTTGCTTGCACTTGTGAACCTGCTCTATGTCTGCTTATTGTGCTGATTACACCCCACTTTGGCTATGGGGGTGTGTCAGAATGTTATAATTGTCTAGCCTGCAGTGGGGTACTCCATAGTGAGTACAGCCCAACTAGGGTTTGCTATATGTATCCAACTGCTTGCTAGGGAAACCCCTCCTTTCTTCATTCTTGTTTCTACTGCTAGTTCTGACACACGACAGAGGCTCTCGCTGAGTTTGCCCGACACCCCCGCCATGGCCGAAATTAATCTTGCGACATTGACGCAGGAGCAGCTCGACCGTCTCGTGCGCCAACTCGAAGATTCGGCGCTCGAAATTGCGACACTCACGGCGGAACGTGACTCCGCCCGCCAGCAATCAACGGTGAATGCGCCAGCACCATCACAAGCACCCGCAAATGCACCTGTGCAATCGGATGAACCGATTGTCATCTCGTCCGGCACACCGTCACATCACGACAGCGTGGGACATCGCTCAGGCGCAGCCAGTGATGGCGCCGCCCAGTCAATGCCTGGCATGGGGAGGAACAGGGCTGTACCAAGCACGAGCGGGCCTCGCGAAGCCCGTCGTCACGTTGAATTTGCGGCAACAATCGGCAACAACGACATTATCGCGCCGATGCCGCTCAAACCGCAGGGCCCGCCCTGTTTCGACCCGAGCCAACGAGGAGGTCCGACGGTTCGATCGTGGGTCTTCACGATGAACGTTTTTTTCGACGCGAATTACGTCGAGTCGGACGCAGCGAAGATTCGATATGCTGTTTCGCTGCTAAGGGGCCCCGCCATGGACTGGTGGCGAGTCATTGTGACGTCGCCACGCGCCTACGAGCCTCCGTCGCAAGAGGAAGAGCCCACGGGTCCAGCCGTCACCTGGAGTTCGTTCTGCGAAACCGCCCAGTACAGCACGTGGGATGCGTGGTGCGCAGGGCTTCGAGGGCGCTTCGAGCCGATTGCGGCTTCTATTTCGGCGCGTCAGAAACTGCGTACTTGGCGACAACTTGGGTCGGTCCAAGACTACACCAGCGGTTTTCTCGCATTATGCGAGCAAGTCGGCTACATGCACGAAGCGGAGCGGGTGGACCGTTACGTCGGAGGGCTGAAGCCGGACATCTCGCACGAAATCATGCTACGCGTGCTCTCGAATTTCAACGAGATCCTCGCGCTCGCCGAGAAAATCGACATTTTGCGCCGTCCGAGACCGGGGTCCTACTACGGACATCGCCCTCGGGGACCGACCGAGCACGCCACCGTACACGCCGTTGCGGCGAATGCAGGTGCTGCGCCATTTAAGGGGCGCTGCTTTGCTTGCAATAGGCCAGGCCATCGCAAGAGCGTATGCCCAGAGGAGCCCTTAACCTTTGCCTGGTATCATCCTTAACCTTTGCCTGCCTGGTATCATCCTTAACCTTTGCTTGGTATCATCCTTAACCTTTGCCTGGTATCATCCTTAACCTTTGCCTGGTATCATCCTTAACCTTTGCCTGGTATCATCCTTAACCTTTGCCTGGTATCATCCTTAACCTTTGCCTCGTATCATCCTTAACCTTTGCCTGGTATCATCCTTAACCTTTGCCTGGTATCATCCTTAACCTTTGCCTCGTATCATCCTTAACCTTTGCCTCGTATCATCCTTAACCTTTGCCTGGTATCATCCTTAACCTTTGCCTGGTATCATCCTTAACCTTTGCCTGGTATCATCCTTAACCTTTGCCTGGTATCATCCTTAACCTTTGCCTGGTATCATCCTTAACCTTTGCCTGGTATCATCCTTAACCTTTGCCTGGTATCATCCTTAACCTTTGCCTGGTATCATCCTTAACCTTTGCCTGGTATCATCCTTAACCTTTGCCTCGTATCATCCTTAACCTTTGCCTGGTATCATCCTTAACCTTTGCCTGGTATCATCCTTAACCTTTGCCTGGTATCATCCTTAACCTTTTCCTGGTATCATCCTTAACCTTTGCCTGGTATCATCCTTAACCTTTGCCTGGTATCATCCTTAACCTTTGCCTGGTATCATCCTTAACCTTTGCCTGGTATCATCCTTAACCTTTGCCTGGTATCATCCTTAACCTTTGCCTGGTATCATCCTTAACCTTTGCCTGGTATCATCCTTAACCTTTGCCTGGTATCATCCTTAACCTTTGCCTGGTATCATCCTTAACCTTTGCCTGGTATCATCCTTAACCTTTGCCTGGTATCATCCTTAACCTTTGCCTGGTATCATCCTTAACCTTTGCCTGGTATCATCCTTAACCTTTGCCTGGTATCATCCTTAACCTTTGCCTGGTATCATCCTTAACCTTTGCCTGGTATCATCCTTAACCTTTGCCTGGTATCATCCTTAACCTTTGCCTGGTATCATCCTTAACCTTTGCCTGGTATCATCCTTAACCTTTGCCTGGTATCATCCTTAACCTTTGCCTGGTATCATCCTTAACCTTTGCCTGGTATCATCCTTAACCTTTGCCTGGTATCATCCTTAACCTTTGCCTGGTATCATCCTTAACCTTTGCCTGGTATCATCCTTAACCTTTGCCTGGTATCATCCTTAACCTTTGCCTGGTATCATCCTTAACCTTTGCCTGGTATCATCCTTAACCTTTGCCTGGTATCATCCTTAACCTTTGCCTGGTATCATCCTTAACCTTTGCCTGGTATCATCCTTAACCTTTGCCTGGTATCATCCTTAACCTTTGCCTGGTATCATCCTTAACCTTTGCCTCGTATCATCCTTAACCTTTGCCTGGTATCATCCTTAACCTTTGCCTGGTATCATCCTTAACCTTTGCCTGGTATCATCCTTAACCTTTGCCTGGTATCATCCTTAACCTTTGCCTGGTATCATCCTTAACCTTTGCCTGGTATCATCCTTAACCTTTGCCTGGTATCATCCTTAACCTTTGCCTGGTATCATCCTTAACCTTTGCCTGGTATCATCCTTAACCTTTGCCTGGTATCATCCTTAACCTTTGCCTGGTATCATCCTTAACCTTTGCCTCGTATCATCCTTAACCTTTGCCTGGTATCATCCTTAACCTTTGCCTCGTATCATCCTTAACCTTTGCCTGGTATCATCCTTAACCTTTGCCTCGTATCATCCTTAACCGCACATATACTTTGTCCCATCTTGATGCCTCTCATGCCCTTTATCTCTCCTCCATGCCCTCTTTATATCGTTCGACCGTCCTGCCCGTCTCTTGATTCGCTGCACCGTGCCTGCCCCGGCAGGTCACTTTGTGGTGCTCTGTGGGTTTGACAGCCACTCGAGGATGTTTGAGATCTGCGACCCCTCCTCGCATGGGTATGTGCTCCCTCGCTCCTCGCATGGGTATGTGCTCCCTCGCTCCTCGCATGGGTATGTGCTCCCTCGCTCCTCGCATGGGTATGTGCTCCCTCGCTCCTCGCATGGGTATGTGCTCCCTCCCGCCCTGCATGGTATTCACACGATAATTAGATAAAACGTTTTCGTTCTTACCCACAGTTATGCTTCTTCTTCTTCCCTAACTTCTTCCCCTTCTTTTCGTTGTCCCTTTTTTTCTTCTTCCCTGTCCTCTTGTTTCCTCTCTTTTCCTCTTCCCTCTCCTTTCTCCTTCCCTCTCTTATTTTGTTCCCTCTTTTTTCTTCTTTCCTCTCTTTTCTTCTTCTCTCTATTCCCTCCCTTTTCATGGCTCTCCCCCCCAGTGGCACATCATGGGTGCCCATGGCAGCAGTGGAGGATGCACGCATGACATTCGGCACCGACCAGGATCTTATTCTGGTAAGCACAATCGGATTCTGTTGAGCACTATCCGATTCTGGTGAGCAGGGGTGGTGGTGCATGAAGGGGAGACATGGGAAAATACACGTGGATGGGTCATGGCGAAGTGTGGGGGGAGAAGATGAACATGTACCTGGTAGGAGGATAGCATGTGGTGCTGCCATGGTTAGCATAGGGTGGAAACTCATTGTTATGATTGAGGAAAGCACTTCATAGTCATTCCGTTTCATGACTCTGCTGAGCTGATTGTGTTTTGGCAGATTCGACTTCCAGTTTCACCAGGGGACATCAAGATGAGCAGTGCACTCGCAAATCAGGAGGCACGAGTGTGCTGCTAACATTCCAAGCCACTTTCAGGAGCAAGGTTGGGTAGATAGATTTACTAGGTTACAACAATATAGCTTAGCAACTCAAGTTAAAGGCTTAACGTCAGATGTGCCGGTACAGTGATGCGACACGTTTTAGTCTAAGAAGAATGGCGTATTAGAAAAAAAAAATCAAACTCTATGGTTTCGAAATACCCTGTTCTCGTTATATGGTACATGTGTTGTACAGGGTACTAAAGTTGCTCTACTCTCAGAGTTTTTAGGAGCAGATTTGGGTTAAGTACAGAAAGGCAGTATTAAGAATTACACACACCTTCATTCTGTCTCCTCTCAGTTCACATTTCTGAAGACTAGCGTAACGAGTACAACTCTTGGGACAATCTTGTCTTTCGAAGTTTGAAAGATCAACAGCAGTGCAAAGCGCAGCGCCCCTTCAAGCACTACAACCCCAGCCACGTGTGACATTGCACGATTGTCAAACCAACACTCTTGCATGCTCGTTGCGAGGGTGAGCGTGAGCATCGTCAAAAGAGTAGCCTTTCAACTTTTTTGGGCTAGCCTGTAGGATCACGCGACGCGACGGTATCTTGGCAGCGACGTGTTTTGATAATGGAGTCTCGAACGCGTCGCAATACCACAAGCAGGAATCGGACTCGTAGTTGTCAGATAACCGACCTGGAGCAGCTAGGCGAAGGCGTGCGACGGCTCACGAACGAAATTGTTTACGGTGACGCCCTGCGATCCTTTGCGTGCGACGCGGGCACCCTGGCGAAGCAAGGAGCGCCATTCGCGAAAAAGGCGGACGAAGAGTTGCATATCGTCAACACCCGCGTCTGGCTGCCTGCTGGCGTTACTCCGCTTGACTCGTTGGCGCTTATCGCGTCGCAGATGAGCGCGCAGTCCTCGCCGTTGATCGCGGTGTGTTTCGTAACAGACGTTCTTCACATCTCTCCTCTACTCCCTTGATTTTTGTTGTGCAGTTGTTGGTAACTTTGTTACAACCCTTGGCAACTTGTATTGCTTTACGTTTTGTTTTCCTCGACTTTCTTAAAATTGTCTCTTTCGTTTTTTCGCTGTAAACTTCTGCTCCTCACAGGACCTTCGCCGTAGCTTGCTGGACGCGGGTCGGCCGCGCGTGGCCGGCTTGAGGCGCCTCTCCATCGGCGCGCTTAGGCTGCTCGCCGCCCTCCTCGGCCTCCCGCTCCCCCTCCCCCTCCCCCCCGCGGGCCGGCCTCCCGCTGCCCCTCCCGCCGCATTTACTCGCCGCGCAACTTCCGCCGCAAGGAACGCCGCTTCTTCCGCTTTTGGTGCCAAAACTTCCCCCCAAAGCACGACCGCCGGTTGCGGGCGTTTGGAGGAGTTGATAGACCGCGTTCTGACAGATTCCGTTTGGAAAAAGGGCGATTTGCCTTCCAGAGTTGACGGAGAAATGCAGGGGAGACGGGAGAGAATGATGACGGAAGGGGAGCTGCGCGCCGAGGGCGACGCGGGGCGGAATCGGCGGAAGGGGGTAGAAAGGCGGAGAGAGGGGGAAAGGGGGAGGGAGGGGGAAAGGAGGAGGAAGGGGGAAAGGGGCAAGGAGGGAGAAAGGAGGGAGGTGGAAGGGGGGAGGGAGGGGAAAAGGAGGAGGGAGGAGAAAGGGGTGGAGAGGGATTTGCGGAAGAGCGGGGAAGGACGGAGGGAGCATGCGGTGAGGGAGAGGTATGCTGGCGAAGGAAGGGATGCAGTGAGGTGCGGAGGGATGGAGAAGGATAAGGCGAGGGGTGGAGGGATGGATGCGGAGAGGGCGGATGCTGTAAAAACCAGCAACAGGGATGGCGGGTGTAGCAGGGGCGAAGGGTGGGCGTTGGGGCCACAGCAGGCGGGGCAGCGCAGGAAGCGGGTGAAGGCAGTGGCGATGGCGGCAGGGGGAGGTGCATGTGAGAGGGCGGGCAGGCATGGGCCTGGTGGGGGAGGGGTTGGGGGAGGGGGTGGGGGTGGGGCCGTGGAGTGTGTGGTGTGTGCGAGTGTGGCGAACGGTGAGGCTAGTGGGGCGATGGCAGGAGATGCAAAGGTGGGCAAGAGTGACTCGCCCGTGCTTCTGATGCCTCCGTTGCCGCTGCTGCCCGTGCTGCCCGTGGCGCCTGTGCTGCCAGCAGTGCCAGGGAGTGCAGGCAGGAGCACAGTGGGCGGGCGGCGCCGCCGGAGTGCAGCAGAGTACTTTGGAAGCGGTGGGGCTGACAGCAGGGCTTGTGGGAGGGGCGCTGGCGCATGTGAGCGCGCTAAGGGCGGCGAAGACCTGGAGTGTGTTGTCAGCATGGTAGGGTGTGAATGTGGTGCGCGCAGCACCGCGTGTGAAGGTGCCCGCCCCACTGTGTGCTCCGCTTTTGCCAGACGCGGGTCAGGACAAGGGAACGAGGTGGGGCGATGGAGAGATGGGGGAAACCAGAGCAGCGAGGGAGATTGGCAGACGAAAGGGAGAGGAGGGACAGAAGGTGGGGGAGAAAGAGGAAAGGCGGCAGTGGCGTGGGACAGGTGTGCTGTTTCGACTGTGCGCGATGCTTCTGCATCTACTGCTGCCATTCCCCCTCCTGCAGTGGCTCGTATTACTCCACCACCCGCCGTTTCCCCTCCAGAGGCCACAAGCTCACTCCACCAGCCATGTTTCCTTGAGAGCTCACAGATGGAGTGTGCGGAGCGCAGAGCAACGATGGGGTGCACTGCGAAGGCTGGGAGGGATGTACCAGGGTTGGCAAGAGGGGGCACTGAGAGCAGCAGGGCACGCGGAGGCTACACTCGGGGAACCCAAGCAGAGCTGCACGCGTGGCAGTGCGCTGAGAGCAGGTCCGAGAGGCATGTTGGGAGCCGGTCTCGCTCCGTCACCCCTGAGCCATCTGCTGGTGATCTCGACCTCTGTGTGGACAGGTGTCTCGCTATGATTGGTGGAGCAGAGGACAGGGCGTTGGCACTGCCGGCCATGAGGAAGCTTCCATGCAAGGGGGCGGCAGATGGGGGCTGTTTGGGGCTGTGGGGATCCCTCAAGCAGTGTGTGTGCGTGAGGTGGGGGGTGTGCAGGGTTCGATCAGGCTGGAGCATATGGCAAGAAGGGCTGCTGGGGGGAGCTTTCCGGCTGCTGCTAATGGTGCTGCTGGTGCTGCTGCTGGTGGCGGTGGTGGGGGTGCTTTATTTGGGGACGTGGGGCGAGTGGCGTTTGCACGCCACAAGGAGATGCTGAGGGCAGCAGGGAGGCGGGGCCACTGGCAGGAGTGACAGCCGGCGGGAGTTACAGCTGGCGGGAGTGACAGCTGGCAGGAGTTACAGCTGGCGGGAGTTACAGCTGGCGGGGTTGGCTAGTACTTGCTTCGATCAGAGGAGTGCGTGGAGAAGAGGCGGGGTGGTGTGTGGCGACAATGAGGTGCTTGGGGGAATAGGCAGTGGCAGGAGTGACAACTGTCAGGAATGCCTACTAAAATTCCCCGTTGTGAAATCCAAGGGGGTTGCTTTACAGTTCGAAAATAGGAGTGGGGGAATGGGGGGAGAAGGGGGAGGGGGGTGGAGTTTCGTTATAAGATGGGATTGACAGCCCAGGGTCTTGTTGTAGTGGATATACAGTAGCAGGAAAATTAGCATTATTACGTTGTCACAGTAGCACGCGACGGGAAAACCCTTAACACATATATATATGTATGTATATATTAACTGCGTGAAGCTATAGTTGTAACTTGTAGCGTAGCTTATTACATCCTATTGGTGGTGCACCTTTCTCTGCATGCTCCCTTTCCTGTTTGTACTCACATCTCTATAATGAACCACCTTTTTGGCCAAACATCTCACTCGTCTGCAGCTGCTGGCGGACTGCAAGGCGACCGCCGCGACAAGCAGCGCGATTGTCGCGAAATACAGCGCGAGTGCTGCAGCAGCTGCGCGATCGTCGTTCGTCGCGCGCCTCGTCCCGCCCCATCGCCCCGCCCCTTCGCCGCCGCGTCGTCCCACTGCTGCGCCTTCGCCGCCCCCCCCGTGCGCCCCCGCTGCGCTTCCCCACCCGTCCTGACCCTGCGCGCATGCGGGGGCGGTTACTGTGAGGGGAAGGAAAGGGGGAAGGGGGTGGCGGGAAGGAACGGCGGTCGTTGGCGCCCCCGCCAGTGCCATCCCGCTCCCCTCCCTTTCCTCTTCCGCGCCCTGCTACGGCGGGCGCTTCGGGGGGGACATAGCGGGACTGACAGCTGAGGCTGCGGGGGTGCTGAATCCCCCTTCAACCCCCCCCCCCCCCCCCCCCCCCCCCCCCCGCCCCTCCCTATTCCTCCTCCTCATCGCAGCAACTGCAACTACCGTGAGTGCCGCGTTGGGGGGGAGGGGGGGGGAGAGAGTGTGGGGGTGGCGGGTACGTCAAGGCAACTGCCCCTCCTCCTCTCTCTTCCGCTGCACCTGTTCTCGCTCTTCCTCCTCCTCTCATCTCCTTCTCATGCCCCCCCTACTTGTCTTTCGTTCTTTCGTTCTCTCGTTCTTTCGTGCAACTGCTGCCTGCTGCTGGCTCGCCCCCGGAGGTGCTGAGCCGTGCTGTCCTGCTGCTCGTTGCAGCCACAGCGCCTGCTCTCTCGCCCACCTGCCGTCGCTTGCAGCCACCGCTACTGCATCTGCCGTGACTGAGGTTTATACATACTCAAAAGTCACCTCGTTACAATGACACACGACACATCTTCTACAAGGAGAGCAATTGTCACATGGAGGCTACCTAAGAGAGTTGGCAGTTATTTGATTTTTGCTAAGTGTTAGTATACAGTAGATTTAGATGCAGTTACACTTCTGCTCTCATTTCATTTTTTTGCCAGTTGTCCCCGAACTCGCGGCAGCAAAGATTTCCCGCGCGGTTCAGAGTATAGGTTGACATTCTCTAGGCATATAATCAGTGCTCATTCAATAGAACAGCTTGTGGCCTGAAGAAGGCTTGTACGTCGAAACCAGTTACCATCGATATTTTACACAAGAGTTTTTTTACAAAGTACTACCAACAACCAGAGGTGTTGAAATCCTAAGTTGCTGCCACGTATCGAACTCAATGGCACCTAACCGGTGTCCTCTTCCAATGAAACATGATACTATTGCGATGGCCAACTACACATTTGTTGCAACCAAAGCAACCAACGCCGACACAAACCAACACAACACCAAGATTAACCACACTCGACGTCAAATGCAATTCCTGAAGCCCAAGGTCTCAGGAACCAATCGCACCGATAAAGAGTTGGGTGGAGTCCTGAACATTTCAGAGCCTCCGTCCCTTTGACGGAGCAAGAGAAGAGCTTGCGACACTCCAGTCCCTGCTTCTACTTGTCAGAATCAAGCAGCAGGAATGAATGAACCATGAAAGAGTTGGGTACAAGTGTGAAACCCTAAAAGGGGCTGTACCCCATATTGGCTACCCCACTACAGCCTACACATATATAACATGCATATAATTTGACACACCCCCATAGGCAAAGTGGGGGAGAGCAAGGGGTTACAAGACCAGTCAAGAGAAGCAAAGCAAGCTCAGGGTGGATCACAACGTCACCACACACACTGAGCACAAGCAGAGGGCCACAAGGCCAGTTCACATGCAGAGGTGTATATGCAACAACAACAGCACAGTGATCTCTACCTAGCAGAGCAAGCATGCAGGTATATATATAGATCACAGTACAAGCAAAGTCTACAGCAAGTGAGGAAACGTAGGCACAAGGCCTAACAGAGTGCAGAAACGCTGATGATCACCAGACGGAAGCGCCTTGGTGAATATATTAGCAGTGTTGGCCCGAGTGGCCACGTGAGCAAGACGAAGCTGACCACGCTGCTGCAACTCTCGAGCCAGGAAGTAACGCAGAGCGATGTGCTTCGTTCTGTGCTCCAGTCTGTGCTCCTGACACAAGGCAATGGCAGCCTTGTTGTCGACGTACAGCACTGGAGGAGAACGAGGCCTCTCTCCCAAGTCGGTCAGCAGGTAGGTGAGCCAGCGTAACTCCTGTGCAGCCATGGCTGTGGCGTAGATCTCAGCCTCACAACTGGAGCAGAGAACTGAAGACGAGCGTGTAGAACGCCAAGAAACCGAACCAGAGCCAAGGCTGAAGGTGTAACCCTGTGACGACCGCTGCGTAGCCTGGTCGTCAACCCAAGAAGCGTCTGAGTGCCAAGTGAGGACAACTGAGCTCCGCCCTCCAAGCACGAGCCCCATGCCCGATGTACTGCACAAGTAGCGTAGTACCCTCTTAGCAGCATCCATGTGCACCTTTCGGTGCCGACCAGGAGCCACGTAGCGAGCCAGAAGGCCAAGAGGGTACGCAAGGTCAGGACGAGTGCAGGTCATCAGGTACATGAGGCAGCCCACTAGCTCTGGGTAAGGACCACTCGGCTCTACGGACTCGTCCGAAGGTGGAGCTGAGAGCGAGTGACCTGTACCCAGAGGAGTGTGCTGTGCCGAGGACCAGGTGAAGCCGAAGCGCTGAAGGACCTGCTGCACCATGTGTGACTGAGTCAGTGTGATGGTGCGGCGTGCTCTGTCCCGGGTGATCCGCAAGCCAAGATAGCTTGTCAGCTCACCCAGGTCTGTGCACGTGTGTCTCTTCTGCAGCTCCGACTTCACCAGGGCGAGAGCCTTAGTGTCAGCAGTGGCAAAGACCAAGTCGTCGATGTACACGAGGATGTAAAACGGCGGCAGCGAAGTGTCGGTGCGCAGAAACAGCGACGGGTCAGCAGTCGAAGGAGCAAACCCAAGAGCCGCAAGTGTCGTCCTCAGTGTGTCGTGCCAGTCACGTGGCGCCTGGCGGAGACCGTAGACCGGCCGCCGGAGGCTCCACTGGGTACCAGAGGGAACGACCCAGTGAAGCCAGGTGGGCGGCGCAGCCAGATCTCCTCGTGCAGGCTGCCCTGTAAGAAAGCTGTGCTGAAGTCAAGCGAGTGAAGCTCGTAGTCACGCTGAGCGGCAACGTGCAGCAGCACCCGAAGAGTGGTCATCTTCGGGGTGGGGGAGAAAGTCTGGAAGAAGTCAACTCCCTCCCGCTGACTGAAGCCTCGAGCAACGTAACGAGCCTTGAAGACAGGCGGAGAACCTGGCGGCCGCTTCACCCTGAAAATCCACATGCCACTGACGATGTTCGCCCCAGGAGGGGGAACCTCGTCGACGTAGGTGCCTGTGGACTTCCAGGATGCCATCTCTGCGTCCATGGCTGTCTGCCACTGAGAGGAGTACTCACCCGCGATTGCCTCAGCGTAAGAGCGCGGGGTCGGGATGTCTGGTGCATCCGGGTCTCCCTCAGGGGCAAGCAGCATGGCCACGAGATGAGGCGCAGTGGCTGCAAGACACTCAAGGTCATCCTGTCTGTCCTCAAGGACGTCCGTGCCAAGAGCACACTCACTGCCGACGGACGGAGGACAGACAGACTCAGACTCAGCAACAAGACTAGCAGCGTAGTCTAGACGACATGCAGCAGCAAAGTCAACCAGCTCAGCGACAAAGGCAGACGCAGCAGCTGACTCAAACGATGGGTCAGTGACAACAGTGGCTAGCAGACGCATGACAGTAGGGTGCTCAGCACGAAACCGGTCAGACTCAGGGTCCGCAACGACAGGCAGAGAAGACGCAGGAGGAGACGGCAGAGGAACACGCTGCGGAGGAGAGGAAGGACGACGGACTACGAGGTGGGTGCCGGGGACAGCCGGCTGACGCGGACGAGGAACACGACGACCGGAACAGACACGCGAGACAGGACGCGACGCAGGCTCACGACGCTCAGTAAGACCCCCTGTCTGCTCAGCGTAAGGAGAAGGAGCAGGCAGCGGTGAGCCAGGCTGTAACGGAAGACCAGTAGACGAAGGGAGACTAGGAACCTGGCGAAGTACAGAGTGAGGCGGTGGCTGAGACGACGGAGACGGTGGAGCGAAGAACAGGCGCGGCTGTGCAGTGCCACCAGCACCAGCAGCTCCAGTACCCCCAGCAGCTCCAGCACCTCCAGCAGCTCCAGAACCTCCAGCGCCAGCTCCTCCAGGACCAGCTCCACCAGCAGCAGCACCCCCAGAACCGGCACCCCCAGTCCCAGGGTCTCCAGCCCCAGTGTCTCCAGCAGCAGCACCCCCAGACCCAGGGTCTCCAGCAGTAGCACCCTCAGGCTCAGCAGCACCTCCAGCCCCAGCAGCTCCAGCACCTCCAGTACGAGCACCTCCGGGACCAGCACCACTCCCAGCTCCAGTGACGTCAGCAGAAGTACCTCCAGCGGCAGAGCCCCAAGCTCCAGAAGCGCGACCCTGACGGCGACCGTACCAGTCGTGCAGCTGCTGTGAGGTGAGAGGCACACGCGGACGAAGGCGG
Organism: Closterium sp. Naga37s-1; assembly: GCA_947471745.1. Taxonomy (NCBI): domain Eukaryota; kingdom Viridiplantae; phylum Streptophyta; class Zygnematophyceae; order Desmidiales; family Closteriaceae; genus Closterium; species Closterium sp. Naga37s-1. The sequence goes on from CANJKZ010000008.1 coordinate 929,486, forward strand.
CTACTCCAAGGAGACCGCGCAGCAGCAGACTCAGAACCCTCAGGCGTCGCACCCCCAGACTCAGTACCCCCAGGCTCCTCACGCTCGGGCTCAGCACCTCCAGACACAGCACCCCCAGGCTCAGGACCTCCAGGCTCCTCATGCTTAGGCTCAGCGCCCCCAGACTCTGCACCCCCCGGCTCAGCACCTCCTGGGTCCTCATGCGCAGGCTCCGCACCCCCAGGCTCAGCACCCCCAAGCTCCGCACCCCCAGGCTCAGCACCCCCAAGCTCCGCACCCCCAGGCCCAGCACCCCCAAAGATAGCACCACCCCCAGCAGGACCTGAGTCACCAGTGACCTCAACAGGCGCAGGCACGGGAGGGTCTACCTGAGAAACACCTGAAGGAGCAGGACCTGGCGCGGGGAGGGGGTCTACCTGGGGAGGACCTGGGGCGAGAAAGAGCGGCGGGGGGGGGGCGAGGGGCAGTGCGGTAGGGAAAGAGACAGTAAAAGGGGACGGACTCGTCAAAGGTGACGTCCTGAGACGGAAAGACACGGCGCGAGGCGGGGTCGTAAAACTGCCAGCCAGGCGCGTCAGGGACAAAGCCAAGGAAGACGCAGGGAATGGCGCGAGCGGAGAGCTTGTCCGCGGTGGTATCGCGGACAAAGGCACGAGCACCCCAGACCCGGATTCGCGACGCATCGCCAACCTTCCCCGTCCACAGCAGTGTGGGCGAGGTCTCTGGCAAGGAGACACGGGGCCAGAGGTTGAGCTGATGAGCGGCGTACCGGACCGCAAACGGCCACAGAAAATGGGGGGCAGCCGCATGGATCATGGAGGTACGAGCGACCCCCATGACTAAGCCATGCGGCGCTCAGCAATCCCATTCTGCTGCGGAGAGGCCGGAAGCGTGAACGTCTGGCGGATGCCGTGCTCCGCACAGAAGGCTGCCAAGAAGTCTGAGGAGAACTCACCACCCCTGTCAGAGTGCAGACGCTGGACAAAAAAGTCCGACTGGAACCGCTCGCGGAACTGGAGACGAACAGCGCGGATCCAGGGGATCAAAACATCAGGACCTCCCCCTTGCGCTGCAAGGGGAAGACCGTGGTGTAACGCGTGTAGTCGTCGACGACCAGCAGGAAGTACCGCTCGTGGCCCTGTCCACGGACGCGGGCTGGGCCCCACACGTCCAGGTGGAGAGTCTGCAGGGGAGCCTCTGTGGGAGGGAACGAGGAGGAGTGAGGAGCGGCGCGCTGCCGCCCCTCGACGCAAGGAATGCAGGGCGGCGCAGGCGAGGGAGGGAGGGCAGGCAGAGACCTGGGAAGGCCAGAGACCAGGAAGCGAGAGTGCATGCTACGAAGGCGAGGCAGGGAGGGGTGACCAAGGCGGTGGTGCCACAGGAGAGTGTCGTGCGACAGCCGGCGACACTCACACTGGGTAGCTACCTGAGCAGACGCGTACAGCTGGGGAGACAAAGGGGTGGAGCGCGACGCAGTGGTGAGGGTGTACAGACTAGACCCAGGCGCACGTGTGAACGTGGCCAGGTGACGGCCGGTCCGGGAGCACGTGCAGATCGCCACACGCTGTCCTCCAGGAGTAAAGGTGTCAACCCAGTGATTCTGAAGGACGGCGTTGCTCACCAAGTTCGTAGAGAACGAGGGGAGGTGGAGACCAGACAGCTCACCAGACGGGACCGCCGGACACGGAAGCACAGTGGGAGACCGTGCAAGCACTGGGCCCCCAGAGGGGTCAGCCAGTGAGACAGGAACAGGTGCAGGGAGGGGAGTGACTGTGGTGCTGTCGCGAAAGAAACAGCGGGAAGCACCAGAGTCAAGTGTGAAGGTGTGCAAGGCCTGTGCGGACGCAGTACCAGGAGGAGCAGACTCACAAGCACCTAGTGCCACAGGCGCTATACCTGGGGCTATACCGGGGTCAGGCGGCACACACAAGTAGCAGTCACCCTCAGCACTAACAGTCAATGCATACATGGCAGCAAGAATAGCCTCATAGTCAAGATCAAAGATAGGTACATCACGCCTAAGCAGGTCTGCCCAGTTGGGGAACTCAGTAGCATCAGGAAACTTGACGCGCCAGGCGTCGCTAAGCCGAGCGAAGCAGCGGTACTCAGTGTGAAACCCTGTGCACTGGCGACCAGTGCGGGGACCTGTGCGAATGATATAGGTGCAGCGACCAGGACCCCCAGACGCCCCACGCCCGGCATACCAGTCAAGAAGCTGCTGGGAAGTGGGGGTCTGGCGCTGACGCTGCTGCTGCTGCTGCTGCTGCTGCTGCTGCCCCTGGCCACCACTGGTGTCACCCAAGCCCCCACCACCGCCGCCACCACCACTCCCCCGTCCGCCGCCCCCGCCGCCGCCACCGCCACTGCTCCCGGCACCACCACCGCCCCCACCACTACCTCCACCCCCACGACCACCGCCACTACCTCGCCGCCTCCACCACCGCCCCCTCCACCGCCACGTCCGCCACCCCTGCCACCCTTGCCCGCCCTGAAGCCGCTGCGCTTCCCACTCGAAGCGGAAGCAGCTGCGACCTTCTCAGCACCAAGGAGGTCGACAGTAGCAGCTGCGGAGGCGTAGGAGGGGGTAAGAGGGGAGGGGGAGCACCCCTCAAAGAGGGGAGTGCGGGGAGTACCACGAGCAGCACCTACAGCTAGAATGTTCTTCTCGGCTGCTAGGAGGTGCTTCTCGAGGTCGTCGACAGTGAGAGAATGGGGGTCAAGGGTGAGGAAGTGGTCCCTGACTGAGCGAAGAGTGTCAGGGAGGCGGGTGTTGAGGAAGTAGAGAGTAAAGTACATCGGGGGGTGGTTCTCTGCGAGGAACTCGGCTGGAAGGGCGGCACGAAGGCGAGTGTCACTAGCGCGTAGGTGAGAGATGAGGTCCTCAGCGGTGGTAAACGAGGACAGGTCGGGGAACAGGTAGGGTAGCATAAGTCGACCGAGGGCTGCAGTGGCCGGGGAAGAGTAGCGGGCAACTACAGCGTCGTACAGTGCCTTGGCAGTCTTGTGCTGGCTAAAATGCGCGCGCTCTGTGATCGGCAGATGGTTGCGAATAGCTAGGCGCGCAGCAGCATCGCGGGTCTGCCACTGGGAGCGGGCTAGAGCAGGCTCAGTGTCAGCAGGAGCAACGGCAGTGCCAGACACGTAATCGAACAGGGAAACACCGTCCTTGGCATCAGTCAGGAGGAACAGTTGCAGGTCGTCGAGCCAGGTGGCGAACTCTACTGGACGACCGTCAGGATCGAACGCGAGCACATTAAGCGTCGCCATAGTAGCAGTGCAGGCAAGGCAGCGGAGATGGCGTGCAGGGCAAGCAAACGCGCGCAGTAGGGAGGCACGCGCGGCAGGAAAGGCGCTCAAGGCAAGCAGGCGCACTTGGCAGGCAGGCGCTCAAGGCAGGCAGGCGCTCTTGGCAGGCAGGCGCTCAAGGCAGGCAGGCACTCAAGGCAGGCAGGCGCTCTTGGCAGGCAGGCGCTCAAGGCAGGCGCTCCAGGCAGGCTAAGACAGGCAGGCGCGCGGCTCACGGGCGGCACACGGGCAGGGCACGCGCGGCTGCGGGCTGCGCGCGGCTGCGGGCTGCGTGCGGCTGCTGGCTGCGCGTGGCGACGGGCTGCGCGCGGCTGCGGGCTGCGCGCGGCTGCTAGCTGCGCGTGGCGACGGGCTGCGCGCCGCTGCGGGCTGCGTGCGGCGGCGGGCTGCGCGGGCGGGGCCTAAGCGGGCTGCGCGCGGGCGGCTTAAGCGGCGCGCGGGCCGGCAGCAGGCTGCGCGGGCGGCTAACGCGGCGCGCGGGGCCGAAAACGGGCTGCGCGGGCTGCTTAAGCGGCGCGCGCGGGAAAAAAAGGGCCGCGCGCGTGCAGCAGGCAAGGCAGGCAGGCAGGCAAGGCGGTAGGTGAGGTAACGCGGTAACTGGTGGGCCCTAATCTTAGGTCCTAAAGACCTACTGCTCTAGATACCATCTTAGAAACTTAGGCATGAATGGCTTGCACTATCGAGAGATTTTGGTACAAGGAAGAAACCTAAGGGGTTGTACCCCACAGTATCTACCCCACTACAGCCTACCCAAAACTATAACACGTATATATGTTTGACACACAGGGGCAGGCGCGGCTGCAGAGGCAGCACGGTAGCAGGGGCGAGCACGGCTGCAGGGGCAGCACGGTCGTAGGGGCGAGCACGGCTGCAGGGGCAGCACGGTCGCAGGGGCAGCGCACGGGCTGCAAGGGTCGCGACAGTGAGAGCTAGGGGCGCCAGCGCGCTGGCTACTGTGTAGGGCGTGGCGCTACCACTAGGCGGAACGGTGGGCCCATGTAGGAACGGTTCCTACTCTGATAACATGTCAAGAATAGAACTAGGAGTGAATGATTGGACTAGGCAAGAGGTGAGTACAAGTAGGGGAAAGCTAACCCTAAAGTGTTGTACTCATTTAGGAGTGATCCTACTGTAGCCTAGAGATACAATTGCAATTTGACACTCGGAAGGTGATGTGATGTTGGGTGCCAATCCAGGCAGCCCCATCCAGTCATCTGCTCCAACACCACCCTGTCGTACTCAACCTCGCTTCCATGGCTGGGTAACAGCCATAACCAACTCCAACACAAGCCTCTCAGACAACAGTGGTACACAGGCCAGAAGAACTGTTTTCTTGACAGAGCATAATTTATTTACCGCGTGTACTTGACAAACTGTGCTCGAATTGCAGATATGAGAGCCCACATGGCAAAATTGCTCCTGAAGAATGCTCAAGTAAACACATCGAATCTGTCACGTGCGAATCGGGTTGAGGCCAATATTAAGATCAGAGGCAATGGAGACGAGCAGAGGCTGGGTGGGATGCCATGCGGCCTTGAAGACCCGCTTGTCGTGCGCATCCACTGTGAGCGCGGGCTTCATGCCCACCCACCGCACGTCAAATATGTGCACCTTGGGATCCGCTGATCCCACGCTGATCTGCAGACAGGCACGTAAAAAAAGAAGTGTTTTGAGGCAACTGTGATGGGGGCAGGTGAGACGTCTCAACACATCCACTGTGAGCGCGGGCTTCATGCCCACCCAGCGCACATGATCAAAGATGTGCACGTTGGGGTGCGCCGACCCCACGCTCACCTGCAGCCCGCTGGGCGCCCAGCAGGAGGAGATGAGTGCGGACTGCGAGTCGGACGCCGACTGCTCCCACCCGAATATGTGCTGCTGCTTGCGCGGCGCTCGGAAGTCGTACAGCCGCAACTGCTCACATGGCGTGCTGCCATCCATGGCGCAGCAGAACGGGATGGTCAGAGATAAAAGGGTGAGGGGGGGAGGGAGGGGAGGGGGGAGTGGTTAGCGTTTATTACAGAGAGCGAGAAAGGAAGCTCACAAGGCCTGCTTGAGGGTACAGTGAATGGCTGCACTTACCTGAACCTGAGGCAGCCCACAATACCCTGTTTGCACAAGGGTGAGGGTGAAATTGAGCGTGACAGTGAGCAGCAAGTGAATTCAGCATGTCAAGCAGCAGAAACACTCAGCTGCCCCCATCACCCTCTTGGCATGCCACAGTGCATCACGGATCCACCAAGCAAGCAAGCACGAGTGCACGCGAGCATGCACGTGAGGGTGCATGCGAGGGTGCACGTGAGGGTGCTCCACTGGACCCACCCCGACTGCACGAGGAAGAGGTTGAAGTCGATGGGGTTGGCGAGCACGTCGGTCAGCCGCGAGTCCAGCATGTCCGAGAACACCAGCTGTGCACCGCCCCTCTCCGCATCGCACCCCAGAATGCGCTTGTCTGCCGCCACCGACAGCACCACGCTGCGCCCTCTGAGCCCCTCCGTGGCGTACACGCCTGCTGTGTGCCGCGTGCCGTGCAGCAGCTGCGCAGGCAGGGGGAGGGCGGGGGGTTGATGGGGACACATGGGGAGCAGGGGGAGGAATGGGGAGAGGAGGAGGTAGCGAACGAGGGGAGTGACAAATGGTACGGGGGGGAATGCAGGTGTGTGTGTGCTGCCTGTGACTGACCGCAGTGTGGTTCCTTTCGCCCACTTCAACCCCGCACTCCCTTTGTAGCACATATACCAGCATGTGTCGTGTGCCACGCACACACTGCAAGTGTGCCACTCACTCACATGACACGACCGGCAGAAACCCCAAACCTTCACAAGCCCAGGCAACCGCACAGCCCATCCCACCCGCTCACCTTGGGCGTGAGCTTGGGCAGGTCCCCTGCTGCCCCTGCGCCGCCCCCTTGGCCCTGCTCCTCGCGCCACAGCACCACCCCGTGGTCGCTACCACCCGTGGCGAACACAAAGGGCGGCCCCTCCCACGGCAGGTAGCGGATGCTGTTGATCACCCCCTTCTGGTGCGGCCGGCCTCGCTGGCAGTGCCACACAGGGGGCCTGCGCGGGTGGAGGGGGAGCACACACGTGCACAGAGAAAACAATTGCACAGAGCAGGGCTTGAGTAAAAGATGTGAGCTGAGCGGGATGGGGCAGGGAGGAAAGAGTGGAAGGGAGGTGGTGAAAGAAGTGGAGGCAGGAAGTGAATGCTGGTGGTCCTTGTGGGAGAAACTGAGGCGCGCACAGCTGCCAGCTGTGACGCTCACATTGGGTGCATTCCTGAGAGCCGCCACCTGGCACGCCTTGCCGTCCGCCTCAAAGGCGGCCAGCAGGTGCGAGCCCGAGGGGTGCCATGCTATGTCCTCCGGCCAGCGCTTGCACGGCGCACAGTCCGCTGTGAAGCGCCGACTCATGTTGCGCCTGGGGGAGGGGCACGAGAGGCACGATGGGAAGGAAGGCGAGGGGCATGTGATGGTCAACGCGAGTCAAGAGCACACGGGTCAACGCGAGTCAGAGTGGTGAAAGCGAGTGAAGGGCAGAGTGGTGAAAGCGAGTGAAGGGCAGAGTGGTGAAGGCGATTGAAGGTCAGAGTGGTGAAAGCGAGTGAAGGGCAGAGTGGTGAAGGCGAGTGAAGGTCAGAGTGGTGAAAGCGAGTGAAGGGCAGAGTGGTGAAGGCGAGTGAAGGTCAGAGTGGTGAAGGCGAGTGAAGGGCAGAGTGGTGAAGGCGAGTGAAGGGCAGAGTGGTGAAGGCGAGTGAAGGTCAGAGTGGTGAAAGCGAGTGAAGGTCAGAGTGGTGAAGGCGAGTGAAGACTCACCCAGAGGCGGTGATGGACCAGAAGCTGACCGTCTCGTCCAGCGAGCTGATAGCGATGCACAGCAACACACCTCGCACATGCATGCACACATGCACACACGCACATACGACAACACATGCACAAACACACACACGCACACTCACACGCAAACAAGAGGAGGAGGTGTCCTGCACAGGAGTGAGCTCTATGGGATGGAAAGAACCCTCATGCGCACTCCTGCAACTGCAATTGCACCAGAAAATACTTTCACATTGCATTTGACATTAGGTTAGCCCAGCCGACAGCAAGAGAGAGCCCACGCCCACCTGACAGCAAGAGAGAGCCACAGAGAGCCCACCTGACAGCAAGAGAGAGCCACAGAGAGCCCACCTGACAGCAAGAGAGAGCCACAGAGAGCCCACCTGACAGCAAGAGAGAGCCACAGAGAGCCCACCTGACAGCAAGAGAGAGCCACAGAGAGCCCACCTGACAGCAAGAGAGAGCCACAGAGAGCCCACCTGACAGCAAGAGAGAGCCACAGAGAGCCCACCTGACAGCAAGAGAGAGCCACAGAGAGCCCACCTGACAGCAAGAGAGAGCCACAGAGAGCCCACCTGACAGCAAGAGAGAGCCACAGAGAGCCCACCTGACAGCAAGAGAGAGCCCACCTGACAGCACAGTGTGCGGGGTTGGCCGGGTTGAATTCAATGGAGCGCAGGCGGCGGCGGTGGTTGCTGGGGACGTATGTGGGTGGCAGCAGGTGTGGTAACCACCGTGCTGCCCGCTGCTCACTGCCCTCACATCGCACCAGCTGCACAAGCTCCTCTGATTGGTCAGGTCCCACCGGCCAGTGGACTGTGCGCGGGACACATGAGGACACATGAGGACACATGAGGACACATGAAGACACATGAGGACACATGACGACACACGAGGACACACGAGGACACACGCGGACACACGAGGACACACGAGGACACACGAGGACACACGAGGACACACGAGGACACACGAGGACACACGAGGACACACGAGGACACACGAGGACACACGAGGACACACGAGGACACACGAGGACACACGAGGACACACGAGGACACACGAGGACACACGAGGACACACGAGGACACACGAGGACACACGAGGACACACGAGGACACACGAGGACACACGAGGACACACGAGGACACACGAGGACACACGAGGACACACGAGGACACACGAGGACACAGGAGGACACAGGAGGACACATGAGGACACATGAGGACACATGAGGACACATGAGGACACATGAGGACACATGAGGACACATGAGGACACATGAGGACACACGAGGACACACGAGGACACAGGAGGACACACGAGGACACACGAGGACACACGAGGACACAGGAGGACACATGAGGACACATGAGGACACATGAGGACACATGAGGACACACGAGGACACACGAGGACACATGAGGACACATGAGGACACACGAGGACACACGAGGACACACGAGGACACACGAGGACACACGAGGACACACGAGGACACACGAGGACACACGAGGACACACGAGGACACATGAGGACACACGAGGACACACGAGGACACACGAGGACACATGAGGACACATGAGGACACACGAGGACACACGAGGACACACGAGGACACACGAGGACACACGAGGACACACGAGGACACACGAGGACACACGAGGACACACGAGGACACACGAGGACACACGAGGACACACGAGGACACAGGAGGACACAGGAGGACACACGAGGACACACGAGGACACACGAGGACACAAGAGGACACATGAGGACACATGAGGACACATGAGGACACATGAGGACACATGAGGACACATGAGGACACATGAGGACACATGAGGACACATGAGGACACATGAGGACACATGAGGACACACGAGGACACACGAGGACACACGAGGACACACGAGGACACACGAGGACACAGGAGGACACATGAGGACACATGAGGACACATGAGGACACATGAGGACACACGAGGACACATGAGGACACACGAGGACACACGAGGACACACGAGGACACACGAGGACACACGAGGACACACGAGGACACACGAGGACACAGGAGGACACAGGAGGACACAGGAGGACACATGAGGACACATGAGGACACATGAGGACACATGAGGACACATGAGGACACATGAGGACACATGAGGACACACGAGGACACATGAGGACACATGAGGACACATGAGGACACACGAGGACACATGAGGACACATGAGGACACATGAGGACACATGAGGACACATGAGGACACATGAGGACACATGAGGACACACGAGGACACACGAGGACATACGAGGACACAGGAGGACACAGGAGGACACATGAGGACACATGAGGACACATGAGGACACATGAGGACACATGAGGACACATGAGGACACACGAGGACACACGAGGACACATGAGGACACACGAGGACACATGAGGACACATGAGGACACACGAGGACACACGAGGACACACGAGGACACACGAGGACACACGAGGACACAGGAGGACACAGGAGGACACAGGAGGACACAGGAGGACACATGAGGACACATGAGGACACATGAGGACACATGAGGACACATGAGGACACATGAGGACACATGAGGACACATGAGGACACATGAGGACACACGAGGACACATGAGGACACATGAGGACACATGAGGACACACGAGGACACATGAGGACACATGAGGACACATGAGGACACATGAGGACACATGAGGACACATGAGGACACATGAGGACACACGAGGACACACGAGGACACACGAGGACACAGGAGGACACAGGAGGACACATGAGGACACATGAGGACACATGAGGACACACGAGGACACACGAGGACACATGAGGACACATGAGGACACATGAGGACACACGAGGACACATGAGGACACACGAGGACACACGAGGACACACGAGGACACACGAGGACACACGAGGACACACGAGGACACATGAGGACACATGAGGACACACGAGGACACACGAGGACACATGCGGACACACGAGGACACAGGAGGACACACGAGGACACAGGAGGACACAGGAGGACACATGAGGACACATGAGGACACATGAGGACACATGAGGACACATGAGGACACATGAGGACACATGAGGACACACGAGGACACATGAGGACACATGAGGACACACGAGGACACATGAGGACACATGAGGACACATGAGGACACATGAGGACACACGAGGACACACGAGGACACACGAGGACACCGAGGACACACGAGGACACACGAGGACACACGAGGACACACGAGGACACAGGAGGACACAGGAGGACACATGAGGACACATGAGGACACATGAGGACACACGAGGACACATGAGGACACATGAGGACACATGAGGACACATGAGGACACACGAGGACACATGAGGACACATGAGGACACATGAGGACACATGAGGACACATGAGGACACATGAGGACACATGAGGACACACGAGGACACATGAGGACAGGGCTGCACGCTTTGCGAGATGGCAGGGCAACAGGGACACAGACAAAACATGGACAGCACAACAGACGTTTGAGAGAAAGGAGGCAAAAAATCCAGAAATTACCTGTTTTCTTCTCTTCTTTTCCACGCTCCTCCTTCCCAGGAAGCCCCCTCCCCCCCCCGCGTGCGGCCGACCCCCCCTGCAGCAGAAAGTCATCGAATGACATCCCGGCTGCCAGCCGCGCCGCGCCTCCACTCGACAATTCCCTCTTCTTTCTCCCGCCACCCTCCACGTCATCCTCCCTCCTGGCGCACCTGGCAAGCGGTGAGGCACTCTTCCTGCCCCCCCCGCCCTCATCGCCCTGCACGCCCCCCCTCTCTGTGTTCCCTGCCGCCTTGCTAGCAGCAGCAGCAGCAGCAGCAGCATGGTGGCGGGGAATGGGAGACAGGCTCCCCTTTCTGCCCTCTGCCACCCTGCGCTGCTCCTCGAGCAACTCTCCTCCTCCACCACCCACCTTCCGCCGCCCCTCCTCCTCGCTACCCTGCTCACGCCTCCTCTTCCGCTCCCACCCCTCCTCCCTCGCGCTCCCCTCCTTCTCCCTCGCGCTCCCCTCCCTATTCCGTGCAAGCCCAGTCCCTCGCACCTCCCGCACAGCCGCATGGTCATCCTTCTCCCTGGAGCTGGCACTCACATCCCTTGCACCAACACCACTGTGCCTCGCATCCCCGACTCCCACCCCCTCGCCCCTTCGTCCCTTCTCACCATACCACTCACCTCTCTCCCCATCCCCGCCTCGACTCCCATCCCCGCCTCGACTCCCATCCCCGCCTCGACTCCCATCCCCGCCTCGACTCCCATCCCCGCCTCGACTCCCATCCCCGCCTCGACTCCCATCCCCGCCTCTACTCCCATCCCCGCCTCTACTCCCATCCCCGCCTCGACTCCCATCCCCCCCTCGACGCCCATCCCCGCCTCGACTCCCATCCCCGCCTCGACTCCCATCCCCGCCTCTACTCCCATCCCCGCCTCTACTCCCATCCCCGCCTCGACTCCCATCCCCCCCTCGACGCCCATCCCCGCCTCGACTCCCATCCCCCCCTCGACTCCCATCCCCGCCTCTACTCCCATCCCCGCCTCTACTCCCATCCCCGCCTCTACTCCCACCGCTCTCTCGTCCCTCTCTGTCGTCCCCACCCACGTCACCCCTACCAAAACTTTTTTCCCTGCTATCCCGAACCTCCCTACCAAACCTTCCATGTCCGCTGTCCCGAACCTCCCTATCAAACCTTCCATCCAAGCTCTCCCGAGCGTCCCTACCAGGGCCGGCATCACCACGACCCCTCACAATCTGCCCGTTGCTCAGGTCCCGCCTATTCCTCCCTTCCATATTGTCACTCTCCGTTTCAGCGTCAGCCTGCGACTGCTGTTCCCTCGGAGTGCCCGCCTGCGCGCCGTGTGCAGTCCTCTCGATCGCTTCGCCACTCCACTCCCGCCTCCGCCCCACCTGCTGCGACCGATCCCTCACCCCCTCCGGACTCTCTACGTCCGACTGAGGAGGCAATTTCTCGGAAGCTGCCAGCACGGCTGCTGGCTGCTCGGAAGGCGGCCGTTCACGAGTGTCGCCGCCGAGCAGCCGCGCGATCGCCGCTTCGGTCGCCGCCAGTCGCTCGGCTGCCGCGTCGGCCTGCGCCAGCAGCTGCTGCCGCTCCTTCCGCTGCCTGCGCGCCATGCGCTCCAACTCCGCGATGCGCGCGTGACGATCGCCCCCGTCGGCGCCATCAGCGGCATCAGCGGCTGCATAGTCACGAGCAGCACGCTGTTGGTCTGGCGTTGAGGCCATCCCTAAATCTCGATCGCCGAAATGGGCTCGAAATTGTGGGATACGATGTCACCCTCGCAGGATAATCACCTAGATGCCACCAAGAGACCTGCAGGTTACGGCCGCTGGATCGCGATATCAACGAATTGGTAACGCAAATTCGTGACTCCGCAATCAGGGCCCAGCACATTTCGTTGGAACCACGGGAATACCCCCCAGCTTCGGGTGCAGGTTCGGCATCAGATTTTACATTCTGATGTTCCTTGACACACTGGGGGTTGGTTTGTAATTGGCAGTACTGTCCTGGTTTCGCGATGTTGCAAAACCTCTCGTTTAGAAATTCGCCACTCGTGCACCAATCCCATCCGCTTCTGCCCAACCAAGTGTATTACGCTTGGGAATATGAGAGCGAGTTTTAGGTCTGAGTACGGATCACTCGAGAATAGACACTGGAGGCTCATAGGAGACTCAGTCCCAGAAGACCAGTCACACTCTCAGGGCCCTGAGGCAGGTGGAGTAGCAGCTATATGCGTGCGCCAGGGTCACCTTTGAGCGGCTGTTTGGTTATGTGAAGATCCGTCTTATTTGCGCATATTGACAGAAAGTATTTTTTTCCTGAACAACCATATTCTCTTCTTCCTGGCGTCAGCTTTTGCTTATAGACTCCCCAACTTAAGATCGGACGACCTCAATGGACGGCTGGGATAACACGACCAAATCCACGGTTCAAAAGATCCCGCTGCTGACCGTTAAAGCAGGCCCGCGAGATGATCAATGGAAGCAGCGACTCAAGGAGGAGTTTCAGGTGCGTCGAAACGAGCCGCGGAACGAGACTTAGGGGACGAATGACATTTATATGTTAGGGGAGGGAGCAGCGACTCGAGCAGCGACTGGAAGGAGTTACATGAGTAAACGATTCACAGTTTTCTTCCCCTCCACCCGGGGTCCCCTTCCTCCACCCCCGCGCACCTGTCCCTCCTCCCACGCTCTCATCGAGTACGTGAGGATGAGCGACGCGTGCACGAGCAGCCTCCTGTCCACCCAAATTGCCCCACTCCGCCCCCCCAACCCCCCACCCACTCCCCCCTCCCGCCGCACCCGTTTCCCTCCCAGGCGCTGATTGGGCACGTCACGATGAACAAGGCGTGCATGAGTAACCTCACTGACAGCTCTCTTCCCCTCCACCCACCGTACTGCGTCCCCTCCAACCCCCGCGCACCTTTCCCCCCTTCTTCCCGCGTGGCAGGCGTTGATCGAGTACGTGAAGATGAACAAGGCGCGCGACAACGACTGGTTCCAGCTCGCACCTGCTAATGCCGAGGGGACCAAGTGGAAGGGCAAATGCTGGTGCGTGGGGTGCATGGGTGGGGGGGTTGGTGGGTGGGTGGGTGGGTGGGTGGGTGAATGGGTGGGTGGGTGAATGGGTGGGTGGGTGGGTGGGTGGGTGGGTGGGTGGGTGGGTGGGTGGGTGGGTGGGTGGGTGGGTGGGTGGGTGGGTGGGTGGGTGGGTGGGTGGGTGGGTGGGTGGGTGGGTGAATGGGTGGGTGGGTGAATGGGTGGGTGGGTGGGTGGGTGGGTGGGTGAATGGGTGGGTGGGTGGGTGGGTTAATGGGTGGGGTGGGTGGGTGGGTGGGTGGGTGGGTGGGTGGGTGGGTGGGTGGGTGAATGGGTGGGTGGGTGGGTGGGTGGGTGGGTGGGTGGGTGGATGGGTTAATGGGTGGGTGGGTGGGTGGGTGGGTGGGTGGGTGAATGGGTGGGTGGGTGAATGGGTGGGTGGGTGGGTGGGTGGGTGGGTGGGTGGGTGGGTGAATGGGTGGGTGGGTGGGTGGGTGGGTGGGTGGGTGGGTGGGTGGGTGGGTGGGTGGGTGAATGGGTGGGTGGGTGAATGAGTGGGTGGGTGGGTGGGTGGGTGGGTGGGTGGGTGGGTGGGTGGGTGGGTGGGTGGGTGGGTGGGTGAATGGGTGGGTGGGTGAATGGGTGGGTGGGTGAATGGGTGGGTGGGTGAATGGGTGGGTGGGTGGGTGGGTGGGTGGGTGGGTGGGTGGGTGGGTGGGTGGGTGGGTGGGTGGGTGGGTGGGTGAATGGGTGGGTGGGTGGGTGGGTGGGTGGGTGGGTGGGTGGGTGGGTGGGTGGGTGGGTGGGTTAATGGGTGGGTGGGTGGGTGGGTGGGTGGGTGGGTGAATGGGTGGGTGGGTGAATGGGTGGGTGGGTGGGTGGGTGGGTGGGTGGGTGGGTGGGTGGGTGGGTGGGTGGGTGGGTGGGTGGGTGGGTGGGTGGGTGGGTGGGTGGGTGGGTTAATGGGTGGGTGGGTGGGTGGGTGGGTGGGTGAATGGGTGGGTGGGTGGGTGGGTGGGTGGGTGGGTTAATGGGTGGGAGGGTTATTGGGTGCGTGCGTGGGTGGGTGGGTGGGTGGATGGCTGAGCCAAACTGTATGGCTGAAAGGATGTGGATGTGGATGTGATTAGGTTGGAGTCTTGCGAATCTGTTGTACGAGTCCCTCTGTCCCGCTCTTCCTCTTTTCCTCTGTCCCTCTGTCCCACTCTTCCTCTTTTCCTCAGTCCCTCTGTCCCACTCCCTCTGTCTCTCTCCCTCTCCCTCTGTCCCTCCCTCCCTCTGTTTCTCTGCTCTGCCCCTCACTCCCTCTGTCCCTCTCTCCCTCTCCCCCTGTGTCCCTCTGTGCCTCTGTCCCTCTGTCCCTCTGTCCTTCTCTCCCTCTGTCCCTCTGTCCCTCTGTCCTTCTCTCCCTCTGTCCCTCTGTCCCTCTGTCCTTCTCTCCCTCTGTCCCTCTGTCCCTCTGTCCTTCTCTCCCTCTGTCCCTCTGTCCCTCTGTCCTTCTCTCCCTCTGTCCCTCTGTCCCTCTGTCCTTCTCTCCCTCTGTCCCTCTGTCCCTCTGTCCTTCTCTCCCTCTCTCCCTCTGTCCCTCTGTCCTTCTCTCCCTCTCTCCCTCTGTCCCTCTGTCCCTCTCTCCCTCTGTCCCTCTCCCCCTCTGTGCCTCTGTGCCTCTGTGCCTCTGTCCCTCTCCCCCTCTCCTATGTTGGATCGGACGCCGGACGTTCGGGGATTTTTTGGGGGGGCAGCCCGAGCTGGCAAAAATTGCCTCGCCATTAGCGTTTGGCGATTTCGACGCGATTTCCAATGCGTCGAACTAACTCGTCGAAATTTAAACCCCTACCACGCTACCACAACAAAACTTCGAAACCCAACCAAATTTTCCCCTTAACCTAACTTCACCGCACTGAATCTACAAAACCCAACCAACACACAACCAATGTTTAAATCTGGCCAGCAGAAACAGGCTGTCAATTGAAATTTCGAATTTACTCGACCTCTCCCATTTCCCCGTTTTGCCCCAAGACCCCCCTCTCCCTTTCACCTTTTCCCTGCCCTGAATACCTTTCTACGCTGCCCGGACCAGCGTCCGCAGAGCGTCCTAAGGGGGGTCAATTCCTGTGCGTCCGATCCAACATAGCCCCTCTCACTACTCCTTTGTGCCTCTCTCCGTCTCTCCCCCTCTCCCTCTTTTCCTTTGTCCCTCTCTCCCTCTGTTCCTCTCTCCCTCTATCCCTCTGTCCCTCTCTCCCTCTCTTCCTCAGCCACTCTCTCCCTCTGTTCCTTTGTCCCTCTCTTTCTAACTCCCTCTATCCCTCTCTACCTCTGTCCCTCCTGTCCCATTCTCCCTCTGTCCTTCTGATCCTCTGTCCCTCTGTCCCCCTCTCCCTCTCTCCCTATGTCTCTCTGTCCCTCTGCCCATCCGACCAATCCTGATCAAGTATGATTTCAACCAAATCTGGGTCGCAATTCATAAAACCCTTTAGTTTAACATTCCAGTCACGTACCCTCCCACAACCTCTCTTTCAAGGCGTCGCACAACCTCTCTTTCATTTTCCGTTTGCCCTGCAGGTACGTGTACAGCCTGATCAAGTACGACTGCAATTCGATCTGCAGTTTCTCATTCCACTCCCGTACCGTGCCAGCCAGCCACTTGAGTTCAAACATATGTTTGCTTCCTTTCCATTTCCCGGTTTCCCTCTCAGGTTCGTGTACAACCTGATCAGTGCGAATTTGACTTCCAAGTCGACATCCCACTCACTTACCCCGCCACCGAGTTTTTATATGACTTAAGCTCACTTTTACTCCTTGTTTTTGCATGGCAGGTACGTTCACAATCTGATCAAGTGTGAGTTCGACTTGCAGTTTGACATCCCAGTCACCTACCCTGCCACTTGAGTGTTGAGGTGTCTCACAACCTCCCTCTCTCGTCCCCTGTGTGCCGTGCCTGCAGGTACGTGTACAATCTGATCAAGTACGAGTTCGACCTGCAGTTTGACATCCCCGTCACCTACCCTGCCACCGCTCCAGAGCTAGAGCTGCCAGAGCTGGATGGCAAGACAGCCAAGGTATGCAGGGCGATTGGTGACTGGGAAGGGGGGGAGGGGAGGGGGGGGGGGAAGAGGGGGGGGGTGTCGTACAGAATACCCTTTTTGAGGTGCCTCAGAAATTGTCTATAAAGCTAGAGCTGCCTGAATTGGACAGCAAGGCAGCCAAGGTATGCAAGGCGACGTGTGATCAGGATTATATATCCCTGGGGGACTGGATGAAAGGGACTTTCAGGCCGATCAATCAGCCTCTGTGTTTTGGTCTCGCTCTCTTGTCCCACAGTTCCTTCCGTCCATCACTCTTGCTCACCCTAAAACCTAACTCCAAGCCATCTCACTGTTGTGTTTCAGATGTACCGGGGAGGAAAGATTTGTCTCACGATACATTTCAAGCCTCTGTGGGCAAAGAACAGGTCAGTCTGCCTGTTCAATGGTTAATTTTTAGGCGCCTCAATTACCAGGGCGGGCAGATTTGTCTCACAATGCATTTCAAGGCGTTGTGGGTAAAGAGCAGGTCAGTCCATTCAGTAGCCTCCTCCGTTTCACCCTATGCCCCTCCTAACCCCTTTGCTATTTGATTCTATATAACTCGTCCTTACCTCTCCATCACTTGGAGACAGAAAAAAAACTTTTTGTGCCTGTTGTGCTTCCCATCCCCCCATCCCCTTTAACCCCCCTCCCACATCCCCTACATGGCCTTTGCCCCTTGTCTTTGCCGTCAGTCGTCGATTTGGGATAGAGCAAGCGCATGTTTAGGCCTTGGGCCGCGGCTGGCAACACAAGACTTTTCAGACGTCTCAGAGGTTCCCCGTTCCCCCATCCTCCACATGCCCTTTGCCCCTTGTCTTGCTCACAGTCCTCGGTTCGGGATAGCCCATGCGCTGTGCTTGGGCCTTGGGCCGTGGCTGGCAGCAGAAGTGCCGTTCCTCGTGGACTCCGGTGTGGTTCGCCCCAAAGATGCCACAACAATAAAGCCGCCGCCCAATGCTTGACAATTTCTTGAGGATTACCTATTTTCGCAGATCACCGTCATCGCCCGGATTTAAGACATACATGTCCTATCCAATACTGCTCCAAAGAAGGGTCATTAATCTTATAAGCAGAACGTTCAATGTGTCTTATAAATCTTGTAAACAGGAAACAATTTCTTTTGTAAAGTTTGTCATTGCAGGGCTGTTCTCGTCAAAATACGAACACCGGAATGAGAAATACCAGCAGGAATGAGGTTGTATTCCAACGCAGAGACACCATCCGAAGTTGGGACACCTGGTTGGTTTTACTATTTGCTTTCAAGTCAAGGTCTATATAGGATGTTACCCCGTAGTGTGAAAGGCTGGTTAATATCTCAAACTTAATCTTGCGTGAGAAGAAGCTAGTCTCGATGTGTTGGGTGAACTCACTCAGCCGCACTTACTCAACTCGCTGACACGTGTGACGTGATGTGTACTAGGGGAATTGCGTATTTTCGTGTGCATGTTTCACAATTGCAATTTTCGCAGCATTGTTTCGATCTAGATAGGGGAAGTAGCCATGCAGCATGAGAAAACGCTGAAATTGTCCCAACTTCATATGGTGTCCATGTGTTGGAATACAATCTGAGATGTTACGAATAGTAAATTGTGAAAGCATTGTGCACTCCTAGCAGTGGCAAGCGAGGTGTCAGAATAGTGTGCAGGAATGAATGACTAGAAAGCATGGATGAGTACAAGTAGGGCAATGTCTAACCCTAAAGTGTTGTACTCAGTAGAGGCTAACCCACTACAGCCTACAACATAGAAACATAGTTTGACACACCCCCATAGGCAAAGTGGGGGATAGCAAGAACAACCAACGGTCACAAGACCAGTCAAGCAAGAGAACAAAGCAAAGCAAAGCTCAGGGTGGATCTCAAGATCACCACGCATTCTGAGCACAAGCAAGCAGCCACAAGGCCAGTTCACATGCAGAGTTATAAAAGCACAAGCAGCACAGTGATCACAACCTAGCAAGAGCAAGCATGCAGGTATATATACATATATATATATATATATAGACCACAGTACAAGACAAGTCAAGCAACCAGCAGGTGAGGCAGAGTAGGCACAAGACCTAGAGCAGTGCAGAAACGCTGATGATCACCAGGCACAAGGGCCTTGGTGAAGACATCAGCAGTGTTGGCCCGAGAGGCCACGTAAGCAAGGCGCAGCTGACCACGCTGCTGCAACTCTCGAGCAAGAAAGTAATGAAGAGCAATGTGCTTCGTTCTGTGCTCCAGTCTCTGCTCCCGACACAAGGCAACCATGGCCTTGTTGTCGACGTACAGAACTGGAGGAGAACGAGGCCGCTCACCCAAGTGGGTCAGCAGGTAGGTCAGCCAGCGTATCTCCTGTGCAGCCATGGCCCCAGCGTAGATCTCGGCCTCACAGCTGGACCCAAGCACAGAAGACGAACGAGTGGACCTCCACGAGACAGAACCAGAGCCGAGACTGAAAGAGTAACCCTGTGACGACCACTGAGTCGCCTGGTCGTCGGCCCAAGAAGCGTCGGAGTGTCCTGTGAGTACCACTGGACCCTGTCCTCCAAGCACGAGCCCCATGCCCGATGTACTGCACAAGTAACGCAGTACCCTCTGCGCAGCTGTCCAGTGCTCCTTCCTGTGTCGCACGGGCGCGACGATGCGAGCAAGGATGCTGAGAGGGTACACGGGGTCAGGTCGTGTGCACGTCATCAGGTACATGAGGCAGCCCACAAGCTCTGGATACGGGCCACTCGGCTCTACGGACTCGTCCGAAGGTGGAGCTGAGAGCGAGTGGCCTGTAGGCAGAGGAGTGCGCTGTTGACGTGCGTCAAAGACGAAGTTGACAAGGGCAAGGTCGACTTGACCTATTGCCTGACGGGTGACATGGCAGCCGATTTCCTCACGAAGCGACTGCCCGTCAGCAGTACCAGCACTGCTCCGAACTCACCGGGGTGGTCAAGCGGGCCAAGACTTGCTACGGCCAGGAGTGAAGGGGGGTGTTACGAATAGTAGATTGTGAAAGCACTGTGCACTCCTAGCAGTAGTAAGCGAGGAACACAATGAAGAGTATGAAGATGAAAAAGCGGAGTGACGCGAAGGGTCGTGTACGGTTACGAAGCATCTGGACCGTCGGAGCAGAAGCATCGGGCAACTTCGGTGGCGAGGATTCTGCCGGGAACAGTTCATAACTGTCAGCAGTCGCACGGTTGAGATTCGCTGCAATAAGGGAATGTACCCCTTAAGATACATGTCGGAGAACCTTCTTCCTGCACCTTGGTCTTCTTCCTGCACCTTGGTCTTCTTCCTGCACCTGCTCTTCTCATGCCGTCTCTTCCTCCTGCCTCTGCTCTTCTCCAGCTGTCTCTCTTGTTCCTCCGTTCTCCGTGTTGTCTAGCCTCACTCACCCACATGAAAGAGATTGGTCCCTCACCCCGTAGGTTCCCTCTTAGTGACGTGCCTCAGTGTGCTAGAGCGAAGACATCAACTTTCACTAGTTCGAGAGAATAACAACGAGAAAGCATCGAGGGGTTGGACGTGAGTGACCTTACCCAACCCCAGGCTGCACATTTCCAAATGTGCGGCTCGGGGTTGGGATTGATTGGTTTCACATTTCGCCCTTCGGTGTCTTTTCCCCCTTTCATCCCAACCGCTCCTATCCCGTTTTCCCCCTTCTACACCCCTTCCTAACAGTTACCTCGCTACATTCTACACCTTCAGCCTATTTCAGTTCTATACTACTATAACCATCTATTCTTCCTATGGCTGCAACCTAGAGCCCTGCCTATACCAACACCCTACTGTTATTGCATATGCATTAGGTGCATATGCGGTGACAGCTGACGGAGAACCTTCTTCCTGCACCTTGGTCTGCTTCCTGCACCTTGGTCTTCTTCCTGCACCTTGGTCTTCTTCTTGCACCTGCTCTTCTCCTGACGTCTCTTCCTCCTGCCTCTGCTCTTCTCCTGCTGTCTCTCTTGTTCCTCCGTTCTCCGTGTTGTCTAGCCTCACTCACCCACTGCCCCCTCCTGTGCTCGTGCTCGAGCTGCTTGAGCTCGTGTCACAGGACCATCCAGCTGAAGCTTGCCCCCTTTCACCATGGCCGTGTTACTCTGGTGCTCCTTCAGAACTGCTCCCTTCTCATTTTCCAACACCAGTACCCCCGAGGGACGTACCTCCCTCACTCTCCACCTCTCAGAGCCCACCCCGACATCTAGGGTATATTGCTTTGCCCGTTTCAGGTACACCTCCTGTCCCTGACTAACTCCCTTCTTTGCTCTTCCCCCCGCCCCTTGCTGCTGCCGCTGCTCATAGCGCCGAGCATCTCTCAGCTGTGCGGTGTGGAGGTTTTCCAATGCAGCTGGCATCATGACCCGCAGGTACCTTGCCCTGGCTTCTGACAGAGCCACCCAGTTCTCTATGGTGCCTGCCGTCACTGAGTCTGTGAGGACCCGGGTTGCTCCCACTGGCAGCAGCGGTTCACATCCATATAGGAGACTATATGGAGAGTGATCTCTCAGGGCCGCCTGTTTCCCAAACCTGTACCCTGCTGCAATCCAGTGCAGCTCCTCATCCCAATCCCGCTTCCTCTTCTCCCCATATGCTCGCAGTCCCCGCTTAAGGGTCTGCACCAGGCGCTCTGTCAGCCCATCACTCTGTGGGTGGTACTGAGAAGTGCGCCTGTGGGTGATCCCTGTCTCCTCCAACAGCTTCTTGAACTCCCCTTGGAACTCGGTTCCCTGGTCCGTGAGGACCTCTGCATGTCAAACTTATATGCTATAGTCTGTGTAGGATGTAGTGGGGTAGTTCATATGGGGTACAACACTTCTAGGTTTTCCTACTTGCACCCACCTGCTTGCTAGTTCATTGATTCCTCGCTTTTACTTTCACATGGTTTCAGAGCAGGTTCCCTAGTGGGAACGATTTTTTTAGGGCCCACCACTATTTTTTTTTTCCTACCTGCCCGAAGCGCGCTGTCGCGCCTGCCTCACCTGCGCCGTCGCGCGCCCTGCCCTGCTGCCGCCCGTCGCGACCCTGCCCTAACGGCCCGTCGCGGCCCTGACCTAGCCGCCCGTCGCGGCCCTGCCTTTTCGCCGCCCGTCGCGGCCTGACTCGCCGCCCGTCGCGGCCCTGCCTTGCCGCCCGTCGCGGCCCTGCCCTGCCGCCCTACGTCGCGGCCCTGCCCTGCCGCCCTACGTCGCGGCCCTGCCCTGCCGCCCCACGTCGCGGCCTGCCTCAGCCGCCCGTAGCGGCCCTGCCCTGCCGCCCCACGTCGCGGCCCTGCCGTCTCCGCCGTCCTGCCCTTCAGCCGCCGTCGCGCCTGCAGCACTCGTCGCGGCCCTGCCCTACCGCCGTCGTGCCTGCAGCCGCCGACGCGGCCCCACCGTCGCGGCCGCCGCCGTCGCCGCCTGTTGCGGCCCCGCCGTCGTGCCTGCCCTGCCCGCCCCTGGTGAGCACCTGCCCTATGCGCGCTACCCGCGCCTGCCTGCCGGCCGAGCCGCGCCGCCCAGCCGAGCCGCGCCGCTCCGCCGAGCCGCGCCACCCAGCCGAGCCGCGCCGCCCAGACGAGCCGCGCCGCCCCACCGAGCCGCGCCGCATTGCCCTATTGAGCCGCGCTGCCGTGCCCGCGCTGCTCCTACTACTACAGCTGTTTCTGCTGCTACTGCTGCTACTGCTGCCACTGCTGCTACTGCCGCCATGGATAGCCCTACGGTTCTTACCTTCGATGCTGAGGGTCATGCAGTTGACTTCAATGTCTGGGTAGATGATCTGCAGCTGTTTCTTCAGTGCAATTCTAAGGACGGAGTCTCTATTTTTGATCTCACGTCCGGCGCCTCTGCTGCACTTGCTGCCGATGCTGACAGTACAGTTCGCTCGCAGTGGACTACTCGTGACGCTGTTGCTCGCCTTGCTGTTCGTAGTCACCTGCCGTCTGCTGAGCGCGCGCACTTTGGCCAGTACAAGACCGCTGTCGTCGCGCGCTACTCCTCCCCTGCCACTGCTGCCCTCAGCCGCCTCATGCTACCGTACCTGTTCCCTGACCTGGCCGCCTTTGCCACAGTCGCTGACCTCATTACCCACCTCCGCACTAGTGATGCCTGCTACCGCGCTGCCCTTCCCTCCGAGTTCTGCGCCAAGAACCCCCCCCCCCCATGTACATCACCCTCTTCTACCTAGTCACCCGTCTCCCTGACTCCCTTTGCTCAGTCAGGGACCACTTTCTCTCCCTTTGCCCCACCGAGCTCACCGTTGACCTGCTGGAGGAGCGCCTCACTGCAGCTGAGAAGAGTATAGTTGCTGTAGGTGCTTCTCGCGGCGACCCTCGCGCCCCTTTCTTTGAGGGGTGTTCCCCCGTTCCCCTTCTGCCCTCTGTTGCTTCTGCTGCTGCTGTCGACCTCGTTGGCACCGAGCAGGTCGGGGCTGCGTCTGCTCCTAGTGAGAGGCGCCGCAGCGGCAAGGGCAAGGGGGGCAAGGGTGGTGGAGGGGACGGCGGGGGCGGCGGTGGTGGCGGTGGAGGAGGCGGAGGGGGTGGGGGTGGAGGCAAGGGTGGTGGCGGGGGTGGGGGTGTCGGTGGTGGTGGTGGAGGTGGTGGAGGCAGCGGCAGCGGTGGTCGAGGCAGCAGCAGCGGTGGTGGAGGCAGTGGCAGCGGAGCTGGAGGTGGCGGCGGCGGTGGTGCTGGTCGGGGTGGAGCTGCGCAGCGTGGAGGCTTCGGCGGTAGCCAGCGCCAGCAGCAGCAGCGTTCCCGTGAGACCCCGTCGCCTCAGCAGCTTCGTGAGTGGTACGCTGGGCGTGGGAGGTCTGGGGGTGCTGGTCCCTGCACTTACGTTCTCCGCACCGGCGGGCGCCGTGGGGAGACGTGCGGAGGGCCACACACGTCGCAGCGCTGTTTCGGTCGCCTGTCTGACGCCTGGCGCGCGCAGTTTCCTGACGCTCCTGAGCTCCCTAGCTGGGCTGATCTGCTTAGGCAGAATGTTGATATCTTTGCTCTAGACTTTGATGCTATCCTTGCTGCCATGTATGCCGTGTCTACTAGTGCTGAGGGTGACTGTTACCTGTGTGTGCCGCCCGACCCAGGTATAGAGTCTACTTCTCCAGGTGCTGGTGAGGCTGCTGCTCTAGGTGCTAGTGAGTCTGCTGCTCCAGGTGCTGGTGGATCTGCTCTCTCAGGTACTGCGCCTGCTGAGGCCTTGCACAGCTTCACACTTGACTCAGGTGCTTCCCGCTCCTTCTTTCGCGACAGCACCACACTCACGCCGCTCAGTCGGCCGGTTGCAGTCTCCCTGGCGGACCCCTCTGGGGGCCCCGTCCTTGCGCACTCCTCCACGGTCCTGCCATGTCCGGCTGTCCCGTCTGGCTCACTGTCAGGTCTTCGCCTCCCCTCGTTCTCTACGAACTTGGTGAGTGGAGCTAACCTCCAGGATGTGTGGGTTGACCAGTTCACTCCTGGAGGTCAGCGTGTGACCCACTGTACGTGCTCCCGGACTGGTCGGCACCTGGCCACGTTCACCCCTGCGCCTGGCTCGAGTCTGTACACACTGACTACGGTGTCCCCTTTGGTAGCTGCATCTGCGTCTGCGTTTGCGTCAGGTCAGCTAGCGGCCCCCTGCTTGTGTCGCGCTCTGTCGCACCAGACCGTCCTTTGGCACCACCGTCTTGGTCACCCCTCGGTACAGCACCTCCGTGGCATGCACCGACGTTTCCTTGTCTCTGGACTTCCAGAGACTCTGCCTCCTCTCCCACCCTCGCCTGCCCCTCCCAGCCTTCCCTGTGTCGAGGGGCGGCAGCGCGCCGCTCCTCACTCCTCCTTGTTTCCCCCGACGACTGCTCCCCTGCAGACACTCCACATGGACGTGTGGGGCCCAGCCCGCGTTCGTGAACAGGACCGCGAGCGGTACTTTTTGCTGGTAGTTGACGACTACACGCGTTACACCACGGTCTTCCCCTTGCGCACCAAGGGTGAGGTCCCTGATGTTTTGATCCCCTGGATCCGCGCTTCCCGTCTCCAGCTCCGCGAGCGGTTCGGGACGGACTTTCCCGGCCTGCGTCTGCACTCTGACAGAGGTGGTGAGTTTGCCTCTGACTTTCTGCGGGACTTTTGTCGTGGGAAGGGTATCGCCAGACGTTCACGCTCCCGGCCTCACCACAGCAGAATGGGATTGCTGAGCGCCGCATTGGCTTAGTCATGGAGGTCGCTCGTACCTCCATGGTCCATGCGGCTGCCCCCCATTTTCTGTGGCCGTTTGCGGTCCGATACGCCGCGCATCAGCTCAACCTCTGGCCCCGTGTCTCCTTGCCGGAGACCTCGCCCACACTGCGTTGGACGGGGAAGGTTGGCGATGCGTCAGTGTTTCGGGTCTGGGGTTCTCGTGCCTTTGTCCGCGATACTACTGCGGACAAGCTCTCCGCCCGTGCTATTCCCTGCGTCTTCCTTGGCTTTGTCCCTGACGCGCCTGGCTGGCAGTTTTACCACCCCACCTCGCGCCGTGTCCTGCCCTCTCAGGACGTCACGTTCGACGAGTCGGTTCCCTTTTACCGTCTCTTCCCCTACCGCACTGCTTCTCGCCCCCCCCCCCGCCGCTCTTCCTTGCACCAGGTCCTCCTCCGGTAGACCCCCTCCCCCCTCAGGGTCCTGCTCCCTCAGGTGTGTCCCAGGTAGACGCTGTCGAGCCTGTCGAGGTAGCGGTTGACTCTGGTGTTGCTACTGGGGGTGGTGCTGCTGGGGGTGCTGAGCCTGAGCGTGAGGAGCCTGGGGGTGCTGAGCCTGAGCGTGAGGAGCCTGGGGGTGCTGAGCCTGAGCGTGCGGAGCCTGGGGGTGCTGAGCGTGAGCGTGTGGAGCCTGGGGGTGCTGAGCCTGAGCGTGTGGAGTCTGGGGGTGCTGAGACTGGGGGTGCTGAGTCTGGGGGTGCTGAGTCTGGGGGTGCTGAGCCTGCGGTTGCTGAGATTGGGGGTGCTGAGTCTGCTGGAGTTCCTGCAGGTGCCTCGTCTCGGCGGGAGCCTCTCTCTCCACCGGAGCTGCGCGAGTGGTTTGCTCGCCGCTGGAGACGCCAGCGAGGTGCTGCTGGAGCGGGAGCTGCTAGAGGTACTGCTGGTGCTGGAGCTGCTGGAGGAGCTGGAGGTGCTGGAGCTGTTGGGGGTACTGCTGGTGCTGGAACTGCTGGAGGTGCTGGAGCCGCTGGTCCCGGAGGTGCTCGTACTGGAGGTACTGGAGCTGCTGGGGCTGGTGGTGCTGCAGGAGGTCGAGCTGGAGGTGCTGGAGCTGTTGCTGCTGGAGGTGCAACTGGAGCTGGAGCTGCTGGAGGTGCTGGAGCTGGTGGTGCTGTGGGAGTTGGAGCTAGAGACCCTGGAGCTGGGGGTACTGGTGCTGTCTCTGCTGTTTCTGGAGGCGCTGCGCGGCCGCGGCCGTACTACGTTCCGCTCCTTCAGTAGGTTCTTGGCCTCCCACCTTCTACTGGTCCTACTCCTCCCTTACTGAGTCCACCGCCTGCCCAGTCGTAGTCTCAGTTACAGCCAGCCTCTCCAGTGCCTGGTCCTTCTCCTTACTCTGGGCCAACCAGAGGTCTTACGGAGCGTCGTGAGCCTGAGTCTCGTCCTGCGTCGCCTGAGTCTCGTCCTGCGTCGCCTGTTCGAGCTGCCCGCACTGGTCGTCGTGTTCCGCGTCAGCGTCCTCCTGCTGTCCCCGGCACACACCTGATATCACTTCGTCCTTCCACTGCTCCGCAGCGTGTCCCTCTGCCGTCTCCTCCTGCGTCCTCTCTTCAAGACGGTCCGGACCCGGAGTCTGACTCCCTTCGTGCTGCTAGTCCTACTATCACGCGGCTCCTGGCCACTGTTGTCACTGACCCTTCGTTTGAGTCCACTGCTGCGTCTGCTCTAGTTGCTGAGCTTGTTGACTTTGCTGCCGCCTGTCATCTAGACTATCTGCTAGTCTTGTTGCTGAGTCTGAGACTGAGTCTGTCTGTCCTCCGTCCGTCGGGGGTGAGTGTGCTCTTGGCACGGACGTCCTTGAGGACAGACAGGAGGAGTTTGAGTGCTTTGCCACTGCTTTACCTCATCTCGTGTCCATGCTGCTTGCACCTGAGGGAGACCCGGATCCACCAGACATCCTGACCCCGCGCTCTTACGCAGAGGCGATAGAGGGTCCCTACTCCTCTCAGTGGCAGACAGCCATGGACGCAGAGATGGCTTCCTGGAAGTCCACAGGCACCTACGTTGACCAGGTTCCCCCGCCTGGGGCGAACATCGTCAGTGGCATGTGGATTTTCAGGGTGAAGCGGCCGCCGGGTTCTCCGCCTGTCTTCAAGGCGCGTTACGTTGCACGAAGCTTCAGTCAGCGAGAGGGAGTTGACTTCTTTCAGACCTTCTCCCCTACCCCGAAGATGACCACTCTTCGGGTTCTGCTGCACGTCGCCGTTCAGCGTGACTACGAGCTTCACTCTCTTGACTTCAGCACTGCTTTCCTACAGGGCAGCCTGCACGAGGAGATCTGGCTGCGCCGCCCACCTGGCTTCACTGGGTCGTTTCCTGCTGGTACCCAGTGGAGCCTCCGGCGGCCAGTCTACGGTCTCCGCCAGGCGCCCCGTAAGTGGCACGACACACTGAGGACGACTCTTGCTGCTCTTGGGTTTGCTCCTTCCACTGCTGACCCGTCGCTGTTTCTACGCACCGACACCTCTCTGCCGCCGTTCTACGTTCTCGTGTACGTTGACGACTTGGTCTTTGCTACTGCTGACACTGAGGGACTCGCCCACGTGAAGTCGGAGCTGCAGAAGAGACACACGTGCACAGACCTGGGTGAGCTGACCAGCTATCTTGGCTTGCGGATCACCCGGGACAGAGCACAGCGCACCATTACCTTGACTCAGTCACACATGGTGCAGCAGGTCCTTCAGCGCTTCGGCTTCACGTACTCCTCGCCACAGCACACTCCTCTGCCTACTCGCCACTCGCTCTCAGCTCCACCTTCGGACGAGTCCGTAGAGCCGAGTGGTCCGTACCCAGAGCTTGTGGGCTGCCTCATGTACCTGATGACCTGCACTCGACCTGACCTTGCCTACCCCCTTAGCATACTGGCCCGCTATGTCGCTCCTGGGAAACACCGGAAGGAGCACATGGATGCCGCTAAGAGGGTGTTGCGCTACTTGTGCGGTACGTCGGGCATGGGGCTCGTGCTTGGAGGACGGACTAGAGTTGTCCTCACTGGTCGCGCAGACGCTTTCTGGGCTGACGACTTGGCTACGCAGCGGTCGTCACAGGGTTACACCTTCAGTCTTGGCTCCGGCTCTGTTTCTTGGCGGTCTACCCGCTCGTCTTCTGTTCTCAGCTCCAGTTGTGAGGCTGAGATCTACGCAGGGGCCATGGCTACACAGGAGTTACGCTGGCTCACCTACCTACTGACCGACCTGGGAGAGCCGCCTCGTTCTCCTCCAGTGCTGTACGTCAACAACAAGGCCATGATTGCCTTGTGTCAGGAGCACAGACTGGTGCACAGGACGAAGCACATCGCTCTACGTTATTTCCTTGCTCGAGAGTTGCAGCAGCGTGGTCAGCTTCGTCTTGCTTACGTGGCCACTCGGGCCAACACTGCTGATGTCTTCATCAAGGCACTTCAGCCTTGTGATCATCAGCGTTTCTGTACTGTTCTAGGCCTTGTGCCTACCGTGCCTCACTTGCTTACTTCTTGACTTTACTTGTACTGTGATCTCTATACATATACCTGCATGCTTACACTTGCTAGGTTGTGATCACTGTATTGCTTGTTCTCCTTTATATAACTCTGCATGTGAACTGGCCTTGTGGCCATTTGCTTGTGCTCAGAATGTGTGGTGATGTCGTGATCCACCCTGAGCTTGCTTTGCCTTTCTTGACTGGTCTTGTGACCTCTTGTTCTCCCCCACTTTGCCTATGGGGGTGTGTCAAACTTATATGCTATAGTCTGTGTAGGCTGTAGTGGGGTAGTTCATATGGGGTACAACACTTCTAGGTTTTCCTACTTGTACCCACCTGCTTGCTAGTTCATTGATTCCTCGCTTTTACTTTCACACTGCACATGCCCCGAATCTGCATATCACCTGGTCTTTGAACGCTGCTGCCACATGCCTAGAGCTCTTGCTCGGGATAGCCCTCACCTCCAGCCACTTGCTCACGTGCTCCACCATGAGCACAATATACTGCTTACCCCCCCTGGCTTAGCGGCAGCTCCCCCGCCGGATCCAAGGACCATCTGAACCCTAGGCCTCGGATGGGCAGGGACTGCAACTCAGCCTTGGCTTGGGTGAGGTTTGCCCTGCTCCTCTGGCATGCCTCACAGCCTTCCACCCACCCCTTTAATTGCTTCCGCATCCCTTCCTACCACCATACTGTTTTCAACAGCTGCACCATTCTCTCGAGCCCAAAGTGTCCCAGCTTTGTATGTACCTCCTTGATCACTGCTTCCCTCTCGCTTGGCACCGGCACTATCTTCCATCCGTCCTCTGTCTGTACCTGCAACTGCTGCTGGTACCATCTGTAGTGCTGTCCCCTTTCCCTCACTCGCGCTGTCAGCTCCTCGTCCTCTCCTGTCTCTCCTTTCACCCACCGCATGGCTGGTCCATCCTCCCAAATATCTGCTGGCCCCTTCCGTCCCTTGGCCCCATTCAGCTCCACCAGCCTTGCCAGCAGTGTCAGGGTCACAGTGGGCTCTGGCAGTGGGGGGGTCCGAGAGAGACCGACCACATGCTGCAATGTCTTTCCCGGCCTGTGCTTGATTTTGAAGTCATACTCCTGCAGCTTCATTGCCCACTGTGCATTCCTGCCCGTCAACCCCGGTGTTGTCATCAGCCACGTCAGGGCCCGGTGATCCGTCACCAAGGTGAACTCTCTCCCCTGCAAGTACACCCTGAAGTGCCCTACAGCCCATACAGCTGCCAATCCTTCCCCTATGTAAGAGCTGTACTGTGCCTCTGCCGAGTTACAGCTCCTACTCGCATATGCCACCACCTTCTCCTCTCCCTCCACCTCCTGGCAGAGTATCCCTCCCATCCCTTGGCTGCTCCAGTCGGTGTAGAGCGTGAACGGGTGATCGGCGGCGGGCAGCTTGTGCGGAGATAACTATTGCAACGGGAGCTAGACTACGGGCTAGGCACGGATGCTCGTGTGATCTCTGCGTTCGTTTCTTCCTTAGTCGTTTCCAAGTGCTAACACTACTTGCTAGTTCACGGGGAAAATTGGCAAGAGTTTCACTAGGAAAACATGACAACAAATGTTCAGAATGATTGCATCAACATTGGCAACACAGACTACATCAGACCTAGCAAGGCTGCTGGTCGACTGCCAGCGCAGCACGGTCGACCGCGCTCCAGCAGAGCAGAGTCGCGGCTTGCCAACGTTGCAAGTCCGCGGTGTGCCAACGCTGCAGTAATTCGGCTGCACAGCGTTGCACCCGCCTGACAATGGTGCACCAGCTTCGCAGGTGCGTGCAGCTGGTTGGCGCCCAACTCCCCTCACATGTCCAGCGCAGACACTCCACCCGTGACGGCGCCCACCAGCCACGTCGACCTCGGGATACCACCCCCGAGGTCGTCCTCGCAGAAAACACCCTCGCGACTTTCGTGCACATCGCCCGGGTATCCTGGTTGACAGGGTATTTCGCGGTCCCCGCGGTCCTCCCGCGGTTTCGGGCCCCCCGTGGTCCGCCCACGGTTTCGTGGCCCCCGTGGTCCGCCCACGATTTCGTGGCCCCCGTGGTCCGCCCACGGTTTCGCGGCCCCCGTGGTCCGCCCACGATTTTGTGGCCCCCGTGGTCCGCCCACGGTTTCGCGGCCCCCGTGGTCCGCCCACGATTTCGTGGCCCCTGCGGTTGGCTCCGCCCAAGCGAGGACGGGGCCAAACACTACTCCCGTTGACACTCCCCTGCCGCGTTCACGCTTGGGCCCCCCCCCGGCCCACACGGCAGTACTGCTTGGAGAATAGCCCGTCGGCGTGCACACAACGCACAGCACGCCGGTCACCGCACCAGCCATACAAAGGGCATGGCACCTACTGCTGCACGTCGTTGTCACCGTCGCCCATATCGGCCAGGCGCACTTGGCCGATTGCGACGGAGCACCGGTTGAAGGCCGGGTAGTGCAGCGCCTTCGTCAGGTAGTCGGCCGGCTGCTCAGCGGTCGGGATGTACTTCAGCGAAAACTTCCCGCTCTTCACCATGTGCTGCAGCCAGGCCTGTCGCCGCTCCATGTGCTTGAGGTTGCCCGTCAACCCCATGCCCTCGGCGACCGTGATGGCCGACTTGTTGTCCACCCTGAGGACAGTCGGCTTTCCGGCGTCCAGCCGCTGGAACTCCGCGAGGAGGAAGCGAAGGCGACGTCCCTCCTTTCCGGCTTCGACGGCCGCCACGTACTCCGACTTGGTCGACGACAGCGTCGCGCACTTGATGCGCTGGCTCGACCAGGAGACTGCGGCCCCTCCGTAGACGAACACGTAGCCGCCCGTGCTCATCCGGTTCTGCTTGTCGCCGGCGTCGTCGGCGTCCACGTAGCCGACCAACTCCAGTGACTCCGGACCACCGCCGAACTCCAGGGCAGTGTCTCGCGTGTTGGCGAGGTAGGCGAGGCAGCGGTCGACCTCGCGCCAGTGCTGGTCGCTCCTCACCGTGAGGCCGCTCCCCAGCTTGCTGCACGCGAATGCGATGTCTGGCCTCGTCGTCGTCGCCGCGAACTGCAGTGAGCCGACCTTCTGCCTGTACTCCTCCTCCTCGCGCTCCTGCGCCTCCTCGTCGTCGAATGTCTGCTCCGCGTAGGCGGCGACGGAAACCGGCGTCTTCGGAGTGCGCCCGGTCTGCTCCTTGTCGATGAAGCGCCTGCGCAGCTTGTCGGCGTAGCCCTGCTGGTGCAGCCACAGTTTTCGCGCCGGCCTGTCGCGCACGATCTCCAGGCCGAGATACTTCTGCACCAGCGAAATCTCGCGCAGCTGGAAGGCGGCCTCCAGCAGCTCCTTCAGCTCCTTCAGCATCGCGGTGCTGCTGCTCGCGGCGAGAAGGTCGTCGACGTAGACCAGCACCCAGCAGGTCACCTTGTCGTCGCCGGCCTTGAAGTACAGAGCCTCGTCGACTTGGCTCTTCTTCCACCCGGCGCCAACCAACACGTCGTTGAGAGCCGTGTACCATAGCAGCGGCGACTGTTTTAGCCCATAGAGGCTCTTCAGCAGCTTGCACACCCGGCCGGTCCCGTCGTTGAAGTAGTCCGGCTGGTACATGTACAGCACGCGGTCGAGCTTGCTCTGCAAAAAGGCGTTCTTCATGTCCAGCTGCATCAGGTTGAAGTCGAGGACGGCGACGATGCTGAGGAAAATCCTCAGCGTGACATAGCTGCTCACCGGCGCGTACGTCTCGTCGTAGTCAGCTCCATACACCTGCGTGAAGCCTTTCACGACCAGCCTCGCCTTTTCGCGCTCGATAGTGTCGTCGATGCGGTACTTCGTTGTCACCACCCACCGGTTCTTCATTATGTTCACCCCCGGCGGGCGTTCGACCAGCTCCCAAGTGCCCATGTTGATGAGGCTACGAATCTCCTCCTCCATGGCGGCCTTCACCGCCGGGCCCTTCCAGCTCGCCAACGCCTCCTTCACCGTCATGGTCGAAACGTCCCAACGGTGCTCGGGATCGGCGTGCACGTCGGGGTCGAGCTCCGAAAACTCCTCATCGTCCTCGGCGTCATCGTACGCCAGGTCGTCGTCGTCCACATCGTACACCGTGGTGAAGGCAGCGGGGACGAAGAAGTCGGGTGGCCTCCGAATTCGGCCCGACTTCCGAGGTCCGGGCTGCACCTCCACCACGTCGCTCGATGTGCCTTCATCGAACTGCTCCCCTGTCGTCCGCTCCTCTGAAACGCGCTTCCCATTCGAAAGCTCCCCTGCCAACTGCTCCGCGGTCGGCTTAGCTGCTGCCTGTTCCCCTGTCAGCTGCTTGCTAGCCGCGGGATCCTCCGCGGTCTCCACGGCGGTCTCCTCCGCGGTCTCGTCCGCGGTCTCCTTCGCGGTGTCCTTCGCTGTTTCCTTCGCGGTGTCCTTCGCGGTGTCCAAAGTTGGCTGCACCTCCGCGGCCCACTTCTTCGCGACTGGCTGAGCATCACGTCGGCCACCGGCGATGCTCTTGGCCGGCGCCACAGGCGACGCCCCTCGGCTCCCCTCATCGCCGGAGGCCGACACCGGAGTCAGGCCACGCAGTTCGACGGGAAGGGGACGGGAAGATGGGGCAGTAGATGGCGAGGCAGGGGCGACCGCGTCATCCTCATTAGCCTGCTCACCGACCTCGGCGAGCAGAGGAAGCGTCGCCGTCGAGGTGTCCGTCGGCGGGGTGGCCCGCGTTCGCCCCGACGCGGGCCCGAGTTCCGACTTCCACACCTCCAACGACAGAGTTTCGTAGAACACCACGTCCGACGTGGTGACCACCCGGTTGTTGGTGATTTCGAGGAGCTCCCAGCCTTTGCTCTCCTCCGACACGCCGAGGTGAAGGCCCCACCGGGCCTTCGGCTTCAGCTTCCCACCGCGCTGCTGCTCAGGGACGAGGAATTGCGCCATGCAGCCCCACAACCGCGCCATCGACAAGTCGGGCTTCTGCCCGGTGAGGAGCTGGTACGGCGTCGTCCCCGTGGGCAGCGACGACCGCTCCAGGCAGTTGTGAACCCAGACGGCCTGCCGCAGAGCGAGATGCCACCAGTGGTGCTGTACGCCCATGTGCAGCAGCATCGTCTGCACCGACTCCACCACCGTCCGCATCTCCCGCTCCGCCATGCCATTCTGTTGCGGGGTGTAAGGGCAGGTCAAGTCGTGAACGATTCCCTTGCTGTCCACGAAGGCGGTGAATTCCTTTCCGAGGAACTCCCCTCCGCGGTCAGAACAAAGTTGCAGCACCGAATGCTTCGCCTGCCGCTCCACCAACACCAGCCACTTCTGGAACTCCAGCAGCACGTCCGACTTCTTGGCGACCGGCCTCACCCACACATAGCGGGTCTTGCGGTCCTTCAGCAGCAAGAAGTACAGGCTGCCGTCCTTGGCAGCCACGCGAAATGGCCCGCACAAATCGATGTGCACGACGGCCAGGACGTCGTCGGCTTCGGAGCCGTGGTCGGGGAAGGTGTGCCGCGCCAGCTTCCCGCCGACGCACGAAACACACGGTGAGTCGGCGCCAGACGCCGACTGGAGGTCCAGCCCGGTGGCGACCCCGTGCTTCGCCGAGCTCCGTATGGTGTCCATGCCAACATGCGCAAGCCTCGCGTGCAGCCTGTTCGGGGTTGCCTTCGACGCCGAGACTATCGTCCGCAGAGCCACCTCCTCTTTCGCGGGCGTCGCCGATTTGACCGTGCATGGGCGCAGGTCAGTGCAGAGGACCCAGCCAGTGTACGTCGCGCGACCGAGCACGTCCCCCGCCGCGGAGATGAGCAACATCCGGTCGCCGTCGTCCTTCAGCGTCACCCCGCTCTCCTTCAGCTGGCCGGCCGAAAGCAGATTCGCCTGCACGCCCGGGACGTAGAGAACGTTGGAGATGAGTACCCGCTTTCCGGCCTTCCCTTGCAGTGCAACCGTGCCACGGCCGCGAACGTCCTGCAGCGCCCCATTGAAGCCGCGCACGTGCTTCACGTCGCCGCTCGGCCCCAAGTCGACGAAGGCCTCCTTCGTCCCCATCAGGTGGTGCGAGCAGCCGCTGTCGAGCAGGACCACCGCGGGGTTCGCTTGCACAGCTGCCGCCACCGCCTGGAAATCCTCGCCAGCTTCCGGCGCCAGCGAGACGGTCGGCTCTACGATACCGACCAGCAAGCACGACGCCTCCTTATCGCCTCGCCCTTTGCCACCCGCGGAAGAGTCGGCGTCCTTCGCCGAGGTCGACTTCGTCGACTCCTTCTTCTTTCGCGGCTGGTTTCCTCGACGCGGACGACGGCTGCCAGACCTCCCGCGGCCTCCCTTGGTTTCGTCGTCGTCCGAGTCACTGCGGTCGGGACACTCGAAGGAGAGGTGATCGGGATCGCCGCACAGCCAGCATTCCCGACGTCGACCTCCTCCTCCACGACCGCCATCCTTGGCTGACTTGTTTGTGTCAGCGGCCTTCACCGGCTTCCCGCCACCGCGGTGACTGCCACAAGACTGCCCGCGCTGTCCCGGTCGACCACTTTGCTTCGCCGGGGCGACGTAGTTCACTTGCGCGAGGAGCTCCTGGGACCGCTCAGCCTCTTGCATCGCCTCGTCCTGCAGGATGTACGAGGTCAATGTGTCCTCGTTGAGCGTCGCCCGCGTGCTCGGCGCCATCGACAGCCGCTTCAGCAGGTTATAGCTGCTCGGGAGTCCCTGCATGACGTGTGTGACGTACGACGACGTTGAGTATTCCGCGCCAGCCATTCGAATGGTGGCGAGAATTCGCCGAGCTCGGTTGCAGTAGTCAGTCGCGGTCTCCTCGTTGCCCATACGCAGGTGCGTCAACTGCCCCTCAAGCTGGGCGATGAACAAGTCGTCGGTGACCTGGTAAGTTGACTCGATGAAATGCCACGCCCGGTGGCCGGCGTCGAGGTACTCCCTGCACGACTTCAGGGCGATCTGTACGCTCGGCGAGCAGCACCGCGAAATGACCGTAAAGGTCAGCAACTGCACGGCGCGAAACTCTACTCGCAGGTCGGGGTGGTGCTCCTCTGGCGTCGCCATGGTCCCGCGGGCGAAGCCCATCAGCCCGGCCATCTCCAGCTGGGGCTCGATGGCTTCCTTCCACGTGAGGATGTCGGGACGACCGACCAGCAGAGGGGTGACCGAGATCCTGTCCGGCGTAAACTTGAAGTAGCCGTAGCTCGGCGCAATTTCTCCCACGGTCACGTGTGTCGCCGACATCGGCGCCAATTCACTTCGTCTGCCTTCGACGTAGCCCCGCGAGGCCCCTGCAGCCGCGAACGACTGCATCCCTCGCGCCTGAACGCCGCCGACTTCATCGGCGTGAATCACACCACGCTGCCTCGACGTGCCTCCCGCACTGCTGCCGACTTGGCCACCTCCGGCGTTGACGCCCACGTCGACGCCGCCCTCGGTGTTCACCGGTCGAGGAAAAGCAGGCTGAGAAGGAGGGTGCTCCGTCGCCCACACGGCGCGGATGCCAGCCTCGACGACCGCCCACGGGAGGTCGCCAAACTCCTGCGCCTCATGGCGTCTCCTCGCGCCTGCCAGCCGTGCCTCCATGGTGTCTGCAACACCAGCGTCACCCACGCCAACCATGGTGGTGACTCACACAGCTGCCGGCCTACGAACACAATAGGTAAGTGACTACTACGTCGACCTGACTGAAAGGTAAGTCATGTGCCTTCCACGCTCACCGCACCATGCGGAGATAACTATTGCAACGGGGGCTAGACTACGGGCTAGGCACGGATGCTCGTGTGATCTCTGCGTTCGTTCCTTCCTTAGTCGTTTCCAAGTGCTAACACTACTTGCTAGTTCACGGGGAAAATTGGCAAGAGTTTCACTAGGAAAACATGACAACAAAAGTTCAGAATGATTGCATCAACATTGGCAACACAGACTACATCAGACCTAGCAAGGCTGCTGGTCGACTGCCAGCGCAGCACGGTCGACCGCGCTCCAGCAGAGCAGAGTCGCGGCTTGCCAACGTTGCAAGTCCGCGGTGTGCCAACGCTGCAGTAATTCGGCTGCACAGCGTTGCACCCGCCTGACAATGGTGCACCAGCTTCGCAGGTGCGTGCAGCTGGTTGGCGCCCAACTCTCCGTCACATGTCCAGCGCAGACACTCCACCCATGACGGCGCCCACCAGCCACGTCGACCTCGGGATACCACCCCCGAGGTCGTCCTCGCAGAAAACACCCTCGCGACTTTCGTGCACATCGCCCGGGTATCCTGGTTGACAGGGTATTTCGCGGTCCCCGCGGTCCTCCCGCGGTTTCGCGGCCCCCGTGGTCCGCCCACGGTTTCGTGGCCCCCGTGGTCCGCCCCCGATTTCGTGGCCCCCGTGGTCCGCCCACGGTTTCGCGGCCCCCGTGGTCCGCCCACGGTTTCGCGGCCCCCGTGGTCCGCCCACGGTTTCGCGGCCCCCGTGGTCCGCCCACGGTTTCGTGGCCCCCGTGGTCCGCCCACGCTTTTGCGGCCCCCGTGGTCCGCCCACGGTTTTGCGGCCCCCGTGGTCCGCCCACGGTTTCGCGGCCCCCGTGGTCCGCCCACGATTTCGTGGCCCCTGCGGTTGGCTCCGCCCAAGCAAGGACGGGGCCAAACACTACTCCCGTTGACAGCTTGAGCACCGTTGCTGTCTTTACTGACTTGTCCTTAGGCTCCCTCAGCCTATCCAGGACCTCCACCTTGGCCTGTTGTATCCCTATCTGCCCCCCCTTCACCTTGTAACCCAGGTATTGCACTGTCTGTTCCTCCCATCTGCACTTCTTCGGGTGGCAGGTGAGTCCCGCCGCTTCTATTGCAGCCAGGGTCCTCTCCACATCCTGCAGGTGCTGCTGCTTTGTCGTGCTGAAGATCACCACATCATCAATGTAGCAGGCCGCACACTCCACGCCCCTCAGCACGCTGTCCATGACCCTCTGGAACACGGCTGAGGCGTGCCTCAACCCAAATGGCATGTACAACCATTCATACAGCCCGTCCGGCCCATGAAAGGCCGTCTTCTTGATGTCCTCCTCTCTGATCTTGATCTGGTTGAACCCTTGCCGCAGGTCCAGCGTCGTGAAGAATACCCCCTCTGCTAGCTTGTCAAAGATCTCTTCCGCCATTGGCATCGGGTATCTGTCCGCTATGGTGATCTTGTTGAGTGCCCTGTAGTCCCCACACATCCTTCTGCTCAGCACCTCCCCTGTTAGGTCCCGCCTGGCTGCCACCACCGTCGGTGTGGCGTACTCTGCTTCTGACCTCCTAATCAGTCCCGCTTCCAGCAGCTCCTTGATCTTCTCCTTACAGATTTCCTCGTCCCCGTGTGGCATCTTCTTCCTGCGGTGAAACACTGGTTCCGTGCTGCTCAGCTTCAGCTCCATCTCCTTCACCTTGTAACTCCCCAGTTCCTGCAGGGTGAAGGCGAAGCACTTTATGTGCCTGGCCAACAGCTCCCGCATGGCCTCCTTCCCCTTTTCGCTCATCGCTTCTCCCACCTCCCATTTTTCCTCCTCCTTCTTCTGGCAGCTCCACGCTCCCCGAGGCACTGCCTCTATCTCTCCCTTCCCTTCCTCATGCCCCCAGCTCACGACCGTCTCTCGCCACATCCGCTGGATCAGCCACCTCAGCACGTGGCCATCCATCGCATTCCCTAAAGCCCTCCTTCTGTCCGCCTCACTGGCCCCTGGTGCTGCTGTTGCATCTTCCCCATACCCCATGGCCAGCTCCCGTTCTAGTGCCGTGGGTTCCTCCCATCTCCGTCTCCTGTGATCATACACCATGCCCGGCCCGGGCTTCCCTGCTTCCCACTTGTACCCAGCCGCTCCCGCATACGCCACTAGGGTGGGCAGGGCTCGTCTCTCCTGCCCTACTTGGTTGCAAGGATAATGCCTTCTGTAGCTCTTGCGACACACCGGTGCTAGGGTCCGCCCTGGTGCTAGGATGTCCTGCACCTTCCTTTCCCCTACTCGCTCCACCCCATCCATCTCTTCTTGTAGCTTCACGGCAGGGACCACATTCTGCCAGTACATCCTCAGCCGATGTGCGTAAGACCCGGTTCTGGCCGCATCACAGCTCACCCCTTCCCCCAGCTGCCCCCTGATCCTTTCTCTCACTAATCGGATCGGCTCTCTGCTGTCTCCCTCCAGGTCCAGGTTTTCTAGAAAGTATGCCGCCCTGCCCTGCCTCTCCTGCAGCCACTCCATGATGCGGAACAGGTCTTCCATCAACCTTGTCCTGGGATCCTCTCCTCCCCTCCCCTTGCCTGCCCAAGACACCCCTTGGCATTCCCACCCCGCCACCAGCAGATCCACCTGCCCCCAGCTCACCACCTCTGCCTCTCTTATCTCCTGCACGTCATGGATGGTTCCAGCCATGGCTTCTCGAACCACCCTCCCACTCAGCAGTTCTGGGAACTCCACTTGCAGCTTCCATGCATGGTGCTCCGCCATCCACCTTTGGCTCCTTCTCCACGTAAGTCCACTTCCTCACTGCGATTCCACTCCTCACCACAGCTGACAGCCCTGCCCCTATCCCTCCAAACAGCTCCACCAGATGGATGGGCTGCTGCCAATCACTCTGCCACCTTGGCTCGTTCATCCATCTCATCTTGGGTCCCTCTTCTAACCCTGCTGTCCCTTCCTGCTCCTCTGCTTGCTGCCCCCCTTGCAGCAGTTCCCCCGCGGCCTGGTATGCTCTCTTGGGCTTCACTTTCACAAATCGCA
Organism: Closterium sp. Naga37s-1; assembly: GCA_947471745.1. Lineage (NCBI taxonomy): Eukaryota > Viridiplantae > Streptophyta > Zygnematophyceae > Desmidiales > Closteriaceae > Closterium > Closterium sp. Naga37s-1. The sequence continues at coordinate 968,628 of CANJKZ010000008.1, forward strand.
CCGGCAGTTCTCCCAAAGGCCCCTCCTTCTTCCAGTACCGCGTTCTAAACTCGACCTTCTCAGTCCAGGTACATATGGTAATCCCCACCGCGAACACTAGCTCGGTGCCCACCAATACATCAAAGTCCTCCGACTCTGAAATCCCACACTTCATGCGGATTTCGGTCTCATGTTCCCCCCTCGGCAGCAGCGTCACTTCTATGGGCGTTCGGGTGCACGGCATCCACTTTGGTTCCCCTCCCTCCGCTGTCATCACCAGCATCCCCTTTGCCACATGCCTCTCTGGCGCCAGCAACCCTAGCCACTCAGCCATCCCCTTTCCCAGCATCACACTCTGTGCTCCTGTGTCTATAATTGCAGTCTTCACCTTCTCTCCCTTCCATTGCTCCGCTTTCCAGCAGCAGCACTGAGGTATGGCACGCCAGCCTTTCTTGGGGATGGCGTGCTGGGGCTCGTTCCTGGGCCGGCTCAGCTGGCTTCTCTCCCTTCTCTTGTTCCTTCCTTCCCTGCTCCCGCCTGCCATCCTTCCCTCCGCTCCTCAGCCCCATTTCTTCTCTTCCTCTCTATGCCATGAGTGCACACTGCACATCTTGCTCCACCTCCTCCCCCTCTTCGTCTCTGGCATTCATCCCTGCCTCGGCCTCCCCTCTTAGCCCTGTTGCCCTCAGCTGTGCCTGCAGCCTGCTGATCTGCTGCTGCAGCTCCTCCGGGTGCCTCTTAGGCCCTCACTCCCTCTGATAGCAGTCCTTTGCCTCGTGTCCTCGTTTCTTGCAGATCTCACACCTGGCTGCATCTGGGCATTCCCGCTTCCTGTGCCCTGGCTTCCCACAACCGTCACAGTTTTTGCAGTCCCTGCGTAGATGCCCTGGCTGCCCACACCTGTGACAAGTCCTGGTGTCAATTCCTGTCTCCCCTCGCCCATCTACTCTCCCTCCCCCCTCTGGTATCATTGCCGCTGCCCACTTTGGCCTCCTGCTTCTCTCTGTCGGCCTGGGCAGATAAGCCTCGTACTTCCTTTGTGCGAGCTCCACCCTTTCTGCCAAATCAAACACCTCCTCTAAGCTTGCCTCCGCGCCCAGCTCATACACTCTCATCCTCAGCCCCCCCCCCCCCAGAGCCTCGTCTAGGCCTCCTAGGAACTTGCAGATGAGAAGACTGTTGTCCGTGCATTTCACGTCTTCCGCCACGTTAATCAGTCTGTTGTAGTAGGTCAGCAGTGACTCCGCCCGGCCCGTCCTGAATTCCTGGAATTCCCTTATGCGCTCCGCCGTGTGCCCTGGGAATTGCCGCTACAGTCGCTCCAGAAATGCCTCGGTGGGGTCTTCTCCGTACCTCCCTGCCCTCCAGAGCAGTTCCTCCATCCTCATGCGGTACAACGTCTCGGCCTCTCCCTCCAATGTGTTCGGTAAGCTCAAGAAAAAGTCAACCGGGTCCATATTGTGCCTGTCGCAGCGGTACCGCACATTCCCCACCTGCATCAGGTAATTCTTGAGGGTAGGCCCCGCGCGCTGATCTCCCGAGAACCTGGCGGGCACTTCCACTTGCGGGGTGCTGGCAGTACCCCCTCGCCCCTCTCCCCACGCTTCACTTGCTCCTCTTGGCTGACTTCTCTCCGCTCCTCTCTCCCTTGCCCTTTGCATGCCTTCTCTGGCCTCCCGTGCCCGTTCCGCGCCGTACACCAAGCTTTCGCCCTCCGCTCTGCTCTCTTGGCGACTCCCTTCCGCCTCGCGGCGCCTTTCCCTCGGCCCTCCCCACGCTTCCGCACGTCCCCATTGCTGCGTCGGCGGGTCGTGCATCCTCCGCCCTTCCCACTTGCTGCTTTCGCGCTGCTGCCGCCTCTCTGGCGACGGTGACCAGGTGCCTTCCCTCCTGCTGCGCTGCTGGCGGCGCTCTGGCGAGTGCCTTTCCCTTCCGTACTTCTCCCTCCGCTGGCGGCGCCAGTCGGGCGAGCGGGACCCGCTGCTATCCCTCTTCTCTCTCTGCCTCGGCCGACCCGGCGAGCGCCCCACGCTGCTGCGTTCCCCGTGCTGCTGACCGCGGCGCTCCTGCGACCAAAGCTCCTCCCCGTGCCTTCCTTCCTGGCGCCCGTGCGGCTCAGGTGAGCGCGGCTCATCCTTCCATCTGCCACCGCGCGCCTGCCACTGCTCCGGCGAACGCATGCCGCCGCCGCTCCAGCCTCCCTGCTCTTGTCGCCTATCGTACGGGCGGAAGTCGCCTACGCGCCATTCTCCAGCGAGCGCGACCGCTCCGCCTTCCCCTTGCCATGCTGCCTTTGCACCAGTGCATCTCGAACGCCCTCGTCTGGTGTCACTCGCTCCTGGCGAAGTGAGCCCTCCGCGCACTGCTCTTCCCCACGGCTGACGTCTCGACCGTGAGATTCCCGCAGCGCGGCCCTCGATTCTTCGGCTGCCGCCTGGCTTACGCCAGCGTTCTCGTCTGCCTGCGCGGGTTCAGCCTCACCCGTTCCCGCTGCCTGGTCGTCGCCGTCATTTCCTTCATCGGCCTCCTCGACCTGCAGCCCTTGGTTCTCCTCATCCTCTTACGCGCCTTGCTCCCATGTCACTTCCTGTACCGCGTTCTCCTGCGAGACCCCATTCAATCATCGCCGCCAGTGTCTCCTCCCCGTCCCCGGGGAAGTTCCCTGAAACCTCGCCAACGACCTCTCTCATCACGGCGCCGTTCTCGATCTTCTGGAGAGCGGAACAATCCTGCGTCGCGGCGGTTTCCACGATCCTCGCCAGTTCCGCGCGCTCTCTCTCGCAGCCACGCGTCTCTATTCGTGCCTCCGACGTGCCCGGCGTCGCCTGCTCCCACGCCCGTCGATCCTTCTTTTCGACGGTCCCTTGCGAGAGGGATTCGATCCGCGCGGAAGGCCGGCCGGCGCAGCGATCGCTCCAAGGACCGCCCTCGTTCACGTGATGGCTCGCGTCGCGGCCGTTCCTCCTCCCGTCGGCTGAACATCCTACCCCAACGCAACTCGTACTTATCCATATCTACTCACTCTCGATGCTTTCTCTTTGTTATGAAAGAGATTGGTCCCTCACCCCGTAGGTTCCCTCTTAGTGACGTGCCTCAGTGTGCTAGAGCGAAGATAGCAACTTTCACTAGTTCGAGAGAATAAAAACGAGAAAGCATCGAGGGGTTGGACGTGAGTGACCTTACCCAACCCCAGGCTGCACATTTCCAAATGTGCGGCTCGGGGTTGGGATTGATTGGTTTCACATTTTGCCCTTCGGTGTCTTTTCCCCCTTTCATCCCAACCGCTCCTATCCCGTTTCCCCCCTTCTTTCCCCTTCCTAACAGTTACCTCGCTACATTCTACACCTTCAGCCTATTTCTGTTCTATAGTATTATAACCATCTATTCTTCCTATGGCTGCAACCTAGAGCCCTGCCTATACCATCACCCTACTGTTATTGCATATGCATTAGGTGCATATGCGGTGACATACATGGCTAGTCTAGGTCGTTTCGTATTCCTTTGTACTCTTATATGAACGAATATATTGGCATGTTTTAATCATCTCAGTCATTTTAAATCCATGCTGACATGAGGTCAACTTCTTCCGCTGCAATATACTATACGAACCTTCTTGAGGTGATCCTATGCACGATCAAACTTTTGATCACAACATGAGATACAAATGGAACCCGTTGTACTCTCTAAAGAGCACCTCACCTCATTGTAGCCTAACTAACAAACCAACATGCATATATAATTTGATACGCCCCCATATGCTATGTAGGTGAGGGGCATCACACAACAACACAGGGCGGATCAACTAGTCCAACCACTGAGACACATGGTCACAAAACCGGTCAAGAAAAGCAACAAGCAAGAGGCGCAACTTAGGGTGGTACGACTAGCCAGAAAAGACCAAGCGTGCCTGTCCGCGTCTCAGCAGCTCTCGCAGGAGGAAGTACCGCAACTCGATGTGCTCCACTTTGCTCTCCAGTCGAGGCTCTCGACACAGGAGGATCATGGCCTTGTTGTCAGCGAACAAGGACAGTGCAGAGATAGGCCGCTCACCTAGGTCTGTGAGCAAGATAGTCAGCCATAGGAGTTCCTAAGCAGCCATGGCACCGGCGTAGATCTCAGCCTCAGAGTTGGCCGAAGCCATAGATGGCGCTCGTGTCAAACTCCATGATACAACTCCAGAGCCCAGGCTGGAATTGTATCCCTGTGTAGACCTGCGGGTCTCCTTGTCGTCTGCACAAGACGAGTCGTTATGCTCAATAAGTCGCATTAGTTGGCTCCCTCCAAGCACAAGCCCCATGCCTGATGTGGTCGCCATGTACTTCGCTACCCTCTTAGCAGCTGTCCAGTGAACCTGCCGGTGTTTCTCAGTGGCAACAAAGCGAGCAAGGATGCTGAGGGGATAGGCGAGCTCCGGTCGAGTACACGTCATTAGGTACATGAGGCAACCCAAAAGCTCTGCATACCAGCCACTAGGCTCAACTGGATGGGAACAGGAGTAGTGAGCCTATCGCCAACAGCAAGAGGAGTGGGATGTGTGGAGGAGAACATGAAGCCGAACTGCTGAAGGACGTGCTGCACAATGTGTGACTGGGTCAGAGTGATGGCGCGAGCTGCTCTGTCCCTGGTGATATGCAAGCTAAGATAGCTGCACAACTCACCAAGGTCAGTGCAGGTGTGTCTCTTCTGGAGTTCAGACTTCATTGACACCAGAGCAACACCGTCTGTAGTAGGAAAAGACCAAGTCGTCAACGTAGACGAGGATGAAGGAAGGAGAGGACCTGTCAGAATCCCAACCACTAGACCATTGGGATAAAAGGGCTTTTTTAAGTAGCGGGTCAGTGCGCCCATAACCCCCCAGGCCAACGTGCCTGTAACCCTTCCCTAGGATCAATCGGGGATCACCAGTGGACCTCTGACACCCCCCCGCACTGGGATGCCCGAAGTGCATACACCGGGATTCGAACCCGAGACCTTCGCTCTGATACCATGTCAGAATCCCAACCACTAGACCATTGGGATAAAAGGGCTTTTTTAAGTAGCGGGTCAGTGCGCCCATAACCCCCCAGGCCAACGTGCCTGTAACCCTTCCCTAGGATCAATCGGGGATCACCAGTGGACCTCTGACAGGACCTAGAACGAATCAAATGTGACGTTTCGGCAGAAGAAGGGCGGAACCCAAGGGACGCAAGAGTGGTACGAAGAGTGTCGTGCAACTCACGAGGTGCCTGGCGAAGTCCGTAGACTGGTCGACTCAGGCTCCGCTGGGTCCCAGGCGGGAAAGTGCTAGTGAAGCCAGAAGGATGACGTAGCCAATTCTCCTCGTGCAGGCAGCACTGGAGGAAGGTAGTGGAAAACTATAGCGAGTGCAGCTAGCAGTCTCGCGGTGCTGCAATGTGCAGCAGCACCCGAAGAGTGGTCATATTCGAGGTGGGGGAGAAGGTATGAAAAAAATATACTCCCTCACGCTGACAAATCGTGTGATGGCTGTCCTTCGTGCTGAGATGTTGGTTGCAGATGCTGCTGTGCTGGAACCAGTTCTGGCTGATGGGGAAATTGACAAACAGGCGTCTGCAGACATGGCAACCTTTGCTGGCGTGTCGGCGTTTGGTGACGTGGCGGATAGGAAAACTGCGGTAGCTGAGGTGGCGCTGGGTCGGATAACGTAGATGGGGAGGTCCGGGGTGACAGTAACAGGGTGTGGGAGCAATCAAGGCAAGAGGCTACTGCTGGGGCAGGTGAAACCCTAATCTCAACCTCTGCTGCTGCTGAAGATGCTTCTGTTGCTACTTTTACCACTGCTGTTACTCATGCTGTTACCACTATGGTTACCACTGCTACAGCTGGAGCTAGGTCTGGCAGCAGCAGGCGCTACAGCACAGTTGCTGCAGGCAGCAAGGGCAGGAGCAGGGCAGGGGACAGTGGTGGCAGGGGGAGTGGCAGTGGTAGGGGGAGCAGCAGTGGGAGTGAGTGTATTGGTGGCAGCAGGGAGGGTGTGCGAGCGAGGGGGGACGGGGGAAAGCAGGCGAACTTAAAGCAAGGAAGACTGTTCCAAAGGGCAAGGGGCGGGTTGTGAGGGACAGAGACCTGCCTACTCGCAGTCACACTATGCTCTCGTGCCCTCTCCCCTGCTCTCCCCTGCCCTGCTCTTTCCCTCCCTCGCACCTCCACCCCTCCCACTGCCGCGCCTTCCTGCCTTCCCTACTGCCTGCTGGTCAAGAGCTGGAGGGAGGGCGAGGAGGGGAGGGGAGAGGGGGGCGAGGGAGTGAGGAGAGGGGAAGGCGAGGGGTTGAGGGATATCGAACTGTTAGAAATATATTGTAGCATGCCTAACACAATTGTGACTGTACACCAAGTGGTGTACAGTTGGGTTGGGACTACACCCAACATTGGGTGTAGCCTTGCATGTTGGGGTGCCATTCCAACCCAATTGTGGTGGAGCCCCCAAATGCAACCCAGTGGGCCATTGGTTACTTCACTTCCCAAAGTGAGGTTAACTCAACCCATTGGACCACATGTTGCCTCACTTCCCCAAGTGAGATCAACCCAACCCAATGGGCCATAGGTTGGCCCACTCCCCCAAGTTCCACCTCCCTCCCTTTCCCTTCCAAACTTCTCTTCCCACCTATGTATGCTTGCTTGTTACCTAATCAAGCTAATGATTCAATTTCAACTTTTCACATGGTATAGAGCTAAACCTTCCTTGGCCTTACCTCCCTCCCCTCTCAAATTGTTTTTTTTTTCCCAAGGGCCCACCATGCAGTTACAACCAATTGCCCGCTTCCACTTCCCCTCCTCCGCAACATCGCTGCCGTCGCTGCCGTGCGTTCCCACTGCCACGACACTGTCGTCGCCGCCCCACCTTCCCGTGGCCGCGACAACGCCGTCGCCGCCCCGCTTCCCCGCCGCTGCGACATCGCCGCCGTCGCTGCCGTGCGTTCCCACTACCGCGACACTGCCGTCGCCGCCCCACCTTCCCACGGCCGCGACATCGCTGTCGCCACCCCGCTTCCCTGCCGTTGCGACATCGCCGCTGTCGCCGCCGTGTGCTTCTACGGTAGCGACTAAGCAGCCCCCGCCCCACTTCCCCGCCGCCGTGTTCCCCCCGTCGCTGCCATTCGTTCCCCTCGCCGCGACGCTCCCGTCGCCACCGTTCGCTCCCCTTGCCGCGACCCTGCCGTCGCCGCCGCTCACTCCCCTCGTCGCGACGCTGCCGTCGCCGCCACTCGCTCCCCTCGCCGCGACCCTGCCGTAGCCGCCACTCGCTCCCCTCGCCGCGACACTGTCGTCGCCGCCGCTCTCTCCCCTCGACGCGACGCTTCCGTCGCCACCGCTCGCTCCCCTCGACGCGACGCTGCCGTCGCCGCCGTTCGCTCCCCTCACCGCAACCTCACCGTCGCCGCCTTACTTCCTCGCCGCCGTGCATTCCCGTTCTCGCAACGCTCCGTCACCGCCCTGATTTCCCGCCGCAGCGACTCCTGCCCACCTGCCCCCGCGACCTCGCTCCTCGCTGCCGCCTGCGCATTCCCCCGCCGCCGCACAACCGCCTTGCCGTCGCGCTGCCATGACCCCGAGCCACCTCCGCCCCCCCCTGTCGTCCCGCCGACACAGCCCACCATCACCAGCAGCATCAGCGGCCGCCTATAGCAGCTCAGCCACAACAGCAGCCACCGGGAGCAGCTCTGCCGCAGCAGCAGCCGTCAGGAGCAGCACAGCCGCAGCAGAAGTCGCCAGGAGCAGCACAGCCGCAGCAGCAGCCGCCGGGAGCAGCACAGCCGCAGCAGCAACTACCGGGAGCAGCACAGCCGCAGCAGATATTGCCTGAAGCAGCACAAAAACAGCAGCAGCCGCCGGGAGCAGCACACCCGCAGCAGCAACTGCCTGGAGCAGCCCAACAGCAGCAGCAGCCGCCGGGAGCAGCACAACATGAGCACCAGCCATTGGAGCAGCATAGCAACAGCAGCAGCAACCGCCAGGAGGAGAGCTCCTGCAGCAGAAGTCGTTGGAGGAGTGCAACTGCAGCAACACCACCCACGCCGCACGGGTCCACCCATTGCCGCTTCCCCTTAGCCGACACGGGTCCACCCGCTGTCGCTTCATCTTTGGCCGCCGCAAGTCCCACCCACCATCGCCCTCCATGGCTGCTACCCCCATCACAAAAACCCTATGCCAAGTTTGGATGAATTTTGATTTCGATTGTCTTCGCGTAAAAAAATCCGGAGCCAATTTGGACCGACGGTTGGATTCATTTGATAGGAGCTCCGAGACACATCTCGCGACAAGGTTTGGCTCGGTTCAAGTTCCAATTTGGCACGCGAGCTTTTCCGGATGACATTCGGGCGCAATCCGTTTTGGTGCAAATTCGTGACCAAATTATCCAAGACTAAATTCTGTTTTTGTTCATTTTGGATATTGAGGATTTCAAAATTGCATTTATTATTGCGGTTTACAACAACCATTATTCAGCATTCTAGCAACAAGCAGTCTTAGCACCAGGTCAAATAGCCTACGCACTGGCGGGCCTAGAAAGCACCGGGTGGGCAAGGACGACATCTCCAAGGTCACCGTCGTCGATGAGGAACTTGTTCGGAAAGAAGAACGCACCCATAGCCGGATCGTGGGGGATCCTCCGCTCCACGACAGCAAAGTGGATCATCTGTTTGACCTTTTCGCACCACTCCTGGTAGTCTGGCCTGTTCTGCTCCGGCTGGCTACTGATTCGCTTACGACGCTTATCCTGCAGACGGGGCCATTCGATCTGCAATGTGGTGTAGGGTTGGGTGGATGGTTTATGAGGAGGGTAGGTTACGGGTAAATGAGGCAACTCAAAGCGGTGATGCAGTCGTCACTATCTACGTGACTGCAAAGGCTTAATCGACCAGGGATTTAGCTGAAGTACAGGCAAGGGGTTAAGGGGATGAGGCATGGGGGTACAAACACATATCTACATCCTTACCGAAAACAGGCCCCATGCCACCATGCGGCTCTTGAACTTGGTGAACACTGCCCCGCCCCTCTTGAAGGAGAGCTTGAACGCATAAGCGAACAAGGGGTTGCTGAAGGGCGTCCCGGTGGCCTTGTCAAAGTGCCAGTTGAGGGCCCACTGTTATGCTCTTTGGCAGGGAGGGTATGGGTTGGAAAGGGTTTTGTAGAGAAATCAAGTGGGGGGATGAGAGTCAGGGTGAGCCACATCGCACGGTGATATGTAGCTGCCAACTGGCATATGGTAGGGCATATTGTGTTTTCGAGTTGCACTGCACATACCATCTTTGTACTTGGCTAGGAGTTGATCGTCGTCGAACCAGGTCGTTGGGTTTAGCTCAGTGGGAAGGCTATCCACGAGATGGCTGTAATCGGCAAGGCCCATGCCGGTGTATGCTGCTGGCCTGAGGGTGGAGTTGATAGTTGACCTTGTTGAGGACAGCTGGTGGTTGAAGACTCCCATGGTTGACTTGTCATTGTGCAACCACAGCAGCTTCATTGCCTCGAGCCCTTCTGCAGACAAGTGGACAGAGAACGCGTCGAACACTTCCTCCGGTGCAGGGTAGTACTGTATTTTCTCCGGCGGGTTCAGAAACATGAGCTGAGAGCACACTAAGTAGGCTTTGTTCTGCGCAGGGGTGTAAGGTATACAACACGACATGGGAGAGAGAAACCAGCAGTTATGAGTGTGGCCGCGTGACCAGGGGATGGTGACTAGCAACACTGTGTGAACTTGCCACGTCACACCCTGCGCCATCCGACACGTCCACCAACAAACCGCCCCACTTGCCACGTCACACCCCCCTACCACAAGCCACGTCACCCCCCACCCACCTGACACGCCTCGCTTCGTCATGCGCAGTGGTCACGTGTACCCTTTCAAACCGCCACGTCATCCCCAACCCTCACCTTCCGCCACGTCACACCCACCTGCATCCGCCACGTCATCCCCAACCCTCACCTTCCGCCACATCACACCCTCCTGCATCTGCCACGTCCACCAACCAGCCCCACGTGCCACGTCACATCCTCCTGCATCCGCCACGTCCACCAACAACCAGCCCCACGTGCCACGTCACACCCTCCCACCCCATGCCACGTCACCCCCGACCCACCTGACACGCGTCGCCTCGTCACGCGCCGCTCCCGTGTACCATTCCAAACCGCCACGGCACACACTCACCTCACATCCCGCCACGTCACACCCTCCTGCATCCGCCACGTCCACCAACAACCAGCCCCACGTGCCACGTCACACCGACCCACCCCATGTCACGTCACCACCCACCCACTTGACACGCGTCGCCTTGTCACGCGCCGCTCCCGTGTACCATTCCAAACCGCCACGTCAGCCCCAACCCTCACATTCCGCCACGTCACACCCTCCTCCATCCGCGACGTCCACTGACAACCAGCCCCACGTGCCACGTCACCCCTCACCCACCTGACACGCGTTGCCTCGTCACGCGCTGCTCCCGTGTACCATTCCAAACCGACACGTCAGGCCCAACCCTCACATCCCGCCACGTCACACCCTTTTGCATCCGCCAACAACCCGCCCTACTTGCCACGTCACACCCCCCACCAAGAGCCACGTCACCCCCCACCCACCTGAAACGCCTCGCTTCGTCATGCGCCGCTCACGTGTACCCTTTTAAACCGCCACGTCATCCCCAACCCTCACCTTCCGCCACGTCACACCCTCCTGCATCCGCCACGTCATCCCCAACCCTCACCTTCCGCCACGTCACACCCTCCTGCATCCGCCACGTCCACCAACCAGCCCCACGTGCCACGTCACACCCTCCTGCATCCGCCACGTCCACCAACCAGCCCCACGTGCCACGTCACACCCTCCTGCATCCGCCACATCCACCAACAACCAGCCCCACGTGCCACGTCACACCCTCCCACCCCATGCCACGTCACCCCCCACCCACCTGACACGCGTCGCCTAGTCACGCGCCGCTCCCGTGTACCATTACAAACCGCCACGTCAGCCCCAACCCTCACATTCCGCCACGTCACACCCTCCTCCATCCGCGACGTCCACTGACAACCAGCCCCACGTGCCACGTCACCCCCCACCCACCTGACACGCGTCGCCTCGTCACGCGCCGCTCCCGTGTACCATTCCAAACCGACACGTCAGGCCCAACCCTCACATCCCGCCACGTCACACCCTTTTGCATCCGCCAACAACCCGCCCTACTTGCCACGTCACACCCCCCACCAAGAGCCACGTCACCCCCCACCCACCTGAAACGCCTCGCCCCGTCATGCGCCACTCCCTTGCACCGCCACTCCCTTTCACCCTTTCATCCGCCACGTCCACCAACAACCCGCGCCACTTGCCACGTCACACCCACACACCCCATGCCACGTCACCCCCCACCCACCTGATACGCGTCGCCTCGTCACGCGCCGCTCCCGTGTTCCCTTCGAAACCGCCACGTCAGCCCCAACCCGGCCCTGGTTGCCACGTCAACCCCAACCCGCCCCATTTGGCCCGCCACATACCGGGAATGGGTTTGTCTCCTGCAACACTAGCACTCGTGCCTTGTCCACGGCGCTCATCGGCGGCGGGGTACCAGCCATAGGCAGGGCTGCCGACCCGCCGGCATAGCTGGCAGGTACTCCACGACGCAGGCCGAGCTGTGCAAACATGGCGTACATCTCAGACCGCAGCGCCTGGAACTCCTCCCGTGTAACAAACTGCTCGTGCTCCGCACTTTCACCTAGGGCACCCATGAGCGGAGGAAAAGGGTGTGAAGAATCCCCCCTCTGGCCAAGGGGATCAACGTCTTCTGCAGCAGTCCCGTGTGCCCTCACACTATCATGCTGGCGGGAAAAGGGGAGCTCAGGGAAGGGATTAGCATAAGTGCCTGCCTGATGCCCGCGCGAAGGACCGGCGAGGGGGGAGACCGCCCTGCCCCGGACAGGAGAAGCGTGGAGTTGCCGAAATGGGTACGAGGGTGAGGCGAGTGGGGATTGCGTGACGGGGGCTGGTGGAGGGGATTCGGATTCCTCTCCTCTTGGCGCGCCGGGTGCCGTCGCACCGACTTTGCTCGGGCCGGAGTATGGTGTGTAGAACCTTGGTGCTCCTGTGGATAGCGGTGTAACACTCGCTCTTCCGGCAGCCTTCGTTAGCTGCATCCGTTGCACGCTTACGGGTGGCCCAATGCATGTAACGCGAGGGGCTGAGATGTAGAGGGAGTAGGATAAAGAAATTAGAGTCGATCGGTTTCAATACAGGGCCAGACATGCATGCATAACATCAAAGGTTTGAATCTAAATCGGGTTTAGGGTTGTACTGTTTTGAGACCAGAGGGTTTACCTTGCTTGGCAGATTCGTCGACCTTCTCCTTCCCTGCAGGGGAGAAACAATGTGGAAAAAATGGTGTTATTTGGCACAGTTGAGTAGATGGTTCAACAACCACGCCAGTTGTATTGGCCACAATGCTCACCTTTCTGCTGTCCCTTCGGTTTTGGGGCAGCCTGCGCCTTCTCGTTGCCACCTTTCCGCGGGGTGCTTTGGCGGACGCTGCGACGTTTACCGGTAGGTTCTTTCTTGCCGGTACCCACTGGAACCCCTTTGGCACGGCCACCCTTTCCTCCTCCATCCCCTTTTGCTCCCTGGCTCCCTTGCTTTTTACCACCCCCTTCACTTTCGACCTTCACCTTACGCGCCTTCGGTTTGCCCGCTGCTTCGCCGCGCGCGGCGTCAACTGCCCCGCGTTTTCGAGAAGGGCGAGTCCGGCCCCCCACCTTCCTTGTACCACTCACCCGTCTGCCACGCCCGCCCCGTCCCTTCACTAGCGCCACATCCTCCTCCTCCTCCTCCTCCTCCTCCTCCTCCTCCTCCTCCTCCTCCTCCTCCTCCTCCTCCTCCTCCTCCTCCTCCTCCTCCTCCTCCTCCTCCTCCTCCTCTGCCTCCTCCTCCTCCTCCTCCTCCTCCTCCTCCTCCTCCTCCTCCTCCTCCTCCTCCTCCTCCTCCTCCTCCTCTGCCTCCTCCTCCTCCTCCTCCTCCTCCTCCTCCTCCTCCTCCTCCTCCTCCTCCTCCTCCTCCTCCTCCTCCTCCTCCTCCTCCTCATCCTCCTCCTCCTCCTCCTCCTCCTCCTCCTCCTCCTCCTCCTCCTCCTCCTCCTCCTCCTCCTCCTCCTCCTCCTCCTCTTCGTCCTCCCCGCCATCATTCTCATCTTTTTCATCCTCCCCAACATCCGTGTCATCCTCCTCCGCATCCTCTTCATCCTCCTCTTCCTCCGCATCCTCCTCCTCATCCTCCTCCTCCTCCTCCGCGTCACTGGGGTCTTCATCGCCCCGTTTCGGCCTCGTTCCCGTCGCTGCTTTCTTGCCTCTCCTTCCGCCGGATGTTTTTCTTGCTGCGGGTCGGCCCTTCTGGCGCAATGCTTGACCGCCCGCCTTGCCACTAGCTTCCTTGGCGCCTCGCGTTGTCCCAACTTCCGCGCCTCCGGCGTCGTCAGCACTACCTGTCGTCTGCCGCCTCTTCGCCCGCGTGGTGAGGTCCCCGGGCACGGCGGTGTCATAATCGTCCTCCCCATCGCTCTTCCTCTGCCTACGCCTCCCCCGTCCACCAGAAGGAGGAGAGCCACCGACCAGCCCCACCGACTCGTGCTCCCCCACCTTGTCCTTATCCAGCACGGCTGCAGAAACTTCGACCACGGTCGGCTGGAGCAGCGTCAGATGCTGTTGCGATGCTGCCGCCTCGGACTCCTTGGTTGCGGCATGCTCGGCGCGGGGATCGCCTCCGTGGTTTCCCCCTGTCGCCGATCCCTCTATCTCCGCCGACGGGACTGCAAGACTCGCGCTCCCTCGCTCTGGATCTTCGTTGCCGCCAGTGGTGCCGTCGTTACTCGGACTGGGCTCGGTTCCAGCAGAGGCAACATCCGCATCTTTGTTCACTGGCGTTGGTTTAGGCCTCTTGTCTTCCGCTTTCTTGCCGGACTTCTCTTGACCGCGCTCGACCTTTTTTGCCGCCACTTTTTTCTGCCCAATGCCACGCGCGACGGACACATTAGTTTTTTTAGCGCCGCCACCACTCTCCCTATCGATCTGTTTAGACGTCCTCCTTGTCGCGCGGCGGCCGACCTGTTCCTCCTCCATTGCTTGGTTACGTGTTGCACGTGTCATGGTAGTTGTAGGAAAGCAAATTAGCACATCGCGCGGAAGGGTTGAGCCGGTTTTGAAGGGGTACTGCAACTGAATCCCACGATGGGATTATCGACGGTCTATCACTGTTATCTGTATCCGAAAACCGCCGCTTCAACTAAAACTGAAATAGTAGCCACTAACCACAGAGCTACGGCCGATCTGGAAAGGCGTGTGTCAAACAGCGAGCAGCGTCAAAGGGTTGGCCCAGAGAGTGACGGCAGCAGGTGGGTGGGGCACGAGGGTGGTTGGGGTGGGTTGCGAGACTAGAGAGATTACTGTAACCCTATCAGGCTATATCGGACGGTGTACGTGTAGCCACCCTAGCATAAACCCACCTACCGCTCGATCTCAGCCGCTCAATGGCTGAAGTACCTCTTGGCTGGTGATTGTGTTGCGGGGGGAATCGTTTGAGATGCGTCGGCCAATCACGGTTGCCAACGCATCAATCACTACAAAGGGTACAACGGTTGTGGAACCAAAAGTGCGAAATTAGTCAAATCCCTGCAAAGTACAGTGTTGTCGCGAACGCACAGTGTTGCACATAGCAGCTAAATTAAATTCAAACATACAACAATAGAATTCATCAAACACTTAGTTGCAAATGGTTTAGTATGGGGTTGGGGTAAGTTAATCGGTGATTCTCACGTCACATACACAACGACCGTCCAGAAGTTTTACTTGTGACAGATGTACTGCGCACTTTTAGGCTTTGCCACAACGGTTTATCGCCAGCGGACGACATTCAAACACGATGATCAATAGTAACAAACAAGAATCAGTTGTAGTATGGTGTTGGATTGTCATCCATTCTTGCACGGACATTAAACAAGGTGCTTAGAAGGAGTGGTATGAAGCACAGGCCCAACGCACAAGCGGCGATGCGTTATCGACAGCCAGGTTTACACAGCGCGACGATGCAGCATTCAGGCCTGCGGGTTGCGCGACATGGTGTATCCGTTGTGGTATGGTGTTGGATTGTCATCCATTCTTGCACGGACATTCAAAAAGGGGCTTAGAAGGAGTGGTATGAAGCACAGGCCCAACGCACAAGCCTAGATGCGTTACCGACAGCCATGTTTAGACAGTGCGAAGATGCAGCATTCAGGCCTGCGGGTTGCGCGACATGGTGAATCCGTTGTGGTATGGTGTTGGATTGTCATCCATTCTTGCACGGACATTAAACAAGGTGCTTAGAAGGAGTGGTATGAAGCACAGGCCCAACGCACAAGCGTTGATGCGTTACCGTGTTTAGACAGTGCGACGATACAGCGTTCAGGCCTGCGGGTTGCGCGACATGGTGAATCCGTTGTGGTATGGTGTTGGATTGTCATCCATTCTTGCACGGACATTCAACAAGGTGCTTAGAAGGAGTGGTATGAAGCACAGGCCCAACGCACAAGCGTATATGCGTTACCGACAGCCATGTTTAGACAGTGCGACGATGCAGCGTTCAGGCCTGCGGGTTGCGCGACATGGTGAATCCGTTGTGGTATGGTGTTGGACTGTCATCCATTCTTGCACGGACATTCAACAAGGTGCTTAGAAGGAGTGGTATGAAGCACAGGCCCAACGCACAAGCGTATATGCGTTACCGACAGCCATGTTTAGACAGTGCGATGATGCAGCGTTCAGGCCTGCGGGTTGCGCGACATGGTGAATCCGTTGTGGTATGGTGTTGGACTGTCATCCATTCTTGCACGGACATTAAACAAGGTGCTTAGAAGGAGTGGTATGAAGCACAGGCCCAACGCACAAGCGGCGATGCGTTATCGACAGCCAGGTCTACACAGTGCGTCGATGCAGCGTTCAGGCCTGCGGGTTGCGCGACATGGTGAATCCGTTGTGGTATGGTGTTGGATTGTCATCCATTCTTGCAGGGACATTCAACAAGGTGCTTAGAAGGAGTGGTATGAAGCACAGGCCCAACGCACAAGCGTTGATGCGTTATCGACAGCCATGTTTAGACAGTGCGACGATGCAGCGTTCAGGCCTGCGGGTTGCGCGACATGGTGAATCCGTTGTGGTATGGTGTTGGATTGTCATCCATTCTTGCACGGACATTCAACAAGGTGCTTAGAAGGAGTGGTATGAAGCACAGGCCCAACGCACAAGCGTATATGTGTTACCGACAGCCATGTTTAGACAGTGCGACGATGCAGCGTTCAGGCCTGCGGGTTGCGCGACATGGTGAATCCGTTGTGGTATGGTGTTGGACTGTCATCCATTCTTGCACGGACATTAAACAAGGTGCTTAGAAGGAGTGGTATGAAGCACAGGCCCAACGCACAAGCGGCGATGCGTTATCGACAGCCAGGTCTACACAGTGCGTCGATGCAGCGTTCAGGCCTGCGGGTTGCGCGACATGGTGAATCCGTTGTGGTATGGTGTTGGATTGTCATCCATTCTTGCAGGGACATTCAACAAGGTGCTTAGAAGGAGTGGTATGAAGCACAGGCCCAACGCACAAGCGTTGCTGCGTTATCGACAGCCATGTTTAGACAGTGCGACGATGCAGCGTTCAGGCCTGCGGGTTGCGCGACATGGTGAATCCGTTGTGGTATGGTGTTGGATTGTCATCCATTCTTGCACGGACATTCAACAAGGTGCTTAGAAGGAGTGGTATGAAGCACAGGCCCAACGCACAAGCCTAGATGCGTTTGTCAGAAACAAGAAGTGTTGAACTAGAAACAAGTGGGAGTACAAATATGAAACCCTAGAGTTGTGAACACCCTAAAGGCTAACCCACTGTAGCCTACAATAATGTAACACATAAAATGTTTGACACACCCCCATAGGCGAAGTGGGGGAGAGCAAGGGGTCACAAGAACAGTCAGAGCAAAGCAAAGCAAAAAAAGCTCAGGGTGGATCTCAAGGATACCACACAAATTCCGAGCACAAGCAAATGGTCACAAGACCAGTTCACATGCAGTTTGATAATATAGCAAGAGGTACAGTGATCACAACCTAGCAAGTGTAAGCATGCAGGTATATATATAGAGATCACAGTACAAGCAGAGTCAAGAAGTGAGCAAGTGAGGGACAGTAGGCACAAGGCCTAGAACAGTACAGAAACGCTGATGATCACAAGGCTGAAGCGCCTTGGTGAACACATCAGCAGTGTTGGCCCGAGTGGCCACGTACGAGAGACGAAGCTGACCATGCTGCTGCAGCTCTCGAGCAAGGAAGTAGCGCAGAGCAATGTGCTTCGTTCTGTGCTCCAGTCTGTGCTCCTGACACAAGGCAAGGGCTGCCTTGTTGTCGACGTACAGCACTGGAGGAGAACGAGGCCGCTCGCCCAGGTCGGTCAGCAGGTAGGTGAGCCAGCGTAACTCCTGTGCAGCCATGGCTGTGGCGTAGATCTCAGCCTCACAACTGGAGCTGAGAACTGAAGACGAGCGAGTAGAACGCCAAGAAACTGAACCACAGCCAAGACTGAAGGTGTAACCCTGAGACGACCGCTGCGTAGCCTGGTCGTCAGCCCAAGAAGCGTCTGAGTGCCCAGTGAGGACAACGTCTCTCCGTCCTCCAAGCACAAGCCCCATGCCCGACGTACTGCACAAGTAGCGCAACACCCTCTTAGCGGCATCCATGTGCTCCTTCCGGTGACGGCCAGGAGCGACATAGCGTGCTAGGATGCTAAGAGGGTATGCAAGGTCAGGTCGAGTGCAGGTCATCAGGTACATGAGGCAGCCTACAAGCTCTGGATACGGGCCACTCGGCTCTACGGACTCATCCGAAGGCAGAGCTGAGAGCGAGTGACCGGTAGGCAGAGGAGTGGGCTGAGGCGAGGAGTACGTGAAGCGGAAGCGCTGAAGGACCTGCTGCACCATGTGTGACTGAGTCAAGGTGATGGTGCACTGTGCTCTGTCCCGGGTGATCCGCAAGCCAAGATAGCTTGTCAGTTCACCCAGGTCTGTGCACGTGTGTCTCTTCTGCAGCTCTGACTTCACGTGGGCGAGTGCCTCAGTGTCAGCAGTAGCAAAGACCAGGTCGTCTACGTACACTAGAACGTAGAACGGCGGCAGAGTGGTGTCGGTGCGTAGAAACAGCGACGGGTCAGCAGTGGAAGGAGCAAACCCAAGAGCAGCAAGAGTAGTCCTCAGTGTGTCGTGCCACTCACGGGGTGCCTGGCGGAGACCGTAGACTGGCCGCCAGGCACCCCGTGAGTGGGTACCAGGAGGGAACGACCCAGTGAAGCCAGGTGGGCGGCGCAGCCAGATCTCCTCGTGCAGGCTGCCCTGTAAGAACGCAGTGCTGAAGTCAAGAGAGTGGAGCTCGTAGTCACGCTGAGCGGCAGAAGGTCATCTTCGGGGTCGGGGAGAAGGTCTGGAAGAAGTCAACTCCCTCTCGCTGACTGAAGCCTCGTGCAACGTACCGCGCCTTGAAGACAGGCGGAGAACCCGGTAGCCGCTTCACACTGAAAATCCACATGCCACTGACAATGTTCGCCCCAGGTGGGGGAACCTCGTCGACGTAGGTGCCTGTGGACTTCCAGGAAGCCATCTCTGCGTCCATGGCTGTCTGCCACTGAGAGGAGTAGGGACCCTCCATCGCCTCTGCGTAAGAGCGTGGGGTCGGGATGTCTGGTGCATCCGGGTCTCCCTCAGGGGCAATCAGCATGGACACGAGATGAGGTAAAGCAGCAGCAAAGCACTCAAACTCCTCCTGTCTGTCCTCAAGGACGTCCGTGCCAAGAGCACACTCACCCCCGACGGACGGAGGACAGACAGACTCAGACTCAGCAAGGCTAGCGGCGTAGTCTAGACGACAGGCGGCAGCAAAGTCAACAAGCTCAGCGACTAGAGCAGACGCAGCAGAGGACTCAAAGGAAGGGTCAGTGACAACAGTAGCGAGGAAATGCGTGACAGTAGGACTGGCAGCACGAGCAAGGTCTGACGGCGGGTCAGCAACGTCAGGAAGAGAGGACGCAGGAGGAGACGGCAGAGGGACACGCTGTGGAGCAGTGGAAGGACGCAGGGTCATATAGTGAGTGCCAAGGACAGGAGGAGGACGCTGACGCGGAGCACGACGACCAGCGCGGACAGCGCGGAGAGGCGACTCTGGACGCGACTCAGGCGACTCTGGACTAGACTCAGGCGACGGAGGACGAGACTCAGGCTCACGACGCTCCGTAAGACTACCCGTCGGCGCAGTGTAAGGAGAAGGACCAGGCAGCGGAGAGGCAGGCTGTAACTGTGACTGCAACTGGACAGGCGGTGGACTCAGTAGGGGAGGAGTAGGACCAGTAGAGGGCGGGAGACCAAGAACCTGCTGAAGGAGCGGAACGTAGTACGGCCGCGGCCGCTCAGCACCTCCAGCTCCAACCCCCTCAGCAGCTCCAGTCCCAGCAGCTCCAGTACCTCCAGTACGAGCACCTCCAGGACCAGCGGCTCCAGCAGCTCCAGCACCAGCAGCACAAGCACCTCCAGCAGCTCCAGCAGCACCGCCAGCAGCAGCAGTGCCTCCAGCAGGTCCAGCACCAGCAGCACCTCCAGTAGCTCCAGCAGTACCAGCACCAGCAGCACCTCCAGCAGCTCCAGCAGCACCAGCACCAGCAGCACCTCCAGCAGCTCCAGCAGCACCTACAGCAGCTCCAGCAGCACCAGCACCAGCAGCACCTCCAGCAGCGCCAGCAGCACCGCCAGCAGCAGCAGCACCTCCAGCAGCTCCAGCAGCACCAGCACCAGCAGCACCTCCAGCAGCGCCAGCAGCAGCAGCACCTCCAGCAGCTCCAGCACCAGCAGCACCAGTACCAGCAGCAGCTCCAGCTCCAGGGTCCGCGACACTAGTAGCGCCACTCCGGAGACTGCAGCGCCGAGCGTACCACTCTCGGAGCCGCTGGGGAGAGGGCAGCTCCCGCCTAGGAGGGGAAGCACGAGCACCAGCTCCAGCAGCACCCCTAGCTCCAGAAGCACCTCTCCTGAGGCTGCAGTACTGTAAGTACCACTCACGCAGCTGCTGTGAGGAGAGAGCGCCTCCAGGTGTAGCACGCTCAGTCGCAGCACCCTCTGGCTCAGTACCCTCAGACGTAGCACTCCCAGGCTCAGCACCCCCAGACTCAGCACCCCCAGACTCAGCACCTGCAGGCTCCGCACCCCCAGGCTCAGCACCCCCAGACTCCGCAACCCCAGGCTCCGCACCCCCAGGCTCCGCACCCCCAGGCTCCGCACGCTCAGGCTCAGCACCCCTAGCAGGACGAGAGTCGACAGCTACCTCGACAGGCTCAACCGGGTCTACCTGGGACACACCTGAGGGAGCGGCACCCTGAGGGGGGAGGGGGTCTACCACAGCAGCACCTGGCGCGAGGAAGAGAGGCGGGGGGGGGGGAGCGGGGCAGTGCGGTAGGGGAAGAGGCGGTAGTAGGGCACCGACTCGTCAAAAGTGACGTCCTGAGAGGGCAGGACATGGCGCAAGGTGGCGTGGTAAAACTGCCAACCAGACGCGTCCGGGACAAAGCCAAGGAAGACACAAGGAACAGCGCGGGAGGAGAGCTTGTCCGCGGACGTATCGCGAACAAAAGCTCGAGATCCCCAGACCCGAAAACGCGACGCATCGCCAACCTCTCCCGTCCAACGCAGTGTCGGCGAAGTCTCCGGAACGGAGACACGGGGCCAGAGGTTGAGCTGATGCGCAGCGTATCGGACCGCAAACGGCCATAGAAAGTGGGGGGCAGCCGCATGGATCAAGGAGGTACGAGCGACCTCCATGACCAAGCCAATGCGGCGCTCAGCAACCCCATTCTGCTGTGGAGAGGCCGGAAGCGTGAACGACTGCTCAATGCCCTCCCCCTGACAGAAGGCCCTCAAGAGGTCGGAGGAAAACTCCCCACCTCTGTCAGAGTGCAGACGCAGAACAGGAAAGTCCGAGTGGAACCTCTCGCTGAGCTGGAGACGGGCAGCGTGGATCCAAGGGATCAAAACATCAGGGACTTCACCCTTGGTGCGCAAGGGGAAGACCGTGGTGTAGCGCGAGTAGTCGTCAACAACTATCAAGAAGTACCTCTCGTGACCCTGTCCACGAACGCGGGCTGGGCCCCACACGTTCATGTGGAGCGTCTGCAGGGGAGCAGTCGTCGGGGGAAATGAGGAGGAGTGAGGAGCGACGCGCCACCGCCCCTCGACACAGGGAAGACAGGGAGGAGCAAGCGAGGGTGGGAGGGGAGGTAGAACCCTGGGAAGACCAGAGACAAGGTACCGGGCGTGCATGCCACGAAGGCGCTGCACGGACGGGTGACCAAGGCGGTGGTGCCAGAGGACGGTCTCGTGCGCCAGAGAGCGACACGAGCAGGGGGCCGACAGCTGACCTAACGCAGACGCAGACGCAGCTACCTGAGGGGACTCAGTGGTCAGTGTGTACAGGTCCGACCCCGGCTGCCGAGTGAAGGTAGCCAGGTGACGGCCCGTCCGAGCACACGTGCAGTGTGTCACGCGCTCGTAGGCAGGGGTGAACTGGTGGACACCCCCGTCCTGAAGCGCACAACCCGCCACCAAGTTCGTAGAGAACGAGGGGAGGTGGAGACCTGACAGTGCGCCCGACGGAACCGCAGGACAAGGGAGGACAGTGGAGGAGGTCGGAATGACCGGACCCCCAGAGGGGTCAGAGAGGGACACAACAACTGGCCGAGCAAGCTGCTCAAGGGCAGTGCGGTCACGAAAGAAACAGCGAGAAGCACCTGAGTCCAGTGTGAAGGTGTGCAGTGCCTCAGTAGACTCAGTACCAGAGGGCGCAGACTCACAAGCACCTAGAGCAGCAGCCTCACCAGCACCTGGGGCAGTAGACACGCAAGCACCTGGAGCGGCAGCCTCACCAGCACCTAGGGCAACAGACGCGCTAGCACCTAGAGCGGCAGCCTCACTGGTCCGAATGCCCGGATCGGGCGGAACACGCAGGTACTGGGCACTCTCTCCACTAGTAGACAACACATACATGGCAGTGAGGATAGCATCAAAGTCAAGAGCATAGATATCAATGTTCTTCTTCATCAGATCAGCCCAGCGGGGCAGCTCAGTGGCACCAGGAAACTGAGTGCGCCAGGCGTCGTCAAGGCGGGAGAAGCAGCGCTGCGTGGTGTGCGCCCTCCCACACGTCTGGCCAGTGCGGTCACCAGTGCGGATGACGTACGTGCAGCTAAGGCCACCCCCCCCCCCCCCGTGCTGAGAGTACCACTCACGAAGCTCTTGCGACGACGGAGTCTGCTGTTGGCTCTGGCCACCGCCAGCGCTTCCACGACCTCCACCTCCGCCGCCACCACCGCGACCACCACCGCCCCTGCCGCCACCGCGTCCACTGCCACCACCACCACCGCCCCCACCCCGGCCACCTCCTCCGCCGCTGCCGCCACCACCCCCACTGCTGCCACTAGCCCCTCCAGCCCCGCCACCACCCCAACCGCCGCCACCGCCCCCACCACCGCCTCCCCTCCACCTTTCTTGCCCCCTTTGCCCTTGCCACTGCGGCGCCAGCTCGGAGCGGACGCAGTCCCGACCTGCTCAGTACCAACGAGGTCGACAGCAGCAGCAGAGGCGACAGAGGGGAGAAGGGGGGAAGGGGAACACCCCTCGAAGAAAGGGGTGCGGGGGTTGCCACGAGAGGCACCTACAGCGACTATGCTAGTTTCGGCTGCAAGCAGTTCCTTCTCGAGCAGATCAACGGTGAGCTCAGAGGGGCAGCGAGCGAGGAAGTGGTCCCTGACCGCACGAAGAGAGTCTGGGAGACGGGTGACCAGGTGGTAGAGAGTGAGCCACAGCGGGGGGGGGTTCTTGGCAAGGAACTCAGCGGGCATAGCGGCACGGAAGCGGGCCTCACTAGTGCGGAGGTGCGTGATGAGGTCAGCGACTGTGGAGAAGGCGGACAGGTATGGGAACAGGTAGGGGAGCGAGAGACGGCCTAGCGCAGCAGAGGCAGGTGAGGAGTAGCGTGCAACTACAGCAGTGTACAGTGCCTGCGCAGTTTTGTGCTGGCCGAAGTGCTCGCGCTCATCTATCGGCAGGGAGTTGTGAATAGCGAAGCGAGTGTGGGCGTCACGAGTCTGCCACTGTGAGCGGGCACTACTGTCAGCAGTAGCAGCAGGAGCAGCAGCAAGTCCTAGCGCGTGATCGTACAGTGAAATATCCTCCTTGACGCGTGACTCGGTCGGGCGGCGCGGCTCGGTTCGGACTACGCGGCACGGCGCGACGGTGGGCCTGCGTGTGGGTGGCTGTAGCAGGCGGGTCGCGGTTGTGCGTGGGCTGTAGTCGCGCGCGGGCGGCTGCCTAAGAGGGCGTCGCGGCGGCCTACGGGCGGGGCTGCAACGCTCTGGACGGCCAGGGGGGCCGGTCGACGGGCGGCTAGCGGGCTGCTCGTGGGCGGCGCTGGTCGTCGCGGGCGGCTAACGGTCGGCGCGCGCGCAGATAAGGCCGCGCGCGGGCTGCTAGCGGGCGACGCGCGCTAAAAAAAAAGGCCGCGTGCGGCACTGGCGAGCTGCGCACGGGCAGTAGGAGAAAGCGAGGCGCACGAGGGCGCACTAGGAGAGAGGCGCTCGAGGGCGCTAAGTCATGAAGGCGCTCGAGGGCGCTTCTAACGGAACGGTGGGCCCTTAGGTAAGCGATCCTAGGTCTAAACCTACGCTCTTAATGCCATGTCAGAAACAAGAAGTGTTGAACTAGAAACAAGTGGGAGTACAAATATGAAACCCTAGAGTTGTGAACCCCCTAAAGGCTAACCCACTGTAGCCTACAATAATGTAACACATATAATGTTTGACAGCGTTACCGATAGCCATGTTTAGACAGTGTGACGATGCAGCGTTCAGGCCCGTGCCTTGCGCGACATGGTGAATCCGTTGTGGTATGGTGTTGGATTGTCATCCTTTCTTGCACGGACATTCAACAAGGTGCTTAGAAGGAGTGGTATGAAGCACAGGCCCAACGCACAAGCCTAGATGCGTTACCGACAGCCATGTTTAGACAGTGTGACGATGCAGCGTCCAGGCCTGCGGGTTGCGCGACATGGTGAATCCGTTGTGGTATGGAGTTGGATTGTCATCCTTTCTTGCACGGACATTCAAACCGTTGTGTTATTGTACAACATTGTCATCCATTCTTGCATATTCATTCAGCACGGTGCGTAGAGGTACACTAAACCTCGTGAGAACACACGTTATAGGTATTCGGTCCACGCAACATTCATACGCTAGGGCACGGAGTTCTTGGGTACTTCCCGTATCGTTCTCAAGTACGGGTTGTTCTTGAGCAGGCCTAAGGATATGACTGTTGAATAGTTATCAATGACTTGAGTGTCTTGTTAAAATGTAACTGTACATTGTCATTTCCTGGTTTGTATGAAGCCTCTTGAGATCACCTACGTGATTGCGATTCCCCCCATATATCGATTCGCGACACAATCACAGATCCAAACGGATCTCTTCCCGCTCTTCCTCATCCCCCTCGACTCTCACGCACGGTTCATAAAGACAAGTTCTTGATTCAATAGGCACGTCCTTCTCACCGTGCTCGCGACGCACACACACGACCAACCGTCTTAAGATCCAGTGCATTCTCCTCTGCTCACGTCGTGGTCGCTCTTAACGGGGGCGACACGCCTTGTAGGGAAGACGGCCCGTGCTGTGGGCGGTCTGTATCGTGCCTTGTCACGACCACGCGGCTCAACATCGTTAGCCAGTCATAAACATTAGCGCCAACCTCAAGTGCCAGTCCTGCAGTGATACAAGCCGCCGACCACAGTGCGCGCTTTGGCGATGATCGTGTTGCTGTCACAGCCTTCTTGAACGGTGTACTTAATGCGTTCACAAGCTTCATACGGGCTAGTTGCTTCATAGGCCATTTCTCGACTCTACAACGGATCCGTAACACATGGGCTCTTTGCCAGGCGTCGTCTGCGAGTTCTGCAACAGATGGTTCCCCAACGCCCACGTTTATGGCGGTCATAAGTCACGGCGGACCCCTTGCCAAGGACTATCCGCCGTGGCAAGGCCCACGCGATCTGCACCGACCGCCGGTCTTCACGCTCTGCTATTCGTCCACGACATTCTGTCGGACGCTCCAGCCGCTCGCGCTTCACCTACAGCGTCTAACGCATCCAACGCCGTCAGTGTGAGCAGTCCTCCTCGCGTGCCTGAAGCTCACGTTGACGAAACTCCCTCGGCTGTGAACGAGGGGCCTCCTGAAGATGAACATCAACCACAACCAGGAACTCCTGCGGCTTACACGAGTGACCATCCTGAGAGCCGGCCCGAAGGGAGTCATGCCGCGCCGCCAACAATCATCTCCGGACAGAGCAATGCCACGCCCCTCAATCCGCTCGCGTTGAAGCTGCTGCATTTCGTTCGGCGCGTGAATGGCAGAATGGGAATGGCCGAGGTTGACATCAACGGCCTGCTTCAGCTAGTAGTAGAGCCCGGCCTTGCGCCTCTTGTGACCTCGGAGCTCCGGAACTGTAAGGATCTGGAGCGGTTCGAGATGGAGCGCTTGGAAGGGCTCAATCGCGGATGGTCGGTGGCGACCTTCGAGATTGCCGGTCATCCACCACAGCGCTTGCTCTTCCAAAACTCAGCCCAGGTAAGCCGACTTTGCATTCAAGGCCGTGAAATGATGATGAGGCACACAGGGTTTGCATGTACGTAGTTATCCTTGTATTAACCGTACACCCACCTTCACCGCCACTAACCATGCCCCTCCTCTCACCTGCCTTCGCCACCCTACACCAGGCATTCGCTGAAATGTTTGGGCATCCCAACAACGCGCCCGGCTTCAAACTCAAGGCGCGTGTTGATGAGGACCCTGACGCAGGCGGCCGCCGCTATACCACGCCTGAAACAGGAACGTGGTGGAATGATGCTCAGGCAAGGAAATACCACGTTGCCACCCCAAACCCAATCCTTGCTCATGCCTCCATCGCTGCGCTGATGTGTCAAGAGCATCTTGAGTGTTTGACCGTGTGTCCGTTGCCGCTTTGTCGTGCATTGCAGGAACACTTCGGTTGGTCCGAAGTTGTGGGGGGGATCATCTTATATTCGGATGTGACGAACATGAGCAACAACGGCCGGAAGAAGGCGTGGCCGCTCATGATGACGCTGGCCAACATCTCCCAGGCCAAGCGATGGGGAAAAGCCGGGCACACACTACTTGCCCTCCTTCCTATCCCCCCGTCTGCAATGTCTGCCGTGGAGAAGGTGATGCTCTTCCAGCGTTGCGTCATCACCGTGCTGCAGCCGCTTCTTGAAGGCATCGCCAGGTCCGTACTCGGTTTGCATCTTGCTATGTCATCATCTCCCCACCTGCAGAGTATGCAAACCCTCTCTGTATGTAGCATGCCCCTTTGCCCCTCGTCGTTCCTCCCTAAAAGCCGTAACCCGAATTCCTGTTGCCACTCTACCTGTTCCTTGCAGCGGGTTCCGTCTCAGGGACCCTTTCGGTGATTGGCAAACCGTGCGGCCCCTGCTGTACGCCTGGGTGTGCGACTACCCCGAGAGCGGCAAGATCAGTTGCACACTCTCGCATGGATCGCGGATGCCGTGCAGCATCTGCTATGCTGCAAAGGTGAGGTCACATGCCATCTGCACGCATTCAAATACATTTTCGTTTGAGGGTCGCCTGATAGAACCCACATAGTTACCACCCTTACCTTTTGTATCCCATCCCTCACCCCCGTGCTACAACAGGAGCATCTGAGTGCTGTCAAGGCACGGAACACGCCGCGCACGCCTGAACAGCAGCAATGGATCGTTAACGAGGCGGCTGGGACGACAACTAGCCAGGACAACCCGTGCAAGGCCTACTTTACCTACCCTGTTGAGGTGAGTGACCATTTCCCCGGCCCCTGTGTAGTCTATGCACTCGCCCGCCCCGTCATGAATTGCCAGATGTGCTCTGCCCCATTGAACTCACCCCACTTGTGGTTTAGGTTAGCTATCCACTCTCACAAGTACATTTCTCCTTCATTCCAAACCACATCCCCATTTCCAGTGCGTGCTCTGGAAGTGGGATGTCCCAGGGACCGCGTGGGGCAATCCCTACCTCGTGGTGATGCCTGACATCATGCACCAGGCGGACCTGGGCATCATGAGCCACATTGTGGCTGTCGTGCGCAAGATGAAGAAGCGGCGTGTGAAGCAGATGGACAGGTCAGTGTTTTGGGGATTGGATTCGTTGCTCTTGGTCACATTTACTCAAACCATAAGTACTGTCCTATTACTGACATGTTTCTGCCCTTGTGCCACCGCTGAACTGATGTGTATGGGCAGGCGCCTGTCACTCATTCGCGACCGCACGCGCCTGAATCACATGCGCCTGCCGGAGAGCGCCTACTTCGAGACCGGAGCATGTGTCGCGACCTATGAGCACAGGGCCGTCATGCAGGTATGAACCCTCCATTCCCTGTTGCTTGTCCTGGCCTAAACCCTCAACCAGTCTGCTCATGCTGCCACTTTTTGTCCCTACTCCTCACACCATCTGTGCTCACCCTCCCCTTTGCTGCTATCCACATTCTTTGCAGGTCATGGTGTTTGTTTTTGCCGGCCTGCTTCGCCAGCCCCAGATGGATGCCGTTCGTGCCTATCTTGGCTGGTACATCCTGTGCTCCCAACCACAGGGGCACACTGAGCGGTCCCTCCGGGAGCTGAAGAAGATGACCTCTCGGTAATAATACCCCGCATGTAAACCCCTGTGCATGGGATGAATGCTTGGCTACTGTAAATGTGCTCTTGTAGTAGGCAATTTTGTGAGGATGTTGCTGCTAAACTTTGATAGGAAAGGATCAGGAATAGGAAAGCCATATGAATAAGTAGACTCTGTGATTGCATGTGTTGTCATCTCCCACTCCCATCAGGCTCGTTGAGTAGTTGCAGGCTGCCTTTCCAAAGCAGCCATCCTCTTGGTGCCTTGTGAAAACACATCTCATGTCGCACTACATCGACTCCATACGTCGCGCGGGTCATGTGACTGAATTCAGCACCAACATGTTTGAGCACTTGCACGGACCGTTGGTAAAGAGGATCTACCGTCGGTCCAACAAGCGCAATGTAGATGGGCAGATCATGAAGTTCCATGCTAGGCGCATTCCGGATGTGGTGCCGGTGGATGATCCTGCTGGCCGGGACACCGCCATGTGGCAGGTAAATCTGTTTAGTGCTTGAATTGCATGGATATGAATGCAGAATGTAATACTATCAAGAGCATATGTTGGCAGGCAATTGAGACCGACACACGGACTCTTATCAAGGAGTCATACTTTCTCCCTGTGGAGTTACCACAAGAACCCACCTCCACCAACTGGTTTGCAAGGAAGTGGGCCAAGCAACACCCTCGTGCCCAAGCGGCTTATGCGTTATGCAGGATGCGTCACCAAGATTCGAGTAAGTAGTTGCAAGTTTATGCAATCAACCATCTTTTGGTTGGCTCGTATCATACATGACTAACATCAATTGTTATGCAGGCCCATGCATCGCTGGCAATCCCTGCAGCAGACGACGCCAGCTTCTCAAGAGTTTCTCACTTCGTTCGAGCGACCCCTGACTATTTTGAGAGGCCATGGTACTCGGATGTTGCAGTGGAGGGTGTAAGCGGAGAGGATACGGCAACAGGATGCCTTCGCCTCAAGTGGACGACAGGAATGTACGCGTACTCCGTGATTCCGATTGAAGCGCTCCTCCGCCACGTCCATGTGGTGAAGGCATTCCATCTGGACAGTACCTATCTCTTTAATAAGTATCAAATGTGATGCATTCTTCTTGTAATAAAATGGCCAGCATATTTTCCAGCAGTCACATTTTAGGGAAGTCAAAGCTAAGAAAACCAATTACAAATTCACAACCAATTTGGCACGCTCCAAATAAACGACAATGTACCGGAGTCGCGGATTCGATTTCGACTTCGACAAACAAACGCGGTCCGATTTCATTCCGTGATTGGTCGCGATTTGGTCTCGGAACTTCGCCAACCAAAACACCTGAACGGTACCCCCCTTCGAACCCCCTTCAAAAACCAAGGTTTTTTGTGATGCCTCCTGCTCCTCTTCCCCCCCCCCCCCCCATCGACGCCTCTTCCATCGACAAGCTGCAGCTCGACGCAGACAAATCGGCTATCAATTGGCACTCCTTTGTCGGCAGCATTCGCCGCGTCCTCCAGGACGCCTTTGTCCCGCCCTACTGCCTCCTTGACGTGCTCCTTCGTCGCCCGCATGCCTCCAGTCGACAGCGCCCACTCACCCTAGTGAACCTCCTCCTCTCCCCGACCCCCCTGGTCCTCCTCCTCGCGAGCCTGGCCTGGAAACCGCTGCTACCGCTGAGCTCCAAGTTACCGCCGAAGCCTTCCTCCTCCGTCGCCGCGAATACCTGATCCGCACGGCCGACCATGAAGCTGCCGTTTACAACTACGCCTTCGCTTCGTCGGACTGTGCCACTCGCCTGAAGATGCTTGTTGAGTACAAGACGGCCATGGCGACTCACATCCCCCACAGCATATCCAGGGCCGCTGCTGACAACCGCGCCTGCACCGTCCTCAATGGTGCACTTCCCGACACTCTCATGCGCCGCTTCCAAGCTCGTGAGATGCGAGCCTCGCTGATTTGGACCGAGCTCCAGGCGATATTTGAGCGTCGCGGCATCATCTCCGTCGGCGTTCTCTTTCAGGACTACTTCTCCATCACCTTCGCCACCTATGACGGCGCAGTCGACTACGTGGGGCGCATGCAGGGACTCCTCGAAGTTCGGAAGATTAAGGCCGAGGCCAAGTTGTCCGACATCTTCACCAAGTCTCTCCCTCGCCCTGCGCACTCTACCTTTCTCCGCCTTCTCGGCCTTGCTCGCCCGGGCGCCCCTTGATTCAAGGGTTGTTCTCTTCTTGTGTTGGCATGTTGAGGGCTTGTGTTAGAAATATATTGTAGCATGCCTAACACAATTGTGACTGTACACCAAGTGTGGTGTACAGTTGGGTTGGGACTACACCCAACATTGGTTGTAGCCTTGCATGTTGGGGTGTCAATCCAACCCAATTGTGGTGGAGCCCCCAAATGCAACCCAATGGGCCATTGGTTACCTCACTTCCCAAAGTGAGGTTAACCCAACCCATTGGGCCACATGTTGCCCCACTTCCCCAAGTGTGGTCAACCCAACCCAATGGGCCATTGGTTGCCTCACTTCCCCAAGTGAGGTCAACCCAACCCAATAGGCCATAGGTTGGCCCACTCCCCCAAGTTCAACCTCCCTCCCTTTCCCTTCCAAACTTCTCTTCCCACCTATGTATGCTTGCTTGTTGCGTAATCAAGCTAATGGTTCAATTTCAACTTTTCACATGAACATGGAGGGAGGGGATGAGAATGGGGCAGAGTGGAGAGGAGGGGGAGCGGGAGGGGTATGAGTGGCAAGCATTCCGGGCTCTTATTGATGGTGATGCTATGCCATGTGACTATAACGAGGCTGGTGGTGTGGAGACTGGAAGAGACAGTATGTTTGCTGCAGGGGACTTTCTCAGAAGTGATGTTATTAGAGGTGCTTCTATCGAGGGGGATACTAGCGAGGTGGATGTGATGCAGAGGAGACGCTACTCCTCCCCCTCTTCTGCCACCCTAGGCTGTCCTAAAGCTGCTGAGTTTTTAGTTTTTAGTTTTTTTGGGGCTAGGGAGTGTTTCCTGGGCGGGAAGGTGCGAAATTTTGTAGGACTGCCTGGTCGAGCGTGCCAGGCCGGAGGTGCATGCGGGCAGATGACATTCTTTCTGGACGGTGCCCACACAGTGGAGAGCATGGAGGTGTGCGGAGAGTGGTTTTGAGATGCCACTCAGGGTGATGACGGGGCAGATGGATGCGAAGATGGACGAACAAATGGTGGGCGAGGAGGCAAGGGGTGGGAGAAGGAAGGTGCACAAGGAGCAGCGGGAGTGAAGTTAGGGCGCGTGTCTTTTGGAATTTATTGTAAAGTTCATGTTATTTATTCGAACTTACACGTTTGAACTTTGGTCGACCTGTAGTCGACCACCTCGACTTTGGAGGGCAAATCCCAGCATCACCTTTCACATCAAGCACGGGGCACGATAAAGTTCGACTTTTGAAGTTGGACTTTATACAGTAAAACCCGAGTCGCGCCTAAACTTCGTAGGTTACCCAATTTGACGACGTAGCTCGTGACCAAATCCGGATTCAGTAACGTGGTACGGTGGAGTTCGTAACTGTCGCAAACATCACAGATTCACTCTGCATGAGAAGAAGAACACACGTTTGGATAAACGGGCACGTGAAAATTCGACCCCAGTTCAATGTCCTTCAGTTTCATCAATCTTTGAGCTTGGACACATGATTATCGCAAATAGTCATAAACGAAACTAATGAACCGGGTTACCAGCACAATGTCGATCTCTTTTTCGAACATCTACACCAAAATACACGCGCCCTTACTTGCAGACACTGCAGCAGCAACAGGATCAGAAGGGGCTGCAGTAGCAGGGGTGCTAAAATCAAGCCAAGTGGAAGCCAAGACGCCTGTGCTTGTAAGGCCTCGTGGATCCTAAGTGTTTTTGGACTGGTTGAGTGACATGGTCGTGCTGAGTGACATGATCGTGCCGAGTGGCATGTCTCGCTCGCCACATCTACTGCTCTTCGTTCGAAGCAGCCAGCATGCATACTCTCACATGTTGCTCATGCATGAGTGCTGAGTCCTGCATTTATCAGCGGTTTCCCGCATGCTTCGCTCCATGTGCTGTCCTCCTCTCTCTTGCCCACATCCACAGAGGCGGCTGCTCAACTGATGCACCTATCACACAGCTTTTTCCTCCTTGTGCACTGCTTTCACTCAACTGCCGACCCCCTCTCCTGTGGCCCTCCTCTTCGTGCAATCAACGGCTGACCCCTTCTCACACTCGTGCCTTGTGCTGCCTGCCATGGCCTCACCCAAAAGTGTTGCTGTTCAACTGCATGACTGAAAGGGACCCACACACACTCATGGCACAGCTGCTCAGGACCCTTGAGTGCAGAGGTGCGTTTGAAAACACTCAGGTACGGTTGGAGAGGGTGAAGTTCGGTTGTTTCGGCATCCATATCAATCCATACGCGGCTGCTCAGGACCCTCGAGCGCAGAGGTGCCTGTTAAGACTATGAGACAAGAATGTTGATTAGGTGAAGGGAGGGGTACAAGGAGAATGTGGAGATGGTGTTTGTACCCCCTAAGGTGAAACCCACTAGAGCCTAGATAAACATAAACATACGTTTTGACACACCCGCATAGGCGAAGTGGGGGATAGCTAGAGCAAGCAAGAGTCACAAGACCAGTCAAGAGAAACAACAAAAAAAAAGCTCAGGGTGGATCTCAAGATCACCACGCAGTCCGAGCACAACCAAGCGGCCACAAGGCTAGTTCACATGCAGATTTATAATAGCACAAGCAGTACAACCTAGCAAGGACAAGCATCCAGGCATAGATATATATGTAAGAGTACACAAGGACAGAACGAGATCAAGAGACAAGTCGATGAGGCAGAGTGGGCACAAGCCCAAGAGCAGTGCAAAAACGCTGATGATCACCAGACCCGAGGGCCTTGGTGAAGACATCAGCAGTGTTGGCTTGTGAGGCCACGTACGAAAGGCGAAGCTGACCACGTTGCTGCAGCTCTCGTGCAAGGAAGTAACGGAGAGCAATGTGCTTCACCATGTGTGACTGAGTCAGAGTGATGGTGCCATGTGCTCTGTCCCGGGTGATCTGCAAGCCAAGATAGCTCCGTAGCTCACCCAAGTCAGTGCAGGTGTGTCTCTCCTGCAGCTCCGCCTTCACTAGGGCCAGTCCCTCAGTGTCAGCAGTAGCAAAAACCAAGTCGTCTACGTACACGAGGACGTAGAACGGCGGTAGAGAAGTGTCAGTGCGCAGAAACAACGACGGTCAGCAGTCGAAGGAGCGAAACCAAGAGTCGCAAGTGTCGTCTTGAGTGTGTCGTGCCACTCACGGGGCACCTGGCGCAAACCGTAAACTGGCCGCCGGAGGCTCCACTGGGTACCCTCTGGAAACGACCCAGTGAAGCCACGTGGGCGGCGCAGCCAGATCGCCTCGTGAAGGCTGCCCTGCAAGAAGGCTGTGGAGAATTCGAGGGAGTGCAGCTCGTAGTCACGCTGTGCTGCAACTTGCAGTAACACCCAAAGAGTGGTCATCTTCGGGGTGGGTGAGAAGTTCCGGAAGAAGTCGACCCCCTCACGCTGACTGAAGCCTCGTGCAACGTAACGCGCCTTGAAGGCAGGCGGAGAAACCGGCGGCCGTTTCACTCTGAAAATCCACATGCCATCGACTTTGCTCGCCCCAGGTGGGGGAACCTCGTCGACGTAGGTGCCTGTGGACTTCCAGGATGCCATCTCTGCGTCCATGGCTATCTGCCACTGAGAGGAGTACGGACCCGTGATCACCTCTGCGTAAGAGCACAGGTGCGCTTGGTGCGCTTCGCGACACCCTCATGCACCGCTTCCAAGCTTGTGAGATGCGAGCCTTGCTGATTTGGACTGAGCTCCAGGCGATGTTTGAGCGTCGCGACATCAGCTCCGTCGGCGTTCTCTTTCAGGAGTACTTCTCCATCACCCTCGCCACCTGTGACGGCACAGTCGACTACGTGGGGCGCATGCAGGAGGTCGCTGATCGCCTAGCGGCTCGTCAGGCTGGCCTCTCCGAGCTTCTGCAGACCCACCGCCTGCTCTTCAACCTCACTCCGGACTACGAGTCCCGTCTGCACGCCTTCACCGAGGCAAACCCCTTTGCTGGCCTCAACTCGGTGGTTCAGTGGATCATTGACACGGAGGTTAAGCTCCGCACTCCCATTGTCAGCCTCACCACCCCTCAGTCCTCCTCCTGCACCTCCCTCAATGCCACGCAGCCGCACAACCAGGGTGGTCACAACGGCGGAGGAGGTGGTGGTGGCGGCCGTCGCGGTGGGGGTCGTGGCGGTGGTGGTGGCCGTGGCGGCCGTGGTGGAGGTGATGGTGGTGGTGCTGGTGTCGCCACTACTGGAGGTCCCACTGGTGCTGGGAGCCGTGGGGGTCGCCCAAGCACTCTCCCCCCCTGCCCGTATGTCTGCCGTCATGGTCCCCGCGGGGGCACACCCTGTGGCCAGACCAACCACCCTCCTGCCACCTGGTTCAAGGCACTCGATGTCGCCTGGTTTGATCGCGGCAACACTGGCACCCCTCCTCGCTGGTCCACTGTTACCCCTCACCCCTCACTCGTGGACATTCAGACCCTCCCCTCCTTCCTTCCTGCTCACCTCCGCCTGCTCACCCCCTCCCCCCCTTCCCAGCTGCAGCAGTTTCAGCAGCTCCAGCAGCAACAGCAGTACTTCCAGCAGCAGCAGCAGCCGCAGTAACTCTAGCAGCAGCAGTAGCAGCAGCAGCCGCAGTGGGGTGCTGACTCTCAGGCCGCGGCAGCTGCCGCTGGAGCCCCCACTGGAGCCGCCGCCTAGCAGCAGCAGCAGCTGACCTTTGGCACCGCAGCCATGGCTGCTCATGCCTCCCCTGGCCCCTCCCCTTAGTGTTCCTTCCCCTCTGCCCCCCCCAGTGTCCCTTACACCCAGGGCAGTTTCCTTGGTCATGTTGCTGTTGCACCGTTTGTCGCTTCCATGTATCCCTCTGCTATCAATGAGACGCTATTTCAGTACTCCGTGTCACCTCTCCCTCCCTCCTCCCCCACCCTGGACTTTGTCCTTGATAGTGGGGCCACAGAAACTGCATTGAAAGACGCTGACACCCTCACCCCCCTTCCTCTTCCCACTCAGTTTCATGCTGCCGACACCAGGTTTTCCATCCCCTACACTCACATCTCCACTCTCCCTTGCACCGCTTTCCCATCTGGTACAGTCACAGGTCTCCATATCCTCACCCTTTGCAACAACCTCCTCTCCCACCGTGAGCTGCAGTGCGCTGGTATTACCGCCATTAATCCTAGCCATGCTTCCTACTGGGATCTCTTCCACAATGCCTCTGGTCGCTTTCTCCTGCGCATTCCCCTTTGCCCTCGCACGCGCCTTTACACGCTCTGCACACCCCGTCCCTCTTCTTGTCGAGTCACCACTCGTGCTGGCACTTCCACCGGTCCCCGTCCCCCTCCCCCTCAGGTATCCTCCTCCCCTACTCCATCCCCCTTCAACTCCCCCCTCTCGCCCTCCCTCACTCCATCCCCCTCCTCCTCTACCGACCTCTCCCACCCTGCCGTGCTTTTGCATCACAGGCTTGGCCATCCCAACTTCGCCACGCTTCGCATCGCCGTCACCTCGCGCCTCCTTGACTGCCTTCCTCCCACACTACCTCCCCTGCTCCCCCATGCCCATCATGCATTCATGGCAAACTCAAACAGTCCCCCCATCACATTCATCCCACCTTCGCTGCCGCCCTATTGATCTTGTTCACATGGACCTCTGGGGCCCCTATCCCATACGCTACCGTCAGGGGCATCAGTACATGCTCGTCCTCGTCGACGACCACAATCGGTACTCCACCGACTTTTTCCTTCACACGAAAGACCAGGTGTCGGCTGTGGTCATCAACTGGGCTGAGCAGTGCCGCACTCACTTCAAACGCCCCATAGGCCGCCTTTATTCTGACGGTGAGGGTGAGTTCATCAATCATACCCTCTCCACTAACTGCAAAACACACGGCATTCAGCAGACCTCCACCCTTCCCCAATCCCCTCAGCAGAACCGCATTGCTGAGAGTCGCATTCGTGAGATCACCAAGATTGCTCGTTGCCTTATTGCTCACGCCTCCATCCCTCCTCCCCTCTGGAGATATGCCCTCCTCCATACCCCCCTCCTCCTCAATCTCCGCTCGCACCCTCAGCATTCCACCTCCTCCCCCACATAACTCTGTTCTAAGGCCAAGCCTGCTGTTGCCGGCCTTCGCATT
Source organism: Closterium sp. Naga37s-1 (assembly GCA_947471745.1). Classification (NCBI taxonomy): domain Eukaryota; kingdom Viridiplantae; phylum Streptophyta; class Zygnematophyceae; order Desmidiales; family Closteriaceae; genus Closterium; species Closterium sp. Naga37s-1. The sequence continues at coordinate 1,004,611 of CANJKZ010000008.1, forward strand.
TCGGGCTGCAAGGCGTTCGTCCTCATCCCTCCGCCTGATCGCTCCCGCGCTGCTGGCAAGCTCGCCTTTCGTGCCCTGGAGTGCGCCTACCTCGGGCACAATCGCGATTTCGCAGGCTACCTGTTCCTCCACCCTCCCTCCGGTCGCCTCATCCGCAGCATCGACGTCGTCTTCGACGAATCCGCTCCCTACTACTCCAGTCCTCCTCCTCCTTACCCTCTCCCCTCCCTATCCCACCCCCTGGCTTGGACCGATACCGTCCTCCCACCCCTCCTCCCTCCTGCACTCCTCCTCCCGCCTGTCACCCCTCCGCTCCCGCATTCCTCCTCTGCCGACATCTACGACCCTGCCGCACCCCCCTCCCCATCCCACTCAGTTGCACCCCCTCCCCCCTATCCCTCCTCCTCTCCCTCCCCCCCTCCTCCTCCTCCGCAGCAGCAGCAGCAGCAGCAGCAGCCGGATCAGCAGCCGCAGCGGCAGCTGAGACAGCAACAGCAGCACCAGCAACAGCAGGAGGATCAGCAGCCGCAGCGGCAGCAGGGGCAGCGATTGCGGCAATAGTAGCAGCAGCAGAGGCAGCAGCACCAGCAGGGGCAACAGCAACAGCAGGGGCAGCAACATCAGCAGCCGCAGCAGCAGCGGAGGGCAACCTCTAACTCCTCCCCTTTCCTCCTCCCTCGCATGCATACCCGCTCCCTGGACGATGTCCTTGGTACCCCTCCTCCCTCCTCCCTTCGGCTCCTCGAGGACTCCCACGAGGAGTTCCTCAACGTTCAGCAGCATACCCCTTTTCTTGCCTTGTTCTACCTTGACTTCCTCGGCTTTTCTGTCCTTGGCGCCACCTCCTCCCCCGCCATCTTCACTCCCACCACCTTCCAGGAGGGCATCACCTGCCCTGATGCTGACAAGTGGATAGCAGCAATTTTCCTGGAGTGTGAGGCGTTCATTCGCAACGACTCATTCGTCGACGTCCCCCTCCCAGCCGACGCCAACCTTGTCGCGGGCAAGTGGGTCTTTCGGGTGAAGCAGCTGTCGGGCGAGGGGCCGGTCTACAAGGCGAGCTACTGCGCCAAGGGCTTCATGCAGACTTGGGCGGTGGATTTCTGGGCCACCTTTGCCCCCACCGCCAAGCCGCCCACTCTTCGCACCGTCCTCGTCATTGGAGCGCGCGACAACATGGAGATCTGCTCCATGGATGTCTCCAACGCGTTCCTGCAGGGCGACCTGCACGAGCGCATCTTCCTTCAGCGGCCGCCTGGGTTCCACGCTGCCTTCCTTGAGAACACCATCTGGCAACTGCGTCGACCGGTCTATGGTTTGAAGCAGGCGCCGCGGGAGTGGCTTGCGAAGCTGTCTGCCACCCTGGGATCCCTCGGCTTCTCTGCCTCTCACTCTGGCGCCAGCCTCTTCATGCGCTCCTCGCCTCGTCGGTTCTTCGTTCTGGTCTATGTCGACGACATGATCCTGCTTGCTGACTCCAAGGCCGACATGGAGCAGATGAAGCTGTCGCTGCAGCAGCGCCTCAAGTGCAAGGATCTTGGCGACCTGTCGCACTACCTGGGGATGGCCATCACCCGCAACCGCCATGCTCGTACCATCATCCTCTCCCAGTCCTATACATCGGCCAAGTCCTGGAGAAGTTTGAGATAGCGCAGGCCACGGCCGTATCCACTCCCCTCCCTTTCGGCCACCAGCTCGCCCGACCCACCTCTCCCTCCTCCTTCCCTCACCCCTATGCCGAGCTCGTCGGGTCGCTGATGTACGCCATGATGTGCACCCGCCCCGACTTTGCCTACCCCATCAGCGTGCGCGCTTGCTTCGTTGGTACCGGCCGCCACACAGAGGAGCACTGGAAAGCTGCTAAGCGGGTCCTCCGCTACCTTCGCGGGACCCGGGACCATGTCCTCACCCTTGGCGGCCCCTCCCCTCCTTTGCTCTCGGACTTCAGCGACTCCTCCTGGGCGGACTCGCAGCCGGACCGCCACTCCTCTCAGGGCTACGGCTTCACCCTGGGCAGCGGTCTCGTCAGCTGGTGCTCCACGCGCTCTTCTGCCATCACTCTCTCCTCCTGCGAGGCCGAGCTCTACGCTGGAACCATGGCCGCTCAGGAGTCTCGCTGGCTCTGCTATCTTCTCGCTGAGCTGGGCGCTCCTCAGCGCTACCCCACCCTCTGTTGTGACAACGCCAGCACCATCCATCTCACTCAGGACCCCTTCTATCACGCCCGCTCCAAACACATCGAACTGCGCTACTTCTTCATCAGCGAGCTCATCCAGCAGGGACTCCTCGCAATTCGGAAGATTGCGGCCGAGGCCAACTTGGCCGACATCTTCACCAAGGCTCTCCCTCGACTTGCGCACTCTGCCCTGCTCCGCCTTCTCGGCCTTGCTCTCCCGGGCGCCCCTTGATTCAGGGGTTGTTTTCTTCTTGTGTTGGCATGCTAAGGGGTTGTGTTAGAAATATATTGTAGCATGCCTGACACAATTGTGACTGTACACCAAGTGTGGTGTACAGTTGGGTTGGGACTACAACCAACATTGGGTGTAGCCTTGCATGTTGGGGTGCCAATCCAACCCAATTGTCGTGGAGCCCCCAAATGCAACCCAATGGACCATTGGTTACCTCACTTCCCAAAGTGAGGTTAACCTAACCCATTGGGCCACATGTTGCCCCACTTCCCCAAGTGTGGTCAACCCAACCCAATGGGCCATTGGTTGCCTCAATTCCCCAAGTGAAGTCAACCCAACCCAATGGGCCATAGGTTGGCCCACTCCCCCAAGTTCCACCTCCCTCCCTTTCCCTTCCAAACTTTAATCTTCCCACCTATGTATGCTTGCTTGTTACCTAATCAAGCTAATGGTTCCATTTCAACTTTTCACACGAACATGGAGGGAGGGGATGAGAATGGGGCAGAGTGGAGAGGAGGGGGAGGGGGAGGGGTATGCATGGCAAGCATTCCGGGCTCTTATTGATGGTGGTGCTATGCCAGGTGACTATAACGAGGCTGGTGGTGTGGAGACGGGAAGAGACAGTATGGCCGCTGTAGGGGACTTTCTCAGAAGTGATGTTATCAGAGGTGGTTCTTTCGAGGGGGATACTAGCGAGGTGGATGTGATGCAGAGGAGACGCTACTCCTCCCCCTCTTCTGCCACCCTAGGCTGTCCTAAAGCTGCTGAGTTTTTAGTTTTTAGTTTTTTTGGGGCTAGGGAGTGTTTCCTGGGCAGGAAGGTGCGAAATTTTGTAGGACTGCCCGGTCGAGCGTGCCAGGCCGGAGGTGCATGCGGGCAGATGACATTCTTTCTGGACGGTGCCCACACAGTGGAGAGCATGGAGGTGTGCGGAGAGTGGTTTTGAGATGCCACTCAGGGTGATGACGGGGCGGATGGATGCGAAGATGGACGAACAAATGGTGGGCGAGGAGGCAAGGAGTGGGAGAAGGAAGGTGCACAAAGAGCAGCGGGAGTGGGGTCAGTTGCAGATACTGCAGCAGCAACATGATCAGAAGGGGCAGCAGTAGCAGGGGTGCTCACCCACATGTGTTGTTGTTCAAGTGCATGGCTGAAAGGGACCCACACACACTCATGGCACAGCTGCGAAGGACCCTTGAGCGCAGAGGTGCGTTTGAAAACACTCAGGTACGGTTGGAGAGGGTGAAGTTCGGTTGTTTCGGCATCCATATCAATCCATACGCGGCTGCTCAGGACGCTTGTGGGCAGAGGTGCGTTTGAAAACACTCAGGTGCGTTTGAGATTCTGAGGTGTGCTTGAGAACACTTAGGTCCCTTTTTTGCCCAATCCCCTCCTTTCACATACTCTTCCTTGCCCGTACCCTTCCTTTCCCATTCCCTTCCTTTCCCATTCCCTTCCTTTCCTAATCCCCTTCCTTTCCCGTTCCCTTCGTTTCCCATTCCCTATTCCCTTCCTTTCTTATTGCCTTCCTTTTCCTTTCCCATTCTCTTCCTTTTCCATTCCCATCCCTCCAATTCCCTTTCTTGCCCATTCCCTTCCCTGCAGGCCTGCATTTTCAAGTAGCCCTCTTTGTCCCCTCACTCTCCTCCGACAACACGCTTCTCCCCCCTCCCTCCACCTCCTCCCCCTCTCCTCTTCCCCCATCCCACTCTCCTGGACCCACGACTGGGATGCCGATGCAAAGTAGCGATGGTACCGAAGCTAGTGTACCGAGGCCAAGCAGCAGCCTCGGCCAGAGCAGCTTGGACTGGCAGCTGTCCACGCAGCAAGCGTGGGAACAGTTGCAGCAGCAGCAGCAGCCACTGCATCTTGCTATGTCTGCTGCGGCTGCTGCTGCTACTACTTCTGCTGCTGCTTCTGCCGCCGGGGCTGGTACTGCTTCTCCATCTGTTGATCCTCCGGATGCTGCTGCTTCTGGAGCTCGTGCTGTGGACTCGATTCCTGCCTCGTTCCTTGCACCTCACAAGCTGACTCGATTGGTGGCATCACCTGCACAAGCAGCAGCACAAGCAGCAGCAGCTGCACAGCCAGCAGCGCAAGCAGCAGCACAAGCAGCAGGAAGGAAAGAGTCGGAGGACTTATCCTGGCCGTCGATTTTACAAGGAACTATGAGTTTGGGGCCTCACAGTGCTGTGCTGCCGTCACTGCCGGCAGCCATTGATCTGCTTAGATGGACGGCTGGGATGCCTCCGGACGTCAATTTGCAGGTGTTGGTGACAGGGTCACTGCACCTGGTGGGAGATGTGCTGCGTTTCTCCCCTGCAGTCTTTCCCAACCTCAACCAACCATTTCTCACCACCAAGTAAAGGTTTGCATTACAAAGCTTTGGGGGGTGAAATTTGGAGAAAACAATAACATTTGGCGCATTTATTCATTATCAGGTGGAGACAACACGATGGATTTCAATAAGGATCTACATATTCACTTTCACACGGCATATGCGCCGCCACTCGACTTATTTGCACGCGAAGCGAACCAGCCAATCGGAATCACCGCCACTACACAGCTCTGGCCAACACAGCCAAACGCGTGCCTTTGGCGGCTGTGGTGTCCAAAAGCTGGGTAGTTGGGATCATCTAGAAGGGCTGTGTCGTGCTGAAGGGCTGGCTCCTACTGAAGAGCTCAGAGTTGCGTAAAACGTGATGGATGAAAGGATGCGGGACGGGTGTGCTTCAGAGTGAGATGGGGATGACGAGTTTGATTCTGCCTCAGGGTTGGGTGGGGATGGAGAGCTAATTGATGCCTTTCTGGAGAAGTTACTTGGTGCCTGGGTCTAGCTTCGGTGGATATGATTTAACAGCCGCGGAGACCCTGCAGGCAAAGAAGATCACGATATATTGGTGCTGCTCCGCTCCCTGGTGCTTCGATCGGTGCTGCTCCACTCGGCGGCGCTTCGCTTGGTGCTGCTCCGCTCGCTGGTGCTTCGATCGGCGCCGCTCCGCTCGGAGGCGCTTCGCTTGGTGCTGCTCCGCTCGATGGTGCTTCGATCGGCGGAGCTGCGCCGCTCGCTGGTGCGTCAATCGGCGGAGCTCCGTTGCTCGGCGGCGCTTCGCTTGGCACTGCTCCGCTCGCTGGTGCTTCGATCGGCACTGCTCCGCTCGGCGGTGGGAAGCTTGGGGCAGCTTCGCTCGGCGCTGCGTCGCTCGGAGGCGCATCGATAGGAGCTGCTTCAATCGGTGGTGCTTCGCTCGGTGCTGCTCCGCTCGGCGGTGCGTCGATAGGAGCTGCTCCGCTCGGTGGTGCTTCAATCGGCGGAGCTCCGCCACTCGGCGGTGCTTCGATCGGCGGCATTCCGCTTGCCGGTGCTTCGATTGGCGGAGCTCCACTTGGCGGTGCTTCGCTTGACGGTGCTTCGATCGGCGGTGCTCCGCTGCTCGGTGGAGCTTCGATCGGCGCTGCGTCGCTCGGCGGCGATCCGCTCGGCGGTGCTCCAATCGGAGCCGCCTCTACCACCAGGCAGGAGAAATCAACAACCAAAGATCCCCTGGAGGCATAGGGAGTGACAGGCTTGGATAGCTCCGTGTACGCTAAGAGGAGGTGCACTATGAATACTAAGCAATGAATACTGTACAGAGGAGTGAGGGTGGAGAGTGAGGGTGGAAAGTGAGGTGGGTATCAACAAATGATGCTGAATGCTCCAAGTTGGACTGGGTACCTGTTTGTTCTAAGTCGACTAGACATGCACCTGGCAGGCGCATGTAAGCCACGTAAGCCATGTACCTGTTAGGCCCATGGTAGGAAAAAGCCGTGGATCCGTCTGCCGAGAAAGCATAGATGATTGAAGAGGGGCCTGACAGCTTCACAGGCACGTTCCCGGTTCCCTCCATGCGAATAAATCTGCAACAACAACAGCGCAAAAAAACTTTTGATTCAAATGAATGTGGTTACATGTGAATATCTGTGCTTTTTTGTTGGCACCGGGGCATTGATGTTGGAACATGGGGGTGCTTGCGTGAGCATCTAAGACATGTGAGGCTTGCGTGAGCAGCAGGATACTCACTCACGGCATGAGCATCCAAGACATGATGTCACAATCGTCTCGTCTCTCACCTGGTCAGCTTTCTGTTGGGGTCTATCAGATCAGTCTCCGTTTCTATACCGCCGACCAGACTGAGTCTTGTAAATTCCGATAAACTTTGATCACGCGAGGTAGACGACAGCCTGTACAGGCCGGGGTTGTCAATATTGCAGACAACGGCGTCGCTTCCCGCCATTCTGCCGTCCGGCGACCACCCCACTGCCGCCCAGCCGGACTCGGAGGTCTCTAGGGTGAGGTTGAGGACGGTCGGGTTGGGTTTCAACCAGTGCAGAAAGAGACTGGGAGCGGGCGCATTGAAAGAGAGGACTTACTATATAGTTATGAAAGGAAATCAATGGGAAAATCAACTTTCGAAGGGGAAATTTTTAGAGAATGAGCAGAGGAGAATCAGGGGATGCAAACTGACTGGAAGATGCACGTTCCACGCGCACTGGTCTCGAGCGGCTCTGCGAACCGCTCGAACTAAAGAACTTGGTAGAAAATACAGTTGTTTTATTATAGGATTGAACGTGGTGCGTTTCCGAAGTCGAGCGAACCTGTTGCCAAGGGGAACCGCGAAGTCGTATCCAGGGAGAATCGACGCCATGCACGTTGCAGCAGCGGCAGTGCCCTCCGCCGCCGCTCTCGGCGCGAAACACACGCCGATGAAGACCACGGCGAGCAGGACCACCGCGAAAGCCGGCGCCATAGACGGGAGCTTTCCAGCCATGATTTAAAGTACTTGGGACTGTGGCGCTCTCGAATCCCGCAGTAAAACCGTCTGAGATGGATGTTCAAGGAGATTCGCACAGCATGAACTGAGAGCTCTGACTGACTTTACTTCTCAATTATGCTTCCGAGATGCTAAATGACTAGCGCTCACTGCGAGAGTCGGGTCCGTGTGTCTCATGTAACTGTTTTAGCACGATACCTAGCTTGGATTTGCGTCCGCTGTTCTGTGCTTCTATGTAGTGTGACCGAGTCCCCGTGGTACATTCCTCCCCGCCATGGTGCTACCATTGTGGCATGCGACGTCGCGGCTTGGGAAGTCAGGCAATAATTCTCACCCGTAGCGGGTTTGAATAATTGTATTGTACCCTGCATGCATGGCTCCTACTACAATTGTGGCGTAGCGGTTGCACATGCGGTGCGGACTTCCATCCAAAGACAGTCAGCAAATGCCATCGAAGGGCAGTCAGCAAATGCTATCGAAGGGGCAGTCAGCAAATGCGGTGCGATGTTATCGCGTTTGGCTTGAAGCATCACACGAATTTCCGTCAACTGAAGTCAAAGCAAGCAATTTCAGGCTCGAAAAAACCACCTGGCCGGGTTCGGAATGACTGCGAAAAGCAGAAAGGGGTGGAGTAACACGGCGGGCCAACTCGCGACCGGCGAGTGTGGGTTGCAACTGTTACGAGCTGAAAAAGAAGAGTACTGGAACTCAATATAGAATCTATGATTACATCATGCCCCATGCAAATCATAGGCATGCCATTTTGGCCATATTTTGTCTATGCACTATTGAACATTTTGTGTTTTTATTTTCCCGTCATTTTTTTGCCCCTGGACGTTGAATGGGGTATTTGTAACCTGGCCCGGTGGTGTTTCACCCGCTTCGGCATCCGCCCTGATAGGTCGACTATTGGCCGTGTGCTTCGGGGCGAGTCTCGTTGGAGTGAGGCGTCAGAGAGTAGCAACACCATTCGCGTGCGTGGTGATGCGCACCCATATCTGGAGCAGGCAATGCTCCGTTGGATCGCCAACGCCCGACCAGCTGGTGTTCCACTGACGCTCGCCACAATTTGCCATCATGTCGCCGAGATTGTTCGCGTCATGGGGATCCCTGTGTCCTTCCGTTGCTCGGTCGGGTGGGTGCGCCGAACGATGCAACGACACGGTGTTCGCTGCATGAGCTCTCGCAGTGAGGCTGCTGACAAGGATTTAGCAGCGGTGAACACCTGCAAGACGAAGCTTCCACAGCTCCTCATGCATCAGCACCGACTTTTTCGTATGCCGCTCCACCACCAGCAGCCACTTCTCGAACTCCCGCAGCACGTCAGACTTCTTGGCGACCAGCTTCACCCACACGTAGCGGGTCTTGCGGTCCTTCAGCAGCAATTAGTACAGGCTGCCGTCCTTGGCGGCCACCCGGAATGGCCCGCATAGGTCGATGTGCACGACGGCCAGGGCCTCGTCGGCGTCCTTGCCCTTGTCGGGGAAGGTGTGCCGCGCCAACTTCCGGCCCACGCAGGAGACGCACGGGAAGTCGGCCCCGGTCAACGGTTTGATGTCTAGGCCGGTGGCGACTTCATGCTTTGCCGAGCTCGTGATGGTTGTCACACAAGATACGAAGGAGTAATTCATATCGCGTGTTACAAGATAGGGGGGTGTAGCATTGGGGAACAAGCAATAACGAGGCGGGAAGTACAGTGCATCCACGCGAAGCATTGGGAAGTGTTACGATATGAAACTTTATGAGAAGGCATTCCTGTATGCTACAGGGGCCGACTCTAACGAGTACGAAGCCGAGGAGTCAGAAGAGTCGAAGCGACGCTGGTAACCGTCTGACCAAGACCGATGCAGGCAAAAACATTCAAAGTCAAAAGAGCGGGAACAGGTTTGAAGCGGGTTCCCGCGCCGCACGGTTTGAACTTCGCTGTAATAAGGGAATGTACCCCTTAGAGTACATGGCTAGTCTAGGTCGTTTCGTATTCCTTTGTATTTCCTATAAAAACTCGATGTATGCATGCTATTATCACCTCAGTCATTTACATTCACTCTGATCTGAGGTCAACACTTCCGCTGCAAACATTACCCTGCGATCAACCCTGAGCGATCCTTCGCTAAGTCCCACTTGGGATTGTAACATGGTATGAGAGCTACTCAGGGATTCTTCGCAACTTCACTTCCGTGAAATTCGCCGAATCAAGATCTGGCGAGTGGCACACGCTCCAAGACCAAGATGGCCGGAGGATCCGGAGGCCAAGCGAATCTGAAGGCCGAAGGACAAACCAACCCGGCTGCGACAAATGAGGCGACAACCACGATCAGCACTGCCGCACTCGAGCAGTTATTTTCGCGACTATCAACTATGGAGAAAGACCTCCAAGAATTGCGCAAAGGCGATGCAGGAACCTCTTCCCAACCAGCTCAACCTGGACAACCGGCCGCGAAAAGCCGTGATACCGCCACGCACACCTTCTCCCTCGACACAGACAAATCAACAACAACTGCCCTCCGTCCAAGTGATGAAGTTATTAACACTGCGCAAGCACGCTTTCTCAGCGTTTCGAAAATTAAGACTAGTGTCGCGTTCGACGGCAAGGATTTTTACACTTGGAGTTTCGAGCTTGAGCTCCTCCTACAAACAGCACAGATCTACCATTACTTTGACGGCTCCTACGCAAAACCGGTGGAAGACACCGAAGACGCCAGGACTCAGTACTACAGCGAGTCCCTCATGGCGTACAGTGTGCTGCTACGCAACATGACGCCTGCGGAACAACTCAGCATTCGCTCCTACAAAGAGAGCGCCACTCTAGCTCTGGAAGCATGGAAGCATCTCGTTGAGGTATATCAACCGAAGGATTTGGTCACCGCCAGCAGGCTCCTGCAGCAACTCATGGAGACCAAGATGGGGCACGGGGAGAAAGCAATTCATATGCCCCATGCAAATCATAGGCATGCCATTTTGGCCATATTTTGTCTATGCACTATTGAACATGTTGTGTTTTTATTTTCCCGTCATTTTTTTTTCCATTATGGTGCATTTTATATGCGCATATGGTGAAGTTGACATGATAACTAAATATTCTGAGGTTGACATGATAACAAGTCATGCCAGCTGGTACGCGATTATCAATCTGCACGCCTACCATGTCTCACCTACTGCGCCGCGCGCAGTTGCCCCTGGACGTTGAACGGGATATTTGTAACCTGGCCCGGTGGTGTTTCACCCACTTCGGCATCCGCCCTGATAGGTCGACTGTTGGCCGTGTGCTTCGGGGCGAGTCTCGTTGGAGTGAGGCGTCCGAGAGTAGCAATACCATTCGCGTGCGTGGTGATGCGCACCCAGATCTGGAGCAGGCAATGCTCCGTTGAATCGCCAACGCCGGACCAGCTGGTGTTCCGCTTACCCTCGCCACAATTTGCCATCATGTCGCCGAGATTGTTCGCGTCATGGGGATCCCTGTGTCCTTCCGTTGCTCGGTCGGGTGGGTGCGCTGAACGATGCAGCGACACGGTGTTTGCTGCATGAGCTCTCGCAGTGAGGCTGCTGACAAGGATTTAGCAGCGGTGAACACCTGCAAGACGAAGCTTCCGCAGCTCCTCATGCACCAGCACCGACTTTTTCGTCTGCCGCTCCACCACCAGCAGCCACTTCTCGAACTCCCACATCACGTCGGACTTCTTGGCGACCGGCTTCACCCACACGTAGCGGGTCTTGCAGTCCTTCAGCAGCAAGAAGTACAGGCTGCCGTCCTTGGCGGCCACCCGGAATGGCCCGCATAGGTCGATGTGCACGACGGCCAGGGCCTCGTCGGCGTCCTCGTTATTTCGAAGGCGAAGCGTCCGAAAGACTTCCGCCCGAACTACGATCTGGAGCATCTGAACAATTGGCGGTTGAACTCGAAGGGGTGGATGACCGCACCTGTAGGTTCGGTCCGCCACGTACTGTATGTTGGTTGTTCGGTCCGCCATTAGTACTTTCGGTTCTTATGTGTATGTATGCATCTTGTGATTCTGCATCTATCAGCTACCAATACCCTTTTACACCTATACAACCCCTCCCCCCCACTCTCACAACTCTTCACGCACTTCATTGAGCAACTTGCGCTGCAATGTACGTGGAGAACAGGAGCATTGTTATTCTGCTCGACAACGCTTCGTGTCACATGCTCCGGTCCAAGACCGCGACTGCCGAAGACCTTTTTCGGGTTTCGCACCCGTTATGTGAGCAACGTGACGCTGGTCTACCTCCCGCCGAAGACCACTTGCTTCACCCAGCCCCTCGACCAGGGCATCATCGCCATGGCCAAGGCAAGATACCGCGCGAGTGGATCGCGGATGGCTCGATGTCTTCAATGGCGCGTTACCGGCCGAACCTGCGTGGCGCACTTGGGTGGCTCAACGATTCCTGGATGAATATCGGCCCTCGGATGATCCAGCGCTGGTGGTGGCGTACCCGCTGCCTCCCGCGCTCGTGGGAGATGCAGCTCGAGCACGTCACCGACCAGGACGCCTCTTATGTGGAGGTTGAAGTTGATATCGAGGAGGAGCTGGGCGACGTCGGCGCCTTAATCGAACGGCTCCACCTCGGCCCGAGTGCGATGCCTGCTCAGGAGTTCGTCGCGGTCGACTACAACCAGCCAACGTGCAAGGAGCCTGGCGAAGACCCTCTCGCAGCTGAGCCGTCGTCTCGTGTCTCGTGGGACGCACCCCTCCCGAATGCGAGTGTCTAGGAGGACACCAACCCGCCGACTCGCGAAGCGAGGCTCAATGCACGGTCCGCCGGCGACATGTTGATCGGCTATGCGAGAGCCGTCAACATCACCCCGCGCGACATTTGCGCCTTCTTCGACATTCGTAACCCGATTATTCTCAAGAGGCTCGAGAGGGCAATGGCGCCTCAATCTCAGCATGCCCGCCGCAAGCCCTGCTCGGGTGCGCCGTGGGCTCGTTTTGCCTCTATGGATGAGGACGCCCTTGCGCCGCCAGCAGCTGATTGACATGGGTGTCACCGCCGCCATGGACGGCTAAAAGAAGTCGGCGGAGTAGTTCTGCATCCGAGTGCTGAGATGCATGGCAAGGTGCAGCACATAGTCTAGTTGGTTTGAAAGACTCGCAGCTGTCATTCTTACATTGGCCAGGTTGTTGTTGGCCAAGATTGTAATGTACTGCATCAGATTTTGCAAACACACAGCGCGACTGTAACAGGGCAACTGAAGCGACGCATCGCAACTGTTACCCAGTTGCGCGTTGGTAACTGCCTGCCTTCTGTGTTTGCTATTTAACTCAATGTAATGCCTCTCTCTTATCTCAGAAGTGAACAGCAGAATGAGTTTGACTAGCAGGAGATGCGTACAAGTAGGAAACCCTAGAAAGTGTTGTACTCTATACTGTGCACCTCACTGCAACCTAACAAACCTAACAATCATATAAATATGTTTTGACACACCCACATAGGCTAAGTGAGGGATAGCAAGAGAGGGCAAAAAATACAAATGGTCACAAGACTAGTCAAGAGAAGAAACAAGCATTGTCTAGGGTGGATCTCAAGATCACCAAACAGTCATAGCACAAGCAAGCGGCCACAAGGCCAGTTCACATGCAGTGTGATAACAACAAATCCAGTACAATGATCACAACCTAGCAAGTGTATGTATGCAGGTATAGACATATATCAGTGTTATAGTCACAATAGGCTTGAATGTGCCTAAAACGAAAGATAGAGAGCACAGACGGATTTCTGCACAGCGGCTTCAAACGTTGATAGCGTTCTGCTCACAGCTGCAAATGACTTGATTCAAATTGGATCTGGAGCGTCATCACGTCGTCTACAATTATCAATTTAGATTGCAAGATTTGATAAAGAATTGACGACACAGCGTTGGTTTGAACGAACGGTACTATGGCAGCCACTATAGTCTTAGAACACAAGATAGGAAGAGTTACGAGTTGGGAATGACTCCCAGCTCCTACAAACCCCAAGGGCCGAGGTACAGTGATGTGGAACAGTGCCACACTGTCTCCAACCACGAAGGGTCTCGAAACTACCCTTCACTAGGGCCTACACCAAGTGAAATGTTACACTACACAAAGTAATGTAACTATCTTCAATATCTTGAGGTGTACCCTTTTGGCGAGCTTCGAAATCACTTGAGGCTTGACACCAAGGCTCGGGCTCTTCATCACAAACTCATCCTTGAGTTCTTGATGGGTCTGCTGCACACACCTGCGACACGCCGAACGTTCGACACAGGACAAAATAGAAACCGCGCACGACAAAATAGAAACCGCGCGCGAGACACAAACGACCGCGTAACACGCGTCTAGCGATAACTCGCTATTGACTCGACACACACACTCGACATCATGACTCAACATTCACACACAATTATAAGCATGAAATATATATTATCCCATGCCCTCATACCATTCCATACACACACACATTCACGCACACGGACAACAAGCCGAGTGCAAACCGTAGGGTTGCACCAACAAACTCCCCCTCGGATTGTTGGCCTTAGGATATGTTGCTCTCTCAGTTCAGAGCCATCCCAGCCAGCTTGCAACACTTCCAATGCTGCTGCTCCACCAGCCTCTTGGTCATCATGTCAGCCGGCTGCCCCGTGGTCTTCACGTAGCGCAACTCAACTTCACCCGCGGTTACCATGCTCCTCGTCCAATGCCACTTCACCATCATGTGCTTCGTGAGTCCATGCAACACAGGGTTCTTAGCAAGAGCAATGGCACCCTGGCTGTCACAGTACAGTGGGGTAGGTCCTTGCTGCTCCTCCCCCAATTCAGCCAACAAACGCCGCTGCCACACAATCTCCCGTACGGCACGGAAGAGTGCCATGTACTCGGACTCCACCGAGCTCAAAGCTTGGTCAACCTGCTTCTTGCTCTCCCAAGCAGTTGGGCCTCCACCAACACAGCATATGAAGCCTCCCACACTTGTCATGTCCTCTGGTTCTGATGCATATGAAGCATCCGAGTAGGCGGTGAGGAACAAACGCCCGGGTTCAACACCATCCGCGCCCTTTTGGCGCCTTTGTGCCGCCGCCGAGTATTGCAGCCCAACGGTCGGTGTTTGGCCAAGATACTTGGCCACCCTCATTCCAGCTGCTACCTGCTCCTCATTAGGGCATTGCACAACCCTAGCCAGCTGCCCGGTAGCAAACGCGACGTCCGGTCGGGTGTTTACCGCCGCATACATGAGGCTGCCCACCAACGAGTGAAATCGGCGCCTCTCCTCTTCACCAACGCTCTCCTCCTCTGGTCCCTTCACACACTTGAACCCAGAGGGAAAGGGTGTAGCCACATGGCCTTCACTCTGCCCAAAGTTGGCAGCCAATGCCTCCAGGTACTTTCGTTGATGCACCCGCATGCACCGCTTCTCCACATCTCGTTCGATGTGGAGCCCAAGGTAGAAGCTCACGTCACCAAGGGCCTTGCACTTGAACTTGTCTTGAAGCTTCAGCATCACCTCCTTCACAAGGTCAGAAGAGGGTGAGAAAATGAGGATGTCATCCACATAAACCACCATGAAACTCCTCTGCTCCCCCTCACCAAGCATGAACAAGGAGTGATCGGCCGTTGAGGGAGTGAAGCCGATCCCCTCCAACACTTCGCGCAGCTTCATGTACCATTGCCTAGGGGCCTGCTTCAGCCCATAGAGGGCCTTCTTCAGCTTCCACACTCTGCCACTACCATCATCAAACCCCTCTGGCTGCGCCATAAAAATCTCCTCCTCAAGGATGCCGTTAAGGAATGCCGTTACGATGTCCATTTGCTTTACTACCCATCCTTTGATGGCGGCTCCCGCGAATAGGGTTCGCAGCGTCGTCGGCTTCACCACAGGGGCAAACAGCTCCTTGAAGTCCACCTTCTCCTTCTGCTAGTACCCCTTGGCTACAAGCCTAGACTTGTAGCGCTCGATCTTGCCGTCGGCATCCGACTTGATTTTGAAGAGCCACTTGGACGTTATCGCCGTACGCCCCTCCGGTAGCTCCACCAATTCAAACGTGTCATTCTCCTCGATGCTCTTCAGCTCACTCTCCATGGCCTTCTTCCACTCCTCAGCATCACTACTCTCCAAAGCCTCCTTGAGAGTTGCTGGTTCTCCCGGCATCTCCACCGGAGAGAAGAACGCGAAGGCACACTCCTCGTAGTCACTCTTCTCGTCGTCTCTGACCATCATTGCCGCTCCGGCCAGGGCTGTCTTGCCCTGCTTTCCCGGCGCATCATAGGTCAGCCTATTAGGGGGTTGAACTCTCCTCTTCCCCCTTCCTTCCTCCTCAGCTGCAGGGACTTGAAGGCCTTGGCGTTGCTGCGGTGTGGCTCGAATCCGTGGAGCACTCGTAGTACGGGAAGGGAGTGACGGTGCACGCTCGCTCACTTGCTGCACCTCCTCCTCTTCTTCCTCTGCATCATTGGCCTCCTCTCCCCCATTCACAAGGGAGGATTGCCTTGTGGTTGTGCTGCCGCTGCTCAGTTCCAAAGGCAGCTCCACATGCTCCAAACCGGAACTCTTCACCTCCCCAAACCGCACGCCTATCTTCGCCTCATTCTCCGCCTTCCAATCCTTATACATGAAGTTCTCCATGAACTTGCAGTCCCTGCTCACCAAGAACTTCTTGGTGAATGGGTCCCAAAGAAGCCATCCCTTGCTGTTTTGAGCCATGCCCAAGTGCACGGCCCACACCGCCTTGGCACCAAGCTTGTTGTGCCGAAGATGCTTAGGCACGAGCGCCATGCACATGCACCCGAACACCCGAAGCATATCCACCTTTGGCTTCCTTCCTAGCCACTCCACATAGGGCACCCATTTGTCTGCTCCCACATGAGTCAAGGCTCTGTTCTTGGCCACACACGCGCTCCGCACCGCATCAGGCCAGAAATAGTCGGGTAGCCCGTCTTCAATGAGCAACCCGCGTGCCGCCTTGTGCGGTTCGCTCGCTCGGCGATGCCGTTCATTGCAGGGGAGTATGGCATGGTGAGGGAGTGCCGAATACCATTCTTCTTCAGCCACAACCCAAACTCCTTGCTCAGGAACTCTCCCCCTCGATCGGTGCGGATTGACTTGACTAGACGGTCTTGTTGCCGCTCCACCATCGGGAACCAATCCGTCTTCAACGTTTCAGCCACGTCGCTCTTCTTGGCCAGCACGTACACCCAAGTCATGCGGGTGTAGACATCGACAATGGTGAGAAAATACTCAGCTCCAGCAGCTCCAAGCTTCAGGGGGCCCACCACGTCCATCACCACCTCATCAAGCGGTGCCTTTGCCGTTGCCTCCGAACTAGGGAACGGAAACCGGGTGAACTTGGCTTGAATGCACGTCGGGCAGCCAAGCACCTCATCGGGCTCCCCCTTCACACGTATGCCAGCAACCATCTCATTCTTCACTAGCTGCTGCAAGATGGGCAGGGCCACATGCCCCATGCGCCGATGCAAGGTGAGCCAATCACACTCCCCCGTAGCCGAAGTTGGATTGGAGAATGCCGCGCTCGCAATAGCGCCCCACATACTCTCTCCGTAGTCCTCCTCCGCTGCTGCCTCTGGGTTCTCCTCACCCTTTTGCTGCTCCTTGGTTGCTGCACCACTCTCCTTAGGTTCACTGAACTTGCTGGTCCCTCCAGGTTTGCTCTTCTTGAGCTCATTCTCCTTAGCGCGACCGTTCGCGCCATCGTCGCTACCGACCGCTCCATCCTTGGTGCTGATGCTTGCTGCCACTTGCCTCTCCTTAGGCATAGGGACCACTGGGATCTGCCACATCTCGTTGTTGACATCCCTGTCCTCATGAAGGTCCCAAAGAATTCGATCGCCAAGCCTTGCGGTGTAGGTCTTGGCTCCCTTCGAGTTCGTGTCCATGCCGGCCTTTGCCAACCGCCGCACGGAAATCAGGTTTGCAGCAAGTCTGGGCACCCAAAGCACGTTCTTGAGGCCCACCATCTTCCCATCAGCACCCTTGAACATGGCCTTGCCCATGCCTTTCACCTCTGCTCGCTGCCCCAAAGCCGATGTGACATGCTTCACCGGTGACGGCTCGAGTTCGGTGAGCAAGTCCGGGCGAGGTGTCATGCTATAGGTAGCGCCACTATCAATCACCCAATAGTCCAGGGGGTGTAGGGTCACCTTCCCCACAGCTGCTGGCTCCTCAAAGCCTTCATCCTTCTCTGGACCAGCCGGTACTTGCGTCGACACGAAGTAGAATAGACCCGGGTATCGATCGTCGCTCGGGTCCTTGTCGTTGTCTCCGCTCTTCATGTTTGCAGCTCCGCCACCGCGACCGCCACGGCCTCCACGGCCTCGTCCTCTCCCTCCTCCTGCTCCTCTACCCTCTTGGCCTTGAGCAGGGTTCCAACCATCAGGGAGTTTGTAGCAGTCGCGCCACATGTGTCCGCTCTTGTGGCAATAGTGACACTCGCCGTCGAATCGGCCGCGACCGCGTCCGTAGCTCTTGTCGTCGCTGCCGTAACCGCCACTCCTGCGGCCTCCGCCGAAGTTGCTGCCACCAAACCTTCCTCCCCCTCGTCCTCTGCCTCTTCCTCGACCATATCCACGGCCGATGCTCGCTGCCCCAGCGCCATCCGCACTCGCCAACTCACGGCGGCGGAAATCCTCTTGAAGGATAGCTCGCTTCACGTCTTCAAGCGAGAGGCGGGGCAAGTCGCGATTAAGGTTGATGATGAGCGAGGACCTGACTCTGGGAGTAAGGCCAGCAACTTGGTCTTCTTTTGGAGCTCACTGTAGTTCAAATCAGCTCCCTCAAGCCGCGTCAACAAGTCGAAGAATTTCTGCACCCCTTCTTCAACCGCTTCGTTTTCTTCAATTCGTAGTGCCGCCATTTGCCGTTCCAACACCACCGCTACCGCCGCTGTTGCAGGAGCATGTACACCCTTGAGAGCAGCCCATGCCTTTGGTCCTTTCTCTGGTTCACGCTGGAATGGCTTGATGTGACGGATCTGACTGCTCCCCAACGCTTGCCCAAGTAAGAGATAGCCTTGTGCGCTCTTCCGCACCCACGGGCTCTTCTCCGGGTCGTTCTCGGGGCGCTTCTCCGTTCCTTCCATCACCTCCAGCAGGTCATAGTGGTCAAAGATGTTCTCCATCTTGAAGGACCATTCAGCAAAGTTGTCACCGTTGAACTTGTCAAGCCCAAACACCCTAGGCTCATCCCTAGGTGGGCCAAGACTTGGTTGCATGGGCGCCATGGCTGAATCACGGGGTTGGCCTTGAGCTTGAGCTTCTCCACTGCCACCAGCACCTCTGCCACCCCTTTCCTGAGGTCCAGACATTGTCGAAACTGCTCCAAGGGGCTCTGATACCACTTGTTATAGTCACAATAGGCTTGAATGTGCCTAAAACGAAAGATAGAGAGCACAGACGGATTTCTGCACAGCGGCTTCAAACGTTGATAGCGTTCTGCTCACAGCTGCAAATGACTTGATTCAAATTGGATCTGGAGCGTCTTCACGTCGTCTACAATTAACAATTTAGATTGCACGATTTGATAAAGAATTGACGACACAGCGTCGGTTTGAACGAACGGTACTATGGCAGCCACTATAGTCTTAGAACACAAGATAGGAAGAGTTACGAGTTGGGAATGACTCCCAGCTCCTACAAACCCCAAGAGCCGAGGTACAGTGATGTGGAACAGTGCCACACTGTCCCCAACCATGAAGGGTCTCGAAACTACCCTTCACTAGGGCCTACACCAAGTGAAATGTTACACTACACAAAGTAATGTAACTATCTTCAATATCTTGAGGTGTACCCTTTTGGCGAGCTTCGAAATCACTTGAGGCTTGACACCAAGGCTCGGGCTCTTCATCACAAACTCATCCTTGAGTTCTTGATGGGTCTGCTGCACACACCTGCGACACGCCGAACGTTCGACACAGGACAAAATAGAAACCGCGCACGACAAAATAGAAACCGCGCGCGAGACACAAACGACCGCGTAACACGCGTCTAGCGATAACTCGCTATTGACTCGACACACACACTCGACATCATGACTCAACATTCGCACACAATTATAAGCATGAAATATATATTATCCCATGCCCTCATACCATTCCATACACACACACATTCACGCACACGGACAACAAGCCGAGTGCAAACCGTAGGGTTGCACCAACAATCAGCGTACAGCAAGTACAAAAACGAGATCAAGAGCCTAGCAAGTGAGGCAGAGTCGGCACAGGGCCAAGAGCAGTGCAGAACCGCTGATGATCACTAGACCCAAAGGCCTTGGTGAAGATATCAACAGTGTTGGCCTCGGAGGCCACGTAAGAAAGGCGAAGCTGACCACGCTGCTGCAACTCTCGCACGAAATCCTAGCGTAAATCTCGGCCTCACAGCTAGAGCTGAGCACAGAAGACGAGCGAGTGGACCTCCACGAGACAGAGCTAGTGCCGAAACTGAAAGTGTAGCCCTGTGAAGACCGGGAGGTCGCCTGGTCGTCGGCCCACGAAGCGTCCGAGTTCCCTGTGAGCACAACAGAACCCCGTCCCCCAAGCACAAGCCCCAAGCCTGATGTACTGGCCAGTGGCTGATGGGAAAGAGCATGGACGTGAAGCTGTGGTCTCGTACACACGACGCAAAGCTGTGGACCCGGGCGTTCGCGACCGCAAGGCAAGACAAGCTTGACAAGGTCGGAAGAAGTATGTTTCGAGCTCGTCTGGTTCGAAGGAGGGATCAAGCGACAGTGAAGGAGAGCGACGCGAAAGTAGTCGTCACGGCTGGACTAGTGACTACACAAGCACCTACACTGAAAGCACAAGTACCTACACTAGCAACTTTCAAAGGTCCTAAGCTAGGGATACGCAAGCCCAAAGATCCATACGTGATAGAATAAGCAGCATCCATAGACATATCAAACACAGGGAAACTACTACGAGACAGACCGGGCCAGATCGGTGGCCTCGAGTCAGGCTCAAAACGCTCACTGTAGAGGTCGTCGAGGCGACTGTAGCAGCATTGTGGAGAGTGGTTAGTACGCCAGCAGGTAGTACCAGCACCAGGGCCACAGGATCCGGTAGTGGCAGGGGCCGACGTCGCGGCCACCGCGACGAGCCCCCAACCTGGATGGGCCGCTGATGCAGCCAACGCTACCCGAACCACTAGACCCCCACTACTGCTGAGGGCGCCACTACAGGTGAGGGCGCCACTTGTGAGGGCGCCAGCGCTGCTGAGGTTCCCACTGCTAAAACTGCCGCTGCTGCTGTCCCTGCTGCTGGAGAACCCTAGTGGACGCCATTGTAAAGGCTGGCTAGGTGTAGGAGCGGTAGGCTAGGAGTATCTGGAGCTAGGAGCGACTGCAACTAGGAGCGACTGGAGCTAGGAGCGACTGGAGCTAGGAGCGATTGGAGCCAGGAGCGACAAGAGCCAGGAGCAACCGGGGCTAGGAGCGGCTGGAGCTATGAGTGGCTGCAACTAGACACGGCAAGAGCTGGTAACAGCTGGAGCAAGGAGCAGCTGGAGCTAGGAGCGGCTGGAATGAGGAACGGCTGGAGTGAGACACGACCGGAGCTAGAAGCTCCAGGCTAGGAACTACTGGCGCTAGGAGCGGCTGGAGTGAGGAGTGGCTAGAGAGAGTAACGGCTGGAGCTATAAGCGGCTGGAGTAAGACAAGTAACTACCTACGAAGAAACATCAGCCTAGGAACGGTCGGGTAGACAAGGTGGGTAGGAACTCCAGTCGGGCCACAAAACCGAAGCTACGTCAGGAAAAGTAACCGCGGCTGCCAGCTGCTGCTAGAGGCGCTAGTGGCTAGGGGCGTTACTGGCGGCCTGCGAGTGGTGGCTGCAAGGGCGGAGCGAACTGCAAGGCGTACTGAGGGCAGCTATGGGCGGCAGTAGGCGAAAATGAGCGGGATTAGGCGGCTAGGAGGGTATGAGGGGCTGTGGGTCGGGTACGAGGGGCTGTGGGGCGGGTATGCGGGGCTGTGGGGCGAGCGCTCTGGCTGGGGCGTGCGTTTCTGGCTTGGGCACGCGTTCCTGGCTGGGGCGCGCGTTTCTGGCTGGGGCGCGCGCTCGGGTTGGGGCGCGCGTTCTGGCTAGGGGCGCCCGCTCTGGCTGGGGTGCACGGTTCTGGCTAGGGGCACGCGCTCTGGCCAGGGTGCGCGTTCCTGGCTGTTGCGCACGTTTCTAGCTGGGGCGCGCTCTGGTTGGGGCGCGCGTTCTGGCTAGGGGCGCGCGCTCTGGCTGAGGTGCACGGTTCTGACCAGGGGCGCGCGTTCTGGCTGGGGTGCGCGCTATGGCTGGGGCGCGCGTTTCTGGCTGGGGCGCACGTTCCTGGCTGGGGCGAGCGCTGCTCTAGGGGAGGCCACCACGGAGCAACAGGATGGGACGGGCTAGGTTAGGTTAGGCAACGGAGCACGGGCGGGCTAGGCTAGGCTAGGAGCGTACGTACTCATGATACCATCTTAAGGATTGAACAGCGGAATGTTGTGTGAGTATAAACATGGCATAGTAATAGCAAACCTAAAAGGGTTGTACTCCCTATAGTACCACCTTCCACTGTTCTTCCCCACTCACCACCTTCCACTGTTCAGTGGAGTCCCCGGCGGCTAGTCTACAGTCTCCGTCAGGCGCCCCGCGAGTGGCACGACACACTGAGGATGACACTTGCAGATCTTGGCTTCGCTCCTTTGACTGCTGACCCGTCCCTGTTTCTACGCGCAGACCCTGCTTTACCGCCGTTTTACATCCTCGTGTACGTAGACAACCTGGTCTTTGCGACTGCTGACAGTGAGGCACTGGCCTTCGTGAAGGCTGAGCTACAGAAGAGACACACCTGCACTGACATGGGTGAACTGCGGAGCTATCTTGGCTTGCAGATCACCCGGAACAGAGCAGCGAGCACCACCACTCTGACTCAGTCACACATGGTGCAGCAGGTCCTTTAGCGCTTCGACTTTCAGGTCTCCTTGCCACAGTCCACTCCTCTGTCCAGGGGCCACACGCTCTCAGCTCCACCTTCGGACGAGTTTGTAGAGCCTAGTGGTCCGTATCCAGAGCTTGTGGGTTGCCTCATGTACCTGATGACGTGCACTCGGCCTGACCTCGCGTACCCTCTCAGCATCCTGGCGCGCTACGTTGCGCCCGGGAGACACCGTCCTTAGCACTGGCGGGCAACACCCGAAGAGTCATCATCTTCGGGGTGGGGGAGAAGGTCTGGAAGAAGTCGACCCCCTCACGCTGACAGGAACCGCGTGCAACGTAACGCGCCTTGAAAGTACGCACTGAACCCGGCGGCCGCTTCACCCTGAAAAACAACATGCCACTGACGACGTTCGCCCCAGGAGGTGGGACGGCGTCGACATAGGTGCCAGTGGACTGCCTGGGAGCCATCTCTGCGTCCATAGCTGTCTGCCACTGAGAGGAGTAAGGACCCGTGATCGCCTTTGCGTAAGTGCGAGGGATCGGGATGTCAGTGCATCCGGGTCTCCCTCAGGGGCAAGCAACATGGCAGCGAGATGGGGAGAAGTAGCCGCGAGGTACTCCAGCTCACCCCTCGAGGACGTCAGAGCCAAGGGCAAGCTCACCCCCGACGGACGCAGGTCAGGCAGAGTCTGAGACTAGACTCGCGAGGTAGTCAAGGTGGCACGTAGCAGCAAAGTTAGTGAGCGCAGCGACCAAGGCAGAGGCAGCAGCAGTCGAAGTAGTAGGGTCCGTCACAAGCGTGGCAAGACAACGAGTGACTGTCAGACTAGCAGCACGAGCGAGGTCAGGCACAGGGTCAGGAACGTCAGGAAGAGAAGACGGAGGAGGTAACGACAGGGCAGCAGGCTGTGAAACAGAGGAAGGACGAAGTGCCATAGTGTGCGTACTGGGAGCCGGAGGATGGCGGACACGGCGAACACGACGAACACGAGCAACAGGTGAGGTAGCACAATACGCATGCTCTCTACGCTCAGTCAGGGAGTCAGGCAATGGAATGTAACAAGGAGGAGCAGGTAGAGGGGAGTCAGGCGGCAACAGTGCCTGAGATAGGTCAGGCGGCGGAAACAACAGAGGAGGAGTGGTACCAGTGGATGTCGGCTCAGCAGAGACAGACGGGAGTATGAGAAGGCAGTGAAGCGCCGGCTTAGGTAGCGACGACGTATTCTGCTCCCAGAACAACGGCCACTGCGGCAACGACTGCGACGCACCCCCAGACTCAGCTCCTCCAGCACGAACACCAGGACCGCCAGTCCCACGAACACCTCCAGCGCTAGCATGACACGTCAACATCTGCAGCTCCAAGCGCGGCGAGCGATGAGAGGACGCGGTGTCGTCAGCAGCAGGGTCACCCCCCTCAGCCGGGCCAGAGGAGTCGGAGGAGAGCTCCAAAGGCATAGCCAAGGGGAGTGGAGTGACGTGCGACACACCTGAGGGAGCAGGACAGAGGGGGGGGAGGGGTCTACATGGGGCGGATTGGGTACCACGAAGAGAGGCGGGGGGGGCATGGGGCAACTGCGGTGGGGGTAGAGACGCTAGTAGCAGACCGACTCGTCAAAGGTGACGTCACGGGAGGAAAGGACGCGACGGGTGGCTGGGTGGTAAATCTGCCAGCCAGGGGCATCGGGGGGAACGCCAAGGAAGACGCAGCGAATTCTGCGGGGAGAGAGCTTGTCCGCGGTGGGATCGCGTACAAGGGCATGCAACCTCATACCCGAAACGGCGACGCATCGCCCACCTTCCCCATCCACAGGAGGGTAGGCGAGACCTCTGGTTGTGAGACATGGGACTAAAGGTTGAGCTGATGCTCGGCGTATCGGACCACAAACGACCACAAAAAATGGGTCATGGAGGTGCGAGCAACCTCCACGATCAAGCCAATGTGGCGCTCAGCGATCCCATTATGCCGTGGAGAGGCCGGAAGAGTGAACGACTCGGTGATGCCCTCCTCACGACAAAAGTCGTCAAGGAGACCGGAGGAAAACTCACCTCCACGGTCAGAGTGCAGCCGAAGCACCGAGAGGTCCTGCTGGAAGCGTGCTCTCAGCTGGGGACGAACAGCGCGGATCCAAGGGATTAAAACACTACGGACATCGCCCTTGTGCTGCAAGGGAAACACCGTGGTGTAGCGCGTGAAGTCGTCGACAACCAGTAGAAAATATCGCTCCCGGCGCGGTCCATGGACGGGGGCTGGGCCCCACACAGGGAGGAACAGTGGTCGGAGGAAACGAGGAGGAGTGAGGAGCAGTGCGCTGCCGCCCCTCAATGAAGGGAGTGCACGGTGGCGCAAGCGACGGCGGGAGTGGGGGCAGGGTCTGCGAGAGGCCAAAGACAAGGCGGCGCGAGTGCATGCTACGGACGCGCGGAAGGGAGGGGTGACCAAGACGGTGGTGCCAGCGGAGAGACTGGTGCGTGAGTAACCGACACGAGCATGACGCTGCTACCTGACCTGACGCAGCCACCTGAGCAGACGTAGTGTGCAGTGAGTACAGTCCAGACCCAGGCTTCCGTGTGAACGTGGCAAGGTGGTCCTGAGTCTCTGCGTCCGTACAGATCACCACGCGCTTGCCCCCAGGAGTGGTGGTGGTGACCATCAGATCCTGGAGGTGAGCAGTACTCACCAAGTTCGTAGCGAACGAGGGGAGGTGGAGACCTGTGAGGGAGCCAGAGGGAACTGGCGGACACGGGAGAACAGTGGAGCTTCGCGCAACGACTGGGCCAGAAGTGGGGTTGGCCAAAGTGACAGGGACAGGTGCCGAGAGTGGTGTGACGGTGGTGCAGTCGCGGAAGAAGCAACGAGTCGCGCCGGAGTCCAGCGTGAATGAGAGCGCCACTACCTCAGGAGCTGCACATGTGCTAGTAGTCTCACAAGCACTTAGAATAGCATCCTCTACACAAGCTGACACAGGCACACAACGATAATATTCACCCTCAGCACTAGCATCAGCAGCATACATGGCATACATGCTTACAGAGATCTTGTCCCAATCAGGTGAAAATATATCACGCCCCTCCTGAGCAATCGTAACCAGTCAGGGACTTGGGCCTGCTCACTGAACTCTCCACGGAAGGCAGAAACAACGAGCCTCACCGTGTCCCAACTTGCCACAGGCGTCGCCGGCTCAAGGGCCAGTGCGACGCACGTACGAGCAAGGACCAGAGCCACTACCACCGCCACGCTGAGCCACCCACTCACGAAGCTGCTGCGTCAAGGGAGTCTGCTACCGATGCGGCTGCTGCTGCTGCAGGCCACCCCCAGAGCCGCCACCGCCGCGTGCTGCTCCACCAGACGCAGTTCCATCAGACGACGCGCCAGTGCCACTACCCCCGCCAGCTCCACCACGACCACCACCCCCACCTCCTCTGCCACCCCCGCCACCCCCGCTACCCCCACCACCCCCGCACCCCCCACTGCCTCTGCAACCTCCACCACCCCTACCACCCCTGCTTCTCTGACGCCCACCCCTTCCGCGCCTCCCGCTCGTAGCAGACGCCGCACCGAGGAAGTCAACAGCAACAGCAGAGGCAACAGAGGACGCGAGAAGGGAGGGAGCGCACCCCTTATAGAAGGAGCTGCTGGGGGTGCCACGAGAGGCAGCTACATCGCGGGTACTGGTCTCAGCCTCGAAGAGACGAGTCTCAAACGACTCGAGGGTGAGCTCAGTGGGGTCTAAAGCGAGGAAGTGGTCTCGAACAACATGAAGGGTGTCGGGGAGGCGAGTCACGAGGAAGTACAGAGTGAGGTACATGGGAGGCTGGTTCAAAGCCAGAAACTCTGGCTTAAGAGCAGCATTGTAGCGAGTGTCAAGGGAGCGCAGGTGGGTCATGAGGTCAGCTACAGCTCAGGGAAGAGAAACGGCAGCGCAAGACAGCTAGGGTGGCAGAAGAGGGGGAGGAGTAGCGTCTCCTCTGCATCACATCCACCTCGCTAGTATCCCCATCTATAGAACCACCTCTGATAACATCACTTCTGAGAAAGTCCCCTGCAGCGGCCATACTGTCTCTTCCTGCCCTTGAGCCCCAAGCATTCGGCGACCAAGATGGGCGATTGTCCACGTTCAGGACGGTCGGCGTCCCAGCGTCAAACAGCTGGAACTCGGCGAGGAGGAAGCAAAGGCGACGATGTACTCCGAATTCGGTGACGACAGAGTCACGCACTTGATGCGCTGGCTCGTTGGAGACCAATGCGCCACCTAAGATCGGCGTCTTCAGACACCGACCAGTCTCCTCGTCGTCAATGTAGTGCCTACGCAGCTTGTCGACGTAGGAGTGCTGGTGAAGCCACAGCTTCCGTGCAGGTCGGCCGCGCACTATCTCCTGCTCAAACCTAGCTACTAACAACCTTTCTCGACACTGAAACTCTCTTCGAAGTCACCTCCGAGGGTCCTTGGGTTCCTGACCAAGGGCAGCCCTTATCCAAGGGTCCGAGCTTGTAGAGAGAGAGAGTTACAGTAGCGGTAGATTTGTAGTAGTAGTTGTTCCGTTATCAGTGTAGTCAGAACTGTGAATACTGGGAGAGTTCTCATAGTAGGCACGGGAGGAAAGTTTCCACTCAAGCTAGAACGAACGAGAATAAGAAATTCTATATTAGTTATGCAATGAATTAAAATACCTTACTATGGCATGGCCTTAGCGAGTACATCCCGAGGGCCACTCGTCAGATGGTTCGGCCTACATTTCCGCACCAAACCACTCCCAAACCGACCCCGCAAAAATCGCAACCCTTGCCATCTTCGCCAGACATCCCTGCCTAGCGAGGATTCCCCCTAATTAATATCGTCAATTTGATTGTATCGACACACTTTGTAATCACGTTTCTCGATATTTGTTTACTTTGCGCACTCTGTAAGCTCATTTATAACACTCGGTATCAGAGCTACTTTCTTAGCATACCCTTGGGCGGAGGGGGGAGGGGGGGTGGGGGGGACAAGGATGTCCTGGAACCCAGGAGTTGCACGCCGGTCGGCCATGAGAACGTGTTAGTTACTCCTCGCCGCCATGATTTTATTGCGTGCTCCTCGGCACCGCCTGATCCTTGCCTTCAATGGTCGTGATCGACCGTACCCTCCCTCCCCCCAGGAAACGGACAGCTGTAGCTTTCCCGACGTCACAACGTGAGTTATTTCCGCTGCGTTACGGCGATTTCGTAAGTTATTTTGTGTGGCAGCTAGCGTCGTCGGACCTGCGTCAGCACCTGCACGAAAATTTCGGAGTCGTCTTCATGTGCGGCAGTTGGCGTCGTTGGCAGTTCGTCAACTTGCGCGCGGAATTTCGGAGCTTATGCTGAGAAAAGGACAGCTGGAGGAACTCGCCACGCGCTAAAGTAATTGCGTCGAAAAATATCGGCGACGAGGAGAGGCGACACGAGGACGCCCGATATGAGAGAGTCAACTGCCGTCCCGCCCAACCTGTTAAGTGCAGCGGCCTTTACTGCATTGGCGGGCGCGTCACATACGATTTCGGTAGGAATGCATGTGGACAGATGGGACTTCAGACCCGCCGACACTTACGGGCGTGGCTAAATCGCACTTAGCGGAAGTGGGGGGGCAGGCGGCGAGGGCAATTCGAGTCTGAACACCTCGGAAAGTACTCGCTCGACGATGCGTGCCTGGTGCTGTTGACAGCTGTTCGATAATTTCAAGATTGGTTTCCCCGTTCCGGAAGCCATTTCCGGGGACAGACCCAACAGCCCACGATTAAACTGTGTCCAAGGTACCACCCCTCCATTTTCGGAGGAGTGTGGTGCAGGCCGTCGGGACTCACAAGAAGAAACTGCCCGACAACTAGGCTTGCGTGACTCCGATAGAATTTGCGCCTGCACCGTGTCAAACTTATATGCTATAGTCTGTGTAGGCTGTAGTGGGGTAGTTCATATAGGGTACAACACTTTTAGGTTTCCTACTTGTACCCACCTGCTTTCTAGTTCAGTCATTCCTTCGTTCTCATTCTGACATGGTATTCTGAGCAGGTTCCCTCCGTGGGAACGTTTTGTTTAGGGCCCACCACTGAAACTGTCTTACCTGCCCGAAGCGCGTTGTCGCGCCTGCCTCTCCTGCGCCGTCGTGCGCCCTATCCTGCTGTCGCGCTAGTCGCGACCCTGCCAGAGCCGCCCGTCGCGGCCATGCCTTGTCGCCGCTCGTCGCGACCTAATCCGCCGCCCGTCGCGGCCCTGCTTTGCCGCCCGTCGCGGCCCTGCTTTGCCGCCCGTCGCGGCCCTGCTTTGCCGCCCGTCGCGGCCCTCTCTTGCCGCCCTACGTCGCGGCCCTGCCCTGCCGCCCCAAGTCGCGGCCCCTGACCTGCAGCCGCTGTCGCGGCCCTCCCTTCTACGCCGATGCGCCTGCTGCCACCGTCGCGGCCCCGCTGTCGCGCCCTGCCCTGCAGCCGCCGTCGCGCCTGCAGCACATGTCGCGGCCCTGCCTTGCCGCTGACGCACCCGCGGCCTCACCGTCGCGGCCTCACCGTCGCGGCCCTGCCTTGCAGCCGCCCCAGTTGCGGCCCTGCTCTACCGCCGCCCAGTCGCGGCCCTGCCCTGCTGCCGCCCCAGTCGCGGCGCTGACCTAATCGCCAGCTGCGGCTCTGCCCTGCACCCGCCCCTGGTAAGCACCCGCGCCGCCCAGCCGAGCCGCGTCGCTCAGCCGAGCCGCGCCGCCCTGCCGAGCCGCGCCGCCCAGCCGAGCCGCGCCGCTCAGCCGAGCCACGCCGCCCAGCCGAGCCGAGCCGCCCAGTCGAGCCGCGCCGCCCTACTGAGCCGCACTGCCCTGCCCCTGCTGCTTCTGCTGCTTCTGCTGCTACTGCTGCTTCTGCTGCTACTGCTGCTTCTGCTGCTACTGCTGCTTCTGCCGCTATGGCTAGTCGTACTGTTCTTACCTTTGATGCTGAGGGTCGTGCTGTTGACTTCGAGGTTTGGGTAGACAACCTACAGCTCTTTCTCCAGTGCGACTCCAAGGTCGGAGTCTCCCTGTTCGATCACACGTCTAGTGTCTCTCCTGCACCTGCTGCCACTGCTGACAGTACGGTTCGCTTGCAGTGGACTACTCGTGACGCTGTTGCTCGTCTTGCTGTTCGTAGTCACCTGCCGTCTGCTGAGCGCGCGCACTTTGGCCAGTACAAGACTGCAAAGTCTCTGTATGACGCTGTTGTAGCACACTACTCCTCCCCTGCCATTGCTGCTCTCAGCCGCCTCATGCTGCCGTACCTGTTTTCTGACCTTGCTGCCTTTGCCACAGTCGCTGACCTCATTACTCACCTCCGCACTAGTGACACCCGCTACCGCGCTGCGCTTCCCACTGAGTTCTGTGCCAAGAACCCCCCCCCCCCCCCCATGTACATCACTCTCTACTACCTAGTCACCCGTCTCCCTGACTCCCTCTCTTCAGTCAGGGACCACCTTCTCTCCCTTTGCCCCACTGAGCTCACCGTCGACCTGCTTGAGGAGCGCCTTACTACAGCAGAGGAGAGTATTGTTGCTGTAGGTGCTTCTCGCGGCGACCCTCGCGCCCCTTTCTTTGAGGGGTGCTCCCCCGTCCCCCTTCTCCCCTCTGTTTCTTCTGCTGCTGCTGTCGACCTCGTTGGCACTGAGGAGGTCGGGGCTGCGTCTGCTCCTAGTGGGAGGCGCCGCAACAGCAAGGGCAAGGGGGGCAGGGGTGGTGGAGGGGACGGAGGGGGCGGTGGTGGAGGCGGTGGAGGGGGTGGAGGGGGTGGTGGTGGCGGTGGGGGTGGTGGCGGGAGTGGGGGCGGCAGTGGAGGTGGTGGAGACAGTGGCAGCGGCGGTGGAGGTGGAGGCGGTGGTGGTGCTGGCCGAGGAGGTACCGCACAGCGTGGAGGCTTTGGCGGTAGCCAGCGCCAGCAGCAGCCGCGTTCCCGTGAGACCCTTTCGCCCCTGCAGCTTTGTGAGTGGTACGCTGGGCGTGGGAGGGCTAGGGGTGTTGGTCCCTGCACTTACGTTCTTCGCACAGGCGGGCGCCGTGGAGAGACGTGCGGACTGCCGCACACTTCGCAGCGCTGCTTCGGTCGCCTGACTGACGCATCGCGTGCCCAGTTTCCTGACGGCGCTGAGCTCCCCTGCTGGGGTGATCTGCTTAAGCAGAATGTTGCTATCTTTGATCTTGATTTCGATGCTATCCTTGCTGCCATGTATGCTGTGACTGGTAGTGCTGAGGGTGACTGTTACCTGTATGTTCCGCCCGACCCGGGCATTGTGGCTGCCGCTCTAGGTGCTAGTGAGTCTGCTACTCCAGGTGCTAGTGAGTCTGCTGCTCCAGGTGCTAGTGAGTCTGCTACTTCAGATACTGGTGAGTCTGCTCTCTCTGGTACTGCACCTACTGAGGCCTTGCACACCTTCACACTTGACTCAGGTGCTTCGCGCTCCTTCTTTTGCGATAGCACCACACTCACGCCGCTCAGTCGGCCGGTTGCAGTCTCCCTGGCTGACCCCTCTGGGGGCCCAGTCCTTGCGCACTCCTCCACGGTTCTACCGTGTCCTGCGGCCCCGTCGGGCTTACTGTCGGGACTCCACCTCCCCTCGTTCTCTACGAACTTGGTGAGTGGAGCTGACCTCCAGGACGTGTGGGTTGACCAGTTCACCCCGGGAGGTCAGCGTGTGACCCACTGTACTTGCTCTCGGACGGGCCACCACCTGGCCACGTTCACCCGTCGGCCTGGGTCGAGCCTGTACACACTGACTACTGCGTCTCCTCCTGTTACTGCGTCTGGCCAGGTAGCCGCGTCTGGTCAGGTGTTTGCTGCTGCGTCCAGGTCTAGTCCGGCGTCTGCCCCCTGCTCGTGTCATCCTCTGTCACACGAGACTCTTCTTTGGCACCACCGCCTTGGTCACCCCTCCCTGCCTCGTCTCCGAGGTATGGCCTCCCGTGTCCTTGTCTCAGGTCTCCCCCCGTCCCTCCCTCCCCTTCCTCCGGGGCCTGCCCCTACCTGTGTTCCTTGTGTTGAGGGCCGGCAGCGCGCCGCTCCTCACTCCTCCGAGTTTCCTCCGACAGAGGCTCCTCTGCAGACTCTCCACATGGACGTGTGGGGCCCAGCCCGCGTCCGTGGACAGGGTCACGAGCGTTACTTCCTGCTGGTCGTTGACGACTACTCGCGTTACACCACAGTCTTCCCCTTGCGCCGCAAGGGTGAGGTCACTGAGGTGTTGATCGACTGGATCCGCGCTGCTCGTCTCCAGCTCAGAGAGAGTTTCGGCTCGGACTTTCCTGTTCTGCGTCTGCACTCAGACAGAGGTGGTGAGTTTTCCTCCGACCTTCTGAGGGCTTTCTGTCGTACGGAGGGCATCCGCCAGACGTTCATGCTTCCGGCCTCCCCACAGCAGAATGGGATTGCTGAGCGTCGCATTGGCATGGTCATGGACGTCGCTCGCACGTCCATGATCCATGCGGCTACTCCCCATTTTCTGTGGCGGTTCGCGGTTCAGTACGCTGCGCATCAGATCAACCTTCAGCCTCGTGTCTCCTTGCCGGAGACCACACCTACACTGCGGTGGACGGGGAAGGTTGGTGATGCGTCTGTGTACCGTGTCTGGGGATCTCGAGCTTTTGTCCGCGATACTTCCGCGGACAAGCTGTCCTCTCGTGCTGTTCCCTGCGTTTTCCTTGGCTTCCCCCCTGACGCGCCTGGGTGGCAGTTTTACCACCCCACCTCGCGCCGTGTTCTGTCCTCTCAGGACGCCACGTTCAACGAGTCGGTCTCTTATTACCGTCTCTTTCCCTACCGCACTGCCCCTCTCCCCCCCCCCCGCCGCTCTTCCTAGCACCAGGTACTCCTCCGGTAGACCCCCTCCCCCCTCAGGGTCCTGCCCACTCAGGTGTGTCCTAGGTAGACCCTGTCGAGCCGGTCGAGGTAGCTGTCGACTCTGGTGCTGCTAGGGGTGCTGAGCCTGTGGGTGCGGGGCCTGGGGGTGGTGAGCCTGGGGTTGCTGAGTCTGGGGGTGCGGAGCCTGGGGGTGCTGGGCCTGCGCGTACTGAGCCTGGGGGTGCTGAGCCTGGGGGTGCTGAGTCTGGGGGTGCTGAGCCTGAGCGTGCTGTGTCTGGAGGTCCTTCGGGTGTCTCGTCACGGCGGGAGCCCCTCTCTCCACAGCGGCTGCGTGAGTGGTACGCTCGACGCTGTAGCCGTGCTGCTGTTACTGGAGCTGCTGGAGGTGCTGCTGGAGCCACTGGAGGTGCTGCTGGTGCTGGAGCTGCTGGAGCCGCTGGTTCTAGAGGTGCTCGTGCTGGAGGTACTGGCGCTGCTGGAGGTCCTGCTGGTGTTGGAGCCACTGGAGGTGCTGGAGCCGCTGGTCCCGGAGGTGCTCGTACTGGAGGTACTGGAGCTGCTGGGGCTGGAAGTGCTGCAGGAGTTGGAGCTGGAGGTGCTGCTGGAGCTGGTGCTGTTGGAGGTGCTGCAGCTGGTAGTGCTGCAGGAGTTGGACCTGGAGGTGCTGCTGGAGCTGGTGCTGCTGGAGGTGCTGCAGCTGGTGGTGCTGCAGTAGTTGGAGCTGGAGACCCTGGAGCAGAGGGTACTGGTGCTGTCTCTGCTGTTTCTGGAGGCGCTGCGCGGCCGCGGCCGTACTACGTTCCGCTCCTTCAGAAGGTTCTTGGCCTACCGCTTTCTACTGGTCCTCCTCCTCCTCCCTTACTGAGTCCACCGTCTGTCCAGTCGCAGTCGCAGTTATTGCCAGCCTCTCCACTGCCTGCTCCTTCTCCTTACTCTGGACCGACTAGAGGTCTTACGGAGCGTCGTGCGCCTGAGTCTCGTCCTGCGTCGCCTGAGTCTCGTCCTGAGTCGCCTGTTCGCGCTGTCCGCACTGGTCGTGTTCAGCGTCAGCGTCCTCCTCCTGTCCCTGACACTCATTATATGACTCTGCATCCTTCCACTGCTCCACAGCGTGTCCCTCTGCCGTCTCCTCCTGCGTCCTCTCTTCCTGACGGTCCGGTCCCGGAGTCTGACTCCCTTCGTGCTGCTAGTCCTACTGTCACGCGTTTTCTGGCCACTGTTGTCACTGACCCTTCTTTTGAGTCCACTGCTGCGTCTGCTCTAGTTGCTGAGCTTGTTGACTTTGCTGCCGCCTGTCGTCTAGACTACGCTGCTAGTCTTGTTGCTGAGTCTGAGTCTGTCTGTCCTCCGTCCGTCGGGGGTGAGTGTGCTCTTAGCACGGATGTCCTTGAGGACAGACAGGAGGAGTTTGAATGCTTTGCCGCTGCTTTACCTCATCTCGTGTCCATGCTGATTGCCCATGAGGGAGACCCGGATGCACCAGACATCCCGACCCCGCGCTCTTACGCAGAGGCGATAGAGGGTCCCTACTCCTCTCAGTGGTAGACAGCCATGGACGCAGAGATGGCTTCCTGGAAGTCCACAGGCACCTACGTCGACGAGGTTCCCCCACCTGGGGCGAACATCGTCAGTGGCATGTGGATTTTCAGAGTGAAGCGGCCACCGGGTTCTCCGCCTGTCTTCAAGGCGCGGTACGTTGCACGAGGCTTCAGTCAGTGAGAGGGAGTTGACTTCTTCCAGACCTTCTCCCCTACCCCGAAGATGACCACTCTTCAGGTTCTGTTGCACGTCGCCGCTCAGCGTGACTACGAGCTTCACTCTCTTGACTTCAGCACGGCTTTCCTACAGGGCAGCCTGCACGAGGAGATCTGGCTGCGCCGCCCACCTGGCTTCACTGAGTCGTTTCCTGCTGGTACCCAGTGGAGCCTCCGGCGGCCAGTCTACGGTCTCCGCCAGGCACCCCGTGAGTGGCACGACACACTGAGGACTACTCTTGCTGCTCTTGGGTTTGCTCCTTCTACTGCTGACCCGTCGCTGTTTCTACGCACCGACACCACTCTGCCGCCGTTCTACGGTCTCGTGTATGTAGACGACTTGGTCTTTGCTACTTCTGACACTGAGGGACTCGCCCACGTGAAGTCGGAGCTGCAGAAGAGACACACGTGCACAGACCTGGGTGAGCTGACAAGCTATCTTGGCTTGCGGATCACCCGGAACAGAGCACAGCGCACCATTACCCTGACTCAGTCACACATGATGCAGCAGGTCCTTCAGCGCTTCCGCTTCACGTACTCCTCGCCACAGTCCACTCCTCTGCCTACCGGTCACTCGCTCTCAGCTCCACCTTCGGACGAGTCCGTAGAGCCGAGTGGCCCGTATCCAGAGCTTGTGGGCTGCCTCATGTACCTGATGACCTGCACTCGACCTGACCTTGCCTACCCTCTTAGCATCCTAGCACGCTATGTCGCTCCTGGCAGACACAGGAAGGAGCACATGGATGCCGCTAATAGGGTGTTGCACTACTTGTGCAGTACGTCGGGCATGGGGCTCGTGCTTGGAGGACGAGCTCGAGTTGTCCTCACTGGTCACGCAGACGCTTCTTGGGCTGACGACTTGGCTACGCAGCGGTCGTCACAGGGTTACACCTTCAGCCTTGGCTCCGGCTCTGTTTCTTGGCGGTCTACCCGCTCTTCTTCTGTTCTCAGCTCCAGTTGTGAGGCTGAGATCTACGTAGGGGCCATGGCTGCACAGAAGTTACGCTGGCTCACCTACCTGCTGACCGACCTGGGAGAGCTGCCTCGTTCTCCTCCAGTGCTGTACGTCGACAACAAGGCCATGATTGCCTTGTGTCAGGAGCACAGACTGGAGCACAGGACGAAGCACATCGCTCTGCGCTACTTCCTTGCTCGAGAGTTGCAGCAGCGTGGTCATCTTCGTCTTGCTTACGTGGCCACTCAGGCCAACACTGCTGATGTCTTCACCAAGGCACTCCAGCCTTGTGATCATCAGCGTTTCTGTACTGTTCTAGGCCTTGTACCTACTGTGCCTCACTTGCTTACTTCTTGACTCTGCTTATACTGTGATCTCTATACATATACCTGCATGCTTACACTTGCTAGATTGTGATCACTGTATTGCTTGTTCTCCTTTATATAACTCTGCATGTGAACTGGCCTTGTGGCCATTTGCTTGTGCTCGGAATGCGTGGTGACGTTGTGATCCACCCTGAGCTTGCTTTGCCTCTCTTGACCGGTCTTGTGACCTCTTGTTCTCCCCCACTTTGCCTATGGGGGTGTGTCAAACTTATATGCTATAGTCTGTGTAGGCTGTAGTGGGGTAGTTCATATAGGGTACAACACTTTTAGGTTTCCTACTTGTACCCACCTGCTTTCTAGTTCAGTCATTCCTTCGTTCTCATTCTGACACACCGTAGCCGGATTATCGCGCGAAGGCGATTTCGACATTATACTTCATCCGACAAAAGCGGACGCTGGGGGAACGGTGGTTCGCGATATTGTTGGGGGATAAGAAAAAAAAAAAAAAAAAAAAGAGGGTGCTTTTGCAATTCTTGTAGTGCGGTTGAGCTGATGGGGGGCTTCGCCTGAAGGGTCGCTTCTACGTAAAAAGGGGCTTGGCAATAATCGCTTTGGTAGGGATACCTAGGACCTGTTGGTTGGTGTTTAACTACACACCTCAGGGAATTCCTCAAAAAGAGTGTGGGATCAGCCGAAACTCTGAAATTACATGCCGACAGCGAGCGATAGGTGAAACGTCTGCAAAGCACCGATAGGAGAAACGTGGTGATATTTAAACAATATCACTAGGGGCAGTTCGAAAGCGGATCGACGGCGTTGATTCTCGCTAGGTTCCATGGGTTTCGGTCTCGGAATAACCCAGGTCTGGTCCCCGGTTCCAGATTATACCCACACACTGGGGTCTGGGGACTGACTGAAATAGCTGGTGACCAAGTGGGCGGCTATATTACGACCGAAGATTTCGGAGGACAACCTCGCCCGCACCCTACGATGAGAGGGGTGTATTTTCTGCTACGACATTTACGGACATTAGGCGAGAACTTACCGGTATAGGCGAGGAGCACCGACAATTTCGTGGGAGATCGTCGCTTGGTTAAAAGCGCGCAATGCCGACGTGGAGAAAATATTGAATAATATTTGTGGAGGTTTCAGGGATACGAACGACATTGATGGCAAAATTTTGGTGGAAGCAACGGCATAATTGGGAAAACAAGAGGCAGTTGTTTTTCATCCCTGCCTGAAGGACATCGGCGAGTTCCGACAAAAATCTCAGCGAGTCTCGACAAACATGCCGGAGGTGCTGACGTCATTTGACCTTGACGGAGGGTTCGCCAATATTTGCTGGAGTTACATTCGACCAGGTCACTCACCGACGACCATCGCAAACTCTCGAACAATTATTTGCCACCAATCGACTTCCTCGACGACTTTTCTTAACACCTCTTATTTCACGGTCAGACGATTTCAGGACGCGACCATTCCAACTCTGCAAACGACAAAATATCTAACTCGACCCGCCTACGACAAACGCCATTCAATTTGCCTACGTCAAATGCTGCCAGCTAGTTCTGCTGAAGCCTTCGCATGATTCTGGTTGTATGAGGACAAAACGGACAACACACGTTCTTGCAAACTCTTTCGTTGCAGACTTTGGGGTATACCATCGGGTCACATCTGGTTTCGCCACCTAATTCATCACCGACACCATTTCGCCTGCACATCACCACTAAAAATTTTTAGTTTGGCTTCACACTGTGTAGTTATTTTCAAGCTCGCGGAGCTGCAACAATTTATGGACCGTTTTCTTGGATGGGGGAAGAATGTGCGTTGCATTGTTTTTTCCTTGGCATAATTTTCGACTTCGTCAGTTTCCTACAGCTCGACGGACGACCGCCATCGCGTCATTGAAATCGACGGTGTTTGATCCAGCGCGATTCAATTTCACGTCAGCAGGTTCCCACCAAAATCGCGTCAGTTGCGACTGTCAGATTGACATCTGAATTCATCAACGGCCCACATTCCAACCTTCGGTTCGGTTTGGTCAAGACCAAAGTCATCCGTCAGATCGAGATCTACATTCATCAACAGCCGCCGGATTCACCCGGACTGAAGATCTATGGCATTCTTTGTGAAAAGTTGAAGTTGAACCAGTAGTTTCATTAGGTAACAAACAAGCATGCATAGATGGAAGAGAAGCTTGGAAGGGAAAAGGGCGGAAGGTAGAACTTGGGGGAGTGGGCCAACCTATGGCCCATAGGGTTGAGTTGGCCTCACTTGGGGAAGTGAGGAACCCAATGGCCCATTGGGTTGGGTTGACCACACTTGGGGAAGTGGGGCAACCTATGGATGGTGCTGGAATTGTCACACCTGGGGGTAGGGCAGCGCCGAGGAGCGCCCAGCTCAGCTAGAAGATAGCAGAGCCAGCGAGACTCCTGAGCAGCTATGGTGCCAACGTCGAGCTCAGCCTCGCAGGAGCAGAGAGCGATGGCAGAGGAGCGCGTGGAGCGTCAGCTGGCGAGGCCGCTCCCCAAGGTGAAGCAATAGCCCTGAGAGGAGCGGCGATCTGGCTGCGCGTCCGCCTAGGAGGAGTCACTGAAGCCCGAGAGGAGAGGAGGGGATGGGCCGCCAAGGGTAAGGACATGGTCCTGGGTCCCGCGAAGGTAGCGGAGGACCCGCTTGGCAACCTTCCAGTGCGCCTCGGTGTGGCGGCCAGTGCCAACGAAGCGAGCGAGCACACTGATGGGGTAGGCAAGGTCGGGGCGGGTGCACATCATGGCGTACATCAGCGACTCGACGAGCTCGGCATAGGGGTGAGGGGAGGAGGAGGGAGAGGTGGGTGGGGCGAGCTGGTGGCCGAAAGGGAGGGGGAGTGGACATGGGCTTGGCCTGCGCCATCTTCGACCAGAAATCCTTGGCCCAAGTCTGCGTGAAACCCTTGGCGCAGTAGCGAGCCTTGTAGACCGGCTCCTCGCCTGGCAGCTGCTTCACCCGAAAGACTCGCTTGCCCGCAACAAGGTTGGCGCCGGCTGGCAGGGGGACGCCAACAAAGGATTCGTTGCGAATGAACGCCTCACACTCCATGAAAATCGCTGCTATCCACTTCTCAGCATCAGGGCAGGTGATAGCCTCCTGGAAGGTGGTGGGAGTGAAGATGGTGGGGGATGAGGTGGCGCCAAGGACGGGAAAGCCGAGGAAGTCAAGGTTGAGGGAGGCAAGGAAAGGGGTGTGCAGCTGAATGTTGAGGAACTCCTCATGGGAGTCCTCAAGGAGCTGAATGGAGGAGGGAGGAGGGGTACCAAGGACATCGTCCAGGGAGTGGGTGTGCATGCGAGGGAGGAGGAAAGGGGAAGAGCGGGAAGTTGCTCAGTGGTGCTGCTGCTGCTGCTGTAGCTGCTGCCCCTGCGGCTGTAGCTGCTGTCCGTGCTGCTGGTGCTGCTGCTGCTACTGCCCCTGCTGCTGCTGCCGCTGCCCTTGCTGGTGTTGTTGCCCCTTCTACTGCTGCTGCTGCTGCTGCTGCCCCCGCTGCTGCGGCTGCTGACCTAGCTGCTGCTGCTGCTGCTGGCCCTGCTGCTGCTGCGGCTGCTGCCCCTGCTGCTGCTGTGGAGGAGGGGGAGAGTGAGAGGAGGAGGGAGAGGGGGGAGGGGGTGCAGCTGAGTGGGCTGGGGAGGCGGGTGCGGCAGGGTTGTAGATGTCGGCAGAGGAGGAAGGCGTGAGCGGGGCGGCGACAGGAGGGAGGAGAGGTGCAGGAGGGAGGAGAGGTGGGAGGACGGTGTCGGTCCAAGCGAGGGGACGAGAGGGAGGTGGGAGAGGGTCAGGGGGAGGAGTGGAGTAGTAGGGGATGGACTCGTCGAAGACGACATCAATGCTGCGGATGAGACAACCGGAAGGAGGGTGGAGGAAGAGGTAGCCCGAGGAATCGCGATTGTGCCTGAAGTAGGCACACTCCAGGGCACGAGGCGCGAGCTTGCCAGCAGCACGGGAGCGATCAGCCGGGGGGATGAGGACGAACGCCTTGCAGCCCCAGTCGCGAAGGCCGGCAGCGTCAGGCTTGGCCTTGGACCAGAGTTCTGTGGGGGAGGAGGAGGAATGCTGAGGGTGGGAGCGGAGATTGAGTAGGAGGGCGGCATGAAGGAGGGCACAGCTCCAGAGGGAAGGAGGGGTGGAGGCGTGAGCAATAAGGCAACGAGCAATCTTGGTGATCTCACGAATGCGACTTTCAGCGATGCCGTTTTGCTGAGGGGAGTGGGGAAGGGTGGAGGTCTGCTGAATGCCATATGTTTTGCAGTAAGTGGAGAGAGTATTATTGATGATCTCCCCCCCACCGTCAAGGTGAAGGGGGCCAATGGGGCGTTTGAAGTGAGTGCGGCACTGCTAAGCCCAGTTGATGACCACAGCCGGCACCTGGTCTTTCGTGTGAAGGAAAGAGACGGTGGAGTACCGACTGTGGTCGTCGACGAGGACGAGCATGTACCGATGCCACTGACGGGAGCGGATGGGATAGGGGCCCCAGAGATCCATGTGAACAAGATCAATGCGGGGGGCGTCGAAGGTGGGGTGACTGTGATGGGGGGACTGTTTGAGTTTGTCATGAATGCATGATGGGCATGGGGGAGCAGGGGAGGAGGGGAGCGGAGGTAATGTGGGAGGAAGGCTGTCAAGGTGACCAGAGGTGACGGTGGTGCGAAGCGCGGCGAAGTTGGGATGGCCGAGTCTGTGATGCAAAAGCACGGCAGGGTGGGAGAGGGCAGTAGAGGAGGAGGGGGATGGAGTGGGGGAGGAGGAGGGTGGAGAGGACGAGGAGGATGGAGTAGGGGAGGAGGATACTTGAGGGGGAGGGGGGGGGGGGGGGGGGGGGACCTGTGGAAGTGCCAGCACGAATGGTGACGTGACAATAGGAGGGACGGGGTATGCGGAGCGTGTAAAGGCGAGTGCGTGGGCAAAGGGGAATGCGCATGAGGAAGCGACCAGATGCAGTGTGGTAGAGATCACAGTAGGAAGCATGGCCTTGGTAAATGGTGGTAATACCAGCGGCTTGGAGCTCACGGTGGGATAGGAGGTTGTTGCGTATGGTAGGGATGTGGAGACCTGTGACTGTACTAGATGGGAAAGCGGTGCAAGGAAAAGTGGAGAGGTGAGTGCAGGGGATGGAAAAACTGGTGTCGGCACCATGAACCTGGGTGGGAAGAGGTAGGGAGGTGAGGGTGCCAGCGTCCTTTAATGCAGCTTCTGTGGCCCCACTTTCAAGGACAAAGTATAGGGTGGGGTAGGAAGGAGGGGGGGGTGACACGGAGTTCTGGAAAAGCGTCTCATTGGTAGCAGAGGGATACATGGAAGCGACTGACTGTGCAACAGCAACATGACCAAGGAAACTGCCCTGGGTGTCAGGGACACTGGGGAGGGCAGAGGGGAGGGGACCCCAGAGGGAGAGAGCAGGGGAGGCATGAGATGCCATGGCCGCTGTGCCAAAGGCCATCGGCTGCTGCTGCTTCTGGAAGTACTGCTGCTGCGGCTGCTGCTGCGGCTGGAGGTACTGCAGCTGCTGCTGCTGCTGGAAGTACTGCTGGTGCTGCTGAAACTGCTGCAACTGGGAAGGGGGGGAGGGAGTGAGCAGGCAGAGGTGAGCAGGGAGGAAGGAGGGGAGGGTCTGAATGTCCACTAGTGAGGGGCGAGGGGTAGCAGAGGACCAGCGGGGAGGGGTGCCAATGTTGTCGCGATCAAACCAGGCGTCATTGAGCGCCTTGAAACACGTGGCAGGAGGGTGGTTGGTCTGGCCACAGGGGGTGCCCGCGCGGGGACCATGACGGCGGACATACGAGTAGGGAGGGAGAGTGCCAGGGCGGCCCCCACGGCTCCAAGTGCCACCAGCACCAGCGGGACCTCCAGTACCTCCAGTGGTGGCACCACCAGCACCACCACCATCACCTCCACCACGGCCTCCACGGCCACCATCACCGCCACCACCCCCACCACGACGGCCGCCACCACCACCTCTGCCCACTTCACCACCTCCTCCGCCGTTGCGACCACCCTGGTTGCGCGGCTGCGTGACATTGAGGGAGGTGGAGGAGGAGGACTGAGGGGTGGTGAGGTTGACAATGGGAGTGCGGACTTTGACCTCCGTGTCAATGATCTACTGGACCACCGAGTTGAGGCCAGCCATGGGTTTTGCCTCGGTGAAGGCGTGCGGATGGGACTCCTAGTGCGGGGTGAGGTTGAAGAGCAGGCGATGAATCTGCAGCGGCTCGGGGAGGGCAGCCTGACGAGCGCAAGGCGATCCGCTACCTCCTGCATGTGCCCCACGTAGTCGACTGTGCGTCACAGGTGGCGAGGGGATTGTAGCTGGAGGGTCGTCCCTTTGGAAAAAAAACTGGATGAGGGGAGGTAAGGCCTAGGTAATTTTTTTGCTTTGATACCGTGTGAAAAGTTGAAGTTGAACCAATAGTTTCATATGGTAACAAATAAGCATACATAGATGGGAGAGAAGCTTGGAAGGGAAAGGGAGGAAGGTGGAACTTGGGAGAGTGGGCCAACCTATGGCCCATAGGGTTGGGTTGGCCTCACTTGGGGAAGTGAGGCAACCAACGGCCCATTGGGTTGGGTTGACCACACTTGGGGAATTGGGGCAACCTATGGCCCAATGGGTTGGGTTGGCGTCACTTTGGGAAGTGAGGGACCCTATGGCCCATTGGGTTGTAGTTGGGGGCTCCAACACTTGTGGGTTTGATTGGCACCCCAACATGCAAGTCTACACCCAATGTTGGGTGTAGTCCCAACCCTATTGTACACCACATGCGGTGAACAGGCACACATAAGACTTAGCATGCTACAATGTACTTCTAACATTCTTGTTATTGAAGGACCCTTCTAGGTACAGGGAGGTCTTACTTGGAAGGTGGGAGAGTGTAAGGAATTATCATTCCTTACTGTAGCATGACCTTAGAGAGTACATCCCGAGGGCCACAAATCAGATGGTTCGGCCTACATTTTCGCACCAGACCACTCCCAAGTCGCCCCTGCACCAATCGCAACCCTTCAGAGCCATCTCCGCCCGACGCCCCCGCCTAGCTAGGATTCACTCTATTTAATCCCGTCAATTTTCATTGTATCGAAACACTTTGTAATCTTATTCTCGATATTCGCTCATTCATAACAGATTCTAAGCTGTCCTAGTCTTAACTGTTTCAACTTCTCTACTTGTTCCAATTGTTATCGTAGCGCAAACACTTTCGCGTCTCCCCCCTTTTTACTTTTGAACTTGGCGGGCTTGCAATTTCGCCGGCGAAACATTTATAATGTTTGCGCGGGTTTCTTCCGACGGTCTTGATCTTCGCACCCATTTTGAAACGGTTCAGATCAGCCCGTTCGAAAACGGTTTAGGGAGTAACTCCGTGCTCGATCCGTCAGTCTATTCAATAAGTCATACATACAAGCTTGCCATTCAAGCAGGTATCAGCCATATTAACCTTCAGGTGGTGCGAACTTGGTGATGATCACTTTGTGCGAGCATCACTCAATCGGAGCCTCGAAAAGTGGTGGCACGAGAAAATGTGAGCTCGCCACCGAATTCGTCGCACAGGCAATAGCAACAAACCACCAACACACTGGTAGCGCAGACCAGCAACGAAACTCACTTTGTGAGCAGAATCCAATGCTGTGATTGGCCCTGAGAAACACCCAAACTCGAACTTGCACCTTGAGCAGCACCACCCAAACTCGAACTTGCATGTTGAGCAGCAAATTGCAATCCTATTTATTGAAGGTTGTGGGCTGAAAATTGACTTCGGCCCTCCCATGTGAATCAAGAAAACAGGAATGCAATGACTAAGTGAAAGTTGGGTACAAAAAGGCAAACCCTAGGAAACTGTACCCCATATGTGCTACCCCACTATAGCCTACAGTAACTATGTCAAATAACTCTGACACACCCCCATAGGCAAAGTGGGGGAGAACAAGGGGTCACAAGACCAGTCAAGCAAAGCAAAGCAAGCTCAGGGTGGATCACAAAGTCACCACACATTCCGAGCACAAGTTCAAGGCCACAAGGCCAGTTCACATGCAGGATTACATATATATATAAGGCTAAACAAGCAAGAGCAGGAGTATATATATATGCAACAGTACAAACAAGGTCAAGAGGTGAGCAAGTGAGGCAAGGTAGGCACAAGACCCAGCTGAGTACAGAAGCGCTGATGATCACAAGGCGCAAGTGCCTTGGTGAAGATATCAGCAGTGTTGGCCTCAGAGGCCACGTACGCA
Organism: Closterium sp. Naga37s-1; assembly: GCA_947471745.1. Lineage (NCBI taxonomy): Eukaryota > Viridiplantae > Streptophyta > Zygnematophyceae > Desmidiales > Closteriaceae > Closterium > Closterium sp. Naga37s-1. The sequence continues at coordinate 1,047,836 of CANJKZ010000008.1, forward strand.
AGTCGCAGCTGACCACGCTGCTGTAGCTCACGAGCAAGGAAGTAGCGAAGAGCAATGTGCTTCGTTCTGTGCTCCAGTCTCTGCTCTCGACACAAGGCCAGCATGGCCTTGTTGTCTACGTAGAGCACTGGAGGAGAACGAGGCGGCTCTCCGAGGTCAGTCAGCAGGTAGGTGAGCCAGCGAAGCTCCTGTGCAGCCATGGCCCCGGCGTAGATCTCAGCCTCGCAACTGGAGCCGAGAACAGAAGACGAGCGAGTAGCCCGCCACGAAACAGAGCCGGAACCAAGGCTGAAGGTGTAACCCTGTGACGACCGCTGCGTAGCCTGGTCGTCAGCCCAAGAAGCGTCTGCGTGTCCAGTGAGGACCACTGGACTCTGCCCTCCAAGCACAAGCCCCATGCCCGATGTACTGCACAAGTAGCGCAACACCCTCTTCGCTGCAGCCATGTGCTCCGGTCTGTGTCTCCCAGGAGCAACATAGCGTGCAAGAATGCTAAGAGAGTATGCAAGGTCAGGTCGTGTGCAGGTCATCAGGTACATGAGGCAGCCAACAAGCTCTGGGTACAGGCCACTCGACTCTACGGACTCATCCGAAGGCAGAGCTGAGAGCGAGTGGCGAGTAGGCAGAGGAGTGGCCTGAGGCGAGGAGTACGTGAAGCCGAAGCGCTGAAGGACCTGCTGCACCATGTGTGACTGAGTCAGGGTAATGGTGCGGCGTGCTCTGTCCCGGGTGATCTGCAAGCCAAGGTAGCTGCGCAGTTCACCCAGGTCTGTGCACGTGTGTCTCTTCTGCAGCTCAGACTTCACGTGGGCGAGTCCAGCAGTGTCAGCTATGGCAAAGACCAAGTCGTCGACGTACACGAGGATGTAGAACGGCTGCAAAGAAGTGTCGGTGCGCAGAAACAGCGACGGGTCGGCAGTAGAGGGAGCAAACCCAAGAGCCGCAAGTGTAGTCCTCAGTGTGTCGTGCCACTCACGCGGTGCCTGGCGGAGACCGTAGACTGGCCGCCGGAGGCTCCACTGGGTGCCAGGAGGAAAAGACCCAGTGAAGCCAGGTGGGCGACGCAGCCAGATCTCCTCGTGCAGGCTGCCCTGCAAGAAAGCAGTGCTGAAGTCAAGAGAGTGCAGCTCGTAGTCGCGGTGAGCAGCTATGTGCAGCAGTACCCGAAGAGTGGTCATCTTCGGGGTGGGAGAGAAGGTCTGAAAGTAGTCAACTCCCTGCCGCTGACTGAAGCCACGAGCCACGTAACGCGCCTTGAAGACAGGCGGAGAACCCGGCGGCCGCTTCACCCTGAAAATCCACATGCCACTGACGATGTTCGCCCCAGGCGGGGGAACCTCGTCAACGTAGGTGCCTGTGGACTTCCAGGAAGCCATCTCTGCGTCCATAGCTGCCTGCCACTGAGAGGAGTAGGGACCCTCTATCGCCTCCGCGTAAGAGCGCGGAGTCGGGATGTCAAGTGCATCCGGGTCTCCCTCAGGGGTAAGCAGTACGGACACGAGATGAGGTGAAGCAGCAGCCAAACACTGGAACTCCTCCTGCCTGTCCTCAAGGACGTCCGTGCCAAGGGCACACTCACCCCCGACGGACGGAGGACAGACAGACTCAGACTCAGCAACAAGACTAGCAGCGTAGTCTAGACGACAGCGAGCAGCAAAGTCGACGAGCTCAGTAACTAGGGCAGACGCAGCAGTGGACTCAAAGGAAGGGTCAGTGACAACAGTAGCAAGGAGACGCGTGACAGTAGGACTGGCAGCACGAAGAGAGTCCGACTCCGGGTCAGGAAGAGCAGGAAGAGAGGACTCAGGAGGAGAAGGCAAAGGGGCACGCAGAGGAGCAGTGGACGGACGCAGAGACATCCGGTGCGTGCCAGGGACAGGAGGAGGACGCTGACGCGAACCACGACCACTAGTGCGAGAGGCACGGACAGGCGACGCAGGGCGAGACGCAGGCTCACGACGCTCAGCAAGACCTCCAGTAGGACCAGTGTAGGGAGAAGGAGCGGGCAGTGGGGAGGCCGGCTGTAACTGTAACTGTGACGGGACAGGCTGTGGACACTCTAAGGGAGGAGGAGGACCAGTAGAAGGCGGGAGACCAAGAACCTGCTGAAGGAGCGGAACGAAGTACGGCCGAGGCCGTGTGGCGACTCCAGACACAGCAGGGACAGCACCAGTACCCCCAGCGGCAGCACCAGCGCCAGCAGTACCTCCAGCTCCAGCACCCCCAGCAGGACCGCCTCCAGGACCGACAGCAGTAGCCTCAGCGCCAACACCCTCAGCAGCTCCAGCTCCAGTCGTACCCGCAGGCCCAGCAGCTCCAGTACTCCCAGTACGAGCACCTCCGGGACCCGCGGCACCAGCACCCTCAGCATCCGAAGAACCTCCAGCTCCAGCAGCACGCCTCCAGCGCCGGGCAAACCACTCGCGCAGCTCCTGTGGAGAGAGTGCCTCCCGTCGAGACGAAGCACCCGGAGAACCTCCAGGCTCAGCACCGCCAGACGCCACACGAGCAGGCCCAGCTCCCTCAGGCTCCGCACCCCCAGGCTCAGCACCTCCAGGTGTAGCACCCCCAGGCGTAGCACTCCCAGGCTCAGCACCCCCAGGCTCAGCACCCCCAGTAGTAGCACCCCCAGGCTCAGCACCCTCAGGCTCAGCACCCCCAGTAGTAGCACCCTCAGGCTCAGCACCCCCAGGCATAGCACCCACACGCTCAGCACCCCCAGAGTCAGCACCCCCAGGCTCAGCACCCTCAGCAGCACCAGAGTCACCAGTAACCTCGACAGGCTCGACTGCGTCTACCTGGGACACACCTGAAGGGGGTCTACCGGGGGGGGACCTGGGACAAGGAAGAGCGGTGGCGGGGGGAGGGACGGAGTGCGGTAGGGGAAGAGGCGGTAGTAGGGGACCGACTCGTCAAACGTGACGTCCTGGGAGGACAGAACACGGCGAGAGGTGGGGTGGTAGAACTGCCACCCTGGCGCGTCAAGGGGGAAGCCAAGGAAGACGCAAGGAGCAGCACGAGGGGACAGCTTGTCCGCAGACAAGTCGCGGACAAACGCCCGAGATCCCCAGACACGGAACGCAGACGCATCGCCAACCTTCCCCGTCCACAGCAAAGCTGGGGAGGTCTCCGGCATGGAGACCCTGGGGTGAAGGTTGATCTGATGCGCCGCGTACCGAACCGCAAACGGCCACAGAAAATGGGGGGCAGCCGCATGCATCATGGACGTACGGGCGACATCCATGATCATGCCAATGCGGCGCTCAGCAATCCCATTTTGCTGTGGAGAGTCCGGAAGCGTGAAGGTCTGGCGGATGCCTCGTGCACGACAGTAGGCTCGCAGAAGGCCAGAGGAGAACTCTCCACCTCTGTCAGAGTGCAGACGCTGAACAGGAAAGTCCGAGCCGAAGCTCTGCCTGAGCTGGAGACGAGCTGCGCGGATCCAGTGGATCAACACCTCAGTGACATCACCCTTGCTGCGCAAGGGGAAGACTGTGGTGTAACGCGAGTAGTCGTCAACCACCAGCAGGAAGTAGCGCTCGTGACCCTGTCCACGGACGCGGGCCGGGCCCCACACGTCCATGTGAAGCGTCTGCAGCGGGGCCTCTGTCGGAGGAAACTGGGAGGAGTGAGGGGCAGCCCGCTGCCGCCCCTCGACACAGGGGACGCAGGTAGGGCCAGGCCCCGGAGGAAGGGGAGGGAGGGACCGGGGAAGACCAGAGACAAGGACACGGGAGGCCATGCTTCGGAGACGAAGCAGGGAGGGGTGACCAAGGCGGTGGTGCCAGAGGAGAGTCTCGTGAGACAGGAGGCGACACGAACAGGGGGCAGACTCAGGACCAGACCTGGACGCTGCAGCAAACACCTGACCCGACGCAGCTACCTGACCAGACGTAGTGACTGGAGGAGACGCAGTGGTCAGGGTGTACAGGCTCGACCCCGGCCGACGGGTAAACGTGGCCAGGTGTCGGCCTGTCCGAGCGTCCGTGCAGTGGGTCACCCGCTGACTCGCAGGAGTGAACTGGTGAACCCCCGCATCCTGTAGGTCAGCACCACTCACCAAGTTCGTAGAGAACGAGGGAAGGTAAAGACCAGACAGGGTGCCAGAGGGGGCCGCCGGACACGGGAGGACAGTGGAGAAGTGAGCAAGGACAGGACCCCCAGAGGGGTCTGCCAGAGAGACTGCAACTGGCCGGCTAAGCGGCGTGAGTGTGGTGCGGTCTCGAAAGAAGGAGCGAGAAGCCCCCGAGTCAAGGGTGAAGGTGTGGGAGGCCGAAGCCGACGCAGAACCTGAGAGAGCAGACTCACCAGCACCTGAGGGAGCAGACGCACCTAGAGCAGCAGCCTCGCTAGCACCTAGAGCAGCAGCCTCACCAGTACCTAGAGCAGCAGTCTCAATGCCCGGGTCGGGCGGAAAACACCGGTAACAGTCACCCTCATCACTAATAGTCACAGTATACATGGCAGCAAGAATAGCATCAAAGTCAAGGTCAAAGACAGCCACACCCGCCCTAGACAGCTCACCCCAGCGGGGGATCTCAGTGGCCTCAGGAAACTGGTGACGCCAAGCGTCCGTCAGGCGGCCAAAGCAGTGCTGGGTGGAGTGCGCACCCCCGCACTGCTCACCCGCGCGGTCGCCGGTGCGGAGGACGTAGGCGCACGGACCAGTACCCCCACCCCTCTGGCGTGCAGTGTACCACTCACGGAGCTGCTGAGGGGAGGGGATGTCACGAGTGCGCTGCTGCTGCTGCTGCTGCTGCTGGCGCTGACCACCACCGGAGCCGACCCTCTGCGCAGCGCCACCCCGACCAGCTCCACCTCCTCCGCCGCCTCCTCCTCCACCGCCGCCACCTCCGCTCCCTCCGCCACTGCCGCTGCCGCCTCCGCCTCCACTGCCGCCACCGACACCTCCACCCCCGCCACCACCCCCACCGCCACCCCCACCTCCTCCACCGCCTCCACTGCCGCCTCCACCGCCCCCGCTAGCTCCTCCAGCGCCCCTGCCCCCCTTGCCCTTGCCAGGGCGGCGTCTCCCGCTAGGGGTAGACGCCGCACCGACCGACTCAAGCCCAACGAGGTCGGCCGCAGCAGCCGAGGCAACAGAGGGCAAAAGGGGGGAGGGGGAACACCCCTCAAAGATGGGGGTGCGAGGGTCACCACGAGAGGCTCCTACAGCTACTATGCTCTTCTCTGCTGCTAGGAGGGACTTCTCGAGGAGGTCAACGGTGAGAGTGGTGGGGCAAACTGAGAGGAAGTGGTCCCTGACTACGCGAAGGGAGTCAGGGAGCCGGGTGACTATGTAGTAGAGGGTGATGTACATGGGGGGGGGGTTCTTGGCGCAGAACTCAGCAGGAAGCGCAGCGCGGTAGCGAGTGTCACTAGTGCGTAGGTGCGTAATGAGGTCAGCGACTGTGGGAAAGGCAGCAAGGTCAGGGAAGAGGTACGGTAGCATGAGGCGACTCAGTGCAGCAGTGGCAGGGGAGGAGTAGCGTGCAACTACAGCGTCGTACAAGGTCTGAGCACTCTTGTACTGGCTAAAGTGCGCACGCTCAGAGGTAGGCAGGTGGCGACGCACAGCAAGACGTGCAGCAGCATCGCGCGTGGCCCACTGGGAGCGAACAGTTGCGTCAGCATCAGTGGCGGGGGCAGGAGAGGCACCAGAAGTGAGGTCAAAGAGGGAGAGGCCGTCTGCCCTATCGCACTGTAAGAAAAGCTGCAGGTCATCTATCCAGACGTCAAAGTCAATGGCCCGACCCTCAGCGTCAAAAGCGAGGACACTAGGGGTAGCCATGACAGCAGTAGACTAGCAGCGCAAACAGTGGGGTGAGGGCAGTGCTGTGAGAGAGGCGCTGCTCTTACCGGACAGGGCGGCTCGGGCGGCTCGGCTGCAGGGCGGCTCGGCGACGCGGCTGCTGGGCGGCTCGGCTGCTGGGCGGCTCGGCGGCTCGGCTGCTGGGCGGCTCAGCGGCTCGGCTGCTGGGCGGCTCGGCGGCTCTGCTGCTGGGCGGCTCGGCTGCTGGGCGGCTCGGCGGCTCGGCTGCTGGGCGGCTCGGTGGCTCAGCTGCTGGGCGGCTTAGCGGGGCCGCTGAGAGGGCCGCGTCAGGGGCCGCTGGGAGGAGGCGGCGGGGCCGCTGAGAGGAGGCGGCGGGACCGCTGAGAGGAGGCGGCGGGGCCGGAAAGGTAGGTGGCGGGGCCGCGTCAGGGGCCGCGGCAGGGGCCGCGTCAGGGGCCGCGGCAGGGCGCCGCGTCAGGGGCCGCGTCAGGGCGCCGCCAGGGGCCGCGGCAGGGCCGCATCAGGGCCGCGTAAGGGGCCGCGGCAGGGGCCGCGTCAGGGGCCGCGTCAGGGCCGCGTCAGGGCCGCGGCAGAGCCGCGTCAGGGCCGCGTCAGGGGCCGCTTCAGGGCCGCGGCAGGGGCCGCAGCAGGCCGCGTCAGGGCCGCGTCAGGGGCCGCGGCAGGGCCGCGTCAGGGCCGCGGCAGGGGCCGCGTCAGGGCGCCGCGTCAGGGGCCGCGTCAGGGCGCCGCCAGGGGCCGCGGCAGGGCCGCGTCAGGGCCGCATCAGGGCCGCGGCAGAGCCGCGTCAGGGCCGCGTCAGGGGCCGCTTCAGGGTCGCGGCAGGGGCCGCGGCAGGCCGCGTCAGGGCCGCGTCAGGGGCCGCGGCAGGGCCGCGTCAGGGCCGCGGCAGGGGCCGCGTCAGGGCGCCGCCAGGGGCCGCGTCAGGGCCGCGTCAGGCGCCGCCAGGGGCCGCGTCAGGGCGCCACCAGGGGGCGCGTCAGGGGCCGCGATAGGGCGCCGGCAGGGGCCTCGTCAGGGCGCCGCCAGGGGCCGCATAGGGGGCGCGTGGGAGGCGGCGTAGGGGCCGCGTAGGGGCAGCGTAGGGGCCGCTAAAAAAAAAATTTAGGGCAGGGCGCAATGTGCGCGGGCAGCTAAAAAAAAAAATTCTTATGGTGGGCCCTTAGGAAGGAACGGTCCCATGTAGGAACCCGCTCTATACCATGTGAATCAAGAAAACAGGAATGGAATGACTAAGTGAAAGTTGGGTACAAAAAGGCAAACCCTAGGAAACTGTACCCCATATGTGCTACCCCACTATAGCCTACAGTAACTATGTCAAATAACTCTGACATCCCACTCAGAACACCACCTTTTCCTACGTGCCTTGTGCCTTGATCACATTGGTCAAAATTAAGGCGACTGAACAGATTTCGCCCTTTGCCTCGGCTGCAATTCAAAAGCCTTGATAATCCAGTAGGGTGACAAGGTACCATAAAGAATATATAAATTGTTTGTTAAACCCAACATTTCCCTCAATATGTCTCCATGGACGGAAACCTTCGCAGCTCGATTTTGGGGATGTATTTTTTTCAGAAGCTACGTGTAGTTGCACGGATGAATCAGTATTAAATTGCATTCCTTCGCAGGGACATCATCGGAAGTTTGGACACCTGGGCGGTAATTTCATTTGCTTTTGAATGAAGGCATACATTTGATGTTTCCTTGTAATTTGAAAGCCTTGATGGATTTTGAGCTAGTGGTGAGCTAGTCTCAATGTGTTGAGTAAACTCACTCAGTCGTGATACTCAACTCATTGATACGTCTGGTGTGCATTGTACTCACATCATACAAAATGTCGTGTGTTTTTGTCAGCATTGCAATTTTCATAGCATTGTGTCTAGGTCAGGTCAAACTACAAGTAGTGGGTGTTGGGCTGAATGTAGCCCTAGGATCTTTAAGATACTAAAATCTAGTAAAATATGTTGCAGCAGAAGTGGGATTGTATGTACTGGTAATCTGAGTACAATAATTTATCATAAGAGAAAATACATAGAAACATATAGTCGTAAAAAAATACCTAGTCAGTGTCAAACATTATATGTGTTACATTATTGTAGGCTACAGTGGGTTAGCCTTTAGGGGGTTCACAACTCTAGGGTTTCATATTTGTACTCCCACTTGTTTCTAGTTCAACACTTCTTGTTTCTGACATGGCATTAAGAGCGTATGTTTAGACCTAGGATCGCTTACCTAAGGGCCCACCGTTCCGTTAGAAGCGCCCTCGAGCGCCTTCATGACTTAGCGCCCTCGAGCGCCTCTCTCCTAGTGCGCCCTCGTGCGCCTCGCTTTCTCCTACTGCCCGTGCGCAGCTCGCTAGTGCCGCACGCGGCCTTTTTTTTTAGCGTGCGTCGCCCGCTAGCAGCCCGCGCGCGGCCTTATCTGCGCGCGCGCCGACCATTAGCCGCCCGCGATGACCAGCGCCGCCCACGAGCAGCCCGCTAGCCGCCCGTCGACCGGCCCCCCTGGCCGTCCAGAGCGTTGCAGCCCCGCCCGTAGGCCGCCGCGACGCCCTCTTAGGCAGCCGCCCGCGCGCGACTACAGCCCACGCACAGCCGCGACCCGGCCGCTACAGCCACCCACACGCAGGCCCACCGTCGCGCCGTGCCGCGTAGTCCGAACCGAGCTGCGCCGCCCGACCGAGTCGCGCCGCCCGAACCGAGCCGCGCCGCCAGAACCGAGCCGCGCCGCCCTACTGTGCCCCACCTGCTACTACTGCTACTGCTGCTACTGCTCCTACTGCAACTATGGCTAGCCCTGCTTTGCTAGCTTTCGATACTGAGGGCCGCCCACTGAAGTTTGACACCTGGCTCGATGACCTGCACCTGTTCCTCCAGCTCACTGCCAAGGAGGATATTTCACTGTACGATCACGCGCTAGGACTTGCTGCTGCTCCTGCTGCTACTGCTAACAGTACTGCCCGCTCACAGTGGCAGACTCGTGACGCCCACACTCGCTTCGCTATTCGCAACTCTCTGCCGATAGATGAGCGCGAGCACTTTGGCCAGCACAAAACTGCGCATGCACTGTACACTGCTGTAGTTGCACGCTACTCCTCACCTGCCTCTGCTGCGCTAGGCCGTCTCTCACTCCCCTACCTGTTCCCAGACCTGTCCGCCTTCTCCACAGTCGCTGACCTCATCACGCACCTCCGCACTAGTGAGGCCCGCTTCCGTGCCGCTATGCCCGCTGAGTTCCTTGCCAAGAACCCCCCCCCGCTGTGGCTCACTCTCTACCACCTGGTCACCCGTCTCCCAGACTCTCTTCGTGCGGTCAGGGACCACTTCCTCGCTCGCTGCCCCTCTGAGCTCACCGTTGATCTGCTCGAGAAGGAACTGCTTGCAGCCGAAACTAGCATAGTCGCTGTAGGTGCCTCTCGTGGCAACCCCCGCACCCCTTTCTTCGAGGGGTGTTCCCCTTCCCCCCTTCTCCCCTCTGTCGCCTCTGCTGCTACTGTCGACCTCGTTGGTACTGAGCAGGTCGGGACTGCGTCCGCTCCGAGCTGGCGCCGCAGTGGCAAGGGCAAAGGGGGCAAGAAAGGTGGAGGGGAGGCGGTGGTGGGGGCGGTGGCGGCGGTTGGGGTGGTGGCGGGGCTGGAGGGGCTAGTGGCAGCAGTGGGGGTGGTGGCGGCAGCGGCGGAGGAGGTGGCCGGGGTGGGGGCGGTGGTGGTGGTGGCAGTGGACGCGGTGGCGGCAGGGGCGGTGGTGGTCGCGGTGGTGGCGGCGGAGGTGGAGGTCGTGGAGGCGCTGGCGGTGGCCAGAGCCAACAGCAGACTCCGTCGTCCCAGGAGCTTCGTGAGTGGTACTCTCAGCACGGGGGGGGGGGGGTGGCCTTAGCTGCACGTACGTCATCCGCACTGGTGACCGCACTGGCCAGACGTGTGGGAGGGCGCACACCACGTAGCGCTGCTTCTCCCGCCTTGACGACGCCTGGCGCACTCAGTTTCCTGGTGCCACTAAGCTGCCCCACTGGGCTGATCTGATGAAGAAGAACATTGATATCTATGCTCTTGACTTTGATGCTATCCTCACTGCCATGTATGTGTTGTCTACTAGTGGAGAGAGTGCCCAGTACCTGCGTGTTCCGCCCGATCCGGGCATTCGGACCAGTGAGGCTGCCGCTCTAGGTGCTAGCGCGTCTGTTGCCCTAGGTGCTGGTGAGGCTGCCGCTCCAGGTGCTTGCGTGTCTACTGCCCCAGGTGCTGGTGAGGCTGCTGCTCTAGGTGCTTGTGAGTCTCCGCCCTCTGGTACTGAGTCTACTGAGGCACTGCACACCTTCACACTGGACTCAGGTACTTCTCGCTGTTTCTTTCGTGACCGCACTGCCCTTGAGCAGCTTGCTCGGCCAGTTGCTGTGTCCCTCGCTGACCCCTCTGGGGGTCCGGTCATTGCGACCTCCTCCACTGTCCTCCCATGTCCTGCGGTTCCGTCGGGCACACTGTCAGGTCTCCACCTCCCCTCATTCTCTACGAACTTGGTGGCGGGTTGTGCGCTCCAGGACGGGGGTGTCCACCAGTTCACCCCTGCCTACGAGCGCGTGACACACTGCACGTGTGCTCGGACGGGCCGTCACCTGGCTACCTTCACTCGGCAGCCGGGGTCGGACCTGTACACACTGACCACTGAGTCCCCTCAGGTAGCTGCGTCTGCGTCTGCGTCAGGTCAGCTGTCGGCCCCCTGCTCGTGTCGCTCTCTGGCGCACGAGACCGTCCTCTGGCACCACCGCCTTGGTCACCCGTCCGTGCAGCGCCTTCGTGGCATGCACAAACGGTACCTTGTCTCTGGTCTTCCCAGGGTTCTACCTCCCCTCCCACCCTCGCCTGCTCCTCCCTGTCTTCCCTGTGTCAAGGGGCGGCAGCGCGCCGCTCCTCACTCCTCCTCGTTTCCCCCGACGACTGCTCCCCTGCAGACGCTCCACATGGACGTGTGGGGCCCAGCCCGCGTTCGTGGACAGGGTCAGGAGAGGTACTTCTTGATAGTTGTTGACGACTACTCGCGCTACACCACGGTCTTCCCCTTGCGCACCAAGGGTGAAGTCCCTGATGTTTTGATCCCTTGGATCCACGCTGCCCGTCTCCAGCTCAGCGAGAGGTTCCACTCGGACTTTCCTGTTCTGCGTCTGCACTCTGACAGAGGTGGGGAGTTTTCCTCCGACCTCTTGAGGGCCTTCTGTCAGGGGGAGGGCATTGAGCAGTCGTTCACGCTTCCGGCCTCTCCACAGCAGAATGGGGTTGCTGAGCGCCGCATTGGCTTGGTCATGGAGGTCGCTCGTACCTCCTTGATCCATGCGGCTGCCCCCCACTTTCTGTGGCCGTTTGCGGTCCGATACGCTGCGCATCAGCTCAACCTCTGGCCCCGTGTCTCCGTTCCGGAGACTTCGCCGACACTGCGTTGGACGGGAGAGGTTGGCGATGCGTCGCGTTTTCGGGTCTGGGGATATCGAGCTTTTGTTCGCGATACGTCCGCGGACAAGCTCTCCTCCCGCGCTGTTCCTTGTGTCTTCCTTGGCTTTGTCCCGGACGCGTCTGGTTGGCAGTTTTACCACGCCACCTCGCGCCGTGTCCTGCCCTCTCAGGACGTCACTTTTGACGAGTCAATGCCCTACTACCGCCTCTTCCCCTACCGCACTGCCCCGCTCCCCCCCCCCGCCTCTCTTCCTCGCGCCAGGTGCTGCTGTGGTAGACCCCCTCCCCCCTCAGGGTGCCGCTCCCTTAGGTGTGTCCCAGGTAGACCCGGTTGAGCCTGTCGAGGTAGCTGTCGACTCTCGTCCTGCTAGGGGTGCTGAGCCTGAGCGTGCGGAGCCTGGGGGTGCGGAGCCTGGGGGTGCGGAGCCTGAGGTTGCGGAGTCTGGGGGTGCTGAGCCTGGGGGTGCGGAGCCTGCGGGTGCTGAGTCTGGGGGTGCTGAGTCTGGGGGTGCTGAGCCTGGGAGTGCTACGTCTGAGGGTACTGAGCCAGAGGGTGCTGCGACTGAGCGTGCTACACCTGGAGGCGCTCTCTCCTCACAGCAGCTGCGTGAGTGGTACTTACAGTACTGCAGCCTCAGGAGAGGTGCTTCTGGAGCTAGGGGTGCTGCTGGAGCTGGTGCTCGTGCTTCCCCTCCTAGGCGGGAGCTGCCCTCTCCCCAGCGGCTCCGAGAGTGGTACGCTCGGCGCTGCAGTCTCCGGAGTGGCGCTACTAGTGTCGCGGACCCTGGAGCTCGAGCTGCTGCTGGTACTGGTGCTGCTGGTGCTGGAGCTGCTGGAGGTGCTGCTGCTGCTGGCGCTGCTGGAGGTGCTGCTGGTGCTGGTGCTGCTGGAGCTGCTGGAGGTGCTGCTGCTGCTGCTGGCGCTGCTGGAGGTGCTGCTGGTGCTGGTGCTGCTGGAGCTGCTGGAGGTGCTGCTGGAGCTGCTGGAGGTGCTGCTGGTGCTGGTGCTGCTGGAGCTGCTGGAGGTGCTGCTGGTGCTGGTACTGCTGGAGCTGCTGGAGGTGCTGCTGGTGCTGGAGCTGCTGGAGGCACTGCTGCTGCTGGCGGTGCTGCTGGAGCTGCTGGAGGTGCTTGTGCTGCTGGTGCTGGAGCTGCTGGAGCCGCTGGTCCTGGAGGTGCTCGTACTGGAGGTACTGGAGCTGCTGGGACTGGAGCTGCTGAGGGGGTTGGAGCAGGAGGTGCTGAGCGGCCGCGGCCGTACTACTTTCCGCTCCTTCGGCAGGTTCTTGGTCTCCCGCCCTCTACTGGTCCTACTCCTCCCCTACTGAGTCCACCGCCTGTCCAGTTGCAGTCACAGTTACAGCCTGCCTCTCCGCTGCCTAGTCCTTCTCCTTACATTGCGCCGACGGGTAGTCTTACGAAGCGTCGTGAGCCTGAGTCTCGTCCTCCGTCGCCTGAGTCTGGTCCAGAGTCGCCTGAGTCGCGTCCAAAGTCGCCTGTCCGCGCTGTACGCGCTGGTCGTCGTGCTCCGCATCAGCGTCCTCCTCCTATCCTTGGCACTCACTATATGACCCTGCGTCCTTCCACTGCTCCACAGTGTGTCCCTCTGCGGTCTCCTCCTGCGTCCTCTCTTCCTGACGTTGCTGACCCGCCGTCAGACCTTGCTCGTGCTGCCAGTCCTACTGTCACGCGTTTCCTCGCTACTGTTGTCACTGACCCTACCTTTGAGTCCTCTGCTGCGTCTGCTCTAGTCGCTGAGCTTGTTGACTTTGCTGCTGCCTGTCGTCTAGACTACGCCGCTAGCCTTGTTGCTGAGTCTGAGTCTGTCTGTCCTCCGTCCGTCGGGGGTGAGTGTGCTCTTGGCACGGACGTCCTTGACGACAGACAGGAGGAGTTTGAGTGCTTTGCTGCTGCTTTACCTCATCTCGTGTCCATGCTGATTGCCCCTGAGGGAGACCCGGATGCACCAGACATCCCGACCCCACGCTCTTACGCAGAGGCGATGGAGGGTCCCTACTCCTCTCAGTGGCAGACAGCCATGGACGCAGAGATGGCTTCCTGGAAGTCCACAGGCACCTACGTCGACGAGGTTCCCCCACCTGGGGCGAACATCGTCAGTGGCATGTGGATTTTCAGAGTGAAGCGGCCACCGGGTTCTCCGCCTGTCTTCAAGGCGCGGTACGTTGCACGAGGCTTCAGTCAGCGAGAGGGAGTTGACTTCTTCCAGACCTTCTCCCCGACCCCGAAGATGACCACTCTTCGGGTTCTGCTGCACGTCGCCGCTCAGCGTGACTACGAGCTCCACTCTCTTGACTTCAGCACTGCGTTCTTACAGGGCAGCCTGCACGAGGAGATCTGGCTGCGCCGCCCACCTGGCTTCACTGGGTCGTTCCCTCCTGGTACCCAGTGGAGCCTCCGGCGGCCAGTCTACGGTCTCCGCCAGGCACCCCGTGAGTGGCACGACACACTGAGGACTACTCTTGCTGCTCTTGGGTTTGCTCCTTCCACTGCTGACCCGTCGCTGTTTCTACGCACCGACACCACTCTGTCGCCGTTCTACGTTCTAGTGTACGTAGACGACCTGGTCTTTGCTACTGCTGACACTGAGGCACTCGCCCACGTGAAGTCGGAACTGCAGAAGAGACACACGTGCACAGACCTGGGTGAACTGACAAGCTATCTTGGCTTGCGGATCACCCGGGACAAAGCACGGCCCACCATCACCTTGACTCAGTCACACATGGTGCAGCAGGTCCTTCAGCGCTTCCGCTTCACGTACTCCTCGCCTCAGCCCACTCCTCTGCCTACCGGTCACTCGCTCTCAGCTCTGCCTTCGGATGAGTCCGTAGAGCCGAGTGGCCCGTATCCAGAGCTTGTGGGCTGCCTCATGTACCTGATGACCTGTGTCAGAACATTATAGCTCATGCATACTGTGTAGGCTATAGTGGGGTAGCCCATAAGGGGTACAACCCAATTAGGGTTAGTACTTGTACCAAATTCATTCATAGTTCATTCATTCCTCGTTTCTTCTCATGGTATCAGAGCAGGTTCCCCCGTGGGAACTGTTCCTAGGGCCCACCGTTTTTTTTCCTGCCCGGAGCGCACTCAGCCCCTGCCCGAGTCGCGCTCCCCTCTCTCGCGCCGCCCTAGCGGCCCCTTCGCGCCGCCCTCGCGGCCCCCCTTCGAGCCGCCCTCGCGGCTCTATCCGCCGCCCTTCGCGGCCCCTACTCCGCCGCCCTCACGGCCCCGATCCGCCGCCCTCGCGGCCCCGATCCGCCGCCCTCGCGGCCCCGCTTTGCCGCCCTCGCGGCCCCGATCCGCCGCCCTTCGCGGCCCCTGATCCGCCGCCCTCGCGGCCCCTGCTCCGCCGCCCTCGCGGCCCCGATCCGCCGCCCTTCGCGGCCCCGATCCGCCGCCCTCGCGGCCCCTACTCCGCCGCCCTCGCGGCCCAGCGTCTACCCCTAGCGGGAGACGCCGCCCTGGCAGGGGCAAGGGGGGCAGGGGCGCTGGAGGAGCTAGCGGGGGCGGTGGAGGAGGCGGTGGAGGCGGTGGAGGAGGTGGGGGTGGCGGTGGGGGTGGTGGCGGGGGTGGAGGTGTAGGTGGCGGCAGTGGAGGCGCAGGCGGCAGCGGCGGTGGCGGAGGGAGCGGAGGTGGCGGCGGTGGAGGAGGAGGCGGCGGAGGAGGTGGAGCTGGTCGGGGTGGCGCTACGCAGAGGGTCAGCTCCAGTGGTGGTCAGCACCAGCAGCAGCAGAGGCAGCAGCAGCAGCAGCAGCGCACTCGTGACGTCCCCTCCCCTCAGCAGCTCCGTAAGTGGTACACTGCACGCCAGAGGGGTTGGGGTACTGGTCCGTGCACCTACGTCCTGCGCACCGGCGACTGCGCGGGTGAGCAGTGCGGGGGTGCGCACTCCACCCAGCGCTGCTTTGGCCGCCTGACGGACGCTTGGCGTCACCAGTTCCCTGAGGCCACTGAGATCCCCCGCTGGGGTGAGCTGTCTAGGGCGGGTGTGGCTGTCTTTGACCTTGACTTTGATGCTATTCTTGCTGCCATGTATACTGTGACTATTAGTGATGAGGGTGACTGTTACCGGTGTTTTCTGCCCGACCCGGGCATTGAGACTGCTGCTCTAGGTCCTGGTGAGGCTGCTGCTCTAGGTGCTAGCGAGGCTGCTGCTCTAGGTGCGTCTGCTCCCTCAGGTACTGGTGAGTCTGCTCTCTCAGGTTCTGCGTCGGCTTCGGCCTCCCACACCTTTACCCTTGACTCGGGGGCTTCTCGCTCCTTCTTTCGAGACCGCACCACACTCACGCCGCTTGACCGGCCAGTTGCGGTCTCTCTGGCAGACCCCTCTGGGGGTCCTGTCCTTGCTGACTTCTCCACTGTCCTCCCGTGTCCGGCGGCCCCCTCTGGCACCCTGTCTGGTCTTTACCTCCCCTCGTTCTCTACGAACTTGGTGAGTGGTGCTGACCTACAGGATGCGGGGGTTCACCAGTTCACTCCTGCGAGTCAGCGGGTGACCCACTGCACGGACGCTCGGACAGGCCGACACCTGGCCACGTTTACACGTCGGCCAAGGTCGAGCCTGTACACACTGACCACTGCGTCTCCTCCGGTCCTTGCGTCTGGTCAGGTAGCTGCGTCGGGTCAGGTGTTTGCTGCAGCGTCCAGGTCTGGTCCTGAGTCTGCCCCCTGCTCGTGTCGCCTCCTGTCTCACGAGACTCTCCTCTGGCACCACCGCCTTGGTCACCCCTCCCTGCTTCGTCTCCGTAGCATGGCCTCCCGTGTCCTTGTCTCTGGTCTTCCCCGGTCCCTCCCTCCACTTCCTCCGGGGCCTGGCCCTACCTGCGTCCCCTGTGTCGAGGGACAACAGCGGGCTACCCCTCACTCCTCCCAGTTTCCTCCGACAGAGGCCCCGCTGCAGACGCTTCACATGGACGTGTGGGGCCCGGCCCGCGTCCGTGGACAGGGTCACGAGCGCTACTTCCTGCTGGTGGTTGACGACTACTCACGTTACACCACAGTCTTCCCCTTGCGCAGCAAGGGTGATGTCACTGAGGTGTTGATCGACTGGATCCGCGCAGCTCGTCTCCAGCTCAGGCGGAGCTTCGGCTCGGACTTTCCTGTTCTGCGTCTGCACTCTGACAGAGGCGGAGAGTTCTCCTCTGGCCTTCTGCGAGCCTACTGTCGTGCACGAGGCATCCGCCAGACCTTCACGCTTCCGGACTCTCCACAGCAAAATGGGATTGCTGAGCGCCGCATTGGCATGGTCATGGACGTCGCCCGTACGTCCATGATGCATGCGGCTGCCCCCCATTTTCTGTGGCCGTTTGCGGTTCGGTACGCGGCGCATCAGATCAACCTTCAGCCCAGGATCTCCATGCCGGAGACCTCCCCAGCCTTGCTGTGGACGGGGAAGGTTGGCGATGCGTCTGCGTTCCGTGTCTGGGGATCTCGGGCGTTTGTTCGCGACTTGTCTGCGGACAAGCTGTCCCCTCGTGCTGCTCCTTGCGTCTTCCTGGGTTTCCCCCCTGATGCCCCAGGGTGGCAGTTCTACCACCCCACCTCTCGCCGTGTTCTGTCCTCCCAGGACGTCACGTTCGACGAGTCGGTCCCCTACTACCGCCTCTTCCCCTACCGCACTCCGTCCCTCCCCCCGCCACCGCTCTTCCTGGTACCAGGTCCCCCCCCGGTAGACCCCCTCCCTTCTCAGGGTCCTGCCCCTTCAGGTGTGTCCCAGGTAGACGCTGTTGAGCCTGTCGAGGTCGCTGGTGACTCTGGTGCTGCTGAGGGTGCTGAGCCTGGGAGTGCTGACTCTGGGGGTGCTGAGCGTGTGGGTGCTACGCCTGGGGGTGCTGAGCCTGAGGGTACTACGACTGGGGGTGCTGAGCCTGGGGGTGCTGAGTCTTGGGGTGCTACGCCTGGGGGTGCTGCGTCTGGGGGTGCTGAGCCTGGGGGTGCTACGCCTGGAGGTGCTGAGCCTGGGGGTGCGGAGCCTGAGGGAGCTGGGCCTGCTGGTGCTGTGCCTGGCGGTTCTCCGGGTGCTTCTTCTCGCCGGGAGCCACTCTCTCCACAGGAGCTGCGTGAGTGGTTTGCCCGGCGCTGGAGGCGAGCTGCTGGAGCTGGAGGAGCTGAGGGTACTGGAGTTTCTGTTGCTGGCTGGTGCCACGGGTCCCGGAGGTGCTCGTACTGGGCGTACTGGAGCTGCTGGACCTGCGGGTACTTCTGGAGCTGGAGCTGCTGCGGGTGTTGGCGCGGAGGCTACTGCTGTCGGTCCTGGAGGCGGTCCTGCTGGGGGTACTGCTGGTGCTGCTGGGGGTACTGGAGCTGGAGCTGCTACTGGTGCTGGTGCTGCCACAGGGGGTGCTGGTGCTGTCCCTACTGTGTCTGGAGTCGCCGCGCGGCCTCGGCCGTACTTCGTTCCGCTCCTTCAGCAGGTTCTTGGTCTCCCGTCTTCTACTGGTCCTCCTCCTCCCTTAGAGTGTCCACAGCCTGTCCCGTCGCAGTTACAGTTACAGCCGGCCTCCCCACTGCCTGCTCCGTCTCCCTACACTGGTCCTACTGGAGGTCTTGCTGAGCGTCGTGAGCCTGCGTCTCGCCCTGCGTCGCCTGTCCGTGCTGCTCGCACTAGTGGTCGTGGTTCGTGTCAGCGTCCTCCTCCTGTCCCTGGCACGCACCGGATGTCTCTGCGTCCGTCCACTGCTCCTCTGCGTGCCCCCTTGCCTTCTCCTCCTGAGTCTTCTCTTCCTGCTCTTGCCGACCCGGAGTTGGACTCTCTTCGTGCTGCCAGTCCTACTGTCACGCGTCTCCTTGCTACTGTTGTCACTGACCCTTCCTTTGAGTCCACTGCTGCGTCTGCCCTAGTTGCTGAGCTCGTCGACTTTGCTGCTCGCTGTCGCCTAGACTACGTCGCCCGTCTTGTTGCTGAGTCTGAGTCTGTCTGTCCTCCGTCCGTCGGGGGTGAGTGTGCCCTTGGCACGGACGTCCTTGAGGACAGGCAGGAGGAGTTCCAGTGCCTGGCTGCTGCTTCACCTCATCTCGTGTCCGTACTGCTTACCCCTGAGGGAGACCCGGATGCACTTGACATCCCGACTCCGCGCTCTTACGCGGAGGCGATAGAGGGTCCCTACTCCTCTCAGTGGCAGGCAGCTATGGACGCAGAGATGGCTTCCTGGAAGTCCACAGGCACCTACGTTGACGCTGTTCCCCCTCCTGGGGCGAACATCGTCAGTGGCATGTGGATTTTCAGGGTGAAGCGGCCGCTGGGTTCTCCGCCTGTCTTCAAGGCGCGTTACGTGGCTCGAGGCTTCAGTCAGCGGCAGGGAGTTGACTACTTTCAGACCTTCTCTCCCACCCCGAAGATGACCACTCTTCGGGTACTGCTGCACGTAGCTGCTCACCGTGACTACGAGCTACACTCTCTTGACTTCAGCACTGCTTTCTTGCAGGGCAGCCTGCACGAGGAGATCTGGCTGCGTCGCCCACCTGGTTTCACTGGGTCTTTTCCTCCTGGCACCCAGTGGAGCCTACGGCGGCCAGTCTACGGTCTCCGCCAGGCACCTCGTGAGTGGCACGACACACTGAGGACTACACTTGCGGCTCTTGGGTTTGCTCCCTCTACTGCCGACCCGTCGCTGTTTCTGCGCACCGACACTTCTTTGCCGCCGTTCTACATCCTCGTGTACGTCGACGACTTGGTCTTTGCCACAGCTGACACTGCTGGACTCGCCCATGTGAAGTCCGAGCTGCAGAAGAGACACACGTGCACTGACCTGGGTGAACTGCGCAGCTACCTTGGCTTGCAGATCACTCGGGACAGAGCACGCCGCACCATTACCCTGACTCAGTCACACATGGTGCAGCAGGTCCTTCAGCGCTTCGGCTTCACGTACTCCTCGCCTCAGGCCACTCCTCTGCCTACTCGCCACTCGCTCTCAGCTCTGCCTTCGGATGAGTCCGTAGAGTCGAGTGGCCCGTACCCAGAGCTTGTTGGCTGCCTCATGTACCTAATGACCTGCACACGACCTGACCTTGCATACCCTCTTAGCATTCTCGCACGCTATGTTGCTCCTGGGAGACACAGACTGGAGCACATGGCTGCAGCGAAGAGGGTGTTGCGCTACTTGTGCAGTACATCGGGCATGGGGCTTGTGCTTGGAGGGCAGAGTCCAGTGGTCCTTACTGGGCACGCAGACGCTTCTTGGGCTGACGACCAGGCTACGCAGCGGTCGTCACAGGGTTACACCTTCAGCCTTGGTTCCGGCTCTGTTTCGTGGCGGGCTACTCGCTCGTCTTCTGTTCTCGGCTCCAGTTGTGAGGCTGAGATCTACGCAGGAGCCATGGCTGCACAGGAGCTTCGCTGGCTCACCTACCTGCTGACTGACCTCGGAGAGCCGCCTCGTTCTCCTCCAGTGCTGTACGTAGACAACAAGGCCATGCTGGCCTTGTGTCGGGAGCAGCGACTGGAGCACAGAACGAAGCACATTGCTCTCCGCTACTTTCTTGCTCGTGAGCTGCAGCAGCGTGGTCAGCTGCGTCTTGCGTACGTGGCCTCTGAGGCCAACACTGCTGATATCTTCACCAAGGCATTTGCGCCTTGTGACCATCAGCGCTTCTGTACTCAGCTGGGCCTTGTGCCTACCTTGCCTCACTTGCTCACCTCTTGACCGTGCTTGTACTGTTACATATATATATACCTGCTCTTGCTTGTCTAGCCTTTTCACATATATGTACTCCTGCATGTGAACTGGCCTTGTGGCCTTGAACTTGTGCTCGGAATGTGTGGTGACTTTGTGATCCACCCTGAGCTTTCTTTGCTTTGCTTTACTTGACTGGTCTTGTGACCCCTTGTTCTCCCCCACTTTGCCTATGGGGGTGTGTCAGAACATTATAGCTCATGCATACTGTGTAGGCTATAGTGGGGTAGCCCATAAGGGGTACAACCCAATTACGGTTAGTACTTGTACCAAATTCATTCATAGTTCATTCATTCCTCGTTTCTTCTCAACCTGCACTCGACCTGACCTTGCATACCCTCTTAGCATCCTAGCACGCTATGTCGCTCCTGGCCGTCACCGGAAGGAGCACATGGATGCCGCTAAGAGGGTGTTGCACTACTTGTGCAGTACGTTGGGCATGGGGCTTGTGCTTGGAGGACGGAGAGACGTTGTCCTCACTTGGCACTCAGACGCTTCTTGGGCTGACGACCAGGCTACGCAGCGGTCGTCTCAGGGTTACACCTTCGGTCTTGGCTGTGGTTCAGTTTCTTGGCGTTCTACTCGCTCGTCTTCAGTTCTCAGCTCCAGTTGTGAGGCTGAGATCTACGCCACAGCCATGGCTGCACAGGAGTTACGCTGGCTCACCTACCTGCTGACCGACCTGGGCGAGCAGCCTCGTTCTCCTCCAGTGCTGTACGTCGACAACAAGGCAGCCCTTGCCTTGTGTCAGGAGCACAGACTGGAGCACAGAACGAAGCACATCGCTCTGCGCTACTTCCTTGCTCGAGAGCTGCAGCAGCGTGGTCAGCTTCGTCTCTCGTACGTGGCCACTCGGGCCAACACTGCTGATGTGTTCACCAAGGCGCTTCAGCCTTGTGATCATCAGCGTTTCTGTACTGTTCTAGGCCTTGTGCCTACTGTCCCTCACTTGCTCACTTCTTGACTCTGCTTGTACTGTGATTTCTATATATATACCTGCATGCTTACACTTGCTAGGTTGTGATCACTGTACCTCTTGTTATATTATCAAACTGCATGTGAACTGGTCTTGTGACCATTCGCTTGTGCTCGGAATTTGTGTGGTATCCTTGAGATCCACCCTAGCTTGTTTTGCTTTGCTTTGCTCTGACTGTTCTTGTGACCCCTTGCTCTCCCCCACTTCGCCTATGGGGGTGTGTCAAACATTATATGTGTTACATTATTGTAGGCTACAGTGGGTTAGCCTTTAGGGGGTTCACAACTCTAGGGTTTCATATTTGTACTCCCACTTGTTTCTAGTTCAACACTTCTTGTTTCTGACAGTCAGAAATGTGCTTGATTACTAACCGAGCCATTAACGAGTCGTTACACCAAAATGGTACTTCTTCTGTAGCGTCACGCAAAAAGTCACAAGACTATTCGCTCTACTACCTATTGCATTGACGAAGGGACACATGCTACAATAACATACCTCGATAATGATGACCGAACTACTGAATTGCACTAAGTACTTCACTTTATCTCAACACTCCCCTTCAATTCTAGAGTTTGATGCTGTCAGTGTTGATGACGTGGCCGAGTCCAGTCAGCAACATGCAATACTGATACTTCGGTCGAGGCAGACGCCTGGTTAGGAAATCTACGCCATTTCGCTGGTGGGAGTACATCAGCGAAGCTGTAACTTGCCCTGCTCAATTTGTCCTTAACGAAGAAATAACACAGGGTAATGTGTTTTGTCCTGTTAGCAAATCTTGTCTTGTTCGCAATGCAAATGTCATACTAGTTATTGCAGTTGGAACTGCGCCACATCAACCATTTTTTCTTCACTGATTAACTCGCAAAGGAAAGGTCCTTCCTTCGTTGCAGTGCAGGCGGCGATAAGCTCATCTTCTGCTGACGAAAACACAATCAGCTCGACTTGTCAAACATATATGCTATAGCTTGTTTAGGCTGTAGTGGGGTAGTCAACATGGGGTACAACACTTTAGGGTTTCACTACTTGTACCCAACTTCCTGCTAATGCAATCACTTCTTGTTTCTAGTTTCAACATGGTTTCAGAGCAGGCCCTCCGTTAGGACCGGTTTTCTTAGGGCCCACCACACTGTCACTGCTGACTGCCCCTGACTGCCCTCGCGCCCTCGTGCGCACTGTCCTGCCCGCGCCCTCGTGCGCTCTGCTTTGCTCGCGCCCTCGAGCGCCACCCTGAATAGCGCGCTGCAGCCGATCGCGCGCCGCCCGTTAGACGCGCACGCAGCCCAGCGCGGCCCCGTGCAGCTCCGCGAGCCGCCCGCTAGCCGCCCACGCCGCCCGCTAGCAGCCCCCGCGGCCCCGTGCAGTTTCGCGCGCAGCCCGCACGCCGCATGCGCAGCCCGCACGCCGCACGCGCAGCCCGCAAGCCGCCCGCGCAGCCCACTAGCCGCCCGCGCGGCCCCGTGCAGCTTCGCGCGCAGCCCGCCAGCAGCCCGCGATAGCCGCACGCAGCTCGCGCAGCCCGCTAGCCGCACGCACGCCGTCGTGCAGCCCCGTGCGCAGTCCGCAGGCCGTCCGCGCTAGTCGCAAGCAGCCCGCGCACAGCCCGCAAGCAGCCCGCGTGCGCCCTGCCTGCTTGCATCGCGCCGCCCTGCCCGAGACGCGCAGCCCCAGCCGAGCCGCGCCGCCCAGCCGAGCCGCGCCGCCCTGCCCGAGCCGCGCCGCCCTGCCCTATCGAGCTGCGCTACTGCTACTGTCTGCTACTGCAGCTGCTGCTGCTACTACTGCTACTGCTACTGTTACTACTGCTGTTACTACTGCTACTGCTGCTACTGCCAGTATGGCCAACCCCACCGTTCTCGCGTTCAATACTGAGGGCCGCCCGATCCAGTTTGATGCCTGGCTCGACGATCTGCACCTGTTCCTACAGCTTACAGCCAAGGACGATATCTCACTGTTCGATCACACGCCTGGAGCCTCCCTCGCACCTGCTGAGACCGCTGGCAGCTCGATTCGCTCACAGTGGCAGACCCGTGACGCTCACGCTCGCCTAGCCGTTCGCAGCCACCTGCCGATAGACCAGCGCGCGCACTTTGGCCAGCATAAGACCGCTAAGGCGCTGTACGATGCGGTAGTTGCACGCTACTCCTCCCCTGCCACTGCTGCGATCGGTCGCCTCTTGCTGCCCTATCTTTTCCCCGATCTAGCCGCTTTTACCACATTCGCTGACCTCATCACTCACCTCCGTACTAGTGACACTCGCTACCGCGCTGCCCTTCCTGCCGAGTTCCTAGCCAAGAACCCCCCCCCAATGTACCTCACCCTTTATCACCTCGTCGCCCGTCTCCATGACTCTCTTCGTCCAGTCAGGGACCACTTCCTCGCTCTCTCCCCCACCGAGCTCACTGTTGACCTGCTTGAGACACAACTGCTTGCAGCTGAAGCTAGCATTAACGCAGTAGGTGCCTCTCGTGGCGAACCCCGCACCCCGTTCTTTGAGGGGTGTTCCCCCTGCCCCCTGCTCCCCTCGTTTGCCTCTGCTGCTGCTGTTGACTTCTTGGTGCTGAGAAGGCCGGGGCTGCGTCTGCTCCTAGTGGGACGCGCCGCAGCGGCAGGGGCAAGGGGGGCAAGGGTGGCGGAGGTGGCGGCGGAGGGAGGTGGTGCTGGAGGTGGCGCAGGCGGTGGGGGTGGTGGCGGCGGTGGGGGTGGTGGCGGCGGTGGGGGTGGTGGCGGGAGTGGGGGGGGCAGTGGCAGCGGCGGGAGTGGTGGTGGCAGCGGTGGGGGAGGAGGCTGGGGTGGAGGCGGTGGTGGTGGCGGCAGTGGGCGTAGTGGCGGCGGCGGTGGCGGTGGTCGCGGTGGAGCGGCGCAGCGTGGAGGTTCTGGTAGTGACCAGCGCCAGCAGCAGCAGCGTCCCCGCGAGACCCCGTCGTCCCAGCAGCTCCGTGAGTGGTACTCTCAGCGTGGGGGGTCTGGGGGTGGGGGTAGCTGCCCGTACGTCATCCGCACTGGTGACCGCGCTGGCCAGACGTGTGGGAGGTTCCACACGCAGCACCGCTGCTTCTCTCTCCTCGACGACGCCTGGCGCGCACAGTTTCCTGAGCTCGCTCGCTGGGCTGATCTGATTAAGAGCAACATTGATATCTTTGCTCTTGACTTTGATGCTATCCTTGGTGCCATGTATGCATTGACTGTTAGTGTTGAGGATGACTGTTACCTGTGTGTTCCGCCCGACCCGGGCATTGAGCCCAGTGAGGCTGCTGCTCTAGGTGCTAGTGAGGCTGCTGCGCTAGGTGCTAGTGAGTCTGCTGCTCCAGGTGCTAGTGAGTCTGAGATGTCTGGTACTGCGCCTGCTGAGGCCCTGCACACCTTCGTTCTTGACTCCGGTGCTTCCCACTGTTTCTTTCGCGACCGTACTGCCCTCACACCGCTCCCCCGGCCTGTTGCTGTCTCCCTGGCTGACCCCTCTGGGGGCCCGGTCCTTGCGAGTTCCTCCACTTTCCTCCCGTGTCCGGCAGTTCCGTCTGGCTCACTGTCGGGTCTCCACCTCCCCTCGTTCTCTACGAACTTGGTGAGTGGCGGTGTCCTCCAGGATGAGTGGGTTTCCCAGTGGACTCCTGGAGGGCAGCGTGTGACCCACTGTACGTGTGCGCGGACGGGTCGTCACCTGGCCACGTTCACTCGTCGGCCAGGGTCGAACCTGTACACACTGACCACTGAGTCTCCTCAGGTTGCTGCGTCTGCGTCCGGTCAGTTGCGTCAGGTCGCTGCGTCTGTGTCCGCGTCAGGTCAGCTGTCGGCCCCCTGCTCGTGTCGCGCTTTGTCGCACGAGACCGTCCTTTGGCACCACCGCCTTGGGCACCCCTCGGTGCAGCGCCTTCGAGGCATGCACCGCAGTGTCCTTGTCTCTGGTCTTCCCAGGGTACTCCCTCCCCTCCCACCCTCGCCTGCTCCTCCCTGTCTTCCCTGTGTCGAGGGGCGGCAGCGCGCCGCTCCTCACTCCTCCTCGTTTCCCCCGACGACTGCTCCCCTGCAGACCCTCCACATGGACGTGTGGGGCCCAGCCCGCGTCCATGGACAGGGTCACGAGAGGTACTTCTTGATAGTTGTTGACGACTACTCGCGCTACACACCGGTCTTCCCCTTGCGCACCAAGGGTGAAGTCCTTGATGTTTTGATCCCTTGGATCCGCGCTGCCCGTCTCCAGCTCAGCGAGAGGTTCCACTCGGACTTTCCAGTCCTGCGTCTGCACTCTGACAGAGGTGGGGAGTTTTCCTCCGACCTCTTGAGGGACTTTTGTCGTGGGGAGGGCATTGAGCAGTCGTTCACGCTTCCGGCCTCTCCACAGCAGAATGGGGTTGCTGAGCGCCGCATTGGCTTGGTCATGGAGGTCGCTCGTACCTCCTTGATCCATGCGGCTTCCCCCTACTTTCTGTGGCCGTTTGCGGTCCGATACGCTGCGCATCAGCTCAACCTCTGGCCCCGTGTCTCCGTTCCGGAGACTTCGCCGACACTGCGTTGGACGGGAGAGGTTGGCGATGCGTCGGTATTCCGGGTCTGGGGATCTCGTGCCTTTGTCTGCGATACGTCCGCGGACAAGCTCTCCGCCCGCGCTGTTCCCTGTGTCTTCCTTGGCTTTCCTCCGGACGCGCCTGGCTGGCAGTTTTACCACCCCACCTCGCGCCGTGTCCTGCCCTCTCAGGACGTCACCTTTGACGAGTCTGTTCTCTTTTACCATCTCTTCCCCTACCGCACAGCCCCGCTCCCTCCCCCCCCCCTCTTCCTCGTACCAGGTCCTCCTGTGGTAGACCCCCTCCCCCCTCAGGGTCCTGCTCCTTCAGGTGTGTCTCAGGTAGACCCGGTCGAGCCTGTCGAGGTAGCTGTCGACTCTGGTCCTGCTAGGGGTGCTGCGCCTGGGAGTGCTGAGCCTGCAGGTGGGGGGCCTGGGGGTGTTGAGCCTGAGGGTGCTGAGCCTGGGGGTGCTGAGTCTGGGGATGCTGAGCCTGGGGGTGCGGAGCCTGCGGGTGAGGATTCCGGGGGTGCTGAGCCTGCGAGTGCGGAGCCTGGGGGTGCTGAGCCTAGAGTTGGTGCTTCTGCGGGTGTTCGTTCACGCCGGGAGCTCACTCCACTGCAGCTGCGCGAGTGGTACTCCTGGCGCTCCCGCCTTCGGAGTGGTGCTGTTGGTACTGCCCCTGGGAGTGCTGGGCCTGCGGCAGCGGAGCCTGGGAGTGCTGAGACTGCGCGTACGGAGCCTCGAGGTGCCTCGCTGAGGCGGTCCTCCGCGAGGGAGCTTCCCTCTCCCCAGCAGCTCCGCGAGTGGTACGCTCGTCTCACCCCCCTTCGTAGTGGTTCTGCCGGAGCTGGAGACCCTGCCCCTGGTGTTAGAAACTAAGAATGAATGAGAATGATCAAATAGAAAGGGAATGGGAGTACAAGTACCAAACCCTAGAGTAGTGTACCCCCTAGAATGCTAACCCACTATAGCCTACACAACTATAACATATATAATGTTTGACACACCCCCATAGGCGAATGGTCACAAGACCAGTTCACATGCAGTTTGATAATATAACAAGAGGTACAGTGATCACAACCTAGCAAGTGTAAGCATGCAGGTATATATATAGAGATCACAGTACAAGCAGAGTCAAGAAGTGAGCAAGTGAGGGACAGTAGGCACAAGGCCTAGAACAGTACAGAAACGCTGATGATCACAAGGCTGAAGCGCCTTGGTGAACACATCAGCAGTGTTGGCCCGAGTGGCCACGTACGAGAGACGAAGCTGACCACGCTGCTGCAGCTCTCGAGCAAGGAAGTAGCGCAGAGCGATGTGCTTCGTTCTGTGCTCCAGTCTGTGCTCCTGACACAAGGCAAGGGCGGCCTTGTTGTCGACGTACAGCACTGGAGGAGAACGAGGCCGCTCTCCCAGGTCGGTCAGCAGGTAGGTGAGCCAGCGTAACTCCTGTGCAGCCATGGCTGTGGCGTAGATCTCAGCCTCACAACTGGAGCTGAGAACTGAAGACGAGCGTGTAGAACGCCAAGAAACTGAACCAGAGCCAAGGCTGAAGGTGTAACCCTGAGACGACCGCTGCGTAGCCTGGTCGTCAGCCCAAGAAGCGTCCGAGTGTCTAGTGAGGACAACGTCGCTCCGTCCTCCAAGCACAAGCCCCATGCCCGACGTACTGCACAAGTAGCGCAACACCCTCTTAGCGGCATCCATGTGCTCCTTCCGGTGACGGCCAGGAGCGACATAGCGTGCTAGGATGCTAAGAGGGTATGCAAGGTCAGGTCGAGTGCAGGTCATCAGGTACATGAGGCAGCCCACAAGCTCTGGATACGGGCCACTCGGCTCTACGGACTCATCCGAAGGCAGAGCTGAGAGCGAGTGACCGGTAGGCAGAGGAGTGGGCTGAGGTGAGGAGTACGTGAAGCGGAAGCGCTGAAGGACGTGCTGCACCATGTGTGACTGAGTCAAGGTGATGGTGCGCTGTGCTCTGTCCCGGGTGATCCGCAAGCCAAGATAGCTTGTCAGCTCACCCAGGTCTGTGCACGTGTGTCTCTTCTGCAGCTCCGACTTCACGTGGGCGAGTGCCTCAGTGTCAGCAATAGCAAAGACCAAGTCGTCTACGTACACGAGAACGTAGAACGGCGGCAGAGTGGTGTCGGTGCGTAGAAACAGCGACGGGTCAGCAGTAGAAGGAGCAAACCCAAGAGCAGCAAGAGTAGTCCTCAGTGTGTCGTGCCACTCACGGGGTGCCTGGCGGAGACCGTAGACTGGCCGCCGGAGGCTCCACTGGGTACCAGGAGGGAACGACCCAGTGAAGCCAGGTGGGCGTCGCAGCCAGATCTCCTCGTGCAGGCTGCCCTGTAGGAACGCAGTGCTGAAGTCAAGAGAGTGGAGCTCGTAGTCACGCTGAGCAGCGACGTGCAGCAGAACCCGAAGAGTGGTCATCTTCGGGGTCAAGGAGAAGGTCTGGAAGAAGTCAACTCCCTCTCGCTGACTAAAGCCTCGTGCAACGTAACGCGCCTTGAAGACAGGCGGAGAACCCAGCGGCCGCTTCACCCTGAAAATCCACATGCCACTGACGATGTTCGCCCCAGGTGGGGGAACCTCGTCGACGTAGGTGCCTGTGGACTTCCAGGAAGCCATCTCTGCGTCCATGGCTGTCTGCCACTGAGAGGAGTAGAGACCCTCCATCGCCTCTGCGTAGGAGCGTGGGGTCGGGATGTCTGGTGCATCCGGGTCTCCCTCAGGGGCAATCAGCATGGACACGAGATGAGGTAAAGCAGCAGCAAAGCACTCAAACTCCTCCTGTCTGTCCTCAAGGACGTCCGCGCCAAGAGCACACTCACCCCCGACGGACGGAGGACAGACAGACTCAGATTCAGCAACAAGGCTAACGGCGTAGTCTAGACGACAGGCGGCAGCAAAGTCAACAAGCTCAGCGACTAGAGCAGACGCAGCAGAGGACTCAAAGGAAGGGTCAGTGACAACAGTGGCGAGGAGACGCGTGACAGTAGGACTGGCAGCACGAGCAAGGTCTGACGGCGGGTCAGGGACGTCAGGAAGAGAGGACGCAGGAGGAGACGGTAGAGGGATACGCTGTGGAGCAGTGGAAGGACGCAGAGTCATATAGTGAGTGCCAAGTACAGGAGGAGGACGCTGACGCGGAGCACGACGACCAGCGCGGACAGCACGGACAGGCGACTCAGGACGAGACTCAGGCGACGCAGGACGAGACTCAGGCGACGCAGGACGAGACTCAGGCTCACGACGCTCCATAAGAACTCTAGTCGGTCCAGCGTAGGGAGAAGGACCAGGCAGTGGAGAGGCAAGCGTTAACTGTGACTGCGACTGGACAGGTGGTGGACTCAGTAGGGGAGGAGAAGGACTAGTGGAGGGCGGGAGGCCAAGAACCTGCTGAAGGAGCGGAACGTAGTACGGCCACGGCCGCTCAGCACCTCCTGAACCAGCAGGGACAGCACCAGCACCCTCAGCCCCAGGGTCTCCAGCACCAACTCCCGCAGCACCACCAGTAACACCAGCAGCTCCAGTACCTCCAGCTCTTCTTGACCATTGTGGATGACCACACGCGTGCTGAGTGCGTGAACCCTCTCAAGACCAAGGGAGAGGTGGCGGCGGTTGTTTTGAAGGAGTGGATGCCGAGAGCTCAAAGGGAGAGCGGACACAAGGTGAAGGTGATCCGCACCGACAATGGAGGGAAGTTCATCGGCTCTGATTTTGAGGGGGAACTGAAGAGCAAGGGGGTCCAACATGAGCTCACAGTGCCCTACAACCCTCAGCAGAACGGTGTGGCTGAGCGGTTCAACCGGACCCTGCAGGAAGGTGCACGCGCTCTCCTTTGAGCGTGCAAGGCTGCCGGATCCGTTTTGGGTGTCTGCACTGCAGCAGGTCACCCTTGTGAAGAACAGGGTGCTATCGATTATTGGGGACAAGTAGTGGGTCCCCTACACCAAGTGGTATGGGAGTGCTCCAGCTAAGAACATGCTAAGAGCCTACGGGTGCGTGGTGGTGTTCCATGTGCCACAGCGGAGGAGGGGAAAGCAGGAAGCTTCTGGAAGATGGGGTGTACACTTGGGGATTGCAAAGGATCACAAGGGCTGGCTGCTATGGGACTTGACCAGCCAGAGGTTGACTGTGTCAAGGGATGTGAAGTTCCTTGACTCCCATTACTACAGGGAGTGGAAGCAGCAGCAGTAGAAACTTCCTACTACACCAGTCATTGTTGAGGCTGATGAGGTGCAGCGGCCTTCAAGGCAGGTGGAGGTTTTGGTGTCGGAGAAGGAGATGTCTGAGGTGACTGAGGATGGAGGCGCAGCTGAGGTGGCGCAGCAGCAGCATGATGCTCCACCACTTGCCCCACACCCGCGTGAGCGTCCTAGGAGGGATGTGCGTCCTCCTGCTAGGCTGAACTATGCGAGCCGAGATACGCCAAGCGTGGCTGAACAGATTGATGAGGATGGGATAGCCTACTGCGATGGGGCTGCATTGAGAGGGTTTTGAGCATAGTACCGTGAGAGAGAGGCTGCAGATTGGTCTTGCAGTTTTGAGCAAAGGGGAGATGTTTCATTGTCCATTAAAAAAATAAAAGTTGGAAGAACATTGGAAGGGCATAAAGCTTGTCGAAATGAGTGTGCATTGAGTATGTATGCATGAGCTAAGGCATTTGGGATGATGGTTGGCAGCCAGACGCGGAGTTTGTTGTGTGATGCTATCATGTGCATTCACTTCTGTCTGCCTCCCATCATACCTTTCTACTTTACATGCGTGGTGTGCGCGTGTGTACGAACTTGTGTTTGGTGTGGTTTGGACTTTGTGAGTGTGTGTGAATTTTATTTTGCCGAGCGGATATCTGAAAAGAGTTATCTGTTCAAGAGCACCAAGAATTGCCTCAATCGGAGCTAAAAGGAGGAATTTACGAACGATTGAAGTTCAAATGCCTTTGATATATTGTTGCGGTGGCCATGAGAGATTGTGGGGTGACTCTTTATGGGGCATAGACCATTGGGGGTTGGGTAATTTTGTCACTCTACTGTAGATGATGCCAAGTGGTTGGGGGAAACCAGACCGGGTTGGCAAGTGTGGCCAACTTGCTAGAGGTGGATTGCATGGGTTGGGAAAATGACGAGGGTGAAAGTTGGGTTCTTATAGGGAGGGGATTTGTGTGCTTTTGGGGTTTCCTTGGAGACCTTCCCTCCCGTCCTCCTCTTCCTATCCCACCTGGTTTCTTGCTTCTCTAATTCCTTGTGTGAATCTTGGTTGAACTATTGAAGCTTGAGTTACGTTTCAGATACAGCATACACCCCAGTGCGCCGAAATAAATATATAGAGATATACTTCACCGCTTGATACGATTGAACTTGGGAATCATAAGCACTATCTATGGCTACAAATGGTTCAAATTTTGTGAAGTTCTAACGGTTCGGTTTTCGTCGGCGACGTTTCTTGTAAAGTTGTTTTTTCTGTCCAGAAACCTAGTTCGACGATTTGG
Source organism: Closterium sp. Naga37s-1 (assembly GCA_947471745.1). Classification (NCBI taxonomy): domain Eukaryota; kingdom Viridiplantae; phylum Streptophyta; class Zygnematophyceae; order Desmidiales; family Closteriaceae; genus Closterium; species Closterium sp. Naga37s-1. Next base: position 1,078,739 of record CANJKZ010000008.1, read on the forward strand.
GCTATTTTGGCCTCCTTATCCACCTAGACTCCGTCCTTAATACTATCATGAAGACTAGTCGTCAAAGACTCCACTGGGTCCAAGGATGACTGGTGGATAACGTAGTGAGGTCAGCTCGTGCAGACGGCCCTGGAGAAAGGCAGTGGAGAAGTCAAGTGAGTGCAGCTCGTAGTCACGCTGTGCTGCAATGTGCAGCTACACCCAAAGAGTGGTCATCTTCGGGGTGGGGGAGAAGTTATGAAAGAAGTCTACGTCTTCTCGCTTACTGAAACCTCTCACCACATAAGGCACCTTGAAGACAGGCGGCGACCCAGGTGTCCGCTTCACCTTGAAGATCCACGTGCCGTCAACTACGTTTTCCCAAGGAGGGGGAACAACGTCGACTTAGGTTCATGTGGACCTCCAAGACGCCATCTCTAAGTACATGGTTGCTATCCACTGAGAGGCCCACTGTCCCAGCATTGCCTCAGCGTAAGTGCGCCAGGGTCACCCTCAGGGACCGGTAGCATGGCATAGAGGTGGGGAGCAGCAGTCGCAAGGAAATCCATTTCGAAAAGCCCGTCCTCAAGTACGTCCGAGCCAAAAGCAGGAGCACCCGTGACATGCTGAGGACGAGCAGACTCAGAGACCAACCAAGAGGCGTAGTCAAGGCGGCGGGTGGAGGCAAATTCTGCGACAGTAGCAACAAGAGCAGAGACAGAGTGTGAAGGGGCAGCAGGGTCAGTAACGAGGGAGGAAAGGACTCGGGGGACTGAAGGGCTGGTAGCACGAAGGAAGTCAGAGAACGGATGAGGGAAGGCAGGGAGAAACGATTGAAGGGATGACGAGAGAACAGGAGGTGGAACACAATGGGGGGGAAGAACGAAGGCCCATTGAGTGAAAGCCAAGAACAGGAAATGAGTGACGTGCACGAGGGGCACAACAAGTAGCCCAGGTGGACGAGACAAGAGACGGGTCAGGAAGGAGAGGAGGGGAAAGCTATGAACGAGGAGGAAAACCAGCCAGAGACGCGTTCGGGAGAGGCAGTGGGAGGAAGGAGGGAGGCACACTGTCTGTGAAAGGGCAACGAAGACCAAGAACACAGCTGGAGCTGCTGCTGCTGCTGCGGCTTCTACGGCGGCGACAAATGCTGCAGCTGCGGCTGTTATAGCTGCTGCGGTTGCTGCAGTTGCTGCTCCTGTAACTGTGGCTGTTGCTGCTGCGGCTACTGTTGATGTGGCTGCTGCTGCTGCCTCTGCTGCAGCAGTCTCTGGACGTCGTGGGGGCACCGCAACACCCCCAAAACCAGCAAATCCAGCTTCAGCATCCCCCGAACTAGTACCTCCAGCGTCGGCACCCGTAGAACAGCACCTCCACCGTCAGCACCCGCAGAACCAGCACCTACAGCTCCAGCACTCCCAGCGCTAGCACGCTCTACATCTACACCTCGTGCAACCCCAGAGTCTACAACGATTGGCAGCTGCGATGACAACTGCAGCGGCGACTGCTGCTGCTGCTGCCACCGCTGTTGCTGCTGCTTTAGTCTCGCCGAGTGTTGTGGGCCCGCGGCACCCCCAGAGCCAGCACCTCCAGTGTCAGCACCCAAAGAGTCACCACCTCCAGCGTCGCACCCCCAGAACCAGTAACCCCAAAGCCAGCACCCACCGCAACTGTCGGAAAACTCCTTCCTTCACCTCCAGCCCCTGTTCTTTCTCCCACTCTCTACCTCTCCTACCCCGTTAGCTTGTGATTTTGTCTCACTTCATGTTGAGTACTCCTCCCCACCCCTCGTCTCCTTGATCTGTTGACTCTCTTCTCCCATACCTGGCTAAGCTCCCTTCCTGGCTCCTTACTCTTCCCTCACTCCTTCCCTTGCCTTATCCTCCTTCCAACTTCTTACTCCTGACTGATGAGCTCTAAGATCCTTCACATAATCGGCTCAACTATCTCCAGTGCCTTGGTCTAGCTTGTCATATCTCCTTCTGGTATTGCTTGCTCGATGAATCATAGCAAGACATTCGTATGAAAAGGGAACATACAAGCAATAGATATTAAGGTCTCGTGACCTACTACCAGCGATCACACTGCCACATCTCCTACTCCTCCTACTCGGACTTTGAGCTCTGGCAGCGTGGCTTCCTAGGTCCCTCTGTTTACAGTCGAGCTGTCAACCTCCTCTCTTCCCTTCCTCATGCAGCTTAATCTCCAACTAGAAACGGGCAGTCCCAGCTGGCTTCAGGGGGTGCCCCTGCACACACAAAGGAAACAAGCACACATGCACTCTTCCAGCGTTCCCACCAGCTCACCCTCATTCCCCTTTCGCTGCCTCTCCATTGCCACAGCTAAGCGTGGTTGCAACTCTCTCCAACTTCCGCCTTCTTCTTACGTAAGTGTCGCCCAAATTACACCTATTGTCCTTGCCCTCAACCCTTTGCTTTGGCTGAAGTCAGCAGTCCTCATCCCCTCTCGCTTGCCGAAACGTCACAAACTCTCCTCGCCCTGGCCTGCTCATATTCGCCAGCAGCCAGCTCGATATGTACAATATGTACAGTATTTACACACCCACGCCCTACAACTCTCCTGCATATACAAGAATGTCACAGCTGTCAGAAAACACCTCCCTTCACCTCCTGCCCCTGTTCTTTCTCCAACTCTCTGCCTCTCCTGCCCTGTTGGCTTGTGATTCTGTCTCACTTCTTGTTGAATACTCCTCCCCAACCCCTCTTCCCCTTGACATGTTTACTATTTTCTCTCATACCTGGTTAAGCTCCCTCTTGCTTTCTGACTCCTTACTCTTCCCTCACTCCTTCCCTTACCTTCTTCCAACTTCTTACACCTAACTGGTCCCTTCCTGCCCCCTCTCATGACCAGCTGCTACCGTCCTTGCCTTGGTCATGGGACCCTGATACTCCCTTCTCTCCTTCGCCTGCCTGCGACCGCCACGTTGGTGACGTGGTCCATCACTCGCCGCCTCTGCCCATCTTCCAGCACCAACACTCCCGAGTCTCTTACTTCCCGCACGGTCTCTCTTGATGTAGACTTCTTGTCCCTGCTCCACCTCTTCTTTCTTTCCTTGCATCCTTCCCAATTGCCACTGCTTGTAGCGCTGAATATCTCGTAGATGTGCCACCTTCAGGCTCTCCATTGCCGTGTGCAACAGCTTCTTTAGGAATACTGCTCTTACATCTGGCATTGCGACCCACTTCTCTGGTGTGCCCGCTACCACTATGTCAGTCAGTAGGTGCGGCACGTCCACGGGAAAAATGGGGTTCTTCCTGAAGAGCAAATAGTTACGGTGACACATCCTTGAGAGCTGCCTGCTTACTGAAACGGTACCGTGCCTTGACCTAGCCCAGCTTCTTGTCCCGGACCGCCTTGTGCACTTTCCCATACACCCTTAATCCCCGCTTCACGGTCTGCACCACTCTCTCCGTGAGTCTCTCACTCTAGGGGTAATATCGGGACGTTATTTGGTGTTGGATGCTGTTGGAGGCTAGCAGGGCCGCAAATTCCCCCTAGAACTCGCTCCCTTGATCTGTGAGCATTTCGCCGCATGCCCCAAACCTCGTCAGCACCATTACCTCGAAGGCCTCTGCTACTGCCGCGGCTGACGTGGAGACCAATGCCTTTGCTTCTGCCCACTTGCTGTCATGCTCAATCATGAGCACGATGTACCTCTGCCATTCCGCGACACGGGCAACTCACATGCCAAGTCGAGTGACCAGCGATATCCCAACTCCGTGATGGCCAAGGGCTATAGATCGGCCTTACTCTTCTACAGAGCTGCCATGTTTCGGCAGCACCGCTCACACTTCTCCACCCACCCCTTCATTGCCTTGCGCAGACCTGACCGCCACCAACCAGTTTGCAGCAGCTATTGTGTCTTTAATGGCCCGTAGTGCCCGAGTTTGCCGTGGACCTCCTTGATGGTTGCGCTTCTCTCTCCCGGTGGAGGGACTCGCTTCCAACCATCCTTCATCTGCACCTGCCCTTGAAGCCACTTGAAGCGCTGTCCCCTAGCCCGAACTTCTGCTCTTGCTCCTTCCCCCTTTCTGGTATCTCCCTGATCCATGCTAGCGTCTCCGGGTCCTCCTGATGTCCTCCGCTCCTCTTCTTGGCTATGTCGCGCTTGCCCGCACTATCACCATTGCCGTCAGCGCCGCTGATGGAGGTTCGCCCGCACGTCCGGGCCCGTCCTGCCCACCTTACCTCGGTGGGTTGCGGGACAACTCGTCCACGTGCTGCATTGTCTTCCCTGGCCTGTGCTTCACCGTGAAATTGTATTCTTGCAGCTTCATGGCCCACCTCACGTTCCTGTCTGTGAGAGTTTAATTATGCATCAGCCACAGCACCGGCTAGTGGTCCGTCAACAATGTGAAATGCCTCCCTTGCAGATATACAAAAAAATGCCCTACTGCCCACACTGCCGCCAGCCCTTCTCCCTCATAGAATGAGTAGTTGGCCTCCGCGGGGTTGCATGTCCTGCTGGAGAATGCCCACCATCTTCTCTTCCCCCTGTACGACCTGACTTAATACTGCCCCCATCTCGATGCTGCTCTTGTCGGTGTATTGCACGAATGGCCCTTCTTTATCTTGCAGCTTCAACATTGCTTCAGAATTCACAGCCTCCATCAACCATCTCATCGCCTGCTCCTATCTCTCCCTCAACAGCTTATACAATGGCGCCACTTTTTTGCTGAGGTCTGCAATGAATTTGCGGTAGTAGTTCTGGAACCCTAGAAACGCCCCCGGCGCGCTCTTGTCCTTGGGCCTCTCCACCCGGTCCAACACCTCCACTTTCGCCTTCTGGATGCTCAGTTCCCATCGAGCCACCTCAAATTCCAAGTACGCCACACTACTCTGCCCGAAGCGACACTCCCTGTGTGGCAGGTTAGCCTTGCTGTCTGTATGGTTGCGATCCTCCACGTCTCTCACATGGGCTTCTGCATTTGTGCTGTAGATTATCACATCATCTATGTAGCATGATGCTCCCTTTACCTCTCTCAGCACCGCATCCATCATTCTTTGAAACACCGCCGAGGCGTTCCGCAGCCCATAGGGCATGTAACTCCATTCGGACAACCCATCCAGCCCATGAAAAGTTTTCTTCTTGTCTTATGCTGCGATGGGGATTTGATTGAATCCCTTCCGTGAGTCTAGTGTTGAGAACACCCAGGCTCCCTTGAGCTGGTCAAAGATCTCCTCGGCCATCGGCATGGGGTACCTCTTGTCAAACTATGTTTTCCATAGTTAATATAACTGCTTGTAGTTAGTTGTAGTGTAGCTCGTTCATTACTTGTTTGGTGGTGCACCTTCTCTTGTTCCTTTGCTATATGTTCTTGCAAACCTATAGTGAAGTTACTTATTCTCTATATTCTTTTTGCACAACCCGCTCGACACCCTTGGCCTAGGCTTCTAAGCCTATGCCTTACCTAAACCCGGTTCCTAACTACGTTAGCATTGTGACATGGTATTGAGCTAGTCATTTCCTAGCCTGTCAAAACTATGGGCCCACCAACCCGTCACGCTCACGTCCCCCGCTCGAAGCTAGTTTTCCCGTTTCGTCCGCCCATCGATCGACATTTTCTGCCCATGGCGTGTGCAGCCCATGGCGAGCACGCCCACAAAACCGCCGACGGACCCGCCAACGAGCCTGCCGACGGACCCGCCATCGCGCGCATCAGCAAGCCCGCCAACGGACCCGCCGACGGATCCGCCGACGAACCCGCCGACGGATCCGCCGACGAACCCGCCGACGGACCCGCCAGCGAGCTCGCCAACGGATCCGGGAACCTGCCAGCAAGCGGGCCAGCTGACCCACAGACCCGCCAGCAGGCAAGCCAGCGGACCCGCGAGCCCGCAAGCAAGCAAGCCGACAGACCAGCGACGGCACCAGCGCCTACCGCCAGCACTACGGCCAGCGCCAGCGCCGGCACCAGCGCCATCCGCCAGTGCCACCACCAGCGCAACCGCCAGCCCTGCCGCCAGTCCCTCTATCCCCCCCCCCCCCCCCCCCTTCCCCCATCGTTTTCCATAGTTTATATAACTGCTTGTAGTTAGTTGTACTTTAGCTCGTTCATTACTTGTTTCATGGTGCACCTTCTCTTGTTCCTTTGCTATATGTTCTTGCAAACCTATAGCTGCAGCTGAGGTTGAGACTTGTGTTTCCAGTCTTGGTGCTTGTGTAGTTTCCAGTCCAGGCGCCTCAGAGGTTCTTAGTGTCGGAGCTGCAGCTACCACTAGTCTAGTCCCAGCCTTTGTCGCTGGCTCGGGTGCGACCTCACCGACTGCACAGCTTTCCTTCACTCTAGACTCCGGAGCGTCCAGCTGTTTCTTTCGCGACTGCACAGACCTCACGCCACTGCACACTCCAGTCACTGTCACATTGGTTGACCCCTCCGTAGTTTCTTACAGCACCACCATACTCCCGTGTCCGGCAGCTCCCTCTGGGTTTCTCACAGGTTACTACACCCCCTCGTTCTCTAGGAACTTGGTGGGTGTCAGTCACCTCCACGACCTCGGAGTTGTTACCACTTTCCCTCTGGACGAGACTGTTGCCTCATGCACAGTTGGTGCCACTGGAGTGCCTCTGGCCACTTTCCACAAGGAGCCGGGCTCTGGTCTGTACACGATACACACTGGGTCCCACCACACTGGGTCAGGTCAGGTCAGGTCAGGTCAGGTAGCTGAGTGTCGTGCGACTGTCGGTCACTCAACCACCCGTCGGTCCTTTGGCACCACCGTCTAGGTCACCCGTTGTTTCCACGTCTCAGTAGGATGGTACGTCACCGTCTGGTCTCAGGTCTCCCAAAGTCGCTTGCCCCCCTTCCCAGACTCGCCGCAGCAGAACGGGGTAGCCGAGAGACGCATCGGCCTGGTCATGGAGGTTGCCCGGACCTCCATGTGCCATGCCGGTGCCCCCCAATTCCTGTGGCCTCAGGCAGTCCGCTACGCCGCGCACCAGCTGAACCTGTGGCCTAGTGACGCACGACCACGGGTGACAGGTTCTCCGGGTGTAGCAGCTGACTACCGGGTCTAGGGTTCCCTGGCCCACGTTCGCGCCCCTGGCGCGAACAAGTTGTCTCCGCGCACCCGTGCCTACGTCTTTCTTAGTTTCCCACTCGACACCTCCGGCTGGCAGTTCTACGACCCGGCTACCTGCCAGCTCTTCAGTTCCCAGGACGTCACTTTCGACGAGTCAGCAATTACTATAGGAGTCGCCCTCACAGAGGTTCCGAGACCTTCTCCCCCCCCGCTGTTCCTCACGATTGAGCCCCCCCAAGTCGCCCCGGTAGCCCCCCCCCCCTCGCGTCCTGCCCCGTCAGGTGTGCCGCACGTCACTCTGTCGAGAGTAGAACGGGAGAAAAGATTGACTAAGGGAAACGAGGTACAAGAAGATATAGCTAACCCTAGGAATATGAAATGGTACACCTAGACTAACATAAACTAAACATATAAAATATATGTTGACACACCCCCATAGTCTAGGTGATGGAAGTCCTGTGGAAAGCAATACAAATCTCAGGGTGAGTCTCAAGGACACACACATTCTGAGAGCAAGCAAGGGTCACATGTCCGGTCAGCAAGAACAAGCAAGGGTCACAAGACCAATCCACAAGAACAAGACAAATCTCAGGGTGGAGCTCAAAGTCACCATACACGCCGAGAGCAAGCAAAAGGCCACAAGGCCAGTCCACATGCAGGTATATAGCAAATATAAGGAGATGCAAGAGTACAAGACATGAAGGACAAAGCATCTCTACGTAAGCAAGTGAGGACGGGCAGGCGCAAGGCCAAGCTGGGTGCAGAAACGCTGGTGGTCACAAGGTGGCAACGCCTTGGTGAAGATATCTGCCGTGTTGGCCTCAGAGACCACACGTCGTACGAGTGCCTGACCACGCTGCTGCAACTCACGCAGAAGGAAGTAACAAAGCTGGATGTGCTTCGACTTCCCAACCAGTCGGGGCTCCTCACACAACAGGACAGCAGACCTGTTGTCGGCGAACAAGACTGGGGGAGAGCGAGGCCGCTCACCAAGGTCGGTGAGAAGGAAAGACAGCCAGCGAAGCTCCTGAGCGGCCATGGCCGCAGCGTACACCTCTGCCTCACAGCTGGAACCGGAGACGGACGACGCCCGAGTCGACCGCCACGAAACAGCACCTGTCCCGAGGCTAAAGGATTACCCCTGTGTAGACCGACGCGTCTCCGCGTCGTCGGCCCACGACGAGTCCGAGTAACCTGTGAGTGTAACTGGCTGCTTCCCTCCAAGGACAAGTCCCATGCCTGATGTACTCGCCACATACTTCGCCACCCTCTTAGGAGCGTACCACTGGGACGGTCGGTGTCTCCCAGGCGCAACAAAGCGCGCCAGGACGCTAAGAGGGTAAGCTAGGTCTGGGCGAGTACAAGTCATCACGTACATGAGACAACCCACCAGCTCAGGATATGGACCACTGGACTCAAATGACTCGTCCGAAGGTGGAGCCGTGAGCCCATGATCCACACCAAGAGGGGTGAGGTATACCTTGGAGAACGGGAAGCGAAACCGCGAGAGGATCTGCTCGACCATATGCGACTGCGTCAGCGTAATGATGCGAGCTGCCCTGTCCCTAGTGATCTGCAGGCCAAGGTAGTGCTGCAGCTCACCAAGGTCAGTGCAAGTGTGTCTCCTCTACAGTTCCTCCTTCACGGAGGCCAGTGCGTGTCGGTCAGGAGTGGCGAATACCAAGTCGTCAACGTAAACAAGAACAAAGAACGGGGTCGAGCCACGGCGGACGAACAGTGACGGGCCAGCAGACGACAGAAAGAAGTCAAGCGCTGCAAGGGTCGAGCGAAGTGTGTCGTGCCACTCACGTGGAGCCTGACGCAGGCCGTAGACTGGTCGACGCAGCTGCCACTGGGTCCCAGGTGGGAAAGAGCCAGTGAAGCCAGGCGGGCGACGCAGACAGATCTGCTCGTGCAGGCTCCCCTGAAGAAACGCTGTGGAGAAGTCCAAGGAGTGCAACTCGTAGTCGCGCTGAGCTGCAATGTGCAGTAACACCCGAAGAGTGGTCATCTTTGGGGTGGGAGCGAAGGTCTGGAAGAAGTCTACCCCCCCGCGCTGACTTAAGTTTCTTGCCACATAGCGCGCCTTGAACACCGGTGGTGATCCAGGCGGCCGCTTCACCTTGTAGAGCCACATGCCACTAACGACGTTTGTCCGAGGTGGTGGGACGGCGTCAACGTAGGTGCATGTGGACCTATCAGATGCCATCTCTGCCTCCTCAGCTGCTATCCATTACGAGGCCCAAGGTCCCGAGACCGCCTCAGCGTGAGTGCGAGGGATCGGGATGTCAAGAGCGTCTGGATCCCCCTCAGGGGCAAGCAGCATGGCGCAGAGATGAGGAACAGCGGCCGCAAGGAAATCAAGCTCAAACTTCCTCCAAGGGAAAGACAGGAGCACCCCCAGAGGACGGAGAACGAGTAGGAACACTCACCAGGTGAGCGGCATAGTCAAGGCGGTGGGAAGAGGCAAAGCCAGCGACAATGGTAACAAGTGCTGAGACAGACGACAAGGGTGCAGTCGGGTGAGTGACCAACGCGGACAAAACACGGGAGACGATAGGACGGGAGGTACGGACGTAGTCGGACAACGGGTCGTGAAGCACAGTGAGGGACGACTCAGGGCGCTGTGGAAGGATAGGAGGAGGTGGAACATGAGAGCGAAGAACAAGGTGGAACGGACCGTCTGCACGGTAACGGGACCGACGACGCTCTGGGGACACAGCACGACTGAGGGGAGGACGACGAGTTCACTGGGACGAGGAAAGGGACTCAACAGGGGGAACAGGAGGGGACGGTAGGGGACCACGAACAAAGCGTGCAGGTGCTGGGTCGGGGAGGTCGCGGAGTCGCAGTCGCTGCTGCTCCGCCTCCTCTAGCGTCTGCTGCGACGGTATTGGCCCCTGCTGCTGCTCCTGTGGCTGCGCCTCTGCCCTCTCCTGTTGCGACTGCAGCTGCACCCACTGCTGCGACCGGGACTCCTGCGCTACCCTCTCCTGCTGCGGCCGTGACTCCTCCTCTACTCTCTCCAGCTGTGTTTGTAACTGCACCTGCTGCTGCGGGCGGGACTCCTGCTCTACCCTCTCCTGGTGCGGTCGTGACTCCTCCTCTACTCTCTCCTGCTGCGACTGCAACTGCACCCGCTGCTGCACTCGTGACTCCTCCTCTACTCTCTCCTGCTGCGGCTGCAACTGCACTTGCTGCTGCTGTGACTCCTCCTCTACTCTCTCCTGCTGCTACAACTGACATTGCTCCTGCTGCTGCTGCTGCTGCTGCTGTGCCCTCTCAAACCGCTCACGCTCCTCCCTCTCCAACGGGAAGAGACGCTGTTCATGGGTCAGGAAACGTACAGTGCGCGGTGTAGGCGCCACAGTGCAAGTGCCTCCAGCTCCAGCACCCCCAGAACCAACACCTCCACCGTCGACACCCCCGGAGCCTCCAGTACCTCCCGCAGTAACACCCTCGGGCTCCGCAGAAACCGGCTGCAGAGAAGAACAAGGAGGGAAATGCGGGACGGACGGGAAGCCAGGGGGTGACGCGGGGCGAGGCCGCCGACTCGAGGCTGCCGTGTCCTCCACGGGAGTGGCCTCCACACCCACACCCCCTGCACCCCTAGAGCCAACACCACCAGCTCCTGCAGCCCCAGTACCCTCACCGTCCGCAACTACACCTCCCGCACCCCCAGACACGACACGGACTGGATGCTGCGGGGGGGACGACTGCAGAGTGACGTGCGACACACCTGACAGGGCAGGACGCGAAGGGGGGGAGGCTACCGGGGCGACTTGGGGGGGGCTCAAGGGTGAGGAACAGCGGGGGGGAAAAGGCCTCAGTACCTCGGTGGGGGCGACTCCTGTAGTAACAGACAGACTCGTCGAACGTGACGTCATGAGAAGCGAAGAACTGGTAGGTGACCGGGTCGTAGAACAACCAGCCAGAGGCGTCCAAAGGGAAACCGAGAAATACGCAGGCACGAGTGCGCGGAGACAACTTCTTCGCGCCAGGGGCGCGAACGTGGGCCAGAGAGCCCCAGACGCGGAAGTCAGCTGCTACGCCCGGAGAACCTGTCCAAAGGGAGACCGGCGTCACCAGTGGCCGTGCGTCACTAGGCCACAGGTTCAGCTGGTGCGCGGCGTAGCGGACTGCCTGAGGCCACAAGAACTGGGGGGCACCGGCATGGCACATGGAGGTCCGGGCAACCTCCATGACCAGGCCGATGCGTCACTCGGCTACCCCGTTCTGCTGCGGCGAGGCTGGTAACGTGTAAGACTGGATGAATCCCCGACCCTGACAGAACGTCTCCAGGCGAGTGGAAGAGAACTCACCACCACGGTCCGAGTGTAGGCGGAGCCCACACAGGCCCTGGGCGCCACCCCTCGCTAGTAGCCACGGCTCGAGGACGGTAGGCACGTCGGCCTTCCGTCGCAAAGGGAAAACCGTGGTGTAGCGGGAGTAGTCGTCCACCACAATCAGGAAGTAGCGCTCCTGACGTGGGCCAAGGACCGGGGAGGGGCCCCAGACGTCGAAGTGCAGGGTCTGGAAGGGAGACGCGGTGGGGGGGAGCGAGGAGGAGTGAGGGGCAGCGCGCTGCCGACCCTCGACGCAAGGAGTGCACGGCGGCGCTGGAGAGTGGGGAAGCGGGGCAAGCGACGCTGGGAGACCTGACACCAGACGGTGACGTGCCATCCTACTGAGACGTGGGAACGACGGGTGACCTAGACGGTGGTGCCAGAGGACCGACGGGTGGGTGAGGGACCGACAGTCACACGACACAGCGGCTTCCTGACCTGACCTGACCAGGCCTGACCCAGTGTGGTGGGACCCAGTATGTAGTGAGTACAGACCAGAGCCCGGCTCCCAGTGAAAGGTGGCCAGAGGGGCCCCAGTGGTATCGACTGTGCAGGAGGCAACTGACTCCTCTAAGGGAAAAGTGGTGACTACTCCGAGGTCAAGGAGGTGGCTGACACCCACCAGGTTCCTAGAGAACGAGGGGTTGTAGTAACCTGTATGGACCCCAGAGGGAGCAGCCGGACACAGGAGAGTGGTGGTGCTGTGAGCAACCACAGGTCCCATAGAGGGGTCGGCCAAGGCGACAGTGACGGGAGTGCGTAGTGGTGTGAGGTCGGCGCGGTCACGAAAGAAACAGCTGGACGCCCCAGAGTTGAGTGTGAACGACAGGGACGCAGTCTCGTTGGTCGAACCTGGACAAGCTACGCTAGCAGGGAAAGCACTGGCAACCTCTACATCACCTAAGCTAGAGAAACAAGAACAGTACGCAAAATCATCAACACTAGAGTCATCGGCATACATCACAGACACAGAACGCACAGCCTCATCTAACTGAGGTGCACTCATGCTATACAACTGCGGACCAACAGAACGAGCGGGTGAGGCCCAATCGGGGACAGTGCGGGTGGGGCCAAACTGCGCACGGTAGCGGTCAGTGAGCTGTGCAAAGCACTGACTCGCGGGGTGGAAGCGGCCACAGGGGTAGCCGCCACGCGGCCCAGTCTGCACCCGATACTGGCAGGGGGGGTGCTGGGCTGGACCACGCGACGTCCAGCTGGGTGGGCCGCTGCTGCTGACAGAGCTCCCTGGTCCAGGCGACCTCCACTGCTGCTGCTGCGTCTGCTGGCGCTGGCCCTGGAACTGCTGCTGCCGCTGCTGCTGTGGCTGCGGCTGCTGCGGCTGCTGTTGGTGAGGCTGCTGCTGCTGGGGGGCCCCATTACCTCCACCTCCACTGCCTCCTCCTCCGCCACCAACCCCACCCCCTCCACCTCCTCCACCACCGCCCCCTACGCCACCTCCACCACCGCCCCCTCCGCCACCCCCACCACCGCCCCCTCCGCCACCCCCACCACTGCCACCACCTCCTCCCTTCTTACCCCCCTTCTTGCCCCCTTTGTTGCCAAGGGCAACGGCTGCCACCTCTGGTGCAGTGGCAACAGACGCCGAATCAACAGGGGAAGCTAGGAAGGACGGAGCACATCCCTCAAAGATGGGGGGGAGGGTAGTACCGGAGGCAGCAGCAAGGGAACGGGCAAGGTCCTCAACAGCAGTGAGCCTCTTCTCAAAGAGGTCAATGGTGAGGGACATGGGGTTAACAGTGAGAAAGTGGTCACGGGCTGTGGCAAAGCGGTCAGGGAGGCGGGTGGACAGCAGGTACAGTGTCATCCACATCGGGGGGGGGGGGGGGGGGTTGGCGGCAAGTAGGGCATCATCAGGGGCAGCAGAACGGAGTTGGGCATCAAGCGAGCGCAAGTGCAGCACAAGATCAGGGACGCGGTGAAACGAGGGCAGGTCAGGAAATAGGAGGGCAGTACAAGCCGGCCGAGTGATGCAGTGGTTGGGGTGGAATAACGTTTGACGACAGCATCAAACAGGCCCTTGGCCGTCACCTCCTGCTCGAAGTGCTGCTGCTCTGTCAGGGGCAGGAGATCGGTGATGGCGAACACTGTGGCGTCGTCCCGCGCCGCCCACCGACTGGCCGCCAGCTGCTGCTTCTCAAAGCGAGCTTCCTCTTCGTCCGACGAGGAGGAACCTAAGGGGTCGGGTTCCTTCGGGGCTACGAGTTTGCCCGTGGCATGGTCCAAAAGGTGGACGTCGTTCTCGATCCTACTCCCTAGGAAAAGCTTGAGTTTGCGGAGCCATCCTGGGAAGTCTACCGGCCTACCCTCAGGATCAAACGTGAGAATACGAGAAGTGGCCATGGGAGGAGGCTCTGGTGCGAGGGCAATGGACGGGCACGCTCGGGTGGAGTCGAGTGCGTTTGAGAGCGGTACCAGGTGATTCAGTGAGGTGGATGGTGGCTGGTTACTGGTGTGGTGACTTGAACGGGTGGGGCAGCAGCTTTGGATGGTACAGGTGGGGCAGCGGGTGCAGTTCCGTGCGGTGCTGCGTGGTTCTGTGCGGTTCTGCTCAGTTCTGTGCGGTTCTGCATGGTTTTGCGCGGTTCTGCACGGTTCAGTGCGGTGCTGCGCGGTTCTGTGCGAGGTGAGTACCGGGTGGGGCAGCAGCTCTGGCTGGTACAGGTGGGGCAGCGGGTGCAGTTCTGTGCGGTGCTGCGTGGTTTTGTGCGGTTCTGCCCGGTTCAGTGCGGTTCTGAGTGGTTCTGCCCGGTTCTGCCCGGGTGGGGTAGCAGCTCTGGCTGGTGCGGGTGGGTCAGCAGGTAAGGTTCTGGGCAGCGCCGCACGGTTCTGTGCTGTTCTGCGCAGTTCTGTGCGGTTCTGCACGGTTCTGCGCGGTTCTGCACGGTTCAGTGCGGTGCTGCGCGGTTCTGTACGGGGGAGAGTACCAGGTGGGGTAGCAGCTCTGGCTGGTGCGGATGGGTCAGCAGGTAAGGTTCTGGGCGGTGTCGCACGGTTCTGTGCGGTTCTCCGCGGTGCTGTACGGTTCTGGGCGGGGGAGAGTAACTGGTGGGACGGCTGACTTCAGGGTGAGGCGACTGGAACGGGTGGTACAGCGGGCACCGGGTGGGTCAGCGTGGACGGGTGAGACGGTAGCGCAGCTGACGGGCTGCACGTGCGTGCGGCTATTGCTGCGCGTGCGTGCAGCTATGGCCGCGCGTGCGTGCTGCTAATGCCGCGCGTGCGTACGGCTAATGCTGCACGTGCGTGCGGCTAATGCTGCGCGTGCGCGCGGTCGCATGTGCGGCTACGACTGCACGTGCGTATGCGCCTGCTGCGCGCTAGCGGGCTGGCGAGCTACGCACGGGGCAGAAAACAGGTGAGGCGCGGGTGAAAAAAACGGGTGACGCTCGGGGCTAAACGGATGACGCGCTCAGGGCAGTACGGGTGACGCGCGAGCTAAGGGGGGGTGGCAGGGCGCTTCGGGTATTAAGTGGCTATGTTCTTAGGTCGGGGCACGGGGCGGTGGGCCCTGGAGCTGGTGCTGGCGGCTGGCCCTGGAGCTGGTGCTGGTGCTGGCGGCTGGCGCTGGTGCTGGTGTTCCGCCCCCACTCCCTTCCCCCTTTTCCTCTCCCCCCCACAGCATTCCGCCGCCACTCCCTTCCCCCTTTCCCTCTCTCCCCCACAGCATACCGCCGCCACTCCCTTCCCCTCCTCCCTCTCCCACCCACAGCGACCACCGCTGCACACGCGAACAGTCGCGACGGGGGGGGAGGGACGGGCAGGGGGCCGGGGAAATGCGACGGGCAGTGCGAGGCGACGGGAGGGAAGAAAACGGGACGGGGGGGGGGGGGGACAGGGAGGCGACGGGGACGAAACGGTGACAGCGCGCGTAGGTGCTGGCGCGTTGGCGGGCTGGTGGCGGAATCGCTGGCGTGCTGGCGTGTCTGCTGGCGGGCTCGTCGGCGGGCTCGCTGGCGTTTCCGCTGGCGAGATCGAGCGGTTCCGCTGGCGGGCTCGGTGGCGGGCTCGTCGGCGGGCTCGTCGATTCGCTTCCCCCCCCATCGTTGGCGTGCTCGCTGGCGGGTCCGTCAACGGATTCGCTGGCGGGCTCGCTAGCGCGTTCGCTATGGGCCGCGGACGCCATGGGCAGAACGCGACGATCTTGGGCGGACTGGACGGGAAACGCGCTACGAACTGGGGACGCGAGGATTACGGGTTGGTGGGCCCATAAAATCGCAGGTCCTAGAAGGAACTACGCTCTGTTACCATGTTACGATACTAAGTTAACTAGGAACCGGGTTTAACTAAGGGCCTAGGCTTAGTAGCCTAGGCCAAGCGGGTGTCGAGTAGTTTGTGCCAAGGAGAATTGAAGAATGGTTGGGTTCACTATAGGACCAAAGGTACATATAGCAAACAAACAGGTGCACCACCAAGCAAACAATCAGATAACTACACTATAGTAACTACAGCAAGCAGGATATATTAAATATAACTTAAACAATAGGGTCGACTAGCTCTATACCATGTCGAGAGTAGAACGGGAGAAAAGACTGACTAAGGGAAACGAGGTACAAGAAGATATAGCTAACCCTAGGAATATGAAATGGTACACCTAGACTAACATAAACTAAACATATAAAATATATGTTGACACACTCCGCAGTCTTCCCCCCCGCAGCGTCCAGTCCCTGCCGTGTCTAGGGGTGCGGGAGGTGCAGTTGCGGAGGGTGAGGGTACTGGGGCTGCAGGAAATGGTGGTGTCGGCTCTGGGGGTGCAGGGGGTGTGGGCGTGGAGGTCACTCCCGTGGAGGACACGGCAGCCTCGAGACGGCGGCCTCGCCCCGCGTCACCCCCTGGCTTCCCGTCCGTCCCGCAGCTCCCTCCTCGTTCTTCTCTGCGGTCGGTTGCTGCGGAGCCTGGGGGTGTTCCTGCGAGAGGTACTCAAGGCCCCGAGGGTGTCGGTGGTGGAGGTGCTGGTTCTGGGGGTGCTGGAGCTGAAGGCACTGGCACTGTGGCGCCTACACCGCGCACTGTACGTTTCCTGACCCGTGAGCAGTGTCTCCTCCGGTTGGAGAGGGAGGAGCATGAGCGGTTTGAGAGGGCACAGCAGCAGCAGCAGCAGCAGCAGGAGCAGTCTCAGTCACAGCAGCAGGAGAGAGTAGAGGAGGAGTCACAGCAGCAGCAGGAGAGAGCAGAGGAGGGTTCACGACTGCAGCAGCAGGTGCAGTTGTTGCCGCGGCAGGAGAGAGTAGAGGAGGAGTCACGAGTGCAGCAGGGGGTGCAATTGCAGTCGCAGCAGGAGAGAGAAGAGGAGTCACGGCCGCACCAGGAGAGGGTAGAGCAGGAGTCCCGCCCGCAGCAGCAGGTGCAGTTACAGACACATCAGGAGAGAGTAGAGGAGTCATGACCGCAGCAGGAGAGGGTAGCGCAGGAGTCCCGGTCGTAGCAGTGGGTGCAGCTGCAGCCGCAGCAGGAGAGGGCAGAGGAGGAGCACACGAGCAGCAGTAGTGGCAGGTACCGTCGCAGCAGACGCCAGAGGAGGCGGAGCGGCAGTGACTGCGACTGCGCGACCTGCCCGACCCAGCACCTGCACGCTTGGTTCGTGGTCCCCTACCGTCCCCTCCTGTTCCCCTTGTTCAGTCCCATTCCTCGTCCTAGTGGACTCGTCGTTCTCCCCTCAGTCGTGTTGTTCTCCAGAGCCCCGTCGGTCTCGTTACCGTGCTGACGGCCCGTTTCACCTTGTACTCCGCTCTCGTGTTCCACCTCCTCCGGTCCTTCCACATCCTCCTCAGTCGTCCCTCACTGTGCTTCACGACTCGTTGTCCGACTACCTCCGTGCCTCCCGTCCTATCGTCTCTCGTGTTCTGTCCGCGTTGGTCACTCACCCGACTGCCCCTCTGTCGTCTGTCTCAGCCCTTGTTACCACTGTCGCTGGCTTTGCCTCGTCCCACCGACTTGACTACGCATCCCACCTGGTGAGCGGCACTGCTCATTTTCCGTCCACTGGGGGTGTCCCTGTTTTTCCCCTGGAGGCCCTGGAGCACAGGCAGTTCGAGCTTGGTTTCCTTGCAGCCGCTGTTCCTCATCTCTGCGCCATGCTGCTTGCCCCTGAGGGGGATCCAGATGCTCTTGACATCCCGATCCCTCGCAATTACGCTGAGGTGGTCTCGGGACCTTGGGCCTCGTACTGGATAGCAGCTGAGGAGGCAGAGATGGCATCTGATAGGTCCACAGGCACCTACGTTGACGCCGTCCCACCACCTGGGACAAACGTCGTCAGTGGCATGTGGCTCTACAAGGTGAAGCGGCCGCCTGGATCACCACCGGTGTTCAAGGCGCGCTATGTGGCGAGAAACTTAAGTCAGCGCGGGGGGGTAGACTTCTTCCAGACCTTCGCTCCCACCCCGAAGATGACCACTCTTCGGGTGTTACTGCACATTGCAGCTCAGCACGACTACGAGTTGCACTCCTTGGACTTCTCCACAGCGTTTCTTCAGGGGAGCCTGCACGAGCAGATCTGGCTGCGTCGCCCGCCTGGCTTCACTGGCTCTTTCCCACCTGGGACCCAGTGGCAGCTGCGTCGACAAGTCTACGGCCTGCGTCAGGCTCCACGTGAGTGGCACGACACACTTCGCTCGACCCTTGCAGCGCTTGACTTCTTTCCGTCGTCTGCTGACCCGTCACTGTTCGTCTGCCGTGGCTCGACCCCGTTCTTTGTTCTTGTTTACGTTGACAACCTGGTCTTCACCACTCCCGGCCGACACGCACTAGCCTTCGTGAAGGAGGAACTGTAGAGGAGACACACTTGCACTGACCTTGGTGAGCTGCAGCACTACCTTGGCCTGCATATCACTAGGGACAGGGCAGCTCGCACCATTACGCTGACGCAGTCGCACATGGTCGTGCAGATCCTCACGCGGTTCCGCTTCCTGTTCTCCAAGGTACAGCTCACCCATCTTGCTATGGATCATGGACTCACGGCTCCATCTTTGGACGAGTCATTTGAGTCCAGTGGTCCATATCCTGAGCTGGTGGGTTGTCTCATGTACCTAATGACCTGTACTCGCCCAGACCTAGCTTACCCTCTTAGCGTCCTTGTGCGCTTTGTTGCGCCTAGGAGACACTGGTACGCTGCTAAGAGGGTGGCAAAGTATGTGGCGAGTTCATCAGGCATGGGACTTGTCCTTGGAGGGAAGCAGCCAGTTACACTCACAGGTTACTCGGACTCGTCGTGGGCCGACGATGCGGAGACGCGTCGGTCTTCACAGGGTTACTGCTTCAGTCTTGGGACCGGAGCTGTTTCGTGGAGGTCGACTCGAGCGTCGTCAGTCTCCAGTTCCAACTGTGAAGCAGAGGTGTACGCGGGGGCCATGGCCGCCCAGGAGCTTCGTTGGCTGTCTTTCCTCCTCACCGACCTTGGTGAGCGGCCTCGCTCTCCCCCAGTCTTGTTCGCCGACAACAGGTCTGCTGTCCTGTTGTGCGAGGAGCCCCGACTGGTTGGGAAGGCGAAGCACATCCAGCTTTGTTACTTCCTTCTGGGTGAGTTGCAGCAGCGTGGCCAGGCCCGCGTGTTACGTGTGGTCACTGCGGCCAACACTGCGGATATCTTCAACAAGGCGTTGCCGAAATGTGACCACCAGCGTTTCTGCACCCAGCTTGGCCTTGTGTCTACAGGCCCTCACTTGCTTGCGTAGAGATGCTTTGTCTTGTACTCTTGCATCTTACGATATATCTATATATGTGCTTGTGGACAGGCCTTGTGGCCCTTTGCTTCTGTAGAGATGCTTCTCATGCATGTCTTGTACTCTTGCATCTCTTATATCTGCTATATCCTTGCATGTGGACTGGCCTTGTGGCCCCTTGCTGTTACAACACTGACATAACTAGTAACCAGGGTTTACCAAGGGCCTAGGCTTAGAGCCTAGGCCAAGCGGGTGTCGCGATGGTTGTGCCAAGGAGAATTGAGCATGGTGGTTTCATTAAAAGAAAGCGATACAAGATATACTCGAGAATGAGGCACAAGAGGTGGAACACCACCAACAATACCGTAACTACAGTAACTACAGCAAGCAGGATATATATTAAATATAACTTTAACACTTGCTTGTTCTCAGACTGTGTGGTGATCTTGAGATCCACCTTGAGAGTTGCTTTGTTCTTGTGAACTGGTCTTGTGACCGTTTCTTGTTCTTGCTAACTGGTCATGTGACCCTTGCTCTTGGGTTGTGTGTTGCTGTCCACAGGACTACCGTCGCGACCCCGTCCCCTTCCCGTCGCCTCCCGTCCCCCCCTCCGAGTTGCCCCCCCCGTCGCCCCCCGTCCCCTCCCCGTCGCGTCCCACGTCGCTCTCCGCGTCGCGCCCCCGTCACCCCTCGTCCCCTCCCCGTCGTGCCCCCGTCGCCTCCCTTTCCCTTCCCGTCGCATTCCCATCACCTCCCGTCCCGCCCCCGTCGCGTCCCCGTCACCTCCCCTCCCCCTCCGAGTCGCGCCCCCGTCGCCCCCCGTCCCCTCCCCGTCGCGTCCCCGTCGCCCTCCGTGTCGCGCCCCCATCACCTCCCGTCCCCTCCCCGTCTCGTCCCCGTCCCCCTCCGCGTCGCGTCCCCGTCGCCCTCGGGTTCGCGTCCCCGTCTCCTCCCGTCCCCATCCTATCGCCTTCCCGCACCCTCTGCCCGCCGCCCCACCTGAAACCAGCCGCTAGAAACACCCCAGCAGCGCAAACAGCCGCTAGAACCGTGCTAGCAGTGCCAGCAGCCGCTCGAACCGTACTAGCAGCGCCAGCAGCCGCTAGAACCGTGCTAGCAGCGCTTGCAGCCGCTAGAACCGTGCAAGCAGCACCAGCAACTGCTAGCAACGCCCCGGCAGCGGCAGCAACTGCTAGGAACGCCCCAGCGGTGCCAGCAGCTACTAGAAACACGCCAGCAGCCCCACCTGTCCCGCCGCCCCACCCTGTACCCGCCGCCCTAACCTACGACCAGAACCGCCCATAACCGCCCATAACCGCCCAGAACCGGCCAGAACCGGCCAGAACCGCCCAGGACCGCCCTGGACCGCCCAGAACCGGCCAGAACCGTCCAGAACCATCTAGAACCGCCCAGAACCGCCCATAACCGCCCAGAACCGCTCCCCACTGCTCTAGACCTGCAAGAAGCAGCAGTAGCTTAGGCTGCCACCAGAACCAGCAGCAGCTTAAAATGCCGCCAGAACCAGCAGCAGCATAGTCTGCCCCCAGCAGAACCAGCAGCAGCATAGTCTGCCCCCAGCAGAACCAGCAGCAGCATTGGCTGCTCTCAGCAGCACCAGCAGCAGCATAGGCTGCCCCCAGCAGAACCAGCAGCAGCATAGGCTGTAGCCAGCAACCGCTCCTAGCCGCTCCCCATCGTGCTCGGCTGTCTCTAGTGCCTACCATGGCGTGTGCTAGAGTTTTGCAGCAGCAGCAGGGTCAGCCGCAGTGACAGTAACTACAGCACTCCCGGCAGTGGGGACCTGAGGGTCCTAGGAGTACCGGCCGCAGGAGCGGCTCAGCCAGTAGTGGGTGGTCCCTGCGGGTACCGGATCCTGACTGGCCCGAGTGCTGGCACCACCTGCTGGAGTCCTGACCATTCTGCGTCCCGATGCTACCGTCGCCTCGACAACCTCCACCGTGAGCGATTTGGTCCTCACGCTATTACATCGCACTGGCCCTCGCGTCTTCGCCAGCGCACTGCCTCACCTACCTGGTCTAGGACCTTTTCCCGCTGTACGAGTAGAGACCTGTGTTTCCAGTCTTGGTGCGTGTGTAGTTTCCAGTCCAGGCGCCTCTGAGGGTCTTTGTGTGGGAGCTGCAGCTACCACTAGTCTAGCACCAGCCTTTGTCGCTGGCTCGGGTGCGACCTCACAGCCTGCACAGCTTTCCTTCACC
This sequence comes from Closterium sp. Naga37s-1, assembly GCA_947471745.1. Lineage (NCBI taxonomy): Eukaryota > Viridiplantae > Streptophyta > Zygnematophyceae > Desmidiales > Closteriaceae > Closterium > Closterium sp. Naga37s-1. The sequence goes on from CANJKZ010000008.1 coordinate 1,100,006, forward strand.
CTAGACTCTGGAGCGTCCAGCTGTTTCTTTTGTGACTGTACTGACCTCACACCACTGCGCACTCTAGTCACTGTCGCCTTGGCTGACCCCTCCGTGGGACCTGTAGTTGCCCGCAACACCACAACTCTCCCGTGTTCGGCGGCTCCTTCTGGGTTTCTCACAGGTTACTACACCCCCTCGTTCTCCAGGAACCTGGTGGGTGTTAGTCACCTCCACGACCTAGGTGTAGTCACTACTTTCCCACTGGACGAGCATATTGCCTCCTGCATGGTCGGTGCCACTGTGGCGCCACTGGCCACTTTCCACAGGGAGCCGGGCTCTGGTCTGTACTCACTACACACTGGGTCCCACCACATAGGGTCAGGTCGGATCAGGTCAGGTCAGGTCAGGTAGCTGCTGTGTCGTGCGACTGTCGGTCCCTCACCAACCCGTCCGTCCTCTGGCACCACCGTCTAGGTCACCCGTTCTTCCCACGTCTGAGTAGGATGGTACATCACTGTCCGGTTTCAGGTCTCCCAGAGTCGCTTGCCCCGCTTCCTCACTCGCCTACGCTGCCGTGCACTCCTTGCGTCGAGGGTCGGCATATCACGAACAAGTGAGCTTCACTAAAAGCAAAGCATACAAGATATAGTCGAGAAACACAAACAAGAGGTGCACCACCAATAGCAAGGAAACATAACTACACTAAAGCTAAAGCTAATGGCAGTTATAAATATATATAAAATATATATCGCGACACGGCAGCGCGCTGCCCCTCACTCCTCCTCGTTCCCCCCCACCACGGCTCCCTTCCAGGCCCTGCACTTGGACGTCTGGCGCCCCTCCCCGGTCCTTGGCCCACGTCAGGAGCGCTACTTCCTGATTGTGGTGGACGACTACTCTCGCTACACCACGATTTTCCCTTTGCGACGGAAGGCCGACTTGCCTACCATCCTCGAGCCATGGCTACTAGCGAGGGGTGGCGCCCAGGGCCTATGTGGGCTCCGCCTACACTCGGACCGTGGTGGTGAGTTTTCTTCCACTCGCCTGGAGATCGTCCAGTCTTACATGCTACCAGCCTCGCCGCAGCAGAACGGGGTAGCCGAGCGACGCATCGGCCTGGTCATAGAGGTTGCCCGGACCTCCATGTGCCATGCCGGTGCCCCCCGGTTCCTGTGGCCTCAGGCAGTCCGCTACGCCACGCACCAGCTGAACCTATGGCCTAGTGACGCACGGCCACGGGTGACGCCGGTCTCCCTTTGGACAGGTTCTCTGGGCGTAGCAGCTGACTTCCGCGTCTGGTGTTCTCTGGCTCACATTCGCGCCCCTGGCGTGAACAAGTTGTCTCCGTGCACTCGTGCCTGCGTCCTTCTTGGCTTCCCTTTGGACGCCTCCGGCTGGGTGTTCTACGACCCACTCACCTACGAGTTTTTCAGTTCCCAGGACGTCACGTTCGACGAGTCTGTCTGTTACTTACAGGTGTCAGCCCCACCGAGGTACTGAGGTCTTTTCCCCCCCGCTGTTCCTCACCCTTGAGCCCCCCCAAGTAGCCCCGGTAGCCCCCCGCCCCCTTCGCGTCCTGCCCCGTCAGGTGTGTCGCATGTCAGTCTGCAGTTGTCCCCCTTGCAGCGTCCAGTCCCTGTCATGTCTGGGGGTGCGGGAGGTGCAGTTGCGGAGGGTGAGGGTACTGGGGCTGCTGGAGCTGGTGGTGTCGGCTCTGGGGGTGCAGGGGGTGTGGGCGTGGAGGTCACTCCCGTGGAGTACACGGCAGCCTCGAGTTGGTGGCCTCGCCCCGCGTCACCCCCTGGCTTCCCGTCCATCCCGCAGTTCCCACCTCGTTCTTCTCTGCTCGCGGTTGCTGCGGAGCTCGGGGGTGTTCCTGCGGGAGGTACTGGAGGCACCGGGGGTGTCGGTGGTGGAGGTGCTGGTTCTAGGGGTGCTGGAGCTGGAGGCACTGGCACTGTGGTGCCTACACCGCGCACTGTACAATTCCTGACCCGTGAGCAGCGTCTCCTCCGGTTGAAGAGGGAGGAGCGTGAGCGGTTTGAGAGGGCACAGCAGCAGCAGCAGCAAAAGCAACAGCAGCAGCAGCAGCAGCAGTCTCAGTCGCAGCGTCAGCAGAGGGTAGAGGAGGAGCCGCAGCCACAGCAGTAGAGAGTAGAGGAGGAGTCACAGCCGCGGCAGGAGAGAGCAGAGGAGGGGTCAAGACTGCAGCAGCAGGTGCAGTTGCAGTCGCAGTAGGAGAGAGTAGAGCAGGAGTCCTGCCCGTAGCAGCAGGTGCAGTTGCAGACACAGCAGGAGAGAGCAGAGGAGGAGTCACGGCCGCAGCAAGAGAGGGTAGCGCAGGAGTCCCGGTCGCAGCAGGAGGTGCAGCTGCAGCCACAGCAGGAGAGGGCAGAGGAGGAGCCAGAGGAGCAGCAGCAGGGGCAGGTGTTGTCGCAGCGGACGCCAGGGGAGGCGGAGCATCAGCGACTACGCGACTTGCCCGACCCTGCACCTGCACGCTTGGTTCGTGGTCCTCTACCGTCCCCTCCTGTTCCCCCTGTCCGGTTCCTTTCCCTGTCCCCGTGGACTCGTCGTTCCCCCCTCAGTCGTGCTGTGTCTCCAGAGCCTCGTCGGTCCAGTTACCATGCAGACGGGCCGTTTCACCTTGTTCTCTGCTCTCGTGTTCCACCTCCTCCTGTCCTTCTACAGCCTCCTGAGTCGTCCCTCACTGTGTTTTGCGACCCGTTGTCCGACTACCTCCGTGCCTCCTGTCCTGTCGTCTCCCGTGTTTTGTCCGCGTTGGTCACTCACCCGACTGCCCCCCCGTTGTCTGTCTCGGCTGTTGTTACCACTGTCGCTGGCTTTGCCTCTTCCCACCGCCTTGACTACGCCCCTCACCTGGTGAGTGGCCTTGCTTGTTCGCCGTCCTCTAGGGTGCTCCTTTCCTTCCCCTGGAGGTCCTCAAGGACAGGCAGTTCGAGCGTGGTTTCCTTGCGGCCGATGTTCCTCATCTCTGGGCCATGCTGCTTGCCCCTGAGGGGGATCCAGACGCCCTTGACATCCCGATCCCTCGCACTTAGCTGCTGCTGCAGGGCGTCAGGGGGAGCTGCTTGCTAGGTGCAGCTGGCCGCCAGGTGCTAGTGCAAGTCACAAGGTGCTGGTGCAGGCCATCATCAGTTGCTGTCTGCCAGCTACAGACGCTCCCGTGCACCAGCTGACGTGAAGGGATCAGATGGGAGCATATACTTGCACAGACTCATGAGGCATGAGACAAGCAGAGTTTCCTTGACCATCTCAACATGAGGCAGGGGGAGAAAGCCAAGATTTACTGACCATAGTGCTGTAGGGAGCGAAGTCCTGCTGATGCTGCTGAGTACAACCAACTACTGCTCTCAAGATCACCACACAGTCCGAGAACAAGCAAGAGGCCACATGGCCAGTCCACATTGAAGGACATTGCAAATATAGAAGATGAAAGAATACAATACATGCATGACAAGCATCTCTACAAAAGCAAGGGGCCACAAGGCCAGTCAAAAAGCAGATATATATGAGATATAGTGAGATGCAAGAGTACAAGACATAGCATCTCTACGCAAGCAAGTGAGCGCTGGTAGACACAAGGCCTAGCTGGGTGCAGAAACGCTGGTGGTCACAAGGCGGCAACGCCTTGGTGAAGATATCTGCCGTATTGGCCTCAGAGACCACACGTCGAACGAGTGCCTGGCCACGCTGCTGCAACTCACGCAGAAGAAAGTAACGAAGCTGGATGTGCTTTGCCTTCCCAACCAGTCGGGGCTCCTCACACAACAGGACAGCAGACCTGTTGTCGGCGACCAAGACTGGGGGAGAGCGAGGCCGCTCACCAAGGTCGATGAGAAGGAAAGACAGCCAGCAAAGCTCCTGAGAGGCCATGGCCGCAGCGTACACCTCTGCCTCACAGCTGGAACCGGCGACAGACGACGCCCGAGTCGACAGAACCGTGCAGAATCGCGCAGAACCGCACAAAACCGCACAAAACCGTGCAGAATCGTGCAGAACCGCACAGAACCGTACAGAACCGCACATAACCGCCGCCTTACCTTCCCCACCCGTCGCCCGCTGCCTTAACAGCCGCCCAACCCGACACCTGCCTCCCCATGAGCTGCCACACCCGCCGCCAGTAGCACCAGCAGATTACACTGCCGCCAGTAGCACCAGCAGCCTAGACAACCGCCAGGAGCACCACCAGCAGCTTAGACTGCCGCCAGTAGCACCAACAGCAGCTTCGGCTGCCCCCAGCGCACCAGCAGCAGCTTAGGCTGCCCCCAGCAGAACCAGCAGCAGCTTAGGCTACCGCCAGCGCACCAGCAGCAGCTTAGGCTGCCCCCAGCAGAACCAGCAGCAGCATAGGCTGCCCCCAGCGCACCAGTAGCAATTTAGGCTGCCGCCAGCGCACCAGCAGCAGCTTAGGCTGCCCCCAGCAGAACCAGCAGCAGCATAGGCTCCCATGGCGTGTACTAGAGTTCTACAGCAGCAGGGCCAGCCGCAGCACTCCCGGCAGTGGGGACCTGCGGGTCCAAAGGGTGGAGCCCCCAGCAGTGGCTCAGCTAGCAGTGGGCGAGACGCCGGCCCCTGCGGGTACCGGGCCCTGACAGGCCCTGGTGCTGGCACCACCTGCTGGAGACCTGTGTTTCCAGTCTTGGTGAGTGTGTTGTTTCCAGTCCAGGCGCCTCTGAGGATCTTTGTGTACGAGCTGCAACTACCACTAGTCTAGCACCAGCCTTTGTAGCTGGTTCGGGTGCGACCTCACAGACTGCACAACTTTCCTTCACCCTAGACTCTGGAGCATCCAGCTGTTTCTTTCGCGACTGTACTGACCTCACACCACTGCGCACTCCAGTCAGTGAGCTTCGCCTACACTCGGACCGTGGTGGTGAGTTTTCTTCCACTCGCCTGGAGACGTCCTGTCAGGGTCGGGGGATCATCCAGTCTTACACGCTACCAGCCTCGCCGCAGCAAAACGGGGTAGCCGAGCGATGCATCGGTCTGGTCATGGAGGTTGCCCGGACCTCCATGTGCCATGCCGGTGCCCCCCAGTTCTTGTGGCCTCAGGCAGTCCGCTACGCCGCGCACCAGCTGAACCTGTGGCCCAGTGACGCACGGCCACGGGTGACGCCGGTCTCCCTTTGGACAGGTTCTCCGGGCGTAGCAGCTGACTTCCGTGTCTGGGGTTTTCTGGCTCACGTTCGCGCCCCTGGCGCGGACAATTTGTCTCCGCGCACTCATGCCTGCGTCTTTCTTGGCTTCCCTTTGGACGCCTCCGGCTGGGTGTTTTACGACCCGGTCACCTACTAGTTCTTCGCTTCTCAGGTCGTCATGTTCGACGAGTCTGTCTGTTACTACAGGAGTCGCCCCCACTGAGGTACTGAGGCCTTTCCCCCCCGCTGTTCCTTACCCTTGAGCCCCCACCAGTCGCCCTGGTAGCCCCCCCCCCTTCGCGTCCTGCCCCGTCAGGTGTGTCGCACGTCACTCCTCAGTTGTCCCCCCCGCAGCGTCCAGTCCCTGTCGTGTCTGGGGGTGAGGGAGGTGCAGTTGCGGAGGGTGAGGGTACTGGGGCTGCAGGAGCTGGTGGTGTCGGCTCTGGGGGTGCAGGGGTTGTGGGCGTGGAGGTCACTCCTGTGGAGGACACGGCAGCCTCGAGTCGGCGGCCTCGCCCCGCCTCACCCCCTGGCTTCCCGTCCGTCCCGCAGTTTCCTCCTCGTTCTTCTCTGCGGCCGGTTGCTGCGGAACCTGGGGGTGTTCCTGCGGGAGGTACTGGAGGCCCGGGGGTGTCGGTGGTGGAGGTGCTGGTTCTGGGGGTGCTGGAGCTGGAGGCACTGGCACTGTGGCGCCTACACCGCGCACTGTACGTTTCCTGACCCGTGAGCAGCGTCTTCTGCGGTTGGAGAGGGAGGAGCGTGAGCGGTTTGAAAGGGCACAGCAGCAGCAGCAGCAGCAGCAAGAGAGAGTAGAGGAGGAGTCACAGCAGCAGCACGAGAGGGTAGCGCAGGAGTCCCGGTCGCAGCAGCGGGCGCAGCTGCAGCCGCTACAGGAGAGGGTAGAGGAGGAGTCACGGCCGCACCAGGAGAGTGTAGAGCCGGAGTCCCACCCGCAGCAGCAGGTGCAGTTACAGACACAGCAGGAGAGAGTAGAGGAGCAGTCACGGCCGCACCAGGAGAGGGTAGAGCAGGAGTCCCACCTACAGCAGCAGGTGCAGTTACAGACCCAGCAGGAGAGAGTACAGGAGGAGTCACGGCCGCAGCAGGAGAGGGTAGCGCAGGAGTCCCGGTCCCAGCAGCGGGTGCAGCTGCAGTCGCAGCAGGAGAGGGCAAAGGCGGAGCCACAGGAGCAGCAGCGACTGCGACTACGCGACCTCCCCGACCCAGCACCTGCACGCTTTGTTCGTGGTCCCCTACCGTCCCCTCCTGTTCCCCCAGTTGAGTCCCTTTCCTCGTCCCAGTGGACTCGTCGTCCTCCCCTCAGTCGTGCTGTGTCTCCACAGCCCCGTCGGTCCCGTTACCGTGCAGACGGTCCATTTCACCTTGTTCTCGGCTCTCGTGTTCCACCTCCTCCTGTCCTTCCACAGCCCCCTGAGTCGTCCCTCACTGTGCTTCACGACCCGTTGTCTGACTACCTCCGTGCCTCCCGTCCTGTCGTCTCCCGTGTTTTGTCCGCATTCGTCACTCACCCGACTGCACCTCTGACGTATGTCTCAGCTCTTGTTACCACTGTCGCCGGCTTTGCCTCTTCCCACCGCCTTGACTACGCCGCTCACTTGGTGAGTGGCCCTGCTCATTCTCTGTCCTCTGGGGGTGCTCCTGTCTTTCCCCTGGAGGTCTTAGAGAACAGGCAGTTCGAGCTTGGTTTCCTTGCGGCCGCCGTTCCTCATCTCTGCGCCATGCTGCTTACCCCTGAGGGGGATCCAGACGCCCTTGACATCCCGATCCCTCGCACGCACGCCGAGGGGGTCTCGGGACCCTGGGCTTCGTACTGGATAGCAGCTGAGGAGGCAGAGATGGCATCTTACAGGTCCACAGGCACTTACGTCGACGCAGTCCCACCACCTGGGACGAACGGCGTCAGTGGCCGATGGCTCTACAAGGTGAAGCGGCCGCCTGGATCACCACCTGTGTTCAAGGCGCGCTATGTGGTGAGAGGCTTCAGTCAGCGAGAGGGGGTGGACTTCTTCCATACCTTCGCTCCCACCCCGAAGATGAGTACTCTTCGGGTGTTGCTGCATATTGCAGCACAGCGCGACTACGAGTTGCACTCCTTGGACTTTTCCACCGCGTTCCTTCAGGGGAGCCTGCACGAGCAGATCTGGCTGCGTCGCCCGCCTGGCTTCACTGGCTCTTTCCCACCTGGGACCCAGTGGCAGCTGCGTCGACCAGTCTACGGCCTGCGTCAGGCCCCACGTGAGTGGCACGACACACTTCGCTCGACCCTTGCAGCTCTTGACTTCTTTCCGTCGTCTGCTGACCCGTCACTGTTCGTTCGCCGTGGCTCGACCCCGTTCTTTGTCCTGGTCTACGTCGACGATCTGGTGTTCGCCACTCCCGACCGACGCGCGCTGGCCTCCGTGAAGGAGGAACTGCAGGGGAGACACACTTGCACTGACCTTGGTGAGGTGCAGCACTACCTTGGCCTGCAGATCATCAGAGACAGGGCAGCCCGCACCATTACGCTGACTCAGTCGCATATGGTCGAGCAGATCCTCACGCGGTTTCGCTTCCCGTTCTCCAAGGTACAGCTCACCCCTCTTGGTGTGGATCATGGGCTCACGGCTCCACCTTCGGACGAGCCATTTGAGTCCAGCGGTCCATATCCTGAGCTGGTGGGTTGTCTCATGTACCTGATGACTTGCACTCGCCCAGACCTAGCTTACCCTCTTAGCGTCCTTGCGCGCTTTGTTGCGCCTGGGAGACACCGACCTTCCCACTGGTACGCGGCTAAGAGGGTGGCGAAGTATGTGGCGAGTACATCAGGCATGGGACTTGTCCTTGGAGGGAAGCAGCCAGTTACACTCACAGGTTACTCGGACTCGTCGTGGGCCGACGACGCGGAGACGCGTCGGTCTACACAGGGGTACTCTTTTAGCCTCGGGGCAGGTGCTGTTTCGTGGCGGTCGACTCGGGCGTCGTCTGTCGCCGGTTCCAGCTGTGAGGCAGAGCTGTACGCTGCGGCCATGGCCGCTCAGGAGCTTCGCTGGCTGTCTTTCCTTCTCACCGATCTTGGTGAGCAGCCTCGCTCTCCCCCAGTCTTGTTCGCCGACAACAGGTCTGTTGTCCTGTTGTGTGAGGAGCCCCGACTGGTTGGGAAGGCGAAGCACATCCAGCTTCGTTACTTCCTTCTGCGTGAGTTGCAGCAGCGTGGCCAGGCCCGCGTGGTACGTGTGGTCTCTGAGGCCAACACTGCAGATATCTTCACCAAGGCGTTGCCGCCTTGTGATCACCAGCGTTTCTGCACCCAGCTTGGCCTTGTGCCTGCCCGTCCTCACTTGCTTACGTAGAGATGCCATGTCCTGCATGTCTTATACTCTTGCATCTCTATATATTTGCTATATACCTGCATGTGGACTGGCCTTGTGGCCTTTTGCTTGCTCTCGGAGTGTGTGGTGACTTTGAGCTCCACCCTGAGATCTGTCTTGTTCTTGTGGACTGGTCTTGTGACCGTTGCTTGCTCTTGTTGTTTCTACAGGACTACCGTCACCTAGACTATGGGGGTGTGTCAAACTATAATTCTATAGTTTGTGTAGTTCTAGTCTAGGTGTTCTCCCTTGTGTTATTTTGTACTTGCACTATGGTTAGGTTTTGCATATATCTTCTTTGTACTTTCTGTTTTTAGTAAATATTACATTGTGACAGGTGCGAGCTGCCCTGTCCCTGGTGATCTGCGGGCCAAGGTAGCGCTGCAGCTCACCAAGGTCAGTGCAAGTGTGTCACCTCTGCAGTTCCTCCTTCACGGAGGCCAGTGCGCGTCGGTCGGGAGTGGCGAAGACCAGGTCGTCAACGTAGACCAGAACAAAGAACGGGGTCGAGCCACGGCGGACGAACAGCGACGGGTCGGCTGACGACGGAAAGAAGTCAAGCGTTTCAAGAGTTGTACGTAGCGTGTCGTGCCACTCGCGGGGAGCCTGGCGCAGGCCGTAGACTGGTCGACGCAGCTGCCACTGGGTCCTAGGAGGGAAAGTGTCAGTGAAGCCAGGCGGATGACGTAGCCAGATCTGCTAGTGCAGGCTCCCCTGAAGGAACGCGGTGGAGAAGTCCAAGGAGTGCAACTCGTAGTCGCGCTGTGCTGCAATATGTAGCAACACCCGAAGAGTGGTCATCTTCGGGGTGGGAGCGAAGGTATGGAAGAAGTCTACCCCCTCTCGCTGACTGAAGCCTCTCGCCACGTAGCGCTCCTTGAACACTGGTGGTGCTCCAGGTGGCCGCTTCACCTTGTAGAGCCACATGCCACTGACAACGTTCGCCCCAGGCGGCGGGACGGCGTCGACGTAGGTGCCTGTGGACCTATAAGATGCCATCTCTGCCTCCTCAGCTGCTATCCAGTACGAAGCCCAGGGTCCCGAGACCGCCTCAACGCAAGCGTGGCTCCAAAACGAAACGCCAGTGGACCGATGAGGAGCTGACAGCACTGGCGGCTGCTAAGTGGTATATGTCAACGGGAGTTGTGTTGGCCCCGTCCTCGCTTGGGCGGAGCCGACCGCGTGGTCGGGTGTGCGGGAGGTGCAGCCGACCTGCAGCAGTGGGCAAGCTGGTCGACGGGGCTGGTCGACCTGCACGGGGGCCACTGCAAGGGCGCCGACCTTGGGAGGGCGCCGACTTCGGGTGGTCGACTTGGCGAGGTCGACATCGGAGGCGTCGAGTTGGTACGCTGGCCCGGGGAAGCCGACTGGGTGTGGTCGGCTGACAGGTGTGCTGGTCGACCTGGGGTTGGTCGACCAGGAGTGTGGTCGACTTGGGGCTGGCCGACCAGGTGCGCGGTCGACTTGGTGTAGTCGACTGGTGGTGGTCGTCGACCTGGGTGGTCGACGGGCACAAGGAGGAGCTGGTCGACGAGGAGGTTGCCCGGTCGACCAGGTTACCCGGGCGACGGGGTTCTGCGGAGAACTGCGACGGTCTCCCAGGTGTTCGTGGCGAGGCCGACCTCGGTGTGGTATCCCGAGGTGGACGTGGCTGATCAGATGCAGTCGTCAGCACGAGGTCGATTTGGTGTGTGCGTTGTGCAGGTGACAAGGCACGGCACGCCAATCATCTGCGAGCACCTGCGAAGCAGGTGCGATGCTGTCCTGCGGGAGCAACGTTGGCACGCCGTCGACCTGCAGTGTTGGCGGGCCGCGCCAGTGCACTACTGGAGCGCGATCGACCAAGTCGTGCTGGAACGCGGTCGACCGTGCTGCGCTGGCAGTGACTTGCATGCTAGCTCTGATGTAGTCATTGTTGCCTTGCCATTCTGCATCATTGTTGTCAATTTTCCTTAGTGGAACTCTTGCCAATTCTCCCCGTGAACTAGCATGCAGCGAGCACACAAGGAAAACGACTAAGGAACGCAAAGATCAGTCTAGCCCCGTGCCTAACCCGTAGTCCAGCTCCCGTTGAATTAGTTATCTCCGCATGGTGCGGTGAGCGTGGACGGCACCGCAACGATACCTTCGGTATAGCCGACTTTTGCACTTACCTATTGTGTTCGTAGGCCGGCAGCTGTGCGATAGTCACCATGGTAGGCGCCGTAGGTGACGCAGGGGTGGTGGACACCCTGGAGGCACGGCTGGAGGATGCGAGGAGACGCCATGATGCTCGCGAGTACAGGGAGACGCTCCCCTGGGCGGTCGTCGAGGCTGGCATCCGCGCTGTGTGGGCGTCGGAGCACCCTTCTCGACCAGCTTCTCCTCGACCGGTGAACATAGCAGGCGGCGTCAACGTGGGCACCAACGCCGGTGGTGACCAGGTCGGCAGCAGTGCGGGAGGCACATCGAGGCATAGAGGAGTTATCCACGCCGATGAAGTCGGCGGCGTTCAGGCGCGAGGGCAGCAGTCGTCGGCGGCTGCAGGGTCCTCGCAGGGCGACGTCGGAGGTCGACTAAGCGGATTGACGCCGTCGTCGGCGACTCGCGTGACAGCAGGTGGGATAGCACCGAGCTACGGCTACTTCAAGTTTACGCCGAACAGAATCTCGGTCACCCCCTTGCTGGTTGGTCGTCCCGACATCCTCACGTGGAAGGAGGCGATCGAGCCCCAGCTAGAGATGGTCGGGTTGAAGTGCACCGTGGCGACGTCGTCGGAGAGCAACCCTGAGTTGCGTGCGGAGTTTCGCGTTGTGCAGCTGCTGACCTTCACGGTCATCTTGCGGTGCTGCTCGCCGAGCGTGCAGATCGCCCTGAAGCCGTGCAGGGACTACCTGGACGCCGGCCACCAGGCGTGGCACTTCATCGAGTCGACGTACCAGGTCACCGATGACCTATACATCGGCCAGCTCGAGGAGCAGATGACGCATCTACGGATGGGCGACCAGGAGATTGCGACCGGCTACTGCAACCGGGCTCGACAACTTCTCGCCACCATGAGGATGGCCGGCGTGCAGTACTCCACGGCGTCGTACGTCACCCACGTCCTGAAGGGGCTCCTGAGCAGCTACAACCTGATGAAGCGGATGTCGGTGGTGCCGAGCACGCGGGCGACACTCAACGAGGACTCCCTGACCTCGTACATTCTCAGGGATGAGGCGATGCAGGAGGCCGAGCGGTCCATGGAGCTCCTGCCGCAGGTGAACTACGCCGCCCCGGCGAAGCAAGTGTCAACATATATTTTATATGTGTTGTTTAGGTTAGTCTAGGTGTTGCATTTCTATTTCCTTGCATGATTAGGGTTTGCAATATCTAGGGTTGTACTTCACATTTCTATCATTCATTTTTAGAGTTTCATATCGTAACATGGTATAGAGCGAGTTTCCTAGGCGATTTTTCCTAGGCGATTTTCCTCTTGATAGTCATGGGCCCACCACCCGCGCACCTCGTAGCGCCCCGTAGCCCGAAGCGCCCTGCCCCGTAGAGCCCGTAGATCGCGCCCCCCGTTGCCCCCACGCGTCACCCGTTTCTGCCATGCGCCCCACCCGTTTTTGCCCCGTGCGTCACTCGGTTCTCTGCCCCGCGCCCCACTCGTTTACCCTGCGCATTGCCCCCCCAGCCCACTAGCGCGCAGCAGACGCACGCGCGTAGTTGCTCGCGCAGACTTAGCCGCACGCGCAGCTTTGCGCGCGTACGTCGCGGTCGAACGCACGCCCAGCAACAGCCGTGCGCACGTGCGGCCGTTAGCCGCGGCCTTCCCCACCCGTCGCCCACTGCCATAATCGCCGGCCCACCTGAAACCGCCGCCCTACTCCTGAAACCCGTCGCCCCACACCTGAAACCCGCTGCCCCACCCCTGAAACCGCCGCCTTATACCTGAAACCCGCCGCCCCACACCTGAAACGCCACCTCACACCTGAAACCCACCGCCTAACACCTGAAACCCGCCGCCCCACACCTGAAACCGCCGCCTCACACCTGAACCCGCCGCCCCACACCTGAAACCAACTGCCCTACACCTGAAACCGCCGCCCCACCTGAAGCGCACTGCCCCACGCGCTGAAACCCGCCACCAGCAGCAGCTTAGGCTGCCACCAGCAGCACCAGTAGCAGCTTAGGCTGCCCCCAGTAAAACCAGCAGCAGCATAGGCTGCCACCAGCAGAACCAGCAGCAGCTTAGGCTGCCACCAGCAGAACTAGTAGCAGCTTAGGCTGCCCCCAGTATAACCAGCAGCAGCATAGGCTGCCACCAGCAGAACCAGTAGCAGCTTAGGCTGCCCCCAGTAAAACCAGCAGCAGCTTAGGCTGCCCCCTGTAAAACCAGCAGCAGCATAGGCTGCCACCAGCAGAACCAGTAGCAGCTTAGTCTGCCCCCAGTAAAACCAGCAGCAGCTTAGGCTGCCACCAGCAGAACTAGTAGCAGCTTAGGCTGCCCCCCAGAAAAACCAGCAGCATAGGCTGCCACCAGCAGAACCAGCAGCAGCTTAGGCTGCCACCAGCAGAACCAGTAGCAGCTTAGGCTGCCCCCAGTAAAACCAGCAGCAGCATAGGCTGCCACCAGCAGAACCAGTAGTAGCTTAGGCAGCCCCACCCCACAGCAGAACCAGCAGCACCTTAGGCTGCCGCCAGCAGCACCAGCAGCAGCTTAGGCCCACCTGTAAGCACCCCCCCGTTTCTAGCTCCTCACATGGCGTGTACAAGGGTTCTACAGCAGCAGGGCCAGCCGCAGCACTCCCGGCAGTGGGGACCTGCAGGTCCAAAGTGTGGTGCCCCCAGCAGTGGCTCAGCTAGCAGTGGGCGAGACGTCGGCCCCTGCGGGTACCGGGCCCTGACAGGCCCTAGTGCTGGCACTACCTGCTGGAGTCCTGACCACTCTGCGTCCCACTGCTACCGTCGCCTCGACGACCTCCACCGTGAGCGTTTTGGTCCTCACGCATCAGGAGAGGGTAGAGCAGGAGTCCCGCCCGCAGCAGCAGGTGCAGTTAAAGACACAGCAGGAGAGAGTAGAGGAGGAGTCACGGCCGCAGCAGGAGAGGGTAGCGCAGGAGTCCCGGTCGCAGCAGCGGGTGCAGCTGCAGCCGCAGGAGGAGAGGGTAGAGGAGGAGCCACAGGAGCAGCAGCAGGGGCAGGTACCGTCGTGGAAGCAGACGTATTCGTGGCTGAGCCTAAAGTACAATCCTGTTCAGCGCAAGTATGGTATGAAGTGTTCCGTGTGCTCTATGTTCGCTCCTAACACCAAGTCTCCCTTTGGGTGTTGTGGCGTCGGTGCAAGAGATTTTCAGAAGTCGGCGTGCCGCAACCATGACCAGTCCAAAGTGCACCTCGCGGCGATGGAAGCTGAACGACTCGCTCAAGGCACGGAGGTGAGGCAGCGCAGCCTCTTGGACATGCTGAGCACCGACCCTGTGATGGCGAGGGTCATCAAGTGCATGCAAGGGGCCTCCTGGTGTGCGCGGAACGATGCACCTATCGCTCTCTACCCCATGCTTGTGCGGTTCATGGCGGAGCAAGGATGCCCCAACATGATGAACAGCGAATCCTACGGTCGTTATTACTCGAGGTACGTGTGTTTTGTCACGGAAGTTTCCTAGTTTCCTAGTTCTTTTGTGGTTAAAATCCTGACAATGTTTCATGCGTTGATCACTGCAGGTACGCCTTCGGCGAGTTCATTGAGGCTATGGCGGAGCATCTGGCGGGCCGGCTGCTTGTGGACATCAAAGAGTCGGCCAGGTATGGTCTTTCTTTCGATGAATCCACGGATCGTGCCCGAGGGAAGCACCTCATTGTGTACATCACGTTTGAGAGAAACGAGGCCGTCGTGACCCAATTTCTTGCTCACCTGGCGGTCGACCGTTGCGACGCCACAGCACTGCACGACACGATCGTTAAGTTTCTCGGTTCGAAGGACTTATCGCTGGACAAGCTTGTTGGAGTGTCAACGGATGGAGCTTCTGTCATGACTGGCGCGAGGAACGGAGTCGTCGCCCTGCTTCGGAAACGGTGCCCGTGGCTGGTGGCAATCCACTGCGTGGCGCATCGGTAAGTGTGCATTGCACTGGTTTGTTCTTACTCTCCAATCCCCAACCATACTCACGTACGTGTCGTGCTTGTGCAGCGAGGCGTTGGCTGCTAAAGATGCCGCGAAGAGCTTCCCTGAATTCAACATCGTCGACCAGATGATACGCCAGACTGCAGAGCGTCTCGGGCGTTCATCAACCGATCACAAGACCTACATGCACCTGCAGGATGTCATTCTGCAAACGCACCTGGAGGTGCAAGGCTTCTGTGCTGTCCGCTGGTTGTCTCGCGGGGATGCTGTGCATCGCTTTTGTGACGTGCTGCCGGTGCTGATGTGGATGTGGACAAAGGACAAGGAGGACAAGACGAAGAGAATCGCAACCAGCTTCAAGTTCCACTTCATGCTGTATCTTCTGGCGGACGTGCTGCAGCTGCTCAACGGACTCAACCTTGCCTTCCAGAAGAAGACGGTAAGGTTGACATGTACACGCCCTTGTGCGTTCGTGTCTTGGTTACTTGGCTCTAATATGTGTCTCTCTGTTTGCTTTCAGGTTGACATTGACATCACAGAGGTGAAGAATCATGTCGACAAGGTGAAGACCAAGCTGTCGCAGTACTATGTTGAGCCCGGCGCATCCAATGGGCCGAACGACTCTCGCCTCAACACGTTCATTGCTGCACACGGCAGCAAGGACAAGCGCAAGCTGGAGCTCAAGGGAGTGGATGAGAGCGGCAGTCCTGCGACTGCCACTGTCGAGCTTCACGAGGACGCCATCGTCCACGGTGGCGGTGACGGTGACGGTGACGGTGGGGGATGCGACTTGGAGTCCTGCGTGGACCTGGCCAGGCGGTTCGCTCAGCGCCTGATCAAGGCCCTGGGGAAGAGGATGGCAAACCTGCGCCATTTTGATGGTGTTGGTTTTTTCAGCCCTGATCGTTATTCCGTATGTGCAGGAGAGTAGGACGCTTGGCTGAAATTCCATCTGTCAGAGCTCCTTGACATGTTCAAGAATCAGCTCCCTGGTAAGTTCCAAGCGTATAGTAGCAAACCATTGTTAAGCGCCAAGTTGATTTGTTCTAACCTTGCATCCTGACTTTGGCAGGAGTCGCTCTTGCTGACATAGAGCCGCAGATGCGCCTCTTTACAGCAACCATGGAATAGAAGTTCAAGAAGCAGAGCTTCCATCAGGCGCTCACCAACATGCTGCGCACGGCAGACTGGAGGGATGACTACCCCACCATTGTCTCTCTCTGGCGTGCGGTTTCTGTGTTGCCCCTCAGCACTTTTGAGTGCGAGAGGGGCTTCTCCAGGCATAACATTATTAAGTCGTGGGATCGTGTTGCTCTTACTGATGTGAGGCTGGGGGAGCTGATGACTGTGAAAATGCTTGACTACCCAGTGGACTGGGCGGAGGCCTATGCCATTTTTTAGGCAAAGGGGAGGAAGGGGAGGAAGCCTGCCAAATAGGCTTGCATGTTAGAGTAGGGAACATTGCAGGCTAAATGTGTAGTTAGAGCAGAGTAGTGGAACATTGCATGCTAGGGAGGATTTATGACAGGTGTATTAAGTAGTTAGTGGCTAGGCTAGTACATTTTACTTTTTGTTCTAGTAGATCCAGTTAACTGCATGGTGTATTAAGTGCAAAAATTTAACGAGCCCTGATTTCAAGTTTTCATTTTGGATCGCCCCCGTTACCGTTAAGGGCGCCAAAACGGTCAGCTACACCCAAAACAGGGTCAGATGGGGAGGAGCTGGGGAGCGCAAGTATGGGCCCCAGGTACTTCGACAGGCCTGCTCGGGACCATGGGCTTCGTACTGGATAGCAGCTAAGGAGGCAGAGATGACATTTTATAGGTCCACAGGCACCTACGTCGACGCAGTCCCACCACCCGCGGCGAACTGTGAGAATTACGAGGAATGGGAATGACTAAGGGAAAGTTGGGTACAAGTACAAACCCTAGAAAGTTGTACCCCATATGTGCTACCCCACTATAGCCTACAGCAGCTATGTCATATAAATCTGACACACCCCCATAGGCAAAGTGGGGGAGAACAAGGGGTCACAAGACCAGTCAAGTAAAGCAAAGCAAGCTCAGGGTGGATCACAAAGTCACCACACATTCCGAGCACAAGTTCAAGGCCACAAGGCCAGTTCACATGCAGGATTACATATACATATAAGGCTAGACAAGCAAGGGCAGGTGTATGTATATATATAAGAATACAAACAAGGTCAAGGGGTGAGCAAGTGAGGCAAGGCAGGCACAAGACCCAGCTGAGTACAGAATCGCTGATGATCACAAGGCGCAAGTGCCTTGGTGAAGATATCAGCAGTGTTGGCCTCAGAGGCCACGTACGCAAGGCGCAGCTGACCACGCTGCTGTAGCTCACGAGCAAGGAAGTAGCGAAGAGCAATGTGCTTCGTTCTGTGCTCCAGTCTCTGCTCCCGACACAAGGCCAGCATGGCCTTGTTGTCTACGTACAGCACTGGAGGAGAACGAGGCGGCTCTCCGAGGTCAGTCAGCAGGTAGGTGAGCCAGCGAAGCTCCTGTGCAGCCATGGCTCCTGCGTAGATCTCAGCCTCACAACTGGAGCCGAGAACAGAAGACGAGCGGGTAGCCCGCCACGAAACAGAGCCGGAACCAAGGCTGAAGGTGTAACCCTGTGACGACCGCTGCGTAGCCTGGTCGTCAGCCCAAGAAGCGTCTGCGTGCCCAGTGAGGACCACTGGACTCTGCCCTCCAAGCACAAGCCCCATGCCCGACGTACTGCACAAGTAGCGCAACACCCTCTTCGCTGCAGCCATGTGCTCCGGTCTGTGTCTCCCAGGAGCAACATAGCGTGCGAGAATGCTAAGAGGGTATGCAAGGTCAGGTCGTGTGCAGGTCATCAGGTACATGAGGCAGCCAACAAGCTCTAGGTACGGGCCACTCGACTCTACGGACTCATCCGAAGGCAGAGCTGAGAGCGAGTGGCGAGTAGGCAGAGGAGTGGCCTGAGGCGAGGAGTACGTGAAGCCGAAGCGCTGAAGGACCTGCTGCACCATGTGTGACTGAGTCAGGGTAATGGTGCGGCGTGCTCTGTCCCGGGTGATCTGCAAGCCAAGGTAGCTGCGCAGTTCACCCAGGTCTGTGCACGTGTGTCTCTTCTGCAGCTCGGACTTCACGTGGGCTAGTCCAGTAGTGTCAGCTGTGGCAAAGACCAAGTCGTCGACGTACACGAGGATGTAGAACGGCGGCAAAGAAGTGTCGGTGCGCAGAAACAGCGACGGGTCGGCAGTAGAGGGAGCAAACCCAAGAGCCGCAAGTGTAGTCCTCAGTGTGTCGTGCCACTCACGCGGTGCCTGGCGGAGACCGTAGACTGGCCGGCGGAGGCTCCACTGGGTGCCAGGAGGAAAAGACCCAGTGAAGCCAGGTGGGCGACGCAGCCAGATCTCCTCGTGCAGGCTGCTCTGCAAGAAAGCAGTGCTGAAGTCAAGAGAGTGCAGCTCGTAGTCACGGTGAGCAGCTATGTGCAGCAGTACCCGAAGAGTGGTCATCTTCGGGGTGGGAGAGAAGGTCTGAAAGTAGTCAACTCCCTGCCGCTGACTGAAGCCACGAGCCACGTAACGCGCCTTGAAGACAGGCGGAGAACCCGGCGGCCGCTTCACCCTGAATATCCACATGCCACTGACGATGTTCGCCCCAGGCGGGGGAACCTCGTCAACGTAGGTGCCTGTGGACTTCCAGGAAGCTATCTCTGCGTCCATAGCTGCCTGCCACTGAGAGGAGTAGGGACCCTCTATCGCCTCCGCGTAAGAGCGCGGAGTCGGGATGTCAAGTGCATCCGGGTCTCCCTCAGGGGTAAGCAGTACAGACACGAGATGAGGTGAAGCAGCAGCCAAACACTGGAACTCCTCCTGCCTGTCCTCAAGGACGTCCGTGCCAAGGGCACACTCACCCCCGACGGACGGAGGACAGACAGACTCAGACTCAGCAACAAGACTAGCAGCGTAGTCTAGACGACAGCGAGCAGCAAAGTCGACGAGCTCAGCAACTAGGGCAGACGCAGCAGTGGACTCAAAGGAAGGGTCAGTGACAACAGTAGCAAGGAGACGCGTGACAGTAGGACTGGCAGCACGAAGAGAGTCCGACTCCGGGTCAGGAAGAGCAGGAAGAGAGGACTCAGGAGGAGAAGGCAAAGGGGCACGCAGAGGAGCAGTGGACGGACGCAGAGACATCCGGTGCGTGCCAGGGACAGGAGGAGGACGCTGACGCGAACCACGACCACTAGTGCGAGCAGCACGGACAGGCGACGCAGGGCGAGACGCAGGCTCACGACGCTCAGCAAGACCTCCAGTAGGACCAGTGTAGGGAGAAGGAGCAGGCAGTGGGGAGGCCGGCTGTAACTGTAACTGTGACGGGACAGGCTGTGGACACTCTAAGGGAGGAGGAGGACCAGTAGAAGGCGGGAGACCAAGAACCTGCTCAAGGAGCGGAACGAAGTACGGTCGAGGCCGCGCAGCGACTCCAGACACAGCAGGGACAGCACCAGTACCCTTAGTGGTAGCACCAGCGCCAGCAGCACCTCCAGCTCCAGTACCTCCAGCAGCACCAGTAGTACCCCCAGCAGGACCGCCTCCAGGACCGACAGTAGTAGCCTCAGCGCCAACACCCTCAGCAGCTCCAGCTCCAGTCGTACCCGCAGGCCCAGCAGCTCCAGTACTCCCAGTACGAGCACCTCCGGGACCCGCGGCACCAGCACCCTCAGCAGCCGAAGAACCTCCAGCTCCAGCAGCACGCCGGGCAAACCACTCGCGCAGCTCCTGTGGAGAGAGTGGCTCCCGCCGAGACGAAGCACCCGGAGAACCTCCAGGCACAGCACCGCCAGACGCCACACGAGCAGGCCCAACTCCCTCAGGCTCCGCACCCCCAGGCTCAGCACCTCCAGGCGTAGCACCCCCAGGCTCAGCACCCCCAGGCGTAGCACCCCCAGACTCAGCACCCCCAGTCGTAGCACCCCCAGGCTCAGCACCCCCAGGCGTAGCACCCACACGCTCAGCACCCCCAGAGTCAGCACCCCCAGGCTCAGCACCCTCAGCAGCACCAGAGTCACCAGCAACCTCCACAGGCTCAACTGCGTCTACCTGGGACACACCTGAAGGGGCAGGACCCTGAGGGGGAAGGGGGTCTACCGGGGGGGGACCTGGCACAAGGAAGAGCGGTGGCGGGGGGAGGGACGGAGTGCGGTAGGGGAAGAGACGGTAGTAGGGGACCGACTCGTCAAACGTGACGTCCTGGGAGGACAGAACACGGCGAGAGGTGGGGTGGTAGAACTGCCACCCTGGCGCGTCAGGGGGGAAGCCAAGGAAGACGCAGGGAGCAGCACGAGGGGACAGCTTGTCCGCAGACAAGTCGCGGACAAACGCCCGAGATCCCCAGACACGGAACGCAGACGCATCGCCAACCTTCCCCGTCCACAGCAAAGCTGGGGAGGTCTCCGGCATGGAGACCCTGGGCTGAAGGTTGATCTGATGCGCCGCGTACCGAACCGCAAACGGCCACAGAAAATGGGGGGCAGCCGCATGCATCATGGACGTACGAGCGACGTCCATGACCATGCCAATGCGGCGCTCAGCAATCCCATTTTGCTGTGGAGAGTCCGGAAGCGTGAAGGTCTGGCGGATGCCTCGTGCACGACAGTAGGCTCGCAGAAGGCCAGAGGAGAACTCTCCGCCTCTGTCAGAGTGCAGACGCAGAACAGGAAAGTCCGAGCCGAAGCTCTGCCTGAGCTGGAGACGAGCCGCGCGGATCCAGTCGATCAACACCTCAGTGACATCACCCTTGCTGCGCAAGGGGAAGACTGTGGTGTAACGCGAGTAGTCATCAACCACCAGCAGGAAGTAGCGCTCGTGACCCTGTCCACGAACGCGGGCCGGGCCCCACACGTCCATGTGAAGCGTCTGCAGCGGGGCCTCTGTCGGAGGAAACTGGGAGGAGTGAGGGGCAGCCCGCTGTCGCCCCTCGACACAGGGGACGCAGGTAGGGGCAGGCCCCGGAGGAAGGGGAAGGAGGGACCGGGGAAGACCAGAGACAAGGACACGGGAGGCCATGCCTCGGAGACGAAGCAGGGAGGGGTGACCAAGGCGGTGGTGCCAGAGGAGAGTCTCGTGAGACAGGAGACGACACGAGCAGGGAGCAGACTCAGGACCAGACCTGGACGCTGCAGCAAACACCTGACCCGACGCAGCTACCTGACCAGACGCAGTGACTGGAGGAGACTCAGTGGTCAGTGTGTACAGGCTCGACCCCGGCCGACGTGTAAACGTGGCCAAGTGTCGGCCCGTCCGAGCGTCCGTGCAGTGGGTCACTCGCTGGCTCGCAGGAGTGAACTGGTGAACCCCCGCATCCTGTAGGTCAGCACCACTCACCAAGTTCGTAGAGAACGAGGGGAGGTAAAGACCAGACAGGGTGCCAGAGGGGGCCGCCGGACACGGGAGGACAGTGGAGAAGTGAGCAAGGACAGGACCCCCGGAGGGGTCTGCCAGAGAGACTGCAACTGGCCGACCAAGCGGCGTGAGTGTGGTGCGGTCTCGAAAGAAGGAGCGAGAAGCCCCCGAGTCAAGGGTGAAGGTGTGGGAGGCCGAAGCCGACGCAGTACCTGAGAGAGCAGACTCACCAGCACCTGAGGAAGCAGACGCACTAGCACCTAGAGCAGCAGCCTCACCAGTACCTAGAGCAGCAGTCCCAATGCCCGGGTCGGGCGGAAAATACCGGTAACAGTCACCCTCATCACTAATAGTCACAGCATACATGGCAGCAAGAATAGCATCAAAGTCAAGGTCAAAGATAGCTACTCCCGCCCTAGACAGCTCGCCCCAGCGAGGGATCTCAGTGGCCTCAGGGAACTGGTGACGCCAAGCGTCCGTCAGGCGGCCAAAGCAGCGCTGGGTGGAGTGCGCACCCCCGCACTGCTCACCCGCGCGGTCGCCGGTGCGTAGGACGTAGGTGCACGGACCAGTACCCCAACCCCGCTGGCGTGCAGCGTACCACTCACGAAGCTGCTGAGGGGGGGGGGGTCTCACGAGTGCGCTGCTGCTGCTGCTGCTGCTGCTGCTAGCGCTGAACACCACCGGAGCCGACCCTCTGCGCAGCGCCACCCCGACCAGCTCCACCTCCTCCGCCGCCGCCTCCTCCACCGCCGCCACCTCCGCCACCTCCGCTCCCACCGCCACCGCCGCCGCCTCCTCCGCCTCCACTGCCGCCACCGACACCTCCACCCCCGCCACCACCCCCACTGCCACCCCCACCCCCTCCGCCGCCTCCACCGCCGCCTCCACCGCCCCCGCTAGCTCCTCCAGCGCCCCTGCCCCCCTTGCCCTTGCCAGGGCGGCGTCTCCCGCTATGGGTAGACGCCGCACCGACCGACTCAAGACCAACGAGGTCGGCCGCAGCAGCAGAGGCAACAGAGGGCAAGAGAGGAGAGGGGGAGCACCCCTCAAAGACAGGGGCGCGAGGGTCACCACGAGAGGCTCCTACAGCGACTATGCTCTTCTCTGCTGCTAGGAGGCGCTCCTCCAGGAGGTCAACGGTGAGGGTGGTGGGGCAAACAGAGAGAAAGTGGTCCCTGACCGGGCGAAGGGTGTCAGGGAGGCGGGTGACTATGTAGTAGAGGGTGATGTACATAGGGGGGGGTTCTTGGCGCAGATTTCAGCGGGAAGGGCAGCGCGGTAGCGAATGTCACTAGTGCGAAGGTGCGTAATGAGGTCAGCGACTGTGGGAAAAGCTGCGAGGTCAGGGAAGAGGTACGGCAGGATGAGGCGGCTAAGTGCAGCAGTGGCAGGGGAAGAGTAGCGTGCAACTACAGCGTCGTACAAGGTCTTAGCACTCTTGTACTGGCTAAAGTGCGCACGCTCAGAGGTAGGCAAGTGGCGACGCACAGCAAGACGTGCAGCAGCATCGCGTGTGGCCCACTGTGAGCGAACAGTGGCGTCAGCATCAGCAGCAGGGGCAGGAGAGGCACCAGAGGTGAGGTCAAAGAGGGAGAGACCGTCTGCCCTTGACTGCACTTTCATTCAAACTCAATCCTTCCACGCTCTTGTGATTTACCAACTCTTTCAATGCTTGCACTCCCACGTGCCCCAAGCGTGCATGCCATACCTCAGCTTGGGAGATACTCCCTTTGTTGTTGACTTGATCGGTTGAAACAGCGGGAAGCGAGACAACGTCGTTCTTCGTGTTGCTAGCACCGCGCTTAATCTCCAACTTCATCTTGTAGAGCCGCCCGGTACGCTCGCCTTCAGCCACCAGATTTCCTGCACTGTCCCACACTTTGGCTTTCCCCCCTTGCAAGAGAACGGAGGCACCTTTCTCTTCGAGTTGTCCGGCTGAGAGCAAGTTTGCTCCCAAATCAGGAACAAACAAAGCTTTATTGACACAAAATGACTTACCATCCTTTTCGAACTCAAGCTTGCCGACTCCTTTGATTGGTACTTTGCCAAGATCAGCAAGAGTCACAGCTTTTGAGTCATATGAGGGCTGAAAATCCTTGAGAATGGACTGATAGGGAGTCATGGTTTCAGAGCAGCCACTATCAAGAATAAACTCCTCACTACTAGTAGAGAAATCGTGCACGCAAGTAGCAGCGTTAAAAAGGACAGGACCATCGGACTCTTTGGACTCATCTTGACTTGTAGAATGACTTGCTATATTTGCTATGGCTGCCTTACCTTTTTCAGATAGTAGCTGAGGTGGGGGGACCCAATTAGGAGGCTTCTTAGGACAAGCATACCACGGGTGACCCCACTCATGACAACAAAAACACTCAAAATTAAACTTTTTAGCATTCGGGGCTTGGCTGAAATTATTGACTCTTGGCATATTGACTCTTGCATTCCTAGGCTGGTATTGATTGGGAATCGAAGGCCTTGGCTGGACATAGTGACTGGACTTATAGGGAGGACTTGACTGAGGAAAACGAGAGGGTTTGTATGGGTTGGAAGGTGACTGAAATTTCGTACCGTAGTAGGGTTGAGGGCGGTTTGGGCTGAAATTTCCTTGCCTCTGGAATTGGTTGCCATATCTTGTGGCTGCTGCAGCACTCCACGCACCTTCGTCACTCCGCTTGTTCCGTGCAAGGTCTCGACTCTGCTGCTCGTTGACAAGGGCCTCAAAGATGAACGAACGACTCTTCATTGACTGCGGGAGCGCTTGTAGTGTTGCACGGAAAGTGTCCCACTCCGGTGTAAGGCCGGTGAGGATGACGGTCTTGAAAAGAGACTCTGGAATCTCCAAGCCGATCGCTGCTGCTTCCTCCAGCATTGCTTCAGCTCGTTGTAGGTAGGCTTGTGCTGATTCATCTTCTTCCATCTTCAGATTCATGAAGC
Organism: Closterium sp. Naga37s-1; assembly: GCA_947471745.1. NCBI lineage: Eukaryota > Viridiplantae > Streptophyta > Zygnematophyceae > Desmidiales > Closteriaceae > Closterium > Closterium sp. Naga37s-1. The sequence goes on from CANJKZ010000008.1 coordinate 1,123,940, forward strand.
GGCTCCACATCTCGGCTTGGCTGCTCTCGGATTTTGACTGGTGCATAGTCTTCAGTCGGCTCCATGCTTCCTCTGCACTGTTTGCCTTGGTAGAACAGGGCAGGAGCGACTTCAACTGCTACTCGTGAATGCTATTGAGTAGGTAGAGGAAGGCCTCCTTGTTGCGTCGTTCGTAAAGTCGTTTTTCAGCTTCTGAAGCATCTGCTGCTGGTTTGGCTGCTTCCCCAGTGTAGTAAGGCCACAGATCCAGAAGGGATGCAGTGAGCTCAAACTGAGTTGCCCATGTTGGAAAATCTTTGCCGTTGAACTTGGGGAGGTGAAGCTTAGGCATGAAGGAGGTGAGTGGTGAGTATGTTGTTGAAGGACTGCCTGGTGCAACTGCTTCCACTAATCCAGTAGCTGCTGATGTTGACTCTGAAGCTCCTCCGGCTGGCTGGAGTGCAGGACCAGATGGATTGTCTCCCGCCATGTTCGTATGGTGCTAGGATAGGAACGTGGTGGGCTAGGTTGATCGAAACGACAAGCTCTGATACCAACTTGTAAAACAGAGTAGCTGTGACTACTGGAGGGCTGGAAACTTGGCTGGAAAGTCTTAGCAGGGCTGCTGGAATTGACTGGATGAGGTAAAACTTCACTATGTTCAAGATTAACAAGCCCACTAAAGCACAACTCTAGGCATCACAAACAAGACAGATTGAAAGCTCAAACTAGGCTGATAGACAATGTAACTTCCCTGGTAACTTGGGCACAATCTAGATTGGATGGACCTTGAGTGACTTTGAGTGCCACATGAGGTGCATGAATAAGAAAACTCTGGATATTTCTGTTATAGCTGATTCTGATGTGTAGAAACCTGTAGAAACTGCCAACACTTCGGTTTGAAGGCAGCTTTGAACTATATCGAGTCTTCGGCTGAAATCTGATTGGTGGTGGAACTTTCGAAGTACTTCCCGAAGCTCTGATTCATCGCCGACATTCCCCCTTGCTGCTGCTTGTGTGCAAAGGGCTGGGGCGGCAGAAACTCGATTCTCCAACAGATGCTTCTCCTTCTCTCTTCCTCCATTTCTTTGGTTCCTTCTCGATTTCTCTCCCGCTTCTCACGCTGTAGGCTGATTTCCACCGTTTCACCTAGAATCATCCACGCGCTTCCATTTCGCCGTCATTCCGCCGTCGTAGAGACTTTCGCCATAGGTTCCGTGGTTGGGCGAACCAACCCTAACAAAACAGTCCTGGCGAGGCGCACCTGGAATGAAACGAATCCAAAAGAATTTGCATTTCATTAAGTTGATAGAGAGAAACGAGGCGGCTTATGGGAGGGATGTTGTGGCAAAGTTATGGGAGGGAGTAGTGGCAACGTTTATGTGCAACACACCTTGTTGCTGACGTTCTTCTTTGTGCCATCCTCTTCCTGCTGCGTGTACGCCGCGCTGATCGCCCACCAGCGCTTCACCTTGGGATCCGCGGGATTCCCCTGCCGCTGCGAGTCCGCGCTCAGCGACCGGATAAAATTCTCGATTATTTTCTGCCCCGATCCTGCTGGCCAGCTGCCGTAGTAGATGATGTACACGTTTATGGATGGGTTTCCGGTCATCACGGGCCCTCTTCCGTATGTGATTGGAGCGCTTGAATCTTCAAACGTGTGCACACGCGGCCGGGCGCCACGGCCGACGATTTCGTCCAGTTGGCGCTGACGGCGGTGCTCTTTGTGCGCGCTGGGCGTGCGCGCGATGCGCGGCGCACCGGCGGATGTGATGGGGAGAGGCAAGAGGCAGACGAGTGAGAGGACAACGAGCAGCAGGGAGAATTTTCCCGTGAGTTTCGCCATTGCGACTGGCTGTTGGAGAGCCTGGGGATCTTCAAGACGGAAAATAGATGGCGGAGATGCAGCGCGAGTTGCTCTTGGGATCAACCGAGATAATTATATGAATACTGTTAAATGCGGACGTGGAGTGATCAGAAACGGGAGTTTAAACAGGTGCGAACAGGATGGATGACGACCGAGGGAGGAAGGAATGCTGATAAGAAGCGCTGAGAATAGGCATTTTTACCTCTGAGCACGGTGCTCTAACACTTGCAGTGTTGGGGACGTGTTGGTTTGATGAATGTCACGACGATTGTTTTCCTGTCTTTTCTTCCTGGCACAGAGTATTTCCCCGCAATGCCAATGTCCAATGGTTTCGCGACTCGATTTCGCGGAAGGTGTTCGATGTGGGTGGCGGTGAGGGTGGACAACACGTTTTCCATTGAATATTATAGCAGACCGCTCTCAAAAGCGAAACACCTTTATAAACCGCATTCAGAAGTACCTTCGCGACCTGCCCCGAACCCACAGAATCGGGGGTAGCCATGACAGCAGTAGACTAGCAGCGCGAGCAGCAGGCTAAGGGCAGTGCAGGAGGTGCTGTTCTTACCGGGCAGGCGAGAAGGACCGAGGCTCGCCAGCAGGAACGGGGCCGCGACCGCAGTGACAGGGTGTAGTGGACAGGGCGGCTCGGCGGCTCGGCAGTTAAAAATCGCGAAGGGAAGGCGCTCGGCTCTGGAGAATTTGGATGAGGACGAGTTTCAGGCTCTAAACAGGATCAAGGACAGCTCAGCAAAGTCGCTCACATGGACAGCAGGCTTCACGTCCATTTGGGCCAACCCTCGAACAGTCCATCAACCCCCTTAGGTTTCCCAGGCGGGTATGGCTGCACGTAGGTGCACCTAGGCCTGCCAGCTACAGTTACGACTGTTGATGTTTGTTTGCGCTTTATAGTGTAATCTCTCATCCTAAAAAACCAGCCCATGACCCGCAGCAGCCACAGGGGTAGCAGCAGCAACAAGAGCAGCCACCACAGCAGCATACACCGCCTGTTCCTATGGGTAGGTGGCAGCAACTACTGCAACAACAGCTGTCCAAGTCACCACGGTCAACCATGAAGAGAGTGACTTGGAAGGAGAAACTGCAAAGTTTGGAGCAGGGGGAGGCATCACCTCTCCGCCGCACCACACGCATCTCCCGGCCACCTGAAAGGTTCACACCAAATGCATGGTATGCTTGCATGCATGATTATGAGGTGCATGATTGGGAAGAGTGCATGCTTGTGGATGCTCATGGGGGTGAACATGGACTTGATTTTTGTCTTATGGGTCAGGTGCATGAGCCTAAGTCGGTCAAGGAGGCCTTGTCCCGTCCTGAGTGGGTCGAGTCCATGCGTGAGGAGCTTGAGTCCCATAGGGTGAACGAGTCATTTGAGCTGGTTGATCCAGCTTGTGTGCCACCTGGAATGGAAGTCTTGAGTTGTCAGTGTGTGTGGAAGTACAAGCACAAGGCTGATGGCAGTATTGAGAGGCCTAAGTCCAGGTTGGTGGCCATGGGGAACAATCAAACACGGGGTGTTCACTATGACCAGGTGTTTACCCCGGTGGGTAAGCCTACACCCTGAAAGGCTCCCTTGGGATGGCAGCATCATTGGGGTTTCACATCCATCATATGGATGTGACAATTGCCTATCTTCATGGGGTCTTGAAGGAGGAGCTTTACATGAGGCAGCCCCCTGGTTTTGATGATGGGTCCGGCAGAGTTTGCCGACTCTGAAAATCAATCTATGGGCTGAAGCAAGCTCCAAGGCAGTGGTACCTCAAGTTTGATGAGGCCCTGATGGATTTTGGCTTTGAGAGGTCAGAGTGTGACCCTGCCTTGTACCACTTGGTGAGGTGAGGGCAGGCTGTCCCTCTACCTCTATGTGGATGACATTTTGCTCTTGTCTTCGAGCATGGTCTTGCTGGACGAGGTCAAGGGTCTCTTGTCCTCTCGTTTCCACATGAAGGACTTGGGGGAGGCTAAGTACTATTTGGGGGTGCAGATTGAGCGTGATGAGAGTGGTATTTTGATTCATGAGGAGAGGTACATTCTCAATATGCTTAAGTCCTTTGACATTTCTGTGGCTAACCCCGTGCGTACCCCTCTCCCTACAGGGTTCGACGTGCATGCACATGCTGAGGACCCTTGCTGAGAGATGAGCTAGTTCATCTCTATCAAAGCATTGTGGGGTCCCTCATGTATACAAGCACGACCACACAGCTCCAGATTGCTTATGCAGTGGCACAGCTGTCCAAGGTGGTGTCTTGTCCCAAGGGCATTCCACCTGCAGGCTGCGAAGAAAGTGCGGAAGTACCTGAAAGGTTGTGTGAAATCAGGTATCTTCTTCCCCGCACGCAGTGAGCCTTAGGTCGAGTTGGTGGGCTTTAGTGATGCTGATTATGCTGGAGATTCAGCTAATCGCAGGAGTCACACCGGCTATGTCTATTGCCTCAATAGTGCAGCCATCTCTTGGCAAAACAAGAGGCAGCCGGTGGTTGCATTGTCCACCACTGAGAGTGAGTACAGCAGTCTGTGTCAGTGCATTCAGGAGGGTGTGTGGCTGAAGCGTTTGTTTGGGGAGTTTGGGCATGGTTTTGCTGATGGTGTGCCTATGTTTGTGGACAACCAGTCTGCCATTGCCCTTGCACAGAATGCATGCTTGCATGGCCGCACCAAGCACATGCAAGTTAGGTGGCATTTCATCTGGGAGATGGTGGCTAGTGGCGAGGTCATCCTCCGGTGGTGTCCAACCAACCGCCAAGCAGCAGACATACTCACCAAACCCCTTCCCTTTGAGCGGCATAGTGTGTGCATGTCCTTGATGGGGATGCAGCCCCATGTTGGCATGGTACCTGAGCAGGATGTGGGAGGGCTGGTGCTTCTCTGCCTTGACGACATCATGCTGTGGATGGCGCCCCTCCCTGGACAAGGGGGAGTGGAGTGAAGGATTTTGCCCAGTGGTGTTCAGCCACATCCTGCACGAGCAAGGGGGAGTGTTGATTGTGTAGGTGGTTGTGATATTTTTCTCTAGCTGGTTGTGGGCTAAGGGCTTGGGCAAAATGTGGTTGTTAGACTTGTTGCGGGCTGGATTGAAATCGCACCCAACAAGCACCAACAAACCTTTGCCATTCACAAGAACACCTTTGGTGTTACTAGTTTGGCACTTTGAATTGTTGGGGATTGTTGTAGAGCGAAGGATAGGTTGGTAGGGTTTGCCAAACTCGTGACCTTTGAGATCTGAACTCTTACTAAAGCTATTGCTAGATCTAATCCATGGCTGCCAAGTAATTCCGCCAGGATACCCCGTCGCACATAAATCGCGATAGCGATCGGCCTAGAGCTTGGTTGAAAACGTGCGTTACCATTCTGAAAAGTAGAGATTAGGACCTTTCCAACGCGCACCTGCTCATATTTTAAGGTTACGTGAGATGCACGCAATGTTCCGTCGAAGTCGGCGGACTTAATCTCTTGTTACGCTCTCTAGATTCGCACGCTTTCCATCAATGTTCACCCTAAGTATTTTCATTGAATCTGAGAAAAGCCTGTCAAAAAACATTTATCATATTTTATATAGTCTAGGCAGTGTACTCTATTGCGGGTACACATTTGCTAGGGTTTCCTGTTAATACTCATGCCTGCTACGATTCCATCATCCTTGTTCACCTATTTTATTCACTTGGTATAGAGCTTAGTTCGTTCCCATGGGCCCACCGCCACGCACCCCGCCCTAGTCCCGCCCGTCGCCCTTAGCCCTTCGTACGCCCCGAGCTCGCGCCCTGTAGCCTGACGTCCTATAGCTCGCGCGCCCACGTCCTGTAGCACGACGCCCCTACGCCTGGTGCCCGCGCCCTGTACCCCGTAAGCAGCCAGCACCCCGACGACTGCGGCCCGTAGCCCGTACGCACCTCGCATGCGTCCCGCACGCACCCCGCTCATGTGCCCCGTCCGCGCCCCGCTCCCGCCGCCCTCTTCGGTTCCCTCGTCGCCGCCCGCGCTCCTTCGCCCACCACCGCCCGCGCCCCTTAGACCGCCGCCCCCATCTCTAATCGCACCCGACCCCTTTCAACCGCACCCGACCCCTTCCAACCGCACTGGACCCCTCCTAACCGATCCTGACCGCACTCCACCGCACTCGGCCCCTCTTAGCTGCACCCGACCGAACTCCACGCACTCGAACCCTCCCATCCGCATACGACCGTACACCACCGCTCTCAACTGCACCCGACCGCACTCGAGCCTCCCTAACCGCCTGTACCCGTGTCGTTCCTTGCAGAGGCCTGCCACTGCTATGGCAGCTGCTCGTGTCCTTCAGTTTGACCCTTAGGGGCGTCCGGTAGACTTCCCGTCGTGGCTGCAGGAGCTCCGCCTTATCGATAATGTTTCCCTCTCCGAGAATGCTGCTGGTGAGCTATTGGCCTCTTCCAGACCTTCTCCCCGACCCCGAAGATGACTACTCTTCGGGTGTTACTACACATTGCAGCAGAGCGAGACTACATGCTACACTCACTGGACTTCTCCACTGCCTTTCTCCGGGGCAGCGTGCACGAAGAGATCTGGCTATGCCGTCCTCCTGGCTTCACTGGTACTTTCCTGCCTGGGACCCAGTGGAGCCTAAGACTACCAGTCTACGGACTGCGCCAGGCACCTCGTTAGTGGTACAACACCCTGCGCACCACTCTTGCTGACCTTGGGTTCAGTCCTTCGTCCGCCAACCCTTCACCGTTCGTGCGTTCTGGTCCCACTTCCGTCTTCGTTCTCGTCTACGTCGACGACATAGTCTTCGCTACCGCTGACAGAGTTGCTCTGGCTTTTGTGAAGTCCGAACTACAGAAGAGACACACGTGAACTGACCTTGGTGAACTGAGCTGCTACCTTGGCTTGCATATCACCAGGGAAAGAGCCGCTCGCACCGTCACACTGACTCAGTCACACACGGTGCTGCAGGTCCTTCAACGGTTCGAGCTGCAGTTCTCCACCACACTGCCCACTTCTCTTGCAGTTGCCCATGGACTCACCGCTCCTTTTTCAGACGAGCTCTTTGAGTCTAGTGGTCCTTACGCAGAGATTGTGGGTTGCCTCATGTACGTGATGACCTGTAATCACACGGACCTCGCTTATCCTCTCAACGTCCTGGCTCGCTTTGTTGCGACTAGGAGACACCGTCCTGATCACTGAGCAGCTGTTGTGAGGGTAGCGAAGTATTTGGCGACTACATCACGCATGGGGCTTGTTTTGGTGGGAGAGAGGCAGTAGTACTGGCTGGGCAGTGTGACTCGTTATACGCCGACGACTTGGAGACCTGCAGGTCTACTCAGGGGTACTTCTTCAGCTTGGGCTCTGGAGCTTTGTTGTGGAGGTCTACTCGGTCGTCGTCTGTGGTTTCGTCCAGTGCTGAGGTCGAGATCTACGCCAGTGCCATGGCTGCTCTGGAGCTTCGCTGGTTGACCTACTTGCTCACCTACCTAGGTGAGCGGCCTAGCTCTGCACCGACCTTGTTCGCAGACAACAAGGCCATGATCCTCCTGTGTCGAGAGCCTCGAGGTCAGGGTGTAGCACATCAACTTGCGGTACTTCCTGCTGCGAGAGCTGCAACGACGTGGACAGGCACGCTTGGCCATTGTGGCCTCACTGCAGACATCTTCACCAAGGCCTTTTCGCCTGGTGGCCACAAGGCTTGTCTCTTGTCTCTTACTCTGCTTGTTTTGCCGTATATGTATATACCGGTATGTGAACTCTTGAACAGGCCTCGTTTGTGGTTGCTTGTTGCAGAGGCTAGCTAGTCGTACCATCATGTGTTGCTTGTTTTGACTAGTCTTGTGGCCTCCTGCTTTCTCTCAGACTGTGTGGTGACTTCGGGATCCACCCTGAGCTATCTGTTGTTTTCATGGGAGGTGTGTCAAAATATGTTTATCATGTTTTATGTAGTCTAGACAGGTTACTCTACAGCAGGTACACATTTGCTAGGGTTTCCTAATCGTACTCATGCCTGCTGCACTTCCATTATCCTTGTTCAGTTACCAGTATTTCTTTCACAAAGTCCCCTGCTGTTTATATCCGGGGAAATACGGTACGGTAGATGAGATTTGCAACGCCCTCCCATCCACCCTCTTACGAATCTGATGATCCGCACAACATCAGAAGGCATGTTGACAAGTGGCGCAGCACACCATCAGGTGCCAGCACACTCCTGTACCCACAGCCCACCACCACCCCTTCAACCGGTCTCATGAACTACCCACTACCCTCGTGTCATGCGCAGGCCTAGGTATTGCTGGGTGTTGCAGAAATGTGCGTGCAGCACAGCATGCGCGTGCAGCACGTCACAACCCCCCCTATGCACCCTTGTATGAAGCCTCTTACCCTCCATCCACCCACGCATGAAACCTGGTACCCTCCATCTACCCTCGTCTCATGCGAAGGCCTATTGCCAGGTGGTGAAGCACTTGAGCATGCAGCACACCATTACTGGCCACCACTCCCCCTCCATGCGGACTGAAATACGCCAAGCTGCCGTTGCTGCCGTCGTTGCATCCCTGCTCGGGTGCATGTGTTGTCGCCACACGTGCCCATTCTTCATCGCCCTGCCTCACTTCCCCACCGAGCTCAAGCGGTTGCCCTGCGAAGTCGGTTACCTGATGCAAGGGTCAGAGAGGGAGGGGACAGGATGCGAGGGTCAGAGAGGGAGGGGACGGCGATGGGAGGGGCAGCAAGGGAGGGGATGGAGATAGGAGGGGCAGCAAGGGAAGGGGCAGTGAGGGGGGACAGAGAGGAAAGGGGCAGAGAGAAAAGGGGCAGAGAGGAGAGAGGCAGAGACGGGAGGGGTAGGGAGGGGAGGAGCAGGGAGGGGATGGGCAGTGACGGGAGAGGCAGGGAACGGAGGGACCAAATGGGGAAGAGTAGATTTGAGATGCATCAGTGTTCAACTCATGTGAGTGTGTGCTGTTACATGGGAAGGCAGTGACTAGACCACGTGTAGGTCTGCAGTGGGTGCTGGCGATTAAGAACAGGGAGCAAGGCGCACATGGCAAGCAGCAAGAGGGAGCAAGGCGCACATGGCAAGCAGCAAGAGGGAGCAAGGCGCACATGGCAAGCAGCAAGAGGGAGCAAGGCGCACATGGCAAGCAGCAAGAGGGAGCCAGGCGCACATGGCAAGCAGCAAGAGGGAGCAAGGCGCACATGGCAAGCAGCAAGAGGGAGCAAGGCGCACATGGCAAGCAGCAAGAGGGAGCAAGGCGCACATGGCAAGCAGCAAGAGGGAGCCAGGCGCACATGGCAAGCAGCAAGAGGGAGCAAGGCGCACATGGCAAGCAGCAAGAGGGAGCAAGGCGCACATGGCAAGCAGCAAGAAGGAGCAAGGCGCACATGGCAAGCAGCAAGAGGGAGCAAGGCGCACATGGCAAGCAGCAAGAGGGAGCCAGGCGCACATGGCAAGCAGCAAGAGGGAGCAAGGCGCACATGGCAAGCAGCAAGAGGGAGCAAGGCGCACATGGCAAGCAGCAAGAGGGAGCAAGGCGCACATGGCAAGCAGCAAGAGGGAGCAAGGCGCACATGGCAAGCAGCAAGAGGGAGCAAGGCGCACATGGCAAGCAGCAAGAGGGAGCAAGGCGCACATGGCAAGCAGCAAGAGGGAGCCAGGCGCACATGGCAAGCAGCAAGAGGGAGCAAGGCGCACATGGCAAGCAGCAAGAGGGAGCAAGGCGCACATGGCAAGCAGCAAGAGGGAGCAAGGCGCACATGGCAAGCAGCAAGAGGGAGCAAGGCGCACATGGCAAGCAGCAAGAGGGAGCAAGGCGCACATGGCAAGCAGCAAGAGGGAGCCAGGCGCACATGGCAAGCAGCAAGAGGGAGCAAGGCGCACATGGCAAGCAGCAAGAGGGAGCAAGGCGCACATGGCAAGCAGCAAGAGGGAGCAAGGCGCACATGGCAAGCAGCAAGAGGGAGCAAGGCGCACATGGCAAGCAGCAAGAGGGAGCAAGGCGCACATGGCAAGCAGCAAGAGGGAGCAAGGCGCACATGGCAAGCAGCAAGAGGGAGCAAGGCGCACATGGCAAGCAGCAAGAGGGAGCAAGGCGCACATGGCAAGCAGCAAGAGGGAGCAAGGCGCACATGGCAAGCAGCAAGAGGGAGCAAGGCGCACATGGCAAGCAGCAAGAGGGAGCAAGGCGCACATGGCAAGCAGCAAGAGGGAGCAAGGCGCACATGGCAAGCAGCAAGAGGGAGCAAGGCGCACATGGCAAGCAGCAAGAGGGAGCAAGGCGCACATGGCAAGCAGCAAGAGGGAGCAAGGCGCACATGGCAAGCAGCAAGAGGGAGCAAGGCGCACCTGACCGCCTGCCTCGGTGACGCAGAGCACACCAGCAGCGTGGTCCCACACCTTGAGGTGCGGGCTGCCTGGCAGCGGGTGCTGAATGAACACTGCTGCATAGCCCAGCGCCACTGCCGCGTACTTGCACAGACTGGCGTGGGGAGGGGAGGAGGGGAGGGGAGGGGACACAGAAAGAGAGATGGTTGTGCACACAGTGCTGCTGCCATCGTACTCGCACAGATTGGCAAGGGGAGAGGGGGAGCAGGGGGGGAGGCACACGAAGAGATATGGTTGCTCTGCACACACACTGCTGCTGTTGCATAGCCCTGTGCCACTGCCCATACTTGCACAGATCGCATGGGGGAGGAAGGGGGAGAGGCATGGGAGGAAGGGGGAGAGGCATGGGAGGAAGGGGGAGAGGCATGGGAGGAAGGGGGAGAGGCATGGGAGGAAGGGGGAGAGGCATGGGAGGAAGGGGGAGAGGCATGGGAGGAAGGGGGAGAGGCATGGGAGGAAGGGGGAGAGGCATGGGAGGAAGGGGGAGAGGCATGGGAGTTTAAGATACGGCACCGCCCAGGAAAAACACTCCAGCACGTGGACGGGCTCTCAAGGAACCCGCCGCCTCCAGAAGAAGGCTCGCCGGCGGTCTGCCTTGTGGCGTTGGCCAACGGAATGCGGGCGGCGGAGGAAGCGAGGCACCGAGGGAGAGGGCCGGAAGATGTCTGGGAGGACCCAGCGGTGCTGCGATGGGTAAAGGGGGAGACCGAAGCAGAGGAGGACGTGGGAGAGAGAGCGCGAGAGCGAGGCAGGCATTACCGGTGGTACCAACATCAGCTGCAGGTCGACACCAAGGACGGCTGGAAACTAGTGCCGGCACTAGAGCAGAGGAGGGCACTCATTGAGAAGGTACACGGTCAGCTGGGGCACTACGGCCATGTGCGGACCGCGCAACTGCTGACAACGGGATGGTGGTGGGCCGGGCTGCAGCGGGACGTGAAAGGAGTCGTGGCGGACTGCGAGTTGTGCAGCAGAAACAAGGCCAACCTGGAGAGAGAGCAGCAGGAACTGCAGTCGCTGCCCATCCGCGGACTAGGGTACCGATGGTCGCTCGACCTGGCGGGAGAACTGCCGCTGAGCCGCAAGAACAAGCGTTACGTGCTGGTCATGATCGAGCACGTGTCCAAGTGGGTGGAGGTGAGGGCGCTGGGCAGCAAGAGCGCCGAGATTGTTGCCGAGGCGTTCACAGATCAAGTGCTCACACAATTCGGAGCATGCGGGGAAGTACTGACGGATCAGGGCGCCGAGTTCAGAGGAGCGTTTGATCAACTGCTAAAGACGGTGGGCATCACGCACCGACGAACATCAAGGTACCATCCACAAGCAGACGGGCTGACTGAGAGGATGGTACAGACGATCAAGAAGGGGCTTCGCGCCTACGGAGAGGAACACAAGAGGGACTGGGATCAGGAGCTGCACTGGGTGGCGGCAGGATACCGGTTCATTAAGCAGGCGGCACTCCGAGACTACTCTCCGTATTACCTGCTGTATGGGAAGGAGCCCATTCTACCGGTGGGAGCTCCGAAGGTCCTGACCGAAGTAGTGAGAGCTGGAACCCCCGAGAACTGGGCAGCGCTGGCGGACTGCCGAGCCAGGTACCTGAAGAAGATCATGCCAGTAGCGCTTGAGAACCTGCACACTGCGCAGCTGAGGGACGCCAAGCGCTATCAACAGAGGCTTCTGCAAACCGGAAAGGGGACAGGCAAGCCAGTGGAGAGCGGCACCGAAGTGTACATTAGGAAGGCCAGGAACGACAACTTGGATGTGGGGTTGTCAACAGAGCGGTGGGTGGTGAAGGAGGTGAAGCCCTCGGGGGTGCTAGTGTTAGAGTCAGAGGAGGGCAAGCGACGCGATGACCATGTGACGAATGTGGCGCGGGCGACCGGAAACAAGATGTAGGGAGTTCCTAAGGACCAGCAGCAGGGAGCCAGGCAGGTCCCGGAAGGGGGCAAGTGGGTAAGACAAGTGGGGGAGCATGGGAGGAGAGAAGGGAGAATACGGGAAGGAAAGGAGAAGACAAAGGGGAGTTTGCTAACAGCGCTGAGAGGAGAGAGTGGAAGAAGAAGGAACTATCAGCAGCATAACGCAAGAGCAAGCGGGAAAGGAGTTAGGAGCCTATGGCATCCGACAGCTGTCACACGAAACCAGAAAGAGTGTTTGTTTCTGTTTCATGCGACGGGAAGTACAGGTAGTACAGGACACAGCACTGTAACGAGAAGGCAAGTAGCGGAGCATTGTCGGACATCCAGGAGCGACAGCTGGAAGGGTGCAACGAGAGGAGAGCTGGGTAGTTGCAAGGGGCAATGCAGACGCCTCGCGTGTACAGTGATGGCAGCCGAGCTGGGGTTTCACGTGAAGTGGGGGACGGGTGGAGTGGGTTGTCAAGGGAGACGGGAACCATTATGGATGGACAGAGCAGATTGCATTTGTACATATGTGGGCTGGCTGAATGGTTGAGATTGCGTACATGTCGGATGGTGTTGGTGTATGCTTCCTGTATGCGTCTGTTGCTGGCGTGTGTGTGCAGGTCTTCACTTCCGCTCACGCCCTTTGCAAGAATTCAGTAGCTAGCCAAGATTTGCTTTGTACATAGGCAGCTAGCCTCCACTGAACTCCTTGCTTGTTTGTTTGTTTCCTCGATATACTGGAATGGTGTGTGCTATTTTCCTAGCAGAACTAGCCAGTGAGGGAGGAGCATGTCGTTAGATCAGGGGATTTTTCGAGTGGGTAAGACAAGTGGGGGAGCATGGGAGGAGAGAAGGGAGAATACGGGAAGGAAAGGAGAAGACAAATGGGAGTTTACTAACAGCGATGAGAGGAGAGAGTGGAAGAAGAAGGAACTATCAGCAGCATAACGCAAGAGCAAGCGGGAAAGGAGTTCGGAGCCTATGGCATCCGACATTCATCCACCGGTACTGGGCATTGCGGATTTGCATCATGTAATTCTTTAGAGTGCTGCCCACAACCGGAGTGCCCGCAAAACGCTCTGGTACTTCGATCTTGGGTAGCGCGGCGTAGCGCACCGGCACACGCGTCACTTCCGTGCCGCGATGCTCCGAAAGTGACAGCCGGCGAGTCTGCTGGAGCAGCTCCGTGTCTGCCTCCCTCGCTCTCCACATTCAGCATTGCCACTCCGGTCGTGGCCAGCCTCGCCGACGGTCGTCCCTTGCGTTCTCTTGCGCACCCAGGCTTCCGCTCGGCAGGTCACCCATATTGTGCCTCCGATGTGGCGCCGTGTAGGTCTCTCTGGCGGAGCGGCTTCCGGATCCCGCGTCAAGAGCGCTTCCTCCCGTTTCTCCAGCCTCTCCCGCCCGCCAGCCCGGTGTCGCCATGACTGAAGGCTTTGGTGGTAAGTCGTAGCGTCTACCTGACCTGAGCTGCATGTACTACCTCTCCTATCTTGTCGTGAGATTTCCTTCATTGTATGTCAGAAAACCCCACTAACCCATATACTGCCGACTGATGGCTTCCGCCTAGGCTATGATGCTCGTGCTTGGTTTAACCAGATTACATTGCAAAAACAGAAAACATACAACAAAGCACATGCCACTAGTGTTCATGAAGCCTACGTACAAGATGAGCACAAACCCTAGCACCTGTGCTTCAGCAGGAAACGACAAGCAGCCATCACATTCGAACGAGGCTTGGGCCACCGAGTTCTATATACATGCCAACAGCGGCTTGTGGCTGCATGAGCTCCTGTTGGGGTATTGTGACCAGCTGTCAACCTGGCCCGCGTGCTCCCTTGCAACCTCTGCCAGGTGTCGAACTTGCTGCCCTTGTACTCGTTAGTAGCTTCCGCCCTGCCAAATGGAACATTCCAAGCACACGAAAGAAACATGCACACCATACACCCATCCCTTCATGCGCAAGCGCACCCTTGCTTGTAACTCGGTATAGTACATTTATGTATAGTGCAGCCCCTGCTACCGCTGCGCACCCCTCCGTGTCACTCTTCCAAGCATTCCCTCGCTTGAAGCTGCTCCAGTATTGTCGGCTCTCCCCGCCAACTGATATTTGCTTACGCCGATGAACCTTTTGCTGTCTCGGAAAGTACTCTGCCCTCCATGGTTGGTGAACTTCCGCAACAACATCAACCACTGGGATCTACAGTTGCCGACGCTTGAGTTCGCTTACAACAACGCGTCACATGCGGCCACAGGGAAATCTCCTTTCTTCCCGTGCTACGGACGGGAACCACTTACACCACAGCAGCCAACCACACCGGCACACGTCCAAGCCGCACATGACTTCGTCACCACCATGCAGCAGCTATGGGAGAAGACTCATCGACGTCTCACCATGATGCTGAACTCCCATAAGCAGTATGCCGATCGACAGCGACGTGATCACTCAGTAGCAGTTGGAGATCAGGTGCTTCTCGACACACGCAACTTGGACTTGTCCCATCTTCCGTCCAAGCTCTGCTCTCGCTTATGTGGTCCCTTTCGCGTTTAGGAGAAGGTGACACCAGTAACATTCCGCTTGCGCTTACCTACCACGTGCAAGCTTCACAACGCTTTCCATGTTCAGCTACTGAAGCCCTACAAGGACCCCAACCAACAGTTCATGGGACGGAAGCTACCGCCATTACCACCTGTTCTCGTACAGGATGAACCAGAGTATGAGGTGGAACGAGTGCTCGCTTATCGACGCAGGCACGGCTCCACGCTCGAGTCCCTGATACGCTGGAAGGGATATGACCCATCGGAGGACATTTGGGTTACAGAAGCTGATATGGGCAACGCACGCCGTGCTCTCAATGATTATCTTGTCAAGCAGGGTGTATCTCACGCCACCCAGCTTTGAGGGGGGGACGTGTGAGAGTACGACGGCTTTGCTGGACTTTACTTGCTTGATTCTGCTCTATTATGGATTAACTAGGTTAAATTTATTTTATCTTGCATGCATTTGCTTGATTTCCTAGGTTCGTTGCTTACTATAATTATTATAGTTTTAGGCACCGAACTAGGTTGAGTGCACTGAATTCTAGGCTTTTCGGTTGCCACCGAATTGCGTTCTACCGAATTCGGGAAGGACCCGTTCGGGACGCTTCGCGACCCGCGGAACCTTCTAGTAACACCCGGTTTACAGCCTTTGTGTCGAGCCTATATATAGCCTCGCCTTGTACCCAGGTGATCATATTATAATTTCTGAACCAGTTCCTTCGATCCTCACAACCATGTAATTCGGCTTTCTTGTCAAAACCTTATAGCCAAACAAGTGTAGAAGAGCGTAAACCTGGACTGCCCCGAAGCATTTGTCACGTGAGGAGTAGACACCACCGAGTTTCAACGGCGCATTGTCATTCGGGCTCTCTCATTTCCAGTCGATCTCTGGTGCCGTGCTGAGCTTACGCAGAGCAATAAGCTCTGGATTGCCTGCCATGTTTGCTCAAGTCCACTACGTTCGCGCCGTCCCATAACCTGCGGGACCCTAGAAGTTCCAGTACATGAAGACCTAGTGAGCGGAGTTAGTGAGAGGGGTTAGTTGTTTCGTGAAAAGACATGAAGTACATGAGATCTCACGAACGTCGACGAATACTCATCGATCTAGACTAAGGACGTGTCCCATCCACTACGATCCTACGATCTTTCGTGCCTATCATCGTTTTGGCTGCGTGGTCAAAAAAGGGTCTCGAAGTGTTGAATGCAGTATATGGGAGCTTGGTGTGGTGGAAGGTCAACTTTTCATGATCGAGCGTAGGATTTTCGTTCATGTGATGCGTCTTACGGGTGCAACATGCTGCCAAGCCTGAACATGACAAAAACAACACGAAACAAAATAAGCATAAGACAAATCAGGTCGGCGCGCCTGGACTGTAGTGACGTAACAGGTGGCAGATTCGTCTTTGTTGAAATAATCAAAACCCCGGGCTGTAATCTCGCGACTTTGACCGTAAACCCAAATGGCACCTGTAACGCTGACAAAACACGAACGCAGCATGAAGATAACGTGTTAGCGCATGTAGGTCGATTCAATTGCGGGAGGCTCGATCGCCCTACCTGCGGCGCGAGTTTTGTCGATGGAATTGAAGCAGGCGCTAGATCAGCCACGTCGCGTAATTTTGCCGGGTGTAGGGCTACACTACGAGAGGTACAAGGCGGGTATTGGGGTTTGGGGGACTTCAGGGGAAACTGGGCTCGGATTGGGTGTCTGGGTAGTGAGGAGCGAGTGACTTGGAGTGTGGGGGTGTTGGTGGGGTAGGGGAGGAGGAGGGGAAGGGGGAGGGGGGGGGGGGGGGGGGGGAGAGGGGGGGAGAGGGGGGGGAGGGAAGTCTGGATGAGTGGGGGGGAGGCAAAAACTTTGGACTAGAAGGCGCGCGGGGAGGGCTACTCTCGATACTTTTGGTGTCAGACGAAAATGTACTCGCTATCTGATTCCTTAGACGAAGTATAACGCTGAGTATGATTTCTCAGACGAAATAAAATTCCTGGTCATATGGTTCAGCCGAACTAGAATCGTTTGTCTAAAAAATCAGACCATCAGACCAATTTGGTCCAATAACAAGGTCCCCTTTTTTACACTGATTGTAATACAAGCCAGTTTTTACCGGGACAAGTTTTTCGAAACTTACACAGAACGGGTTTGCTGATGCGCCTATACGAGCCATTGAACCCTACTCTCCACACTCCAAAATACTGAGCCGACCGCTACGCTACTTAACTACGTCACCGAAGTGAGAGTTTTACAATAAGATGGCCATGCTGCCATTTGCAGAATCACCATACTTCGCTTGAGAAGGAGGGAAGGGGAGGGGTGATCAAAGTGGCCTTGTACGCTGTTCAGTGTAATTACTCGCTAAGGAAATAGTTACACAGAACCATCAGTGTGGCCAGCTGTTGGAAACCAATGCCTGCAAGGGCAAAAAGGGCAAGATACTTGGGCAAAAACAGGGAGGATTGTGTCCCCTTAGTACTCCCACTACCAATGGTGCGGCTGCGTTTCGTATACCATATTTGTAGAACACTGACGCAACTCTCACCCATCCAAACAAGACACAGACAGGCCCAAGATTGTCTCGAAAACGTAATGGTCATCTAGCCTTTGCAACCTTCACTCTTGCTGTAGCATGAACCCATGGTTGTGAAGAAGCGTATGATCTCCCGCTGGTCAAGCAAGCGTACCAAACAGTTGGCCAGATTTAGGGGCGTTGCGGTGACGAGTTGAGTTGTGATGGCTGTTTCGAGAGTGTCTTCCATGGCGGGTGTTGACCTACACAGGTACGTTATGCATTGAGAATGGGAACATTTGGAAATACTTGTTTGGAGATTTTTCCTTGACATATAATGCTTTCTTGGCACTCGATGAGAGTCGAATTAGGGTAAGGAATGATTAACCACCATCTACGCATGCGTGTGATGCATACGTCACATTCACCTGGCATGTCTTTCCATGTGTGTATGTGCATTTGTGTCTGCAGAATTCCCTACGTCGGCCCCCGCATAATAGTCAAGATTCGCATCGTCCTCGGTAAGGCCTATATTTGACTGCCGGGAGGGATGCGGTCCGTCGCCATCAACACATGTGTCTCCATTGTCCTCCTCTCCCTCGCCGCCCCCATCGCTTGCGCATGCAATAAGAGACTTTATGCGTGGGGCTTGGATTTCGCCATCATGCTCCAAGGATCCTAGATGGACCTCTACATCTGCACGTATATGCAAGTTGACAAAACGTACAAGAAATGGACTAAGGGTGATGGTCCACATCGTTATGAGAATCTCCTTTGCTACTCCAGTGCATCCGAACGCCCATAATTGCAAGCAACACAAAGATTAGTCGATGGCGCACCTCTAAGGTGTGTAGAGCAACGCATCGATATCGATCCGTATCGTTGTGCGCCTCTGCAGTCTACCCTGCAGCATCTCTGACTGATCATACTGATGGTCATTAACTCACAAAAAGCCACCAATACTTGCATGGCACTTCTTGTTGTTCCCAGTGTGATCTGAATTCTTGTGAGCTATCGGAGCCTCCCAGTCAATGTCTGCCCCACCTGATAATAGAGATACTCTTTCAGCATCCCATTTCCAAACCCATACCCACAACTCACACATGCATAAGCTGCGACTCACCTCTGGCAGCACCAAGGGAGATGTTGAATCCTATTGAGACCGCAGCAGGTGCTCCTTCGCATCGCTTCTCCGCTGCAATCAATGCTGCCTATGATCCATACTGACCAGGTGTTGCCGAGCTTCCCTATACTACCCTAGCACCACGTACTCCTGTGCCTCTTTACCGTAACCAACCAGCAGGTGCTGATGAGACTCCCTATAGCACCCAGCCAGCAGGTGCTGCCGACCCTCCCTAGCATTATCAAACCAGCAAATCCTGCCAAGCTACCCCACCTTAAATAGGTGTTGCCATGCCTCCCCAAAGTACCCAACCAGTAGGTGCCGCCATACCTCACTAACCAGCAAAGGTCGCCAAGCCTCTCTATCGTACCCAACCTGTAGGTGCAGTCCAGAATCCCTACATTACCCGACCAGAGGGTGATGGTGAGACAGTATATTATGCCCACCTTGCAAGTGCTATTGGGGCAATACCAACGGCACCTAGTTATCTGCTGATGTCCCGTTGCATGCTCACTTGTCCCTTGATTGGTACCAGCTGCCCTGCCGCGTTCCATATGTATGTCTGTATGCTTTTGTCAAAAGGATGCGAGTGGCTTAAGACCCTTTCAAGTACCTCCTTACCTAGGCCCCACCCCACTTGTTCCTCTTACGACTGGAGCGTTCCTGTACCTTTAAGTGCACTTGTGAGTGATGCCTCCCCATCAACCATTGTAGTTGACAAGTTGGCAGTAAGGGGGATGGAGTAGAGGGCAGTATGGATGGGTCGAGGGGTACTCGCATGCAACATGTCGCGCGATTCCTTTCAATTATTGCAATCTCCCTTTCACTCTGTTCTGTTTTCACCCGATTGTCCTCCCCTCTACAGCTAGAGTTCAGGGTTTAGATTGGCTTATGTTGGCAGAATTGGTGTTGGGGAGTAGGAGGGGTATTGTAGAATGAGAAAGGATGATTTGAGATGCAAAGGTGTTTGGTTTAGAGTTCTATGTTGAGTGGCGCTGTTTTGCTGTGGGCTTTAGTGTTTTGAGTTGTGGGGTGATGACAGATTGTTAATGATGTTTAAAGGAGGAATGGTTGACAGCAATTTTGGTAAATATAAGCACGCAGCGCTGTTGTATGTTCCACCGCAGAGAGATAGAATGTGCATCATGGGTGAGGTGTCGTTGGGTACTTGAGACAATCGGGTAGGGGAGAGTACTTTGACAAGGTAGGCGTTGGTGAGATTATGTGAACTGCAGGGAATGTAAGACTGCAAGGCAAGAGGGAATGTGAGAATTGCAGGCAGGGAAATGTGAGATAGCCGTCTGCCATATTTTAGGACTTGTGAATGGTACTAGCGTCACCCCCAGGACCGAGGAAAGCCGCTCGTGTAGGTTGGAATTTTGTCTGCTCTGGTCTTTACGCGTCGGAGTTTAGGGCTTGAACAAGGGGAAATGAGATATGCAGTGACACAGATGCTGGAATGTTGCCTGCTCCTCGATGTACGTAACCCCGACGCTTACACAATCTTGGATGAGAAGTGGAGTTTGTCGCGATTCTACTTGTGGCCACTCCCTGTCCTACTGCCTTGGCGGTGGCCTGAGTGATGTGGTGCTGGGACAATTGCACTTCCGTGTTAGCCCGCCACATTCCGCGTTGATTGATGCACGTGTTGTGTTTTTGTTTATCGCCTATATGAGGATAGCAGCCCTAGACGTCGGCCTTCCGATCCAAGGGAAACACCGTGGTGTAGCAGAAGTAGTCGTCCACATTGGCCACGAATTGGTGCTCCTGGCTCAGCCCAGGGACGGGGACAGGGCCTTAGACGTCCATGTGCAAAGTCTAAAGAGTCGCAGTGGTAGGAGGAAACGAGGGGGAGTGGGGGGCAGTGCGCTGCTTGCCCTCGACGCAAGGGGTGCACGATGGCGTAGATGAGGGAGGGAGAGCTGGGAGCGACGACGGGAAACCGGAGACAAGACCGTGCCGAGCCATGTGACGAAGACGCAGGAAGGTGGGATGACCTACAAGGTGATGCCATTGGAGCGACGAGAGCGGCCGACACAAGCACGACGCAACTTCCTGTCCAGACGTAAGAACCTGGGTGGACGGAGTGTGCAGCGTGAAAAAACCTAATGCACGGTCTCGGGGGAACATGGCAAAAGGTGCCCCAACGTGAAAAGACCGAAAGCATGCCCTAGTGGTAGCATCCGTACAGGTCATGAACCGCTCGTGTCCAGGAAACGTGGTGGTTGTTGGAGTAGGCTACAGCTCGCTTTGGTCTTTATTTTGGTGTTCTTTTATTATTTCACCATGTTTAGAGCGAGTTACGCTTTCAGGTTCAATTTAGGTTCATTTCGTAGCTATAGCATGAATTGAACAGACCCTAAGTTCAATTATGGTGTCCAGCTCCTTTCTACAGTTGTATCTCGACACTCTTTCCTAGTACAATTTTGTCTCGCTATCAGGGCTGTCGCTAGCAGGGCGTTTGCCCTGCTGGACCTTGAATTCCAGGGCTGGGTTGCCCTTGAAAGCTGAAATTGATGGGTTGCAAAAAATCTGGCCCTGATTCCTTACAGGGCTGATTTTGGGCTTAGGCCTGGTGTGTAAAGGGTGGATTTTAGGCGAGCCCTGGAACAAAATCTTTCGAGTCCCCACCCCTCCCCCCCCCCCCAACTCCTCCACTCCCCCTTCCCCCTCGTTTCCATCCTGGTTGCATCCAACCTGGCAAAATTGGAGTTGCGTGGTTGGGCAAAAAATCAACTCAACCTAGAACTTGTGCTTGCGCCAATCACGGCTTCGCTCCCTTGGGAAAGGCAAAGGAGGGGGGAAATCCCCTTTTGGGTTACCCCCGGCTGTCGATCGTAATCCGCCTACCCACTTGTTTACACGCCTCGCTGGGTATCGAGGTAAGGATATATCCACTCCCAGATGAGCAGTGCAAAACCCCCTTCTGGGGGGCTGGCGGAACTCGCCGGCACTGGGGTTTGATCCCGCAACCTCATCCTTCGGAAGTCCCATTCTACTTGACTGGGCCACTTCAGGATTGGGAGTGGGTAGAAGTGCACAAAATCTTCAATGCTGTTAAGGGTCGGAAGCTTGCTAAGCGTGCGTAGTGAAATGATGCTAACTAGTTTTTTTGTTATGTAGTGTTTCCTTGTAGTACTTGCGTAGTGTGATGTAAGCTTTGTAGTTGAAATGAGGCTACAGAAATTTCCGCGCCAAACCTGATTTAGAGGGAGGAAAAAAATCCAGCCCTGAAGCCTAAAGGGTAGAAATTTGCTCCGACCCTGCTAAATACAGGGTCGTACATGCCGGGCCCCCTGAATTGTCCGGGGGGGGCAAAACCAAACGACAGGCCTGCTCGCTATCTTCTCTCTCGCTAGCCATAGCTACTACATTCTCAAGCTTAACATGGTATCTAGAGCCTAGTCCTTGGCATTTCGTCCTTATTCATATCTCCTAGTATGATTTAGGCCTTAAGCACCCTGCGCGCGACTTATTTACTATCTGCACGCTACATATTTACTATCTAAATTTTTTATGATTTTATCCTCTAGAACTTCGAATTTCCACCTTTCTTTTTATTCGCGGACCCCCCTACCCATCACCCTCAACCTCCCCGCCTCGTCGCGCGCGTCGTCCTCTAGTTGCGCGCCCTGTTCCGTTGTCACGCGCCCCCTGCCCCGCCTTGCTGCGCGCTCCCTACCCCGTCGTTGACGTGCACGTCCTGCCCGCCGTCTTCGCGCGCGCGTGCTTTGCCCACAGCCATTGCTCTCCTTCCCGCCCAGCCTTACCTCCTCGCTGGCACCTTCCCCTCCCCTCGTGGTGTGCCTCCTTCTGCCGCTTTTGCGCCACCTCCTCCTTCTCCGCTCACCCCATCCGCCTCTTCACCCTCCTCCTCCTCTCTTCTCTCCTTCCTCCCCTTCGTGCCTCTCCTCCCTTCCTCCACCTCCTTCCCCTCTGCATCTGCAGCAACTGGCTGCTTGTTATTGGTTGCCACTTGGTGATCGTGCTCCCACCTCCTCATCCCACTCCGCTCCTTCACCCTCCTCCTCCTCTTCTCTCTCTCTTCATTCCCCTCCCACTGTCACTCTCTCCTCCGCATCTCTCCTCTCCTCGACTGTTGTAGCTGGTTGTGTGTGTGTATGTGTGTGTGTGTGTGCGTGCATGCGTGCGTGCGTGCGTGCGTGCGAGCGTGCATGCGTGCGTGCGTGCGTGCGTGCGTGCGTGCGTGCGTGCGAGCGTGCGAGCGAGCGTGCGTGCGTGCGTGTGTCAAACATTGTATATGTTTGTGTTCTGTAGGCTATAGTGGGTTTAGCCTTAGGGGGTACAGTTTCTAGGTTTTCCTACTTGTACTCCCAATGTTGCTAGTTCAAACACTTCTCTCATTCTGACATGGTATCACGAGCCTAGGTTAGGAACCTAGGACCGAACGTTCCTAAGGGCCCACCACTGCTACTACTGCCTACTACCTGTGCGCCCTCGTGCGATTACTGCCTGCGCCCTCGTGCGCCCTGTTGCTAGTTGCGCGCTGCCCACTAGCCTCGCACGCAGCCCCTCGCGGCCCCGTGCAGCCCCGTGTGCCGCCCGCCTGCCTACCCGCGCCCTCGAGCGCCTGCCTACCCGCGTCCTCGAGCGCCTACCTACTCGCGCCCTTGAGCGCCTGCCTACCCGCGCCCTCGAGCGCCACCCTGCCGCCCTGCCCTGCAGGCCACGCGCGGGCCTGCTCTGCACCCGCGCAGCCGCCCCTGGACCCCGCGGCGCGGCCCCTGGACCCCGCGACGCGTCGCCCTGCTCGTCGCGACGCCTCTGCGGGACCCGGGCGTCGCCCCTGCCTCGTCGCGACGCCCCTACGGGACCCGCGCGTCGCCCCTGCCTCGTCGCGACGCCCCTGCGGGACCCGCGCGTCGCTCCTGCCTCGTCGCGACGCCCCTGCGGGACCCGCGCGTCGCCCCCGCCTCGTCGCGGCGCCTCTGCGGGACCCGCGCGTCGCCCCTGCCTTGTCGCGACGCCCCTGCGGGACCCGCGCGTCGCCCCCCGTCTCATCGCGACGCCCCTGCGGGACCCGCGCGGAGTCGCCCCTGCCCGCCGCGGCGCCCTGCCCTACACCGCGCCCGCCCTTGGGACGGCCGCCCTTGGCCCCTGGAGCAGCCGCCCCTGCAGAAGCCGCCCCTGGCCCCTGGAGAGCCGCCACTGCAGCAGCCGCCCCTGGCCCCTGGAGCAGCCGCACCTGCAGCCGCCCCTGGCCCCTGGAGCAGCCGCCCCTGCAGCAGCCGCCCCTGGCCACCTGGAGCAGCCGCCACTGCAGGAGCCGCCCCGGGCCCCTGGAGCAGCCGCCCCTGCAGCAGCCGCCCCTGGCCCCTGGAGCAGCTGCCGTCGCGGCCCAGCCCCGCCCTGCAGCAACTGCCGCGGAGCCTTTAGCCGCAGTCGTGGCCCCGTCCTGCAGCAGCTGCCGCGGAGCTCCCTGCCGCGGCCCGGCCCCACCCTGCAGCTGTAGCGGCCCTGCTGTCGCCGCCGTCTTGCGCCTGCCCTTCCCACCACTGGTGAGCAATGCCCTGCCCGTGCTGCTACCGCTGCTACTGCTGCTACTGCTTTTACTGCTCCTACTGCTACTGCTCCTGCTGCTACTGCTGTTACTGCCGCTACTGCTGCTACTGCTACTCTTGGCGTGGTCAGATGCAGCTCCGGGGCCGTCCGCGTGAGTCCCTCACGCCCCAGCAGCTTCGTGAGTGGTACGCTAGTTGGGGCTGTCGGGGTGGCCGTAGTGGGAGTCGCTCTGGAGTGGGTCGTTCGGGAGCTTCTGGTAGTGGCCAGGTGCAGCTGCAGCATCGTCCCCGCGAGGCTCTTTCGCCCCAGCAGCTTCGTGAGTGGTACGCTCAGAGTAGCGGGTCACTGAGTCCTGCTCGCTGCCCGTACGTCATTCGCACAGGTGTCCGGACTGGTCAGCCTTGCGGGACACCTAGTCATACAGAGTCCCGCTGCTTCGCCCGTCTGAGCGACGCTTGGCGTACAGAGTTTGGCGACGACGCTGAGCTCCCCTCCTGGCTGGAGCAGCTTAGGCAGAGGGTAGATATCTTTGCTCTTGACTATGATGCTCTCCTCACTGCCATGTATGCATTGTCTACTAGTGCTGAGGGTGCCTGTCACCTGAGTGTGCCGCCTGACCCCGGTATCCAGTCTGCTGCTCTAGGTACTGGTGAGGCTGCCGCACTAGGTGCTTGTGTGTCTGTTGCCTCAGGTGCTAGTGAGGCTGCCGCTCTAGGTGCTAGTGTGTCTGTTGCCCCAGGTGCTGGTGAGGCTGCTGCTCTAGGTACTCGTGAGTCTGCGCCCTCTAGTACTGCGTCTACTGAGGCACTGCACACCTTCACACTGGACTCAGGTGCTTCCCGCTGTTTCTTTCGTGACCGCACTGCCCTTGAGCAGCTTGCTCGGCCGGTTGCAGTCTCCCTCGCTGACCCCTCTGGGGGTCCGGTCATTGCGACCTCCTCCACTGTCCTCCCTTGTCCTGCGGTCCCGTCGGGCACACTGTCAGGTCTCTACCTCCCCTCGTTCTCTACGAACTTGGTGGCGGGTCGTGCGCTCCAGGACGGGGGTGTCCACCAGTTCACCCCTGCCTACGAGCGCGTGACACACTGCACGTGTGCTCGGACGGGTCGCCACCTGGCTACCTTCACTCGGCAGCCGGGGTCGGACCTGTACACACTGACCACTGAGTCCCCTCAGGTAGCTGCGTCTGCGTCTGCGTCAGGTAAGCTGTCGGCCCCCTGCTCGTGTCGCTCCCTGGCGCACGAGACCGTCCTCTGGCACCACCGCCTTGGTCACCCGTCAGTGCAGCGCCTTCGTGGCATGCACTCCCGGTACCTTGTCTCTGGTCTTCCCAGGGTTCTCCCTCCCCTCCCACCCTCGCCTGCTCCTCCCTGTCTTCCTTGTGTCGAGGGGCGGCAGCGCGCCGCTCCTCACTCCTCCTCGTTTCCCCCGACGACTGCTCCCCTGCAGACCCTCCACATGGACGTGTGGGGCCCAGCCCGCGTCCGTGGACAGGGTCACGAGAGGTACTTCTTGATAGTTGTTGACGACTACTCGCGCTACACCACGGTCTTCCCCTTGCGTACCAAGGGTGAAGTCCCTGATGTTTTGATCCCTTGGATCCGCGCTGCCCGTCTCCAGCTCAGCGAGAGGTTCCACTCGGACTTTCCTGTTCTGCGTCTGCACTCTGACAGAGGTGGGGAGTTTTCCTCCGACCTCTTGAGGGACTTTTGTCGTGGGGAGGGCATTGAGCAGTCGTTCACGCTTCCGGCCTCTCCACAGCAGAATGGGGTTGCTGAGCGCCGCATTGGCTTGGTCATGGAGGTCGCTCGTACCTCCTTGATCCGTGCGGCTGCCCCCCACTTTCTGTGGCCGTTTGCGGTCCGATACGCTGCGCATCAGCTCAACCTCTGGCCCCGTGTCTCCGTTCCGGAGACTTCGCCGACACTGCGTTGGACGGGAGAGGTTGGCGATGCGTCGGTGTTCCGGGTCTGAGGATCTCGTGCTTTTGTCCGCGATACGTCCGCGGACAAGCTCTCCTCCCGCGCTGTTCCTTGTGTCTTCCTTGGCTTTGTCCCGGACGCGTCTGGTTGGCAGTTTTACCACGCCACCTCGCGCCGTGTCCTGCCCTCTCAGGACGTCACTTTCGACGAGTCGGTCCCCTACTACCGCCTCTTCCCCTACCGCACTGCCCCGCTCCCCCCCCCGCCTCTCTTCCTCGCACCAGGTGCTGCTGTGGTAGACACCCTCCCCCCTCAGGGTGCCGCTCCCTCAGGTGTGTCCCAGGTAGACCCGGTTGAGCCTGTCGAGGTAGCTGTCGACTCTCGTCCTGCTAGGGGTGCTGAGCCTGAGCGTGCGGAGCCTGGGGGTGCGGAGCCTGGGGGTGCGGAGCCTGGGGGTGGGTGCGGAGCCTGGGGGTGCTGAGCCTGAGCGTGCGGAGTCTGGGGGTGCTGAGCCTGAGGGTGCTGAGTCTGGGGGTGCTGAGCCTGAGAGTGCTACGTCTGAGGGTACTTAGCCTGGGGGTGCTGCGACTGACCGTGCTGCGCCTGGAGGCGCTCCCTCTTCACAACAGCTGCGGGAGTGGTACTCGCGGTACTGCAGCCTCAGGAGGGGCGCTTCTGGGGCTAGGGGTGCTGCTGGAGCTGGTGCTCGTGGTTCCCCGCCTAGGCGGGAGCCGCCCTCTCCCCAGCGGCTCCGAGAGTGGTACGCTCGGCGCTGCAGTCTCCGGAGTGGTGCTACTGGTGCTTTGGACCCTGGAGCTGGAGCTGCTGTTGGTGCCGCGGACCCTGGAGCTGGAGCTGCTGCTGGTGCCGCGGACCCTGGAGCTGGAGCTGCTGCCTGTGCTGGTGCTGCTGGTGCAGGAGCTGCTGGTGGTGCTGCTGGAGGTGCTGCTGGTGCTGGAGCTGCTGGAGGCGCTGCTGGTGCTGGAGGTGCTGCTGGTGCTGGAGCTACTGGAGGTACTGTTGGTGCTGGAGCTGCTGGAGCCGCTGGTTCTGGAGGTGCTCGTACTGGAGGTACTGGAGCTGCTGGGACTGGAGCTGCTGCGGGGGGTTGGAGCTGGAGACACTGGAGCTGCTGGGGTTACTGGTGGTGCTGCGGGAGTTGTAGCTGGAGACCCTGGGGCTGAGGGTGCTGGTGCTGTCTCTGCTGGTTCAGGAGGTGCTGAGCGGCCGCGGCCGTACTACGTTCCGCTCCTTCAGCAGGTTCTTGGCCTCCCGCCCTCCACTGGTCCTTCTCCTCCCCTACTGAGTCCACCACCTGTCCAGTCGCACTGACAGTTACCGCTTGCCTCTCCGCTGCCTGGTCCTTCTCCTTACGCTGGGCCGACTAGAGGTCTTACGGAGCGTCGTGAGCCTGAGTCTCGTCCTGCGTCGCCTGAGTCTCGTCCTGAGTCGCCTGAGTCTCGTCCAGAGTCGTCTGTCCGCGCTGTCCGCGCTGGTCATCGTGCTCCGCGTCAGCGTCCTCCTCCTGTACTTGGCACTCACTATATGACTCTGCGTCCTTCCACTGCTCCACAGCGTGTCCCTCTGCCGTCTCCGCCTGCGTCCTCTCTTCCTGACGGTCCGGACCCGGAGTCTGACTCCCTTCGTGCTGCCAGTCCTACCGCCCTTCCTACTGTCACGCGTTTCCTCGCCACTGTTGTCACTGACCCTACCTTTGAGTCCTCTGCTGCGTCTGCTCTAGTCGCTGAGCTTGTTGACTTTGCTGCCACCTGTCGTCTAGACTACGCCGCTAGCCTTGTTGCTGAGTCTGAGTCTGTCTGTCCTCCGTCCGTCGGGGGTAAGTGTGCTCTTGGCACGGACGTCCTTGAGGATAGACAGGAGGAGTTTGAGTGCTTTGCCGCTGCTTTACCTCATCTCGTGTTCATGCTGCTTGCCCCTGAGGGAGACCCGGATGCACCAGACATCCCGACCCCGCGCTCTTACGCAGAGGCGATAGAGGGTCCCTACTCCTCTCAGTGGCAGACAGCCATGGACGCAGAGATGGCTTCCTGGAAGTCCACAGGCACCTACGTCGACGAGGTTCCCCCGCCTGGGGCGAACATCATCAGTGGCATGTGGATTTTCAGGGTGAAGCGGCCGCCGGGTTCTCCGCCTGTCTTCAAGGCGCGTTACGTTGCACGAGGCTTCAGTCAGCGAGAGGGAGTTGACTTCTTTCAGACCTTCTCCCCTACCCCGAAGATGACCACTCTTCGGGTTCTGCTGCACGTCGCCGCTCAGCGTGACTACGAGCTCCACTCTCTTGACTTCAGCACTGCTTTCCTACAGGGCAGCCTGCACGAGGAGATCTGG
This sequence comes from Closterium sp. Naga37s-1, assembly GCA_947471745.1. Classification (NCBI taxonomy): domain Eukaryota; kingdom Viridiplantae; phylum Streptophyta; class Zygnematophyceae; order Desmidiales; family Closteriaceae; genus Closterium; species Closterium sp. Naga37s-1. The sequence continues at coordinate 1,152,014 of CANJKZ010000008.1, forward strand.
CTGCGCCGCCCACCTGGCTTCACTGGGTCGTTTCCTCCTGGTACCCAGTGGAGCCTCCGGCGGCCAGTCTACGGTCTCCGTCGGGCACCCCGTGAGTGGCACGACACACTGAGGACTACTCTTGCTGCTCTTGGGTTTGCTCCTTCTACTGCTGACCCGTCGCTGTTTCTACGCACCGACACCACTCTGCCGCCGTTCTACGTTCTCGTGTACGTAGACGACTTGGTCTTTGCTACTTCTGACACTGAGGGACTCGCCCACGTGAAGTCGGAGCTGCAGAAGAGACACAGATGCACAGACTTGGGTGAGCTGACAAGCTATCTTGGCTTGCGGATCACCCGGGACAGAGCACAGCGCACCATTACCCTGACTCAGTCACACATGGTGCAGCAGGTCCTTCAGCGCTTCCGCTTCACGTACTCCTCGCCTCAGTCCACTCCTCTGCCTACCGGTCACTCGCTCTCAGCTCCACCTTCGGACGAGTCCGTAGAGCCGAGTGGCCCGTACCCAGAGCTTGTGGGCTGCCTCATGTACCTGATGACTTGCACTCGACCTGACCGTGCATACCCTCTTAGCATCCTAGCACGCTATGTCGCTCCTGGCCGTCACCGGAAGGAGCACATGGATGCTGCTAAGAGGGTGTTGCGCTACTTGTGTAGTACGTCGGGCATGGGGCTTGTGCTTGGAGGACGGGCTCGAGTTGTCCTCACTGGTCACGCTGACGCTTCTTGGGCTGACGACTTGACTACGCAGCGGTCGTCACAGGGTTACACCTTCAGCCTTGGCTCCGGCTCTGTTTCTTGGCGGTCTACCCGCTCGTCTTCTGTTCTCAGCTCCAGTTGTGAGGCTGAGATCTACGCAGGGGCCATGGCTGCACAGGAGTTACGCTGGCTCACCTACCTGCTGACTGACCTTGGAGAGCCGCCTCGTTCTCCTCCAGTTCTGTACGTCGACAACAAGGCCATGATTGCCTTGTGTCAGGAGCACAGACTGGAGCACAGAACGAAGCACATCGCTCTGCGCTACTTCCTTGCTCGAGAGTTGCAGCAGCGTGGTCAGCTTCGTCTTGCTTACGTGGCCACTCGGGCCAACACTGCTGATGTGTTCACCAAGGCGCTTCAGCCTTGTGATCATCAGCGTTTCTGTACTGTTCTAGGCCTTGTGCCTACTGTGCCTCACTTGCTTACTTCCTGACTCTGCTTGTACTATGATCTCTATATATATACCTGCATGCTTACACTTGCTAGGTTGTGATCACTGTACCTCTTGTTATATTATCAAACTGCATGTGAACTGGTCTTGTGACTGCTTGCTTGTGCTCGGAATTTGTGTGGTATCCTTGAGATCCACCCTGAGCTTGTTTTGCTTTGTTTTGCTTTGACTGGTCTTGTGACCATCTGGTTGTCTCCCACTTCGCCTATGGGGGTGTGTCAAACATTGTATATGTTTGTGTTCTGTAGGCTATAGTGGGTTTAGCCTTAGGGGGTACAGTTTCTAGGTTTTCCTACTTGTACTCCCAATGTTGCTAGTTCAAACACTTCTCTCATTCTGACTGCGTGCGTGCGTGCGTGCGTGCGAGCGAGCTAGCGAGCGTGCCAGCGTGCGTGCGTGCGTGCGTGCGTGCGTGCGTGCGTGCGTGCGTGCGTGCACGCGCGCTCGCGCGCTTGATTGTCTCTCTGTTTGTTTGCTTGCATACCATATTTGATTAGCTTGCTTGCATATTTGATTAGTTTGCTTGCTTATTTGTTTAGTTTTGCTTTGCTTCGTTCTGTTTTACACTATTTCTCTTGCTTTTCGTTTTCCTTATCGAAACTCTTTGTGGGAACCTGCGAGACATGTGCAGGCAATCTTCTTTCGGCCTTTGTTCCGCAGCCGTCTTGCAATGAATGAATGGATGAAGGAATACCAGCAATGACAACCGGAGAAGGGAACCACATGACTTGAATGGCAATGCTGTGCCGTCAAGAAGAGCGGGGTACATTCTGAGATTCTCCCATCTGCTGTTGATGGTGAGTACCATCTGTTACCGTATGCCTCACACGTTGGCTGATCTACCGACTGCTGCTCAGCGACGAGAGCCCATATGGTACTCATGCTACTGCAGTCATCCCAGTTGCAGCAGCAACTCGAAGGCCCAAGTGGGTAAGGCCAACCATTGAGTTGAGTGCTGAGATTGTGGACGGGTGAGTGGAGGGGGTGGGTTTGGAAGCGCAGCGGTGGGGAGTGGGAGAGGGCAGGGTGGGGCCTGGCATAGACGGTGATGTAGTCCCATGGATGGGCCAGCGCGGCGGGGATGGGGCGTGGCGATGAGGGAGGGGGGGGACAACAGGCGGGGATGGGGCAGCAGGCGACAAAGAAGGTCTGACAACACCAAGCTGCCAGGCTTCCTCCTGGCCTTGCTCGTTGCTTACCCGCCACTATTGCAGCCTGTGGTTTCAAATCACCACTCCCCATCATTGAGTGCAATGAACGTGTTGAAGAGCCGCCCATTGGTGGAGCGCAGCTCATTCATCAGCCGGCTCCAATTGGAGCCCAGAGTGCCGATAAACACGTCAGCCTGCGACGCTATGAGAAGGCTGGCAAAGCTGGCAGGCACGGACTGCTTGTCATCGTACTCCCTCGTGTTGTTGGAAGAGGAGGATTGCCGTGTGTTGCTGCTGTAGAGAAACGTCCACTCGCGGTACGAGGCGAGGCTGTCAATCACAGCCTGCCATGATGGGGGTGAACATGTGGGAATACACAGGGAGTTGCGGGCTGCGTTACTGAGAATTGCGACATTATTCACGGAGAAACCGCTGAACGGTGGGAAACGGTGGGGTGAACCACTTACTTAGGACCATTCCTGCAGCTCACTTGATACACACATGTGCAGGCACGCTGCCTCGTGTCTTGCATGCTGGAAGTGAACATGCTGGAAGTGAAGGAAAACGAAGACGAACAAGAGCACACGCACACGCATGTGCAGGTATGTGTTCCGGGGTGTATGTGAGGGCGCTGTGCAGCACATGTGAGGGCGCTGTGCAGCACATGTGAGGGCGCTGTGCAGCACATGTGAGGGCGCCATGCAGCACGCACCTGGGACTCGGTGTTGATCCACGCGTGCCGTAGGTCGGGCAGCAACAGGCGGAGCTGGTGCACATAGTACATGTACACTGGCAGCCCCAGCAGCCCCATCTCCTCCTCCTTGTCGCTGCCCCTCACATGCACCGCCACCACCGGCCGCACCATGTATGCTTCACGTGCCACCTGCGCGTGGCAGAGAGGGCAGGAGGATTGCTCGAGGATTGCTTTCGAATATCGTTCACAAGCATACGGCAATAGTTTCGACCTGGATCCAACAGGTAACTCGTCCTAATCTTCTCTAGGCTGAGCTTTAGGCTAGTAGGGATTGAATAGGTAAGAAATCTTCATTCAAACCTGAGCGTACGCGCGTTTCGGCCGGTGGCCTTCATCAGCGCACTCAGAGTTACAAGAAAGAACTACTCCTTATCTACTCCCATCTACCTTGCCCAGCACTCAACCAAGAAACAAGAAATCCAGTGCGGCTCGTCATTGCGGCTCGCTAGCTGGCTGTACAACATTTACAATGACAGTCCAGCATGCAGGTTGGTGGGACGAATTCAATCCCATCAACTCACGGGGGTGGTGTATCCCCGTTTTTGAAACTTCGCTTTCACCAAGAGGTTACGTACCCTCTTTGGTAGGCGCCAACACACTAACATCCGTGGGAGGGAAATATATTGCAGCGAGTGTTTTTTGAGAATTCTCAAAAAACACTCGAGGATTGCTTTCGAATATCGTTCACAAGCAAAGGGTTTGAGCAGCTTCTTCCCCTCCACAGGTGCTCTTTTCAACCCCACCTCCCCTTTATCCTCAACCTAATTCTCTTCTCCACTTCTCACCTCACCTCTCCCCATCTCTCGTCTCCTCTCATCACCTCTCCTCACCTCACCAGCCAGCTTGCTGACAGCCTCGGCAGCACTGCTGCCACCTCCTCCCACCGCGTCACACCGCCTCCCACCACCACTGCCCACAGCCCCCACAGCCCCCACAGCCCCCACACCCTCCACTCCCTCCACACCCCCCTGCACCGCTGCTTGATCCTGGGCAAGGGAGGAGGGCGGGGAGTCGAACGCCCATAAGGTGTGGGCCAGTGCTGCCCGGACGGCAGGCGACGCGAATGACATGCCGCCCACCGCCGCCGCTTCTGCAGGCAGACTGCCGGTGCTGCTACTGGTGGTGGTGGTGGTGCTGTTGTTGCTACCGGAGCTGGTGATATTGTTTGTGCTGGCGGTGGTGTGAGAGGTGGCTTTGATTGCAGCGATCAACTCTGATTGGGTCTCGGCGAATCGAGCGATGCGATTGGCCACGTGCATGCCGTAAGCGGTGTGTCTCTGTTGGTTGATGACGTGGCAGAGATGGGCTGATGGCCACCTCAGCATGAAGCGCACCGCCTGTGCCCGCCACCAGTGCACCTTCAATGGGAGGGGAAAGGAATGGCGGGGCAGAAGAAGGAATCAGAAAAGTGCAATTTAAGTTGGGGAGGGGGAAGGGAGAGGGGGTGGGGAGGGGCGAACGCAAAAGAAAGAAGCAGGAAAGTGCAAAGGTGCATCCCGTGCCCGTCACCAGTGCACCTGGAAGGGAGGTTTGGGAAGAGCGGAGGGGAGAGGAGTAGCAAATCCGAAGTGGAACACATGAGAGGCACAAGAAGAGAGTGGATGGACATGGGATGGCAGGTGGGAGCAGGTCATGGGGATGGCATCAGCATATTGTTCCAGACAGACACCTAAGCTTAGAGGTTTCTTCCTGTTGCAAACACCTGATGAGTATGTTGTTGTGTCCGTGTGAGAAGTTGTTTGGTATTGTGCGCACCTGAGGGGTCGTGTCATCGTTAACTGCGGCGCCCGGGGGGAACCACACCGTGCTGGGGCGGCCCAAGTGCGGCCGCCCCCACCGCCTGCGCACAGCGGGAGGGGGGGAAGGGGGGGGGGGGGGGAGGGATGGGGGAATGAAGGCATGAAAGAGAGAGGGAGTGAGGGAAGGAGGGATGGAGAGTAACAGTCTCTGGGATGACTCGGCCGGCATGTGGCTAGACCCATCCCTGCCCTCCCATCCTTGGGCTCCATGTGCCTGCAATCTTGAATAACTCCCCCATGCATCCCCCCATGCACCCCCCCATGCACCCTCTCATGCACTCACACATACAAATGAGGAAGAATAGAACTTAAACCGGTCAGGTAGTCGAGGTGGACCAGTTAGGTTCAAGTTGAACCCAAACTCGGGAAGCAGGGAGTCGACGTTGTCATGCCCAATCAGACTTGTTGCACTGCGCGTTGTGAAAGAATCTCAAGTGTTGTCTTGATTAGAAAGAGTGTGGGTACATATAGGAGATGAGAAGTTTGGGAACTAAGTGGGGTACCCTCAGCATTTATTGGTGGACCAATCAGATTGGGTCGACCAACAATTGCTGGGGTAACCAACAATCGTTGGAGGGGACCATTATTGGGCCCCCCCCGTCAATTGCGGTCGAGTTGGGTTTGGGGGCGCCCAACCAAAATTGGTTGGGTCGCCTTGACCCAAAGTGTACACCCACTTTAGGGTGTAACACATGCACAAATATAAACATACATTATGCTATATTCTAACACGTTGAACCGGTTTGGATCCATTTGAACCAGAATGTCTCAACGGGTCATCCGACGACGGTCCGTCGTCGACCGTCGACCTGACCGACAAGCAGAAAAAAAAAAACTAAAACCGTCTCAGATGGCATGCTATCCGAGGGATGCATCAACCCTAAACACCATACGGCAAGGAGTTTGGGGTTGATGCCACCCATACTTGCATGCCTTCCCCTAGAGGTTTTTTTTTTTGCCCCGGGCAGCAAGCTTGCTGGGCGGAGTCGTCTGTCCGTTAAGATATATTATCCAGTCCAGTTCGCTTCAGCAGCAGCTTCATTATCATATAGTCGCATCGCATCCAAAATGAGGGCAGGGGACCTTGCCTAGCGTACGCTCTGATATATCGGAGCGTTCTAGGGTTCAAGGGATGGTATTGGATCAATAGAACTCATGGTTGTGGTTAACGCTGGTAACGTTTGGCTGGTGGTTGAGCCAACTAGATAATAAAGGGTGGAGTGCGGTGAGTTGTTTTGTGGAGATCAATTTGGTGACCCCCAAACTTGCACATTAGAATGAGGCAACTCTAGGGGACCTGGAGTTTTGCAATGAGCGCCTACTTACAACAAGGCGATGGTGGGACGAGCTCGCGAACCCAAGCCAAGCTGGAGGCGCACCGCCAAGCTGGAGGCGCACCGCCAAGCTGGAGGCGCACCGCCATGCTGGAGGCGCACCGCCATGCTGGAGGCGCACCGCCACTTGCGCACGCGTGGCTGGGACGAGACGCGCCGACCTGCTCGCTTCGACGTGCCTCGGTGGTATATGTCGAACTCGACACAACGGCTCGACAGAAACGGGAGTCAGTTCGAGTTCAACCGTCTTGGCTTGAACAGACAAATCGAACCGGTTTGCTTCGAGGCTCTGTGCTACGCTCATGCCTCCTCACACTCGCACTCCCCCATGCACCCATGCACCCATTTTTTATCAGAGATTTGGCCTCGCCCTTGCTTGGGCGAAGCCGACGCTGCTGACCAACGTGTAAGGTATGCAGCTGACTAGGTGTCGTGGTCGGGGCCGACTTGGAGGAGCAAGTCGGCTTAGTTGGCCGATCTCAGTGAAGCAGACTTCGGCGGAGCCGACTTCGGCGGTTAGCCGACTTCGGCGGTTAGCCGACTTCAGTGCGAAGCCGACTTCAACGAACGGCGAAGCCGACTTCGTGGTCGACGCCGACTTGGAGTAGCAAGTCGGCTTGGCTAGCCGACTTCGACGGTTAGCCCACTTTGGGGAAGTCGACCATAGAGGAGCCGACGAAGTGAAGTCGGCGGCCGACTTGTGGGCGAGTCGACATGACGCCGACTTCCGGGCGCCGACTTGTGGGCGCCGGCGGCCTCTCCTGGTCGACCGAGTAACCTGGTCGACGAAGTTTTGCGGGGGTGCGCGAACGTCGTCCAGGTGGTTTTGGCGAAGTCGACCGACGTGGCAGCACGTGGTCGACATGGCACTTCGGGCGCAACCGTCGGCACGTGGCCGACTTGGTACCTGCGCAATGTTCGGGGCGGTGCACGACGTGCTCAACCGCCTACACGCACCTGCGAAGTGGGTGCGCACATGCGCTATGGGTCACACGTGGTTGCAACGCTGGCAAGCCGCCTTGCTGCAGCGTTGGCAAGCCGCCCTGGTACAGCGCTGGGAGGTCGCCGACTTGCAGTGCTGGCAAGCCGCCATCGAGCTGCTTTGGCAGGCCGCCGACTTGTTGCGTTGGCAGGCCGCCGACTTGCTGCGCTGGCGGTCGACCTGCCTGTGTGCTAGGTTGCTAGGTTTCCTGATGTAGTCATTGTTGCCATTGCAATATCTATCATTGTGTACCCAACCTTTGCTAGTGAAACTCTTGCCAGATTGCCACGTGAATGAGCAAGTAGAGAGAACAGGAGCAAACGTTACGATCACTCGTACCATCCATGCATTTCCCCCGTTGTCCAACTCCCGGTGTAGAGTGACTCTCCGCACCCATGACATGCACGCATGCACCCATGCACCCATGACATGCACGAATGCACCCATGCACCTATGACATCCACGCACAGGGCAATGGTGGCCTCGTGCTCGAGCTCGAGGTACGGCATGCCCAGCACGCCCACCACGCGGTGCTGCGATGCACACAGCGCACCCACGCTCTCCTTGCCCCACACCACGCTGTTCGCATCCTTGGCGTCCATGACCACGCGCTCACACTCGGGGGAGACCAGCGGGAAGAAGTAGCACTCCCACTGGCCAGACCTATCCATGTCTGGGTGCGGTGCGGAGGATGGTGGTGGGGAGAGAGGGCGGATGAGCAGTTGGTTGCTTCTTTAGTTGTTGGAGCTTTGCAGCAGAGAGTAGCGGACAATCTTGGGATGGGTATCATGCGGCACACAGGGAGCTTGGTAGGGCACAGCACGGAGCAACTGAGCTGACATGGTAGGAAGGCAATGGTGGTATTTGGAAGTGGAATGGTGCGTGCGAATAGTAGGCGATGCAACCGAATAACGCCAGGTGATGAGCGGCTGACAAAGGTTTTTGAATACAGATGAGTAGAGGGAGCAAGGCATCATGGTACATGCATGGCTATGTGATGACCGACCACCCCTCACCTGCGCACTGGTCTGTGTACGCTCGGTTGTAGTTCAATGGATCGGGCACGAGCGTGCGATTGTGGCGCATGGCAATGCTGAGGAAGGACGTCATCACATGCACCTGTGCATGGCCGCATGGAGGGGACGAGGAGCATGGAGGAAAAAGCATGTGGGTGTGACTAGAACATGTGTGTGTTGTGAGTTAGGGCATGTGCGAGCAGTGGTTTTTGACACTTGTGCAACGCAGTGCTTGTGGTTTGGTTTGGTCCGACCACTGCCGCACACTGACAATCCGAACCACACACTGCCACTCGCATGCGCGCACGATACGCACATACCATTCAACCCCACCCCATGCTGCGGCCCAGAGCCCACGGCACCATCCGCAGCCTCTTTGAATTAAATCAGCTCAAGTCCTGCAACAGAGCATACAATCACTCACCCTCCCACACGCACACGCACATGCACGCAACGAACAGAGCTGCACGCGCCTACCTGCGACCCCACCCCGTGCCGGTGGTCCGGTGGCCACGACACCACCAGCAGACGCCTGTCCGCACATGAGCCGCCCGGGAACTGGCTGGCCCAAATGTCCCGCTGCACGCCACGTGTCATCGCCAGATTGGCCGCGTCCGTCCCGCGCACCTGCATGGTGACGGGGGGACCGCGGTGGCAAAAAGGGGAGGCGCGAACACAGGAGGTGGGAGTTTGAAGGGAGGGGCGCGAGGTAGGAGTAGTGAAATGAGGGGGTGAGCGCTTCAGCACAGGGAGAATGCGGAGCAGCGGCTTACCCCAAGGGTGGGGCATGGGGTTGCAGGGCGGTGGGTGGGGGGTTGGGGAGGGGGGCGGATGGACAGAAGAGGGAGACGTGAACACTGGAGGTTGGAGGGAGGGTGACAGAGGCGGAAAAAAAGGGGAGAGAGAGGGGAGGAAGGGGAGGTGAGAGGTGCAGAAAAGAGGAGGGTACGGGGCGGCTTACCCAAGGGGGGTGGGGCGATGGGTTGCACGAGTCTAAGGGCCCTGCCCATGAGGGGAGTTCCCCCCCTTCCCCCCGCTGCTCCGCCTGCTGGCGCAGCGCTGTGAGCGCGGCGCAGTCCTCGAGATGAGGGGCGGGGAGGAGGGAGGGCGGAAGGGAGAGGGGGGAGGGCGGAAGCAGCGAGCCGGCGGAGAGCCCGTAGGCGTCCCCCCACGCCTGTGGGAAGGAGAAGGGTAGGTGGGGAAGCGGGAGGGGAGAGAGGGGGAGGACGGATGGCAGGCGAGGGGAATGGAACGGAAGGGAGGAGAGGGGAAACGTAGGGGGGGGGAGGGCGGACTTGAAAATTTCGCGCCATGACTTGGCCAAGGCAAGTACAAGAACGATGCAGACGGAAGGGGAAGAGCGGGGGGGCACTCAACGCGGTACAGCGACAGAACGTGCTCGGGGCCCGCCTCCCCGCCCACGGACACCGCGGGCAGCCCCGCCGCCAGTCCGCGCAGGGGTGTGCGCGCCACCACCACCAGCAGCAGCAGCAGCGCCGCCGCGAGACACCGCAGCCACGGCCGTGGCGGGGACGGCGGGCGGGCGCGCGCCGCCAGGCGGGACGCCATTCGCGCAGCGACGCGATCCGCCACCCGGCCAGGCGGGTGACTGCGGGTGACCCGGGCAGCGGCGGACACGCGCGAGGCGTTCCAACGCGCCGTCGCCGTCACGAGCGCACGTGGATGGTGAAGCGCGCAACAGCAGCGGGGTGGTTGCACGAACGCGGCATGGAAGCACGGCCCGCACAGCGCGCTTGAGAATGAGCAGACGAAGTTTTCTTTGGCTTGGTCGAAATGCGGAGGATCAGAAAGTCACTATACACGCAAATCTCGATTCGTGCTTAAGTTATGATTTGCACACCCAGCGAAAAATGCTCAGTTAAACGTTGTTTCTGCAGTATGCCCCTCCCACATGTTTTATCACACTGTTGCACCTTCTTCCGTTCAGTGGGCGCCTCACTATTGTTTGTTGCAATCACCCTTGCGTATTTTTTTGGTGCGAGGCGAAATTGAGGGCGGAGCGCATTCTGATGTAAATGTGAGTGCATGGTAAAATTAGTGGCTGAGGAAATTATGGGTGGCGGAAGGTGGGAAAGGGATGGGGCTGCAGCACGCAGCCTCACGTCCCCTCGCAATCGTACCGTCTCACAGGTGTGGTGGGGTGGGTGGGGAGACACACGAGCGAGCAATGATGGCAGAAGTGGGACAATGAGGGTGCATGGGGGAGGGACGGCAGCAGCAGAGGAGGGTTGAGCAAGACTTCAGGGAGGGCTGGTGGGGCGGAGTGTAGGATGAGGGGAGGGCAGTCTGGGGCTGAGAGGTGAGAGAGTGAGACGACCGCAGGGTTGAGGGATGGTGGGGACAGCCGGGCTGGGGTAGGAGGGTGGGAGGTGGGAGGGAGAACATGGGTGGGCGGGGAGAGGCAGAAATGCATTCGTGGCAAGCCATGGCATGTGTGGGAAAGCAAGGGAGGCACATGCACACGGGAAAAGAGGGGATGGCACAGTACAGAACAAGGGAGAGAAGCGGCCAGGCGGACACATTGCGGAGCACAGATGCCACAGTGCTGCAGGGGAGCAGCCGGCTATACATTAAACCTATTCAGAAAGTCAGGGTCCATTTTCGCTTTATCCTGAAACTTTTTGAACCAGCGGTCGAGAATATCGGAGGGAACGAGCAGCATGGTACCCTGCACGGTGCTGAACGACTGCATGTAGTTGAACAGGTTCTGCCCCACCTTCAGCGCCATCTCCTCCACCCGCCGCTGCCACCCCACGTTCTGCAGCGGCAGCGACGCAATCGGCTCCACGGAAATGCCGATCTGCGCCGTCGGGGGGACGCCGCCGGGCGGCAAGGCCGGCAGGACGGCGCCGGTAGGGGCGACGGCGGCCGGCCAGAGGAGGGGGAGGACGGCGGAGGGGCATCCGAGGTGGACGGCGCCGCGGTACTCAAAGGGCGAGCCGGGCGACTGCACGTACACGGCGAGCGCCTGGCCGGGCGGCAGCGCGGCCTCGGAGAGCAGAAAGATGCAGATCTCCTTCACCTGATCGTACGCGTCTCCTGCCATGCGCGTTGCCACGACAGGTGGTGCAAAGGGAATATCATGCTTGATTGACGGACGTATGCGGGTGTGAACGGACGTAGGTAGGGAAGTGACTAACTGCGGGTGTCCTTCTGAGACGTTTACCTAAGTATAAGGTTATTTTAGCGGAAAATAATAATTTTGATTCAGTGAAAAGGTCTACCTAAGTGAAAAGCTTACGTAAGTGAAGGGCTTACCTACAAACATGTTCATCTCGAGAACCCAATGGAAGGTGTCGACCTGCTTGAAACGCGACACGTCCAGAGGGAAGCTGCGATTGGGGAAGAGCACCCCGAACATGGCGGCGCGCACTTGAGTGTCACGGAGAGGCGCGACGCGAACGCAACGCACGGAGGAGAGGGCCGATCGCGGAACGAAATCAATCTCAGTGGTCGAGGTGCGGGCCTGGCCCGAGATGAGCGGGTGTGGGGCTAATCGGCGGAAGCAGCAGCGACAGGCGCGAATGGGCGTCGGGGGAGGAGTATACGCTATGGCCTAATAAAATTGCTTCTGACATAAAAGGCGGCGGTTATCTGAATGGTGTGAAATCATTCAATATATGAATGCCGCATCTACTAGATGACTGAAAGTTCGTCTACGAGTCATGCATGAAAATTCAGGCTGTTTAGTAGTGCGGTTCAGACTGGTGAAGCAAGGAAGCCGCTCAGGAATGCACATTATCGTACTCAACCACTTGAACTGAACTGAAACATAGGCGCTGTTCTGTAGGCGTTAAAGTTTAGAAAAATCGGGTCCGCGGAATCTTCGTTGATAAGTGGTCTTCTGCCTATCAAGGTTTGGTGATAAGAAAGGTCCTGCCGAACCTGTTTGCGCCAAATTTAACGCTTCAGCCTGCAGAACGCCACTTTTGGGGCGCACGAATTTAACCGTCTGCAGGTTCGAAGTTGTTGCTTCGCCGGGCAAATGGTCGCACAACTAGTGCGGCGCTAATTCTGGTGCTGTTCGCCAGCAAGTCGTTTCTTGAACAGAAAACGATGGCATCGGCATCGCGACCGCATCTGGAAACGGGGGCGGAACCCTCCTCCGAGGTACGGGCGTAATGCCGCTCCAGAAACTTCGCGCGCTTGAAAGGCGAAAGTTAAGCCTCACTGACCCTTGTGCTGCCCGCTGACCGAAAATTGCTCAACGTGGGTAAAAAACGCTAATAGAACCCACCCCGCTCAAATACAACCCCCGCCACCTCGTGCTCAAGTCATGCGCGGGGGGCACATCGAAGGTGTGTTCGGGAGGGGAAAAATGGGGGAATTCGAACCCCCCTTCTACCTCGGGAGCTAGCATCAGCCTCCGCACATGTTATGCGAGGCAGCAACATCCGCGCAACGCAACCAGCATGAATGCGCCTAGAAAATGCACGGAAGGCTACCGCGGTACATTGGTGCGGAACCCTAAACGCCTGCAGAACAACGCCATAACTGGGGATCTGCCTCGGGATGGGGCGATTCAGCAGCAGGTTGCTGGGTGAGCAGGTGATTCTGGCAAAAGATTGCGAAATCACGACAACATTCCTTTCGTTTAGATGGTGTTCGTGCAGCTTCGCGATGCTTCGCGAATGATCCCAAAGAGACATTTTACAGGTGTACCGAATGTGGTGTCCAAAATAAACTCTGTTCGATAGCCATACTCAGCGCGAAACGATCGAGCGCGGATTCCGCATACGTTGCTCTCCAGTTGCAGTTTCTTGTCACGTACTTTACATTATTAAATTGTCCGCTGGTAACTTTTAGATTTCATACGATTGCCTGACCCGCTTGGTTCGCTTTACAGAACAGAGCGCCGAATAAAGCGGTGCTCATCTTTCACGCAGTTGCGATGCGCAGAAGCGTCGAGCGTCGCACGTCGCACGGCGATAGGTCTCCGCGTCGCCCGAAAGCGTCGCCAACAACCTTCACAATAGCTTCGCTCTGCCTCTGCGCATGTGCCGCCGTGCAACCCGCGCGCGCGGTGGCAAGCGAGGCGGGCGCGATGGAGCACGGCATGTCGCTGTTCCGCGCGTGGACCGCCGCGTACGGCCTCGGGGACGACCCGCGCTCTGCGCTGCCCCCTTCACCGCTCGCGCTCCCCGCGAATGTTCCGCCTGCCCCGCACCTGGAGGACTGCGCGCAGGCGTCGTTCTACCGCTTCATCGCGGAGGACCGGAGCGGAGGGGGAGGCGGAGGGGAAGGGGAGGGGGATTTGCCGAAATGGGCCGTGCAGCCCTCTTGTTGCCACTGCTCGCCACAGACACCCTGGGTATAGTCACACTCCAGTTTCCCCATCCCAGGCTCTACTCACAGCGCCACAGCCCTCCTGCCACAGTGCTGCTTTGATCCGAACCGTGCCGCTCTGCACCGTGCTACACCGCACCTGTCAGCTCCTGCCTTTCTCTCCCATCCCCAATTCTCTGCTCTTCACTGTCTCCTCCCTCCTCCTGTCTTCCTCCCTTGGCCTGCAACGTCCCTCCGTTCTTTCTGCCCCACTCTCCTCGTGCCGTTCCTCCTCTGCTTGGAGTGCACTACCCCTCCCCTTGCCCTCATGCCCCACCCCGAGCACACAGCAGCACACAGCAGCACACAGCAGCACACAGCAGCACACAGCAGCACATCACCCTCATCACCCTCATCACCCTCATCACCCTCATCACCCTCATCACCTTCTGCCTGCCCCTCCCTGCCGTCCCTCCCTGCCGTCCCTCCCTGCCGTCCCTCCCTGCCGTCCCTCCCTGCCGTCCCTCCCTGCACGCCCCTCCCTGCACGCCCCTCCCTGCACGCCCCTGCTCCCTGGTGGTGGCACGGCATGTGCGCTCACCCCATGGCATGGCAGGTGCGCGGCTCAGATGCTGACAGCCTGGCGCACACGAGGGAGGCACAGAGGGACATCTGGACCAATCAGATGCCGCCACGTGGCTGCCAGGACAGGCGCCTGCTGGTTGCGCCTTGGCCCGATGCCACTCGCTTCTCTCTCGCACGTCAGGTGCCTCTCCACCTGCCCTCAGATGCCCCTCCACCTGCCCTCAGGTGCCCCTCCACCTGCCCTCAGGTGCCCCTCCACATGCCCTCAGGCGTTCCTCTGTTGTGTTGACTCGTGTCTCAGCGTCACTCAATGCGTTTCTGTTGTGTGCTCACTCAATGCTCGTCCACCTCCTCCCCATCACCCCCGCCACTCTCGCTCCTCATGCCCCGAATGCCCCCCATCGCCCCGTGTGCATCGCAGCTGCACGGAATGGTGGCGCTGCTCGCCCTCGCTATGCTCCACAACAGAACCCTCGTGCCGCTTCCAGGAACCTTCCAGCCAGCCGACAACCAGGTGTGCAGAGGTGAGTGCGTGGCAGCCACCGAGTGTTGGTCGCCGCCATGCATGCTTCCATACCATCCATGCATCCCCATGTTGTTTTGTGAGTGTTTGACAAGTACTTCCGTGAAGGGGCAGTAGAAGAAAGGATGAAAAGGTGTAGAGAACGTCGTTGTGCTTCACGAGGCACGAGGCACAATGAGCAGGCAGGCTAGGCTGTATGCCTTCCACAACCGTATCCCATTCACCCGCATTCAAGTTCTTGGCCTCTCACCCAAGTACCGTTCATTCCCATGGCGCCTGTACATCCTGGTAGCGCCACTGCTCCTATGGATTCTGAACGCCTGGCCCCGCTCCTCACAATGTCTCTAGTGTGCCTGCTTCACACACAAAATACTCATGGCATGATGTTGTGTTCTTTTATATCCTGGCGTTTGATGGCATGGATTGGAATGATATGGCATTTCATGATATGGCACGACACGACACGACACGGCATGGCATGGCAGAGTTCCAGCCAATGGGCGGCATGGGCAGCAATGGCAGCATGGGCGACTGGGACTGCTTCTTCTTCCCCATCGCCTCCCCTCACTGCTCTGCTGACGTCAGCGCTGCCATGGCAGCCAGTCGCATGCCGCTATGTCACCGCGACGCTTCTCAGTTTGAGCAGCTGGCCACGTCAGCAGAGAGGGTGGTGTGTCTGGATGCGTCTGACGTGGACCAATCCAGTAGTGCTGCTCTCTCATTGGTGGAGGCCAGAGCAGCCAAGATGTATGAGCTTGATCGCTAGGGCTACAAGTCCTGTCTGTGGCGCATGTGTTGCCATTCATCCCATGCTGCGCACATGCACTCTAGCTCCATCCGCTCTGCTTCTGCGCTCTGCATGTCTCGTGTTGGGCGGTGCCTCGCTGCCCTGCCTGCCTACTCACACTGCCATGCCCCTCTCACTGTCTCCGCCATACCCCCTCCTCCTGTTCACCCCCCTGTACCCCTCCTCCTGTTCACCCCCCTGTACCCCTCCGCCTCCCGACCCCCTTGTGTCGCCGCCTCTGCTGTCAGCTGGGGAGGGGCGCATGTGGAGCAGCAGGCGCGCAGGGAGTATCTGGGGGAGGTGCCACCTGCGGACGACCTGAAACTACAGGTGGGTGGGAGGTCGGAAGAGGTAAGAGCATGTGACAAGCGGTGGTGAGTGACAACGGACCGTTGGCCATGCGAGGGAAGCCATGCTTCCAGGGGAGCGTCCTTATCCTTGAGTGCTGGAGTGCTGCCGCCTGCTGCTCATTCATGCCGCTCCATCCACCTGCTGCCCAAAGCCCTTCCTCCCCCTTATCCCTTCTTTCTTCCCCTCTCGTTCCACTCGCTGCCTCTGTTGCTGCTCCTATTGACCCTTCCCTGCAGGCAGGCAGTGCAACACTTCACGCAGTGCAGTGCAGGTTAGGGAGGGTGCTCCGTTGCACTTTTCTGATCATCTCTTCTCTCCCATTCCTCCCTCAGGTGCACTGGTCCCAGGCGAAGGGTACCCCTTCGCGTTTGCATTATTCTTCTTCTGTTTCCCCTTCTTCAGGTGCACTGGCGGCGGGTGCAAGGTGCACCTCTTGCATTTTTGTGATACTTTCTTCTGCGTTCGCCCCTCCCCACCCCCAACCCCCTTCCCCCCCGTCCCGCCAGGTGCACTGGTGGCCTGCGCAGGCAACATGCCTCACTGCCTTTCATATTCTTCTGCCCCTTCCTATCTCCCTTTCCCCCCCCCTGCCAGCTACACTGGTGGCGGGCGCAGGCGGTGCGCTTCATGCTGAGGTGGCCATCAGCCCATCTCTGCCACGTCATCAACCAACAGAGACACACCGCCTACGGCATGCACGTGGCCAATCGCATCGCTTCCCTCCCAGCCACCTACGCCTCCATCCTCCAATCAGTAGCTGCCACCTCAGCAGGCCCAGCCGCCGCCCAGAACCTCTCCTTGTCAGCCGAAGCATCAGATCTTGCAACGCTGGATCTGATTCCAGAATCAAATTCTGAGGCACAGCCAAGGGCGAGCAGCATGGGGGCTGGACTGGAGGCACGCGTGTGGGGAGCGAGGGGGTTCGACAGGTGCAGTGAGCGGTGCGGAGGGGTGGGGATGGGCGAGTATGGTCGAGTGGGAGGGGAGCCGCTGTATGTGGTACGACCCATGGTGGGCGTGGTGATGGGGGGGAGTGGGGGCGGAGGAGGAGGAGGAGGAGAGGATGGCGAGAGAGGGGGAAGAGGAGTGCTGACGTCATCAGGGATGGGGGTGGGAGTGCATGTGATGGCAGCGAGTGTGGTGCGGCTGAGCGATGTGGACGTGAGACACATGTGGGTCAGCTGGCACGCGCAGGTGAGGCACATGTGGGTGAGCTGGCATGCCCAGGTGAGGCACATGTGGGTGAGCTGGCATGCCCAGGTGAGGCACATGTGGGTGAGCTGGCATGCCCAGGTGAGGCACATGTGGGTGAGCTGGCATGCCCAGGTGAGGCACATGTGGGTGAGCTGGCATGCCCAGGTGAGGCACATGTGGGTGAGCTGGCATGCCCAGGTGAGGCACATGTGGGTGAGCTGGCATGCCCAGGTGAGGCACATGTGGGTGAGCTGGCATGCCCAGGTGAGGCACATGTGGGTCAGCTGGCATGCCCAGGTGAGGCACATGTGGGTGAGCTGGCATGCCCAGGTGAGGCACATGTGGGTGAGCTGGCATGCCCAGGTGAGGCACATGTGGGTGAGCTGGCATGCCCAGGTGAGGCACATGTGGGTGAGCTGGCATGCCCAGGTGAGGCACATGTGGGTGAGCTGGCATGCCCAGGTGAGGCACATGTGGGTGAGCTGGCATGCCCAGGTGAGGCACATGTGGGTGAGCTGGCATGCCCAGGTGAGGCACATGTGGGTGAGCTGGCATGCCCAGGTGAGGCACATGTGGGTGAGCTGGCATGCCCAGGTGAGGCACATGTGGGTGAGCTGGCATGCCCAGGTGAGGCACATGTGGGTGAGCTGGCATGCCCAGGTGAGGCACATGTGGGTCAGCTGGCATGCCCAGGTGAGGCACATGTGGGTCAGCTGGCATGCCCAGGTGAGGCACATGTGGGTGAGCTGGCATGCCCAGGTGAGGCACATGTGGGTGAGCTGGCATGCCCAGGTGAGGCACATGTGGGTGAGCTGGCATGCCCAGGTGAGGCACATGTGGGTGAGCTGGCATGCCCAGGTGAGGCACATGTGGGTGAGCTGGCATGCCCAGGTGAGGCACATGTGGGTGAGCTGGCATGCCCAGGTGAGGCACATGTGGGTGAGCTGGCATGCCCAGGTGAGGCACATGTGGGTGAGCTGGCATGCCCAGGTGAGGCACATGTGGGTGAGCTGGCATGCCCAGGTGAGGCACATGTGGGTCAGCTGGCATGCCCAGGTGAGGCACATGTGGGTGAGCTGGCATGCCCAGGTGAGGCACATGTGGGTGAGCTGGCATGCCCAGGTGAGGCACATGTGGGTGAGCTGGCATGCCCAGGTGAGGCACATGTGGGTGAGCTGGCATGCCCAGGTGAGGCACATGTGGGTGAGCTGGCATGCCCAGGTGAGGCACATGTGGGTGAGCTGGCATGCCCAGGTGAGGCACATGTGGGTGAGCTGGCATGCCCAGGTGAGGCACATGTGGGTGAGCTGGCATGCCCAGGTGAGGCACATGTGGGTGAGCTGGCATGCCCAGGTGAGGCACATGTGGGTGAGCTGGCACGCGCAGGTGAGGGTGAGGCGTGTAGCACCACATGGCAATGCCAATGCTGGGTGTATTGTGCTGTGGGTGTTGTCATGCGGGGCATAGGTTTGGCAATGATGGCCATGAGAGGAGTGTGTGGGAAACGTTAAGAGCACACTTCGTGCCTGCAAGGCTCAGGCTTCAGCCCCCTCGTTCCACACAAGATTTAACTTTTCACATTGCTCTTCCCTTCCTTCCCAACCTTCCCCTTGCCTGCTCCCATCTCCCCCCCTCCCAGCTGCCACCCCCCAACACCATGCACGTGCCCGACTGGACCCTCTACATGCCCTCGCCCTCGCCCCCACGCACCGGCCCCTCGCCATCCACCCTGCGCCGCCTCCTCCAGCAGCAAGCAGCACCTGCCCCCGCTGCCAGCACTGCGGCACTCCCCCCCTCCCCTGCTGCTGAGAGCGCTGCAGGTGCTGTCGGGGCTGCTGCCCCTGTGGATGGCACAGGCAGCACAGTGGGTGGTGGTGAGAGTGGTGGGAATGAGGGTGCTGGGGGGGGGTTGGGGGGGGCAGTGGAGGCGGGAGGTGATGGGTGGGGGGAGGGGGATCGGTTGGCACGGCTGGTGGTGGCGGCGCAGTGCGATGCATTTGTGGGCGTGCAGGGGGATGAGTGGGCTGCACTGCTGGATGAGATGAGGTCCACTGGGGGTAGAAGACAGTCGCGATTCGTGTTCATTAATGTTCCATGATGCGTATCGTGTGGTGAGAAGTGTATTGTTTCGTGTACGATGTATTGAGCAATGTCGTATCTGTGCGTGCCCATGCATGTCATCACCGCATACGCAACCACATCATCCACTCCATTTTGTGAAGGAAACTCCTGCGCTGGCACAAGTGGCAGAAAGGGAAAATTTCACCATACTGTACTGAATGCATCAATACGGTATCGTAAACTCTCAAACCCATTGTGTCTGGTGGAGCTCATCTCATTCAGCCCTGGCAACAGGTACTGCGTTCAAAGGGCCACACACCCATCACCATCAAAAGTTAAATCTTGTGTGGCATGCCCAGGTGAGGCACATGTGGGTGAGCTGGCATGCCCAGGTGAGGCACATGTGGGTGAGCTGGCATGCCCAGGTGAGGCACATGTGGGTGAGCTGGCATGCCCAGGTGAGGCACATGTGGGTGAGCTGGCATGCCCAGGTGAGGCACATGTGGGTGAGCTGGCATGCCCAGGTGAGGCACATGTGGGTGAGCTGGCACGCGCAGGTGAGGGTGAGGCGTGTAGCACCACATGGCAATGCCAATGCTGGGTGTATTGTGCTGTGGGTGTTGTCATGCGGGGCGTAGGTTTGGCAATGATGGCCATGAGAGGAGTGTGTGGGAAACGTTAAAGCCGGCGGCCCAAATTGTTCATGCTTTTAAAAGTTGTCCGAAGGGAGTTTTTCTGGTGTGGGCTTTGGCGAGAGTTTCCAATTTCGTATAGGTTCGTTTTTTTCGCGAGACCTAGCCAACCCTCGGTTTTCCACCTAGTGAGTGAATCTGTCTTCGAAAGTCCCAAATTGCAAGTGCGTGACTTTCAAAAGCTTGGACACTCAACTTCGTCAAGTTTTTAAAACTTGACCCTCGCGGTCCGCAATTTGGGATGCGGGCTTTAAGAGCACACTTCGTGCCTGCAAGGCTCAGGCTTCAGCCCCCTCGTTCCACACAAGATTTAACTTTTGAGGACGCATTCCACGTAAGATCCCAAATTGCAATACTGGCATCATTAGCGCGAAATCTGTCACTGGTTCTCACGCCTCATTGGAGCACACAGCTTGTGACGGTGTTCGTGACGATGTACAGCTCGTTGGTGCAAGAACGAGAACGTTCTTCAGCTGCTGTGTTCCTCCTGTCTGCAAATCCTCTCTCTCCCTTCGTGATCTTGCTTTTCCACTCCATGCGCATTATCCGCAAGCTCAACACACAAGAACGAAACAATCCTCCCAACCCACACAAAGCCGTTCTAAACTTTGCCCGTCTATGGACCCTATTTTCTACCCGTGTTTTGACCATCAGCGGCGTGACGGAATGTCACTGACTTGCAGCTAGGCCGCACCACCCTCCGTGAGCGAATTAGGTGAACTGATGCTGTTACTGTCGCGTGCGAGTAGAAACTCGATCTGCCTCATTCGATCCCTCTCCCGCTTGTGTCCGTAGCGGCGTCGCATCCCTGGCCTGCTGAATGCGCCGCCCCACACACCCCTCCCGGCATCAATCCGGCATTCTCTCCCGCCGTTCTTTCTTCTACGCGATCTGCCCGCAAGTCTGTCGCTTAAAAACCAGACAATCATCCTACCGGGAAGATCATCCCTGCGCCCCGTGCCCAGCAATC
This sequence comes from Closterium sp. Naga37s-1, assembly GCA_947471745.1. Lineage (NCBI taxonomy): Eukaryota > Viridiplantae > Streptophyta > Zygnematophyceae > Desmidiales > Closteriaceae > Closterium > Closterium sp. Naga37s-1. The sequence goes on from CANJKZ010000008.1 coordinate 1,172,711, forward strand.
ACCCCTCGGTGGTGTCTTCGCCCTGTCGAAAGCCGGCGGTCGCTCCCAAGTGACTGGTGCACGAATATTTTCTACGACGTGAAGGGCAAGGTCGACACCGTCAAGAAATTGAGGGATTAGATGGACACTACTGTGACAGCTGGAGCCGCAGGGAACGAGAGGGGGTTGAGGGACGAGATGGAATGGAGGGGTGAAATAGAGTGGAAGGACGAGCTGAAGAAAGCGCGGAAGGCGTTGGCGGAGGCAAGGCGGCGGGAGGAGGAGCTGGAAGGAGTGGTGCGGGAGGGCGAGAGGGCGATGGTGGAGCTGGACGAGTGGATTGGGCGCAAGGTGGACGCGATGTCGTCAGTAGTTGCCATGCTTCGAGAGGATTGGCTCACGGAAGCGGTGATGCCTCGGGCCGAGGGAGCTCGCAAGCGCGTGCGCATGGCGGATGGTTCTTGCGCGCATCCGATGATGATGATGGAGGTGAGCTCACGGCACGTTCAACGCCCTCGTCAGGCCACGCCATGCCGCCGTGACATCGTGCCATGCCATGATAAGACATGTGATGCCATGCAGTGCCCTACACACACCCCACACCTCATCGTGCATATCGCGCGTGCAAAGCCATGCCCCATATTGCACATCCACACCATAAGACGGAGGTACAGGCACGACCTTATGCCACTCCATGTAGCGCCTTGACATACCTTGTCCCATCTCCAATGCACGCCATCCGACTCCCCTCTTGCCCATCCATGCATGGCTCCCCTCTTGCCCATCCATGCATGGCTCCCCTCTTGCCCATCCATGCATGGCTCCCCTCTTGCCCATCCATGCATGGCTCCCCTCTTGCCCATCCATGCATGGCTCCCCTCTTGCCCATCCATGCATGGCTCCCCTCTTGCCCATCCATGCATGGCTCCCCTCTTGCCCATCCATGCATGGCTCCCCTCTTGCCCATCCATGCATGGCTCCCCTCTTGCCCATCCATGCATGGCTCCCCTCTTGCCCATCCATGCATGGCTCCCCTCTTGCCCATCCATGCATGGCTCCCCTCTTGCCCATCCATGCATGGCTCCCCTCTTGCCCATCCATGCATGGCTCCCCTCTTGCCCATCCATGCATGGCTCCCCTCTTGCCCATCCATGCATGGCTCCCCTCTTGCCCATCCATGCATGGCTCCCCTCTTGCCCATCCATGCATGGCTCCCCTCTTGCCCATCCATGCATGGCTCCCCTCTTGCCCATCCATGCATGGCTCCCCTCTTGCCCATCCATGCATGGCTCCCCTCTTGCCCATCCATGCATGGCTCCCCTCTTGCCCATCCATGCATGGCTCCCCTCTTTCTTCTCACTGTTACCGTCTTCCCAGTTCCCTCCTCCCTCTCACTCTCTCCCTCGACTCCAAGCTTCCTCTCTCTCTACTCTTGTCTCTCTATTCTCTCGCATGGGAGCGTCGCCCTCTTTCTCCAGTTCTCGTATCCCCTCCGCCCACCCTTACTTGCCTTCCCTACCTTCACAACCTCCTTTCTCTCTCCTTGCGCTCTTCTCTCTGCTCCTGCTTCCCCGTGCCTTCCCTGGACCTTGGCTTTATATCCCCCGTCCGTTATATCGCAACTCTCTCTATGTGCCACACCCTTGTTTCCTTCGCCGCCTATATATTTCCCGGCCCGGCACCATCTGACAGGAATTGATAGGCCTCTTCCCCCTTCCTGCCCCCCTCTCGCCACTCAGCCTCTGCACCACTGCATCGCACCACCTCCCTCCGCTCCTTATCCTGGCTCTCATGCCTTTCTTTCTTGCACCTTGTGGCAAACAACTCTGCTGATGCAGTCGCCATTCGGTCAGCAATGCCAGAGAGTGAGGAGTGCAGGACTTGAACCCACCGGTCCTGTCCTCTCGTGCAAGTCAGGCTTGCATATGTGAGCCAAGCAGAAAAAATTCCGCTCACCTTTCTCCCTCGTTCCCCCACACACCCATTCCCTCCCTAACCCATTCGTTGGATCGCCCACGTGGCAGCATCTGGCGGCTCTGTGTGCCCATGCGGAGGCCATCCGCTCAATGGTGCAGGCTGTGAGGAGGCTGGCATTCGAATTCGAGGGTCGGAAGGCTCAGGCGGATAGATTGAGAGAGGAGAACGAGGAGATGATGCAGAAGCAGTGGGAAGAGGAGAACGAGGCGGGGGAGGGGGAGGCGCAGGAAGAGGTGGTGAGGGACGAGGCGCAGGAAATGATAAAGGGAATGGATGAGACGATGGGCGATGGGCTTGAGGTTTCCGGGAATGAGACTTGCAGGCGCGGGTTTGAGGGAGGGGCTGGGTTCACGCAAGTGGAAGGAGCAAGCGACGAGGCAGAGGAGAATCACGAAAACGAAGCAGAGGGAGAGGAAGGGCGGGTGACAGGGTCAGCAGATCACGTGGCAATGCAAGAAGCAGAGCAAGGGGCAGACCAAGGAGCAAAGCAGGGGGTAGGGCAAGGAGCAGAGCAAGGGACAGGGCAAGGTGCAAAGCAGGGGGGAGGGCAAGAAGCAGAGCAGGGGACAGGGCAAGGTGCAAAGCAGGGGGGAGGGCAAGAAGCAGAGCAGGGGGTAAGGCACGGAGCACAACAGGGTTGATGGGAGGAGCGAGCAGCGGATTCGAGCAGGCAGACAGTGAGGCAGCCGGTTGCAAGGGAGAGGGGCGTGAAAGAGGAAGGTTTTGACCATCTTCCCATCCTGCAGGTGAGTGGGACGAGGAGAGAGGGACGGCTGGAGGGGGATTCAGAGCAATCTGCACAAGAGGGAGCTGGCGACAGTCATTACCTGGAGTGGCTGAGAAGCATGAGAAAATGTGAAAAAAATCCCTTCTGATCTTACAAGTACCGCGTCCGAAGGGCCTCATATCAGAGACCCTCACCTGCTACTTGCTTACGTGTCCATCTGGCCCCATTCCTTCATTTTCCTCCCCTTGACTCTCCTTTCCTGTCTTTTCCTCCCCTTCCGTTTCCTCCTCATCTGCTGAAAGTTTCCTGTTTCCTCTGTTCCTCGCCAACGCTCACACTCCATCCCAATTCCCCTCTAATTCACACGCACCATTCATGACTGAGTCTCCCTCGCATTCCCTCGCTGCTCCCCTCTTTCCACTCTCACCCATTCCCCCTCTCCGCTCTTGCCCCCATCCCACCCCTCCCCCATTCCCCCACTAGTCCACTGCAGGCACTCCTTTCCGCGGCCCACAATGCCGGGAGCAAAGAAGCAGCGAGAGTGGATTGAGGAGGAGCGGTTACAATGAATGTGGAGGGGAGGCACGCCCACAAGGGAGGAGGCGGAGGCTGGGTGGGGGGAGCAGGGGGAACCCAGGTGGAGGGGGCGCATCAGTGGCCGGTTGGTGGGAGAGCAAGCAATGCGGAGGTGAGGGCAAGGCTGCAGACAAGGATCAATGCTATACTGCAATGCCGTCCCGACAGGCAGGAAAGAGTTACCCGAGAGATCGACTGGGTGGTTTTGCAGCTCTCCTCCCAGGACCCCACGGCTACAGAGCTCACTCTCTGTAACCTCTCCCTCGCCTTCTACCTCCACCTCACTCCCCTCTGCTACCCGCACTGCCTACCATCCATCACCACCCTCGACCTCCGCCGGGTCAACCATGTCTCGCCTCTGGCCATGAGGCACCTCCGCCGGGTCAACCATGTCTCGCCTCTGGCCATGAGGCACCTCCGCCGGGTCAACCATGTCTCGCCTCTGGCCATGAGGCACCTCCGCCGGGTCAACCATGTCTCGCCTCTGGCCATGAGGCACCTCCGCCGGGTCAACCATGTCTCGCCTCTGGCCATGAGGCACCTCCGCCGGGTCAACCATGTCTCGCCTCTGGCCATGAGGCACCTCCGCCGGGTCAACCATGTCTCGCCTCTGGCCATGAGGCACCTCCGCCGGGTCAACCATGTCTCGCCTCTGGCCATGAGGCACCTCCTCCGCCTGCCCTCCCTCACAGCCCTCCACTTCCACCAAACCTCCATTCATGCAGATGCCCTGCCACTCTTGCAGTGCATCCCTCGCCTCCACCGGCTCGTCATAGCCTGTTTTGACCCCTTTGACCTGCTTCCCAACGTACCACCCAAGCGCCACGGCAGCCGGTCCCCTCTGTGTGATACCATCAGCAATCTCCAGCCATTTCAGCCGTTTCAGTGCTTGCGAGAGCTGCATGTGAGCCGGGTGACTGACTCTATTCTGCAGCAGGTGGGGATGCTGACGAGCCTTGAGGCCTTCTCCTGCACGTGCAGAAAAGGGGTGAGTGCTAAGGGATGGACCCACCTCAGGGGACTGGTGAACCTGAAGAGGCTGCAGGTGGCGCCGACAATCATCACCAAGGGTCCGGGATCAAACGACCACCACTTCGGCAACCCCTTGCAGGGCCACCGCTTCGGGCCGAAGCTAGTTGGGCCGAAGCTAGACTTCTCCAGGTCTCGCTTGCCGGAGGTAATCAGAACCTTCCACAAGCCTCTCAAGAAAGGGGCTGCGTGCGCAAGTGAGGATTTTGGCAACCGCATCGACGGGAGCATATGGGAGGTGGTGGGTGGCCTAGCGGGCCTGCAGCACCTGGAGGTGCACGCAGCAGAGCCCAGCACGACAGCACTGCGATCCCTCTCCAACCTCAAGTGGCTCAAATTCTTGACTCGCCTCTCCCTGCTCACCCACCTCAGCCTGGCTGCCTGCACGTTCGCAGCAGACCGGGCTGTGAGGTCGGTGGTCCAGGGCATGACGCAGCTGAAGGCGCTGGACCTGTTGGGAGCGGCAATCAGCCAAGGCGCTGCTGTTCACCTGCAAGCGCTTGAGCGGCTGGAGCGGTTGAAGCTGCAGCAGTGCAGCGGCATGAGCAGGCTGTTGGTGCAGCACCTCAGCCGCATTCCCTCGCTGCGGGAGTTGGACCTGGGCTGCAACAACATCCAGCATGCTTGGCTGCTGCCGATTCTGGAAGGGAAGAAGGTGGCTCGCCTTGGGGTAAGTGGGTGCGGGTTTGTGGAACGAACCGTGCGTGGGATTCAGCGGGCTTGGATTGAGATTGACTCCCGCTGATGTAAATGGTGTTGGATACATGGCATGTGTCGTGGCATTGTGGTGCATGGTGTGTGCTATATAGCATGTGATGCTGGTAAATGAGCAGCACGCAAGCTGGTGGCTGTGGTGTTACCGGTAGGTCTGATGTTTTTAATTAACAGTAGTGTTAGGTCTGTTATTATCTACGCGGCATGCTATTCCTGACCAGACCCACTGCCTCTGTTAAGACCCTTCAGTCCGCATCATCAGTTGTAAGGGCGAGCCTTTGGTACCCGTCCACTTGTCAAATTGTCAATTCAATCCTCTTAATCCATGGCATACGGTAGCGTATGTTGGTTGTTGGAATAACCGAAAGGTTATCGTAACATTCCCGAAGGCTCTTCACTCGCGCGTCACTTCATAACGAAGCAACGCGCCTGTATCAGTATCGCAATAGCTCATATAGAGCATACGGAAGGTCGAGGGTCACCCGAAGGTCAACAGTCGAAGACAGTCAACGGTCGTGACCCTTGACTGCCCAGTAACCGCACTTGGTAGTTACGCAATGCAACATGGTAACTGTCAAGAATAGCAATAGTCGTGGTTACTGTAGCAATGCAATTCAGTTAATAAAGGAATGTACCCCTTAGAGTACATGGCTAGCTAGGATGGCTATTTATTCCTTGTATCACTATCCTTTATTCATCTTGTTCTCTTTCAATCTTATTGACAAGGTCATTCAGAGACTTCAGTGTCTTTCCTTAACTTAGCAGACTTATCCTGTCCACTACGATCCTTCAGTTATAACAACATGGTATGAGAGCTAGAGTGGATTATAAGGTTTGTTGAGCTCTTGCTCTTTCTAGAACAACCTCTTTATAAATTACTCGTCAAACCATTACAAACTCTGCATCACTATGGCTCCTGAAGGAAAAGCCACTGCAGATTCTCCGGGCCCACCACCAGCAACGCCTACTGCACCATCAGCGGTGACCTCCGTCAGCGCTGTATCGTTTGTTGAAACAGCAGGCTAAAACGATAAACACGAAAAAAAGGGTTTTCACTAGCAGCAGTTGAGATACATATAGGAAACCCTAATTGGGTTGTACTCTCTATAGAGTACCCCACTGCAGGCTAGACAAACATCACATTCTGACACACCCCCATAGTCAAAGTGGGGTATAATCAGCACAGCAAGCACGCAGAGCAGTAGGTTCACAAATACAAGCAAAGCTAGAGGCAGTCACAGAGGGCAAGTGACGAGGAGGAGGAACTGTGAGAGGAGTGGAGATAGGAGGCGTCTGGTGAAGCCGCAGACACACGGGCAACAGGAACGGCGCGCACGGTGGCTACCGGAGCACTCAACCTCCGGACTACAGGAGTAACTGGCTCCGCGCTAAGCAGGAGCAGGAGCAACAGACCCACGGGCGACTGGCAGCAGCAGGCTCGCTGGGCTACCGGAGTACTCAACCCCCGGACTACTGGCGCTGCAGACGTCACAACGGCCACCTCCTGTCAACCTCCCCCAACTGTCCCACACCCCTTTCACACACTCCCTGCTGAACCACTAGCACCGCTCACACGCCACCCCCCTCGTACCACTCCGACGGCTCCAACACATCAACGGCAGCTGCAGCAGTGGGAGACGAAGGAGGAGGAGGAGCAGGGGACGGCTCACACACCCGGCACCCCCATACTCTCCACCCCCAAACCCTAACACAGGAGCGCGGGCAGCAGCGGGGGTGGGGCGCGGTCAGAAGCTCGGGACGAACCGCACGCGGGCTGCCCGGGCCGCGCGCGGGCCTGGCGCAGCCCATACGGGCCGCGCGCGGGCCTGGCGCAGCCCGTACGGGTCGCGCGCGGGCCTGGCGCAGGTCGCGCGGGCCGCGTCGGGCGACGGGGGGCGACGCGACGGTCGACAGGGGGGCGACGCGCGGTTCGACGGGGCAGAAAACCGCCGCGCGCCCCGAGCGCGCGGCGGGATGAAAAATCGCCGCGCGCCCGGAGCGCGCGGCAGGCAGGGGACAGCAGGAAACTGCAGCGGAAGCATTGGGTGGGGCCCACCCACAGGATCGACCCAGGAGGGTCGACCTGCTCTGATAGCATGTTGAAACAGCAGGCTAAAACGATAAACACGAAAAAAGGGGTTTTCACTAGCAGCAGTTGAGATACATATAGGAAACCCTAATTGGGTTGTACTCGCTATAGAGTACCCCACTGCAGGCTAGACAAACATCACATTCTGACACTCGTTGAGCAGCTGGTTGCTCTCATCAACGCTCTTGAGAGCCATCAAGCTATGAGCATCGATGGCTCAAGCTACGCACGTGGAGTTGCTGGACTCCCTCTCCCAGGAGAAGACCGCCGCGTCAACTCCGAGAGGTCATTTACCTTTGACAACCGTCAAGCTTCAGCTCCTGGGCAAGACAGTCAACATCGCACACAGTAAGAAACAATTGCGACAATGCAAACAAAGTTCGTTCTGACTTCAAAGCTGAAGACATCAGTTCCCTTCGACGGCAAGGACTTTTACACGTGGAGCTTCGAGTTCGAGCTCCTCGCGACAACCGCGCAAATCTGGATGTACTACGAATCTACGATGGAAGCTTACCGTTTCCGACGGAAGGCACCATCCAAGAGAAGAACCAGTACTACCATGAGTCTCTTCTCGCGTACACCACCCTCCTCCGAAACCTCTCTCCCGCCGAGCAGCTTGGCATTCGCTCCTACAAATCAGAGTGGGCACCCGCGTACTCCTCTTGGGAGCACCTGCGCAACTCATACATGGCAACAGATCCCGTTACAATGAGTCGCCTGCTCAGCCAACTTACATCGGTTAAAATGCAACAAGGGGAGAAAGCAGGACCGTATATCAATCGGTGCCGAAATCTGCGCCGCAATCTGCGCGACCACATGAAGAAGTGCGGCGGAACCGTTCCCGACGACATGTTCGTCTCCATGGTTCTTTCCGGCCTTGGACCCGATTGGCGACAGTGCCAATCGTTGCTCCGTGCTCGAGCAACCGTCTCTGAATCCGCTTTGTGCGCCACGCTTCTCTCCGAGCAGAAGGAGATTGATCTGTACAATGAGAAGAATAACAAACGGGAGAAATTAGTGTTCTTCACTGGAGCGGCTGAAGGGGAGCAGCACGGAAAGAAAGGGGCATTCTGCAAGTACTGCAAGAAGCCCGGCCACACTATCGATCGGTGCTACAAACGAAAGGCCGCCGACGAGAGACGCAACAACTCCTCCGGCCAGCAGTCCTCAGCACCCTCGACATCTCCTGCTGCAACATCCACCTTGTCGCCACCTTCGGTTGCGAGCACTTCCCAAACCCCTGCACGCATTTCAACCAAGGACAAAGGCAAGGGGTCAATCTTGAGTTGCATGGCGCGCCGTCGCAGAGGCATCCGATACTACGACGGCACCCAATTTCCACCTATCGCGCCCATTAACCCCATCGCGCCCAGTCCAGACAATGATCCTATCATTCATAGCTGGATTAATCGTCCAACAAACATCCCACCTGATTTTGAGTTGCCTCCACCGACACCGGAGTCCCCTCCCAGTATTTCCGCAAGGCGATACATCGATCTCTCGCCATACACCGGGGATTTCGACCGCGTCGTCACTCCAAAGATCGCTGGAATTGTGCGACGCAATTGCGAGAGTATCAACACCTTGTATATTGACAGCTGCGGCGGGCAACACATGGTGGGATCTCCAACATTCATTAAAAACTCAAGGCACATGCGACGACCGTGCGAAATTACCGTCGCCAACAACGGACGTCTCAAAGCTTATGACATCAGAGAAGTTTGCCTTGAGGCCGACGATACCCACTTCACTATTCACATCGGCGACGTGCTGGTTGCTCCTGATCTTCAATACAACCTGCTCTCTTCAGGATAGCTCATGCGGTGCGGAGTTGACATTCGCAGCAACTGCCAGGACAAGACCTTCGAACTTTATTATAAAAATACTTACATCGGCAAAGCTGACGATGATGACGGGGTCTTCGTTCTGAACTTCTCGGCTCAAGGCACCACTGGCGATTCTAAACGAACGCTTCTGCTGAAGACAACTCCCATGGAGCCGATGGCTTGGTCACACCCAGAAGAGATGGATCTTGAGCGACCCGCCTCCGATGGTCTTCTGTGATTGCGCACCGTCCCAACTGCCTCGACCTCTAACCCAGGGGGTACTGGACCTGCAACAATGGAAGAAGAGGAGGATAGTGGGAAGTCAGCAACTGCAGTACCGGATACTGAAGAAAATACAACAGCTCCAGCAACTGGCTGGGGGAGTCCCGGGCCTGCAGTCGGCCCATGGGGAGAAATCCTAACGCCAGAAGAAGCAGCCACAAGCGGATGGGACGCTGTCCCAATGTCGGAAGAAGGCGCCGCCGCCACGACGGATGTAGGTGCTGCCGCTGAAGGCGGCTGGGGAACCTCAACAGCTGGAGGCGGCTGGGGAACTTCAACGACCGAAGGAGGATGGGGGCAGTCAGCTCCAGTCTATCTCGAAGCTCCGGGACTTCCCCCTGCAGAAGTTGCGGCGATCGACCCATACTGGGCAACACGTGGCACCAGCTAGGGCGGACCTCCTCTTCCGGACCAGTACGCTCCTGACACACCGGAACCAGTTCAAGAAGAGTAAGAAGAAGAAGTAACTTATGAGTTCTTCGGGGAAGCAGCGGAACTACCGGAACCTACCGAGGAGCCGTCGTCGCCAGAACAAGGGCCTCAGCAAATTGAATTCATCGGCGATGAATACAGCTACTTCCGCATTCCCATGACAGGACTTCCTGTCTCCGACTGGCCCAAGGCGCCACCATCTTCATTCCTGCTCGTCACCGGCGAACAAGTTCACGCCGCCGATACCGACGACATCATCGGAATTCCCCGCGCGCTCCTGGAACGAGACTCTGTTCGAGCCTTTGCAGCTGACGCCGACACCGCAACCGACACGGGACCTGAAAAGCAACAGAACGATGAAAAAGCAAGGCATAAGTATTATCAGAAGAAAGTCGGGTACCGTGCGGAACCGGAAACATGGCATCAGCGACTCGGGCACCCCTCATACGCCACGCTCAAGAATTCTCTCAAGGCTGGTGTCTTTGACGACGACGCACTGCTCCTCCCTCGCGGAGGATCCCTCACAGCGGAATCAGCCAACCCGCCATGCACCGTGTGCCCGACTGCGTCGCTCGCCCACAACCCCTTTCCCGATTTACCCCCTGGCTACGAATGCTACAAGCCGCTCGACAAAGTCTACAGCGACTTTATGGTTCTCAGCCAAACTGGGCTCGACGGCGAGTCCTACACGCTCACCTTCATCGATGCATGCAGACGCTACGTCTGGGCCGTCAACACCGACTGCCGCTCTCTCGCCTTCGAGTGCTTCGTAGCATGGATGAAGCCGGCTGAACGTCAGTCTGGACTGAAGCTGAAAACCTACCAGACAGACGGGGGTTTGGAGTTCTTCACAACTGAGTTCAAGGAACTCTTCAAGCAGAAGGGGATTGAGCACCTGGTGTCCCTGCCCTACGCTCACGAGCAGCAAGGTGAACGGACAAACAGGAGCCTCGCCACAAGAATGAGGGCCCTGATGAAACAGTCAGCCGTGCCAACCAAATACTGGTCGTTCGCGATGAACCACGATGTCCGGCTGCACAACTTGCTGTCGTCCCGAAGCCTCGAGAACAACAACTCTCCCTACAGGGCTTGGACGGGCAGAAAGGCAGACACGCGTCTGCTTCGGGTGTTCGGCTGCATGGTACAGTACAGGCCACACACAGCAAGGACCGGAAATTTTGCTGACCGAGCACGCTGGGGCATCCACCTCGGAATCGAAAAGGAATACAAGGCGTGGATCGTGCTGGACTACGCGACACACGAAGTCCCAAAATCACGTGACTGCATCTTCTACGAGAAGCTGACTCTGCCACTGTTCAAGGAGCACCGCGAAGCTGACAAAGCACCGGAAAGGGTTTTCGAGGGCCATCGCAGCTTCGCAACTCCACACGATGAAGCTGACCTGGCAGAAGATGCTGATGTAGCAGATGTCACCCAATTTGACAGTGCACCCAACATCCCCCTTACAAGCCCATTCCAGACTCCAACATTCATACCTGTACACCAATTCGATCCCGACGATACAACTCACGAAGCCCACAACTACAACAGTGCAGCGCGCCGATCACCTGATGCCGAGTTACCACCTCCAAACACCTCGCAAGACACTCTCCGCCTCGGCAACGACAGCGACGACGATGTCGTCGAAGTAACCAGCTTCCACTACTACGATCGCCTTCACTACGAGAAGACCAACGAAACTGGTCTCCGCATCCTTGGGCTCGCCGTAGCTGTTCGCCACACCTCTCCCAAGGAACCCACCACCGTTCGCCAGGCCTTGTCTGGCCCCGACAGTGAGAAATGGAAGGCAGCCATGGCCGCAGAAGTCGCAGCACTCAAGAGCCGCGGAACGTGGAAGCTGGTTCCACGATCAACCACTCCGTCACCCAGTTCCTGGGCCTCAACATCACTCAGTCCGCCACCTCCATTCACCTTTCCGCCGCCAAGTATGCGGAAACACTCGCAAAGAAATTCGTTGTCGCGCCGATCAATCTCACCACTCCTTCCCGCACTCCTCCTCCTAATCACGAACCGGATACCACGCCGCTCTCCATCGACAATCATCGGCTCTATCAGCAGCAGTTGGGGTGTCTCCTGTTCGCCGCCGTCACATGCCGGCCCGATCTCTCCTACGTCGCAAGCCAGCTCGCACAGTACCTGAAGCGACCTGAAGGGGAGAATCTACTGGATCTACGCCGAGCACTCCAATACTTCGTCTCTACTCCTGACGTCGGACTCACCTACGAAGCTAACCTCACCGCTACTCTACAGCTTCACGGCTACGTTGACGCAGACCACGCAGGAGACATTGACAACAGACGCTCCCGCACAGGATTCATCTTTCAACTCCAACCTGCTGGACTCATCTCTTGGAACTCCCAGAAGCAGGAGCTCATTGCACTTTCGTCAGCCGAAGCCGAGTTCATCGCCGCCAGCGCAGCTGTTCGCGAAGGACTGTACCTGATGGAGCTCCTGCAGGAAGCGAAAGTGACGATGAACGGGCACTTCACGTTACTCTGCGACAACCAGAGCGCGATCAATATCGGCTTCGTGAACCGCACGAAACACATCGCACTCCGTTACTTCTTCGTCAAGGACGAGATTGACAAGGGCAAGGTCAAACTCACATATTGCCCAACCGGTGACATGGCAGCAGACTTCTTGACCAAGAAGTTGCCACGTCAGAAGTTACAGCACTGCACCGACCTCTGCGGGATCTTGAAGAAATCCCACGTGGCTCACCTTCAGGAATGAAGGGGAGTGTTGGAATAACCGAAAGGTTATCGTAACATTCTCGAAGGCTCTCCACTCGCGCGTCACTTCATAACGAAGCAACGCGCCTGTATCAGTATCGCAATAGCTCATATAGAGCATACGGAAGGTCGAGGGTCACCCGAAGGTCAACAGTCGAAGACAGTCAACGGTCGTGACCCTTGACTGCCCAGTAACCGCACTTGGTAGTTACGCAATGCAACATGGTAACTGTCAAGAATAGCAATAGTCGTGGTTACTGTAGCAATGCAATTCAGTTAATAAGGGAATGTACCCCTTAGAGTACATGGCTAGCTAGGATGGCTATTTATTCCTTGTATCACTATCCTTTATTCATCTTGTTCTCTTTCAATCTTATTGACAAGGTCATTCAGAGACTTCAGTGTCTTTCCTTAACTTAGCAGACTTATCCTGTCCACTACGATCCTTCAGTTATAACAATATTGGTTATCTTGTAAAGTTGAGATAATTTATATGAAACCCAATTTTCCCTGTACGAGAGAAACACCCCTTATCTCAGCAGGGTGAGTTAAGACATAACGTATGTCTACTATCCAGAAGATGAAAGTAATATAAATAGGATACCAGTCAGAATGTTATATCGTCTAGTCTGCAGTGGGGTACTCAGTAGTGAGTACAGCCCTGTTAGGGTTTCATACTTGTATCCCCTCTGCCTGCTAGTGCAACCACCTCTTCTTCCATTTCTCCTTCTTAAAACCTAAGCCCTAACTTGGCCTAGGATCCTAACATGCTATCAGAGCGACTACGCTCCTGGCCTGTGGGCCCACCTGCTTCTGCTGCTGTACTGTCTGTCGCGCGCCCCGTGGCGCGTGACGTTTTTTCTTCCCGCCACGCGCTCGAGGCGCGTGGCGGTTTTCTGCCCGCCACGCGCTCGGGGCGCGTGGCGGTTTCCTGCCCGCCGCGCGCCCCGGGCGTGCGCGGCGGTTTCACGCCCCATCGTCCGTCGCGGCACCCCCAGGGACCCGCGCGCCGCCCCCCCGTCGCCTGTCGCGGCGCCCCCGAGGACCAGCGCGCCGCCCCCGTCGTTCGTCGCGGCACCCCCGGGGACCCGCGCGCCGCCCCCGTCGTCCGTCGCGGCGCCCTCGGGGACTGTCGCGCCGTCCCCGTCGTCCGTCGCGGAACCCCCGGGGACCCGCGCGCAGCCCCCGTCGCCCGTCGCGGCGCCCCCGGGGACCCGCGCGCCGCCCCCCCGTCGCCCGTCGCGGCGCCCCTGGGGACCCGCGCGCCGTCCCCCGTCGCCTGTCGCGGTGCCCCCGGGTGTCAGAGGTCCACTGGTGATCCTCGATTGATCCTAGGGAAGGGTTACAGGCATGTTGGCCTGGGGGGTTATGGGCGCACTGACCCTCTACTTAACAAGCCCTTTTATCCCAGTGGTCTAGTGGTTGGGATTCTGACATGGTATCAGAGCGAAGGTCTCGGGTTCGAATCCCAGTGTGTGCACTTCGGGCATCCCAGTGCGGGGGGGTGTCAGAGGTCCACTGGTGATCCCCGATTGATCCTAGGGAAGGGTTACAGGCATGTTGGCCTGGGGGGTTATGGGCGCACTGACCCGCTACTTAACAAGCCCTTTTATCCCGCGCGCCGCCCCCCCGTCGCCCGTCGCGGCGCCCCTGGGGACCCGCGCGCCGTCCCCCGTCGCCTGTCGCGGCGCCCCCGGGGACCCGCGCGCCCCCCCTTTGACCCCGTGCGCCGCGGGGCTGCTTCCCCCCCGCCCCTCCCCTTTCTCCTTCCTCTCCCTCCTGCGCGTGCAGCTATGGGGGTGGCGGGTATGGGGGTGGCGGGTGTGTGAGCCGTCCCCTGCTCCTCCTCCTCCGTCTCCCACTGCTGCAGCTGCCGCTAAGGGGGGGAGGGTGTGGGGGAGACTTGGGAGTGGCGCTAGGGCCGAGGGGTGTGACACGGGGGGGGGGTGGGACAATACGAGGGGGGTGAGGGCGGGTGGCCGCCGTGAAGTGCGCAGCTCTAGTCGCACGTGAGACCGTTGCGTCAGAGGCCCGTGGGTCAGTTGCTCTTGCCGGCGAACGAGCCAGTTACTCCGGTTACCCATTGCTCCGGTCCCCAGAGGGTCAGTTGCTCTTGCTGGCGAGCAGAGCCAGTTACGCCGTTTGCGACCAGTGCCAGCAGCTTCAACGACCGCCCACCTCCTCTCCTCTCCAGTTTCCTCCTCCTCCTCACTTGCCCTCTGCTGTGTCTGCCACTAGGGCTAATTTGTGAACTTGCTCTATGACTGCTTGTTGTGCTGATTATACCCCACTTTGCCTATGGGGGTGTGTCAGAATGTTATATTGTCTAGTCTGCAGTGGGGTACTCAGTAGTGAGTACAGCCCTGTTAGGGTTTCATACTTGTATCCCCTCTGCCTGCTAGTGCAACCACCTCTTCTTCCATTTCTCCTTCCTAAAACCTAAGCCCTAACTTGGCCTAGGATTCTAACAATACCGTACCTTTTAAATTGACTCATATTAACCATTGTTATAAGGGGCAGGGTGCAGGGCTAATTATTGGTTTTGAGCAACCCTTGTGATCAGTGCAGCACCTACGGTATGCAAATTCCCGATTATCAGTGTGACCCCTTTTGGAAATTCTTATTCATCAGGGTTCTTGCTATTTTGGAAATTCTGGGGGGGTGTGTGGTACTCGCTTCATGAGGGGGGGGTGTGTGGTACTCGCTTCAGGGTAAAACTCACTAAGAAGAACGGTTACACTAAGGCCAAAGTGTGCCTAAAACGTAAACCCAGGCATATCAGGAAAAACTAAGCTCCTGGAAAAATTACCCTACGGCATCAGTGTGACCACAAAAAACCACCCTGATAGTCAGTGTATCAGGGTGATTTACACTGATAAAATCAGCCCTGGCAGGGTGTCACACTTCCCAATGTTAACGGCATCACCACTCGCCCAGGTTCATGGCCACGAATCCACTGTACAGCCGCCCACTGGTGGCTCTGAGCTCGTTGATGAGGCGGCTCCAGTTGGACCCCAGCGACCCGATAAAGGAGTCGCACTGCGCTGCGATCAACGCACTCGCCAGGCTGGCAGCGGGCGACTGCAGCGCGTCGTACTCGTGCGGGTCGAGGGCGCCCTCTGGCAGGCGGCCGTTGGCGGCGTAGAGGAAGTTCCAGCCCGCATACAGGGGCGTGGCCGCCTCGTTGATCACTGACTGCACCGTGGTGGCGGGGGGAGGGCGGAGAGGGATGGGTGAGGACAGGCGCGTGCAGCGCAGCGTACGCGTGTGCTGGCCCAGGGCGCTCTCTGGCACACCCCCGTTGGCCGTTGGTGGCGCAGAGGAACGTCCAGGGACCCGAGCACTTGTGTGTGTGGCCCGCCTTGTTGATCACCGACTGCAGGTGGTGGGGGGAAGGGTGGGGGAGGGGCAGGGTGCGTGAGGGAGAGTGGGGGCAGGGTGTTATACATGTGGAGGTGCAGAGAGGTGTGAGGAGAAGGTGGGCGCAATGAGAGCAGGGGGTGGCTTCGCTGGGCACTGAGTGCAGCAAGCGCAGTGAAGGAATTGGCATGCAGCCCGTGGTGAGTGGGAAAAGCAACCATTAGATAGGTGGCCCCGCGCTCACCACTCGCGGGCAGAGGGAGGGAGTGAGGGAGGGAGAGTGCGAGGCAGGGAGGGAGGCAGAGCACGAAACAGACAGGCAGGAGGGAGAGAGGAAGGCAGTGAGGGAGAGGAGGAAGAAAAGCAGGGTGGAACGAGGGAAGCAAGAATGGAAGGAGAGAGGAAGGGAGGGTGCGAGGGAGTGGAGGAGTGGGAACGGCAAACAGCACATGGGCAGCGGTGCCTTGACGTGCTGACTTGCCTGCATTTCAGTGGAGAGCCACACGTGCTTGAGGTCCACGAGGGTGCGCTGCAGGCGGGCGGCAAACAGCATGTGGGCGGCGAAGGACCACACGCCCATCTCCACCTGCTTGTCGCTCTGCCTCACATGCACGCTCACGATCGGCCGCACCATGTACGGCTCACATGCCAGCGATGCTGGCGATGACCCACTCGCACCACCACCACCTGCAGCAGCAGCAGCAGCAGCAGCGGCAGCAGTGGAATCTGAGGAACGTTCACCAGCAAACCTAGCTGCTGCTGCGGCTGCAACTGCTGCAGCCATGGCGCTGGCCTCAGCAGCAGCGGCGGCACTGGGAGCGTTTGAGTCAGTGGGTGGGGGCAGAGGTGGCAGTGACTGCTGCAGCTGTGAGTGAAGCTCTGCTTGCCGAGCGATGCGATTGGCCACGTGCATGCCGTAGGCGGTGTGTCTCTGTTGGTTGATGACGTGGCAGAGATGGGCTGATGGCCACCTCAGCATGAAGCGCACCGCCTGCGCCCGCCACCAGTGTAACTGCAGCGTAAGAAGGGAACAGAATGAGAAAAGAGGAGTGGGAGCGGGTCTCATACCTCATGACTGCAGCCGCTAGTGCAACCGTTGAAAAGCACACGGCAAGAAACAGGTGCAGGTTGGGCACAGAGGCATTCCGGAGAAATGAACGAGGTGAGGGCATGGCAGGGCATGGCATGGCATGCCTTAGTGAGATTGAGGTGCAAGGCTCTTGCGGGAAAGTTGTGTGGTGTATTCTGCTTGCGGAGACACATGTGCACCACGCTCCCCGCTCACCCTCTGGTCCCTCTCCCACCCACCTTCTTATGCTCCGTGCCCTCCAGCTGCACCTCCCCTCGCTGCTCCACCACATCGGGGTCCTTGCCATATGCCTCGCCCCACAGCCTGCCATGCCATGCCATGCCATGCCATGCCATGCCATGCCATGCCATGCCATGCCATGCCATGCCATGCCATGCCATGCCATGCCATGCCGTGCCATGCCATGCCGTGCCATGTCATGCCGTAACATGCCATGCTGTGCCATGCCATGCCCGTGCCATGCCATGCCGTGCCATGCCATGCCATGCCATGCCATGCGGGGATAACGATGCATGAATGCCAACGTGATGGCGAATGCCATACCATTCGAGTTTCCAACACACATGGAGGAACGAAGGGCGCATGAGAAGCACGGCAGGCGCTCAAACAGGAAAGGAGCATCAAGGGCTCTGCTGCCAGTACAGCTGCCACGTGGCAGCGACAAGGCGGGTGAGGCAGCATCTCAGCTCACTGCTGTGCCTCCCACCTGCCCGCTCTGGAATGCCCAAGACTCCTCAAAACACAGAGATGAAGCAGACAAGCCCCACACCGGCACCTGCACCTGCTGCTGCTGCTGCCCCCACATCCAACCACACTCTACCCATCCACACCCGTACAAGACTGCTCTACCACTGACCCGGCAGCAGAGGCTTCGAACTTGAGGTCGTTGAGGCCCGACGTGTTCACACACACCACCCTCTCCGCCGCTGCCGCTGCCGCCCTGTAGCCCTCCACTGGGGCGACACATGGCGGCAGCTGATTGGCCAAGAGGGCGAGGGCGACCTCTTGGGAGCAGAGTGGGGAGGTGATGGGGGCAAAGAAGCAGGACCAGGAGCTGCCATGGCCCATGGCTGGTGGGGAGGGAAGGAGGGGGATGAGCGGTGGAAATTGAGAGGTGTCTGTTGCGTGTGGGGCATAGCATTGAACATGCCTGCGGATGGGAGGAAAGGTGAGGGCGGTTGATGGCAGTTGGAGAGGTGTGGGTGGTAGACTTGAGGCATTGTTGGGCATGTAGGTAGGTAGTGCGGTGCCAGGACTGAGTACACCTGCAGCAAGGAACACGAGTTTGAATGTGAAGACCTCCATTCAACCTTTTTGTGAACAATGTCTGGATTCCGATGTAGCTCTGCATCAAGTGAGGATGCGAGTTGAAACTTGACATCATGAAGTGATCAACAGTGTTACATGCCATTGCTCCATGCTGTGCGACAAACTAGGTAGCTTAACTGAAAAGCTCGATGTTGTTGTGGATTCGTTTGAACAACAAATGATGTGGCACTACATGCACTGAGTTGCCCTTAGCACAGGTAGCACAGCAGCACAAGCAATACTTGGAAGGCTAGAGAGGCGAAATGAGAGTTGA
The DNA here is from genome assembly GCA_947471745.1 of Closterium sp. Naga37s-1. Lineage (NCBI taxonomy): Eukaryota > Viridiplantae > Streptophyta > Zygnematophyceae > Desmidiales > Closteriaceae > Closterium > Closterium sp. Naga37s-1. The sequence goes on from CANJKZ010000008.1 coordinate 1,191,127, forward strand.
TGACACAGTGGTAGCAGGTGTAGTGAGAGCACACCACACCGAGCTGAAGCAAGGAAAGAAGGGATGGTGAGGGGGGAAGGTTAGGGTGGGGTCGGGCAAGGATGGAAGCGACAAGGTGGAGTGAGGGAGATGTACGCCTAGGCTGGGCTAGCCCAGGTCGACTGACCGTAGGGCGGGGCAGTGTGTGGGGCTGGTAGTGTGCGGGTGGTGGGGTGTGAGTGCGAGCACAAGGGCAAGTGACTGACCGTGGGGCGGGTGACTGACCATGGCAATGGGTGACTGACCATGGCAATGGGTGACTGACCGTGGCAGTGGGAGGAGTTGGCGCGGCCATAGGAGGCGGGCAGCGGCACGAGGATGCGATTGGAGGAGAGGGCCACGCTCAGCAGCACTGCCATGATGTGCACCTGACGCCCAGGTGAATCCCAGGTGGTTTCAACAGAGGCAGGTGAGTGAGACAATAGGAATCATGAGAGGGACCGAGCCCAAGCACTGGAGTTTGGGCGTCTCAAGGAGGGGCGGGACACAGGCCCTCAGCGCATTCGATAGCATAAGCAGCAGAGGGAGGGGCACACTGTTGCCTTGTGTACTGCCCGCGAGCATCAGTAGTGGCTCCCCCCAGTGGTGCACGTCATGCCATTCCATGCCTCATCATCCCATGCCATGCCATGCCTCATCATCCCATGCCATGCCATGCCTCATCATCCCATGCCATGCCATGCCTCATCATCCCATGCCATGCCATGCCTCATCATCCCATGCCATGCCATGCCTCATCATCCCATGCCATGCCATGCCTCATCATCCCATGCCATGCCATGCCTCATCATCCCATGCCATGCCATGCCTCATCATCCCATGCCATGCCATGCCTCATCATCCCATGCCATGCCATGCCTCATCATCCCATGCCATGCCATGCCTCATCATCCCATGCCATGCCATGCCTCATCATCCCATGCCATGCCATGCCTCATCATCCCATGCCATGCCATGCCTCATCATCCCATGCCATGCCATGCCTCATCATCCCATGCCATGCCATGCCTCATCATCCCATGCCATGCCATGCCTCATCATCCCATGCCATGCCATGCCTCATCATCCCATGCCATGCCATGCCTCATCATCCCATGCCATGCCATGCCTCATCATCCCATGCCATGCCATGCCTCATCATCCCATGCCATGCCATGCCTCATCATCCCATGCCATGCCATGCCTCATCATCCCATCCCATCCCATGCCATGCCATTGGTCCTCGGGCCATGGCACCACCAGCAGGCGGCGGTTGGCACAGGAGGGGGGGAACTGCCACTCCCACACATCCCTCTGCACCACTCTGGTTAGCGCCAGATTGTCACTGTCCGCCCCTCGCACCTGCACATGTGACGCCCCGGCCAATGATGGCGGACACGAAGACATGAGGGTATGAGGACACAAGAAGACGGGGAGACGAGGGGAAAAGCAGAAGATGAGAAGAGGAGCGAAGAGCTGAAATTGCACACACCCCTCTGCACTGCCCCGCTCCATACCATGATACATTCTCCCTGTCTCGCCTCCCCTCCCAACTGGCAAAGCGAGCAGGAGACAGGGGGGACAGCACGGTGCAGTGCAGCTATGGAAAGCAGGGGTGTGTGGAAGAGAGGAATGATTGAAAAGGGAGAATGGAAGAAGGGAGTCACAGGTGGACTCACGAGTGAGTGTGAGGCGAAAGTGCAGATGCTGGGGTGTAGCAGAGGGCGACACAAGGCACACTCAGCCTCAGTGACCCACCCACCCACCCACCCACCCACCCACCCACCCACCCACCCACCCACCCACCCACCCACCCACCCACCCACCCACCCACCCACCCACCCACCCACCCACCCACCCACCCACCCACCCACCCACCCACCCGCTTACCCACCCACCCACCCACCCACCCACCCACCCGCTTACCCACCCACCCACCCATCCCCAACCCACCACGCACCACACACGCACCCAGGGCGGCTGGGGCACACACGTGCAGCATGCAGCAGGGGAAGGAGAGGCGGGGGCGTTTGCTGCAGCGCCTACTCTCACTGACGCCTTGAACTCGCAGCTCGCTTCCCCAGAGGCTGCGCGCCTGCAGCACGCCGCCCCCGCTTCCCCTTCCCCCTGCGCCCCTCGCACTCCTTGAACAGGCTGTGGCTCCGCCCATGCTGGCGGCTCCCCCCCTTGCCCCCGCTGCTCCGCATGCTGGCGCAGCGCTGTGAGCGCGGCGCAGTCCTCGAGATGAGGGGCGGGGGGAAGGGAGGGCGGAAGGGAGAGGGGGGAGGGCGGAAGCAGCGAGTCGGGGGAGAGCCCGTAGGCGTCCGCCCAGGCCTGCGGGAGTGTTTGGGGGTCGGGGGGGGGGAAGGGGGATGAATGGGGGGGATGGGGGCGGGGAGGGGGGAGGGGGACGAATGGGAAGGGAGAGAGCAAGGGGAATGGGGAGGAACAGTGAGCAAGGAGGGAGCGGGGCAAAGGATCGAGAGTATACGGCGGCGAGAATAAGAAAGCGGAGGAGTGGGGTTGAGGGGCGGCAGCAGAAGGCGAGAGGGCGACGGTGGGCGGGCCATGAACGGTCGACACGGTGGGCAGGGCGCTTCCAGTTCGTGGAAGGCTGTGGCGGAGGGAGGAAGCGAGTGCGGTTCACAGCGGTACCGAGGGGCGCTGCTGGATGCAAGAGCAGTGGCGGCTGCCTGCGCGCACGCCCGCTGTTGTCTCACCCGATACAACGACATGGCGTGCTCCATTCCCGCCGCCCCTTCCATAGCGCTCACGACCGTCGATGCCATCTTGCTGGACGAATCGCACGGCCAGTCGCAAAGCATCGTCGCCACGACGAATGCCGCGAGCGAAAGTGGCAGGCGACGAGATGGTGCATGGCGTGCGTGTGTGCGTCCCATGATCATCCACTGGCCCGCGGACCGCGATCCCATCGCTTTCGGCATCGTGAAACAGAAATTTGGCAAATCAGGGACGGAAGATCTTAGAGTAAGTTACTGAAATATGATTGTCCTGATAACACATATGGGGGTGTAGCTCACATGGTAGAGCGATTGCTTTGCATGCGATAGGTACGGGGATCGATACCCCGCGTCTCCACTCATGTACACTGTTTCGCTTTTGAGATTCCAATGAAAATATTACAAATGAAATGACTAGGTTTAGATGGTGGAGACTAATCTCTTACTGCTTTACAATTATTTGCACCTTGCAAATCCGCGACCTTTCAACCAGATCTGAACTTGGCAGGGAAACCCGGGACCTGGCAAAACATCGGCGAACTCGGAGGCCAGCGCCTACGGGCCAGCCGCGATACCGGCGACATCCGCGACCTGTTTGCTCCAAGCACGAGCTAACCGTCTCAATCAGGCAAGTAAACAGCCACGCCTTTGCCGGAGCCCGGAGCCATAGACGATGAAGGGGGAGGACTTGACAGCGTGACAACGGGGGCCACCCTCGACGCCGCCACCCTCGACGCCGCCACCCTCGACGCCGCCACCCTCGACGCCGCCACCCTCGACGCCGCCACCCTCGACGCCTGAACTACCTACCATGGGTCCAGCTAGTTCATGAGGGAAACCCTAGAATTAGTAGGGGTAGATTCACGCATTTCCTTTGCTGGATACGGTAAGCAGAAACTTTGTCAATTCCAATCAGTTCTTTCTCTCATATCACTAAGTGTGGGTTTCGTTAGATTCAAATGCCTCCTGGTTGTATATCAATAGCCCCATAGTATCTAGGTGTCTGTCCCCACTAAACGAAAGAACGCTCAGGGTGACTATGAAAAAACGGTTCGGGTGTTGAAAATATGGCGGACTGGGGTGTGTTCACAAAGCAATCTGGCAAGAGTTTCACTAGCAAAACTTGGATTACATAATGATAGCAATGGCAATGGTGACTATATTTGGGACTTAGCAGCCTAGCGACTAGGCAGGTCGACCTCCAGCGCAGCAACAGGGCGACCTGCCAGTAGATCAAGTCGACGGTCTGCCAACGCAGCTGGGTGGCAGCTTGCCAACTGTGCAAGTCGGCGACCTACCTGCGCTGCATCTGCTCGGTTTGCAAATGCTGCAATAGAGCGGCTAGCCAACGTTGCAAGCGCAGATGACAATAGCGCATACGCGCACCTACATCGCATGTGCTTATAGGCGGTCGAGCACATCGTTCCTCGCCCCGCCTGTCGCGCAGATGCCGGGTTGGCCATGTGCCGACTATTGCGCCAGATGCTCAACGTCGACCTCGGGATACCAGCCCACAGGTCGACTTCGCCAATGCCTCCGACGGCGAAACTCGCACACCTGCCAGACTTCGCCGTCGAGCAGCTCCGTTCGACGGGCTGGTCGATCAGCGTCCCTCGACGGGCTCGTCGACCAAGCACTTTTCTACGGGCTCGTCGACCCGTACTCCTCGTCGGGCTCGTCGACTACCCCGGTCAAGGACCGCCGTCGAACTCCCTCCTCGACAACTTCATCGCGATCCCAGCAGGTCGACAAACTCCGTCGACCTGCTCGCGGAAGTTGGCGTCGACCACAGAAGCTGTTGGCCGCGCTTCCCGCGCACCCGACCACGAACTCGGCCTCGCCCAAGCGAGGGCGGGGCCAACTCCCATCAACATATTCAACCTAGCCTACCAAACATATAAACAATATTGTTTGACATAACGCACCGAAGCTGTGCCATCGCAACGCGGGTGTCGGCGTCGCAGCATGTACGGTCACCGTCGGGTACGGCCACTCCGCGGGGCCCCAGCGGGAAGGCCAAACGAGACGCGCTGCAGCCGCCGACGCGGGCATCCAGCGAACAAGCGTTGCCCCTCACACCGGGCCTGTAGGGCGTTATGGCGAACTCCGTGCGGACCGAACGGACGGGCGATTGCGGACGTGCTGTGACAACGTAGAGCCATGAGGACGCACCCCATGTCCACGGCACCGTACCTGCAGATGAAGCACGGATTTCAAGGCGACCCTAACCCGAAGCGCAGGGCCTGCTAGCTCCCGCCGTATAATGAAATGGTATTTGCGGCCTTGGTGAGTGCGCGTGTGGTACATAAAGATCTGATCGTGCGGGCAGGCGCACGTGTCTTATAGTCGGAGAGAGATGGGTTTGCCTGATCCTACTACTCCATTCCACGATGAGGACGGGCCCACATGTGCGTATGCGTGAGGCGACCAAGATAGCGGGGCATGTAGTGATGTCCTTGTCAAACTATAATTGTTATAGTTTGTTAGTTTTGTCTAGGTGGTACACTGAATTATGATGTAGAGGGTATAAGTCCCTTAGGGTTTGCTATATGCCCCCTTGTACTGCTTGTTTCTACTCATTCAGTATTCCGTACACTCGTTGACATGGTATAGAGCTGGTTTCATTCCTATGGGCCTACCGCCGCCCGTCGCTCGTAGCTCGTAAGCGCCTCGCAGCCCGACGCCCCGATGCGCCCCGCAGGCCGACGCGTCCAGTTCTTTCGTACGCACCCCCCCCCCCCCCCCCCCCCTCCCCCCCCCCCCCCCAACCCCCCTGTTCGTGCCTTCGCAACGCCCTCGCGGACCCCTCGTTCGTCCCGTAGCGCGGCCCCTCACGGCCCTTCGTTCGTCCCGTAGCGCGGCCCCCCGCGGGCCCTTCGTCCGTCCGTAGCGCGCCCCCCCCGTGGGCCTCCCGTTCGTCCCGTAGCGCGGCCCCCGCGGGCTCTTCGTTCGTCCGTGAGCGCCCTCCCCCCCTCCTTTGGGCCTCCCGTTCGTCCCTTAGAGCGGCCCCCGTGGGCGCTCTCGTCCGTCCCGTAGCGCAGCCCCACTGGCCCTTGTTCGTCCCATAGTGCGGCCCCCCGCGGGCCCTTCGTCCGTCCGTAGTGCGGTCCGCCCCCGCGGGCCTCCCGTTCATCCCGTAGCGCGGCCCGCGGCGCGGGCCTCCCATTCGCCTATCGCCCGTCGCCCATCGCCTTAGAGCCCGTCGCGCCCGTCGCCCGTCCCTCGCCCTAGCCCTAGCCCTAGCCCATCGCGCCCATCGCCCGTCGCGCCCGTCGCCCGTCGCCTTAGAGCCTGTCGCGCCCGTCGCCCGTCCCTCGCCCGTAACCCTAGCCCTCGCCCGTCTCGCCCGTCGCCCGTCGCCTTAGAGCCAGTCGCGCCCGTCGCCCGTCCCTCGCCCGTAACCCTAGCCCTAGCCCGTCGCCCCCCCTAGCGCTAGAATGATCAGCAGTAGCAGCCAGCGCCAACAACAACAGCCAGCGCCAGCTACAGCAGCTAGCGCCTGCAGCAGCAGCCAGCGCCAGCATCAGCCGCCGGTGTCTTCGCTACGTTCAGCCTAGACCGCTTCCCACCGCCCTAGACCGCTTCCCACCGCACTAAACTGGTCCCCACCGCACATGACCGCTCCCCACCGCACTAGACCACACAAAAATGCTCCCAATTGCATCTGACCGATTTGTAACCGCTTTCCATCGCACTAGAACGCAACATACCGTACCCGACCGCACTCATTGACACCAACCACTAGTACTGGCGCCTCGACTGGCCCCTACCCCCGTACTAGCGTGCCATTCTGAAGTGGCGACAGCGGCAACAGCAGCAGTGGCCGCAGCAGCAGCAGAGGTAACAGCACCGGTGGCCGCAGCAGCAGCAGTGGCGGGTCCAGCAGCAGCGCCTGCGGCAGCCTCTACCGCGGGGCCCTGTCGGACTCGGCGAGTACACACACCGGTACGTGAGAGCTGCAGTTGCTATTGAGACTTGTGTTTCCAGTCTTGGTGCGTGTGTAGTTTCCAGTCCAGGCGCCTCAGAGGTTTTTAGTGTGGAAGCTGCAGCTACCACTAGTCTAGTACCAGCCTTTGTCGCTGGCTCGGGTGCGACCTCACCGACTGCACAGCTTTCCTTCTCCCTAGACTCTGGAGCGTCCAGCTATTTCTTTCGCGACTGCACCGACCTCACGCCACTGCACACTCCAGTCACTGTCGCCTTAGCTGACCCCTCCGTGGGATATGTAGTTGCCCACAGCACCACCACTCTCCCGTGTCCGGCGGCTCCCTCTGGGTTTCTCACAGGTTACTACACCCCCTCGTTCTCTAGGAACTTGGTGGGTGTCAGTCACCTCCACGACCTCGGAGTTGTCACCACTTTCCCTCTGGACGTGCCTGTTGCCTACTGCACATACGGTGCCACTGGGGCGCCACTGGCCACTTTTCACAGGGAGCCAGGCTCTGGTCTGTACTCGTTACACACTAGGTCCTACCACACCGGGTAAAGTCAGATCAGGTCAGGTCAGGTCAGGTCAGGTAGCTGCTGTGTCGTGCGACTGTTGGTCACTCACCCACCCGTCGGTCCTCTGGCACCACCGTCTAGGGCACCCGTTCTTCCCGCGTCTTAGTAGGATGGTACGTCACCGTCTGGTCTCACGTCTCCCATAGTCGCTCGCTCCGCTCCCCCGCTCGCCTGCGCTGCCGTGCACTCCTTGCGTCGAGGGTCGGCAGCGCGCTGCCCCTCACTCCTTCTCGTTCCCCCCCACCACGGCTCCCTTACATACCCTGCACTTGGACGTCTGGGGCCCCTCCCCGGTCCTTGGCCCACGTCAGGTGCGCTACTTCCTGATTGTGGTGGACGACTACTCCCGCTACACCACGGTTTTCCCCTTATCGACGGAAGGCCGACGTGCCTACCGTCCTCGAGCCGTGGCTACTAGCAAGGGGTGGCACCCAGGGTCTACGTGGGCTCCGCCTGCACTCGGGACCGTGGTGGTGAGTTTTCTTCCACTCGCCTGGAGACGTTCTGTCAGGGTCGGGGGATCATCCAGTCTTACACGCTACCAGACTCGCCTCATCAGAACAGGGTAGCCGAGTGACGCATCGGCCTGGTCATGGAGGTTGCCCGGACCTCCATGTGCCAAGCCGGTGCCCCCCAGTTCCTGTGGCCTCAGGCAGTCCCCTACGCTGCGAACCAGTTGAACCTGTGGCCTAGTGACGCACGGCCACGGGTGACGTCGGTCTCCCTTTGGAAAGGTTTTCCGGGCGTAGCAGCTGACTACTGCGTCTGGGGTTCCCTGGCCCACGTTCGCGCCCCTGGCACGAACAAGTTATCTGCGCGCACTTGTGCCTACGTCTTTCTTGGCTTCCCACTCGATGCTTCCGGCTGGGTGTTCTACGACCCAGTCACCCACTAGTTCTTTGCCTCTCAGGAAGTCACTTTCGACGAGTCGGCCAGTTACTACAGGAGTCGCCCCCACGGAGGTTCTGAGGTCTTTTCTCCCCCGCTGTTCCTCACCGTTGAGCCTCCCCTCGTCGCCCCGGTAGCTCCCCCCCGTTCGCGTCCTGCCCCGTCAGGTGTGTCGCACGTCACTCCGCAGTTGTCTCCCTCGCAGCGTCCAATCCCCGTCGTGTCTGGGGGTGCGGGAGGTGCGGCTGCGGAGGGTGGGGGTACTGGGGCTGCTGGACCTGGTGGTGCTGGCTCAGGGGATGCAGGGGGTATGAGGGTGGAGACCTTTCCTGTGGAGGACACGGCTGTCTCGACTCGACGGCCTAGCCTCGCCTCACCCCCTGGCTTCCCGTCTGTCCCACAGTTTCCTTCTCGTTTGTCTCTGCGGCCGGTCGTTGCGGAGCCTGGGGGTGTTCCTGTGGGAGGTACTAGAGACACCGGGGGTGTCGTTGCGGGAGGTTCTCGTTCTGGGGGTGCTGGAGCCGGAGACACGGGCACTGCGACGCCTACACCGCGCACTGTACGTTTCCTGGCCCGTGTGCAGCGTCGGGACCAGTTGGAGAGGGAGGAGAGGGAGCGGTTTAAAAGGGCACGACAGCAGCAGCAGCAGCAGCAGCAGTCTCACTCGGAGCGTCAGGAGAGAGTAGAGGAGGAGTCACAGCCCCACTAGGAGAGAGTAGAGGAGGAGTCACGGCAGCAGAAGCAGCAGTAACAACAGTCTCAGTCAGAGCGTCAGGAGAGAGTAGAGGAGTCACAGCCACAGCAGGAGAGAGTAGAGGAGGAGTCAGGACTGCAGCAGCAGGTGCAATTGCAGCCGCAGCAGGAGAGAGTAGAGGAGGAGTCACGACTTCCTCAGCAGGTGCAGTTGCAGCCACAGCAGGAGAGAGTAGAGCAGGAGTCCCGCCCGCAGCAGCACATGCAGTTGCTTCCACAGCAGGAGAGGGTAGAGCAGGAGTCCCGGCCGCAACAGCAGGTGTTGTTGCAGCCACAGCAGGAGAGAGTAGAGGAGGAGCCACAGGAGCAGCAGCAGGGGCAGGTGCCGCAGCAGCAGACGCCAGAGGAGGCGGAGCAGCAGCGACTGAGAGACCTGCCCGACTCAGCACCTTCACACTTTGTTCATGTTCCCCTACAGTCCCCTCATGTTCCCCCTGTCGAGTCCCTTTCCTCGTCCCAGTAGACTCGTCGTTCTCCCCTCAGTCGTGCTGTGTCCCCAGAGCCTCGTCGGTCCCGTTACCGTGCCGACGACCCGTTTCACCTTGTTCTTCGCTCTCGTGTTCCACCTCCTCCTGTCCTTCCACAGCCTCCTGAGTCGTCCCTCACCGTGTTTCACGACCCGTTGTCCGACTACCTCCGTGCCTCTCGCCCTGTCGTCTCAAGTGTTCTGTCGCCCTGTCGAAATGGCGCCAGCGGTAAGGGTCGTTCGGGTGCGCAAGAACCAGAACCTCGATCTGATCCGTATCTAGACCAGAGACGGGGTTCACCACCCTGCGGAAGCAGTGTCCTTCCTTGAAGATAGTCGTCTTGCGGATCAGCAGCACCGAATCCACCAGCAGCTATTTCAACTGATCCTGTGAGATCTCAGCAGGGACGCCGATGAACTTCGATAGCAGCCGGGAGTGACGATTTCAGCTTCACGTACTCCGGATTCTCAGGGAACTGCGTGATGTATTTTCCGTCCTTGCAGTGATGATCAATGCTGTCCCGCCATGCGAAGTTAGCATCAGCAGCTTTGTCAACAGTAACCTGCATCCTTCCGATAAGCTTCTTAGCCAGGTAAGCAAGAAAGAGTTCCTGGAACTGTCATATGCCGCGCTTCCTCACTCAGCTCGTTCTTCCAGAGTGAAATCAAAGCCTTAACGGTCGCCTACGTTCGCGGAACTTCAGACAGGTGAGAATCAGGCACCAAAGCGTAATCGGAAATTTGCAGCTAGCAGCAATTTCACACTTCCTCTTATCCTCCATTCCCTCCCCAGGATTGTCACCAAGGAGGCCATCATCCTCGTCATCCATGCTCCTGGTGACAGCAGGAGCCTCATCATCAGAGTCTGTTACAGCGGATTTGGACGATTCATTTGCGTTCTTAGAGTCTCCTTTCCCTTGAGCCACCTCATTCCCTTTGCCAGATTCCATTCACACTGATGCAAGCTTCGCCGCGAGAGAGACAGGGACCACCGTGTCCTCAGTGAAATGAACAGAAGACGGCTTAAGGGACGGCGCCTTCATCGGCGAACGCGGCGGAACTGGCGGGAGCAACGGCGACTTCGGGAGGATAACATCCTTAGGAGCACGGTTGGCCATGGTGCGATGATGAAAAAGCCACCACAACCAGACACGTTCTGGAGATAGGCGAAAACTGAGCACAGTAAGGCCATTATTGCGAGAGCCTGCTTTGTGGTTTCCTGGACCAGGGACCGCACTGCTGGATGGAACCTCAATGCCTGGGCCATCGGGACTGGCTTCATGGATGTTTGGTATTCCCTGGGATTTGTTAACATCGAAGTTGTCAATAGGCCACCTTAGGATGTAATAACCTACTGGTTGTATTCTTGAAAGCAAAACACTACTGTTAGACACTATAACCGCAGAACCATTGTCAACGGGAAAGGGCTTGGGATATGGAGATGCAATGTCTTCTGTGTAGACATTAAAGGCATATCTTCTTGTTCCCTGAGTTAAAGCTCAAGGCCCAAATTGCGCAAGATTACTAATCTTGCGTAAGTTTGAGTGCTGAGGGGTGGGTAGAGTCGAGGAGAGTGTTGGGAAGGTGACCTGTCTGATTTCGCCAGTAACACTTGTTTTTTTCGCTGAGTCAGCGACCTTCAGGGGGAAACATGGGTTTGGGGACCTCGAGTCCCAAATTGCAGAGTAGTAAAACTCGATGCTTTGGCAGTGAGTCTGGCTTCGACCAATCAGATTGCATCGCACCTATTGTAACCAAATTTTTGCCACACACCAGCACAGAAAACGAGAAGTGTGCAAGATTACTAATCTTGCCCTGCGCGGCCCGCAATTTGGGCCTTGAGCTTTAAGGCGATGCCAATGGTAACTTTCAATGTCAGAATTGCCTTTGCTGAGGTGGACATTGAGGCTTCCAAACCGCCTGACAAGATCCATGGCAGCGAGCTAGTCATTGTTGTTACGATGTGGAATTGTTGAATAACATTCCTAAAGTAACGAATCCCTAACGCGAAGATGACTGCAGCGAGGACGACGACCGAGCGACACAAACAGTTATCGAAGACGGTTGAAAGCCGGAAGAACTCGAAGTGCAAAGCGCGGGAAAACTTTCAAACAGTTACCGTGTCGCATACAGTTACCGAAGCGCACGGTTGGTTTCCCGAGTTAGATTAGCCCTAAGGGGAATGTACCCCCTCAGAATTGCTAGGACCTTTCGCATTCCACTGTATTCCTATATAAACCCTTGTACCGCATTGCATTAGTCACTTCTGTCGATACTCAAATCTCCTTCTGACAGGGTCCGTACCCGACATACACTAGTAATCTTCCGCTGCTACAAGACTCGCGATCAAACTGAGACGATCCTACAACTTCATTTCAGATTGTAACATGGTATCAGAGCCACTCAGGATTCTTCGCATCACTGTCAAACATTATACATGTTTATATTGTGTAGGCTATAGTGGGTTTAGCCTTAGGGGGTACAACATTGCAAGGGTTTCCTACTTGTATCACCCTGCTGCCTAGTTCATTCATCCTCGTCCAGTTCTACATTCTAACATGGTATCCGACGCCTAGGTCAGGACCTAGGACCGACGTTGGTTAGGGCCCACCGTTCCGCCGCGCCCTTGCGCGACCGTGTCTGATAGTACCTCGCGCCGTCGTGCGCCCCTACCCACGCCGTCGAGCGCCCTTACTAGCGCCGTCGAGCGCCCCCCCCCTTCTAGCGCCGTCGTGCGCCCTGTTGCTAGTTGCGCGCTGCCCACTAGCCTCGCACGCAGCCCCTCGCGGCCCCGTGCAGCCCCGTGTGCCGTCCGCCTGCCTACCCGCGCCCTCGAGCGCCTGCCTACCCGCGCCCTCGAGCGCCTGCCTACTCGCGCCCTTGAGCGCCTGCCTACCCGCGCCCTCGAGCGCCACCCTGCCGCCCTGCCCTGCAGGCCGCGCGCGGGCCTGCTCTGCACCCGCGCAGCCGCCCCTGGACCCCGAGGCGCGGCCCCTGGACCCCGCGACGCGTCGCCCTGCTCGTCGCGACGCCTCTGCGGGACCCGGGCGTCGCCCCTGCCTCGTCGCGACGCCCCTACGGGACCCGCGCGTCGCCCCTGCCTCGTCGCGACGCCTCTGCGGGACCCGCGCGTCGCCCCTGCCTTGTCGCGACAACCCTGCTGGACTCGCGCGTCGCCCTCGCCTCGTCGCGGCGCTTCTGCGGGACCCGCGCGCGTCGCCCCTGCCTCGTCGCGACGCCCCCGCGCGACCCGCGCGTCGCCACTGGGACCCGCGCGGAGTCGCCCCTGCTCGCCGCGGCGCCCTGCCCTACCCCGCGACCGCCCTTGGGACGGCCGCCCCTGGCCCCTGGAGCAGCCGCCACTGCAGCAGCCGCCCCTGGCCCCTGGAGCAGCCGCACCTACAGCCGCCCCTGGACCCTGGAGCAGCCGCCCCTGCAGTAGCCGCCCCTGGCCCCTGGAGCAGCTGCCGTCGCGGCCCGGCCCCGCCCTGCAGCAGCTGCCGCGGAGCTCCCTGCCGCGGCCCGGCCCCGCCCTGCAGCTGTAGCGGCCCCGCTGTCGCCGCCGTCTTGCGCCTGCCCTTCCCACCACTGGTGAGCACCACCCTGCCCGCGCTGCTACCGCTGCTACTGCTGCTACTGCTTTTACTGCTCCCACTGCTACTGCTCCTGCTGCTACTGCTGTTACTGCCGCTACTGCTGCTACTGCTGCTCCTGGCGTGGCCAGATGCAGCTCCAGGGCCATGCGCGTGAGTCCCTCACGCCCCAGCAGCTTCGTGAGTGGTACGCTAGTTGGGGCTGTCAGGGTGCCCGTAGTGGGAGTTGCTCTGGAGTGGGTAGTTCGGGAGCTTCTCGTAGTGGACAGGTGCAGCTGCAGCGTCGTCCCCGCGAGGCTCTTTCGCCCCAGCAGCTTCGTGAGGGGTACGCTAGTTGGGGCTGTCGGGGTGGCCGTAATGGGAGTCGCTCTGGAGTGGGTCGTTCGGGAGCTTCTGGTAGTGGCCAGGTGCAGCTGCAGCGTCGTCCCCGCGAGGCTCTTTCGCCCCAGCAGCTTCGTGAGTGGTACGCTCAGAGTAGCGGGTCACTGAGTCCTGCTCGCTGCCCGTACGTCATTCGCACAGGTGTCCAGACTGGTCAGCCTTGCGGGACACCTAGTCACACAGAGTCCCGCTACTTCGCCCGTCTGAGCGACGCTTGGCGTACAGAGTTTGGCGACGACGCTGAGCTCCCCTCCTGGCTGGAGCTGCTTAGGCAGAGGGTAGATATCTTTGCTCTTGACTATGATGCTCTCCTCACTGCCATGTATGCATTGTCTACTAGTGCTGAGGGTGCCTGTCACCTGAGTGTGCCGCCTGACCCCGGTATCCAGTCTGCTGCCCTAGGTGCTGGTGAGGCTGCCGCTCTAGGTGCTAGTGTGTCTGTTGCCCCAGGTGCTGGTGAGGCTGCTGCTCTAGGTACTCGTGAGTCTGCGCCCTCTGGTACTGCGTCTACTGAGGCACTGCACACCTTCACACTGGACGCAGGTGCTTCCCGCTGTTTCTTTCGTGACCGCACTGCCCTTGAGCAGCTTGCTCGGCCGGTTGCAATCTCCCTCGCTGACCCCTCTGGGGGTCCGGTCATTGCGACCTCCTCCACTGTCCTGCGGTCCCGTCGGGCACACTGTCAGGTCTCTACCTCCCCTCGTTCTCTACGAACTTGGTGGCGGGTTGTGCGCTCCAGGACAGGGGTGTCCACCAGTTCACCCCTGCCTACGAGCGCGTGACACACTGCACGTGTGCTCGGACGGGTCGCCACCTGGCTACCTTCACTCGGCAGCCGGGGTCGGACCTGTACACACTGACCAATGAGTCCCCTCAGGTAGCTGCGTCTGCGTCTGCGTCAGGTCAGCTGTCGGCCCCCAGCTCGTGTCGCTCCCTGGCGCACGAGACCGTCCTCTGGCACCACTGCCTTGGTCACCCGTCAGTGCAGCGCCTTCGTGGCATGCACTCCCGGTACCTTGTCTCTGGTCTTCCCAGGGTTCTCCCTCCCCTCCCACCCTCGCCTGCTCCTCCCTGTCTTCCCTGTGTCGAGGGGCGGCAGCGCGCCGCTCCTCACTCCTCCTCGTTTCCCCCGACGACTGCTCCCCTGCAGACCCTCCACATGGACGTGTGGGGCCCAGCCCGCGTCCGTGGACAGGGTTACGAGAGGTACTTCTTGATAGTTGTTGACGACTACTCGCGCTACACCACGGTCTTCCCCTTGCGTACCAAGGGTGAAGTCCCTGATGTTTTGATCCCTTGGATCCGCGCTGCCCGTCTCCAGCTCAGCGAGAGGTTCCACTCGGACTTTCCTGTTCTGCGTCTGCACTCTGACAGAGGTGGGGAGTTTTCCTCCGACCTCTTGAGGGACTTTTGTCGTGGGGAGGGCATTGAGCAGTCGTTCACGCTTCCGGCCTCTCCACGGCAGAATGGGGTTGCTGAGCGCCGCATTGGCTTGGTCATGGAGGTCGCTCGTACCTCCTTGATCCATGCGGCTGCCCCCCACTTTCTGTGGCCGTTTGCGGTCCGATACGCTGCGCATCAGCTCAACCTCTGGCCCCGTGTCTCCGTTCCGGAGACTTCGCCGACACTGCGTTGGACGGGAAAGGTTGGCGATGCGTCGGTGTTCCGGGTCTGGGGATCTCGTGCTTTTGTCCGCGATACGTCCGCGGACAAGCTCTCCTCCCGCGCTGTTCCTTGTGTCTTCCTTGGCTTTGTCCCGGACGCGTCTGGTTGGCAGTTTTACCACGCCACCTCGCGCCGTGTCCTGCCCTCTCAGGACGTCACTTTCGACGAGTCGGTCCCCTACTACCGCCTCTTCCCCTACCGCACTGCCCCGCTCCCCCCCCCCCGCCTCTCTTCCTCGCACCAGGTGCTGCTGTGGTAGACCCCCTCCCCACTCAGGGTGCCGCTCCCTCAGGTGTGTCCCAGGTAGACCCGGTTGAGCCTGTCGAGGTAGCTGTCGACTCTCGTCCTGCTAGGGGTGCTGAGCCTGGGGGTGCGGAGCCTGGGGGTGCTGAGCCTGGGGGTGCGGAGCCTGGGGGTGCTGAGCCTGAGCGTGCGGAGCCTGGGGGTGCTGAGTCTGGGGGTGCTGAGCCTGCGGGTGCTGAGTCTGGGGGTGCTGAGCCTGAGAGTGCTACGTCTGAGGGTACTGAGCCTGGGGGTGCTGCGACTGACCGTGCTGCGCCTGGAGGCGTTCCCTCTTCCCAGCAGCTGCGTGAGTAGTACTCGCGGTACTGCAGCCTCAGGAGGGGCGCTTCTGGGTCTAGGGGTGCTGCTGGAGCTGGTGCTCGTGGTTCCCCACCTAGGCAGGAGCCGCCCTCTCCCCAGCGGCTCCGAGAGTGGTACGCTCGGCGCTGCAGTCTCCGGAGTGGTGCTACTGGTGCCGCCGACCCTGGAGTTGGAGCTGCTGCTGGTGCTGAGGACCCTGGAGCTGGAGCCGCTGCTGGTGCCGCGGACCCTGGAGCTGGAGCTGTGGCTGGTGCCGCGGACCCTGGAGCTGGAGCTGGTGCTGGTGCTGGTGCTGCTGGCGCAGGAGCTGCTGGTGCTGGAGCTACTAGAGGTATTGCTGGTGCTGGAGCTGCTGGAGCCGCTGGTTCTGGAGGTGCTCGTACTGGAGGTACTAGAGCTGCTGCGGGGGTTGGAGCTGGAGGTACTGGAGCTGCTGGGGTTGCTGGTGGTGCTGCGGGAGTTGGTGCTGGAGACCCTGGGGCTGAGGGTGCTGGTGCTGTCTCTGCTGGTTCAGGAGGTGCTGAGCGGCCGCGGCCGTACTACGTTCCGCTCCTTCAGCAGGTTCTTGGCCTCCCGCCCTCCACTGGTCCTTCTCCTCCCCTACTGAGTCCACCACCTGTCCAGTCGCAGTCACAGTTACCGCTTGCCTCTCCACTGCCTGGTCCTTCTCCCTACGCTGGGCCGACAAGAGGTCTTACGGAGCGTCGTGAGCCTGAGTCTCGTCCTGCGTCGCCTGAGTCTCGTCCTGAGTCACCTGAGTCTCGTCCAGAGTCGCCTGTCCGCGCTGTCCGCGCTGGTCGTCGTGCTCCGCGTCAGCGTCCTCCTCCTGTACTTGGCACTCACTACATGACTCTGCGTCCTTCCACTGCTCCACAGCGTGTCCCTCTGCCGTCTCCTCCTGCGTCCTCTCTTCCTGACGTTGCTGACCCGCCGTCAGACCTTGCTCGTGCTGCCATTCCTACTGTCACGCGTCTTCTAGCCACTGTTGTCACTGACCCTTCCTTTGAGTCCACTGCTGCGTCTGCTCTAGTTGCTGAGCTTGTTGACTTTGCTGCTGCCTGTCGTCTAGACTACGCCGCTAGCCTTGTTGCTGAGTCTGAGTCTGTCTGTCCTCCGTCCGTCGGGGGTGAGTGTGCTCTTGGCACGGACGTCCTTGAGGACAGACAGGAGGAGTTTGAGTGCTTTGCCGCTGCTTTACCTTATCTCGTGTCCATGTTGATTGCCCCTGAGGGAGACCCGGATGCACCAGACATCCCGACCCCGCGCTCTTACGCTGAGGCGATAGAGGGTCCCTACTCCTCTCAGTGGCAGACAGCCATGGACGCAGAGATGGCTTCCTGGAAGTCCACAGGCACCTACGTCGACGAGGTTCCCCCACCTGGGGCGAACATCGTCAGTGGCATGTGGATTTTCAGGGTGAAGCGGCCGCCGGGTTCTCCGCCTGTCTTCAAGGCGCGTTACGTTGCACGAGGCTTCAGTCAGCGAAAGGGAGTTGACTTCTTCCAGACCTTCTCCCCGACCCCGAAGATGACCACTCTTCGGGTTCTGCTGCACGTTGCTGCTCAGCGTGACTACGAGCTCCACTCTCTTGACTTCAGCATTGCTTTCCTACAGGGCAGCCTGCACGAGGAGATCTGGCTGCGCCGCCCACCTGGCTTCACTGGGTCGTTCCCTCCTGGTACCCAGTGGAGCCTCCGGCGGCTAGTCTACGGTCTCCGCCAGGCACCCCGTGAGTGGCACGACACACTGAGGACTACTCTTGCTGCTCTTGGGTTTGCTCCTTCTACTGCTGACCCGTCGCTGTTTCTACGCACCGACACCACCCTGCCGCCGTTCTACGTTCTCGTGTACGTAGACGACTTGGTCTTTGCTACTGCTGACACTGAGGCACTCGCCCACGTGAAGTCGGAGCTGCAGAAGAGACACACGTGCACAGACCTGGGTGAGCTGACAAGCTATCTTTGCTTGCGGATCACCCGGGACAGAGCACAGCGCACCATCACCTTGACTCAGTCACACATGGTGCAGCAGGTCCTTCAGCGCTTCCGCTTCACGTACTCCTCGCCTCAGTCCACTCCTTTGCCTACCGGTCACTCGCTCTCAGCTTTGCCTTCGGATGAGTCCGTAGAGCCGAGTGGCCCGTATCCAGAGCTTGTGGGCTGCCTTATGTACCTGATGACCTGCACTCGACCTGACCTTGCATACCCTCTTAGCATCCTAGCATGCTATGTCGCTCCTGGCCGTCACCGGAAGGAGCACATGGATGCCGCTAAGAGGGTGTTGCGCTACTTGTGCAGTACGTCGCGCATGGGGCTTGTGCTTGGAGGACGGAGCGACGTTGTCCTCACTGGGCACTCAGACGCTTATTGGGTTGACGACCAGGCTACGCAGCGGTCGTCTCAGGGTTACACCTTCAGCCTTGGCTCTGGTTCAGTTTCTTGGCGTTCTACACGCTCGTCTTCAGTTCTCAGCTCCAGTTGTGAGGCTGAGATCTACGCCACAGCCATGGCTGCACAGGAGTTACGCTGGCTCACCTACCTGCTGACCGACCTGGGAGAGCGGCCTCGTTCTCCTCCAGTGCTGTACGTCGACAACAAGGCCGCCATAGCCTTGTGTCAGGAGCACAGACTGGAGCACAGAACGAAGCACATCGCTCTGCGCTACTTCCTTGCTCGAGAGTTGCAGCAGCGTGGTCAGCTTCGTCTTGCTTACGTGGCCACTCGGGCCAACACTGCTGATGTGTTCACCAAGGCGCTTTAGCCTTGTGATCATCAGCATTTCTGTACTGTTCTCGGCCTTGTGCCCACTGTGCCTCACTTGCTTACTTCTTGACTCTGCTTGTACTGTGATCTCTATATATATACCTGCATGCTTACACTTGCTAGGTTGTGATCACTGTACCTCTTGTTTTTATCAAACTGCATGTGAACTGGTCTTGTGACCGCTTGCTTGTGCTCGGAATTTGTGTGGTTTCCTTGAGATCCACCCTGAGCTTGCTTTGCTTTGACTGGTCTTGTGACCATCTGGTTGTCCCCCATTTCGCCCATGGGGGTGTGTCAAACATTATACATGTTTATATTGTGAAGGCTATAGTGGGTTTAGCCTTAGGGGGTACAACATTGCTAGGGTTTCCTACTTGTATCACCCTGCTGCCTAGTTCATTCATCCTCGTTCAGTTCTACATTCTAACAATCACCACCTCTGATTCAAATTCAGATCCAAGGTGGTGTCCGGTACGCGCTCCCGCCGAAACATGGCTGGAGGATCAGGCGGACAAGCGGCTCCCACTGCTGAAGCCCCCGCCAACCCTACCGTGAACTCCGCAGGCAACACCACCATCAGCAATGCGCTCCTGGAACAACTCATTCAGCGAATCACACACAGGAATCAGGAATTCAACAATTGAAGAGCGGCAACCCGGGAACCTCGCAACAAACCGATCAACCGGCTGTTCCAAACAAGGAACCGAGCCCAACCACGTTCGATCTCGGATCGAATTCCACTGCTCCAACCACTTCCCGTCCAAGTGATGAAGCTATGCTCACAGCTCAGAACAAGTTCCTGACCGCCTTCAACAGGCGAGACTTCTACACGTGGAGCTTTGAGCTCGAACTGCTTCTCCAAAGAGCACAAATTTTCTGCTACTTCGACGGAAGCTACGCCGGCTCCACCAGCGACACTGACGAAGCGAAAGCTCAGTATTACAACAAGTCGCTTATGGCGTATAGTATTCTACTCCGCAACATGGCGCCAGCCGAACAACTCGGCATTCGCCCTTTCAAAACTCACTCAGCCCCCGCTATGGCCGCCTGGAGCTATCTCACCAAAACTTACCAGCCTAAGGACTCCGTTTCCTCCAACCTCCTGCTCCAGCAACTCATGGAAGTCAAAATGACGACAGGCGAAAAGGCAAGCGCCTACATCAACCGCTGCCACAGCGTCCGCGACCAGCTCCTGAAGCTTGTAAACACCATCCCTGAAGACATGTTCGTCACTATCGTGCTTCGCGGCCTGGGACCTCAGTGGACCCCCTGCAAAGTCCTGCTTCGCCAACAGGGCATAATCTCCGAAGCACATCCCTGCGCCAAATTGCTGCACGAGCAACAAGACATGGATTTTAACCAAGAAAAGGGGGCGCGCCGCGACTAAATCGCCTTCTATTCCCACCGCGATCAACGACGACCTCGCGACTCTCGCCCGCGCCAATATTACTGCAAAGATTGCAAGTCCTTCAGACACTCCACAGAACGCTGCCGATTCGGACCACGACAAGACTTCGCTCCGCGCAACAACTCTAACTACGGTCCCGACCACACGCGCTAGGCAAACCGACCGTCTTCGGACCATCGGTCTGCCCCGCGCCAACCACCTCAGTCTGATTCTTAGAGGTAGCCAAACAACAACAACGTGCGTCACGTCATCGGCAACATGGCGATGCACGTTCATCGCCGCACTCGGCGCACCAATCGAAGACATCTTCGACATGTCTCTCCTCCTCCGCCCGGACGAGAAATCGAATTCACCAGCTACAACAACCCCTTCACGCAGGATGGGGACTTTGTCTCCGACGAGCACGAGGAAGACTGGGATTTGCCGACACCCCTGCTCGAGTCGCCATCGCACGACGAAGATTTCATCAATTCGCCGGCCATCACCGACTACTACTTCGGACACTATATTGACACCCGACCTGTTGACAACTACCGCTACGCTGGTGACAAGCGTATTCCATTCCGCAACACTCCGAACCTTGCGCTTTCGGCGCAACACCGCGCCGACACCTATAACACGTGGTATCTCGACAGCTGCTGCGGGTAGCACATGGTGGGGTCCAAGCGCTTCATCTCCAACGCGCGACCCATCCCACAACCCATCGTCGTCACAGTGGCCAACAATCAACAGCTCGAAGCACACGATAGCGACATTCACATCACGCTCAACAACGTTCTCATCGTGCGAGATCTGAAGTACAACCTGCTCTCCTACGAACAGCTCGTCAACAGCGGCGTTCTCATGAACACAGACCCAGAAAGTCGCTGCATCCTAGTGCACTGGAAGGATTACAGCCGCCCTGACTCCGAACCATGCTACATTGGCAAGGCACGCCCTGACAACGGCGTCTACATCTTAGACTTCGATAAAAACAAATACCCCATACCGCGCATAGATGACCTATTGGATCAACTGCGTGGTGCAACAGTCTTTTCGAAGCTGGACCTACGGTCGGGTTACTGGCAGATCAAGATGGCGGACAACTCGGTCCACAAGACGGCGTTCCGTACCAGATACGGCTCCTACGAATACTTGGTGATGCCGTTCGGACTCTGCAACGCACCAGCAACATTTCAGGCGGAGATGAATCACATCTTACGACCCCTGCTGGACGAGTGCGTAGTGGTGTACCTGGACGACATTCTTATCTACTCGAAGAACATGAAGGAGCACGTGGAGCATCTGCGGAAGGTGTTCGAGATCCTGCGGAAAAACAAGTTCTACGTGAAGCTGTCGAAGAGCGACTTCGCCCTGAAGAAGGTGCAGTTTCTCGGGCACATGGTGAGTGCCGAGGGCGTACACGTGGACCCGCGGAAGATCGAAGCCGTCAAGAAGTGGAAAGTACCGGAGAACGTGAAGGAGTTGCAGCAGTTCCTAGGCTTCGCCAACTACTACAACAGGTTCGTGCCGCAGTACGCTAAGATAGCAGCGCCACTGACCGACCTACTGAAAAAGGATACGCCCTACAAATGGGATACTCCTCATCAGCAAGCCATGGAGCAACTACAAACAGCACTGACTACAGCGCCAGTACTCATCCTACCGGACCCAGACAAGGACTACGTGGTGGAAGCAGACGCTAGTGACCAAGCAGTCGGAGCAGTACTGATGCAGGATCACGGACGCGGTTTGCAGCCCATCGCTTACCTCAGTAAGAAGCTACACGGAGCAGAACTGAACTACCCCATCCATGACAAGGAAGCCTTAGCGATAGTCATAGCCTTCAAGGCATGGAGGTGTTACCTAGAGGGAGCCAAGACTACAGTCTATACTGACCACTGCAGTCTCAAATACCTGAAGTCGCAGCCGACGCTCTCACGACGACAGGTGCGGTGGGTGGACTTCCTGGAAACTCACTTCCACTACGACATCGTCTACAAGCCCGGGCTACACAACAAGGCAGACGCGTTGAGCCGCCCCGGTCATGCAGCAGGCATCCAGCTCGACGGGATGAACCCTCTGCTCAAGGGTCTATTCCAACATGGATACTCCGTGGACGCTGAGATCGCTACAGCACAGACTAAGAAGCTGTTACAGTGGGAGAAAAACTTAGCTGTAAGGAAGGGCACAGAAAAAATTTGGGTACCGAACTATGCCCCGCTCAGACAGATTCTACTGGAGGAGTTTCACGACGTACCGTACGCGGGACATTTCGGGAGCAACAAGACGTTAGCAGGGATAGCGAAGTATTACTACTGGCCCGGGATGGCAGCAGACGTGCAGCAGTTCGTCACCTCATGCGACACGTGCCAGCGGATGAAGAGTAGCAAGCAGAAAAAAGCAGGGTTACTTCAGCCTCTACCCGTACCGGAGCAGCCATGGCAGGTCGTTAGCCTCGACTTCATCACAGGACTTCCTTCGACCTCACGGGGACATGATTCCATCCTCGTAGTGATCGACAAGTTCTCCAAAATGGGTCACTTCATACCGACCAACGCCACAGCTACAGCTGAAGCAACTGCTCGCCTCTTCTTCGACCGCATCATCACCATCCACGGCATCCCCGCTACACTCATCTCAGACAGAGACCCCAAATTCACGAGTAAGTTCTGGAAGGAGCTCATGGGATTATTGGGGACCAAACTTGCGATGTCCTCAGCATACCACCCACAGACTGACGGACAGACAGAGCGACTCAATCAAGTGGTTGAACAGTTACTGCGCACAG
Organism: Closterium sp. Naga37s-1; assembly: GCA_947471745.1. Classification (NCBI taxonomy): domain Eukaryota; kingdom Viridiplantae; phylum Streptophyta; class Zygnematophyceae; order Desmidiales; family Closteriaceae; genus Closterium; species Closterium sp. Naga37s-1. Next base: position 1,213,678 of record CANJKZ010000008.1, read on the forward strand.
CTTGCAAAGACGACGTCAGCCACTGGGACACACAGTTACCGACCCTAGAGTTCGCTTACAACAACGCATCACATGCGGCCACAGGGAAAACTCCTTTCTTCCTGTGTTATGGACGGGAACCATTTACACCACAACAGCCAACCACACCGGCACACGTCCAGGCCGCACATGACTTCGTCACCACCATGCAGCAGCTATGGGAGAAGAATCAGCGACGTCTCACCACGATGCAGACCTCCCAGAAGCAGTATGCCGATCGCCAGCGACGAGATCACTCAGTAGCAGTCGGAGATCAGGTGCTTCTCGACACACGCAACTTGAACCTGTCTCACCTACCATCCAAGCTCCGGCCTCGCTTCTGTGGTCCTTTTCTCGTTGAGGCACAGGTGACACCAGTTACATTCCGCTTGCGCTTACCAGATACATGGAAGCTTCACAATGCTTTCCATGTACAGCTACTGAAACCCTACAAGGACCCCAACCAACAGTTCCAGGGACGGCAGCTACCGCCACCACCACCTGTTCTCATACAGGATGAACCAGAGTACGAAGTGGAGCGCGTTCTCACTCATCGGCGCCGCGGCGGCAAGACCCTCGAGTTCCTGATACGCTGGAAGGGTTATGACCCCACAGAGGACAGTTGGGTTGCAGAAGCTGATATGGGCAACGCACGCCGTGCTCTCAAGGACTATCTTGTCAAGCAGGGTGTTTCTCACGCCACCCAGCTTTGAGGGGGGGACGTGTGAGAGTACGACGGCTTATGCTGCCTTTGCTAGCTTGCCTGGACTTTATTATGCTATATCTAGCTTGGGTTTATTTTATCATGCATAGATATGCTTGATTTCCTAGGTTAAGTGCATTCCTATATGTTATTATAGTTATAGCACCGAACCAGGTTACGTGTACCGAACTCAAGCCTATTCGGTTTCCACCGAATTGCTTTCTACTGAGTTCGGGAAGGTTCTGTTCGGGACGCTTCGCGACCCTCAGAACATTCGCGTAACACCTGGGTTACCTGCCTTGTGTCGAGCCCATATATAGCCTCGTGTTGTACCCAGATGAATCATTCAATTCAAACCCACTTTTCTGAGCTCGATCCTAGATCCTCACAGGAAGTCACCAGCGAGCAGAAGCACAGCCCTGGTCTCTCCGACCTCCACATCCTTGGCCTTCACACCGTCGTTTCCCGCCCGCCAAAAGCGGTCGAACCCAAAACCCCGCGCCAGGCCCTCACAGGTCCCTACGCCAAAGAATGGCGCGCTGCCATGGACGCTGAAGTCGCCGCGCTCGAAGCTCGTGAAACCTGGATTCTCGCTGGTCGCGCTGCGCTGAAGGGGAGACGTGTCCTCTCGGGCAAGTTGGTCTTCCGCGTCAAAACCGCCGCTAACGGAACCATCGACTGCTTCAAAGCCCACTGGGTTGTTCGTGGCTTCGATCAACGCCATGACGTTGATTTCGACCAAACATTCGCTCCCGTCAGCCGTCATACATCCGTCCGCATTCTCCTCGCCATCGCCGCCGCAAAACATCTCCCGCTCCGCCAGATCGACGTCAAGAACGACTTTCTCTACGCACCAATCGATGCACTCATCTTCGTTGAACAACCACATACCTACGGCGACGACCGCGTGTGTCAGCTAAAAAAATCTCTCTATGGGATCAAACAGGCGCCGCGTCTCTGGCAGCAGCACCTCCACCAAATCCTCCTCGACATCGGCTTCACCCAGCTGCCCCACGATCTCGGCATGTATCGCCTTCACTACCGCGGCGATTATATTCTCCTCACGGCGTACGTGGACGATCTCCTCTACACCGGCACTAGCAACGAGCTCCTCGCACACTTCGAGAAGAATCTCAGCAACCGCGTCGAAATCACCAGCACCGATCACGTCACTCAATTCCTTGGGCTCAACATCTCCTACGCAGCCGACGCCATTCACCTCTCCGCAGCCAAGTACGCAGAAACTTTGTCTGCCAAATTCAACATCAAGCCCGCAAATCTCTCCACCCCCTACTGCTCCCCAACCACCACGCACACCCCCAACACCACCCCACTCAACCCATCCGGCCACCAACTGTACCAGCAGAAGCTCGGCTGTCTCCTCTTCGTTGCGGCCACATGCAGGCCTGATTGTCATACATCTCGAGCCAACTCGCTCAGTACGCCAAGCGGCCTGAAGGGGAGAATATGTTGGATCTCCAGCGCGCTCTGCAGTACTTCATCTCCACACCGTACATTGGCCTCACCTACTCAACACTCACGACCCGTTCCTTCAGCCTAGTTGGCTACGTGGACGCCGATAATGCCGCCGGCCCTGAAAATCGACGGTCCCGAACTGGTTTTCTGTTCCGCCTCGAGCCCACCGGACCAATCTCATGGAACTCAGAGAAGCAAGAATTGGTGGCGCTCTCCTCTGCTGAAGCCGAGTTCATCGCAGCCACGTCAGCCGTTCGCGAAGGCCTCTACCTCCAAGAGCTACTTCAGGAGGCAAAAATTGCGACATCTGCGAACTTCAAGCTTCACTGCGACAACCAAAGCGCGATCAAGATCGCGAACAAACCCGGCTTCGTCAACCGCACCAAGCACATCGCACTTCGCTACTTCTTCGTCAAAGACGAAGTTGACAAGGGCAAAGTCATCTTGACTTACTGCCCCACTGGTGACATGGCAGCTGACTTCCTCACCAAGAAGGTTCTACGTCAGTAGTACCAGCACAGCGCGAACATCTGCGGTATAACCAAATGCGTCAAGACTTCGCTCCTCCAGGAATGAAGGGGAGTGTTACGACATGGAATTATTGAATAACATTCCTAAAGTAACGAATCCTTAACGCGAAGATGACTGCAGCGAGGACGAAGACCGAGCGACACAAACAGTTATCGAAGACGGTTGAAACCAGGAAGAATTCGAAGTGCAAAGCGCAGGAAAATTTTCAAACAGTTATCGTGGCGCATACAGTTACCGAAGCGCACGGTTGGTTTTACGAGTTAGATTAGCCCTAAGGGGAATGTACCCACCCAGAGTACATGGCTAGCTGGGACCTTTTGCATTCCACTGTATTCCTAAATAAACCCTTGTACCGCATTGCATTAGTCACTTCTGTCGAGATTCAACTCTCCTTCTGACAGGGTCCGTACCCGACATACACTATCAATATTCCGCTGCTACAAGACCTGCGATCAAATTGAGACGATCCTACAACTTCATTTCAGATTGTAACAATTGTCATGGTTTTGTACGAAGCGGGATTGTTCAATGGTCTGTTATTTTGCCCCTACTCTAAATGTAATGTTTAGCTCCAATAATGCAATCTTTGTTAGCTCACTGTAAGGAAAATTCCTTTTCCTTACTTCGCGCCCCTGCGTACCGCGTACATGACCATTCCCGCCACCAGCACCCAACAGTAACACGTTACCCGCCCGCGACACTCGCCTCGACCACGACTCCCGCCACTCTTCACGATGCGACCCAACCTCACGGTTCGGTTGGTAACCCGCGCTCCGGACCTCCGCCTCGACACTTCCCAACCTCGGCGCTAGGCCCGTAGCGCAACCCAATTTCTCGCGTTACCGTTACCACGCTAGCTTCGCTATATATTCTTCGCTCATGCCTTCGCTCAATGTACTGTTTTGCTTCGACAGTGCAATTCTCGTTCGCTCACTCAATTGCACTCATAACACTTGGTATTCAGAGCCTACGATCTCTTCTCGGACCGCACCCACACCTTCGCTTCCCCACGATCTCATTTTTTGGAGGGGGTAGAAGTCTCTCAGCGTCCAGGCACCACCGCTCGAAGTGCTCTCTCGAAAGCACGCACGACCACGACCGAGGCTCTCGCTGAGCTTGCCCGACACCCCCGCCATGGCCGAACTCAACCTTCCAACATTGACGCATGAGCAGCTCGACCGTCTCTTGCGCCAACTCGAAGAATCGGCGCTCGAAATTGCAACTCTCATGGCGGAACGCGACTCCGCCCACCAGCAATCAGCGGTGAATGCACCAGCACCAACACAAGCACCTGCAAATGCACCTGCGCAATCGGATGAGCCGATTGTCATCTCATCCGTCACACCGTCACATCACGACAGCGTGGGACAGCGCTCAGGCGCAGCCAGTGATGGCGCCGCCCAATCAATGCCTGGCATGGAGAGAAACAGGGCCGCATCAAGCACGAGCGGGCCTCGTGAAGTCCGTCGTCACGTCGAATTTGCAGCGACGATCAACAACAATGACATCATCGCACCAATGCCGCTCAAACCGCAGCGCCCGCCGTGCTTCGATCCTAGCCAACGTGGATGTCCGACGGTTCAATCGTGGGTCTTCACGATGAACGTCTTCTTCGATGCGAATTACGTCGAGTCGGACGCAGCGAAGATACGATACGCTATTTCGCTGCTACGGGGCCCCGCCATGGACTGGTGGCGAGTCATCATGACGTCGTCACACGCCTACGAGCCGCCGTCGCAAGAGGAAGGGCCCACGGGTCCAACCATCACCTAGAGTTCGTTCTGCGAAACCGCCCAGTACATCACGTGGGATGCGTGGTGCGCAGGGCTTCGGGCGCGCTTCGAGCCGATTGCGGCTTCTATTTCGGCGCGTAAGAGACTGCGTACTTGGCGACAACTTGGGTCGGTCCAAGATTACACGAGCGGTTTTCTCGCACTATGCGAGCAAGTCGGCTACATGCACGAAGCGGAGCGGGTGGACCGTTACGTCGGAGGGCTGAAGCCGGACATCTCGCACCAAAACTTGCTACGCGGGCTATCGAATTTCAACGAGATCCTCGCGCTCGCCGAGAAAATCGACATTTTGTGCCGTCCGAGACTGGGGTCCTACTACGGACATCGCCCTTGGGGACCGACCGAGCACGCCACCGTACACGCCATTGCGGCGAATGCAGCTGCTGCGCCATTTAAGGGGCGCTGCTTTGCTTGCAATAGGCCGGGCCATCGCAAGAGCGAATGCCCAGAGGAGCAGAGACGCCGCGGAGCAGAGCAGGGGAGGGAGTCTCAGAGGCAGGGAAACGCCAGCAGTCAGTAAAAAACGGGTCAACTACTGACGAGACAACCTGCTCGCCCAACCTCACCGACCCTCACCGAGTCACAGTACCGATTCACGCCATCGATCGGGCTCGGAGGAATAAGGAGGGTACAACGACGGATTGCCCAATACTGGCTTATGGGAAAATACAGCGGACAGCAGTGAAGATTTTTATAGACGGAGGAGCAAGCCACAGCTTAGTTAATACCGCAACTGCACGGAAGCTGCAACTGACGATTAGCCGCTGTTTACCGGAGATTGATGAACGTTTAGTTGACGGCACGCCACTGGCAATACGGGAGAAAGTGGAGAGGGTGAAAGTTCGCTGCGGGGGGAACTTCGGGTTGACATAGGAAATGCTCGCGACGACACTGGATGGGCACGCCATTTTACTGGGACGTGACTGGCTGAGACGCTTCAATCCGCGAATTGACTGGACGACGGGTAGCTGCACTGTGCGAAGTAGTGGTAACTGGGTCGAATTACCTCGCTGGCAGTCACCTGAGTATTCGACGGTCCACGTCAACGCCATCACGATGAAACGGGCTGTCGCCGCTGGAGCTGACGTGTACGCGGTGGATGTCGCATTGGTAAGAGAAGCGGAGCAGCCGAGCGATTTTCAGAAACTGCTGGCAGCCGTATCGCCCGAACTACAGGAACTACTGAGACGGTACCCGGGGATTTTCCCGGACGATTTGCCGGAGGGGTTGCCACCTAAGCGAGCACACGACCACCGCATAAAACTAGAACTGGGGGCACAACCAACCGTACAGTGACAGTTCAGACTGACACAACCCGAGCTCGACGAACTGCGGAAGCAGTTAGATTACCTGTTAGAGAAAAAAATCATCCGATTGAGCTCGTCACCGTTCGCCGCACCGATACTGTTCACACCGAAAAACGACGGAGGCTTTCGCTGTTAGAATGTACAACTGAACGAGGATGAATGAACTAGGCAGCAGGGTGATACAAGTAGGAAACCCTAGCAATGTTGTACCCCCTAAGGCTAAACCCACTATAGCCTACACAATATAAACATGTATAATGTTTGACACACCCCCATAGGCGAAGTGCGGGACAACCAGATGGTCACAAGACCAGTCAAAGCAAAGCAAAGCAAAGCAAGCTCAGGGTGGATCTCAAGGAAACCACACAAATTCCGAGCACAAGCAAGCGGTCACAAGACCAGTTCACATGCAGTTTGATAAAAACAAGAGGTACAGTGATCACAACCTAGCAAGTGTAAGCATGCAGGTATATATATAGAGATCATAGTACAAGCAGAGTCAAGAAGTAAGCAAGTGAGGCACAGTGGGCACAAGGCCGAGAACAGTACAGAAATGCTGATGATCACAAGGCTAAAGCGCCTTGGTGAACACATCAGCAGTGTTGGCCCGAGTGGCCACGTAAGCAAGACGAAGCTGACCACGCTGCTGCAACTCTCGAGCAAGGAAGTAGCGCAGAGCGATGTGCTTCGTTCTGTGCTCCAGTCTGTGCTCCTGACACAAGGCTATGGCGGCCTTGTTGTCGACGTACAGCACTGGAGGAGAACGAGGCCGCTCTCCCAGGTCGGTCAGCAGGTAGGTGAGCCAGCGTAACTCCTGTGCAGCCATGGCTGTGGCGTAGATCTCAGCCTCACAACTGGAGCTGAGAACTGAAGACGAGCGTGTAGAACGCCAAGAAACTGAACCAGAGCCAAGGCTGAAGGTGTAACCCTGAGACGACCGCTGCGTAGCCTGGTCGTCAACCCAAGAAGCGTCTGAGTGCCCAGTGAGGACAACGTCGCTCGGTCCTCCAAGCACAAGCCCCATGCCCGACGTACTGCACAAGTAGCGCAACACCCCGGCATCCATGTGCTCCTTCCGGTGACGGCCAGGAGCGACATAGCGTGCTAGGATGCTAAGAGGGTATGCAAGGTCAGGTCGAGTGCAGGTCATCAGGTACATGAGGCAGCCCACAAGCTCTGGATACGGGCCACTCGGCTCTACGGACTCATCCGAAGGCAGAGCTGAGAGCGAGTGACCGGTAGGCAGAGGAGTGGACTGAGGCGAGGAGTACGTGAAGCGAAAGCGCTGAAGGACCTGCTGCACCATGTGTGACTGAGTCAAGGTGATGGTGCGCTGTGCTCTGTCCCGGGTGATCCGCAAGCCAAGATAGCTTGTCAGCTCACCCAGGTCTGTGCACGTGTGTCTCTTCTGCAGCTCTGACTTCACGTGGGCGAGTGCCTCAGTGTCAGCAGTAGCAAAGACCAAGTCGTCTACGTACACGAGAACGTAGAACGGCGGCAGAGTGGTGTCGGTGCGTAGAAACAGCGACGGGTCAGCAGTAGAAGGAGCAAACCCAAGAGCAGCAAGAGTAGTCCTCAGTGTGTCGTGCCACTCACGGGGTGCCTGGCGGAGACCGTAGACTGGCCGCCGGAGGCTCCACTGGGTACCAGGAGGAAACGACCCAGTGAAGCCAGGTGGGCGGCGCAGCCAGATCTCCTCGTGCAGGCTGCCCTGTAGGAAAGCAGTGCTGAAGTCAAGAGAGTGGAGCTCGTAGTCACGCTGAGCGGCGACGTGCAGCAGAACCCGAAGAGTGGTCATCTTCGGGGTCGGGGAGAAGGTCTGGAAGAAGTCAACTCCCTCTCGCTGACTGAAGCCTCGTGCAACGTAACGTGCCTTGAAGACAGGCGGAGAACCCGGCAGCCGCTTCACCCTGAAAATCCACATGCCACTAACGATGTTCGCCCCAGGTGGGGGAACCTCGTCGACGTAGGTGCCTGTGGACTTCCAGGAAGCCATCTCTGCGTCCATGGCTGTCTGCCACTGAGAGGAGTAGGGACCCTCTATCGCCTCAGCGTAAGAGCGCGGGGTCGGGATGTCTGGTGCATCCGGGTCTCCCTCAGGGGCAATCAGCATGGACACGAGATGAGGTAAAGCAGCGGCAAAGCACTCAAACTCCTCATGTCTGTCCTCAAGGACGTCCGTGCCAAGAGCACACTCACCCCCAACGGACGGAGGACAGACAGACTCAGACTCAGCAACAAGGCTAGCGGCGTAGTCTAGACGACAGGCGGCAGCAAAGTCAACAAGCTCAGCAACTAGAGCAGACGCAGCAGTGGACTCAAAGGAAGGGTCAGTGACAACAGTAGCGAGAAGACGCGTGACAGTAGGACTGGCAGCACGAGCAAGGTCTGACGGAGGGTCAGCAACGTCAGGAAGAGAGGACGCAGGAGGAAACGGCAGAGGGACACGTTGTGGAGCAGTGGAAGGACGCAGAGTCATGTAGTGAGTGCCAAGCACAGGAGGAGGACGCTGACGCGGAGCACGACGACCAGCGCGGACAGCACGGACAGGCGACTCAGGACGAGACTCAGGCGACGCAGGACGAGACTCAGGCTCACGACGCTCCGTAAGACCTCTTGTCGGCCCAGCGTAGGGAGAAGGACCAGGCAGTGGAGAGGCAAGCGGTAACTGTGACTGCGACTGGACAGGTGGTGGACTCAATAGGGGAGGAGAAGGACCAATGGAGGGTGGGAGGCCAAGAACCTGCTGAAGGAGCGGAACGTAGTACGGCCGCGGCCGCTCAGCACCTCCTGAACCAGCAGAGACAGCACCAGCACCCTCAGCCCCAGGGTCTCTAGCACCAACTCCCGCAGCACCACCAGCAACCCCAGCAGCTCCAGTACCTCCAGCTCCAACCCCCGCAACAGCTCTAGTACCTCCAATACGAGCACCTCCAGAACCAGCGGCTCCAGCAGCTCCAGCACCAGCAGTACCTCTAGTAGCTCCAGCACCAGCAGCTCCTGCGCCTGCAGCACCAGCACCAGCACCAGCTCCAGCTCCAGGGTCCGCGGCACCAGCCGCAGCTCCAGCTCCAGGGTCCGCGGCACCAGCAGCGGCTCCAGCTCCAGGGTCCTCAGCACCAGCAGCAGCTCCAACTCCAGGGTCGGCGGCACCAGCAGCACCACTCCGGAGACTGCAGCGCCGAGCGTACCACTCTCGGAGCCGCTGGGGAGAGGGCGGCTCCCGCCTAGGCGGGGAACCACGAGCACCAGCTCCAGCAGCACCCCTAGCCCCAGAAGCGCCCCTCCTGAGGCTGCAGTACCGCGAGTACCACTCACGCAGCTGCTGGGAAGAGGGAGCGCCTCCAGGCGCAGCACGGTCAGTCGCAGCACCCCCAGGCTCAGTACCCTCAGACGTAGCACTCTCAGGCTCAGCACCCGCAGACTCAGCACCCGCAGGCTCAGCACCCCCAGACTCAGCACCCCCAGGCTCCGCACGCTCAGGGTCAGCACCCCCAGGCTCCGCACCCCTAGGCTCAGCACCCCCAGGCTCCGCACCCCCAGGCTCAGCACCCCTAGCAGGACGAGAGTCGACAGCTACCTCGACAGGCTCAACCGGGTCTACCTGGGACACACCTGAGGGAGCGGCACCCTGAGGGGGGAGGGGGTCTACCACAGCAGCACCTGGTGCGAGGAAGAGAGGCGGGGGGGGGGAGCGGGGCAGTGCGGTAGGGGAAGAGGCGGTAGTAGGGCACCGACTCGTCAAAAGTGACGTCCTGAGAGGGCAGGACACGGCGCGAGGTGGCGTGGTAAAACTGCCAACCAGACGCGTCCGGGACAAAGCCAAGGAAGACACAAGGAACATCGCGGGAGGAGAGCTTGTCCGCGGACGTATCGCGGACAAAAGCTCGAGATCCCCAGACCCGGAAACGCGACGCATCGCCAACCTTCCCCGTCCACAGCAGTGTGGGCGAGGTCTCCGGCAAGGAGACACGGGGCCAGAGGTTGAGCTGATGCGCAGCGTACCGGACCGCAAACGGCCACAGAAAGTGGGGGGCAGCCGCATGGATCAAGGAGGTACGAGCGACCTCCATGACCAAGCCAATGCGGCGCTCAGCAACCCCATTCTGCTGTGGAGAGGCCGGAAGCGTGAACGACTGCTCAATGCCCTCCCCCTGACAGAAGGCCCTCTAGAGGTCGGAGGAAAACTCCCCACCTCTGTCAGAGTGCAGACGCAGGACAGGAAAGTCTGAGTGGAACCTCTCGCTGAGCTGGAGACGGGCAGCGCGGATCCAAGGGATCAAAACATCAGGGACTTCACCCTTGGTGCGCAAGGGGAAGACCGTGGTGTAGCGCGAGTAGTCGTCAACAACTATCAAGAAGTACCTCTCGTGACCCTGTCCACGGACGTGGGCTGGGCCCCACACGTCCATGTGGAGGGTCTGCAGGGGAGCAGTCGTCGGGGGAAACGAGGAGGAGTGAGGAGCGGCGCGCTGCCGCCCCTCGACACAGGGAAGACAGGGAGGAGCAGGCGAGGGTGGGAGGGGAGGGAGAACCCTGGGAAGACCAGAGACAAGGTACCGGGAGTGCATGCCACGAAGGCGCTGCACTGACGGGTGACCAAGGCGGTGGTGCCAGAGGACGGTCTCGTGCGCCAGGGAGCGACACGAGCAGGGGGCCGACAGCTTACCTGACGCAGACGCAGACGCAGCTACCTGAGGGGACTCAGTGGTTAGTGTGTACAGGTCCGACCCCGGCTGCCGAGTGAACGTAGCCAGGTGGCGACCCGTCCGAGCACACGTGCAGTGTGTCGCCCCGGTAGCCCCCCCCCCCTTCGCGTCCTGCCCTGTCAGGTGTGTCGCACGTCACTCCGCAATCGTCTCCCCCGCAGCGTCCAGTCCCTGTCGTGTTTGGGGGTGCGGGAGGTGCAGTTGCGGAGGGTGAGGGTACTGGGGTTGCAGGAGCTGGTGGTGTCGGCTCTGGGGGTGCAGGGGTTGTGGGCGTGGAGGTCACTCCCGTGGAGGACACGGCAGCCTCGAGTCGGCGGCCTCGCCCCGCGTCACCCCCTGGCTTCCCGTCCGTCCCGTAGTTCCCTCCTCGTTCTTCTCTGCGGCCGGTTGCTGCGGAGCCTGGGGGTGTTCCTGCGGGACGTACTGGAGGCTCCGGGGGTGTCAGAGTAGAGGAGTCACGACCGCAGCAGGAGAGGGTAGCACAGGAGTCCCGGTCGCAGCAGCGGGTGCAACTGCAGCCGCAGCAGGAGAGGGCAGAGGCGGAGCCACAGGAGCAGCAGCAGGGGCAGGTACCGCCGCAGCAGACGCCAGAGGAGGCGGAGCAGCAGCGACTGCGTCTGCGCAACCTGCCCGACCCGGCACCTGCACGCTTGGTTCGTGGTCCCCTGCCGGCCCCTCCTGTTCCCCCCGTCCAGTCCCTTTCCTCGTCCCAGTGGACTCGTCGTTCTCCCCTCAGTCGTGATGTGTCTCCAGAGCCCCGTCGGTCTCGTTACCGTGCAGACGGCCCGTTTCACCATGTTCTCCGCTCTCGTGTTCAACCTCCTCCGGTCCTTCCACAACCTCCTGAGTCGTCCCTCACTGTGCTTCACGACCCGTTGTTCTACCCCCTCATGCTGACTGAAGCCTCTCGCCATGTAGCGCGCCTTGAACACCGGTGGTGCTCCAGGCGGCCGTTTCACCTTGTAGAGCCACATGCCACTGACAAAGTTCGCCCCAGGTGGCGGGACTGCGTCGACGTAAGTGCTTGTGGACCTATAAGATGCCATCTTTGCCTCCTCAGCTGCTATCCAGTACGAAGCCCAGGGTCCCGAGACTGCCTCAGCGTGAGTGTGAGGGATCGGGATGTCAAGGGCGTCTGGATCCCCCTCAGGGGCAAGCAGCATGGCGCAGAGATGAGGAACAGCGGCCGCAAGGAAACCAAGCTCGAACTGCGTGTCCTCCAGGACCTCCAAGGGAAAAACAGGAGCAGCCCCAGAGGACGGAGAACGAGCAGTGCCACTCATAAGGTGAGCGGCGTAGTGAAGGTGGTGGGAAGAGGCAAAGGCACTGACAGTAGTGACAAGGGCCGAGACAGACAGCGGATGGGCCGTCGGGTGAGTGACCAACGCGGACAGAACACGGGAGACGACAGGGCAAGAGGCACGGAGGTAGTCGGACAACGGGTCGTGAAACACAGTGAGGGATGACTCAGGAGGCTGTCGAAGGACAGGAGGAGGTGGAACACGAGAGCGAAGAACAAGGTGAAACGGGCCGTCGGCACGGTAACGGGACCGGCGAGGCTCTGGGGACACAGCACGAGTGAGGGGAGAACGACGAGTCCACTTGGACGAGGAAAGGGACTCGAAAGGGGGAACAGGAGGGGACGGTAGGGGACCACGAACAAAGCGTGCAGGTGCTGAGTCGGGCAGATCTCTCAGTCGCTGCTGCTCCGCCTCCTCTGGCGACTGCTGCTGAGACACCTGCCCCCGCTGCTGCTCCTGTGGCTCCTCCTCTGCTCTCTCCCGCTGTGGCTGCAACAACCCCTGCTGCGGCGGCCGGGAATCCTGCTCTACCCTCTCCTGCTGCGGCCACAACTGCACCTGCTGCTGCGGGCGGGACTCCTGCTCAACTCTCTCATGCTGTGGCTGCAAGTACACCTGCTGCGGCAGTCATGACTCCTCCTCTACTCTCTGCTGACGCTCTGACTGAGACTGGTGCTGCTACTGCTGCTGCTGCAGCTGCTGCCATGACTCCTCTTGTACTCTCTCCTGGTGCGGTTGTGACTCCTCCTCTACTCTCTCCTGATGCTCCGACTGAGACTGCTGCTGCTGCTGCTGCTGCCGTGCCCTCTCAAACCGATCCCGCTCCTCCCTCTCCAACCTGTCTAAACGCTGCACACGGGTCAGGAAACGTACAGTGCGTGTTGTAGGCGTCGCAGTGCCCATGTCTCCGGCTCCAGCACCCCCAGAACCAGAACCTCCTCCGACAACACCCCCAGGGACTCCAGTGCCTCCGACAGGAACACCCCCAGGCTCTGCAGCGACCGGCTGCAAAGGCGAACGAGGAGGGAACTACGGAATAGATGGGAAGCCAGGGGGTGAGGCGGGGCAAGGACGCTGAGTCGAGACAGCCGTGTCTTCCTCAGGAGTGGTCTCCACTCTCACACCCCCTGCACCCCCAGAGTCGGCACCACGGGCTCCAGCAGCCCCAGTAACCACACCCTCCGCAGCTGCACCTCCCGCACCCCCAGACACGACAGGAACTGGACGCTGCAGGGGAGAGGACCGCGGAGTGACGTGCGACACACATGATGGGGCAGGACTCGAAGGGGGGGGGGCTACCGGGGCGGCTGGGGGGGGCTCAGTGGTGAGGAACAGCGGAGGGGAGAAGGTCTTAGAACCTCGGTGAGGGCGACTTCTGTAGTAACTGACCGACTCGTCGAAAGTGACGTCCTGGGAAAAGAAGAACTGACATGTAACAGGGTCGTAGAACTGCCAGCCGGAGGTGTCGAGAGGGAAGCCGAGAAAGACGCAGGCACGGCTGCGCGGAGACAACTTGTTCGCGCTAGGGGCGCGAACGTGGGCCAGGGAACCCCAGACGCGGTAGTCAGCTGCTACACCCGGAGAACATGTCCAAAGGGAGACCAACGTCACCCGTGGCCGTGCGTCACTAGGCCACAGGTTCAGCTGGTGCGCGGCGTAGCGGACTGCCTGAGGCCACAGTAACTGGGGGGTACCGGCATGGTACATGGAGGTCTGGGCAACCTCCATGACCAGGCCGATGCGTCGCTCGGCTACCCCGTTCTGCTGCGGCGAGTCTGGTAGCGTGTAAGACTGGATGATCCCCCGACCCTGACAGAATGTCTCCAGGCGAGTGGAAGAAAACTCACCACCACGGTCCGAGTGCAGGCGGAGCCCACAAAGGGCCTGGGCGTCACCCCTCGCTAGTAGCTCGAGGATGGTAGGCACATCGGCCTTCTGTCGCAAAGGTAAAACTGTGGCGTAGTGGGAGTAGTCGTCCAGCACAATCAGGAAGTAACGCTCCTGACGTGGGCCACGGACCGGGGAGGGGCGCCAGACGTCCAAGTGCAGTGTCTGGAAGGGAGCCGTGGTGGGGGCGGGGACGAGGAGGAGTGAGGGGCAGCGTGCTGCCGACCCTCGACGCAAGGAGTGCACGGCGGCGCAGGCGAGCAAGGAAGCGGGGCAAGCGACTCTGGGAGACCTGAGACCAGACGGTGACGTACCATCCTACTGAGACGTGGGAACGACGGGTGTCCTAGACGGTGGTGCCAAAGGACCGACGGGTGCGTGAGTGACCGACGGTCGCACGACATAGCAGCTACCTGACCTAACCCAGTGTGGTGGGACCCAGTGTATAGTGAGTAGAGCCCGGCTCCCTGTGGAAAGTGGCGAGAGGCACTCCAGTGGCACCGCATGTGCAGGAGGCAACAGGCTCGTCCAAAGGGAAAGTGGTGACAAGTCCGAGGTCGTAGAGGTGACTTACACCCACCAAGTTCCTAGAAAACGAGGGGGTGTAGTAGCCTGTGAGAAACCCAGAGGGAGCCGCCGGACACGGGAGAATGGTGGTGCTGTGGGCAACTACAGATCCCACGGAGGGGTCAGGCAAGGTGACAGTGACTGGAGTGTGCAGTGGCGTGAGGTCGGTGCAGTCACGAAAGAAGCAGCTGGACGCTCCAGAGTCTAGGGTGAAGGAAAGCTGTGCAGTCGGTGAGGTCGCACCCGAGCCAGCGACAAAGCTGGTACTAGACTAGTGGTAGCTGCAGCTCCCACACTAAGAACCACTAGGCGCCTGGACTGGAAACTTCGCAAGCACCAAGACTGGAAACACAAGTCTCAACCCCAGCTGCAGCTCCCACATACCGGTGTGTGTACTGGCCGGGTCCGACAGGGCCTCGTGGTGGAGGCTGCCGCTGGCTCTGCTGCTGAACCCGCAGCTGCTGCTGCTGCGGTGGCCACTGCTGCTGCTGCGGCCACAGGTGCTGCTGCTGCGGCCACAGGTGCTGCGGCCACGGCTGCTGCCGCGGCCACGGCTGCTGCTGCGACCACTGCTGTCGCGGCCACTGGTGCTGCTGCCACTGCTGCTGCTGCGGCCACCGGTGCTGCTGCCACCGCTGATGCTGCGGCCACTGTCGCCACATCGAAATGGCACGCTAGTACCGAGGTAGGGGCCAGTTGAGGCGGCAGTACCAGTGGTAGGTGTCAACGAGTGCGGTGGGGAGTGGTCTAGTGCGGTAGGGAGTGGTCTAGTGCGGTTGGGAGCAGTCTAGTGTGGTGGGGAGTGGTCTAGTGCGGTGGGAGGGGGAAGGCGCTACGGGACGAACGAGGGGGGGCCCGCGGAGGGGGGGGGAAGGCGTAAGATGGGACTCACGTAAGGGCCCGCGGGGGGCCTTACTACGGGACGAACGAGAGCGCTCGCGGGGGCCGCGCTAAGGACGAACGGGAGCGCCGAGGGGGGGGGGGGGGGGGGGGAGGGCGCTAAGGACGAACGGAAGTGCCTGCGGGGGCCGCGCTAAGGACGAACGGGAGCGCTCGGGGGGGGGGGGGGGCGCGCTAAGGGACGAACTAAGGCCCGTGGGGGGCCGCGCTACGGGACGGACGAAGGCCCGCGGGGGGCGCGGGATTTGCCGAGGGCGCTACGGGCAACGGGCGGCGAACGGCCGGCGAACGGACGGCGGACGGGCGGCTACCGAGCGGCTAGCATGTGAAACCCTAAAACGAGCGAACCAACGGGCGGCGAGCGCGCTACGGGCGGCTATCGAGGAACGAACGGGGCGTGCGGAGGTGGGCCCATGGGAACGAACTAAGCTCTATACCATGTCCAAGATAGAACTGGAAGAATGAATGACTAGAATGAGCAAATACAAGGGTTGATATAGCAAACCTAACCCTAGCACTAACCAAGGTGCACACGACCTAGACTAAACAATACAAACTATAACAGTTATAGTTTGACATCTACTTCAAGGTCGGCGACGATGGGGTGACCTGGTGGGTGCTAGTCTACGTTGACGACCTGCTCGCCGCTAGCAGCAGCACCGAGATGCTGAGGGAGGTGAAGGAGCTGCTGGAGGCCGCCTTCGAGCTGCGTGAGATCTCGCCGGTGGTGAAGTACCTCGGGCTGGAGATCGTGCGAGACAGGCCGGCAAGGAAGTTGTGGCTGCACTAGTAGAGCTACGCCAACAAGCTGCAAAGGGGTTTCATCGACGAGGAGTAGGGAGGTCGAGTCCCTAAGGCGCCGGTCTTCGTCGACGCCTATGCCGAGCTTACGTTCGACGACGAGGAGGCTCAGGAGCGCGAGGAGGAGTACCGGCAAAAGGTCGGCTCGCTGCAGTTCGCGGCGACGACGACGAGGCCGGACATCGCCTTCGCATGCAGCAAGCTGGGGAGCGGCCTCACAGTGAGGAGCGACCAGCACTGGCGCGAGGTCGACCGTTGCCTCGCCTACCTCGCCGACACCCGTGACACCGCCCTGGAGTTCGGCGGTGGACCAGAGTCGCTGAAGCTGGTCGGCTACGTGGACGCCGACGACGCCGGCGACAAGCAGTACCGGACGAGCACGGGCGGCTACGTGTTCGTCTATGGAGGGGCCGCCGTCTCCTGGTCGAGCCTGTCAGACATATATGACTTAGTCTGTGTAGGCTATAGTGGGCTAGACACTAAGGGGTACAACATTCTAGGGTTTCATATTTGTACCCAACACTTTCCTAGTCCATTCATTCCTTGTTATTCTCACATGGTATAGAGCTGGTTCCCTCGTGGGACCGTTTCTTCCTTGGGCCCACCATTCGATTTTTTTTTTCCTGCCCTAAACGCGCTTCGCGTCCTGCCCTAAAACTTCGCGCCCCCCCCCCCCCCCTTTGCGGCCCCTCTTAAGGCCCTTCGCGGCCCCTCTTAAGGCCCCTCGCGGCCCCCCCCCTCATGGCCCTTCGCGGCCCCTTCGCGGCCTTCGCGGCCCCTTCGCGGCCCCTTCGCGGCCTTCGCGGCCCCTTCGCGGCCCTTTGCGGCCCCCTCTCTCGGCCCTTCGCGGCCCCTTCGCGGCCCTTCGTGGCCCCCTCTCGGCCCTTCGCGGCCTCTTCGCGGAACTTCGCAGCCCTTCGCGGCCCCCCCTTCACGGCCCCTCCACCACTCTTAGCGGCCCCTCCGCGGATCTTCGCGGTGCCCCACCACTCATGCTGCCGTACCTGTTCCCTGACCTAGCCGCTTTTGCCACAGTCGCTGACCTCATTACGCACCTACGCACTAGTGACACCCGCTACCGCGCTGCGCTTCCTGCCGAGTTCTGCGCCAAGAACCCACCCCCTATGTACATCACTCTCTACTACCTCGTTACCCGGCTCCCTGACTCCCTTTGCTCGGTCAGGGACCACTTCCTCTCGCTTTGCCCCACCACGCTCACTGTTGACCTCCTCGAGGAGCGCCTCCTTGCAGCTGAAAAGAGTATAGTCGCTGTAGGAGCCTCTCGTGGTGACCCCCGTGCCCCTTTCTTTGAGGGGTGCTCTCCCGTCCCTCTTTTGCCCTCTGTTGCCTCTGCTGCTGCTGTCGACCTCGTTGGCACCGAGTCGGTCGGCACTGCGTCTGCCCCTAGTGGCAAGCGCCGCAACAGCAAGGGCAAGTGGGGCAAGGGGGGTGGAGGGGGCGGCGGGGGCGGCGGTAGTGGCGGTGGAGGAGGAGGAGGGGGTGGCGGTGGAGGTGGAGGTGGTGGCGGGACTGGGGGCTTAGGCGGCGGCGGTGGAGGTGGAGGCGGCGGAGGCAGCGGGAGTGGGGGTGGAGGTAGTGGCGGCGGCGGAGGAGGTGGGAGTAGCGGGGGTGGTGGTGGGCAGCGGGGAGGCCCTGGCGGTGGCCAACGCCAGCAGCAGCAGCGCTCCGGTGAGACCCCGTCCCCTCAGCAGCTTCGTGAGTGGTACTCTGGGCGTGGGAGGTCTGGGGGTGCTGGTCCCTGCACCTACGTTCTTCGCACCGGCGACCGACGTGGAGAGCCGTGCGGAGGCCCGCACACCACACCACGCTGCTTCGGTCGCCTGACTGACGCCTGGCGCACTCAGTTCCCTGGCTCCTCGGAGATCCCTCGCTGGGATATTCTGCTTAAGTCGGGTGTTGCTATCTTTGATCTTGACTATGATGCTACACTTGCTGCTATGTATGCTGTGTCTATTAGTGATGAGGGTGACTGTTACCTGTGTGTTCCGCCCGACCCGGGCATTGAGGCTGCTGCTCTAGGTGCTAGTGAGTCTGCTGCTCCAGGTGCTGGTGAGACTGCTGCTCTAGGTGCTAGTGAGTCTGCTGCTCCAGGTGCTGGTGAGGCTGCTCTCTCAGGTACCGCGTCGGCACAGGTCTTTCACACTTGACTCGGGTGCCTCCCGCTCCTTCTTTCGCGACTGCACCACCCTCTCGCCGCTCAGTCGGCCGGTGGCAGTCTCTTTGGCTGACCCCTCTGGGGGACCAGTTGTGGCCAGTTCCTCCACTGTCCTCCCGTGTCCTGCTGTTCCGTCCGGCTCGCTGTCTGGTCTGTACCTCCCCTCGTTCTCTACGAACTTGGTGGCGGGTGCTGATCTACAGGATGGGGGTGTTCACCAGTTCACCCCTGCCCACCAGCGTGTGACGCACTGCACGTGTGCTCGGACGGGTCGTCACCTGGCCACGTTCACCCGTAGGCCGGGGTCCAGCCTGTACACCCTCACCACTGAGTCTCCTCCTCGTCAGGTAGCTGCGTCGGGTCAGGTGTTTGCTGCAGCGTCCCGGTCTGGCCCTGAGTCTGCCCCCTGCACGTGTCGCCTCCTGGCCCACGAGACTCTTCTTTGGCACCACCGCCTTGGTCACCCCTCCCTGCCTCGTCTTCGAGGCATGGTCTCCCGTGTCCTCGCCTCTTGTCTTCCTGAGTCCCTCCCTCCCCTTCCTCCGGGGCCTGCCCCTACCTGCGTCCCCTGCGTCGAGGGTCGGCAGCGCGCCGCTCCTCACTCCTCCGAGTTTCCTCCGACAGAGGCCCCACTGCAGACTCTTCACATGGACGTGTGGGGCCCAGCCCACGTCCGTGGACAGGGTCACGAGCGTTACTTCCTGCTGGTCGTTGACGACTACTCGCGTTACACCACAGTCTTCCCCTTGCGCCGCAAGGGTGAGGCCACTGAGGTGTTGATCGACTGGATCCGCGCTGCTCGTCTCCAGCTCAGGAAGAGCTTCGGCTCGGACTTTCCTGTTGTGCGTCTGCACTCCGACAGAGGTGGTGAGTTTTCCTCTGACCTTCTGCGGGCCTTCTGTCGGGCGGAGGGCATCCGCAAGACGTTCACGCTTCCGGCCTCTCCACAGCAAAATGGGATTGCTGAGCGCCGCATTGGAATGGTCATGGATGTCGCTCGTACGTCCATGATCCATGCGGCTGCTCCCCACTTTCTGTGACCGTTCGCGATTCAGTACGTGGCGCATCAGATCAACCTCCAGCCCCGGGTCTCCATGCCGGAGACCACCCCCACTCTGCGGTGGACGGGGAAGGTTGGCGATGCGTCTGTGTTCCGTGTCTGGGGATCTCGAGCTTTCGTCCGCGACTTGTCTGCGGACAAGCTGTCCTCTCGTGCCGTTCCCTGCGCTTTCCTTGGCTTCCCCCCTGACGCGCCTGGTTGGCAGTTCTACCACCCCACCTCGCGCCGTGTTCTGTCCTCTCAGGACGTCACGTTTGACGAGTCGGTTCCCTACTACCGTCTATTCCCCTACCGCACTGCCCCCCTCCCCCCCCCGCCGCTCTTCCTCGCGCCAGGTCCTCCCCAGGTAGACCCCCTCCCCCCTCAGGGTCCTGCCCCCTCAGGTGTGTCCCAGGTAGACGCGGTCGAGCCTGTCGAGGTAGCTGTTGACTCTGGTGCTGCTGGGGGTGCTGAGCCTGAGCGTGCGGAGCCTGGGGGTGCGGAGCCTGGGGGTGCTGAGCCTGGGGGTGCTGAGCCTGGGGTTGCTGAGTTTGGGGGTGCTGAGACTGGAGGTCCTCCGAGTGTCCCGTTGCGGCGGGAGCCCCTCTCTCCACGGCAGCTTCGTGAGTGGTACGCTCGGCGCTGTAGCCGTGCTGCTGGAGCTGGGGGGCCTACTACTGGAGGTGCTGCTGGTGCTGGAGCTGCTGGGGCCGCTGGCCCTGGAGGTGCTCGTACTGGAGGTCCTGGAGCTGCTGCGGGAGCTGGAGGTGCTGGCGCTGCTGAAGCTGCTGGTGGTGCTGCGGGAGTTGTAGCTGGAGCTACTGGAGGTGCTGCTGGTGCTGGTGCTGCTGGAGGTGCTGCTGGTGCTGGACCTACTGGAGGTGCTGCTGGTGCTGGTGCTGCTGGAGGTGCTGCTGGTGCTGGAGCTACTGGAGGTGCTGCTGGTGCTGGTGGAGGTGCTGCTGGTGCTGGTGCTGCTGGAGGTGCTGCTGGAGCTGGAGCTGCTGGAGGTGCTGCTGGTGCTGGAGCTGCTGGGGCCGCTGGCCCTGGAGGTGCTCGTACTGGAGGTCCTGGAGCTGCTGCGGGAGCTGGAGGTGCTGGAGCTGCTGGAGTTGCTGGTGGTGCTGCGGGAGTTGTAGCTGGAGACCCTGGAGCTGAGGGTACAGGTGCTGTCTCTGCTGGTTCTGGAGGCGCTGCACGTCCGCGGCCGTACTTCGTTCCGCTCCTTCGGCAGGTTCTTGGTCTCCCGCCTGCTACTGGTCCTACTCCCTCTTTAGCCTGTCCTCTGCCTGTCCAGTCGCAGTCACTGTTACAGCCTGCCTCGCCACTCCCTGGTCCGTCTCCCTACACTGGTCCGACAGGAGGTCTTACGGAGCGTCGTGAGCCTGAGTCTCGTCCTGCGTCGCCTGAGTCTCGTTCTGCGTCGCCTGAGTCTCGTCGTGTGTCGCCTGTTCGTGCTGCTCGCACTAGTCGTCGTGTTCCGCGTCAGCGTCCTCCTGCTGTCCCAGGCACACACCAGATGGCGCTTCGTCCTTCCACTGCTCCGCAGCGTGTCCCTCTGCCGTCCTGCGTCCTCTCTTCCTGCGTCCTCTCTTCCTGACGTTGCTGACCCGCCGTCAGACCTTGCTCGTGCTGCCAGTCCTACTGTCACGCATCTTCTAGCTACTGCTGTCACTGACCCTTCCTTTGAGTCCTCTGCTGCGTCTGCTCTAGTTGCTGAGCTTGTTGACTTTACTGCCGCCTGTCGTCTAGACTATGCCGCCATCCTTGTTGCTGAGTCTGAGTCTGTCTGTCCTCCGTCCGTCGGGGGTGAGTGTGCTCTTGGCACGGACGTCCTTGAGGACAGACAGGAGGAGTTTGAGTGCTTTGCTGCTGCTTTACCTCATCTCGTGTCCATGCTGATTGCCCCTGAGGGAGACCCGGATGCACCAGACATCCCGACCCCGCGCTCTTACGCAGAGGCGATAGAGGGTCCCTACTCCTCTCAGTGGCAGACAGCCATGGACGCAGAGATGGCTTCCTGGAGGTCCACAGGCACCTACGTTGACGAGGTTCCCCCGCCTGGGGCGAACATCGTCAGTGGCATGTGGATCTTCAGGGTGAAGCGGCCGCCGGGTTCTCCGCCTGTCTTCAAGGCGCGTTACGTTGCACGAGGCTTCAGTCAGCGTGAGGGAGTTGACTTCTTCCAGACCTTCTCCCCTACCCCAAAGATGACCACTCTTCGGGTTCTGCTGCACGTCGCCGCTCAGCGTGACTACGAGCTCCACTCTCTTGACTTCAGCACTGCTTTCCTACAGGGCAGCCTGCACGAGGAGATCTGGCTGCGCCGCCCACCTGGCTTCACTGGGTCGTTTCCTCCTGGTACCCAGTGGAGCCTCCGGCGGCCAGTCTATGGTCTCCGCCAGGCACCCCGTGAGTGGCACGACACACTGAGGACTACTCTTGCTGCTGTTGGGTTTGCTCCTTCTACTGCTGACCCGTCGCTGTTTCTACGCACCGACACCACTCTGCCGCCGTTCTACGTTCTCGTGTACGTAGACGACCTGGTCTTTGCTACTGCTGACACTGAGGCACTCGCCCACGTGAAGTCGGAGCTGCAGAAGAGACACACGTGCACAGACCTGGGTGAGCTTGTCAACGGGAGTTGTGTTTGGCCCCGTCCTCGCTTGGGCGGAGCCGACCGTGGGAGCCACGAAATCGCAGTGGCCCGTGGCAGCCACGAAATCGCAGTGGCCCGTGGCAGCCACGAAATCGCAGTGGTCCGTGGCAGCCACAAAATCGCAGTGGCCCGTGGCAGCCACGAAATCGCAGTGGCCCGTGGGAGCCACGAAGTCGCAGTGGCCCGTGGGAGCCACGAAATCGCAGTGGCCCGTGGGAGCCACGAAATCGCAGTGGCCCGTGGGAGCCACGAAATCGCAGTGGAGGACCGCGGTGGCCGAGAAACCGCGGGAGGACCGCGAAATACCCGGTCAACCAGGATACCCGGGCGATGTGCGCGAAAGTCGCCGGGGATGTTGTCTGCGAGGACGACCTAGGGGGTGGTATCCCGAGGTCGACGTGGCTGGTGGGCGCCGTCACGGGTGAAGTGTCTGCGCTGGGCAAGTGACGGGGAGTTGGGCGCCAACCAGCTGCACGCACCTGCAAAGCTGGTGCACCGTTGTCCCGCGGATGCGACGCTGTGCAGCCGACATACTGCAGCGTTGGCGCACCGCGGACTTGCAACGTTGGCAGGCCGCGACTCTGCTCTGCTGGAGCGCGGTCGACCAAGTCGTGCTGGCACGCAGTCGACCAAGTCGTGCTGGCACGCGGTCGACCGTGCTGCGCTGGCAGTGGACCAGCAGCCTTGCTAGGTCTGATGTAGTCATTGTTGCCAATGTTGCTGAAATAATTTCTGAACTTTTGTTGTTATGTTTTCCTAGTGAAACTCTTGCCAATTTTCCCCATGAACTAGCAAGTAGTGTTAGCACTTGGAAACGACTAAGGAAGGAACGAACGCAGAGATCACACGAGCATCCGTGCCTAGCCCGTAGTCTAGCTCCCATTGCAGTAGTTATCTCCGCAGAGCTGACAAGCTATCTTGGCTTGCGGATCACCCGGGACAGAGCACAGCGCACCATTACCTTGACTCAGTCACACATGGTGCAGCAGGTCCTTCAGCGCTTCCACTTCACGTACTCCTCGCCTCAGTCCACTCCTCTGCCTACGCGCCACTCGCTCTCAGCTCTGCCTTCGGATGAGTCCATAGAGCCGAGGGGCCCGTATCCAGAGCTTGTGGGCTGCCTCATGTACCTGATGACCTGCACTCGACCTGACCTTGCATACCCTCTTAGCATCCTAGCACGCTATGTCGCTCCTGGCCGACACAGGAAGGAGCACATGGATGCCGCTAAGAGGGTGTTGCGCTACTTGTGCAGTACGTCGGGCATGGGGCTCGTGCTTGGAGGGCGAGGCGACGTTGTCCTCACTGGTCACGCAGACGCTTCTTGGGCTGACGACTTGGCTACGCAGCGGTCGTCACAGAGTTACACCTTCAGTCTTGGCTCCGGCTCTGTTTCGTGGCGGTCTACCCGCTCGTCTTCTGTTCTCGGCTCCAGTTGTGAGGCCGAGATCTACGCAGGGGCCATGGCTGCACAGGAGTTACGCTGGCTCACCTACCTGCTGACCGACCTGGGAGAGCCGCCTCGTTCTCCTCCAGTTCTGTACGTCGACAACAAGGCCATGCTGGCCTTGTGTCAGGAGCACAGACTGGAGCACAGAACGAAGCACATTGCTCTTCGCTACTTCCTCGCACGTGAGCTGCAGCAGCGTGGTCAGCTGCGCCTTGCTTACGTGGCCACTCAGGCCAACACTGCTGATATCTTTACCAAGGCGCTTTAGCCTTGTGATCATCAGCGGTTCTGTATTTTGCTAGGTCTTGTGCCTACCTGGCCTCACTTGCTTACCTCTTGACTTTGCTTGTACTGTGATCTATATATACCTGCACCTGCATGCTTACCTTTGCTAGGTTGGGATCACTGTCTTGCTTGTTCACCTTGTCTTATAATCCTGCATGTGAACTGGCCTTGTGGCCTTTGAACTTGTGCTCGGAATGTGTGGTGACTTGTGATCCACCCTGAGCTTGCTTTGCTTTGCTTGACTGGTCTTGTGACCCCTTGTTTTCCCCCACTTTGCCTATGGGGGTGTGTCAGACATATATGACTTAGTCTGTGTAGGCTATAGTGGGGTAGACACTAAGGGCTACAACATTCTAGGGTTTCATATTTGTACCCAACACTTTCCTAGTCCATTCATTCCTTGTTATTCTCACAGAGCCAGCGCATCAAGTGCGCGACGTTGTCGTCGACCGAGTCGGAGTACGTGACGACAACCGAGGCCGGCAAGGAGGGACGCCGACTTCGCTTCCTCCTTTCAGAGTTCCAGCTGCTGGACGCTGGGACGCCGACCGTCCTTCGGGTGGACATCAAGTCGGCCATTACGGTCACCGAGGGCTTGGGGCTGTAGGGTAACCTCAAGCACATGGAGTGGCGATATGCCTGGCTGTAGCACATGGTGAAGCGCAGGAAGTTCATGCTGAAGTACATCCCGACCACCGAGCAGCCAGCCGACTTCCTGACGAAGGCGCTGCACTATCCGGCCTTCAACCGGTGCTCCGTCGCAATCGGCCAAGTGCGCCTGGCCGACGTCGGCGACGGTGACGACGACGTGCAGCAGTAGGTGCCATGCCCTCTTGCATGGCTGGTGTGGTGATCGGCGTGCTGTACTGTGGGTGCACGCCGACGAGCTATTCTCTGAGTTGTGCTGCCGTGTGGGCTGGGGGCCCAAGCATGAACGCGGCAGGGGAGTGTCAACGGGAGTTGTGGTTGGCCTCGTCCTCGCTTGGGCGGAGCCGACTTCGTGGTCGGGTGTGCGGGAGGTGCAGCCGACTTGCAGCAGTGGGCGACGCCGACTTGGCGAGCTGGTCGACGGGCTAGGTTGACCTGCACGAGGGCCACTGCTAAAGCTGCCGACGAGGGGAGCCGGCAGCGGACTTCAACCTGGTGGTCGACAAGGAGAGATGTCGACCTGGGAGGGACGCCGACTTTGGTAGGCGCCGAGTTCGGGTGGTCGACCTGGCGAGGTTGACCTCAGAGGCGTCGACTTGGGGACAATGACCTGAGGCAACCAACTTGGTGTGGTCGGCTGACGGCTGGTCTGGTCGACCTGGAGCTGGTCGACCAGGGGTGTGGTCGACTTGGGGAGGTCGACCAGAGGCGGTCGTCGACCTGGGTGGTCGACGGGCAAGAAGAGGAGCACCTTGTCGATGTGGTTGCCCGGTCGACCAGGTTACCCGGGCGACGAGGCTCTGCAGAGGAGCGCGACAGTCGCCCATGTGTATTTGGCGAAGCCGACCTCGGTGGTGGTATCCCCAGGTCGACGTGGCTGATCAGGTGCAGTCTTCATCACGAGGACGACCTGGTGTCTGCGTTGTGCAAGTGACGAAGCACAGCACGCCAATCAACTGCGAGCACCTGCGAAGCGGGTGCGCTGCTGTCCTGTGGGTGCAACGCTGTGCAGCTGCCTTGCTGCAGCGTTGGCACGCCGTCGACTTGCAGCGTTGGCAGGCCGCGACTTTGCACTGTTGGAGCGCGGTCGACCCTGTCGTGCTGGCACGCGGTCGACCGTGCTGTGTTGGCAGTCGACCAGCATGCTTGCTAGCATCTGATGTAGTCTTGCTTGCCAACTTCATTCTTACCATTGTTGTAAACTTTTGCTAGTGAAACCCTTGCCAACTTTCCCTATGAATGCGCAAGTAGAATGAGCACAAGTGAACGATTAAGGAACGAACGCTACGATCACTCCTACCCCATGCCTACACCGTAGACTAGCTCCTGTTGTAGTAGTTATCTCCGCAGAGGTGACGGGGACGCGACGGGGAAGGAGACGGGGAGGCAACGGGAGGCGACGGGGATGCGAAGCGGAGGCGTCGGGGAGGGGACGGGAGGTGACGGGGCGGGTCCGTCAGCGGGTCCGTTGGCGTGTCCGTTGACGGGCTCATTAGCGCGGTTGCTGGCGGGTTCGACGGCTAATTTGTTGGCGGGTCCGTCGGCGGATTCGTTGGCGGGGCCGTCGACGGGCTCGCTGGCGGATCCGTCAGCGTGCTCGCCATGGGCCGCGCACGCCATGGGCAAGAACGCCATGAACTTCGGGCGGACGGTGCAGGCTAGGCTACGCGCGGGGGGGGGGGGGGACGTGAGCGCGACGGGTTGGTGGGCCCATAGTATTTGACAGGCTAGGGAATTACCATGTCACGAGAGCAACTTAGCTGGTAACCTGGTTTAACAAGGGCCTAGGCTTAGTAGCCTAGGCCAAGGTATCGAGCGTAGCTTGTGCCAAGGAGGAATGTCGAGAATGGGTGATGTTCACTATAGCACACAAGGTACATATAGCAAACTAACAAGGTGCACCACCAACAGCAAGGTAATATACCTACACTAAAGCTAAAGCTACAGGCAGTTATAAATACATATGAGATATACATGGCCCGCGGCCGCCCCGTCATTAACTAGGTGAGTGCCAGGTGGTCGGTCTGGATGGTGAACCGACAGCCGTAGAGATACGGTTGGCCCAAAGAACGGCCAAGCACTCTCTGTGCGTCAGGGCATAGTTGGTCTCGGGTCCTCGGGTGGCTCGACTAGCGTATGCCACCACGTGCTCCAGATTCTACTTGTCGCGTTGGGCGAGAATGGCGCCCAATGCTTCTACAGAGAAGTCGGTCTGGAGTAGGAAGGATTTGGTGAAATCGGGGTAGATGAGGATCGGCGTGTTGGTCAAGGCGGTCTTAAGTTTGTAAAACGCCTCATTGCAGTCGTCGGTCCACTCGAATGCCGCATCTTTCTTGAGCTGAGTGATGGGGGTGGCGATTTTGGAAAACCCCGGATGAATCGCATGTAATACAAAGCGAGGCCGAGGAATCCGCGGACCTGCTTCACCGTCTCTGGCTGCGACCAGTCATGAACGGCTCATATTTTCTCTGGGTCAGGTGCAACTCCGTCCCAGCTGATGATGTGTCCCAAGTACGGTGTTTTGTCAAAACCGAAGTTGCATTTGTTGATCTTGAGCAGGAGGGAGTGTTCCTGGATTCGGCGCATAGCGAGCTTGACATGGCCGAGGTGCTCCTCCCAGGTAGTACAAAAGAGTAGTAGTCGGAAGTAATCTCATCCTCAGAATTACTCCTCTTTATACTCGGTCCCACATGCGGCTTGGCAAACCGCATGTAACCTCCATGCATCCGGATTGCATTCGGTTGTCTACGGTTTGGCAACCGTACCCAACCTCCTGTTGTTCGGACTCCCTGTCGGTTGATCCTGCGTGCGCCCCTTCGGTTGATCTTTCGTGCGCCCCTTCGGTTGATCCTGCATGCACCTGGACCGGCGTTGATTCACATCCGCGTTGGTTCAATCGGCTTGGGCAACTGCAAGTAACCTCCGTTGACTCGGCACTCGAGAAGTTGACTCACTATTGTAAGTCACTCGTTATTACAGTTGTAACTCCCGCCGTCTATGCTTTCGGCGTCCCGTCGAAATCAATGGGGAACTCGCGGTGGATCCATTCGTCGTACATACCCTTGACCCACTTACCGTAGCTATTTGCTGGGCATCCCTGTGCGTCGAGTAGGACACCTCCTCTCTTGACATGATAGTCGAAAGGGACTTCGACGTGGCCTCTGCGCGCGGCTGGATTGAATCCAAATTTCTACTTCATCTCCTCAGGGGTGAGATCCCTGGGGTCGGGCTGCTCTTTCGGGGCGTTCTAGTAGGATGGCGAGCTGGGTCGGGTGATCTCCATGAGAATGAAGGTTGTCTTGGGAAGCGGCGAGCTGGGTATTCAAGAAGGAATTGACGGATGAGAAATGAAGAATGATTTCTCGGCCGAGCCTTCCCTTCTTGTAAGGCTCTACCTCTCTCTGAGGGTCCTGTCGGTTGGGATGAAGTCGCTCGAGGGTCATTCGGCGGTTGCGGTTTGGGCGGTTGGTGCATGGCGGTTCGATGCGGTTGGTCGCGCCTCGGGTTGGAGAATGAAACGCCGCGGGGTGAGGGGTGAAAGCCTGATCCTGACGATGCTTTGGGACCAGGATAGTTGGTCAGTGTTGACGGTTGCTTGGACGGTTTTTATGATGGGCCATGGGGTGATTCCCATACCCTATCTTCTCCTAGGGGTTGAGATGCGAGACCTGTGGTGAAATCCGGTCTCGTGGAATTCCCTTTGGTGATGGGCAGCCAGATCAGGGGTGAAATCCGACACTCTGGCGGCGTGGCGGTTGCGGATGGAGGATAGTGCGCCTCGGGAAGTTGAGGCTTGGTCGGTTGGTTGCGACTCGGGCTTAGATGGGATGGCTGTTCATCTTCGGGTGTCAGTCTGGACCTGAGTAGATGCGGTTGTTGGTGCATGAACGGTCTTGGGCGGTTGGTCTCTTCAGTCGATTCGCAACCCAGTTGTTGCAGTAACTTCCCCGGCGGTTGGTGTTGAATGCACGTCAGTTTGAGTGCATGTCATCCTAACGTCCTGCCGAGTGCTCATGACATTTGTGCTTGCATAATTTGCATGAGCATATGTCATTACGCATGGCTGTTGGATTTTACCATCTCTGTGTTTTTCTCCAATTCTACATGCTTGATCATGCAGGAGAAATCCAGAGCTTTCCAACGATACCAAGATCGCCTTATCCGACCAAGATCGCCCAAGTTACAAGATTTCCAAGTTTGGGGAATTCTATCTCATTTTGAGATATTTTCTACATTGGGCGATTATTGGGACATGACTATGAAAGAATCTTTGGTTGGGTGGTTAGGAATGCAACTTTGACTTTTGGATTGGGGTGGCTAGAAGTTTCTAGCATGGGTTGCAAATGTTGCAACACCTAGGCAAAATCCAACTAGATTGGATTTTGCATGTGACACCTCAAGGACCTCATGATGAGGGTTGCATCCTTGCTGCTATGAAGGTTCATACCATCCTTCCCTAGCTCTTGGAGAACCCCTTCCCTCTCATGGTTCTCTTGGAGTCCCCAACTCCAACTATCTTATGCCTTAATGCTTGTACGTCCTCCACGATTCTACTCATGTGGCTGCTGGATGTTTTCAGGTCGTTCTCACTCTATAGACCATCTTAACGACTGATTCAACTTGGAGATGATAGTTAAGCCTAAGGCACACAATCCTACAGAGCGGATTTGCGTTTAGTTGAGAAATGAATTCGTCGTAAGTTCTCAAAGTGACGGATCCTGAACAACAAGTGGTATCAAAGCGGGTAGTCGATTTTGAGACGACGAATCGTCATCAATTCTCAACCAATGTTGACGAGTGAGACCAATGCCTAGTAGTTCAGCTCGCGAACGTTTGATTGGTGGTCGAATCGCGTTCTAATTCTAAGTATCCAGTCCGCGACGTCGATTTTCGTAAAATCAAAATTTCTGGCAGAATTCTCTCCAAACCATTTCTCAAGTTTCCACCGTTCATAAGGCCTCAATATGACTGGTACGGACTCCGGAGGTGCTAATGACGAGATGGCTAGAGGTAGAGAGGCTGGAGAGCAAGGTGGAGTTGCGGGTGGTGAAGTGGAGACTCACCAACCAGCCAACCCTACGCTACCTACGTCTACTACACCATCTCCAACAACCGTGGATCATGTGAAGGCGTTCTCTATTGAGAAATTCATGGGGGAGGACTACGAGCATTGGAGCTTCCGCATGAGGCTGATGTACACCCAATACAAGCTTTTGGACTTGGTGGAAGGGAAGGAGAAGATGCCGGAAGCCGAGGAGCTGAAAGGAGTGTGGATGAAGCGATCGTTCGACGCGTACATGCTTATGGTGCAAGCGGTTGGCAGACGACAACTTGACCACATCAAGGACCTCTTGGGTGATCCAGAGTGTGGCCCAAATGCTTGGAGGAAGCTTCTCGATGTGCACTCACCGACACACTCTACCGGCATCGTGCTACTCGCGCGGCGGCTGCGCGACATCAAGTCCGTTGATGGAGAGCCGATGCAACCGGTGTTGGATGAGATGCGGGACATCTTCACGAAGCTCCAAGGCAGCGGTGTGGTGTACCCGGAGCTTGTGCAATGCGTGGAGATCGTGATACGGTTGCCGGAGTCGTGGTCTGCCCTTGCCATCAACCTCAACTCCCAACAGCCTCAATGGGGCGTGGATTACAACCGGGCGCGCATCCTTGAGGAGGACTTGCAGCGTCGGAGTGTGGAGCGCTCGGAGGAGGGGGCTGGCTATGGAGTTGGAGGTGGGAAGAGTGGTTTCAAGAAGAACTGGAAGGGCAAGAAAAAGGACAACCATACAGATGAGAGCGGCGTAAGCCAAGGGGAGGTGTGCTTCTAGTGCAAGAAGCGCGGACATCGTTGGCGGAATTGCTACCAACGACCTAAGGATTGGACCCCTCCTTCATCAAGCAACCAGCATGGTGGCAAGAGGAGTGGGGGAGTCATGGCAGCTAGTGGAGAGGAGAAGGATGAGGAGAAAGGCGGCAAATCTGAGGAGCGGAAAGCTGGGTTCTTCTACTTTGTGAATGAAGGCGCAACCGACCCCGCCATGGCTGCCAAGGTTCTCCTACACCCTCTCACCCATTGGGTGATTGACTCCGGGAGCTCGTGGCATATGACTCCACGCGCCGACCTACTTGATGAGATTCAGCCCGCACCTATCTCTACAGTCACATCCGCGATGGGCGCCAAGGCCCAGGTCATGGGCATGGGATGTGCCAAGTTCATGGGAGCGGATGGAGAGCTCGTGGGGCTGAAGAACGTGCTGTGCGTGCCGGACTTGTGCGCGAACCTGATTTCTACCGGCCGATTGGGAGATGCGGGTGTGAACACCGAGACGATTGGCTCGGAGCGCTATCGTGCCTACAACGATGAACGCCTCATTTGAGACGTGCTGGGGAAGGGGGATGTCCACAAGCGGATGTGGCAGATCCCGGTCCTCCGTTGGCGGAAATCGGGCAAGGCGGCAGCTGCGGCATCTATGGAGGAGAGCGTCACCGAGGAGGAGCAGCAAGGTGTGCAAGGAGAGGAGCCGATTGGAGGAAGTGCGGCCATGATACGTCGGCTACCTCGGGCCAAGCATCTTGGGAGACTTGGCATCGGCGACTCGCACACGTGGCTGTATCTACATTGGAGGTGTGCACAAGGAGAAGTGCGTGCATGGGCTGCAACTGCAAGGAGATGGCGCTCACTATGGCAGCTGCGAGGCGTGCATGCAAAACAAGTTTGCGCGGTTCCCATTTCCACGTGCGGAGGGATCAGCGAAGGTGCCATTGGAGGTGGTGCACATGGACCTGGTGGGTCCTATGAGGACGGGGGGGACTCGGGGAGTGCTGTACTTCCTCACCATGGTGGATGAATGGAGCAGATTCACATGGGCTCGTCCCTTGTCCAAGAAGAGCGACGCTGTAGTGGCGATCAAGGAGGATTGGTTGCCGATGGTGGAGCGGCAAGCGATGCGGTTGGTGAAGGTGCTAAGGAGCGACCGTGGTGGGGAGTTCTTTGGAGTGGAATTTACCAAGTTCCTCAAGAGAAATGGCATCCGACACCAGCTGACATGCCCTGGAACACCGCAGCAGAACGGCATTGCTGAGCGTGCCAACCGGACCATTGGCGAGGCGGCTAAGACTCTGTTGGGGGTTGCTGGGATGCCCTACAAGTTTTGGCCTTAAGCTGTTCGCCATGTCGTCACGGTCAAAAATAGGGTCTTGACGCATGTTGGCGACAAGCACTGGGTGCCGTACGAGCGTTGGCTTAGGAAGAAGCCATCCATTGACATGCTGCGGGTGTGGGGCTGCATGGGGCTTATGATGGTGCCTAAGGAGCAGAGGCAGAAGCTGGAAGTTGCTGCTGTGTGGGCTGTCCATCTTAGGATGGCTCCTGACTCGAAGGGGTGGCTGATGTGGGACCCCAAAAGCAAGAGGACGCTGGTCAGTCGTGACGTCAAGTTTGTGGAGGACGTCATGTACAAGGACTGGCAGCAGCAGCAGCAGGTGCAGCTTGGCTTGCGTCTGCAGGAGATTGAGCGGTCTGCAGTGGAGGAGGTTCAGCTGCACCTTAAGGACCTCCATGGGTCAGAGCTAACTAGTAACCACAGTGGCGGTGGAGAGCAGCAAGTTTCTGGTCCTGCTGCGGAGAAGGGGTTGGAGGATGAGTCGGCACGTGTGGACTCACCATCTCAGCCCGAGCCTGCTGCAACCGCCAAGATCACCAAGAGGAGTCTGCAGAGAGCCACATGGGCAGGAGACTGCAACCCGCGAGAAGAGACTGGCACCACTACCTTCAAGGCTGAAGTATAGCTGTTTGGGAGGACCCAAGCAAGGTGCCATGGCGGTTCAGGTGGATGAGGGAGATAATGAGGAGATGGCGTTCTGTTTCTTCACACCTCTGCCTGGAGAACCAGCCACATTGGAGGAGGCACTGAGTGGACCCCAGAAGGAGGAGTGGAAGACTGCCATGGATGCGGAGTTCAACATTCTTATTGAAAATGGGACTTGAGAGCTTGTTGAGTTACCCGAGGGGCGACGGCCGATCAGCAGCAAGTGGGTCTTCAAGGTGAAGAGTGGAGCTGATGATGCGTTGGAGAGGTTCAAGAGCCGCTTGGTCGCCAAGGGGTTTCAGCAGAAAGAGAAGGTCGACTTCGGGGAGAACTTCACTCCCGTTGCTAAGCCAGTGACACTAAGGACTTTGCTGGCTGGCGCAGCTGTGAAAGGATGGCACGTGAAGCAGATGTATCTCACCACTGCGTTCCTCAATGGAGTGCTGCTCGAGGATATCTACATGGCGCAGCCCGACGGCTACGAGGATGGGACCAGACGGGTGTGCAAGCTTAAGAAGGCTATCTATGGCCTTAAGCAAGCGCCCAGGTGCTGGTACGAGAAGCTGGAGGAGGTGCTGCTGGGTGGAGGCTTCAAGACATCCCAAGCGGATCACAGCTTGTTTCTGCTTGGAGAGGGGGAGCAGGTGCTCTTGCTGCTGGTGTATGTCGACGACATACTGCTGTTCTCACCTTCCATGGAGCAGATTGAGAGGACTCAGAAGATGCTGATGGACAACTTCAAGTGCAAGATGCTGGGGGGTGTCCACCACTACTTGGGGCTGCAGATTGAGGGGGATGTTGAGAGGTGGCTGAAGGTGCATCAGTCACACTACATCTCTGGTGTCATGGAGCGCTATGATGTAACTGGGGGTCGCACTGTGATGACACCGTTCCCTGCAGGCTTCAAACTGAAGAAGGCAGCTGAGGAGGATGATGTGCTTGAGGATGAGCAACAGAATGAGTACCAATCACTCATTGGGAGTGTGATGTATGCAGCTGTGCATACCCGACCTGATGCTTCATTCGGAGTGGGGTAGCTAGCCAGAGTTGTGCAGCGGCCCACTGAGGAGCAGTTGGAGGTGGCAAGGCGCTTGGTACGCTACCCCGTATTAACGGCATCTGCTGGTGTTCAGTTTTCAGCTGGCGGCCAGCTGAAATAGTTTGGAGCAGATGGGATCACGCCTGGAACCTTGCTGTCGTGCTTCACCGACGCTACATGGGCCTCGGAGGAGGAGGATCAGTCATCTGTTGGTGGCTTTGTCTGCATGGTCGGAGGTGGACCAGTGAGTTGGAGGTCCAAGAAGCAAAGTGAGATTACCCAGTCTTCGGGAGAGGCAGAGTACATGGCGATGTACCACGCCATCAAGGAGATTGTGCTCCTAAGGAAGCTGCTAGAGGGCATGGGAGCGGAACAAGAGGGACCTATTGGCATGGCCAATAATCCTATCCTGAATGGGCTGAACAAGCACATGAAGATTAAGTGGCACTGGGTGAGGCGGATGGTGAAGGAGGGGATTGTTGAGCTTCACAATGTGAAGGCTAGCAAGCAGGCGACATATTTTCTCACCAAGCGACTTCCCGAGAGTGCACATTGGAAGTGTGGCATGGCATTGCACTAGTGTGGGCAACGGTGTCATGAGTGTTTGCATGCTTGTGAGTATGTGTGCATGCAGTCCGTTAGTCTGAGGGGGAGTCTGTTGAATGCACGTCAGTTTGAGTGTATGTCATCCAAACGTCATGCCGAGTGCTCGTGCCATTTGTGCTTGCATAATTTGCATGAGCATATGTCATTACGCATGGCTGTTGGATTTTACCATCTCTGTGTTTTTCTCCAAGTTTACATGCTTGATCATGCAGGAGAAATCCAGAGCTTTCTAACGATACCAGGATCGCCTTATTCCGACCAAGATCGCCAAAATTACAAGATTTCCAAGTTTTGAAAATTCTATCTCATTTTGAGATATTATCTACATTTGGCGATTATTGAGACATGACTATATAGTGATATTTGGTTGGGTGGTTAGGAAGGCAACTTTGACTTTTGGATTGGGGTGGCTAGAAGCTAGCATGGGTTGCAAATGTTGCAACACCTAGGCAAAATCCAACTAGATTGGATTTTGCATGTGACACCTCAAAGAACTCATGATGAGGGTTGCATCCTTGCTGCTAGGAAGGTTCCTATTATCCTTCCCTAGCTCTTGGAGAACTCCTTCCATCTCATGGTTCTCTTGGAGTCCCCAACTCCAACTATCTTATGCCTTAATGATTGTACGTCCTCCACGATTCTACTCATGTGACTGCTGTACGTTTTCAGGTAGTTTTCACTCTATAGACCATCTAAACGACTGATTCAACTTGGAGATGGTAGTTAAGCCTAAGGCACACAATTCTACCAAGCGGATTTGCGTTTAGTTGAGAAATGAATTCGTCGTAAGTTCTCAAAGTGACGGATCATGAACAACAGTTGGTCGTGTCGGGGTCGCATGGATAATTTGGGCATTGACTTGCTCTCCCCCCCCGACCAAATGAGACAAATGCCTCGTGTCCTGGTGGCTCGGTTCCGTCACCCGAGTCGACACGCTGCTTGTCAGCATCTGATACCATCTTAGCCAAATGCCTCGTATTGACCGGTCGCGGCTCCAAGATAGACGGTTGGACTTGGAGAAGGGCAATCGGTCATCTGTTCCGAACTGAGAATTCTCTATTTTTCTGTGAGTTTTTTTTTTTTTTTTTTTGAGAAGCGGGTTTCATCGCCCGTCAAATGTTTATTTATTTATATATATATAAAAATATATACATATATATTTTAGGGGAGCGGGTTTCATCACCCGTCAGCGGCTGTTGGTTGTCCCCACAAGTAGATCTGACTGCCTACTGGCAGTGGTGATGCATGGTCGGGCAAAAGGACGATGAAGCGACGCCCGACCCGCCCCCCCGCCCCCCGCGCATGGCCCGCGGCCGCCCCGCCCCCCCCCCCCCCCCCCCGCCCCCCGCGCATGGCCCGCGGCCGCCCCGCCCCCCCCCCCCCCCCCCCCCCCCCCCCCGCCCCCAGCGCATGGCCCGCGGCCGCCCCGCCCCCCCCGCCCCCCGCGCATGGCCCGCGGCCGCCCCGCCCCCCCCCCCCCCGCCCCCCGCGCATGGCCTGCCGCCGCCCCGCCCCCCGCGCATGGCCCGCCGCCGCCCCGCCCCCCCCCCCCCCCGCCCCCCGCGCATGGCCCGCGGCCGCCCCGCCCCCCCCCCCCCGCCACCCGCGCATGGCCCACGGCCGCTCCGCCCCCCCCCCGCCCCTTGCGCATGGCCCGCCGCCCCCCCCGCCCCCCGCGCATGGCCCGCCGCCCCCCCCCCCCCGCCCCCCGCGCATGGCCCGCGGCCGCCCCGCCCCCCCCCCCCAGCCCCCTGCGCATGGCCCGCCGCCCCCCCCGCCCCCCCCCCCCCCGCCCCCCGCGCATGGCCCGCCGCCCCCCCCCTCCCCTCCCCGCCCCCCGCGCATGGCCCGCCGCCCCCCCGCCCCCTGCGCATGGCCCGCCCCCCCCGCCCCCCCGCCCCCTGCGCATGGCCCGCCCCCCCCGCCCCCCGCGCATGGCCCGCCGCCGCCCCGCCCCCCCCCTCGCCCCCCCCCCCCCCCCCCCGCCCCCCGCGCATGGCCCGCAGCCGCCCCGCCCCCCCTCCCCCCCCCGCCCCCCGCGCATGGCCCGCGGCCGCCCCGCCCCCCCCCCCCCTCCCGCCCCCCGCGCATGGCCCGCGGCCGCCCCGCCCCCCGCGCATGGCCCGCGAAACCCCCCCCCCCCCCCCCGCGGGACCTTCGTTCGTCCCCCGCGGGCCCTTCCCGTCGACCCTAACCCTAGCTCCCGTCGCCCGTCGCCCGTCGCCA
Source organism: Closterium sp. Naga37s-1 (assembly GCA_947471745.1). NCBI lineage: Eukaryota > Viridiplantae > Streptophyta > Zygnematophyceae > Desmidiales > Closteriaceae > Closterium > Closterium sp. Naga37s-1. The sequence goes on from CANJKZ010000008.1 coordinate 1,249,607, forward strand.
GTCACCCGTCTCCCGTCGCTCGTAGTTCCTGCCCGCGCGCTCCCTGTAGAGCCAGCAAGCACGCAGCCGCGCGCACGCAACTGCGCGCACGCTACTTCGCGCACACAGGCCGCGCACGCGGCCGCGCGCGTGCAGCCGCGCACGCACACTCACTCAGCCGTGCCCACGCGACCGCACACGCGTAGCCGCGCACACCCAGTCACGCGCGCCCCTTTCCTAGGCCGCCCGCGTCCCTTATCTTGGCCGCCCGCGCCCTGCATGATTTATTAAGATTTATTAATTTATTCCTTAAAACAAAAAAAAACAAAAACAAAAACAACACCAGCCACTGCAATGAAGCTCCAGCATGCCTCAGCACCCGCGTTTAGCGCATCAGAAACAGCTTAGGCTACCTTCAGTCGCGACAGCACTAGCTTAGGCCGTCCTACCACTCGTACTGCTGCCTCGACTGGCCCCTACCCCCCTCCGTACTAGCGTGCCATGTTGATGTGGCGACAGCGGCAGTAGCAGCAGTGGCCGCAGCACCGGTAGCCGCAGCAGCAGCAGTGGTCGCGACAGCAGTGGGCGCAACAGCAGTGGCCGCAGCGGTAGCCGCGGCCGCGGCAGCAGCCGTGGCCGCAGCACCTGTGGCCGCAGCAGCAGCAGCAGCAGCGCCAGCGGCAGCCTCCACCACGGGGCCCTGTCAGACCCAGCCAGTCGGTTTTCTTCTAGCACAACCCGCTCGACACCCTTGGCCTAGGCTTCTAAGCTGAGGCCTCACCGTATTCAACCCTCTGTAGTCCCCGCACATCCTGCGTGACAGCACAGCCTCATCCAGATTGTTCTTGTCGCCACCATTGTTGCTGTAGTGTAGTCTGACATTCAACATATACTTTATCTGTGTTGTTTAGTCTACTCTAGGTGTTACCTCCACGACTTGGGTGCCACCCCTCGCTAGGAGCCATGGCTCGAGGACGATAGGCAAGTTGGCCTTTCGTCGCAAGGGAAACACCGTGGTGTAGCGCGAGAAGTCATCCACCACAATCAGGAAGAAGCACTCCTGACGTGGGCCAAGGACCGGGGACGGGACCCAGACGTCCAAGTGCAGGGTCTGTAAGGGAGTCGTGGTGGGGGGGAACGAAGAGGAGTGAGGGGCAGTGCGCTGCCGCCCCTCGACGCAAGGGGTGCACGGCGGAGCAGGCGAGCGTGGAAGCGGAGGGAGTGACTCTGGGAGACCTGAGACCAGACGGTGACGCACCATCCTACTGAGACGCGGGAAGGACAGGTGACCTAGACGGTGGTGCCAGAGGACCGATGGGTGGGTGAGTGACCGACAGTCGCACGACACAGCAGCTACCTGACCTGACCTGACCTGACCCAGTGCGGTGAGTGTAGCGGGTACGGGTGGGGAAGTAGGTTACGGGTTGGGCGGAGCTTACAGGTGAGGCTGCGGCTAGCTGGTGTGGCGGGCTTCAGCTCGTGGGGCGGCGGGTTTTTGGTCGTGGGGCGGCGGGTTTCAGGTGGGGTGGTGGGTGTCAGCTCGTGGGGCGGCAGGTTTCAGGTGGGGCGGCGGGTTTCAGCTCGTGGGGCAGCAGAGAACGAGTGGGGCAGCTGAGAACGGGTGGGGCAGCGGGTAACGGGTGGGGAAACGGGTGGGGCACCTTGTGGGGCGGTGGCTTTCAGGTGGGACGGCGGGTTTAGCTCGTGGGGTGGCGGATTTCAGGTGGGGCAGCGGGGAAAGGGTGGGGCAGCGGGTGGGGCAGCGGGTTACGTGTGGGGCAGCGCTTACAGGTGAGGCGTGTGGGGATGTTCCAGGGTGGGGCGGCGGGTACAACTGGGGCAGCAGGTACAGGGTGGGGGGGCGGATACAGCGTGAGGCGGCGGGTATAGGGTGGGGCGGCGGGTACAGTGTAAGGCGGTGGGTACATGGTGGGGCGGCGGGTACAGGGTGGGGTGGCGGGTACAGCGTGAGGCGGCGGGTACAGGGTGGGGCGGTGGGTAGCGCGTGGGGCGGCGGGTACAGGGTCGGGTGGCGGCCTTGACAGCGCGTGGGGCGGCGGGATACGGGTGGGGCAGCGGGATACGGGTAGATGCGCGTGCGTCTGTGCGTGCGCGAGCAACCGCGCGTGCAGCTGCACGTGCGCCTACTGCTGTGCGTGCGGCTGTACGCGTACGTGCGGCCGCGCGTGCGGGTGTGCGTGCGTGTGCGACTGCGTGTATGCGTGCGGCTGCGCTCTTGCGAGCTGGCGGGTGAAACTGGCGGCTAGCGGGCTGACGGGTGAAACGGGGGGCTAGTGGGCTGACGGGTAACGGGCGGGGCTAGCGGGCTGATGGGTGACAGGCGCGGCTAGCGGGCTGACGGGTGACGGGATACGGGTGCGCGAGCAACCGCGCGTGCAGCTGCGCGTGCGCCTACTGCTGTACGTGCGGCTGTACGCGTACGTGCGGCCGCGCGTGCGGGTGTGCGTGCGCATGCGACTGCGGCTGTGCGTGTGGTTATGGCTGCGCACGCAGCGTATGCGTGTGCGTGCGGCTGCGTGTGCACGTGCGGCTGTGCGCTTGCGAGCTGGCGGGTGAAACGGGGGGCTAGCAGGCTGACGGGTGAAACGAGGGGCTAGCGGGCTGACTGGTGAAACGGGGGGCTAGCGGGCTGACGGGTGACGGGCGGGGCTAGCGGGCTGACGGGTCACGGGCGGGGCCAGCGGGCTGACGGGTGACGGGCGGGGCTAGCGGGCTGACGGGCGACGGGCGGGGCTAGCGGGCTGGCGGGATCGACGGGTAGGGCGCTACGGGTGACTAGGCGCTACGCGTGACGAGGCGCTATGGATTATGAGGCGCTATGGGCTAGGTCGGGGTACGGGGCGGTGGGCCCATAGGATCTTATCGCTCTATACCATGTCAACATCACAACTGCTGAATGAATTGACTCAACAATGGCATACACGGGTTGATATAGCAAACCCAAGCCAACCCTAGCCAACCCTAAACACAAATGTACACCACCTAGACTAGCAAACACAAACTATAACAATTATAGTTTGACAGAATGGGGTCACTGAGCGATGCATCGGCCTGGTCATGGAGGTTGCCCGGACCTCCATGTGCCATGCCGGTGCCCCCCAGTTCCTTTGGCCTAAGGCAGTCCGCTACGCCGCGCACCAGCTGAACCTGTGGCCCAGTGACGCACGGCTACGGGTGATGCTGGTCTACTTTTGGACAGGTTCTCGGGGTGTAGTAGCTGAATACCGCATCTTGGGTTCTATGGCTCACATTCGAGCCCCCGGCGCGAACAAGTTGTCTGCGCGCACTCGTGCCTGCGTCTTTATTGGACGCCTCCGGCTGGGCGTTCTACGACCCGATCACCCGCCAGTTCTTCAGTTCTCAGGACATCACTTTCGACGAGTCGGTCTGTTACTACAGGAGTCGCTTCCACCGAGGTTCTGAGTCATTTTCCCCCCCGCTGTTCCTCACCCCTGAGCCCCCCCCAGTCGCCCCGGTAGCCCCCTCCCCCCCTCGCGTCCAGCCCTGTCAGGTGTGTCGCACATCACTCCGCAGTCGTCTCCCCCGCAACGTCCAGGGGAGGTGCAGCTGCAGAGGGTGAGGGTATTGGGGCTGCTGAAGCTGGTGGTGCCGGCTCTGGGGGTGCAAGGGGTGTGGGCGTGGAGGCCACTCCTGTGGAGGACACGGCAGCCTCGAGTCGGCGGCCTCGCCCCGCCTCACCCCCTAGCTTCCTGTCCGTCCCGCAGTTCCCTCCTCGTTCGCCTCTGCGGCCGGTTGCTGCGGAGCCTGGGGGTGTTCTTGTGGGAGGTACTGGAGGCACTGTGGGTGTCGTTGGTGGGGGTTCTGGTTCTAGGGGTGCTGGAGCCGGAGGCGGAGCAGCAGCGACTGCGTGACCTGCCCGACCCAGCACCTGCACGCTTGGTTCGTGGTCCCCTACCGTCCCCTCCTGTTCCCCCCGTCCAGTCCCTTTCCTCATCCCAGTGGACTCGTCGTTCTACCCTCAGTCGTGCTGTGTCTCCAGAGCCTCGTCGGTCTCGTTACCGTGCCGACGGCCCGTTTCACCTTGTTCTCCGCTCTCGTGTTCCACCTCCTCCAGTCCTTCCACAGCCTCCTGAGTCGTCCTTCACTGTGCTTCACGACCCGTTGTCCAACTACCTCCATGCCTCCCGTCCTGTTGTCTCCTGTGTTTTGTCCGCGTTGGTCACTCACCCGATTGCACCCCTGTCGTCTGTCTCAGCACTTGTTACCGCTGTCGCTGGCTTTGCCTCATCCCACCGCCTTGACTACGCCGCTCACTTGGTGAGTGGCCCTGCTCGTTCTCCGTCCTCTGGGGGTGCTCCTGTCTTTCCCCTGGAGGTCCTAGAGGACATGCAGTTTGAGCTTGGTTTCCTTGCGGCCGCTGTTCCTCATCTCTGCGCCATGCTGATTGCCCCTGAGGGGGATCCAGACTCTCTTGACATCCCGATCTCTCGCACTCACACTGAGGCGGTCTCGGGACCTTGGGCCTCGTACTGGATAGCAGCTGAGGAGGCAGAGATGGCGTCTTATAGGTCCACAGGCACTTACGTCGACGCAGTCCCACCACCTGGGATGAACGTCGTCAGTGGCCGATGGCTCTACAAGGTGAAGCGGCCGCCTGGATCACCACCAGTGTTCAAGGCGCGCTATGTGGCGAGAGGTTTAAGTCAGCACGAGGGGGTAGACTTCTTCCAGACCTTCGCTCCCACCCCGAAGATGACCACTCTTCGGGTGTTACTGCACATTGCACCTCAGCGCGACTACGAGTTGCACTCCTTGGACTTCTCCACAGCGCTTCTTCAGGGGAGCCTGCACGAGCAGATCTGGCTGCGTCGCCCGCCTGGCTTCACTGGCTCTTTCCTACCTGGGACCCAGTGGCAGCTGTGTCGACCAGTCTACGGCCTGCGTCAGGCTCCACATGAGTGGCACGACACACTTCGCTCGACCCTTGCAGCGCTTGACTTCTTTCCGTCGTCGGCCGACCTGTCACTGTTCGTCCGCCGTGGCTCGACCCCGTTCTTTGTTCTTGTTTACATTGACAAGCTGGTCTTCGCCACTCCCGACCGACACGCACTGGCCTCCGTGAAGGAGGAACTGCAGAGGAGACACACTTGCACTGACCTTGGTGAGCTGCAGCACTACCTTGGCCTGCAGATCACTAGGGACAGGGCAGCTCGCACCATTACGCTGACGCAGTCGCATATGGTCGAGCAGATCCTCACGCGGTTCCGCTTCCCGTTCTCCAAGGTACAGCTCACCCCTGTTGCTATGGATCATGGACTCACGGCTCTACCTTCGGACGAGTCATTTGAGTCCAGTGGTCCATATCCTGAGCTGGTGGGTTGTCTCATGTACCTGATGACCTGTACTCGCCCAGACCTAGCTTACCCTCCTAGCGTCCTTGCGCACTTTGTTGCGCCTGGGAGACACCGACCGTCCCACTGGTACGCTGCTAAGAGGGTGGCAAAGTATGTGGCGAGTACATCAGGCATGGGACTTGTCCTTGGAGGGAAGCAGCCAGTTACACTCACAGGTTACTCGGACTCGTCGTGGGCCGACGACGCGGAGACGCGTCGGTCTACACAGGGGTACTCCTTTAGCCTCGGGACAGGTGCTGTTTCGTGGCGGTCGACTCGGGCGTCGTCCGTCGCCGGTTCCAGCTGTGAGGCAGAGGTGTACGCTGCGGCCATGGCCGCTCAGGAGCTTCGCTGGCTGTCCTTCCTTCTCACCGACCTTGGTGAGCGGCCTCGCTCTCCCCCAGTCTTGTTCGCCGACAACAGGTCTGCTGTCCTGTTATGTGAGGAGCCCCGACTGGTTGGGAAGGCGAAGCACATCCATCTTCGTTTCTTTCTTTTGCGTGAGTTGCAGCAGCGTGGCCAGGCACTCGTTCGACGTGTGGTCTCTGAGGCCAACACGGCAGATATCTTCACCAAGGCGTTGCCGCCATGTGACCACCAGCGTTTCTGCACCCAGCTTGGCCTTGTGCCTGCCCTTTCTCACTTGCTTACTTAGAGATGCCTTGTCCTGCCTGTCTTGTACTCGTGCATCTCCTTATATTTGCTATATACCAGCATGTGGACTGGCCTTGTGGCCTCTTGCTTGCCCTCGGAGTGTGTGGTGACTTTGAGCTCCACCCTGAGATTCCTTGCTTGTTCTTGCTGACTGGTCATATGGCCCTTGCTTGCTCTCAGACTATGTGTGTCCTTGAGACCCACCCTGAGATTTGTATTGCTTTCCACAGGATTATGGTACCGTCACCTAGACTATGGGGGTGTGTCAACATATATTTTATATGTGTTGTTTAGGTTTGTCTAGGTGTTGCATTTCTATTTCCTTGCATGATTAGGGTTTGCTATATCTAGGTTGTACTTCTCATTTCTATCATTCATTTTTAGAGTTTCATATCGTAACAGCAAGGTGGTCGACCGGGACAGCGTGGGCAGTCTGGCGGCAGTGGAAGCGGTGGTGGGAGGCCGGCTAAGGACGCCGACAAGAAGAAGTCGGCTCAGGATGGCGGTCGAGGAGGAGGAAGTCGACGTCGGGAGTGCTGGTTGTGCCACAGCCCCGACCACCTTTCCTTTGAGTGCCCCGATCGCAGTGACTCCGACGACGACGACACCAAGGGAGGTCGGGGGAGGTCGGCCGGGCGTCGTCCTCGTCGGGAGAGCAAGCCGCGCAAGGAGAAGCAGTCGACCAAGTCGTCGACCTCGGTGAAGGACGCCGACTCCTCTGGCGGCAAAGGGCGAGGCGACCAGGAGGCGTCGTGCTCGCTGGTCGGCGTCGTCGAGCCGACCTTCTCGTTGGCGCCGGAGGCTGGCGAGGACTTCCAGGCGATGGCGGCAGCTGTGCAGGCGAACCCGGCGGTGGTCTTGCTCGACAGCGGCTGCTCGCACCACCTGATGGGGACGAATGAGGTCTTCGTCGACCTGCAGCCAAGCGGCGACGTCAAGCATGTGCGCGGCTTCAACGGGGCGCTGCAGGACGTCCAGGGCCGGCACTGTCGCCTTGCAAGGGGAGTCCGGGAAGAAGGTGCTCATCCCCGACGTGCTCTACGTCCCGGGCGTGCAGGCGAACCTGCTCTCGGCCGGTCAGCTGAAGGAGAACGGCGTGAAGCTGCAGGAGGACGGCGACGGGATGCTGCTCGTCTCGGCGGAAGGGGACGTCCTTGGTCAGGCGTCCTACACTGGCCGGGTCCTCTGCACCGACCTGCGTCCTTGCTCGGTGAAGTCGACGACGTCCACGACGGAGGTGGTGGCCCTGCGAGCGATAGCCTCGGCGACGAAGTCGACGCCGACCAGGTGGCACGCAAGGCTTGCGCATGTCGCCGTGGACACCATCATGATCTCGGCAAAGCACGAGGTCGCCACCGGCCTGGACATCAAGCCGTCGGCCGGCACCGACTCTCCGTGTGTCTCCTGCGTCGGCGGGAAGCTGGCATGACACACCTTCCCCGACCAAGGCTCGGACGCGGAGGATGTCCTGGCTGTCGTGCACATCGACCTGTGCGGGCCGTTCCGGGTGGCTGCCAAGGATGGAAGCCAGTACTTCTTGCTGATGAAGGACCGCAAGACCCGCTACGTGTGGGTGAGGCCGGTCGCCAAGAAGTCCGACGTGCTGCGGGAGTTCGAGCAGTGGCTGGCGGTGGTTGAGAGGCAGTTGAAGAAGTCGGTGCGGATGCTGCGATCAGATCGGGGAGGGGAGTTCCTCGGGAAGGCGTTCACCGACTTCGTGGACGGCAAGGGGATCGTCCATGACCTGACCTGCCCGTACACCCCGCAGCAGAACGGCATGGCGGAGCGGGGGATGAGGACGGTGGTGGAGTCAGTGCGGACAATGCTGCTGCACATGGGCGTGCAGCACCACTGGTGGCACCTCCCTCTGCGGCAAGCCGTCTGGGTCCGCAACTGCCTTGAGCGGTCGGCGCTGCCGCCGGGGACGACGCCGTACCAGCTGCTCACCGGGAAGAAGCCCGACTTGTCGTCGGCGCGCGTATGGGGCTGCATGGTGCAGTTCCTCGTCCCCGAGCAGCAGCATGGTGAGAAGCTGAAGCCGAAGGCCGAGTTGGGCCTCCACATTGGCGTGTCGGAGGAGAGCAAGGGCTGGGAGCTCCTCGACCTCACCAACAACAGGGTGGTCACCACGTCGGACGTGGTGTTCTACGAAACCATGTCGCTGGAGGTGTGGAAGTCGGAGCACGGGCCGGCGTCGGGGCGGACGAAGGTCAACCCGCCGACGGACACCTCGACGGCGACGCTGCCTCTGCTCGCCGAGGTCGGTGAGCTTGCTGATGAGGATGCCGCGGACGCCCTCCCTCCTTCCCCTTCCCCTGCCCCTCCTGCACCTCCCCTTGTGGCCGACCTGCGTGGGCTGACTCTGGTGTTGGCCAACGGCGATGAGGGGAGAAGTAGGGCGTCGCCTGTGGCGCCGGCCAAGAGCATCGCCGGTGGCCGACGTGACGTCTAGCAAGTCGGCGTGGGAGTGAAGTCGACGCCGACAGGGGAGGAGCAGTTCGAAGAGGTGCAGCCGAATTTGGTGGAGCCGGCGAAGGAGGCATCAGCAGGGAAGCTGCCGACAGGGGAGCAGCCCGCAGTGAAGCCGACCACGGAGCAGTCGGCGACCAGGCCGTCGGCAGGGGAGCCGACCGCAGGGAAGAAGTCGGCATGGAAGCCGACTGTGGTGCAGCAGGACGCTGAGGGCAGCGACGCCGGTGACGATGGAGGGGACGCCGAGGAGTCCACCGACAGCGATGTGGTGGAGGTCCAGCCTGGACTACGGCGTACAGGCCGACTTTGGAGGCCGCCCGACTTCTTTGTACCAGCCGCCTTCACCACGGTGTACGACGAGGTCGACGACGACCTGCTGTACGATGACGTCGAGGATGATGAGGACCTGCCAGAGCTCGACCCCGACATGCACGCCGACCCCGAGCACCGCTGGGACATCTCCACGATGACGGTGAAGGAGGCGTTGGTGAGCTGGAAGGGCAAGGCGGTGAAGGCCGCCATGGAGGAGGAGATCCGCAGCCTCATCGGCATGGCACTTGGGAGCTGGTCGAACGCCCACCCGGGGTTAACATCATGAAGAACCGGTGGGTGCTGACGACGAAGTACCATATCGACGACACCGTCGAGCGCGAGAAGGCTAGGCTGGTCGTGAAGGGCTTCACGCAGGTGTATGGCGCCGACTACGATGAGACGTACGCGCCGGTGAGCAGCTACGTCACGCTGAGGATTTTCCTCGACATCGTCGCCGTCCTCGATCTCAACCTAATGCAGCTCGACATGAAGAACGCCTTCCTACAGAGCAAGCTAGACCGGGTGCTGTACATGTACCAGCCGGACTACTTCAACGACGGGACCGGCCGGGTGTGCAAGCTGCTGAAGAGCCTCTACGGGCTGAAGCAGTCGCCGCTGCTGTGGTACAGGGCTCTCGATGGTGTGCTGCTGGGCGCTGGCTGGAAGAAGAGCTTGGTCGACACGGCGCTCTACTTCAAGGTCGGCGGGGATGGCGTGGCATGCTGGGTGCTGGTCTATGTCGACGACCTGCCCGCCGCCAGCAGCAGTGCAGCGATGCTAAAGGAGCTGAAGGAGCTGCTGGAGGCCGCCTTCGAGCTGCGGGAGATCTCGCCGGTGCAGAAGTACCTCGGGCTGGAGATCGTGCGCGACAGGCCGGCAAGGAAGTTGTGGCTCCACCAGCAGTGCTACGCCAATAAGCTGCGTAGGCAGTTCCTCGACGAGGAGCAGACCGGGCGCACCCTGAAGACACCGGTCTCCATTGACGCCTACGCCGAGTTGACGTTCGATGAGGAGGAGGCACAGGAGCGTCAGGAGGAGGAGTACCAGCAGAAGGTCAGCTCGCTGCAGTTCGCGGCGACGACGACGAGGCCGGACATCGCCTTGGCCTGCAGTAAGCTGGGCAGTGGCCTCACGGTGAGGAGCGACCAGCACTGGCGCGAGGTCGACCGCAGCCTCGCCTACCTCGCCAACACGCGTGACACCGCCCTGGAGTACGGCGGTGGACCAGAGTCGCTGAAGCTGGTCGGCTACGTGGACGCCGACGACGCCGGCGACAAACAAAACCGGACGAGCACGGGCGGCTACGTGTTCGTCTACGGTGGGGCCGCAGTCTCCTGGTCGAGCCAGCGCATCAAGTGTGCGACGCTATCGTCGACCGAGTCGGAGTACGTGGCGGCAACCGAAGCCGGCAAGGAGGGACGTCGCCTTCGCTTCCTTCTTGCAGAGTTCCGGCTGCTGGACGCCGGGACGCCGACTGTCCTTCGAGTGGACAACATGTCGGCAATCACGGTCGCTGAGGGCATGGGGTTGACGGGCAAACTCAAGCACATGGAGCGGCGACAGGCCTGGCTGCAGCACATGGTGAAGCGCGGGAAGTTCACGCTGAAGTACATCCCGACCACCGAGAAGCCGGCCGACTTCCTGACGAAGGCGCTGCAATCGGCCAGGTGCGACTGGCCGACATGGACGTGGACGGCGATGACGACGTGCAGCAGTAGGTGCCATGCCCTTATGCATGGCTGGTGCGGTGACCTGCGTGCAGTGTGTTGTGTGCACGCCGATGGGCTATTCTCAGAGTGGTGCTGCCGTGTGGGCTGGCCCAAGCGTGAACGCGGCAGGGGAGTCTCAACGGGATTTGTGTTGGCCCCGTCCTCGCTTGGGCGGAGCCAACCTCGTAGTCGGGTGTGCGGGAGGTGCAGCCGACTTGCAGCAGTGGGCAAGCTGGTCGACGGGGCTGGTCGACCTGCACGGGGGCCACTGCAAGGGCGCCGACCTTGGGAGGGCGCCGACTTCGGGTGGTCGACTTGGCGAGGTCGACATCGGAGGCGTCGAGTTGGTACGCTGGCCCGGGGAAGCCGACTGGGTGTGGTCGGCTGACAGGTGTGCTGGTCGACCTGGGGTTGGTCGACCAGGAGTGTGGTCGACTTGGGGCTGGCCGACCAGGTGCGCGGTCGACTTGGTGTAGTCGACTGGGTGGTCGACGGGCACAAGGAGGAGCTGGTCGACGAGGAGGTTGCCCGGTCGACCAGGTTATCCGGGCGACGGGGTTCTGCGGAGAACTGCGACGGTCTCCCAGGTGTTCGTGGCGAGGCTGACCTCGGTGTGGTATCCCGAGGTCGACGTGGCTGATCAGATGCAGTCGTCAGCACGAGGTCGATTTGGTGTGTGCACTGTGCAGGTGACAAGCATGGCACGCCAATCATCTGCGAGCACCTGCGAAGCAGGTGCGCTGCTGTCCTGCGGGAGCAACGTTGGCACGCCGTCGACCTGCCGTGTTGGCGGGCCGCGACAGTGCACTGCTGGAGCGCGATCGACCAAGTCGTGCTGGAACGCGGTCGACCGTGCTGCGCTGGCAGTCGACCGACTTGTATGCTAGCTCTGATGTAGTCATTGTTGCCTTGCCATTCTGCATCATTGTTGTCAATTTTCCTTAGTGAAACTCTTGCCAATTCTCCCCGTGAACTAGCAAGCAGCGAGCACACAAGGAAAACGACTAAGGAATGCAGAGATCACTCTAGCCCTGTGCCTAGCCCGTAGTCTAGCTCCCGTTGAATTAGTTATCTCCGCAGTACACTCGTGATGATCTAAAGCAGATGCGTAGGAAGCAATGCAATCAATACTGGACAAAACTACGTGCTCACATGAAGAAAAGTGGCGCCAAGTGGACACGCAACAGCACTGCCATGCAACACGCATGGAAACGCTTTGAGGCCGAGTATCGCAAGACTCTCCGCCATGACGGCACGTCGGGGAACAAGCCTAAGAAGAAGAAAACCCTGGTTCGAATACGTATAACTCATCAAGAGGCTCCCAGCCAACAGCAAGCACCACGTGGTGGATGGTGGGGGAGCAGGGGAGACACACGCCGACTCGGGTGCACCAATCTGCAATGACGTAGAAATGGGTGAGGCCGGAATGGTCACGCCCCGGATCCGGCCACGTGCTAGGCAAATGCGTCAGGCAGGTGGTTTTGAAGGTGCGTCGTTAATCTATGTTGTTTAGTGCTCTTGTCTTTCATCTTTGTTGTTAAGTGCTCTTGTCTTTAATCTATGTTGTTTAGTGCTCTTAGCTTTTACCCATGTTGTTTAGTGCTCTTTTCTTTAGCATATGTTGTTTCAAAGCTCTGGACAAATGCATAATATTCACTTCACATTGCATAACAACAAACACATACACCCATGTCCCTCTACGCCCTTCGCAGCCACCCCTTCTCTCGTCCCTCCCAAGCGATCTCGTGTCAACGAGACCGCTACCATGGCGGCCGCGAAAGTGATTGCAAACACCATCACTACCTGCAATGGACAGGCCCTGTGGCAGCTAAGTGACGCGGTGGGGCTCCTCGTCACCGCGATTCACATGGCTTCCGTACTTTGGAGGCCTCCACATGCCCAAGCTCAGACCGTGCCGCCACCGCCGCAAGCCCATACGCACGCCATCACAGACACGTCGGGCAACGACGCCCTTCCTGCCGTCGGCGGGGAGCCAATCCGCGATACCCTGGACGCGGACGAGGAGGCGCACGATGACATGCAGTCCCGCTAGTCACGCTCGATGCGCCACGGGCGGTGCCTCCTGAGGTAAGCACGGTGCATGTGTTTCTTGAAGTGCTTCCTCCTCTTGCGAAGGTCGGTTTGTGATGCACATGCCGCATCACGCCATGCGTAGGCAGACATGCCACTCCTGTGGTACCAAGGTGGCCCGACGCCCGTCCACACCCTCCACTGACTCTTGATGGTACGATTCTTTGGCTCGTCATTGTGCAGGATCATGTTATGCAAGATGATGATGCACGCGGTACCTGCACACACGCGCGACAACTTGCTCTCGTGATTCCGACCGAAGAGACGCCACCTCCCCTTCCGGGCGCCAATGGTCCGTTCAACCAGCATGCGGGTGGCGGAGTGGTCGTAGTTATACGTCTGCTCCCGGCTCTTCATTGGGTGCCTGCGGGTGGCGTTCACGGGCGTCAGGCAGTAGCTGCGCAGCGGGTACGCAGCATCACCGACAATCTGGTACGGTCCGATGTCCCCACGTTCAAGGCGGGCGTGCAAGTCGGACTGCTGGAATATGCCTTGGTCATGCATAGATCCCGGGTGCCCGACTAGGTAGTCCCAAATGAAACCTTTGCTATCGCATGTAACCTGCAACTGTGTGGAATACACCAACTTACGGTTGTAATATTCCTGCCTGTGATTCTCCATCCCCCTTATCTCGATGTGAGTGCCATCAATGGCACCTCTGACATTGGGCACCCACCTACTTCTCGGAAATCGGCTGCCATTTCTTCCATCTCATCTGCAGTGGGAAAGCGAACCCAAGTCTTCTTGAACCTTCGCGAGAAGTGGATAAGGATGACCTCCACCATAATGCACAACTCCACCACCCATTCGCTGCAGTTCAGCGGAAGCCTCATCGTCTCCGCTCTCCGTAGCACCTTGCATTGCAATCTACTGCACAGCTACACTAGCAACAATATGGTTGAATTTTTCAATGTAGAAACCATATAGGATATGTAACGCAATGCAGGGCAGGAGTCCCGCCCGAGTGGTCATGTCTGGCGGAAGGATAAGGTGGGGAAGACGGGCTGAAGGTCATTGCTCTAACAAGCTCGGGGGCGCTCTGAGTAGTCTTGCCTGGGAAGCGCAGTAAGTTGGAGGCTCCGCCACCTCGCTGTAAAATCAACGTGCCGTGGCTCATGCATATGCGATGTGTTTTTGCAGTTTCTGCAAATCATCATCTTGTTGAAATACAGTTATGCCTGCCACTTTGCAGCCCCCGTTTGAGCGGCAAGGTTGCCAGTTGCTAGGTGTGGTTTCACAAAGCCACTGGGGGTGTAACCGGCAAGGCGACTTGAGTGGTGTCGTGGCTGTGCTGTGATTGGTGGCTGCAATTCGGGGGCGATTGTCGCACAATGTGTATTGGTTGCCACGAACTTTGAAACGCGCGCGACTCGGGCCAACTGTTAATGGCATGCGGGAAACCCGCATGCCATCAACACTGCCAGCTACAATGGCCCTGCCACCACCCAGGGATACGCCCTTATACTCCCCCTCAATCCAGCAGGTACTTGGTGGCAACGACAGCTGACGGACTGCGGCGGCAGTTGGTGGTGCATGATGGCGGCTGCTACGTGCAGCCAGCAGCAGCGACCATCCAGCAGAATACTCTTGGCTGCACCCAATGCCGTGTTTACTGATTGAAGTAGGTCGCATCATGATAGTTGCCTCGTGATTGACCTGGAGATGATACGATAAATGAAAAAGAAAATGAACTCCCAAATTCTGCACTATTATATGAGATATTCCACACCGCACCCCACTCCCCCTCTCACTCGTGTGTTTGGAGTCATGCACGTGCGTGAGCACGCACACTGCAGCAAACACATGAGTGAGATGTGTAGAGTTAAGTGATGTCTGGTTGGGCTGCACTCTGTGACGACGCCACACGTGGGAGTGAATTCGCAGCTTCCTGAATTTGCTGATCATTTGCAAATGCTACACTTGGGGGGATTGGTTGGAGGCCGCACAAGGGGCTGCAGGTGAGATGTTGCTTAGCTGCAATTGGCTTGGTGAGATAATCAGCTGCTTGCCAGGCTGTAGGGCAGTACTCCAGCCGCACAACACCATCACGAAATGCCTTCCGCGTCCAATGATAACGCACCTCTATGTGCTTTTGCACTTTGGTTGTCCACAAAGAGGACGGTTGGTTCTTGCTGCGGGAAACCAAGGTCTTCACTTAAGCGCTGAAGGAAAACAACTTCTCTTGCCCCTTCAAATATTGCAATGTACTCGGCTTCAGTTGTTGATAGCAATGACTGTTTGCCTTTTCGTCCTCCAACTGACAGCAGCTCCTCCCAAGGTAAACACGTAGCCTCCAACTGAGTGACACCCTACTTCATTTGCATAGTCCGAGTCTGTGTACCCGCCGAGCACCAAGTCCCCTCCTCCATAGACCAGCCCCACGTCCGCAGTGTTCTATAAGTACTTGAAGACTCTCTTGATTCCGAGTAATGTTTCAGCTGTTGGCTTGCTGGCCTGTCTGCCAGCACATGCGTTGCATATGGTATGTCCGGCCTCCCTGCCGTTGAGATGTACAGCAACGTTCCCACTTGCTTCAGCACCAACTGGCTGTCAATCTCATCTGGTGGCTCGCCTTGTGGTCCAGGTTCCTTGGAGATTGGCGTCCGAACTCCAGAACGGTTGCCTTCCATCCCGAAGTTCACCAAAGCCTGCGAGATGTACTTTGCCAGCCCGAGTGAGATCGTGTTAGTGTCAGCAGCGACGTTTAGGCCCAAAAACTACGTCATGGTATTGCTGAGACCCCCGGGTCTCGGGAATCTGGGGCGTCGTCCATGGCTCCGGGTGTCTGTCTATTTGCCTGATTGAGGCGGTTAGCTCGTACTTGGAGCAAACATGTCGCCGGTCTTGCGGCTGGCCCGCAGGCGCTGGGCTCCGAGTTTGCCGATGTCTCTGCCAGGTCCTGGGTTTCCCTGCCATGTCCGGATCTCGTTGCAAGGTGGCGGATTTGCAAGGTGCAAATAATTGTAAAGCAGTAAGAGATCTGGCTCCATGGGATGTTAAGACCATTGGCCCCAAACCCCTTCAAGATTGTGGATTAACATAGGTGATCTCCTCAAGGTGATTATGGCGTATTCGAGCCTGGTGGCAGGGCCACTGTAGCTGGCACTGTTGATGGAAGGCGGGTTTCCTGCACACACTCCTTATTTTGTCATAGGCGTGCTCGCCTCGCAGTTGGTGGCAATAGATCCACATTGTGCGAGAACCGCACGCGAATCGAAACCACCAATTACAGCACAGCCACGGCACCTCTCTCGTCGCGCAGCCCGTTACCTGGCCAGTTGAGTTGACGAACTATACCAACCAACTGTATCATTCTTGACGTTCAAACGAGGGCTGTAAAATGTACACGATCTGGTCATTGCTCTAACAAGCTCGGGGGCGCTCTGAGTAGTCTTGCCTGGGAAGCGCAGTAAGTTGGAGGCTCCGCCACCTCGCTGTAAAATCAACGTGCCGTGGCTCATGCATATGCGATGTGTTTTTGCAGTTTCTGCAAATCATCATCTTGTTGAAATACAGTTATGCCTGCCACTTTGCAGCCCCCGTTTGAGCGGCAAGGTTGCCAGTTGCTAGGTGTGGTTTCACAAAGCCACTGGGGGTGTAACCGGCAAGGCGACTTGAGTGGTGTCGTGGCTGTGCTGTGATTGGTGGCTGCAATTCGGGGGCGATTGTCGCACAATGTGTATTGGTTGCCACGAACTTTGAAACGCGCGCGACTCGGGCCAACTGTTAATGGCATGCGGGAAACCCGCATGCCATCAACACTGCCAGCTACAATGGCCCTGCCACCACCCAGGGATACGCCCTTATACTCCCCCTCAATCCAGCAGGTACTTGGTGGCAACGACAGCTGACGGACTGCGGCGGCAGTTGGTGGTGCATGATGGCGGCTGCTACGTGCAGCCAGCAGCAGCGACCATCCAGCAGAATACTCTTGGCTGCACCCAATGCCGTGTTTACTGATTGAAGTAGGTCGCATCATGATAGTTGCCTCGTGATTGACCTGGAGATGATATGATAAATGAAAAAGAAAATGAACTCCCAAATTCTGCACTATTATATGAGATATTCCACACCGCACCCCACTCCCCCTCTAACTCGTGTGTTTGGAGTCATGCACGTGCGTGAGCACGCACACTGCAGCAAACACATGAGTGAGATGTGTAGAGTTAAGTGATGTCTGGTTGGGCTGCACTCTGTGACGACGCCACACGTGGGAGTGAATTCGCAGCTTCCTGAATTTGCTGATCATTTGCAAATGCTACACTTGGAGGGATTGGTTGGAGGCCGCACAAGGGGCTGCAGGTGAGATGTTGCTTAGCTGCAATTGGCTTGGTGAGATAATCAGCTGCTTGCCAGGCTGTAGGGCAGTACTCCAGCCGCACAACACCATCACGAAATGCCTTCCGCGTCCAATGATAACGCACCTCTATGTGCTTTTGCACTTTGGTTGTCCACAAAGAGGACGGTTGGTTCTTGCTACGGGAAACCAAGGTCTTCACTTAAGCGCTGAAGGAAAACAACTTCTCTTGCCCCTTCAAATATTGCAATGTACTCGGCTTCAGTTGTTGATAGCAATGACTGTTTGCCTTTTCGTCCTCCAACTGACAGCAGCTCCTCCCAAGGTAAACACGTAGCCTCCAACTGAGTGACACCCTACTTCATTTGCATAGTCCGAGTCTGTGTACCCGCCGAGCACCAAGTCCCCTCCTCCATAGACCAGCCCCACGTCCGCAGTGTTCTATAAGTACTTGAAGACTCTCTTGATTCCGAGTAATGTTTCAGCTGTTGGCTTGCTGGCCTGTCTGCCAGCACATGCGTTGCATGTGGTATGTCCGGCCTCCCTGCCGTTGAGATGTACAGCAACGTTCCCACTTGCTTCAGCACCAACTGGCTGTCAATCTCATCTGGTGGCTCGCCTTGTGGTCCAGGTTCCTTGGAGATTGGCGTCCGAACTCCAGAACGGTTGCCTTCCATCCCGAAGTTCACCAAAGCCTGCGAGATGTACTTTGCCAGCCCGAGTGAGATCGTGTTAGTGTCAGCAGCGACGTTTAGGCCCAAAAACTACGTCATGGTATTGCTGAGACCCCCGGGTCTCGAGAATCTGGGGCGTCGTCCATGGCTCCGGGTGTCTGTCTATTTGCCTGATTGAGGCGGTTAGCTCGTACTTGGAGCAAACATGTCGCCGGTCTTGCGGCTGGCCCGCAGGCGCTGGGCTCCGAGTTTGCCGATGTCTCTGCCAGGTCCTGGGTTTCCCTGCCATGTCCGGATCTCGTTGCAAGGTGGCGGATTTGCAAGGTGCAAATAATTGTAAAGCAGTAAGAGATCTGGCTCCATGGGATGTTAAGACCATTGGCCCCAAACCCCTTCAAGATTGTGGATTAACATAGGTGATCTCCTCAAGGTGATTATGGCGTATTCGAGCCTGGTGGCAGGGCCACTGTAGCTGGCACTGTTGATGGAAGGCGGGTTTCCTGCACACACTCCTTATTTTGTCATAGGCGTGCTCGCCTCGCAGTTGGTGGCAATAGATCCACATTGTGCGAGAACCGCACGCGAATCGAAACCACCAATTACAGCACAGCCACGGCACCTCTCTCGTCGCGCAGCCCGTTACCTGGCCAGTTGAGTTGACGAACTATACCAACCAACTGTATCATTCTTGACGTTCAAACGAGGGCTGTAAAATGTACACGATCTGTATGCACACAAAACTTGACTTGACAGGGCCTGCGAATTCACATCGTAAAACCCACGCAAAATTGCACGTCCACTTTACAGCTTGGTGGAGGAGTCGCGCCCTCGTTGCGCTGCGTATACAACACGGCTCGGAGCTCCATCCTGCATCAGTTAAAGAGCAGATTGTCTGGCCTTCTTCTACACCTTCCCCATCGGCCAGACATGAGCACCCGGGCAGGACTCCTGCTCTGCATAGCTTTACACATCTTGTATGGTTTCTACATTGAAACCTTTCATTGTATTGCAGCCAGCGCCGTGGCGCAGTGGATTTCTATGCATGGTGCAATGCAGGGTGTAGACGACAAGACCGCCGCCGAACTACGGCGGAAGCAGGAGCGCCTGCAGCGAGCACGAAAGGAGCGCCGCGATCGTCGCATGGCGGAATGGATGGAGGAGTTGCGTCTCATGGAGGACGATGACTTCATCAACGTATTCCACATATCGCCCGAGGTTCTCGCGATGATCACCCCCGCCATGCGTCCCCCTATGAGCCACTTTGTGGAACGGCGTGGGATCCCGCTTGACCTATGCTGCCTGATCCCAATCAAGTACTTCGCATCCACCATGACCTACATCGACCTGTCTCTCTATTTCGGCCTGCCCAAGACACTCGTGCACAAAATTGTCGACGCGTTCCTTCTCCACTTCCCTCGGCTGTTTAAGCGAACGTGGGTTCCTTTCCCAAGTGCGGTCGGACTTCCGTGCAGTACGTCGAGTGCCCAATGTCATTGGGGCGATAGATGGCACCCACATCGAGATACGGGGAGAACCACAGGCAGAAGTACTACAATCGCAAGTCTGTTGATTCCACTCAGTTGCAAGTTACTTGCGACAGCAAGGGGTAAGTATGGGACTACCTAGTCGGGCATCCGGGTTCTATGCATGACCATCTTCCAACAGTCCGAGCTGCACACCCGACTTGAGGTGACTGGAACGGGTGGGGCAGCAGGTTTCCAGGTGGGGCGGCAGTTTCCAGGTCTGGGGCAGCGGTTTGCAGTTCCTGGGGCGGCCGATTTCTGGTGTGGCGGCGGTTTTCTGCTCGTGGGGCGGCAGATAGCAGGTGAGGCGACGGCTAACAGGGTGGGCGGCGGGTAAGGCAGCGGGTGGGGCCGCGTCTAACGGGTGGGGCGGCGGTTACGACGGTGGGAAACTGGTGGGGCGACGGGTCGCTGGTGCGCGCGGCTGCTGCTGTGCGTGCGTGCGACTAACTACGGGGCCGCGGGGCCCGCTAGCGAAGGGGCCTCTGGGCCCACGAACGAAGGGCCGCGGGGCCCGCTAACGAAAGGCCGCGGGGCCCACTAACAAAAGGCCGCGGGGCCCGTTAACTAACAGCCGCGACGGGTGATGGGCGACCGAAACAAAAAGGAAAACGGTCGCGATCGACGGGGGGAAACGGGCGACGGGCGACTGGCGACGGGGGGGGGGGGGGGGGGGGGGTCTACGGGCGACGGGGCCTAAGGTAAGCGCGATTCGGGGGGTCTAGGACGGGGCGCGACTAGGTGGGCCCATGATTGTCGAGTGATTTTTCCTAAGGGGGAAATCTCGCTAGGGTTAACCTAGCTCTGATACCATGTCACAATATAAAATTGACTAAAACAGAAAAGTACAAACAAGATATATGCAAAACCTAACCCTAGTGCAAGTACAAAATAACACAAGGGAAAACACCTAGACTAGAACTACACAAACTATAGAATTATAGTTTGACAGCTACCAGATAGTGGGAGATGTTGCATACACGTTACGCTAGTACTGCCTGCCCCCGTGAATGCCTCCCGCAAACGCCTCATGAAGAGTTGGGAGCACGTGTACAACTACGTCCACTCCGCCACCCGCATGGTGGTAGAGAGGACCATTGGGGCACTCAAGGGGAGGTGGCGTCTCTTCGGACGGCGCCATGAGAGCATGCTGTCGCGAGTGTGTGCAGGTACCGCGTGCATCATCATCTTGCACAACATGATCTTGCACAACGACGAGCCAAGAAATCGGAGCACGAGGAGTCAGTGGAGGGTGTGGACGGACGTTGGGCTGCCGTGGTACCACAGGAGTGGCATGGCGACCTACGCGTGGCGCGATGCGACAAGTGCAACATAGGCCGACCTACGCGCTCGAAGGAAGCACTTCGGCAAGCACATATATCGGGCTTACCTCAGGAGGCGCCGCCCATGGCGACTCGAGCGTGACTAGCGTGACTGCATGTCATCATGTGACGTTTCGCCCTCGTTCCAGGTTTCACGGATAGGGGCATATCGACAGCCAGTGCCGGGGCTTCATCGTTGCCTTGCGTGTCGCTAATGGCGTGTGCTTGGGCTTGCTGCGGGGGCGTTATGGTCAGAGGTTGTGCAGGCGGATGCCTCCATAGTGCGGCAGCCATGTGGATCGCGGTAACGAGCAGCTGCACCGCGTCACCTAGCTGCCGTAGCGCCTGTCCGTTGCATGTAGTGATGGTGTCCGCAATCACCTTCGTGGCCGCCATTGTCGCCGTCTCGTTTACGCGAGACCGCTTGGGAGGGACGGGAGACGGGTTTGCTATGAGGAGCATAGTGGGAAGTGGATAGTAGCGATTGTTGTTAAATGCTTTAGAATGAAATATTTTCTAATGTCGTAAAAGAAACCAAACAAACTACACCAAACCAGAACCATGCACCTTCCATTCCACCTACTTGACATATTTGGCAATCACGACGGGATGTCTGGGGCATGACCATTCCTGCCTTGCCCATATCTACGTCAGTCGGGATGGGTGCGCCCTGGTCGGCGTGTGTCTTTGCAGCTCCCCCACCATCCACTACGTGGGGCTTGACGTTGGCCGGGAGTTTCCTGAGTAGGTATACGTACTCGAACCATGGGTTTCTTCTTAGGCTTGTTCCCACTCGTGCCGTTATGGCAGAGTGTTTCGCGGTATTCGGCCTCAATGCGCTTCCACGCGTGTTGCATCGCCACGCTGTTTCGCGTCCACTTGCCCCCGTTTTTCTTCATGTGGGTGCAAAGCTTCTTCGCGTATTGGTTGCCTTGCTTTCCTCGCATCTGCTTTAGGCCATCTCGAGTATACCACCTTGCAGCCACGAGTGCAGTTAGCTCCTCATCAGACCAAAGGCGCTTCGATTTGGAGCTTCGCTTGCGCTTACAAGTACTGGGTCCGGCCTCCGAGGCGGCGGGATCAGGGTCAGACTCCTCTTCGTCACTGCCGGTTTCGGCTTTGGAGTTATCAGTGTCAAACTCTAACTATATAGTTTGTTTAGTTCTAGTATAGGTGTTCTTCATTGTGTTACATTTGTCCTAGCACTAGGGTTAGGGTTTGCTATGTCTTGCTCGTTTCTTGTTTCCTTAGTCATTCATTCTACGGTTAGTTCTTTAACATGGTATAGAGCCGTTCAATTCCCATGGGCCCACCGCCCCGCACTCGCCCGTTAGTACCTCGTTAGCCGTAGCACCCCGTCACCCCTTAGCGCCCCGCTCCCCCCCGTTGAATCGCGCGCTAGAAAGAGACCCCTGTGGGTCCCCCTCCGTCACGACGAAGAACGGCCCCTGGCCCGCCAGATCGCGCGCTAAAAGAGACCCTCGCGGGTCCCCCAAGTCGCGACTTAGTAAGGCCCCCGCGGGCACGTCAGATCGCGAGTTAGAGGGACCGCCGCGGGTCCCCCCACGTCGCGACCTAGGAAGGCCCCCGCAGGCCCGTCAGATCGCGAGTTAGAGGGACCCCCGCGGGTTCCCCCCACGTCGCGACCTAGAAAGGCCCCCGCGGGCCCGTCAGATTGCGTCGACCCCCGTCGCCGCCACACAACCGCAGCACGCAGCCTCACCCGCTACCCCACTCGTCGCCCCACCCGTAACCCGCCGCCCCACCCTGTACCTGCCGTCCCACCTGCTACCTACCACCGCGAGAATCCGCCCTCTAGCCCCACCCGCCCGCTCTAGACCTGCCAGAACCGCTCCCCACCGCTCTAGATCCCACTGGACCGCGCGGTACCGCACTGGACCGCTTCCAACCGCACACAACCGCACTCAACCGCACTGGACCACGCTAGACCGTAGCAATACCCGTACCAGTGCCCTGCCCCCAAATTAGAAGGCCCCGCGGCCCGTACCCTTACATGCTACATGCTACCTGTACCAGCTACCCGTACCAGCTACGCGTGCCCGTACCCTGTTTCTAGCTCCTCACATGGCGTCTACTAGAGTTCTACAGCAGCAAGGCCAACCGCACTCCTGGCAGTGGGGACCTGAGGGTCCAAGGTGTGGTGGCCCCAACAACAACTCACCTAGCAGTGGGCGAAACGTCGGTCCCTGCGGGTACCGGATCATGACTGGCCCTTGGTGCTGGCACTACCTGCTGGCGTCCTGACTCCACGTCCCACTGCAATGGTCGCCTCGACGACCTCCACCGGACGACCGGACGCGATTCCACCGCACTGGCCTTTGCGTCTTCCCCAGGGTATTGTTTGACCAGTTGCGTTGCACCTACCTAGTCTAGGACCTTTCCCAACTCCACGAGTAGGGCCTTGTGTTTCCAGTCTTGGTGCGTGTGTAGTTTCTAGTCTAGGTGCCTCTGAGGGTCTTTGTGTGGGAGCTGTAGCTACCACTAGTCTAGTACCAGCCTTTGTCGCTGGCTCGGGTACGACCTCACCGACTGCGCAGCTTTCCTTCACCCTCGACTCTGGGGCGTCCATCTGTTTCTTTCGTGACTGCACCGACCTCACACCACTGCACGCTACAGATACTGTCGCCTTGGCTGACCCCTCATTGGGACCTGTCGATGCCCACAGCACCACCACTCTCCCGTGTCCGGTGGCTCCCTCTGGGTTTCTCACAGGTTACTACACCCCCTCGTTCTCTAGGAACTTGGTGGGTGTCAGTCACCTCCACGACCTCGGAGTTGTTACCACTTTCCCTCTGGACGAGCCTGTTGCCTCCTGCACAGTCGGTGCCACTGGTGCGCCTCTGACCACTTTTCACAAGGAGCCAGGCTCTGGGTTGTACTCACTATACACTGGGTCCCACCACACTGGGTCAGGTCAGGTCAGGTAGCTGCTGTGTTGTGCGACTGTCGGTCACCCACCCACCCGTCGGTCCTCTGGCACCACCGTCTAGGTCAGCCGTCCTTCCCGCATCTCAGTAGGATGGTACATCACTGTCTGGTCTCGGGTCTCCCAGAGTCATTCGCCCCACTTCCCCGCTCGCCTGCACAACCGTGCACCCCTTGCGTCGAGGGTCGGCAGGGCGCTGCCCATCACTCCTCCTCGTTCCCCCCCACCACGGCTCCCTTAGAGACCCTGCACTTGGTAGTGTGGGGCCCCTCCCCGGTCCTTGGCCCTTGTTAGGAGCGCTACTTCCTGATTGTGGTGGACGACTATTCCCGCTACACCACGGTTTTACCCTTGCGACGGAAGGCCAACGTGCCTACCGTCCTCAAGCCATGGCTACTAGCAAGGGGTGGCACCCAGGGTCTACGTGGGCTCCGCCTGCACTCGGGACCGTGGTGGTGAGTTTTCTTCCACTCGCCTGGAGACGTTTTGTGGGGGTCAGAGGATCACCCAGTCTTACACGCTACCAGAATCACCGCAGCAGAACGGGGTAGCCGAGCGACGCATCGGCTTGGTCATGGGGGTTGCCCGGACCTCCATGTGCCATGCCAATGGCAGGCCACAACGCCACGCACCAGCTGAACATGTGGCATAGTGGCGCACGGCCACAGGTGACGCTGGTCTCCCTTTGGACAAGTTCTCTGGGTGTAGCAGCTGACTACCGCATCTAGGGTTCCCTGGCCCACGTTCGTGCCCCTAACGTGAACAAGTTCTCTGCGCGCACTCGTGCCTGCGTCTTTCTTGGCTTCCCACTCGACGCCTCCGGCTGGCAGTTCTACGACCCGGTTACCTGCCAGGTCTTCAGTTCCCAGGACGTCACTTTCGATGAGTCGGTTAGTTACCACATGAGTCGCCCCCACCGACGTTCTGAGGCCTTTCCCCCCCCGCATTTCCTCACCCATGAGCTCCCCCCCCGGCGCCCCGGTAGGCCCCCCCCTTCGTGTCCTTACCTGCCAGGTGTGTCGCACGTCACTCCGGAGTCGTCTCCTCCGCAGCGTCCAGTCCCTCTCGTGTCAGGGTGTGCGAGACGTGCAGCTGCGGAGGATTCCTAACGTGGTAGCTGGATAATGAATTGACTAAGGAAAACAAGTGACAAGCAAGATATAGCAAACCCTAGGAATAGTTCTAGCACAAGTGCAACAAAATGTACAACACCTACAATAACCTAAAGAAACTATATAAATATAGTTTGACACACCCCCATAGTCTAGGTGACGATAGTCCTGTGGAGAGCAATACATATCTCAGTGTGGATCTCAAGATCACCACACAGTCTGAGAGCAAGGGTCACAAGACCTGTCAGCAAGAACAAGCAACGGTCACAAGACCAGTCCACAAGGACAAAGCAAATCTCAGGGTGTCTCAAAATCACCACGCAGTCTGAGAACAAGCCAGAGGCCACAACACCAGTCCACAAGCAAGTATATAGCAAGTATAAGAGATGCAAGAGTACAAGACAAGCAAGACAAGCATCTCTACATAAGCAAATGAGGACGGATAGGCACAAGGCCTAGCTGGGTGTAGAAACGCTGGAGGTCACAAGGCGGCAACGCCTTGGTGAAGATATCTGCAGTGTTGGCCTCAGAGACCACACGTACCGCGCGGGCCTGGCCACGCTGCTGCAACTCGCGCAGAAGGAAGTAACGAAGCTGGATGTGCTTCGCCTTCCCAACCAGTCAGGGCTCCTCACACAACAGGTCAGCAGACCTGTTGCCGGCGAACAAGACTGGGGGAGAGCGAGGCTGCTCACCAAGGTCGGTGAGGAGGAAAGACAGCCAGCGAAGCTCCTGGGCGGCCATGGCCACAGCGACACCTCCGCCTCAAATCTGGAGCCAGCGACAGACGACGCCCGAGTCGACCGCCACGAAATAGCTCCGGTCCCGAGGCTGAAGCAGTAGCACTGTGAAGACCTGTACGTTTGACCACAGTCCGCGCACGACGAGTCCGAGAAACCTGTGAGTGTAACTGGCTGCTTCCCTCCAAGGACAAGTCCCATGCCTGATGTGCTCGCCACATACTTCACCACCCTCCGAGCAGCCAACCAGTGAGAAGGTCGGTGTCTCCCAAGCGCAACAAAACGTGCAAGATCGCTGAGAGGGAAAGCCAAGTCTGGGCGAGTACAAGTCATCAGGTACATAAGACAACCCACCAACTCAGGATATGGACCACTGGACTCAAATATCTCGTCCGAAGGTGGAGCCGTGAGCCCATGGTTCACAACAAGAGGGGTGGGCTGTACCTTGGAGAACGGGAAGCGAAACCGCGTGAGGATCTGCTCGACCATATGCGACTGCGTCAGCGTAATGGTGCGAGCTGCCCTGTCTCTGGTGATCTGCAGGCCAAGGTAGCGCTGCAGCTCACCAAGGTCAGTGCACGTTTGTCTCCTTTGTAGTTCCTCCTTCACGGAGGCCAGTGCGCGTCGGTCGGGAGTGGCGAAGACCAGGTCGTCAACGTAAAGCATAACAAAGAACGGGGTCGAGCCACCGCGAACGAAGAGCGCTGGGTCGACAGGCGACGGAAAGAAACCAAGTGCTGCAAGAGTCGTGCGAAGTGTGCCGTGCCACTCGGAGGAGCATGGCGCAGGCCGTAGACCGGTCAACGCAGCTGCCACTGGGTCCCAGGGGGAAAAGAGCCATCGAAACCGGGCGGACGACGCAGTCAGATCTGCTCGTGCAGGCTCCCCTGAAGGAACATTGTGGAAAAGTCCAAGGAGTGCAACTCATAGTCGCGCTGGGCTGCAATATGCAGCAACACCCGAAGAGTGGTCATCTTCGTGGTGGGCGCGAAGGTCTGGAAGAAAGTCTACCCCCTCTCGCTGACTGAAGCCTCTCGCCATATAGCGCGCCTTGAACACCAGTGGTGATCCAGGCGGCCGCTTCACCTTATAGAGCCATATAGAGCCACCTGCCACCAACGACGTTCGTTCCATGTGGTGGGACTGCGTCGACGTAGGTGCCTGTGGACCGATAAGATGCCATCTCTGCCTCCTCAGCTGCTATGGGGCCTAAGGTCCCGATACCGCCTCCGCGTGAGTGCGAGGGATCGGGATGTCAAGGGAGTCTGGATCCCCCTCAGGGGCAAGCAGCATGGCACAGAGATGGGAAACAGCGGCCGCAAGGAACTCCAGCTCAAACTGCCTGTCCTCCTGAACCTCCAAGGGAAAGACCGGTGCATTCCCAGTGTTCGGAGAACGGGCAGGTCCACCCACCAGGTGATCGGCGTAGTCAAGGCGAAGGGACGAGGCAAAGGCACTAACAGTAGCTGCAAGAGTTGAGACAGACGACAGAGGAACAGACGTGTGCGTGACCAACGAGGACAGAACACGAGGGACGACAGGACGAGCAGCACGGTGGGAGTCTGAGACCGGGTCTGGGAGAACAGGAAGGGACGACGTAGGGGGCAATGGAAGACTCGAATGAGGTGGGACATCAGGGCGGAGTACAACGTGAAATGGACAGTCGGCACGGTAACGAGACGGACGAGACTCTGGAGACACAACACGACTGAGAGGAGAACGACGAAGAGTCCAGTCGGACTGGAAGGGGAACGAGGCGGGGGGAACAGGAGGAGTTGGGACGAGACGGACAAAGCGCGCAGGTGCGGGGTCAGGAAGCCGGTCCAGGCGTTGCTGCTCCGCCTCCTCTGTCGTCAGCTGTGGCTGAACCTGCTCCCGCTGCTGCTCCTGCAGCTCCGGTAGCGGGCGCAGCTGCGCCTGGGGCTGTAACTCCTCCTCTACCCTCTCCTGCAGCGGCTGTAACTGAACCTACTGCTGCGGCCGTGACTCCTCCTCTACTCTCTCCTGCTGCTACTGCAACTGCACCTGCTGCTGCAGGTGTGACTCCTCCTCTACTCTGTCCTGCTGCTGCGGGTGCGACTCCTCTTCTACTCTCTCCTGCTGCTGCGGGTGTGACTCCTCCTCTACTCGCTCAAGCCGCTCCTGCTCCTCCCTCTCCAACTGTAGAAGATGTTGCGCAAGGGTCTGGAAACGTAGAGTACATGGTGTAGGCTCCGACGCGCCTGCTCCTCCGGCGC
This sequence comes from Closterium sp. Naga37s-1, assembly GCA_947471745.1. Lineage (NCBI taxonomy): Eukaryota > Viridiplantae > Streptophyta > Zygnematophyceae > Desmidiales > Closteriaceae > Closterium > Closterium sp. Naga37s-1. Next base: position 1,277,051 of record CANJKZ010000008.1, read on the forward strand.
CAGCACCCCCAGAACCAGGACCTCCACCAACGACCCCCTCAGTGCCTCCAGTACCTCCCACTGGAACACCCCCAGGCTCCGCTGTGACCGACCGCAGATACGAACGAGGAGGAAACTGCGGAGCGGACGGGAAGCCAGGAGGTGAGGCGGGGCGAGGCCGCCGACTTGAGGCGGCCGTGTCCTCGACAGGAGGGGCCTCCACGCCCATACCAACTGCTCCGGTAGTCCCAGTACCCTCACCCGACAGGGACTGGACGCTGCAGGGGAGACGACTGCAGAGTGACGTGCGACACACCTGACGGGGCAGGACGTGAGAGCGGAGAGGGTACCGGGGGGACTTGAGGGGGCACCTGAGTGAGGAACAGCGAGGGGGAAAAGGTCTCAGAACCTCGGTGGGGACGACTCCTGTAGTAACAGACCGACTCATCGAAAGTGGCGTCCTGGGAACTGAAGAACTGGTAGGTGAGCGGGTGGTAGAACGCCCAGCCGGAGGCGTCTACGGGGAAGCCAAGAAAGACGCATGCACGAGTGCGCGAAGACAACTTGTTCGCGCCAGGGGAGCGACCGTGAGCCAAGGAGCCCCAGACTTGGAAGTCAGCTGCCACACCGCAAAACCCTGTCCAAAGGAAGACCGGCGTCACCCGTGGCCGTGCGTCACTGGGCCACAGGTTCAGCTGGTGCGCGGCGTAGCGGATGACCTGGGGCCACAGGAACTAGGGGGCACCGGCATAGCACATGGAGGAACGAGCAACCTCCATGACCAAGCCGATGCGTCGCTCAGCTACCCCGTTCTGCTGTGGCGAGGCCGGTAGCGTGTAGGACTGGACGATCCCCTGGGCCCCACAGAACGCCGACAGGCGAGTGGAGTCAAACTCACCACCACGGTCGGAGTATAGACAGAGTCCACGAAGGCCCTGGGCGCCACCCCTCGCTAGGATCCATGTCTCTAGGACGGTAGGCACGTCGGCCTTCCGTCGCAAGGGAAACATCGTGGTGTAGCGGGAGAAGTCGTCCAGCACAATCAAGAAGAAGCGTTCCTGGCGTGGGCCAAGGACCGGGGACGGGATCCAGACGTCCAAGTGCAGGGTCTCTAAGGGAGCTGTGGTGGGGGACGAACGAAGAGGAGTGAGGGGCAGCGCGCTGCCGACCCTCGACGCAAGGAGTGCACGGCGGCTCAAGAGAGCCGGAAGCGGAGAGAGCGACTCTGGGAGACCTAAGACCAGAGAGTGGTGTACCATCCTACTGAGACGCGGGAAGGACAGGTGACCTAGACGGTGGTGCTAGAGGACCGACGGGTGGGTGAGTGACCGACAGTCGCACGACACAGCAGCTACCTGGCCTGACCTGACCCAGTGTGGTGGGACCCCGTGTGTAGTGAGTACAAACCAGAGCCCGATTCCCTGGGAAAAGTGGCTAGAGGGGCCCCAGTGACACCGTCTGTGCAGGAGGCAACTGACTCCTCTAAGGGGAAAGTGGTGACTACGGCGAGGTCGTGGAGGTGACTGACACCCACCAGGTTCCTGGAGAAAGAGGGGGTGTAGTAACCTGTGAGAAACCCAGAGGGGGCCGCCGGACACGGGAGAGTCGTGGTGCTGTGTGCAACGACCAGTCCCACTGAGGGGTCGGCCAAGGCAACGGTGACTGGAGTGTGCAGTGGCGTGAGGACGGTGCAGTCGCGAAAAAAACAGTTGGACGCTCCAGAGTCTAGGGTGACGGAAAGCTGTGCAGTCGATGAGGTCGCACCCGAGCCAGCGACAAAGGCTGGTACTAGACAAGTGGTAGCTGCAGCTCCCACACAAAGACCCTCAGAGGGGCCTACACTGGAAAGTACACACGCACCAAGACTGGAAACACAAGTCTCTAGTCGTGCAGGTAGGTGAGACTCAACTGGTGCAATAGTGCCTGGCAAAGACGCGAAGGCCAGTGCGGTGTAACAGCGTGAGGACCAAAACGCTCACGGTGAAGGTTGTCGAGGCGGCGGTAGCAGCGGGACGCGGAGTGGTCGGGAAGCGAGCAGGTAGTGCCAGCACCGGGGCGAGTTAGGATCCTATATACGCAGGGTCCAACGTCTCGCCTATAGGTGGTTGAGCCGCTGCTGGGCGGTACCCCTAGGACACTCATGTCCCCACTGCTGGGAGTGCTGCAGCTGCGGTCGTAGTGGCTGACCCTGCCGCAACAGAACTCTAGTAGATGCCATGGTGGGTGCTAGAGACGGCCGAGTGTGGTGGGGAGTGGCTAGGAACGGTCGGGTGCGGTGGGTGTAGCGGGTACGGGTGGAGCAGTAGGGTACAGGTGGTGCGGATCTTACAGGTGAGGCTGCCGGTGGGGCGGGTTTCAGCTCGTGGGGCGGCGGATTTCAGCTCGTGGGGCGGCGGGTTTCAGGTGGGGGGGCGGGTTTCAGCTCGTAGGGCAGCAGGGAACGGGTGGGGCAGCGGGTAACAGGTGGGGCGACGGGTGGGGCAGCTTGTGGGGCGGTGGGTTTCAGGTGGGGCGGTGGGTTTCAGGTGGGGCGGCGGGTTTCAGCTTGTGGGGCGGAAGGTTTCAGGTGGGGCGGCGGGTTTCATCTCGTGAGGGCGTCAGGGAACGGGTGGGGCGTCTGGTTGCAGCTCGTGAGGGCAGTTGCTAACGGGTGGGGCAGCGGGCTTGACAGGGGTGGGGCAGGTAACGGGTGAGGCAGCTCGTGGGAAGGCGGTTTTCAGGTTGGGCGGCTGCTAACGGGTGGGACGGCGGCTTTGACCGCGGGTGGGGCAGGTAACGGATGTGGCAGCTCGTGGGGAGGCAGGTTTCAGTGCGTGGGGCGGCGGGTTTCAGGTGGGGCAGCGGTTTCAGGTCGTGGGGCGACGAGTTTCAGGTGTGAGGCGGCGGGTTCGGGTGTGGGGCAGCAGGTTTCAGGTGTGGGGTGGCAGGTTCAGGTGTGAGGCGGAGGTTTCAGGTCGTGGGGCGACGGGTTTCAGGTGTGGGCGGCGGTTTCAGGGCGACGGGGCGCCCTTCTAACGCGCGATTTAGGGGGCCCGCGGGGGCCTTCCTAGGTCGCGACGTGGGGGACCCGCGGGGTCCTCCTAGCTCGCGATTTGGGGGGCCCGCGGGGGCCTTCCTAGGTCGCGACGTGGCGGCCCCGCGGGGGTCTCTCTCTAGCGTGCGATTTTACGGGGGGAAGCGGGGCGCTAAGGGGTGACGGGGCACTACGGGTAACAGGGTACTAACGGGCGAGCGAGGGGCGGTGGGCCCATGGGAATCGAACTACTCTATACCATGTTAACGTGGTAACGGGATAATGAATTGACTTCAGGAAAACAAGGGACAAGCAAGAAATAGCAAACCCTAGGAATAGTTCTAGCACAAGTGCAACAAAATGTACAACACCTAGACTAACCTAAAGATGACAAGGGTGAGGGTACTGGGGCTACTGGAGCTGGTGGTGCCGGCTCTGGGGGTGCAGGGGGTGTGAGAGTGGAGACCACTCCTGTGGAGGACACGGCTGTCTCGACTCGGCGGCCTCGCCCCGCCTCACCCCCTTGCTTCCCGTCCTCCCGCAGTTCCCTCATCATTCGTCACTGCAGCCTGTCGCTGCAGAGCCCGGGGGTGTTCCTGCAGGAGGTACTGGAGGCACTAAGGGTGTCGTTGGTGGAGGTTCTGGTTCTGGGGGTGCTGGAGCCGGAGGCGCTGGCACTTCGGCGCCTACACCGCGCACTGTACGTTTTCTGACCCTTGAGGAGCGTCTTCTACAGTTGGAGAGGGAGGAGCAGTAGCGGTTTGAGAGGGCACAGCAGCAGCAGCAGCAGCAGCAGCAGCAGCAGCGGTAGGAGTAGCAGCAGCAGCAGTAGCAGCAACAGCAGTGCGAGCAGTTTGAGTCGCCTCGCCAGGAGAGAGTAGAGGAGGAGCCACAGCCACGGCAGCAGGTGTAGTTACGGCCACAGCAGGAGAGGGTGGAGGAGGAGTCACGGCCGCAGCAGCAAGTGCAGCTGCAGCCGCAGCATGAGAGAGTAGAGGAGAAGACATGGCTGCAGGAGCAGGTGCGGTTGCAGCCGCAGTAGGAGAGTGTAAAGGAGGAGTCACGGTCGCAGCGGCAGGTGAAGTTACAACAGCAGTAGGAGAGGGTAGAGGAGGACCTACGGCCGCAGCAGCAGGTGCAGTTGCAGCTGCAGCATGAGAGGGTAGAGGAGGAGCCACAGCCGCATCAGCAGGAGCAACAGCAGGTGCAGGTGCCGCAGCAGCAGCCGCTGGACGAGGAGGAGCAGCAACGACTGAGAGACCTGCCCGACTCAGCACCTGCACGCTTTGTTCGTGGTCCCCTATCGTCCCCCCCTGTTCTCCCTGACCAGTCCCTTTCCTTGTCTACGTGGTCTCGTCGTACACTCTTCTCAGTCGAGTTGTGTCCCCAGAGCCTCGTCGGTCCCGTTGCCGTGACAACGACCCATTTCACCTTGTTCTCCGCTCTCGTGTTCCACCTCCTCCGGTCCTTCCGCAGCCTCCTGAGTCGTCCCTTACTGTGTCTCCAGACCCGTTCTCCGACTACCTCCGTGCATCTCGTCCTGTTGTCGCCCATGTTTTGTCCGCGTTGGTCACTCATCCGACTGCCCCCCCGCTGTCTGTCTCAACTCAACTGTTGCTGGCTTTGCCTCGTCCCACCGCCTTGACTACGCCTCTCACCTGGTGAGTGACCCTGCTCGTTCTCCGTCCACTGGGGGTGTTCCCGTCTTTCCCTTGGAGGTCCTGGAGGACAGGCAGTTCGAGCTTGGTTTCCTTGTGGCTGCTGTTCCTCATCTCTGCGCCATGCTGCTTGCCCCTGAGGGGGATCCAGACGCCCTTGACATCCCCACCCCTCGCATTCACGCGGAGGCGGTCGCGGGACCTTACGCCCCGTACTGGATGGCAGCTGAGGAGGCACACATGGCATCTTATAGGTCCACAGGCACCTACGTCGATGCAGTCCCACCATCTGGGGCGAACGTCGTCAGTGGCATGTGTCTCGATAAGGTGAAGTGGGCGCCTAGATCACCACCGGTGTTCAAGGCGTGCTACGTGGCGAGAGGCTTTAGTCAGCGAGAGGGGGTAGACTTCTTCCAGACCTTCGCTCCCACCCCGAAGATGACCACTCTTCGGGTGTTGCTGCACATTGCAGCCCTGCGCGACTGCGAGTTGCACTCCTTGGACATCTCCACAGTGTTCCTTTGGAGGAGCCTGCATGAGCAGATCTGGCTGCGTCGTCCGCCTGGCTTCACTGGCTCTTTCCCTCCTGTGACCCTGTGGCAGCTCCGTCGACCGGTCCACGGCCTGCGCCAGGCTCCCCTCGAGTGGCACGACACGCTTCGCACGACCCTTGCAGCACTTGTTTCTTTCCATCGTGTGCCGACCCGTCGCTGCTCGTCCGCCGTACCTCGACCCCGTTCTTTGTTCTTATTTACGTTGACGACCTAGTCTTCGCCACTCCCGACTGCGCAGCACTGGCCTCCGTGAAGAAAGAAGTGCAGAGGAGACACACTTGCACTGACCTTGGTGAGCTGTAGCGCTACCTCGGCCTGCAGATCACCAGGGACAGGTGTCACGTTTTTAATATGGTTAAGTAGAATAGAATTGCATATCTAAAAACTAGACAAGGACAGGATAAAGAAGAACCTAATAGCAGGGACAAAGCCCGTCCGAAAAGAGTGGCGGGAAGCCAAAGTAGCGAAGGCGGGCGAAAGTGCCGTTTAGAAGCAACGGTAAGCAACACAGGTTACTTAGAGAGGCCGCTAGCCGGAGTAGCTCAGTTTGCTTGTTTGTTTTCACTTATAATCCGTTACCAACGCTGTCGAACCTTCTAGCTGGGAGAGGTGAAGCCAACCAAAGCAAACCGGTGAGCTGACCAGGCAAGACTGGAGTGAGTCTGCCGAGCTAAGAGAGTGACAGATCTGGCGGGCACGCGGGCATGCAACTTTAGAACAAACAAGCAATAGAGATCGACTTAAGCTAGGAAATGAGCGACAGATATCGCCTACACTCAGGTGGACGATACTGGCAGGAAGGAGCGACACATGTGCTACCGCAGCCGAGTTGGAGGGCTCAAGCTAGCGAAGCCGGAGATAGGCAAGGTGACGCAACCAGCCATATGATGCGGAGATCCGCATCCCCGGCCTACCGAACACCGCAGCAGCGCACGCGCGAAGCTGAGATAGGTCCGCCGGAAACCCGTCACGCCACGTCCGACCCAAGAGAGACGTCGCTGGTAGCCAAGTGGGCCGAAGGAGCACGAGCGAGGTGGGAGGCCCGCAGAGATGAACGTTCGCCGTTACGCATGCCTGGCATGGGCCAAAGGACCCCCGAGGCCAAAGATGTCAGAATGTGTTTGCTGTCTAGTCTGCAGTGGGGTACTCTGTAGTGAGTACAACCCAATTAGGGTTTCCTATTTGTATCCCAACTGTTGCTAGTGCAATCCCTCTTCTCTCTTTCCATTCCTCGCTTTATTTTTCACATGGTATCAGAGCGACTACGCTCGTGGCCTGTGGGCCCACTTGCTTCCGCTGCTGTCCTGTCGGTCGCGCGCCCCGTGGCGCGCGACGTTTTTTCTTTTCTTTTCTTCCTGCCACGCGCTCGGAGCGCATGGCGGTTTTCTGCCCGCCGCGCGCTCGGGGCGCGCGGCGGTTTTCTGCCCGCCGTGCGCCCCGAGGCGCGCGGCGGTTTACTACCTCAAGCGGCGCCCCGGGGGCCCGCGCGCTGCCCTGCCCGTCGCCCGTCGAGGTGCCCTGGGGGCCCGCGCGTCCCCCCCCCCCCCCTCCCGTCGCCCGTCGCGGCGCCCTGGGGGGCCGCGCGTCGCCCTGCCCGTCGCCCGTCGCAGAGCCCTGGGGGCCCGCGCGTCGCCCCCCCTCCCGTCGCCCGTCGCGGCTCCCTGGGGGCCCGCGCGCCGCCCTGCCCGTCGCCCGTCGCGGCGCCCTGGGGGGCCGCGCGTCGCCCTGCCCGTCGCCTGTCGCGGCGCCCTGGGGGCCAGCGCGTCGCCCCTCCCGTCGCCCGTCACGGCGCCCTGGGGGCCCGCGCGTCGCCCCCTCCCGTCGCTCGTCGAGGCACCCTGGGGGCCCGCGCGCCACCCTGCTTCCGCTCACACGCCGCCCCAGCTGCTGCCCACGTTTCTGCCCTGTGTTGGGGGTATGGGGGTGGCGGGTATGGGGGTGGCGGGTGTGTGAGCCGTCCCCTGCTCCTCCTCCTCCTCCGTCTCCCACTGCTGCAGCTGCCGCTGAGGGGGGTGGGTGAATGGGAGCCGAGGGAGTGGCGTTAGGGGGGTGTCGTGGGAGTGGAGCTAGGGGTGCAGCAAGGGGTGTGTGAAAGGGGGGTGGGACAGTTGGGGGAGGTTGAGCGGAGGTAGCCGTCGTGTCGCCAGCAGCGCCAGTAGTCCGGAGGCTACAATCTCTGGTAGTCGCCAGTCGCCCGTGGGTCAGTTGCTCCAGCCGCTCGGCGTAGCCGCGGAGCCAGTTACTCCTGTACTCCGGGCCATTGCTTCGGTAGCCACTGAGCCAGCCGCTCCCGTGTGTCTGCAGCTTCCGCCGTCGCCTCCCATCTCCTCTCCTCTCACAGTCCCTCCTCCTCCTCACTTGCCCTCTGTGACTGCCTCTAGCTTTACTTGTGCTTGTGAACTATTCTATGACTGCTTGCTGTGCTGATTATACCCCACTTTGACTATGGGGGTGTGTCAGAATGTGTTTGCTGTCTAGTCAGCAGTGGGGTACTCTGTAGTGAGTACAACCCAATTAGGGTTTCCTATTTGTATCCCAACTGTTGCTAGTGCAATCCCACTTCTCTCTTTCCATTCCTCGTTTTATTTTTCACAAAAGAGGCCTGGAAACGCTCGGAGAGCGGCAGAACAGCAGGGTCACCCGCGCCACGCGAATTGGTGGCAAGCAAGGCAGTGGCCGAAATCGCCGCGCATCCATGGGAACCTGAGGAGAGAGGGCAGAGATGGAGCAGGATCACGACGCCCAAAGTGGAGGTGGCAGAACGGTTCACGGGGATCCCGGGAATGGGGCCAAGCATAAAAACCTATATCATGCAGATAGAGACGGTGCGCTACTGCTGGGAACGCGACGGACACGATCCGCAGGAGTTTTACCGCAAGATGGTAGGGACATTGGCGGGGGAAGCCGAGACATTCTACAGAATGACACGCGAAGAAATGCTGGAGGAACTGGAATGCAGGGAGACGGATAACCCAACGACACGGTTCCTACAGCTATTGAAAAGAGAGTTCGTGGGACAGACTAAGGCGAGAGTGGAGGAGTTTAGGGAGTTTAGAAGGAAGAAAGAAGAGTCTCTACTAGCTTACTACAGCCGCCTCAAGGAGCTGGCCGAAGATCTGGAGAGTAAGGATGAACGCCTGCTAGTTCGCAAGTTCGTACGCGGCTTGGAGGAGGAGCTGCGGGGAGTGGTGCGGAACACCGTGTACGGCATCGGAGCCGACATAACCCTGAAGGAGGCCAAGAGGACGGAACATGCGCAGCGCATGCTTGACCTGGAAGGCGCAGAAACGAGGCCGAGGATCAAGACGGCTTGGGCAGCAGCCGCCATCACAGAGCATATACCTGTCATGCACGGAAGAGGAGACCCGAGGAAGTGTCACGTATGTGGAGAGGTGGGACACATTCGCCGAGACTGTCCTAATACGCCGGCCTGCGATGTGTGCGGCAAGAGGGGACACCGGAAAGAGGACTGTTACAGCAAGAGAAGGCCGGAGCAGCTGCAGACCAAGTAAGAGCTGCATGCAGGAATGAAACGGCTGCAGCAAAAGTTGGAGCGGCTGGGAGCACCTGAACCCCGCAGCCGCGCACTCCTAGCATACGAGGAGATAGATAGCTAGGGGGAGGAGGAAGAAATTCCGCACAGGGAACTCGCGCTGATGGCATACCCCAGGGACAGGGACGACATAAACCTGCGGCCCAGGCCAGAGCGATCGACCAGAGACGAAGGGAGAAGGAGCAGGGAGAGAAGGCCTGCACCGATCCCCAGCTCATCCACGGCCGGAATGAGACGGCACCCCAACGAATGCCTGGTCTGTCAGGCATCGGTCCTCATAGCCGAGCAAGGAAGCATGACGGTGGGAGGCCTACCAGTGAGCCAGGCCATCATAGACACTGGGGCACACCACGTGTTGATTGGCAAGGGCCTAGCCAAACAGCTGAAGCTGGATCTACCGGGCAGAGTGGTGGAACGAGGAATACTATTGATGACAGCCTAAGGGGGACAGCCCAAATGGATGCCTAGGATGCAACGGCCAGTGGAGGTGGTGTTGTTATCAGGGACAGAGAAGGAGTGTTGCATCAGAGTGGATTGCGGCGTGTCGGAGTCAGAGGACTACGACGTGCTAGTGGGCATGGAGCTGCTGTACCGAGTCGGAGCCACGATCTGTATCTGGCAGGAGAAGGTGCTGTTCCGCGTGCAGTATTGGGATCCCGAGAGTTCTGTGGGGACCTTGCCAGTCAAGTTTGTGAGACAAGAACCGAGAGAGGCATATAGTGCAGAAAAGAAGGACCTGACCGAGGAGCTAGACGATTGGAGCTGGGAGAAGTATGCCGAGGAGCACGAGAAGAGGATAGAGAGAAAGGAGGCGGGAGGAGACCCAGTTTCGCTGCAGGAGAGAGTGACCAGAGTATGGGCACTGGAGGGTGCCCTCTGCATTTTGGAGCTGTACGGTGGGATTGGAACGGGCCTAGCTGCAGCCCTGAAGGCTGGTTGTTACGTGCGGAAGTGGGTCCACATAGAGAAGGACCCAGTGGTGAGGCGAATGGCCAGGCATCACGCGCTCCATCTGCTGCAAGACTACCCTGAGCAGATCCTAGAGACCGCCATACCCGCAGAGGACGAGGCAACAGTGGATGATGTATGCCACATCACCGAAGAGCAGCTGGAGAAATGGGGGCAAGTGGACCTAGTGGTGGCGGGATGGGAGTGCCAAGGGTACTCCCAGGCTGGAGAGGGAGGAGGAATGGTGGACCCAAGAGGAGCCTCTTTCAAAGACCTGAAGTGGATAATAGAGATGCTTCAGAGAAAGCAAGGGGAGGTGATGTATGTGCTGGAAAATGTGGACCTAGCAGAAGACAGGAGAGAACCCGTGAAGGAAGCATGGACAGAAATACAGCAAGCCGTGGGGAGAGGAGTGGCGGCATATGCAGCCCAGCTATGATCCAGAGCGCACCGACCCCGAAGATATTGGCAAAATGGGGTGTCAGAGGCATGCCTGCGGCATTCACGGGCGCAGATGCAACGGCCAGAACCCAGACTAGTGAGTGACATCCTCGGCCCGAATTGCCTCCATGCACTAGTGACCACTTGGGATCATCCGACCCAGTATCAATGCAACGAGCCAGGAAAATCGCGGCAGGCTCTACCGACACTCGTGTCGTACGTGGGAGCAAGAGGTTTTAAAATGGAAGGGGAGCTGCCGGGGCCGGGCATGATATACGATGTGAATAAGGGCAAGTGGGAGGAGCCCACGGTAAACGAAAGAGAAGCAGCCATGGGGCATAGGTGGGAGGCCACGGCACATCCCAAGGTGACAGAGGCGCAGCGGAGGGCAGCCATGGGCAGGGCCATGGATCTGAATGTGATGACTTGGATCATAGAGACAATCCGGATGTACCTGAAGAAGAAAGAGATTGCTCGGCAGATAGAGTGCAGTGAAAGGTACCGCGAAGAAGGAGAAGTGGAGAGGAGGAAGCACGAACTGGAGTGGATAGAGGAGCGGTATGAAGGGAGGATAAGGGAAGGGTAGGCCTTCATGGCCGTGGAAGAGGCACCGGAGAAAGGACTGGGGGCAGAATACCGGGCTGAAGAAGAGAGGAACCTGAAAGGAGGGGCAAAGAAAGGAGAAAGGGGACCAGACGATGAATGGATCATAGGAAGGGGAATGGGGGAAGAAGTAGCCAAGGCCTTGCAGGAAGTGCTGAAGGAGCACAGAGAGACCTTTGCATATACGCTGAAGGAGTTGGGGCAATGCACGACTCGTGAGATGAGGATCACCCTGACCAGCGAGATACCAGTATACCAACGCAAGAGGAGAATGAGCACGGGAGACGCGGAGGTATGCTTGGAGAAATGCAAAGAGCTCTTAGAAACAGGGCTAATTCGGCGGTCAGAGAGCGACTATGCAGCAGCAACGGTGGTGGCAGCGAGAAAGGACCTAACTAGAGAGGTGTCAGCAAAGAGGATGTGTGGGGACTACCGCGGGCTCAACAAAGTTACCGCAGCTGACCGATACCCCGTGCAATCGGCGGAAGAGATATTTGATAAGCTGCAGGGGGCAGCGGTGTTCTCGACACTAGACCTCAGACAACGATTCAACCAAATCCCCATCCGAGAGGAGGACAAAAATAAAACTGCCTTCCACGGACCTGACGGGCAGTACGAATGGAACAGGATGCCTTTTGGGATGAGGAATGCCTCAGCACTATTTCAGAGGATAATATACGCGGCCTTAAGGATGGTGCCTGCAGCCGCATGCTACATAGACGATGTGGTGGTGTTCAGTCTGAATGAGGAGCAGCACGTCAAGGACGTAGCGCCAACGCTGGAAGCCATCAGAGCGGCAGGCCTCACGTGCCACCCAAAGATTTGCAGCTTCGGAGATGAAAAAGTGAAGTATTTGGGGTTTGAAGTGAAAGGGGGACAGTTGGGCATCCAACAGGCGAAGGTAGAGGTGCCACCGTGCTCTCCCTCCCCACGAAAGAGGATCCCTTCGTGTTATACACAGACTGGAGCAGCTCGGGCATGGGGGCGATCCTGTGCCAAGAGAAGGAAGGAGAGGAAAGGGTGGTGGCCTTCGCCAGTAGAAGCTGTAACCCAGCAGAGGCGAATTACAGCTCGTACGAGGGAGAAGGGCTGGCGACGGTGTGGGCAATCACCCATTTCCACGTGTGTCTGCAGGGAAGGCCCTTTGAGCTGGTCACAGATCACCAACCGCGCACGTGGCTGATGACGAACCAAGCACTGACAGGGAGAAATGCGAGGTGGGCTATGCGTCTGCGGGAGTATGAGTTCAGTATAAGGCATCGCACAAGCAAGACGATGCAGCATGTTGACGGGCTTTCAAGGGATCCTCCCCCAGACCAGCCAGCAGCCTGCCTAGTGGCGTTAGCAAGAGAGATAGACGGAGAAGGGGCAAGGCAAAAGGCAGAGAAAGGGGCAGAGGACGTGTGGGAAGACCTGGAAGTGTTGAGATGGGTGCAAGGAAAGACAGCAGAAGCAGAAGTAGTCAGCGAAAGGGCAAGGGCAAGAGGCATGTGTTACCGGTGGTACGAAGGGCAGCTGCAGAAGAGCACTAAGACAGGGTGGAAGCTGGTGCCAAAAAGGGAAGAGAGAGAAGATATCATATCAAAAGTGCACCGCCAGTTGGGGCACTACGGCAGCCTGAGAACCACCCAGCTGGTGGAGACGGGCTGGTGGTGGGTGGGGATGGGGAGAGATATCAAGGACTGGGTACAGAACTGTGAGCTGTGCAGCAGGAACAAGGCCGATCTCGACAGAGGGAGAGAGGAGCTGCAATCCCTGCCAGTGAGGGGCCTGGGATTCAGATGGTCCTTAGACCTAGCAGGAGAAATGCCGCTGAGCCGCAGAGGAAAACGGTATATACTAATCATGGTCGAGCACGGGAGCAAGTGGGTGGAGGTGAAAGCAATACCTAGCAAAAACTCGGCATGGATAGCGGAGGCGTTTGAGGAGTAGGTGTTGACCAGATTCGGGGCGTGCGGGGAGGTCCTAACGGACCAAGGCACTGAGTTCATGGGAGAGTTTGACAAGCTACTGGCGGAGACAGGTATAAGACAGAGGCGCACCTCCAGATATCATCCTCAGAGCGATGGCCTCACGGAGAGATTTGTCCAAACCGTAAAAAGGGGCCTGAGGGCGTACGGCGAGAGGTACAAGAGAGATTGGGACACGAGGCTGCCTTGGGTGGCCGCGGGCTATCGATTCAATAAGTAGGCAGCCCTGAGATATCTATCCCCATACTACCAGCTGCTAGGGAGAGAGCCCATCATGCTGGTAGACGCGCCTAAGATACTCACCGAGACGGTTAAGGCTGAAGATGAAGAGAGATGGGTGGGGCTGGCAAAGGCAAGGGCAAGATACCTCAGAGAGCTGCTGCCAGCCGCCCTGGAAAATCTGCACGTGGCGCAGCTCAGAGATGCCCAGAGATACAAGAAGGGCATGGAAACAGACAAATGAAAGGGGAAGAAAGAGCTGGGAGTGGGAGAAGAAGTATACCTGAGGCAAGCCAAGCACGACATGATGGATATCGGGTTGGGGGTCGAGAGATGGAAGGTAAAAGATATAAGGGAATCAGGAGTGGTGGTGCTGACGAGTGACAGAGGAGAGGAAAGGAGAGATCATATGACAAACCTGGCTAAGGCGGTGCCCAGGGCAGAGACGAGGCACAAGAAAAGAGAGAGAGGAGAAGTAGCAGCCTGGCAGCCTGCCAAAGCAGCAATCCATAGCCCCTTGCAAGGGCAGCAAGGGACAAGGAGGGGGCATGAGGAGCAGGCTGGAACTAACAAGGAAAGGGGGAGCAGAGAGCTCAGGGCGCTGGTAAAGAAGGGCTGAGAGAGGCAGAGCAGCAAGGAGCAGAAGGAGAGAAGAGGCAATAGCAAGGCAAGAAGGGCAGGTGGAGGGAGAGGCTTAAGGCCAGAGGAGACTCCGACAGCTGTCACGTTTTTTATATGGTTAAATATAATAGAATTGCATATCTAAAAACTAGACAAGGACAGGATAAAGCAGAACCTAATAGCAGGGACAAAGCCCGTCCGAAAAGAGTGGCGGGAAGCCAAAGTAGCGAAGGCGGGCGAAAGTGTCGTTTAGAAGCAACGGTAAGCAACACATGTTACGTAGAGAGGCCGCTAGCCAGAGTAGCTCAGTTTGCTTGTTTGTTTTCACTTATAATCCGTTACCAACGCTGGCAAACCTTCTAGCTGGGAGAGGTGAAGCCAACCAAAGCAAACCGATGAGCTGACCAGGCAAGACTGGAGTGAGTCTGCCGAGCTAAGAGAGTGACAGATCTGGCGGGCCCGCGGGCATGCAACTTTCGAAACAGAGGAGCAGGCTGGAACTAACAAGGAAAGGGGGAGCAGAGAGCTCAGGGTGCTGGTAAAGAAGGGCTGAGAGAGGCAGAGCAGCAAGGAGCAGAAGAAGGAGAGAAGAGGCAATAGCAAGGCAAGAAGGGCAGTTGGAGGGAGAGGCTTAAGGCCAGAGAAGACTCCGACACAGGGCAGCTTGCACCATTACGCTGACGCAGTGGCATATGGTCGAGCAGATCCTCACGCGGTTTCGCTTCCCGTTCTCCAAGGTACAGCTCACCCCTCTTGTTGTGGATCATGGGCTCATGGCTCCACCTTCGGACGAGTTGAGTCATTTGAGTCTAGTGGTCCATATCCTAAGTTGGTGAGTTGTCTCATGTACCTGATGACTTGTACTCGCTCAGACCTCGCTTTCCCTCTTAGCGTCCTGGCGCGCTTTGTTGCGCCTATGAGACACCGACCTTCCCACTGGTACGCGGCTAAGAGGGTGGCAAAGTATGTGGCAAGTACATCACGCATGGGACTTGTCCTTGGAGGGAAGCAGCCAGTTACACTTACAGGTTTCTCAAACTCGTCGTACGTGGATTGTTGCCAGACGTACATGTCTACTCGGGGTTACTGCTTTGGCCTTGAGACCGGAGCTGTCTCGTGGAGGTCGACTTGGGCGTCGTTCGTCGCTAACTCCAGCTTTGAGGCAGAGGTGTACGCTGCGGCCATGGCCGCCCAGGAGCTTCGCTGGCTGTCTTTCCTCCTTACCGACCTTGGTGAGCGGCCTCGCTCTCCCCCAGTCTTGTTCGCTGACAACAGGTCGACTGTCGTGTTGTGCGAGGAGCCTAGACTGGTTGGGAAGGCGAAGCATATCCAGCTTCGTTACTCCCTTATGCGCGAGTTGCAACAGCGTAGCCTGGCCCGCGTTGTCCGTGTGGTCTCTGAGGCCAACACTGCATATATCGTCACCAAGGCGTTGCCGCCTTGTGACCACCAGCGTTTTTGCACCCAGCTGGGCCTTCTGCCTTCCCGTCCTTTCTTGCTTACGTAGAGATGTTTGTCTTGCTTGTCTTGTACTCTTGAATCTCTTATACTTGCTATATATTTGCATGTGGGCTGGCCTTGTAACCCTTTGCTTGCTCTCATACTGTGTGGTGATCAGGGGTCTCGCTAGCATGAATTTTTGTCCAGTTTGTCTGATTATCATGCTTGTTTTTAGGGGTTTATCTGATATATCAGAGATTGCGTTTTATCATTTCTGATTGGAAAGGAATGTTTTTCTCATGGATCGTCCTCATCAGGCCCTCAGATTCGTTTTTTGCGTGTCTGATTCATCAGACTCGTA
This sequence comes from Closterium sp. Naga37s-1, assembly GCA_947471745.1. Classification (NCBI taxonomy): domain Eukaryota; kingdom Viridiplantae; phylum Streptophyta; class Zygnematophyceae; order Desmidiales; family Closteriaceae; genus Closterium; species Closterium sp. Naga37s-1. The sequence goes on from CANJKZ010000008.1 coordinate 1,292,411, forward strand.
CACAATTTTAGTCCGAAACCCTCAGAGTTGGTATAAAAAAAAATCTGAAATTTCAGAGTGCCTTAAAAAAAAAGTCTGAAACATCAATGTATCTATTCTTTCATCAGAAATGTATTCAGTGTTTCATCTGATACCGAAACATGCTAGACTAAGGGGATTTTCGTGAGAACATGCTCTGACAGGGCGAATTTCTCTGTCAGGGCGAATCTGGTGGTGTGAAAGAGCGAATCTGCACTGTCAGGTAGAATCTCTTGGTGATTGGTCGAAATTGTTGTGCTCTGACGGCGCAATTCTGTTGTGTCAGGGCGATTTTGCTGTGATTGGGCGAAAATCTTGTGCTGTAAGGCGCGGATTTGCTGTTTCAAGCCGATTTTGCATTGACAGTGCGAATCAGCTGTGACCCGTGAAGTCCGAACCGAATCACCAGTCAAGAACGCAAGCGGAAAACGGAATCGGTACGCGTTTGTGCTCTGAGTGATCAGAGTACACTCCTGGAAAACTCTGAAACGTCAGAGTTAGCTTTAAAATTTCTCTGAAAATTACAGAGTTGGGGCCCAAAAATCTCTGATTTTAACAGAGCTCACTTAAAGTTGCGGTCTACATACCTCGAGGGACAGGCCCTGGTTTATCACTTGAAAACAGGGTAGCAGACTCTCCAGAAGAAACGAACGATCTAGGCGGAAGGAGGGAGCGGGGTGGGCGCAAAACTTTTTGCTTGGTTGTTTGTGTTTGGCGCTGAAATTTCCGCCTTTCCGCGGATTTGTTCCCCCAAGAAAACCCAATCGCGAAATTGTTTCACATCGCCAACTTTGTGCGAACTCATCGCACAGGTGTTTGGGGGAAAACCACAATTCGCTCTCAAGTCATCGCGCACCAAAGGGTGTGCACCTAGATTACCCCCCAAAACCCCCTTTTAGTATGTAGACCGCAGCTTTAAAAAAAAATCTGAATTCTCAGAGTTTTTCATGCAAATCAGAGAAATTCCTCTGACTTCTGGGGGCCTGGTCCTCATCAACCTTGGCTTTTCTCTTGCCACGGTCTTTCTGCTTCCGGGGAGGCATGTTGATGCGGTCGTAGCTAGAAGCACACTAGAGTAGAGTTCTTCGTGTTGCCTGGTTGCTGTGGGATGGAATGCGCAAGAATATATATAGAGTTGGTAGTTGGGTTGATCGGCCATTTTCAGGTGCATGCAACTTAGCCTGGGAAATGTATTCAAGTGCATGCCATGTTATTCCGCATGTGTGTACACTTTACGCAGCTTAGAATGTTGTTATCGTAATATGATGCGCTTACCAAGATTCGTTTCGAATTAGCACAAACAGTCGAGAATAGATGCGATTACGGATTACGCAAAGCAAAATCGGGAATGGTTGGCTCTCGACTCTACATTTTCTGACGTCACCAGAAGAAATCATTGCATGTTTGCCCAATTTCGACGCGGATTTCTGCTTCGCCGCAACTCTTCTTGAACAAACTTTAATGCTAGATCAGCTGTACTATTGACACAGGTGACGAGCGCTGCGCATGGCAAATCAACATTTTTTTCTTGGGCGTGCAGAAGTTTGGAAAGGGTAATTCCATGAGAAGTCTGCCCGACTTTTTGTTGCCCCTACAAAAAAATAATGTTTTTACGGTACATGTATATTCTAATTGTTGGGATACCTTAGCTTTCATTACATAACATTTATAATACTTGTAGCGTATTTATTTTATAGCGGTAAAGGAAACTCAATAAAAACTAGGGCAGAATTTTCACGTTTCGGATCATCCTTTCTTAATTTCTGCACGCCCAAGAAACATTTGTTGATTTGCCCTGCGCAGCGTCCATCACCCGCGTCAACAGTACAAACGATGTAGCATTTAAGTTCGTTTGAGAAGAGCTGGGGCGAAGCAGAAATCCGCGTCGAAATTGGGCAAACATGCAATGATTGCTTCTGGTGACGTCAGAAAATGTAGAATCGAGAGCCAACCATTCCCGATTTCGCTTTGCGTAACCCGTAATCGCATCTATTCTCGACTGTTTGTGCTAATTCGAAACGAATCTTGGGACGCGCATCATATTACGATAACAAATTTCTAAGCTGCGTAAAGTGTACACACCTGCGGAATAACATGGCATGCACTTGAATACATTTCCCAGGCTAAGTTGCATGCACCTGAAAATGGCCGTTGGGTTGATGGTGAACCCTTTGCATTGCACCAGCGTTTTTGGTGTCCCTGGAGGCGGGGTTGTTGCACGTGCTGTTTTCGTGCAATTTCTTGTGGGTTGGCGCTGAGAATTTTGAGGGCGTGTGACATTTTTCAAAAACACTGAAAGTCTTGACGTTCGTCGGTCGCTTTGCGACGCAGACGACGTCGTACGGACAAAATGCGATGCACACGGCGTCGTTCAAAACTTCACGAGCTCGTTGGCGATCGTGAACGACTTTGGTAGCCACACAACCAGCCAGCCGGCTGGCCGTCCGGACGAAACAAATAAAAATTGTCACACGCCCTAACGCCCAGATCAACATTGGAATTGGGTCGTGCGACCAAATTTCAGCGCCAAAAGTGTCGTTTTGATGTGGCGGTTGGGTCGTGTGACCAGGGCCACAATTGCGACACTTTTGTGCAACCAATCAGGAACCCTAACATTTCGCGCATATTCTCTGACACCAACCCCGCGATAAACTTTCCCGCCTACCATCTACAGTGGCCCTGCCACCAGGCTGGAATACGCCCTTAGTCTCCACCAGCTAAACCTAGTCATTTTGGTAAAAATGTTTTCATTGGAATCTCAAAAGAGAGAGAAAATGTATGTGCTTGGAGACGCGGGGTATCGATCCCCGTACCTATCGCATGCAAAGCGATCGCTCTACCATGTGAGCTACACCCCCATATGTGTTATCTGGACAATCATATTTCATTAACTTACTCTAAGATCTTCAGTCCCTGATTTGCCAAATTTCTGTTTCACGATGCCGAAAGCGATGGGATCGCGGTCCGCGGGCCTGTGGATGATCATGGGACGCACACACGCACGCCATGCACCATCTCGTCGCCTGCCACTTTCGCTCGCGGCATTCGTCGTGGCGACGATGCTTTGCGACTGGCCGTGCGATTCGTCCAGCAAGATGGCATCGACGGTCGTGAGCGCTATGGAAGGGGCGGCGGGAATGGAGCACGCCATGTCGTTGTATCGGGTGAGACAACAGCGGGCGTGCGCGCAGGCAGCCGCCACTGCTCTTGCATCCAGCAGCGCCCCTCTCGGTACCGCTGTGAACCGCACTCGCTTCCTCCCTCCGCCACAGCCTTCCACGAACTGGAAGCGCCCTGCCCACCGTGTCGACCGTTCATGGCCCGCCCACCGTCGCCCTCTCGCCTTCTGCTGCCGCCCCTCAACCCCGCTCCTGCGATTCTTCCTCTCGCCGCCTTAACATGTCCTTCCGTTTTCCCGCTCCATCCTTGCTCGCTCTCCCTCCCCCTTCCCTTCCCCTCTCCCTTCCCATTCGCCTCCCCCACCCCCCTCCCTCCCTTCACTCCCCCCCCGACCCCCAAACACTCCCGCAGGCCTGGGCGGACGCCTACGGGCTCTCCGCCGACTCGCTGCTTCCGCCCTCCCCCCTCTCCCTTCCGCCCTCCCTTCCCCCCGCCCCTCATCTCGAGGACTGCGCCGCGCTCACAGCGCTGCGCCAGCAGGCGGAGCAGCGGGGGGAAGGGGGGGAGCCGCCAGCATGGGCGGAGCCCCCGCGGAGCAGCGAGGGCGGGTGCTGTCACCCTTGGGGCACATTGCATGCGGAACAATCACCCTCAGACCCCCTTTCCTCCTCCTCCTCCTCCTCCTCCTCCTCCTCCTCCTCCTCCTCCTCCTCCTCCTCCTCTTCCTCCTCTCCCTGCATCTGCCCTCCACAGCCACCGTGGGTGAGCAAGTGAGTGAGGGAGTGACGAGGACGAGGGGGGCATGTATGTTGGAAGCAGGTTGGGCTATGGGTGAGTGTGCGGGGATGAGGGAGAGAAGTTAAGTCAGTGCAGGGAGTGATGGTGAGGGAAGGGAAGTTAGTACGGTTGACTCACGCAGCAGCGTCGTTCATCCCATGTGCACTCCACTGCCCGCTCTCCGCCTCTCATTCCCTCCACCCCTTCGCCACTCTCACCATGCCACCACTGAGCCTTTCACCATGCCACCACTGAGCCTTTCACCATGCCACCACTGAGCCTTTCACCATGCCACCACTGAGCCTTTCACCATGCCACCACTGAGCCTTTCACCATGCCACCACTGAGCCTTTCACCATGCCACCACTGAGCCTTTCACCATGCCACCACTGAGCCTTTCACCATGCCACCACTGAGCCTTTCACCATGCCAGCCTACTCTGCATTCTGTACGGCAAGAGCGTGTCTGTACGTTCCCCGCCCTCTGTGCCCTTCCCCTTTTTTCCGCCTCCCATCTCTCTCCCTGTCTGTCCATTCTCCGTTGCTTGCATCTCTCCGCCTTTTCCTCCCTCCAGTCCACTCATCCCCGCCGTCCCCCCGACCGCCCTTCCCCGTACGCCCTTCCCCACCCGCCCTTCCCCACCCGCCCTTCTCCATGCGCCCTTCTCCATGCGCCCTTCTCCATGCGCCCTTCTCCATGCGCCCTTCTCCATGCGCCCTTCTCCATGCGCCCTTCTCCATGCGCCCTTCTCCATGCGCCCTTCTCCATGCGCCCTTCTCCATGCGCCCTTCTCCATGCGCCCTTCTCCATGCGCCCTTCTCCATGCGCCCTTCTCCATGCGCCCTTCTCCATGCGCCCTTCTCCATGCGCCCTTCTCCATGCGCCCTTCTCCATGCGCCCTTCTCCATGCGCCCTTCTCCATGCGCCCTTCTCCATGCGCCCTTCTCCATGCGCCCTTCTCCATGCGCCCTTCTCCATGCGCCCTTCTCCATGCGCCCTTCTCCATGCGCCCTTCTCCATGCGCCCTTCTCCATGCGCCCTTCTCCATGCGCCCTTCTCCATGCGCCCTTCCCCATGCGCCCTTCCCCATGCGCCCTTCTCCATGCGCCCTTCTCCATGCGCCCTTCTCCATGCGCCCTTCTCCATGCGCCCTTCTCCATGCGCCCTTCTCCATGCGCCCTTCTCCATGCGCCCTTCTCCATGCGCCCTTCCCATGCGCCCTTCCCCATGCGCCCTTCTCCATGCGCCCTTCTCCATGCGCCCTTCTCCATGCGCCCTTCTCCATGCGCCCTTCTCCATGCGCCCTTCTCCATGCGCCCTTCTCCATGCGCCCTTCTCCATGCGCCCTTCTCCATGCGCCCTTCTCCATGCGCCCTTCTCCATGCGCCCTTCTCCATGCGCCCTTCCCCATGCGCCCTTCCCCATGCGCCCTTCTCCATGCGCCCTTCTCCATGCGCCCTTCTCCATGCGCCCTTCTCCATGCGCCCTTCTCCATGCGCCCTTCTCCATGCGCCCTTCTCCATGCGCCCTTCTCCATGCGCCCTTCCCCATGCGCCCTTCCCCATGCGCCCTTCTCCATGCGCCCTTCTCCATGCGCCCTTCTCCATGCGCCCTTCTCCATGCGCCCTTCTCCATGCGCTGCGCCCTTCTCCATGCGCCCTTCTCCATGCGCCCTTCTCCATGCGCCCTTCTCCATGCGCCCTTCTCCATGCGCCCTTCTCCATGCGCCCTTCTCCATGCGCCCTTCTCCCATGCGCCCTTCTCCATGCGCCCTTCCCATGCGCCCTTCCCATGCGCCCTTCCCATGCGCCCTTCCCCATGCGCCCTTCCCCATGCGCCCTTCCCCATGCGCCCTTCCCCATGCGCCCTTCCCCATGCGCCCTTCCCCATGCGCCCTTCCCCATGCGCCCTTCCCCATGCGCCCTTCCCCATGCGCCCTTCCCCATGCGCCCTTCCCCATGCGCCCTTCCCCATGCGCCCTTCCCCATGCGCCCTTCCCCATGCGCCCTTCCCCATGCGCCCTTCCCCATGCGCCCTTCCCCATGCGCCCTTCCCCATGCGCCCTTCCCCATGCGCCCTTCCCCATGCGCCCTTCCCCATGCGCCCTTCCCCATGCGCCCTTCCCCATGCGCCCTTCCCCATGCGCCCTTCCCCATGCGCCCTTCCCCATGCGCCCTTCCCCATGCGCCCTTCCCCATGCGCCCTTCCCCATGCGCCCTTCCCCATGCGCCCTTCCCCATGCGCCCTTCCCCATGCGCCCTTCCCCATGCGCCCTTCCCCATGCGCCCTTCCCCATGCGCCCTTCCCCATGCGCCCTTCCCCATGCGCCCTTCCCCATGCGCCCTTCCCCATGCGCCCTTCCCCATGCGCCCTTCCCCATGCGCCCTTCCCCATGCGCCCTTCCCCATGCGCCCTTCCCCATGCGCCCTTCCCCATGCGCCCTTCCCCATGCGCCCTTCCCCATGCGCCCTTCCCCATGCGCCCTTCCCCATGCGCCCTTCCCCATGCGCCCTTCCCCATGCGCCCTTCCCCATGCGCCCTTCCCCATGCGCCCTTCCCCATGCGCCCTTCCCCATGCGCCCATCCGGCCCCCCACATCCCCCAAGGTGCGGGGGGCGGACGGCAACAGCCTGGCAATGACGCGCCAATCACAGCGCGACATCTGGCTGCACCAGATGCTGCCGCCCCGCGCCTGCCAGGGCCGGCGCCTGCTGCTCGTGCCATGGAGCACAGGCATGTACCATGGCGTGGGGTCGCAGGTGAGCACAGGCATGTACCATGGCGTGGGGTCGCAGGTGAGCACGGGCATGTACCATGCTGCATGCTGCATGTGCCGTGTGGAACACAGCTGTGCACAACGGGGTGAGCAGGGCGGATGGGAGTGTTTCTTCTTCCCCATCGTCGCCCCGGACTGCGAGGACGAGCTCAACCGCCTGCGGGCGCAGGACGCCATCGGGGACTGTGTCACGGGGGAGGAGCTTGGGTATGATAGGGCTGCGCAGTCGGAGCAGCAAGTGAGTGAGTGGGGCTGGTGGGGGCGGTAGGCAGGTTGGCAGAGAGGAGGAGAGGAGATGCCAGTGGGGTGTGCGTTACGGGGGAGGAGCTGGGGTTCGATAGAGCCGCACAGTCGGAGCAGCAGGTGCGTGTGGGCATGTGGCAAGAAGGGGTGTTGGCGTGTGCGGGAGGTCGCGGTGCTGGTTCGCAAGCCCCATGGGAGGAGCTGCGGCATGGGAGGAGCTGCGGCATGGGAGGAGCTGCGGCATGGGAGGAGCTGCGGCATGGGAGGAGCTGCGGCATGGGAGGAGCTGCGGCATGGGAGGAGCTGCGGCATGGGAGGAGCTGCGGCATGGGAGGAGCTGCGGCATGGGAGGAGCTGCGGCATGGGAGGAGCTGCGGCATGGGAGGAGCTGCGGCATGGGAGGAGCTGCGGCATGGGAGGAGCTGCGGCATGGGAGGAGCTGCGGCATGGGAGGAGCTGCGGCATGGGAGGAGCTGCGGCATGGGAGGAGCTGCGGCATGGGAGGAGCTGCGGCATGGGAGGAGCTGCGGCATGGGAGGAGCTGCGGCATGGGAGGAGCTGCGGCATGGGAGGAGCTGCGGCATGGGAGGAGCTGCGGCATGGGAGGAGCTGCGGCATGGGAGGAGCTGCGGCATGGGAGGAGCTGCGGCATGGGAGGAGCTGCGGCATGGGAGGAGCTGCGGCATGGGAGGAGCTGCGGCATGGGAGGAGCTGCGGCATGGGAGGAGCTGCGGCATGGGAGGAGCTGCGGCATGGGAGGAGCTGCGGCATGGGAGGAGCTGCGGCATGGGAGGAGCTGCGGCATGGGAGGAGCTGCGGCATGGGAGGAGCTGCGGCATGGGAGGAGCTGCGGCATGGGAGGAGCTGCGGCATGGGAGGAGCTGCGGCATGGGAGGAGCTGCGGCATGGGAGGAGCTGCGGCATGGGAGGAGCTGCGGCATGGGAGGAGCTGCGGCATGGGAGGAGCTGCGGCATGGGAGGAGCTGCGGCATGGGAGGAGCTGCGGCATGGGAGGAGCTGCGGCATGGGAGGAGCTGCGGCATGGGAGGAGCTGCGGCATGGGAGGAGCTGCGGCATGGGAGGAGCTGCGGCATGGGAGGAGCTGCGGCATGGGAGGAGCTGCGGCATGGGAGGAGCTGCGGCATGGGAGGAGCTGCGGCATGGGAGGAGCTGCGGCATGGGAGGAGCTGCGGCATGGGAGGAGCTGCGGCATGGGAGGAGCTGCGGCATGGGAGGAGCTGCGGCATGGGAGGAGCTGCGGCATGGGAGGAGCTGCGGCATGGGAGGAGCTGCGGCATGGGAGGAGCTGCGGCATGGGAGGAGCTGCGGCATGGGAGGAGCTGCGGCATGGGAGGAGCTGCGGCATGGGAGGAGCTGCGGCATGGGAGGAGCTGCGGCATGGGAGGAGCTGCGGCATGGGAGGAGCTGCGGCATGGGAGGAGCTGCGGCATGGGAGGAGCTGCGGCATGGGAGGAGCTGCGGCATGGGAGGAGCTGCGGCATGGGAGGAGCTGCGGCATGGGAGGAGCTGCGGCATGGGAGGAGCTGCGGCATGGGAGGAGCTGCGGCATGGGAGGAGCTGCGGCATGGGAGGAGCTGCGGCATGGGAGGAGCTGCGGCATGGGAGGAGCTGCGGCATGGGAGGAGCTGCGGCATGGGGGATTTGAGCAGTGCAGCACAGCAGCAGGTGGGGAATGCTTATCTGCCTTCCCCCCCCTCCTGCCCCGCCCTGACTGCCTCACCCTGTGTGTGCCCCACTTGAGGCGGTGTGCCTGGACCTCACCACGGACGTCTCACGCCGTGCAACGGGGAGATGCTTGTCCACCTCGTGCCTCTCTCCTCTGCCTCACCCTTGTGCCCCCCACCAGGCGGTGTGCCTCGATCCCACCACGGACGTCTTCATGAGCTACGAGGGCCGGGCAGCATCGCTGTGGGGCGATGCATACCTGGTGGACGCTGACGTGGTGGAGCATGGCGGCCACGTGGCGCCTACCAGCGCCGACACCAAGATGGTGAGGTGGGGCAGGCGGAGCAGGCGGGGCACGTGGGGCAGGTGGGGCAGGTGGGGCACGTGGGGCACGTGGGGCACGTGGGGCACGTGGGGCACGTGGGGCACGTGGGGCACGTGGGGCAGGCGGTCACGAGCAGAGGCACAGGTGGGCCAGGCGGTCAGTCCTTCGAGTTCCGTGCCTTTGGTGCTGCCAGTATGAGAGCTGTGGTGAGGTATGCCAGTATGCGAGACATGAGTGCAGGTACGAGATCCATGGTAATGGTTGCATACAACTTGCTTCACCTCCACTTGGGGATCCCCCCGATTAAACCCATTTCCCCTGCCCCACGTCTCCCTCCCACCCACCCAATAAAGGTGCACTGGTGGCGGGCGCAGGCGGTGCGCTTCATGCTGAGGTGGCCATCAGCCCATCTCTGCCACGTCATCAACCAACAGAGACACACCGCCTATGGCATGCACGTCGCCAATCGCATCGCTTCGCTCCACGCCTCCTCTCACTCCTCTCACTCGACCACTCCCCCATCCTCTTCCCCTTCCTCTCACCTCTCCTCGCTCCATGCCTTCTCACTCGCTCTCCAGCATTATGAGTCTTGTGGTACTGATGCTTCACCTCCTGCCACTGCCACTGCTGCTGCTGCTTCTGCTGCTGCTGGCACTTTTGGCAGTAACACTCTTGAGGATCCCCTACCAACCACCAGCACTCTTTGGCACCGCATGTCACCGCCCAGCACACCCACAGACCTAGCCAGAGAGCCATACATGCAGCGACCGGTGGTGAGCATGCACGTGAGGCAGAGCGACAAGCTATCAGAGATGAGGGTGCTGTCGCTGCCCGCCCACATGTTCCTCGCCTACCGCCTTCGCCGGGCGCTGGTGGACCTCCGACACGTGTGGCTGAACACGGAGGCACAGGTGGGTGGGACATGCACTCTGGTACCCTTGTGCTGTGTGTTGTGGATCTCCCTGTGAGCCACAACACACCGCAGTGCATGTGGGGCGTGTGTGGGTGAACACCGAGGATCGGGTAGCGCCAAGCCAATATGGACCCCTGTTCTTGGTGGTGAGGTGAACGCACGGGACAAGGGCCCCCCCTGCGGTGTCAACTTAATGTGGCGTTTTTCCAACTCGTGTCCATTACGGGCCATCAGGCAAGACCAGGAGTATGCCACGTGCTCCTTACCCATGCTACAGAACCCTTGGGTTCGTCCTTTTGTCATCACATATAAGACATGTGCCCCATGCCTTGTCAACATGCCACACTCTACACCCATCCCTTGCACACTCAACATTCCCACAGTCCCACATATCAGTGCAGCCCCCTCCCCTCCAACCCGGTCCCCCTCATGGTGCAGTCAGTGATCAACGAGACGGCGTACTACCCCGACTGGCACTTCCTCTTCGCCACCAACGCCCGCCAGCCCTCCCACTCGGAGCGCAACCGCGAGTACGACGCCGCACAGTCCGTGGCTGCCAGCCTGGCGAGTGCGCTCATAGCAGCGCAGTGCAATGTGTTCGTGGGGTCGCTGGGGTCCAACTGGAGCCGCCTCATCAACGAGCTCAGAGCTACCAGTGGGCGGCTGTATAGTGGATTCGTGGCCACGAACCTGGGCGAGTGGTAACCGGATATTACAGTGTTGTTAAATTACATATCGGAGATATACATTAAGGGAGGCAACAGGATGGTACATCCCATGATTTGTTCAGAAGCTAACCAATCTAGAAGCTTCCATATCCCAGGCCAGGTATGTGGTTCAACTCTAACAATATCGACTGTACAGTGCATAGGAAGGTCATCCGGACATCCTGCTTGCATGGATGACAGGGGGGTGGTCAGTCCCCTCAAGCTTGCTGCTCTGCCTCACCACAGGCAGCCCACTCTGCTCCCATGCGATGATACCCCCCTTGAGATCCACGAGCCTTGTGAATCCCTGCGATGCACACAGCAGCACAAGCAAGTCAAAGTGGTCATGCCACGGAGCAAGGATCACATGCACGGGACAAGAGGGTGTGCTTCTGCATACGTCAACATCACATTCCCCCCATGCTCACCTGGGCAGTCATCTCCCACGCTGCCAGGTTTGACCTCCTGCCGCTGCGACAGGCCTGAAAGGGGGAGGGGGGATTGGGGGGGGGGGGGGGGAAGGGGGGGGGGGGCGGGGGTTGTGGCGGAACAAAGGGAGCACAGATGGTGAGCTTGAATGGCGTAGTTGTATCATGTGCTGTTGAGAAGAAGGTGCAGCACATGATAGTAAGGTGGGACGCGAGAGATGAGTTGCTTCACGGAATGCGAGGGAAGGCGGGTATAGAGGTATACCACAATGAGGGGCGTATCGAGGGCGTATTTATTCTTCACTTGCTGCAGGTAATCGGGATTAGGCTGCGGAGAACCTGCAGAGCAAGTCACAGCGGTTTAGAGTTGGGTACGTGGAGCTGCATCTCAGAACACGCATCACACACTGAATTGCGACATAAAATCCGATGGGAGAGCGAAACGTGATGTTGGGGAAAAGGTACAGAAAATTAACCGAAAAGGAGAAAATGAGAGAGAAACTCCGCCGGGAAGATGGTGGGGACGGGACGTACCGTCGGGTGCGGTGATGAAGTAGGGGATGAGGTCGGAGCCCGGCACGTGCACCTGCGCGAACTCCTCTGCCGTTCTGCACCGCCGCGCAATGCAAGCACCACGCACGTGGCACGGGATAGCATGGAGGAAGGGTCCAAACGAAACTCTCATCATGAGACAAAATTTGCGACGGATGCTGAAGCGAAAGAGAGCCTTTTATCCCGTCATGTGCAAGACGCGTTGAGACGCCTCGCAACGCGCTTCAACTCTTCCGACTCTTCACCTGACGTCCAGGTAGACGTAGCCTTGCTGCTCCACGAGCCGATTGACCTCCAGCGGCGGCAGCACGGGGAATGGCGGCGGCGCCATGATCGCGGCTGCCTGCAGGTCGCGGTACCGCGACACGGTGGAGAGCGCGACGAGCAGCAGCGCCGACACGGCGAACACGCGACCAACCGTCGCTGGTAGCACCCTGAGAGACGTGGGCAGCAGATTGTTGATGGTCGAAGCTGGTGGCTGTGCCGCGCTTGAGCATGCGAGGTCAGGGACGCTGTAGGCGAGTGAGAGGTCTGGGCTGTCCGCGGTGCGCGGGGAGGACTCTACATGCGCCTTTGGGCTTGAGAATGTCATTTTGCCAGGAAAGGCTGGGCATTCATTTCAGGGCGAGTGCCAGAGTCGTTTCGACGCGACGAGCAGGAGATTTCTACAGAGAGAAGGGTGAGAGATTTGAAATACTGCCGCCAGCACGGCGAGAAATCAGCGCGTGCAAGCTCTGCTGAAATTCTGTGGATATATTGCGTTGCGTCCGCCATCGGAGTTTCGAAGCTGCTATGAATGCCAACCAAGCGAGGGGAAACAAAACGAGATTGCACGGTTGCGAGGCAACGGAGCCTGTATTGGACGCGCTAGGTTCAATGCAAGTGGATGCTGCTGGGATGATAAACGCTGAGCAGCGGATGGTGCAAATGAATCGTTGGCCGAATACATTGCATTGCAATGTGACATTGCAGCGTGGAGCTGGCGAATGCTAGACGGGGCAAGTGCAGAGTGCGCATCGAGACGAGGCGCGCCGCTTGAATTAAT